>CM037160.1:34639665-36097384 GCA_020921065.1 Vaccinium darrowii
CGATAAGATTTAACAAAATAAGACTTAAACTTCTAGATCATTCACTGATTGGATAAATTACCAAGTCTGTAGATCATCACAACGTTCTAAGTATCACTTGCCGAGTCACACCCCACACCTAGTGATCTTGATCGCCGAAGCCATGAATTGCACAAGCCTTCCAAAAACTTTTTTTCAGAAATCCACCAGAAGAACTCAATGTTGATAGTTGAATGATGTTGAAACCTCTTGAAACTTATGAATGAGATCAAATATTTATGAATCTTGTTTTTCCTTCGAGATTCAAACTCTGAACACTTTAGGGTTTTTCTGGGTTCAAAAACGCAAAAGCTCTGATATTCCTTGGCTACATCAATACCCCAGAATGAAAAGAAATGACGCTTTTATATTTGTTGCAATTCCGATCAATCACATTCATAAACTAATTGATCGGTCCATTGATGAATTGATATTTCAGAGCAGTGCCGCCCGATTGGTAAGCCGATTGATTGGATGTAGCCACTCTACCTTGAAAAAAAATTGTTCCCTTTTGTGAACCCGATTGATCCGAGTAAAACTGATTGATCTACTAACTGTCAAATTAGATGAATATGACCCCTTCCACTCTATTCCTATACAGACTCTACTACACTTACAAAAAATAAAAATAATAATAAAATTACAAATCGATATAAATATGTATTTTGTCATCAATACAAAGAGACTCTGAAATTTGGTCCTCACAAAATACACTCCTTTCAACAAAAAAAAAAAATATGACTTAAAACGTTCATATTTCAAGCTTCTACAGTAAGTGTAACGCCCTGGAAATTGGATACGTTAAGTAGAGAATTTTAATTAGGCATCCTGTACAAAAAAGATCATTATGATTCCATCCTATGAGATTTGAATACTTATGATTCCATCCTGTAAATGGATAATCGGACCATTGTGCCCTTGTTAAGTATTTTAGTTTGCAAAGTTTATTAAGTATTTATTAGTAGTATATATTGTAAATCATATAATTATATTTCCTTAATTATATCATTACCTGTATACACATCTCCACATGTTTTCAATTCCCATGATTAAAGGGATTGGTTACCTATATACGCATTTCCTTAATGGATAATTACTAGCCATTTGTGCCGTGTATATCTTTACCAATAGACTTTATTTCAATTCCCATGATTAAAGGGTTTGGTTATTTAGGTCTTCTCTCTCTACATGCCATCTTCTAAAACAACCTCTCTCTCCTCTCTCCGACGATCTGGCGGCCTGCGACGAGCGTCGATCGTCGCCATCAACCCCATCATCAACGTCCAACAAGGTAGCCTACTCCGACTGTCCATGCTCAGATCTATTGCCATGGCGGCTACCACAAAAGTCGGTGACTCGGTGGCCGCCACCGACTTTCTCTAGATCAATATTGTCACCCATTTTAACGGTAGATTGGGTTTTTTTTCCTTTGATCGTCCGTTAAATCATGTTTGGGTTGTGGAATCATTTTATGATTTGAAATGTTTAGCAATATATATCATTGCATGATTTGAATACAAGGCAGTTTTTTCGATGGTAAATTAATTTACCATCTTCTGTTATGTCGACTTCTTCCACTTTTCATATTCGTGTTATAGCATGTTCTCATTAGTGGTTAATTTGTTTGCCATGTTAGTGATTCGTACAGCGAACATGGTTTATTAATTATTCATGTTCTCTGTATTTATTGTTTTTAATTTACCAAGTTTTTTACACAGTCTAAGATGGTTCATTAAGTGATCATGCATGGTTAATCAATAAACCATGTTCCCTATGTAAACTCGCCATTTTGCCATGATATCTTATACTTAAATGGGAAAATGGGTACACGGTTAATATATAATCCAAGTTCTATGCACGAACATTAAAGCAGTAAACATGGTTAATCAATAAATCATTAGTTTATCATGTTCTTAGCATAGTCTATAAAAATCAATTAATTTATCATGTTTTCTTTGTTTGTTGTCATAATGAATTTCTCAACATAGTGAATTCAGTAAATTCAATATTCCATCATCAATCTCAAGGTTTCACAATTCTCATTCCCACTTCCAAGAAATAATTTCCATCACCAACTTCCACCAACAACATACCTTAAGTGCTTGATCACATAGCAAAGCCACCAAATACGTCCCATTCGCCAAATCCCATAAATGAAAGAATCATCTTCTTGGTTTATTAAATTAATTGCAATAGTCAATTACACAAGCTTAATGGTTTAAAAACAGCAGTAAGCCAAACAATCACAAGCATCCAATTATACCATGAAAGTAAAATTTAATGATAAAATCGACTATCTCGACCCCATACATGTGAATTACCATTCCAGCCACTAAAAATAGCAAACAGCTTCCAAAGTTCACAAAATTTTACAATAAAATAGTTCGTCAAATTTGGCTGAACTAAACAATTTTGGGACAGATTCATTGTTTAGCTTAAAAAACTGTTTTGCTTCGTCTAGGACTGAAAAATCGTAGTTAATTCTACGAAACTCAGATTGAAACGAGTTCTATATTTAAGTTGCTTAACCATTTGAGATCTAAAACTTTATTGTTTATGTTTTCTCTAAATCCAAACAGAAATACTTGAAAATCCGCAAAGCAGAACTACGCCCAAAAAATGGTTTTCATCTCTTCGGTTCCGTTTTAGACTTACAAAACCTTGTTGGTTGGAAATACTATCGCGACTACTATTTCACATTATATTCATATCACCACTGCATTTAGATATACGTGAATATACGGAAACACAAAAGCAGTATGACTTAAATAAAAAGTAAGTACTAGGTATCCTACCTTTCGTCCGAATTACAAACGTAAGAAGATTTAAGGTTGTGGAATGGTTGAGTTCTCGGAATATGAATCTGTGGAAGGAGAGATATTATTTATGAGAGAGTTATAAAAATTAAACGGCGAGATCAATAAATGGGAAGGAAAATCCACAGCCGTGGCTTTGAGGTTTAGAAAAAAAAAAAGTAAGGCGCTTGCACAAAATTAAAAAATTATGTTTCCTTCCTAGGAAGATTTTGACTTGCTTAAATTATTAATTTTTCTTCGTAAATAAAATCTTACTACAATATTAGTTCTGATTTTTTTTTTATGTTCATTTTCTTCAGAAAATTTTGTTTAAAACAAAATATACAACTATCTATCAGGATTCATCAACAGATTTCGATCAACTTATCTTTTCATGCATTCCACGTAGGATTTGTGATATTTTTAGCGAAAATTTTAGTATGTGCTCTATAACTTTTATATCTTTATTCCGCAAAAAGTCATTATAGTTTTAGAAAAAGAAAAAATACCGCTGCCGGGATTTGAACCAGGAAGATTAACTCACATCCAAGTATATGTGCTACAGCGGAGATATTTTGGTATCCCATAAAATAATTTTTATATACTAGGTCTATTCCTCTTTTTTGGTTAAATAAAGGGTGGTGATAATGCAAAATTGTTTTTGTTAGTACCAAAACGTTAGTGCATAAAAGACTTGTACTATACACATGAATACAATCCTTTTGTGCATTGAAGTTTGAGCCCTAGTACAATACATGAAAAGAAAACATGAAAATGACCATGAAAAGACATCCAATGGATGAGATCCGCCTGGTACACTATTCAAACAGTGTACCGGAAAGATCTCATCCGTCGGATGCCTTTTCATGTTCATTTTCATGTTTTCTTTTCATGTTCCATACACTTTCTCTTGAAGTTTTGGCACTAACAAAAATGGTTTTGGCTTTAGTAGGAGTAACAACAATTATCGTTTTCATCTTCCATTGCTTTTGGCCAAGGGTGAAAGAAGCCCATTCGGGTGCTGCGGTTATGGACTCTACTGGATGTAGTTGGTGCTGCAGGAATGCCACTCAAACCAAAACGAGTTGGTGCTGCAGTGGTGTTGGTAGATTTGTGGGTTTCAAGCCTTTTGGGTTTTTTATTAGGTGTAGTGGTTGAGCATTTTGTGGGATTTTTGTAAGATCTAAGTTTTTGTACTCTTGGGGTGATTGGCTTTGGTCTTTAGGTGGGCTTGCCTTTTGGTTCCTTCGATTGGTGTCTTGCCAATCGTTGGTTTAGGTCTCGGATTGGACAATTTTGCTCCTTGAGCCTATTGTTGTTCGTTGCTCCTTTTAGTCTTGTAATTGTTCAAGATTAATGAAACTTTTTTGCCTTGCAAAAAAAAAAAAAAAAGTGATAGGTCTGAGGAGCTTTTCAAAATCCTCTATTTGCAACTATAAATTAAAACCACGAGAGATTTCTTCCCCTCTCTATTCTTTCTCTACTTGCAATCCTGACCATTGAAACCACTTTTTGATGGCCGAGATGCGTGATGGTGCATCACGTGACCACACTCAACGGGCACCCAAATTTTTCTCATGGTTTTGACTTTTGAGAACAAGGTTCAGAATCAAAACAACATGGACGAACATTTAGTGTATTATACTGCCCTTCCCTCTTTGATATGAATTTCTGGGAAGTACTTACTACGTTCTAGATGAAGATAGGGTTTGATCTGAGGGTTAAAAACGTTTTCGTAACTCTAAGTATAAAATTCAAAATCCTAGATAAAGAGGTTTCTTTTTATGGTTTTGATTCATGCAGTCAATTCCCCAAAAAAATTGAGATTCCTCCCACTTTCCGGAAACAAATTAGAAGTCCATTCCTCTTCTTCTTCTTCTTCTTCTTCTTCTTCTTCTTCTTCTTCTTCTCTCTCTCTCTCTCTCTCTCTCTCTCTCTCTCTCTCTCTCTCTCTCTCTCTCTCTCTCTCTCTCTCTCTCTCTCTCAATTGCCTTTTAATTGTTTCCATCAGAGGATCCCATTTAGGAAAACAGACTACACAAGAAAATATCGCACACAGACTAGTACACGAGTAATATATGAATGGAAAAGAATTACAAGCCTTTTGAATTAATTCCTTCAACAATTTTTGGTTTCCAACCTTTTATTTCCTTTTGAATTAATTCTTTAACCAATTTTGGTCTCTAATATATATCATACTAATATAGATTTTTTTTATAAATCACTAGATTGTCATGCATGCTCCAAGATGGAGAAATTACGTTCAACTCAATACATGGACATTCAAAAAAGAGATGAGAAGAAGTTCAAAGACATTCATCGTCAAATAGATAAAGATTGAGAAGAACATGCTTGAAGACTACGTGTAGCTTATTAAGAAGATTAATCTCACTTTATGTTAACTTGTTTACGTTACACCCCTCTTCCGGTATCCCTTTTTTTTTTTTCCCTTTTATGTCTTAGTATTCCACGTGAGATTTTTATTCATGTTGTAGGTAATTCATGGTACTTCGAATGCGCTATTTTTTGGACAATTTTTTATGAGAAATGCTAGAGGCACTAACTAATGTATCCAATAATGCATTAATGTAGTAGTGCATGTGTACATTTAGTGTAATAGTTGGTGTACTAGATTGTGCCTCTAGCATTCCTCATTTTTTATGCTTCATTGAATTGATCATGTTCTGTAATTATTTAAATCCTTCATTGAGGAGAAATCGGCCTTTTATTTTTTTTTTGCCATTCGTTAATCCTAATCTGTTCTAGCTTAGGGGACTTAGGAAGGGGAAAGGGGGATGGGTGCTTAAGGGAATCGAAATTTGCCGATGTGAATGGGAGTATAAGGGAGGCACCAACTGCACTCCGCTCCACTTGCGAGAAATCGGCTCGGTTGGCGGATCAAAAAATCATAATCAATTTAACTCTATTCAAAGTGTGTTGCTTCGTGCATTTAAGTACGGACAAAGCCTAGCTAGTTCTACAATATTAGCCGATGTGGCAATTCAACTCCCACAATGGCAATTCAATTGTAAATATGAGTTTTTTTTTTTTTTTTGTACAATGATAACCAACAAAATCAAAATTCACTACCTTTTTGCACGACATTCATTGGTTCCTGAACCGCAATGCTATGGGGTATGTATGCAACTATGCCAACCGCCCTCCCGTGGGGAGCCACTTCAGGTTCCACACAAAAATAAAAAGGAAAAATATTTATTTCGTTTAGAAACAAATTTTTTTGTTCCTTATAAAATTTCAATTTAATTGGGTATTGATATTAGTTTTATTTCTATTCAGAAATAAAACAACATGGAAAAGGACTTGATCAACCACATGGATAAGGACCTGATCAACGAATTTTGAACAATTAATTCACTATCGATATCCGCATGAACTGAATTTTCATTGGGCGTGTTAAAACAATTGTTATGAAAGATTTGACATGAGCCCCACACAATGGCGGACTTCGAATTCACCGTTAGCAGTTTTTTTTTTATTGATGACAAATTTAGAATCCATTAGTATATAAAGAGTGTTATGTTCATTTGATGCACATGACCCCCAAAAAATACCAATGTGAGAAGTATAGTGAAGAAAAATACACCAGTGTCTAGCGTTATTTCTATTCCATTCGCAAGAAGACATAGATCTACTTTTGTGAATTGAAAATCTAAAATGTAAAAAATAATAATAATAATTCTTGACCAAAAGTGGAATCAATTCACATTTGTGAAAAGTACATGAAAAATAAAGCAGACAAAAACTTAAAAGTGCAATTATTTTTGGGAATGGCTTCAATACACACTCATTAAAGGTGTGTATCATATGCAGCTATTGTATGATTCATATTGTGACACCTCATTGGCAATCGTATCATTTTATAGTGTTTCGTAACTTTTCAGCAATATGATTCGTATCATTTTCTATGATTCATAACATTTTGGTGGATCTCGTAACTTTTATTGATCGATTCATAACTTTTCTAGAGGTGCGTCTAATTAATATACACTCAAATAGGAGATGTGTATTGCAACATTTGCCACTTTTTCTTTATCTCATTATATAATAGAACCACGTAAATGGCTACAATACACACCCATTAAAGGTGTGTACCACATGCACCCATTGTATGGTCCAAATTGTGCCACCTCATTGGCAATCGTAACATTTTTTAGTTTTTCATAACTTTTCATCAACATGATTCGTAACATTTTTCTATAATTCGTAGCATTTTGGTGTGTCTTGTAACTTTTATAAAGGGTGTATATGATATACACCCAAATAAGGGGTGCGTATTGTAGCATTTTCCTAGAATGTAACTCCCACTTCCCAAATCTCTCTCTCTCTCTCTCAATTTTTAAAAATAAAAAATTAAAATTCCAGAAAAATTGGATGGGGTTTGGAGACTTGGGAGGCAGAAGCACACTTATATAAAATATGTATTAGCGTTATTCCCGCTCAATGCACAGGAACACACAAAATAATTATTGTGATCCTAAGAAAAATAATTTTAAATATCAGTCAACATTAAAAAAAGATTTTTTTTTATTTTCTAAGATAGATGAAAGAAGAAGAGAAAATAAATAAAATTTTATTTCCTAAATGACCACCTTATTTTCTCTCCTCTACTTTAATTTTCTTTGTATATTATTAAAAATAAAACCTTTTTTTGCTCAATTGCTACTCAAAAATAATTTTAATTTTTGAGGTGATTGCGTTTGGTTTTTCATGGGGTGGTTTTAGGGAGGTTATTGGTGAAGGATAAAGGTACAAAAAAGGTGATGGGCTTATGATTAACAGTCGAGGGTAAATCGGAATTTTCCTTTAACGCCATCTTTGACATCTAGGGTTCATATAATTTATGAGGGTTAAGTGTTGGGTTTTAAACTTTAGGGAGCTTATGTGAAAATAGGTCATAGTTGAGGTGGTTTAATGCAATTTACTTTTTCCTTTAAAGAAGTCAAAACTACCCTCTTAAGATAGATGCATAATCAAAATGGAGAACAATACTTAATCCTCAGTTTTGCTTCTCATTTCGCACTTTTGGATTACCATTTGAAATCATCAACTCCAAAAATTCTACTATGGTTGTTTGAAAATGATTGGTTCTAGTTCGTTTGTCCAAGAAATGATTGAAAAAATGCCTAAAAGAGATTGATTTTTGTAATATTCTAGTTCATGAGGATGCATAACTAAGTAATTAAGATTCTTGGTCCCGTCACTGCAATGAGATCTATAATATGGGGATTTGAGTTTGCAATTCAACTTGCAAAGGCTATGTGTCCATTTAAAGTCTCAACATTAAAATATGTCCAAGTTGACCTTAACCTATGAACGAGAATTTCGCCTAAATTATGCTAAGTGTCTTTTTCTTTGTCTTTTCTAAATTATAGTTAAATTTTTGTAAAACCTTAAGTGCTTTTCTAGTATCAGTACTAGAGTTCAAGTACCTAAAGATAACTCAAATTTAGTCTCAGTACTTTAACTCCCCTAATTATTTGAACCTCTGTACTATGGAGAAAGAAGTTCTAGCTAAGTATGTGGACATGCTAATACAAAGTTCTTCCACCAAAAATTATGTTCTCACAGGGCCAGGAATACAACTCTTAGTTTGAAGGATGAGAATGCGGTTTTGCTTGATGAGCCTAAAGAGGTTAAAAAGGAGATTATGCACTACTGTATGAGATATCTTGGCACAAGGTTTGGGGATAGATATGACGCCAAGGATCTATTACAACAGTCAATTCAGAAGAAAACACCAAGGGTTTTTCAGGATCAGTTCGTAAGGCCAGTGCCTGTTGAGGAAATAAAGGTTGTTTTGTGGTCTATAAATTGTGAAATGCTATGAAGCACAGGTACTTCCAAATCGTCAATGTACTTGTGCCCGTACCATACCGTATTGGGTACTAGTACTTCATCGGTACTTCTAAATACATTCCGGGGTACTCTAAAATTGTAACTGGGTACTTTTGAGTTTCTGGGTATGGCAATGGGTACTTTTCTGGGCACTTTTGGGCCTATTCGTAAAAGATTTAAAAACTTTAGGAGTTCGCTTGAAAAAAAAAAAGAAAAAAAGACGGCCTTAATATGAACTACTCAATGCGATAAAGTCATAAACTAAAGACCACAACTCAAGTAGGACACCACATTATACGCAAGAAGAGACTAGGTTGTGCGACATTGCCGGAGATGCATTTGATTCAATAGAGGGTGCTGGTATTCTTGAAATCGCTGATCTATAACTTGATGAGCTAGAGATGGAAGCTATGTTGTCAGAGATGAAGTCGATGAAGTTCAAGATCCTTACTTACATTGCATTGATTTGATCTAGGATATTTCTAGGCACGTTGAACTTGATGTATGAACTTTTAGTCTCTTAACTTTCATTTATGTTGTTTTTTGTTGGCAAAATGGGTTTATTACATAGTTTATGTTATGGAACATAGTAAAATAGGAAAAAATAAAATTACACTAACGTATCCAACCGTACCTGTACCCTACTTTTTTATGTTTTTGCCGTATCATGTACCCGTACCCCGTACCGGTACCTGTACTTCATAAGTGAAAAGGCTCCTGGGCCGGATGGGTTTAACTCTATGTTTTATCCAAAGAATTGGAAAGTGGTTGGGAGAGACTTAGTTGCAGTTGTTCAGTACTTTTTCAAGCATGGGTCTTTGCTAAAGGAGTGGAATGCCACAACCATCTCTCTTGTTCCAAAGGTCAAGGCTCCTTCTCTGTTAAGGAATATAGACCAATATCTCGTTGCAATATCCTTTACAAATGCATTACAAAGGTCTTGGCCAGTACAATGCAATCTATTCTCCCTCTGCTGATTAGTAGTACTCAGTCGGCATTTGTTAAAGGGATATATCTACTATTGATAATATCCTTTTGATGCAAGAGTTGGATAGATGATACCATAGGAATGAGGGTCCCCCTAGATGTGCTAAGAAGATAGATCTTACGAAGACATATGATTTGCTTGATTGGATGTTCTTGTTTGATCTTATATATGCATGCTATGGACTTCCCTTCCCAATTCATTCATTGGACTCAACAATGCGTGCCCACAGCTAAATACTCTGTAGTTATCAATGGGAGTGTAGAGGGCTATTTTTTTATGCACTTTTGGGTCTTTGGGTGAAGTGGCTCCATATGTATATCAGTAAAGGGCAGAATATTTGACACATGAAGCCTCTTGGTCTCTCAAGCAGGTTTTTAGTGTCAGACATTTGGGCCAGCCTCTTATCCAATACCATATTGGGAATGGTAAGTCTACCTTTTTGTGGTTTGATAATTGGCGTAAGTTGTGTTAAGTCTACCTTTTTGTGGTTTGATAATTGGCGTAAGTTGTGTTCTTTGTTGCCTCCATTGGGGATAATGTTGTATTTAATTTGGGGAGATCTTTTCAAGCTAAGGGATCTTCCAAAATCCGTAAAGGGCAGTGGAATTGGCCTAGAAGAAGAAACAACACCATTCAATTTATCATTGCTCTTTCTTCCCTTTCCCTGGAAAACTACATTTGGTGGTTGGTGCACTTCAGGGTGGTTCATGCTAGAGGTGGTTATGGAGTTTTAGAGGAGTGTGAACAAAGGAGAGATGAAAAAGAAGTTTCACAAATATTGCTGATGATATCATGACATTTTGTTCGGTGGCGGAGGGTGCAAATCGCAACCAATTCTAAATCTTAATGGATGAGACTATGATTTCTCGAACGTGAGGAGGGAATTTGTGAAAAAATGTAAGCGTGAAGCCTGGGCCGGCCCAAGGGTCCAAAGTGCCCTAGGCCTGTTTCCAATAATGTGCCCTTCACTCTTAACAATTTTTTTTAAAAAAAAATTAAAATTAAAACCAAACATAGCATATAAAATCATCACTAGCTGTTGGCTTGTTCTGCCACTTGGAAATAGGGAGAGTCAAGTTGAGGCTATATTGGAAGGGGAGCAAAAACTCCCACTTGTTCTGTCGATGTGGGATTAAAAAGTTCCTCTAAAATCAAACTTTCATAAAGAAATGGACCAAATGGTCGAAGGAGGATTCGGCCATATAAGGATAACTTGGGAAGCTTTTGGAAAAGGTCTGATGAGAAGGAAAGAGTAAGCGTTGGAATGCATCATTTCAAATCAAAGCTTTTTTAACCAACATTTTACTCGGATTGAGGATATGTGACGGCCTTAGTAGTTTGCTTTGCATCTTGGCTTTCTAGTACTTTTTTGGACTTTTCGTAGTTCAAACAGAGTATTTCTGGATCCTGATGATATTTCTCCAGTGAAGTGATTCAAACTTAAATCCATACTTGTGTCCTTTAAATCGAGTTGTTCTTGTAAAGGATTGTCTCAATGCATTTTGTTAATCCCGCAGAAATTATCTAGCTTCTGGCTAACTGTCTAACACAGCCTTTATGGCTTCATTGGGTAAATTGGCTTGAAGTCTTTGATTATTTGTATAAATTCGAGTATTGAGGTAGGCTCCGCTACTTGATATTCTTCCATTTCTATGGCTTCTTCTATTCCCTATCTCTAAGACCTTGACATATTTTCTTAAACAAAAGAATTTGTTGCATGCTCTCATAGAAGTGAAACTTGCACTGCTCCCTTTAGTCCCACATTGGATACTCATAGAAGTGATGAAACCAACTTCACCTATAAAACCAACTTCACCTTTGGGGCCTTTTTTTTAATATTGGGCCACAATGGTTTTTGGGTCTTTTTTTAAATATTGGGCCACAATGGCTGGGCTCTTTTATAACTAATAATGGATTTTTTTTTCTTTTTTGGGTCAAAAAAGTGTTCTAGTCAAGCCCATTTGTACAAAGTGTTGGAGTGCCCCAAATTTGAGCCATTTTTGGAGTGCCCTAGGCCCAGGCCTTGTGGGCCTTGGGCCTTGGACCTGGGCCGGCCCTGCGTGAAGCGAATGGAAACAAATGGTAAATCAGAATGGAAATATCGTCACAGTGACCAACAATCACAATTGTACTTGACCACGTCTTATATTATCCAGAGACTCTGAGACTTGGAGAGGTGAAACACCCGGCAAGCACCTGCATAGAAAGAAATGTGTATAGTTGAATGTCATACTGGTTCATGTCATCGTCGCCACACATGAGAAGTTCAAAAACATCATCAATGCCATACGATGTTTCCTTGTTTTAGCCCAAGGGTTTTTGAATCACTGGATTTCGCTCAAGGAAGCTTTATGGCTCATATAGCCCAAACCCGAGTAGCTGGTACAAAAAACATGTTCTCTATCATATGAAACGAACAGCTGAGGAACAAAAAGAAGCAAATCTTACTGGAATGTCAACCCAACATAACAAGGAATTAGTTACCGAACATAGAGTAATTCAGTAGTATAATGAGCCTCACTAAATCACCAAAGCTACAACAAAGCCATGCAGCGACCAAGGAGCAAATTAATTTTTCGCGTTCCACCAAACCCGTGTCACAATTTAAGAACGAAACACAAAACAGCAGCCATTGCTGCAACAAAATAAGACTAACCTTCTGGATCATTCACTGAATTGGATAAATCACCAAGTCTGTAGATCATTCACAAATTACCACCATTACCTCAAATGTACATGAAAAACTTCGGTACACACCAACATTACCTCAAATCACAAGTCTTGCGTGATCAAAAGACTCTATCAGAAAATGTTACCAACAAAATGCTTTTTGTATTAGCTGATGATGGATTAGATTTCAAAACCATTGGAAAAAATAATTAAATCAAGCATACTACCAAAAAATGAAATGCTTTACAATGCTGGACTTTCGCCACCAATTTATGTCATTGCTCACTTGAAATTATCTTAATAGTTTGATACGAAAATAAAAAATATAAAGTCAGGATGATTGGTGCGTCTCTTCATGTAGAATTAGCTAATCTAAAATACTTGTGATCAGTGGCGGACGCAGGATTGTAGCTGCGGGGGGGCCACTCCATAGAAAATATACAGAAAAATTGAAAATGTACTAAAAATACGCTGAAAAAATTGAAAATATGTCGAAAATTGGGGGGAGTGCAGGCCGAACACCCTGTTCGCACCCCCAGGTCCGCCCCTGCCTATGATCAAAAAATGCAATAACTCAAATCTAATACAATTTTTGTTTTCTATGAGCAAAATGATAAGTTTTAGGTTTGTCAAAGTAATATACACAATATTTATTGGCTATTCTAATTTTTTTAAATCGATAATATTTTAAAAGCATAATGTCGATGTTCTTTGTAAAAAAGACTCTAATAATCGCCACATACTAACTTGGCATTTATATTAATATACTCACGAATAACCCAAGAAATATGTGATTAAATTACATGGGAAACAAGTATTGTTGTTACACCTTCTAAGATCCTTTTGTTTGCATCATTAGGCCAAGGGCTGATAAGCAAACCAAACTGCTCGAGTTTTTATTCGCTCATTTGAAATCAGTTTGTTACATAAACAAATCAAGCTTGAATATATTTTTGAAGTTCGTTAAGCTTTCGAATCAAGTTTGAACAAACTATAGTTGGGCTTGTTCAACTTATGAATGATTTTCACTCCCCCCATTTTACAATCCACACTCCCTTTTTTGTCTTTATTCACATGAATTTACAATATTCCCCTTCTTCAATACACCTTTTTCACACATGCAAGGGTAATATTGTTAATTCATGTGGATAAAGACAAAAAAAGGGAGTGTGGATTGTAAAAGGGGGAGTGTGAAATCATTTCCTTGTCTAAAATATTCAATTCTACTCGTGATCGGTTCGTGATCGGCTCATTAAGAATTTAAAACTTGATTGAGTTCAACTCATTGGCAAAGGTATATAGGGGCCGAGGGGAGCCCCTCCACGGATTTTTATACAAGACGTAATGTGGTTATTATTTATATAATTTGTATGGTAATTATTTAAACTCTAAATAATTTTGATTTGATGCGGTTAAAAATGAAATTTATTTTACACTGTATGTAATTAATTTCTTTCATAAACAAAAATAATCACATCAACATTGCAATTGTCAACAATAAAACAAAATAGTATCATATACAATATATTAATGTACAAGCTATATGATATATTGAGTACATTTTGACATGAAAATATTTTTCTTAAGTTGGACCTCAAGACTAAAATTCTGCTGGCTCCGCCACTGAACCAACGTTTCTTGTAAACAGGCTAAAGCTCAAACATATTTTTAAAACTCGAAAGTTGGCAAACCAAGCTTCAAGACCGGCCTTTGGGCAAGGCTCGAGAGGCCAGGCCTAGGGCACAAAAAAAAAAAAATCAGCCCAAAAGAGAAGCACCCTACTAAATTTTAGTATTATGCTACGTAGGGGTCTTTTGAAGCTCAAACAAGCGGTCCAATTTGGTTTTAAGGCCCATAATTGACACTTTCGCTTCTAAAAATACAAAAAGAGTAATATTTATGTGGCAATACTGCATTTTTTAGATGATATGTATTTTGGGGACTTCGTATTTTGTGTTCTTATATAATGATTAGTGGGACTTTATATAGTTTTGCCATTCCCGCATTGTGAGTACTGTTTGCCTTTTTTTTTTCTCCCTGTAAGAACTATCAGGTGTTGGGCATCATTTTTAGAACATGCCTAGGGCACTAAAAAACTTTGGGTCGGCCCTACCAAGCTTGAACAAGAAACTATTTGGCTGCCCTCGGTTAAATTATCAACCCAATACAAAGTTGTTTAGATCCATCCGGAGTCCCCAAATATCGTGGATGTATTAAGAATTAATAAAAATAAAAATAAAAAGTTTAAGAAAAAGATTGACACAAATTTTTCTTATTTTTTAAAAAGGACCAAATCTATATATTTCTTCTTATTTGCCTGATCCTCTAAAAAAAAAAAAAAAAAAGACACAAAAAATGACACCTGTTGTAATAACCCGAAATTTCGTAAATAAAAATTTCGGTTTATTAATTCGATTAGTTATTTTTAATATCGCTGAATAAAATAATTTATTATTTAGTTTAAATAATTTGAATGAAACTAGATCTAGTTTGTTTATTTCCTTTTATTTATTTTTCCGCGCCGTAAAATCAACGCGTGCACACCGAGTATTTCACTACATCGCATCCGGAAGGCCTACTAATTTTCCCAACTCCTATGTTGTCCTATTTTGACTAGCCTTAGCCTATTTAAAACCCTAATTAGACATGTGTTCAATTTTGTCTTCCTACCAATTTTGACTTTACTAAACCTAATTTGTATTTTTTTGAATTAATGAGAAGAAAGAAAATTTGACTACTTAACAAGGTAGGCTACTTACCCAATTACGATCTTCTATAAATAGCTCACTCACCTTACTTCATTTCCTCACACCAAAATCTCCCAACTTCTCCACTTTGTGCTTTCTAGTGTTCTTGAATGAGTTCTTGAGTGTTCTTCTTGAAACTCATCCTAAACCACCACACTCCACCACTCTTGACCACCCCTAGATCTTAGAAAGGTAGAATAAGTTAGCTAGAAAGCGTTTGAACGGAGGTCAACTAGTCGTTACGCCGCCGGAATTCAACTAGCTATTCGGCTTCCGACTAATCATCGGAATTAAGGTAGATACTTTATCTTAACCTTAGATTAGTATTTACTAGTTCATATTAATTATGTTATTATTTTGCTTAAACGTGCTTAATTATGATTAAATGTGATTATGTTGGTGATTAGTGATTTTATGAACAATTAGACTTTGAAAAACACACTTAGTCATTACTATGCACGATTTGAAATTAACTTATCAAAATGCACCGTTATAATGCCCGATGGACTTTTGGAAACCTAAAATATCCAGTTATAATGCCCGAATGAAAATCGACTTTTCAAATTTACGCCGTTATGCTGCCCAATTGATTTTTGGAAAATAGCCGACTAAACTTTTCTTAAAGCGACTTCAAAATGTTTTGACTGTACTTGGACTGTTGAGATTAACCCAAGGCTAACACCCTTGAGGGTCTGTCAAAAAAGATATGCCTAGCGCTGTCTAAGAAAGGAATGGTGCCAGTAACTGCATTCGTGCGGCCATCCAGCCTGGGACTCTCCTGGTTATCTCATTTGTCTAAAGAAAGTCACCAACGAGATGTTATACCTAAAGTAACACGGTTATCGTGAAATATTTTTAAACGAAAAGTTTATCGTGAAACGATTTCTAAACGAAAGATTTTTATGTAATATGGCATGTGCATGTTTTTCGAGACGGTACGACACGACACGTTTTTCAAGAAAATGATCGATTGTTTTTTACAAGAAGAAATAGAGATGAGAATGAAAATACTGTTGTAAATAAAATACTGCCATTGGAGTCCCGCCTCAGTTCCCCGGTGTGAACTGGTGGTCAAAGCTCAATGGAACTATACTATAAACAATACTGCCATTAGAGTCCCGCCTAAGTTCCCCGGTGTGAACTGGTGGTCAAAGCTCAATGGAACTATACGGTAGTGCTGTTTATAGTTCTCCTCAAATTCCGCGGGTGAATTTGACGGTCAGAACTTACTCAGTACAACACATAGTAAACGGATCTTATAAACAGGCTGTTAAGTTCGGTGATATAAGAAAACCGGGACTATGTCGTGTGTGACGCGGAGATAGCGGAACTCATACTGCAGGAGTCAGTCTATGGGTGGCCGAACCTTCGAACGGAAAGGTTGGTGACCGTTAGAACGGGGTTGTAGAACGGGCCAATAACTTTCGAGAGATGTGAGATGTTGACATGGTTGAAATTTGAGAAGAACATTGTTAAGAGAAAGTGATACGAGATGTTGATACTGTACTCTGATTTTTATTAAAGGAAACGAGATACTGATACTATACTCTGATTTTTCTTAAAAGAAACGAGATACTGATTTTATTAAAGCTGCACTCTGATTTGAAAAGAAATGGGATACTGATTTTATTAAAGCTGCACTCCGATTTGGATGTGATACTGATGCATTGACACGCATGAACTTACTGTTTTGATAAATGGTTTTCAACTATTTACCTGCCAACTTTATTGTTCTAGAATTTGCTAGTTTAAAGTTGGGGTAGGGTATCTATTGAGCGTCCTCGCTCACGGTTTCGCCCTGGCATAATACCACGATGTTGCTTCGCGACTCTGACGTATTATGCTAGATTATCACGTTGGACAGGAATACCTTTACGGAGAACACGGAGCCGGAGGAGCTGCCGGAATGGAGATCCACCAGGCGGAGGAATTTGCGGAGCCGTAGAACCCACCCAGTCTACCTTTTTGTAATCTGTGAAGGATAGACCATCTATATGTATTTTGGTTATTATTATTACTGTTTAGACCGACTTTAAATTGTAATAATAATCCATAACGCTTTTCCCAAAATGCGGGGCGTTACAAGTGGTATCAGAGCTCTAGGTTCCAACACTCGGCCTTGGGTAGAATGGGTAGATCACTTTCCGAGAGCATAACCTGAATAAATGTCCGTACTTTGTACTTTTGCTACTCTAAAAATATCCTATTTGCTAATGGTGTAGTTATAGGCATATAAGAGCCATTACCAAGCGTAAGGAAGCGAAACGTGAGAACACTTAGGATTTGACTGTTTGTGGCATGTGTCCTGCTCACATGTTATTTTCAGTATAAATATGTGCTCAAAGATAACGTTTAGCAGTAGTAAATCCTTTCCGAATTTAGATTTTTAGCCATAGTGTTGTGCTATTATTTTCAAAAAAAAGGTATTCTAGACTAAATTTCCTACGAATTTCCAACTCTAGAATGGCGATTACGCGTAACAATGGTGAGGGCTCGTCCAACAGAACCAACAGTAACCCTGACCTCGCACAACTCATGCAAGCCTTCATTGCTGCACTCAACCCGAACCGACCCCCACCAAACAACCAGCACTGGAGGAGGAATGATTCCAAGCAAGGATCATCCAAAAATTCTGGACGAGGTAGCACAATAGCCCGATGCTATAATTGCTCAAGTATTGGACATTTCAATCGTAACTGCCCCCACCCGAGGAAGGAGGAGACTAACACCAGGGTGATACGCCAAGGAAATAGTTCGGGAGGACCTATCAAGACTGTGCATAACAACAACGATCGTGGGCCCTACCCAGCTAAACTTAACCCTGCTCAGATTAACACCCAGCCTTGGAAAAGGGGTGACCGAAGGCAAGGACCATCGGGATCAACACACAATAACCCAACAATCTGATGCTTTAACTGTCAAGCCTTTGGGCATATCAGCCGTAATTAACCTAGGACAGTAGGACCCATAGATTATGGATATCAGCAGCCCCAGCAATATCAACAGATTGACTATGCCGATGAGCCATCTTTTCCACCGTCCTGGCACTCTACCACCTCGACTGCCGCACAGCCATCACTACCGGTACCTTCTCTAGGACCATACGCTAGACTCTATCCTACTACTATTTAGTACCTGTGTTCAAACTTTATTTGACACTGGAGCATCGTGTTCGTTTATATCAGCTGCATGCGTATCTGCACTAGGATTAGACACAGAACCCCTAAAGAATAAGATGACAATAGCATCACCTTTAAGCGCTAGTTTACCAGTTAATCTAATCTGTAGAGGCTGCGAGTTAGAAGTAAGTAATATCCGACTAACCTGTGACTTACGCGTGATCGAGATGGTTGACTTCGACTTAGTTATGGAGATGGATTGGCTGTCAACTCATCGAGCTGTCGTTGATTGCCATCAAAAGATAGTAACGGCTTTCACCCCTGATGGGACATGCTTTCGTTTTAAGGGGGATAGACAGGTTGTGAATTCGGCGACTCGACACTTGAAATGGCAGAACCAACTGTTCGGATGGCTAGCTAGTCTCCAGTTGGAAGAATCTGACCGTGGGGAGTTAGGACTGCCACACATCGTCTGCGAGTATGCAGATGTATTTCCTGACAATCTACCTGGATTAACCGCCACAAAGATAGATCAATTTTACCATCAAGCTTCAACCTAGAACTGCCCTAATTTCGATAGTCCCATATAATATAGCGCCGACAGAACTGAAGGAATTGAAGACCCAACTACAAGAGTCGTCAGAGAAATGATACATCAAACCGAGTACTTCACCATGAGGAGCACCTGCACTGTTCGTGAAGAAGAAAGAAGGAACCTTACGGCCACCCTTGTCGATCACAAGTTGTTGGATTGACGCCGGAGAGATAGGATTACTAGAACCTGAAATGGTTAGAGACACGACCGAGAAGATTAAGTCTATCTAACAGAGACTGCTTACTGCGCAGAGCCGACAGAAGAGTTATGACCCTTGTCGTTCAAAGAGGGAGACCACGTGTTTCTAAAAAAAAAAAAAATTTCGGCCCCAAAGAGGAGTAATTAGATTCGGGAAGAAAGGGAAGCTTTCTCCGCGATATATCGGCCCATTTGAGATTTTTGGCCTACCGATTAGCACTCCCGCCACAGATACCGAGTGCATAACGTTTTTCACGACTTCATGTTAAGGAAGTATCTCGCCCTGCCAAAACACGTGTTAAATTAGGAATATCTCGACATAAATGAGTACGTAACTTTTGAGGAAGAACCAATTGAAATTCAGGACAACATGGAGAAGCGTATCCACAACAGAACCATTCAGTTAGTACGAGTATTATGGAAAGATCGAGAAATAGAGGAAAAACCTTGGGGACGAGAAGAAGCCATGAGAGCCAACTATCCACAATTGTTTCCATCCGTTGAGTAATTCGAATTTCGAGGACGAAATTTGTTAAGGGGGATAGATTGTAATAACCCGAAATTTCGTAAATAAAAATTTCGGTTTATTAATTCGATTAGTTATTTTTAATATCGCTGAATAAAATAATTTATTATTTAGTTTAAATAATTTGAATGAAACTAGATCTAGTTTGTTTATTTCCTTTTATTTATTTTTCCGCACCGTAAAATCAACGCGTGCACACCGAGTATTTCACTACATCGCATCCGGAAGGCCTACTAATTTTCCCAACTCCTATGTTGTCCTATTTTGACTAGCCTTAGCCTATTTAAAACCCTAATTAGACATGTGTTCAATTTTGTCTTCCTACCAATTTTGACTTTACTAAACCTAATTTGTATTTTTTTGAATTAATGAGAAGAAAGAAAATTTGACTACTTAACAAGGTAGGCTACTTACCCAATTACGATCTTCTATAAATAGCTCACTCACCTTACTTCATTTCCTCACACCAAAATCTCCCAACTTCTCCACTTTGTGCTTTCTAGTGTTCTTGAATGAGTTCTTGAGTGTTCTTCTTGAAACTCATCCTAAACCACCACACTCCACCACTCTTGACCACCCCTAGATCTTAGAAAGGTAGAATAAGTTAGCTAGAAAGCGTTTGAACGGAGGTCAACTAGTCGTTACGCCGCCGGAATTCAACTAGCTATTCGGCTTCCGACTAATCATCGGAATTAAGGTAGATACTTTATCTTAACCTTAGATTAGTATTTACTAGTTCATATTAATTATGTTATTATTTTGCTTAAACGTGCTTAATTATGATTAAATGTGATTATGTTGGTGATTAGTGATTTTATGAACAATTAGACTTTGAAAAACACACTTAGTCATTACTATGCACGATTTGAAATTAACTTATCAAAATGCACCGTTATAATGCCCGATGGACTTTTGGAAACCTAAAATATCCAGTTATAATGCCCGAATGAAAATCGACTTTTCAAATTTACGCCGTTATGCTGCCCAATTGATTTTTGGAAAATAGCCGACTAAACTTTTCTTAAAGCGACTTCAAAATGTTTTGACTGTACTTGGACTGTTGAGATTAACCCAAGGCTAACACCCTTGAGGGTCTGTCAAAAAAGATATGCCTAGCGCTGTCTAAGAAAGGAATGGTGCCAGTAACTGCATTCGTGCGGCCATCCAGCCTGGGACTCTCCTGGTTATCTCATTTGTCTAAAGAAAGTCACCAACGAGATGTTATACCTAAAGTAACACGGTTATCGTGAAATATTTTTAAACGAAAAGTTTATCGTGAAACGATTTCTAAACGAAAGATTTTTATGTAATATGGCATGTGCATGTTTTTCGAGACGGTACGACACGACACGTTTTTCAAGAAAATGATCGATTGTTTTTTACAAGAAGAAATAGAGATGAGAATGAAAATACTGTTGTAAATAAAATACTGCCATTGGAGTCCCGCCTCAGTTCCCCGGTGTGAACTGGTGGTCAAAGCTCAATGGAACTATACTATAAACAATACTGCCATTAGAGTCCCGCCTCAGTTCCCCGGTGTGAACTGGTGGTCAAAGCTCAATGGAACTATACGGTAGTGCTGTTTATAGTTCTCCTCAAATTCCGCGGGTGAATTTGACGGTCAGAACTTACTCAGTACAACACATAGTAAACAGATCTTATAAACAGGCTGTTAAGTTTGGTGATATAAGAAAACCGGGACTATGTCGTGTGTGACGCGGAGATAGCGGAACTCATACTACAGGAGTCAGTCTATGGGTGGCCGAACCTTCGAACGGAAAGGTTGGTGACCGTTAGAACGGGGTTGTAGAACGGGCCAATAACTTTCGAGAGATGTGAGATGTTGACATGGTTGAAATTTGAGAAGAATATTGTTAAGAGAAAGTGATACGAGATGTTGATACTGTACTCTGATTTTTATTAAAGGAAACGAGATACTGATACTATACTCTGATTTTTCTTAAAAGAAACGAGATACTGATTTTATTAAAGCTGCACTCTGATTTGAAAAGAAATGGGATACTGATTTTATTAAAGCTGCACTCCGATTTGGATGTGATACTGATGCATTGACACGCATGAACTTACTGTTTTGATAAATGGTTTTCAACTATTTACCTGCCAACTTTATTGTTCTAGAATTTGCTAGTTTAAAATTGGGGTAGGGTATCTATTGAGCGTCCTCGCTCACGGTTTCGCCCTGGCATAATACCACGATGTTGCTTCGCGACTCTGACGTATTATGCTAGATTATCACGTTGGACAGGAATACCTTTACGGAGAACACGGAGCCGGAGGAGCTGCCGGAATGGAGATCCACCAGGCGGAGGAATTTGCGGAGCCGTAGAACCCACCTAGTCTACCTTTTTGTAATCTGTGAAGGATAGACCATCTATATGTATTTTGGTTATTATTATTACTGTTTAGACCGACTTTAAATTGTAATAATAATCCATAACGCTTTTCCCAAAATGCGGGGCGTTACACCTGTTCCTTTCCTATTTTCTCTCCTCAACTCGTATTATTCTTATTTCCTATTTAAAAATTAACCGAGTATGTTTTTGTTGTGAGTAATTATTCAGCAGTCCCGGAACACACTTAAATGGTGCTCCAGATCTTTTTACGTGGGGTCCTTATACGTACCCTACACCTGGACACATTCCCACACGTAACCATAATTTGAAGAAGTTTATTTTTTATATATATATGAATTAATGCCCTTAAGGCACTTCGGGCTTAATGGCTTGCGAAAATTGATAAGCATTTAATATCGTTGCTTGACCTATAAGCTTTTCAAGAATTCCTCAAGTGCACAAAATAAAAGATGATAGCCGTTCGTTTCCTATAATTTGTTACTCATGTCTATCTTTACACAAATCTGCCGCCCTAATATTGTGTATAAATATACCCCGTAACATGACACAACGTCTCATACAATTTCTCAAGTAATAACGTGTGAGATCGAGCAAACAGAGAGAGTGTAGAAGTAAGATCAGAGAGAGAGCAAACAGAGAGTCGTCTCCGGGAGACATGATCCTACCACCGGGATATCTTTTCAGGCCTACTGATGAAGAACTACTTGTGTTTTATCTTGGGAGGAAGTTTAAGGGCCTGCCGCTGCCTTGTGATGTGGTTATCGAGCGTGACATCTATGGGGTTGGCGACAAAGCGCCATGGCAGATTTTTTCCGATGAAGATCCGTGGGAGATATGCAAAAACGGAATGAAGACAGAAGGTACCATCTATGTGTTCACAAACTTGATCAAGGCTAGCAAGAATCGGATCGCTAGGATAGCCGGTTGTGGTGCGTGGCATGCTGAGACTGCTCTTGAACAAGTGGTGGACGATTACGGTTGTGTAATAGGGTACAAGAGAATGTTGTGCTTTCAGATTACGAATGAATCAGGAGTGGTTGACAAGAGTGTGACAAAAGGCCACTGGATCATGCATGAGTACTCTCTAAGTGGTGGCAGTGATGATACTAAATATGTTCTTTGTAGGATAAAAAGAAACGATCCGAAGTCCACCAAGAAATCCCTTGGGAAACGAAAGAACGTTGGTGATGATGTTATAGTCCCGAAAGCTGCAAAGCGAATTAGAACAGAGTTTGTTCAAGAACAGAAGACGGATTGCGATATTGTTGTGGCACCAGGAGGTGTTCCTTTCTCGGAAGAACTTTTGGAAGTGGAGAAGCTAGGAGAGTATTCACCGATGCATTCTAACATGGTTGATGGCAATTTTGAAGACCTAGATTCTCTATTATCTCTATTGGAATTAGAGGAGCAACCAAGTTTGGGTCTTGATTTTGATGCTAATACCAATAATCTGTTGACTCCCGAAGTTGTTCCATGGGGCCATGTTTTAGCCTCTTCCACACCGGTAGCACTAGACACTTTTCAAGACATGGTGGCTACCTATATTGAAGAACCAGTTTCTCTATTGGAATCGGAGGAGCAACCAAGTTTCAATCTTGCTTTTGATGCTATTGGCAATAATCTGTTCACTCCCGAAGACACTTTTCAAGAACAGTTCTTGACTTACTTATTGGAGCATGATCTGCCATATCAAGAAAACTTATGGAGTGGAGACCCAAATTGCTTTGGAGTTGGATTGTTAATTTAATGTTAGACAAAGTCCAAAGGACCATTGTGTAATTAATTCCTTGAACCCATTCATTATATTTAACTATGAATGCACGTTTTTAATCAGTTATACGATTTTTATATGCTTCTTCTGTAGCATCAGTTGGATGGACGCCTTCCTGTCGCCTCATTGTAGACCTGTTTGTTTCCGCAGAAAACAAAATTTGCTTAGCAAACTTGTTGAGAAAGAAGATGCAAATTTGATCTACAGTGTAAGTCAAACACCATATATAAGTCTATAATCAAACATGAACACAGACTCTATTCTAATCTTATTCAAAAAAAGATTCCTTGTTCAAGTTTCTCCAAAATGTATCAAAATTGATGGATATGTGAGGAAAACTCAGAACCGATGATTGAAAATTAGCTAAATCTACACACGTTTTTGTGGAAATTCTGAAAATGACTTAAATGGAAAGAGAGCATCGAA
This sequence comes from Vaccinium darrowii, assembly GCA_020921065.1. Taxonomy (NCBI): domain Eukaryota; kingdom Viridiplantae; phylum Streptophyta; class Magnoliopsida; order Ericales; family Ericaceae; genus Vaccinium; species Vaccinium darrowii. Next base: position 34,663,750 of record CM037160.1, read on the forward strand.
TTGTTAAAAATGCATGTAGGATCAAACGAGGAAAACTATAACCTGAATCACCTGCAACTTCTATTTCTTCAAGACATTCGGAATTATGGGCTCAATTTTACAATGTTCCTGTTGATTTCTGGACTGCAGAGGGTCTCAGCTATGTTGCAAGTGCCATAATAGGTCGGCCTTGTATGCAGATCAATTGACTGAGGCAATTAAGAGGTTGAGTTTTGCTAAGATTTGTGTTGAAGTAGATGGGCTGAGGCAATGCAATTCTTCCTGGCAACTTTGATTTGGTCGCCTCACATGGATCTTGCTTTCATATTAAGGTCCTTGGAGGCCTTTGAGATGTGATTAAGTCCAAGATTTTTGGCCATAAGACTTGCCAACCTGCTGCTGCTGCTGTCCAAAGAAAAGGAAAACCCTAGGGAAATAAAAAACTGTAGTTGATGATAATACTGATAGTCTGATACGGTGTCGTAATTGGTGATGGACTGCAGGTTGTTGGTGTTGCAATTGATAGGTTTGGGTTCTGGTGGTGACGGTAAGCAAAGAAATTGCAATGGGTCTAGAGGGTTCTGGTAAAGGGAAGTTGATTGAGGTGAGCACTAATATAGTGGCAGTCTCTAATGCTTTCTCTGCGTTAGATTCTTCAGAGGAGGTACAAGAGAAGCAGATAGCTGGGGATATGGATATTGATTCTGTGCTACATTCTGAAGAGAATTTTGTGGCAGGTTTCGTTATTGACTTATTGCTGCTCCTAAAACGTCCCTTAGCTCCTCGGTTCTTAGAGGTTTATGGGGCTAATATTTCAGCGGTATTCTAAGAGCAACCACTTATTGCTCCTCGGTTCTAATTTGGATTCTGTTGCTAGGCATTGTTTTCCTTGCAACTGGAAGTCGGTTCATAACCTCTCTATTGGACCTGTAGCAAGGACTATGGTGCGATGGAACCCTGATGGTTGCATGTGGTGTTTTCTTTCTTTAGACCCAATTGAAGTTCTCCAAGACTGAAATGGTGGACATTAAAAAGATTTTCTTCTTATCCATTGTCCATGGCCATAATAAGACAGTTGATAGAAGTGTGTTATGGGTTTGGGATAGTCCTTTCGTTCCTTGCTGCTTTTGTTAATTTTCTCCTCCTAAACTAACGTCTTTACTCTTTTGTATTCTCTCCATGGATTTTAGTTGATGAAATGTCAAATCCCAAGTCTCAATTTATAGGTTGATGTTCATGATTATGGATAGAGAGGGGTGGTCCAGTCGTGGATTTAGCATATGACAAACAGAGGCCGTGCTCCCACTATACTTTTTGTTGTAGTAAAGGTTCTGATATTTTTTATCGTAGTAAAGGTCATGATAATTTTCCTCGCCTGATTTCGTCGCGGTAGCTCTTTTTTTGTTGTAGTAGGTCATGATATTTGTGTCTCAAAAATCACACATTTTCCCCATTGTAGCACTGGGCATTGGGCGGTATTCATTCCATTCTGCAGATGGGGGACTTAAATTGCATTAGGATATTTTTTAGAGAATGACTGGTTTTGACCATGTGAGGTTTTGGTTCACTTGGTCTAATAAAAGAGGTGGGAACGGATATAATAGATGTCATTCTCATAAAAGGGGGAGAAAAAAAAAACTATTAAATTTTTTAAGATAGATGGTTCTGCTTATTAAAATCTTTCGTCTAGGTGTAAGATTAACTTTGTGAACTCAGGACCTACAACGTTTTCAGTTATTTTCTTACTACAAATATACCGAGGAATCTTTATATTTTTGGATCTTCTGTCCTTGATATTCGACTCCATCAATCATTAATTTTTCAATCTTGCTCCATCCCATTCAAAATTTCCAGAAAATTTCGCTGAACTTAAAAACTACATTTGGTGGTTGGGTGCACATCAGGGTGGTAAAAGGGAGACGTGGTTATGGAGTCTTAGAGGAGTGTGGAGAAAGGAGAGATGAAAGAGATTTCCTTATGGATAGGGTTAAAATTGTGTTTTACAAATATAGTTGCTGATAACGTGACTATCTATTTGGTGACGGAGGGAGCAAATCGCAACCAATTCTAAATCTCAATGGATGAGCCTATAATTTCTTGAACATAAGGAGAGAATTTGTGAAAAATGAAAGCAAGAAGCAAATGAAGACCAATGGTAAATTAGAATGGATAATAACGGTGACCAACAATCGAAATTTTACTGGACCACATCTCATATTATCATGAAGGGCATTTCAGATTCAGAGACTTCGAGAGGTAAAAAAAAACCCAACAAGCGCACGAACAGAAGGCATTGCCTGCAGTTGTATACACGAACTAGAAAATCTAGAAGATGCATCCAAACAACTGCAAAGGAAACACATTTGCATACAGGAAGTCATACCGATTCATGCCAACGTTGCCACACACAATGAGAAGTTCAAAAACATCATTGTTGCCATGCGATGTTTCCATTCTTTAGCCAAGTGTTTTTGAACCGATGGATTTTGTTCGAGGAAGCTTTATGGCTCATGTAGCCCAAACCCAAGTAGCTGGTACAAAAAACATGTTCTCTATTGTATGACAAGTTGAGGGGTATGAAACAAACAGCCTGAGGAACTAAAAGAAGCAAACCTTACTGGAATGTCAACCCAACATAACAGGGAATTAGTTACTGAACAGAGTATTTTACTAGTATGATGAGTCTCACTAAATCACCAAAGCTACAACACAACTATGCAGTGACCAGGGAGCGAACCAATTTTTTGCCTTTTACAAAACCCGTTTCACAAATTTAGAACGAAACACAAAACAGAAACCATTGCTGCAACAAAATAAGACTTAAACTTCTGGATCATTCACTGATTAGATAAATTACCAAGTTTGTAAATCATCACAACGTTCTAAGTACCACTTGCCAAGTCACACCCCACACCCAGTGGTCTTGATCGCCGAAGCCTTGAATTGCACAAGCCTTCCAAAAACTTCTTCCACAAATCCACCAAAAGAACTCAATGTTGATAGTTGAACGATGTTGAAACCTCTTGAAACTTATGAATGAGATCAAATATCTATGAATCTTGTTTTTCCTTCGAGATTCAAAATCTAAACACTTTAGGGTATCTCTGGGTTCAAAAACGCGGAGGCTCTGATATTCCTTGGCTACATCGATACCCTAGAATGAAAGCAATGACGCTTTTATATTTGTTGTAGTTCCGATCAATCACATTCATAAACCGATTGATCGGTCCATTGATGAAATGATTTTTCAGAGTAGTGCTGCCCGATTAGTAAGCCGATTGATTAGATCTAGCCACTCTACCTTGAAAAACGATTGTTCCCTTTTGTGAACCCGATTGATCTACTAACTGTCAAATTAGATGAATATGACCCCTTCCGCTCTATTCCTATACATACTCCACCAGGGGTGACGCCAAAGGTAGATAAGGGGGGGTCAGCCGACCCCACGGCCAAAAAAAAATTACTACTAGTATGTTAATTTTTTTTTAGGAAATTCATAAATGAACCCCAATAAATTTAGGGCTGACACCGCTGGATAATTCCCCAACTTTCATCCCCCCCCCCCCCCCCCCCCCTTCTGTGGCTTGTTTGAATCCTAGTCGCTCATTTTGTTCATTCTTTTGATATGAAGAGGTTGATTTGTCTTGTTAAGGAAGTACTCTCTTTGTCCCAAATTGTTGCTCCTAGTTACTATTTGGGAATTGGGACCTCTAAAAAAATTGTTCTTATCGTCACATTTTTAATGATTTATATATCTAATATGGATCTTGTTTGATAGATCTCGATTAATTTTATCAAACACGTATTTTAAAATTATAGAAAAATTATAGATTATAAAATATAGATAATTGTTTGAATGGTTCAAAAAGTGGAGCAAAAGCAACAATTTTTTTTTTTTTTTTTTTTTGGGGGGGGGGGGGGGGGGGGGGGGGGGGGGGGGGGGGTTATTTCATAGTATCGACCTAGAGACTATCATGCAACGATTTCAGAACTTGAAACTACGTCGAATGCAATTGTGAATTTTTTTTTTTTTGTGGTGAAAAATGAAACCAGAGAAAATTGTTTTATGCCTTTTGATGATATCTTTTATTTATTAGGTTGAGCTTTGAATGTGATTCTTGTTGGAACAAAATTTTTAGCTGCCATTACTGCGGTATTTTCTTTGATATATGGTTGGTAAAGGTATTTGATGTTTATAAATGACCCCACGCTTCCGAACTCCTGGAGTCGCCACTGGACTCCACTACACTTAGAAAAATAAATAAAATAATAAAATTACAAATCGATATAAATATGTATTTTGTCGTCAATATAAAGAGACTCTGAAATTTGGTCCTTACAAAATACAGTCCTTTCAACAACAAAAATACGACTTAAAACGTTTATATTTCAAGCTTCCACAGTAAGTGTAACGCCCTGAAAATTGGATACATTAAGTAGAGAATTTTAATTAGGCATCCTATACAAAAAAGATCATTACGATTCCATCTTATGAGATTTGAATACTTTTGATTCCATCCTATAAATGGATAATCGTACCATTGTGCCCTTATTAAGTATTTTAGTAGTATATAATGTAAATCATATAATTATATTTCCTTAATTATATCATTACGTATATACACATCTCGACATGTTTTCAATTCCCATTATTAAAGGATTGGTTACCTATATGAACATTTCCTTAATGGATAATTACTAGCCATTTGTGCCCTGTATATCTTTACCAACAGACTTTATTTCAATTCCCAGGATTAAAGGGATCGGTTATTTAGGTCTTCTCTCTCTACATGCCATCTCCTGAAACAACCTCTCTCTCCTCTCCTCAAAATCTACTCTCTCTCTCTCTCTCTCTCTTTCTCTCTCTCCTATCTTTGGCGATCTGGCGGCCTGCGACGAGAGTCGACCGTCGCCATCAACCCCATCATCCACGTCCAACGAAAAAGATTACTCCGACTGTCCATGCTCAGATCTATCACCATGGCGGCCGCCACGAAAGCCGCCACCAACTTTCTCTGGATCAAGATCGTCACCCATTTTAACGGTAGATTGGGTTTTTTTAATCGGCCGTAGAATCATGTTTGGGTTGTGGAATCATTTTAGGATTTGAAATGTTTAGTGTAGACACCCCGATTTTGACCCGAGAAACTTATCAAGCATCCCCGGTGATGAAAATGCCCGATAGAGCATGCAGAGCTTGATTGTGAACTTGGAAACCCCTCCAAAACCACCTCAAAAGAAACCCAACCTTGCACCACCTTCTAGTACATTCAAAACCCTCTTTTTTCGATATATAACATGTCCCAATCCATTTTGAAATGAGGGAGATATGCCCGTTTTACCGAAACGATTCATTCTTCCGACCTTCTGAGGGTAAAATGGTCACATATTTTGATGTACAAATCATCTTGGGTTCAAACTACTTGGGTTAGAAATTAGACTTGACAAGCTTTCCAACGCTTCAAACCATGCACAAAACGGAGTTCGGTAGCACCCAGAATGGCCCCGCGAAGTTTGAAATTTTGTGCTGTCTCGCCATCCAGGCGCCTGGATTCACCCAATCCAGGCGCCCGGACTCAATCCAGGCGCCTGGATTGCCTTAATGCAGGCGCCTGGACCCTCTCCAGATACTTGGCCCCCAAGGTTAAGTTAGTGGGGAGGAGCGTCTTGGGAGATTCTTTGGAGATTTTCTGCAGAATACTGTTGAGAGAGAGAGTAAGGTATTTTGATGACCCTTTGAACCTCACCTCTAAGGGTTCAAATGGCCCTTTTTTAACCTTACTTTGCCTATATAAAGCCCCTCCCCTCTCTCCATTTCCATGGATCAGTTTCTCCCTCCTTCCTCTACTGTTATTCTGCCAAAATCACACCAGAAACTTCATCCCCAAACTGATCCTCTATAGTTCCACTCATTTCTAGCCTACAAACCCATCTTTCATCACCAAAATCTTCATATTTCAACCTTCCACCACCAAACTTAATCAAAAACCAAAGGACCAGCCCTCACCTCTTTCCCTTATTGTTATTCTGCCCAAATATTTCCAGAAACTCATCCCCAACTGAACCCCCTCAATTCCATCCATTTTCAACCATCAAAACTCAATTTTACTCCATCCTAACTCCACAAACTCACTAGATTCTACCCATTTCTCATCATCCACAATCAAACCCCCAATCAAACCACATATAATCAGTTTGATACACTTCCCATAATCAAAATCCAGTTCACTCAACTTCCAGAAATCATCCCAAATAACTCTCCAAAGTTCACAAATCAAGGTTTCAAGGTAGTTTTTCTACCATTGTGCTCAAAAGGCCCTGAGGGGATACCATCCAAGCTCTTACTAGTTCTTCATACTAGTTAAGGGTTTGGAAAGGTTTCAAATTTTACAAAAATGAAATTTTTCGTTAGCATTTGTTTTGGTATATTTCCAAAAATCATTCAAAATCAAGTTTCTTTTAAGCTCATATCATGCATTTGAGTTAAATTTAAGGTTCAAGTTTGCTACTGTGTTGTTATACATCTTTTAGAGTGCATATGAGTTAGTCAAAAAAATTGCATTTGGTGCTTCCTGTCAAAAATGGAGTTTAAGTTTGCTGTCTGGAGGCCATCCAGGCGCCTGGATTGGCCCTTTCCAGGCGCCTGTATTCAATCCAGGCACCTGGATCTGCCTAATCCAGGCGCCCGGATTACAATCCAGGTGTGATTCGCACGATGTCTGTGGTTGAGTTTTGACATCTTTCAGTACAATCCAAGCATGTTTTAGTCAAATTTCAGTACCTTATGCATATAGAACATCCTCACATGACACAGGCACAAGCATCCACTTTCATTTCATTAATTTCCTTTATGCATTTACGTGTTCTTGCATGAGTTGGTGAATAAAGTCCATTTAAATAACATTTTCAAGATTTTCTAAAAATTTAGTAGAGACCGGCAAATATGCCTGGCGCGTGGGGTGCTCTGAATTCCTTCCCCTCGCGTAACCTAGCTCCAGGACCCGAGAAATCTCATTTTAAAGACCGGTAAAGTATTTTCCACTTCAAGGGCAAAAGAGTCATTTTTCAAATGGTTTCTCGGGTAAGGTCCTTAAATCCGGGTGGCGACTCTATTCAATCAATCAAACCGTTTAATCAAAATCATTTTCCAAGTCAAAACCGTTTTCGTGGACATTTCCCGCGGGGTGTTCACATTTAGCAATGTATATCATTGCATGATTTGAATACAAGGCAATTTTTTCAATGGTAAATTAAACTACCATCTTCTGTTATGTCGACTTCTTCCACATTTCATATTCGTGTTATAGCATGTTCTCATTAGTGGTTAATATGTTTACCATGTTAGTGATCCGTACAGCGAACATGGTTTATTAATTTATCCTGTTTTTTGTATTTATCATTTTTTATTTTTTAAGTTTTTTACATAGTCCAAGATGGTTCATTAAGTGATTATGGTTAATCAATAAACCATGTTCCCTGTGTAAACTCACCATTTTGCCATGATATCTTATACTTAAATGGGAAAAAGGGAACACGGTTAATAAATAATCCATGTTCTATACATGAACATTACAGCAGTAACATGGTTAATCAATAAATCATTATGTTCCCAGTGTAACTCACCATGGACATGGTTAATCAGTAAATCATGAATATTATTGTCGTCCGATAAATGAAACACTCATCTTTTTAGTTTATTAAATTAATTGCAATAGTCAATTACACAAGCTTAATGGTTTAAAAACGCTAGTAAGCCAAATAATCACATGCGTCCAATTATACCATGAAAAGAAAATTTAATGATAAAATCAACTAACTGAAGATCATACATGTCAATTACCATTCCAGCCACTAAAAATAGCAAACGGGTTTTAAAATTCACAAAATTTTACAATAAAATAGTTCGCCAAATTTGGCTGAACTAAACAGTTTCGGGACAGATTTACTGCTTGGCTTAAAACACTATTTTGCTTCGTTTGGGACTGAAAAATCATAGCAAATTCTACGAAAATCGGATTGAAACGAGTTCTATATGAAAGTTGCTTAACTTTTTGAGATCTACAACTTTATTGTTTACATTTTCTCTAAATCCAAACAGAAATACTCGAAAATTCGCAAAGCAGAACTATGCGCAAAAAAAATGGTTTTCGTCTATTCGGTTCTGTTTTAGACTTACAAAACCTTATCGGTTGGAAACACTACCGCGATTACTATTTCACATTATATTCATATGACCACTATATTTAGATATACGTGAATACACGGAAACACAAAAGCAATATAACTTAAGGAAAAAGTAAGTTCTAGGTATCCTACCTTTCATCCGAAATTATTAGCGCGCTACGAACGTAAGAAGATTTAAGGTTGTGGAATGGTTGAGTTCTCGGAATATGAATCTGTAGAAGAGTTATAAAAATTAAACGGCGAGATCAATAAATGTTAACTATAGAGAAAGGATGTTTACCACACAAGAGGAGACAAACCGTGAAAGATAATTGGCGAGGAGTTTATGTCATCAGTGAAAACAAATGGGAAGGAAAATCCACAGCCATGGCTTTGAGGTTTAGAAAGAAAAAAAAAGTAAGGCGCTACACAGAATTTTTTAAAAATAATAAAAAAATTAGGGGTGTACACGGTCCGGATCGAATCGGATTGGCATGAATCCAATCCTAATCCGCGAGTCACGGTTTTTAGAAAACACAATCCGTGTCCAGTCCAAATGTCTCACGGTTTGGTTCCAATCCGATCCGCGAGTCATGGATCGGTTCCGGTTTTATCCACGGATTACATGTCATACGTAAACAAGTAACAAATATTTCATCAAAATAAAATCCTAAAAAATCCAAGGTAGAAAAACAGAGAGACCTTGGATGGAGCATGTGATGACACAACTGGGGCCTAAACAAGCAGCAGTGGAAAGCATGTAGCTTAGTTCAGTTACATAGTGGAATAGAAACAAAGATCGTTTAATAGCCAAAAAAAAAAAACAGTGAACACCTACTAAATTCAGTGAACAGCTACTGAATTGATTAAAGTCCAATACAAATGCACGGCAGTGGAATTAATACGTCAAATGGGGTACCAATTTACCTCCTAGATTTTATAGGAGATAACATTATAACCCTATATCAAATTGACAATATTTATGAAAGTGGTAAAATTATTTATACATACATACACATATATTTATTTTTTTAAAATTATATATAATAAAAATCTCACTATTCGGATCGGTTAATCCATGGTTTCAAAATTAAAATCCGTGTCCGGACCGGAGTCACGATTTATTATATTTTGAATCCGTGTCCGGACCATTAATCCACGGTTAAAATCCAAAACATGCGGATCGATTCGGTCTGGACTGGATTCACGGTTCACCCATTTTTTTGTGCAGCCCTATAAAAAATTATGTTTCCTTCCTAGGAAGATTTTGACTTGCTTGACTTAAACTATTAATTTTTCTTCGTAAATAAAATCTTACAACAATATTAATTCTGATTTTTTTTTAATATTCATTTTGCTTGACTTAGTTGTATATTTTGTTTAAAACAAAATATACAACTATCAATCAGGATTGATCAACAGATTTCAACTATATCTTTTTATGCATTCAACGTAGGATTTGTGATATTTTTAGCAAAAATTTTAGTATGTGCTCTATAACTTGTATATCTTTATTCCGCAAAAAATCATTATAGTTTTAGAAAAAGAAAAAAATTCCACTGCCGGGATTTGAACCCGGAAAATTAACTCACATCCAAGTATATGTGCTACAGCGGATATGTTATCGGTATCCCATAAAGTAATTTTTATATACTAGGTCTTTTCCTCTTTTTTGGTTAAATAAAGGGTGGTGATAATGCAAAACTGTTTTTGTTAGTACCAAAACGTTAGTGCATAAAAGGCTTGTACTATACACACGAATACAAGCCTTTTGTGCATTGAAGTTTGAGCCTTAGTACAATACATGAAAAGAAAACATGAAAATGACCATGAAAAGGCATCCAATGGATGAGATCTGCCTGGTACACTATTCAAACAGTGTACCGAAAGGATCTCATCCGTCGGATGCCTTTTCATGTTCATTTTCATGTTTTCTTTTCATGTTCCATACACTTTCTCTTGAAGTTTTGGCATTAACAAAAATGGTTTTGGCTTTAATAGGAGTAACAACAATTATCGTTGTCATCTTCCTTTGCTTTTGGCTAAGAGTGAAAGAAAGGAAAGTCAGGTGATAGGTTTGAGGAGTTTTTCAAAATCCTCTATTTGCAACCACGAATTAAAACCACAAGAGATTTCTTCCCCTCTCTCTTCTCTTTCTCTACTTGCAATTCTGACCATCAAAAACACTTTTTCATGGCCGAGATGCTTGATCGTGCATCACATGACCATACCCGACAGGCACCCAAATTCTTCTCATGGTTTTGACTTTTGAGAACCAGGTTCAGAATCAAAACAACGTGGTTGAACATTTAGTGTATTATACTGCCCTCTCCTCTTCGCTATGAATTTATGGGAAGTACTTACTACGTTTTAGATGAAGATAGGGTTTGATCTGAGGGTTAAAAATGTTTTCATAAAGAGGTTTCTATTTATGGTTTTGATTCACGCTGTCAATTCCCCAAAAAAATTGAGATTCCTCCCACTTTCCGGAAACAAATTAGATGTCCATTCTTCTTCTTCTTCTTCTTCTTCTTCTTCTTCTTCTTCTTCTTCTTCTTCTCTTCTCTCTCTCTCTCTCTCTCTCTCTCTCTCTCTCTCTCTCTCTCAATTGCCTTTTAATTGTTTCCATCAGAGGATTCCATTTAGGAAAACAGACTACACAAGAAAATATTGCACACAGACTAGTACATGAGTAATATATGAATGGAAATGAATTATGTCACGCCCTCAATTTTCAAAAGATAAATATATATAATCCACGTGGAAGTCAACGCCTCCCACGGTCAAAGTCAAAGTCTCACAATACAACTTACAAGGTCAAGGTCGACAAATTACTACAATCTACGGACAACCGTAACCCAAATGCAATTTATAGTTGTTAAGTGTCATTACAAACTCGTAAACAAAGGGAAATCAAATTAGTTTACATAATCATCTTATCAAGATAACACGTGCCAAGATGATGAAGTAACTCTTCTGTTTAACTTTCAAAAATGATGCATGCACACGCTTCACACAAATCTATGTCATGCTCCTCCGTGCTGGGTACCTGAAATGGATAGGTTGAGCTACACTAGCCCAGTAGAGAAAAATCTAACAATTCTAAATGCAATGAAGTGAATATGACTGATAGACAAGATAGACATAAACCACGTCATAAAAGCTAAGAGAGAGATAGAGAGAGTGAGAGAGTGTTCGAATGGTTAAAAAGTTTGAAAGTAACACATAATCAATTAGATTTCATTTATCCTCGTCTCTTGTATCCAACTAGTGCCTGACACACACAACACGCCTCATATGTTTTACACAATATACATATCCATCTCGTTCCTTTTTCAAACATTTGATCATTATCCGGGCATGCCATATAGGCCTTGTGTCACTCCGGGCTTACCCTTTCGGGCCCCGTGCCACTCCGGGCATACCCTTTCGGGCCCCGTGCCATTCCGGGCATACCCTTTCGGGCCCCGTGCCATCAATACCACAATCGTACTTCATTTAATGCTCATTATATTATTTCTATATCCACATGTCCCATCACCTTAGTTTCATGTCAAAGTAGTGTTTCGTATTACCCGAACGTGCCAATAAGGATATTTCAACCCGAGTGTCGTATCATTCATTCACATCACCACTTATCAATTTATAAGTTCAACTCAGTGCCCAAGCAACTCACAGATCACAATATCATTTCACAAGTGTCCCGGACTTTCCACTCAACCCGTATGCACACAACGTATCAGTTCATGGACCGTACCCTCATCACATCCACTAAATAACAAGAAACAAGTAATACCAATCAATCCCCATTATCATTTTATACCAACATACTACCAGTGTGGAAAATGTCCTAATACAAGTGAATAACGCGTTTCGGGACCGAACAAGTGCAAACAAGTACTAAACATTCACTCAAACAATGTGCTTAGGAAATAAGGTCCCAAGTGATTTTCTTCCAACTACAAGCAAGCTCAAGGATCCAATGCAAGATTAACGAAGTAACACCAAATTGAAGTGGAGAACCATATATGAACATGGGGATGACACATTATAACTTGAACATTGATTAGAACATGATTTTCTCAAAGAAATTCACAAGGCACAAGAAGATTGGTCATTCAAGAGTCTAAACACACACAAACACAACATTTACACTTAGAAGAGTTAGAAATTTCCCTACCTCAAAGGTTAAGCTCCAATTGGTGTAGATCAAAACCCAAAAGCAAATCCTAGCTTCAAACTTGAATTAAACCCGAAATGCAAGCTTCTCTATTAATGAACCCATGTCCACAAAAATCACACTCACACTAGATACCAAGGAGAGTAATCTGTCCAAAAATCAGAATATTTGAAGGTCAAATGATACCCTTAAAAATTCGTACAGACAGGGGTTCTGCAGAAAACGAGTGAACACAGAACAGCCCAACTTTGAAAAATCACTATAAATCGAGCTCTTAATATTTTGGAGAGATTATAGTGTCAAAAGTTTTGTAGCAGAACGAAGTTCAAAAGCTATGAAGGGATTGAAGCCAAATTCATACTCCAAAGGTGCGAAAACGGGAAAATACAGTGGCTACACAAATCTGTCTCAGAACAGATTTCCAGATTTCAGACCAGATTTCAAAAATTCATAGAAAATCGAATTCTTAATGGATTTGGACGATTCCAGCGGAAAAAGAAAGATCATTGAGTGTACTTTAAATCATAAGAAGGAACCAAAACCTAATTAACAGTTTACGAAGGCGAAATCGACCAAAATCAGTGACCCAGTTTCCTGTACGAAATCTGTTCTATGTACCAGTATAAATACACGAATATTTTCGACCAAAATTGATAAAAACGAGGGAGATGAGAGCTATACTTGCAAAGATGAAGTTAGGAGGTGGAGATGGTGGTTGGACGTGGCGGTGGAGGTCGCCGGAGGTGGTGGCAGCCGTGGTCTCCTTCTTTCTTTCTTCTTTCCTTCTTCTCTTCTTTCTTCTCTTCTCTTCTCTTCTCTGATTTCTTTCCCAGACAATAAAAGGGAAAGAGGGGACAAGGGGACAAAGGGGCACATGGGAGGGAGAGAGTGTCAGCCTGCTTTCTCTCAAAACGAGGGAGCTAACGGCAGTACAATTTACTCTGCGCGGTGTTCGAACTGTCCAAGCTTCGGTCTCAGAAAAATACCAAAATATTCGTACCCACTTACAAAATCGTGGGCAACGTCACCGTGTGCTCAGAATATCTAGGAAAAACCTCGAACGTTGGACACGCATTACAATGCGATTGCCAATAGACAACATCGGACTGATTAGGGTCCCACAATCGTGACAGTCATGTAAGTATCACCCGTACAGTTAAAAATTTGTATTCCACATAAACTCTTCGGTTAACCCTTTTAAAACATTTCCCCACCTTTAATTTAAAAAAAAAAAAAATTACACAAATTTCCGGGTCTTTACAAATTACAAGCCTTTTGAATTAATTCCTTCAACAATTTTTGGTTTCCAACCTTTTATTTCCTTTTGAATTAATTCTTTAACCAATTTTGGTCTCTAATATATATCATACTAATATGGATTTTTTTACAAATCACTAGATTGTCATGCATGCTCCAAGATGGAGAAATTATGTTCAACTCGATACATGTGTTGGAGATATGCCTTGAATTCAAGACGGTCGAAGAAAAGTGCAAAATTTGGTGCGAAAAGCCGTTTTCTGGACCTATGGTCCGGACCAAGGAAAGCCCCGTCCGGACCAGTGGATTTTGGGACGTTTTTGAACATTCTGCCTCGGTAGTCCGGACCACCGAAATGCCCGTCCGGACCACCGTCGGTAGTCCGGACCACCGAATCCCCGTCCGGACCACCATTACGCGAATTTGTGCGGCTGCGAGTTTTTAAAGAGGTTTTGACCTAATTTTTTGTACTTTCTTATAAATAGGAGCCTTGTGGCCTCCTAGGGTTTTGTCTTGAGTTGGGATTTGAAATATCTAGGGTTTGTGTGTGTCTCTTTCGTGTGTGTGAGACGTTTGATGCTCTGTAGGTCGCGCCTCAGAGATTTGTCCCTAGTTATTGTGTGGATGCTTCAAGTGAGAGTTACGGGTATAGCCGGCTCTGTGTATTTCTCCCCGTTGTTAGTGAATCCTCTTGCTCTTTCCCCGTGGACGTACCTCTAGAGCTCCGTGCTTGGGGGGGAACCACGTAAATCCTTGTCTTTGGTTTTCTTGTTGGTTGTGTTTATATTCTCTACTTTAGGTTTCTGATAAGTGCCGAAAAGCACCCATTTAACCCTCTATTTAACACTTTAATAGTCCAATCATAGAGTTACTTGATGACTTATATTGGTTGAATTGTGTTTGTAGACTTTGGAGAGCGCCGAACAATTAAAAGTGCTAATTGGAGTTGATATGATGCATGGAACACAAAGTAGACATATAGAGCTTCGCAACGGTCCAAGAAACGCATCATTTCGAGTTCGGATGAAGCCGGGGCGAGTCCGCGAAGTTTTGGCCTACAATCTGGATTTTCCGCCCGGGCGGGAATCCAAGCCGCCCGGGCGGTTTTACCCGAGTCAAGGGCAGATTAGGGCGTTGACCACGTTTTTTTTGGGTTTTGTTATAAATAGGTCATTGCTCTGTACGTTTTAGGGGTTCTAGAATTTTTGAAGGCAAGTTTAGAGAGAGAAACAAGAGCCGTTCCATGGGTTCATCAAGTTCTTCATCAAATCAAGCATTCGTCTCCATCTCCATGGCCGGCTAAACACCTTCTAGGGGGAAGATGAAGCCCCGGTCCAAGTAACTTTGCTTATGTGTAGGATTTAGGTTTATTAACTCGAATCGATTGTTTAACTTAGAACATGTTTTCATTACATGGATGAAATCGTTTTAATTCTTTCTATTGGTTGAGTATTTGTGTGTGCACTCTCAAATACCTAGTTAAACAATGGTTTTCTACGTTTGTGCTTGGGTAACTGAGATGGATTATGCTCGTAAGACGGATCGTGCCACTGGACAGTCCGTGAAAGAGACGGGTCGTGCCAGCGAGACGGTCCGTGCTATGGGATAGTCCATGCCTGTTAACAACATAATTATCTTCTTGACAAATTGTGATTCGAATAATAAACCTAGCCTACACATAATTTAGTTACGTGGTCGGGGTGGATTCGAAACCCTAGATTTCTCCTCCATTCGTTCTTCATTAATTTTATTACTTGTTCTTAAATTAATTAGTTTCCAAAAACCAATCACTCAAATCTCTTTTTCTGAATTAAATTAGAAATTAGTCAAAGTTAACGTAATTTAGCCAAATTGTCTCCGTGGATCGATACTCGGACTTAGCCACTATTCTTCTGAGTAAGGGTTAATTCCTTGTTTTTATAAATATATTTTTGATACGGTACGACACGGTCAAATTTTGGCGCCGTTGCCGGGGACAATTTGCACGGTTACTTAACTTCGATTAGTTTTTATTTTAATTCTTAGTTTAGGATTTTCTATTTTTATTTTTATTTTGGTTCCTAGTTTAGGACTTTTTAATTTTGTTTGTTAGTGTGATTTTCATAGTACAGGTTGCAAAGAGTGTGTGGAGCATAACGGATCAATCGCAATATTCCAAGGAGGGCACCCTCACAGTGAGTATCGAACAGTTTGCATTAGGGTTGTTTTGCTATAAAAAAAATATATATGGAATATGCCTATGCTCCCCAATATTCTCAATATGTCCAAAAGCAGTTTAATTATGCCCAGTGTTTTCCTAAACCGAGTTATGATTGTTACTCTAACACTTATAATTCTGGATGGGAAAATCATTCTAGTTGTTCATGGACACAACAACCTCCGCACCAATACTTTGCTCCATCCGCAGAGCAAGATTTTTCTAATGCTTTCAACCCTTTGGCCTGCCACTTTACTTCGAATCAATCACTATATCAACAACCGTCGCCTTCTCCTCCTCCATCTCGAGTATTTTCTATTGAATTTAAGGAGAGATTTTTGCAAGTTCTGGAAGAGTTTGAGGCTGCTAGCGAACACGTTCACTCTCACACACAAGTTCTTTTGAGGATAGAAACCCAATTAGAGCAAGTAGCCAATGAAATTGATTTGAGTGAAGATGACACGTTGCCTAGTCATCCTGTTGCTTATCTAATGGGTCAATATGAAATGGAGGGTTCAGAAGTGGGTGGTAGCCACGATGAGCAAGCAAAGGAAGTAATGACCCAAGAGAATGGGTGGATGGTGGACATTGAATCTGATGGGAGCATAGGGGATTTAGAAGAGCTAATCACCGACCCCAAGGGTTGTGGTATTGAAGAGGTCGACATGGAGACCGAGGATGATCATGGTGATATGAATGAATTGATGGTTGACCCCCCGAGTTTGAGGATTGAGGTTGCCATTGAGGAACCAGAACCTTTTGTGCGTACAAGTTTACCAGTAGATGAGGTTACCACCGCTTGGAAGATTGCGAGTCTTGTCAACAATGCTTTAACTAATTCAGGCGGTGATTTAGAGACTGACTTAGCTCATTGTGATGATAGTATTGAACTTGAAGAATCTATTGAGCAAGTGAGTTCGTTGGTGGACTCTACTCCTTGGTCAGTTATTGAAGAATGGATATCTAATGGGGATGGTATCCAACCTTCTTCATTATCTCCCCTTTCAATTATCACAGAGTCGCCCGAATGTGAATCACAACCTTTGTCACCCGATCCTAGTTTTGCATGTTTGGGGGAGTCTATTTTACAAGAGAATGTAGTTGTCTTATCTAATCCTGTCCCGCATCCACCATTACACAAGATTGTTATATTAGAACATATTGATTTTCTTGGTGTTGATATTTTTGATGAGGGTTACCATCCATGCTTACTTAAACTCATCAACAACTTGAAAGTTAATTTGTTTTGGAATGTGTGCTTGGTGGAATTTCAATTTCAAAAACTACTAAGGCAATTGCGATACTCTAAGTATTTGATCTTATGGCATGGTCGAGTTCAGTTTTTGAAAGAGAGCTCGAAAGTGGATGAGATGTTTATGATAGTAACTCTTTATGTTGTGGTGACAGTTCAAAATTCACGTGAGCGGGGTGTATTTATTTTATTTTATGTTTTATGTTATTCTTAGTGTTTAGTTGTTTTTTTTTTCCTTTTTATTTTTTTTTTCTTTTCTGCGTTGTTTTTGTTATGTTTTTGTCTTGCGGACTAACACATGCAGGTTTCTTGGTTCAAGTTGGGGGGTCTCTTCCCCAACCTAATTTTCTCTTATGTTGTTCGCTGTTTCGAGGTGATCTTTTTCCTCTCTCTCCACTTATGTCCTTATCTATTTGTGTTCTTGCGTTCAATGAGGACATTGCACTATTCAAGTTGGGGGGAGGGATTACTTTGTCACTTAATTATACTTCGTCTTAAAAAATCAAAAAAAATTAAAAATTTGAAAAATCCAAAAACAAACAAGTGGGATCTTTTTGCATGGAATTGAGACTTGTTGAGTTTACTTGTGGTACTTGAGTTGAGGTGTGTTGCCTATTGCTTTGTTATACTTCGTGGGCAATGTTAGTTCCTTTTCCTAGCATATTGTTCAAAGTGGACCACGGCACTTATGCATAGCACCACTTCACCACACCTTTGGGCTTTGATCACTTGTGAACTATTGAGTTGATTACTTTTGATGGCTAGAATAGTGGAGACTTATGCCCATGTGAGCTTTAGAGCCTTATCTTTTCTATTGGAGTGGTGTCAAGTAATCTCTTGTTTGTCATGAAAAGAAGAATAAAAGCGTCATTGTTGTGATCTCATTATCTTTGTCGCCAAGTTTTGGAATTGCATGCATATCATAGTATCCTCTTGGCTTTGGTTTGAATGGTTGAATCACCCCTTGGAAAGGACTATAGGCAATTTTTGATACTTTTGAACCGGTTCGTTTCTTTGAAACATAATCATCCCTTGTAAACCATTTTGGGCCTCCTACATCTAAGCATTTCTCTTGTTAAGCTCCATTACCTAAATTGCGTCTTGAGAATGGTGAATTGGTGGGCATTGATCATTGAGAAAAAAGGGGGTGAGTTGAAAGACAAATGCTGATTGGCGGTGTTTCTCCCATTATTTGAAAAGGGAAAAAAAAAAAAGAGAGAGTTGAAACTTTAATGTGAAGAGGGGGAACACCAATTTATTTCATTGTGAAGAAACGGTTGATTTCATTGTGGTTTGTGTTGAAATGGTTGAAAAGAGAGATTTGGTGTACTAGGAAGGAAGAGGGCACAACATTGATAAATATGCCCTATGTGAGTTGTTATGAGGCCATTCTCCGACACTTGAATGTCTTACCTAGCCTTGAAACACTTTCCATTGCCTAACGCTGTAACCGATTACAAAGTCCTATTTGATCTTAGGGGTGATGGGGTGTGGTTTGTGGATTGATTAAGCATTCCGGTACTTGGCATTTCTTTCATGAGATCGTATCCACTTTAAAGTGCTTTCTTTTTGTGTCAATGTGTGCGGATACTTTGTTTCCATTTACATAACTTCCAACCGCACACATGAGAGTTCATAAATGCACCTTGTTTCGAGTGATTCCTTTTGTTGAGTGCATGACACGGTGAGAATTGAAGTCGAGACTCGGTCCGGATAGAGAGGTCAATCATTGTTCACTTGTGATCAAGGCCTTTGCACACACACGCTAGGATTAGGTGTCGGGGTCTATCTTCAGATTTGTTAGTACTTGGAACTCTTGTTGCTTACCTAGTATCTTTGTGGTGGCGTCGCACCTTGGTTTGAAGTATCTATGAGTTGCATGACAGGTTTTTAATTCCATGTTGAGGGATTCCTTGTGTTTTGTGGGTGATCACTGCTGAAAACCCTCACGAGACTTCACTCATCCTACCAGGGCCACCCGGGGGTTTAAAAGAACTATCTTTTTCCTTTTTACTTAGTTTAGTTGCAATGTTCTTTCTTTTGCTAGGGACTAGCAAAGTGTAAGTTGGGGGGTGTGATAAGTGCCAAAAAGCACCCATTTAACCCTCTATTTAACACTTTAATAGTCCAATCATAGAGTTACTTGATGACTTATATTGGTTGAATTGTGTTTGTAGAATTTGGAGAGTGCCGAACAATTAAAAGTGCTAATTGGAGTTGATACGATGCATGGAACAAAAAGTAGACATATAGATCTTCGCAACGGTCCAAGAAACGCATCATTTCGAGTTCGAATGAAGCCGGGGCGAGTCCGCGAAGTTTTGGCCTACAATCTGGATTTTCCGCCCGGGCGGGAATCCAAGCCGCCCGGGCGGTTTTACCCGAGTCAAGGGCGGATTAGGGCGTTGACCACGTTTTTTTGGGTTTTGTTATAAATAGGTCATTGCTCTGTACGTTTTAGGGGTTCTAGAATTTTTGAAGGCAAGTTTAGAGAGAGAAACAAGAGCCGTTCCATGGGTTCATCAAGTTCTTCATCAAATCAAGCATTCGTCTCCATCTCCATGGCCGGCTAAACACCTTCTAGGGGGAAGATGAAGCCCCGGTCCAAGTAACTTTGCTTATGTGTAGGATTTAGGTTTATTAACTCGAATCGATTGTTTAACTTAGAACATGTTTTCATTACATGGATGAAATCGTTTTAATTCTTTCTATTGGTTGAGTATTTGTGTGTGCACTCTCAAATACCTAGTTAAACAATGGTTTTCTACGTTTGTGCTTGGGTAACTGAGATGGATTATGCTCGTAAGATGGATCGTGCCACTGGACAGTCCGTGAAAGAGACGGGTTGTGCCAGCGAGACGGTCCGTGCTATGGGATAGTCCATGCCTGTTAACAACATAATTATCTTCTTGACAAATTGTGATTCGAATAATAAACCTAGCCTACACATAATTTAGTTACGTGGTCGGGGTGGATTCGAAACCCTAGATTTCTCCTCCATTCGTTCTTCATTAATTTTTTATTACTTGTTCTTAAATTAATTAGTTTCCAAAAACCAATCACTCAAATCTCTTTTTCTGAATTAAATTAGAAATTAGTCAAAGTTAACGTAATTTAGCCAAATTGTCTCCGTGGATCGATACTCGGACTTAGCCACTATTCTTCTGAGTAAGGGTTAATTCCTTGTTTTTATACATATATTTTTGATACGGTACGACACGGTCAGTTTCGGCACAACAACATGAACATTCAGAAAAGAGATGAGTAGAAGTTCAAAGACATTCATCGTCAAATAGATAAAGATTGAGAAGAACATGCTTGAAGAATACGCATAGTTTATTAAGAAGATTAATCTCTCACTTCATGTTAACTTGTTAACGTTACAACCCTCTTCCAGTATCCTTTTTTTTTTTTTTTCCTTTTATGTCTAAGGCTCAGTTTTCTAAAAGATTTTAGCACCCAGGTGCTAAAATCATGATATTTCAAATCACAAAATGAAGTGGTTCCGTATATCGTTTTTCGATTTTTTTTTGCACCAAAGTACTCCTCGAATACTTTAACTTGGTGCAAAAAAAATCAAAAAACGATACACAGAATCACTTTATTTTTAGATTTGAAATATCATGATTTTAGCACCTGGGTGCTAAAATCTTTTGGAAAACTGGGCCTTAGTATCCTACGTGAGATTTTTATTCATGTTTTAGGTATTTCATGGTACTGCAAATGTGCTATTTTTTGGACAATTTTTTATGAGAAATGCTAGAGGCACTAACTAATGTATCCAATAATGCATTAATGTAGTAGTGCATGTGTACATTTAGTGTAATAGATGGTGTACTAGATAGTGCCTCTAACATTCCTCATTTTTTATGCTTCATTGAATTGATCATGTTCTGTAATTATTTAAATCCTTCATTAGATGAACTCTATTGAAAGCTTCTTTAAAAACACTACTTTGAGGAGAAATCGGCTTTTTTTTTTTTTTTTTTTTTGCCATTGGTTAATCCTAATCCTAATCTACTCTAGCCTAGGGGACTTGGGGAGGGGTTGGGTGTTTACGAGAATCGAACCCTGCCGATGTGCGTGGGAGTCTAAGGGAGGCACCAACCTAGTTGGGATGTCTCTTTGCGTTGTGATGCCGATTTCTCACGTGTACGGGAATCGAAAAATTCCCGTTCAAAAAAAATGCGATAAAGGAAAGACTTGGTACGGGAATCGAACCCTGCCCATGCAATACTCAATGCGATAAAGTCATAAACTAATGACCACGACTCAGGTACGAAACCACATTATACACAAGGAAAGACTTGGTTGTGGGACATTGCCAGAGATGCATTTGATTCAATGGGAGGTGCTGGTATTCTTGAAATCGCTGATCTTTAGCATGATAAGCCAGAGATGGAAACTGTATTATTAGAGTTGAAGTCGATGAAGTATAAGATCCTTACTTGTTATGACTATTTTCGCTTTAAGTGTTGTTGGTATGTCCTAAAACTCGAAAACGACATTGCATTGCTTTGATCTAGGATTCTAGGCATGTTGAACTTGGTGCATGAACTTTCAGTCTCTTAACTTTCATTTATGTTGATTTTTGTTGGTAAATGGGTTTATTATATAGTAAAATAGGAAAAAATAGATGGGTTTATTATGTAATGGAATATAGTAAAATAGGAAAAAATAAAATTACACTAACATACCCAACCGTACTCGTACCCTACGTTTTTATGTTTTTGCCGTATCGTTTACCCGTACCACGTACCAGTACCCGTACTTCATAGGTGAAAAGGCTCCTGGGCTGGATGGGTTTAACTCTATATTTTATCCAAAGAATTGAGAAGTGGTTGGGAGAGACTTAGTTGCAGTTGTTCAGTACTTTTTCAAGCATGGGTTTTTGCTAAAGGAGTGGAATGCCACAGCCATCTGTCTTGTTCCAAAGGTCAGGGCTCCTTCTCTGTTAAGGAATATAGACCAATATCTCGTTGCAATATCCTTTACAAGTGCATTACTAAGGTCTTGGCAAGTAGAATGCAATCTATTCTCCCTCTGTTGATCAGTAGTACTCAGTCGGCATTTGTTAAAGGGAGATATCTACTATAGATAATATCCTTTTGATGCACGAGTTGGTTCAGAGAATACCATAGGAATGAGGGTCCCCTTAGATGTGCTATGAAGATAGATCTTACGAAGACATATGATTTGCCTAATTGGATGTTCTTGTTTGATCTTATGCATGCTATGGACTTCCCTTCCCAATTCATTCATTGGACTCAACAATGAAGTGGCTCCATATGTATATCAGTAATGAGCAGAATATTTGGCACATGAACCTTCCACATGAATCCCCTTGGTATCCCAAGAAGGTTTTTAGTGTTAGACATTTGGGCCATCCTCTTATCCAATATCATATTGGTAATGGTATGTCTACCTTTTTGTGGTTAGATAGTTGTCTAATAGGATTTAAACCAGAACGCAAAATGTGGCAGTGAACAGCTTTACCAATGTCAAGGTGTCGAGCCTCAGACAAGCCTTGAGTTGACACCATCTGGGAATACAACAATAGGGCCTCATTAGGCATGCCATTGCAAATAAACCCAATAATGATTGTGTCCAAAGCACGGTTTTCGGTTGGGGAATAGTGTCGAACAGTTGGCGGGCAAGGTGGGGTTGACCTTGGCGGCAGAGTTCACTCAGGCAGTACTGAATGGTTTTTTGGGTTCTTGTTTGGTATTATGGGATCTTGTTTGGGTTGGTTTTTGAAATGAGAGGTTTGATGAAGTAGGTTTGATAAAGAGGATGAGGATGAGAAACCACAGTGGTGGTGGTGGTTGTTTGGATGGGTAGTGTGGGTAATGGAGACTGATGATGAGAATGGTAGAGGTAAAGCAGCAGAGGACCACATGGTTGGGAGGTCACATTTGAAGCCATCTGCATTTTATGCATTTTATGTACAAATTCTTATTTGAGCCTAGCACGCTATACTATGCGTTGGTGTATTTCCTTGGAAATCTATGGACTAAACTATTAGTACAGATTTTTTTGTACAGATTTAGTACGGATTTGTCATTTTGGGTCTCCTCCGGATCTCACAAAGATGATCGGAGCCATATATATTTTTCAAAATAATGTTTATTTGTACCCTGTAAAAAATCAACTCAATCAGATATTGGGAATTCCTCAATCGGTTCATCCAATTTTTAATTTTAAATAAAAAAAAACTAGATGAACTGATGGAACAGTTACCAATGTACGATTCAGCTAATTTTTTATGGGGTATCAGTTAACGTTATTTGAAAAATATGAACGGATCCGATAATTCGTGTGGGACCCCGAAGAGGTCTAAAGCAATATATTTGTACAAAATCTGCACACACATAGTTATCAAAAATTTATTATATCAATTTGATTAAAAAAATCGTCGTTAAATAGCTTTCACCTTCTTGTTAAAAATGCAAGAAAGAGGTTATTGACCTACTTCTTTATACTTACATTTTCAATTTTCATTGAAGTAATTTTTTTTTTTTTTTGATACATTATTCTAAACCCCTCTCAACTATGATTGATTTTACTTAACTTTCCTAAGCTCTAAAACTCAATACTTAACCCCTTATGTATTTATGTGATGACAATAAGCTCCTTCTGTTAGCAAAACGTCAAGATATTGGTCGGCAATAGCCATGCGAGTGAAAATAAGAGTTTAAGATGAAATTACCCTTTCTCTTTATCTAACTGTAATTTTCCAAGATCTAAATAGGCTAAGAAGGGGTACAAAAGAATCTAACTATGGAGTCACTTGTAGTGGAATCGCATGTTAAGAGATTACTGGTTTGGAATTGTTTTCATTAGATTGTGGTGATTGCGTTTGGTATTCCATGTGGTGATTATACGGAGGTTATTGGTGAAGGATAAAGGTACAAAAAAAGGTGATGGGCTTATGATTAACAGGCAAGAGGTAAATTGTGATTTTCCTTTGATGCCATCATTGACATCTATGATTCATATAATTTACAAGGGTTAAGTATTGGGTTTTAAACTTTAGGGAGCTTATGTGAAAATAAGTCATAGTTGAGGGGGGTTTAATGTAATTTACCCTTTTTTTCAAGGTGATGGGCTTATGATTAACAGGCAAGAGGTAAATCGTGATTTTCCTTCGACGCCATCATTGACATCTATAATTCATATAGTTTACAGGGGTTAAGTGTTGGGTTTTAAACTTTAGGGAGCTTATGTTAAAATAAGTCATATTTGAGGGGGGTTTAATGTAATTTACCTTTTTTTAAAGAAGTCAAAACTACCCCCTTAATATAGATGCACAATCAAAATGGAGAACAATACATAATCCTTCGTTTTGCTTCCCATTTCACACTTCTGGATTACCATTTGAAATGAACGACTCCAAAATTTCTAGTATGGTTGTTTGAAAATGATTGGTTTTGGTTCGTTCGTCCAAGAAATGATTGAAAAAATGCCAAAGAGAGACTGATTTTTGTAATATTCTAGTTCATGGGTATGCATAACTAAGTAATTAAGATTCTTGGTCCCCTCACTGCAGTGAGATCTATAATCTGGATTTGAGTTTGCAATTCAACTTGTAGAGGCAATGTGTCCATTTAACGTCACAACATTAAAATGTATCCAAGTTTAACTTAACATATGAATAAGAATTTCGCCTGAATTATGATAAGTGCCTCTTTTTTTCTCAAAATTATAGTTAAATTTTGGTAAAACCTTAAGTGCTTTTCTATTATCAGTACTAGAGTTCAAGTACCTAAAGAAGAGCTAACTCAAATTCAGTTTCAGTACTTTAACTATAGTCAATTATTTGAACCTCTGTACTATGGAGAAAGAAGTTCCGGCTAAGTATGTGGACCTGCTAATACAAAGTTCTTCCACCTGAAATTATGTTCTCATAGGGCCAGGAATGCAACTCTTAGTTTGAATGATGGGAATGCGGTTTGCTTGATGAGCCTGACGAGGTTAAAAAGGAGATTATGCACTACTCTCGTTTGGGGACAGATATGATGCCAAGGATCTATTACAACAGTCTATTCAGAAGAAAACACCAAGTGTTTCTCAGGATTAGTTGGCAAGGCCAGTGTCTGTTGAGGAAATAACTTTGCGGTCTATAAATGGTGAAAAGCTATGAAGCACGGGTACTTCTAAAACCTCAACGTACTCGTACCCGTACCATCCATATTGGGTACTGACCGTGTCGTACCATACCAAAAATATATTTATAAAAATAAGGAATTAACCCTTACTCAGAAGAATAGTGGCTAAGTCCGAGTGTCGATCCATGGAGACAATTTGGCTAAGTTACGTTAATTTAGATTAATTTCTAACTTAATTCAGAAAAAGAGATTTGAGTGATTGGTTTTTGGAAACTGAATGAAGTAAGAGAACAAGTAATTAAATTGGTGAAAAACTAGTGAGAGAAAGATCTAGGGTTTCGAATCCACCCCGACCACGTAACTAAGTTATGCATAGGTTAGGATTTCTACTCGAATCACAATTTGTCAAGAAGATAATTGAGTTGTTAACAGGCATGGACTATCCCATAGCACGGACCGTCTCGCTGGCACAAACCGTCTCTTTCACGGACTGTCCAGTGGCACGATCCGTCTGACGAGCATAATCCATCTCAGTTACCCAAGCACAAGCAAAGAAAACCATTGATTAACTAGGTATTTGAGAGTGCACACACAAATACTCAACCAATAGAAAGAATTAAAACGATTCCCTTCCAATCATAATGAAAACATGTTCTAAGTTAAACAATCGATTCGAAATAGAAAACCTAGGCCTACACATAAACAAAGTTACTTGGAACGGGGCTTCATCTTCCCCCTAGAAAGTGTTTAGCCGGCCATGGAGATAGAGATGAATGCTTGATTTGATGAAGAACTTGAAGAACCCATGGAACGGCTCGCGTTTCTCTCTCTAGACTTGCCTTCAAATATTCTAGAACCCCTAAAACGTACAAAGCAATGACCTATTTATAATAAAACCCAAAAAAACGTGGTCAACGCCCTAATCCGCCCTTGACTCGGGTAAAACCGCCTGGGCGGCTTTGATTCCCGCCTGGGCGGAAAATCCAGATTGTAGGCCAAAACTTCGCGGACTCGCCCCGGCTTCATCCGAACTCGAAATGATGCGATTCTTGGACCATTGCGAAGCTCTATACGTCTACTTTGTGGTCCATGCATCGTATTGACTCCAATTAGCACTTTTAATTGTTCGGCACTCTCCAAAGTCTACAAACACAATTCAACCAATATAAGTCATCAAGTAACTCTATGATTGGACTATTAAAGTGTTAATTAGAGGGCTAAATGGGTGCTTTTCAGCACCTATCACACCCCCCAACTTACACTTTGCTAGTCCCTCGCAAAAGAAAGAACATTGCAACTAAACTAAGTAAAAGGGAAAAAGATAGTTCTTTTAAACCCCCGGGCGGCCCCGGTAGGACGAGTGAAGTCTCGTGAGGGTTTTCAGCAGTGATCACCCACAAAACACAAGGAATCCCTCAACATGGAATTAAAAACCTGTCATGCAACTCATAGATACTTCAAACCAAGGTGCGACGCTACCACAAAGATACTAGGCAAGCAACAAGAGTTCCAAGTATTAACAAATCGTGAAGATAGACCCCGGCACCTAATTCTAGCATGTGTGTGCAAAGGCCTTGATCACAAGTGAACAATGATTGACCGCTCTATCCGGACCGAGTCTCGACTTCAATCCTCACCGTGTCATGCACTCAACAAAAGGAATCACTCGAAACAAGGTGCATTTATGAACTCTCATGTGTGCGGTTGGAAGTTATGTAAATGGAAACAAAGTATCCGCACACATTGACACAAAAAGAAAGCTTTTTAAAGTGGATACGATCTCATGAACGGAAACGCCAAGTTCCGGAATGCTTAATCAATCCACAAACCACAACCCATCACCCCTAGGATCAAATAGGACTTTGTTCTCGGTTATATCGTTAGGTAATGGAAAGTGTTTCAAGGCTAGGTAAGACATTTAAGTGTCGTAGAATGGCCTCATAAGAACTCACATAGGGTATATTTATCAATGTTGTGCCCTCTTCCTTCCTAGTGAACCAAATCTCTCTCTCCCACCTTCTCAACACAAACCTCAATGAAATCAACCGTTTCTTCACACAATGAAATAAATTGGTGTTCCCTCTCTTCACATTAAAGTTTCAACTATATTTTTTTTCTTTTTCATTTTTTTTTTAAATTTTTTTTTAATTTCACTTTTCAAACAATGGGAGAAACACCGCCAATCAACATTTGCCTTTATTTCTTTCAACTCACCCCCTTCTTCTCAAGGATCAATTCCCACGAATTTACCATTCTCAAGACACAATATAGGTAATAGAGGTTAACAAGAGAAAGGCTTAATGTAGGAGGCCCAAAATAGTTTACAAGGGATGGTTATGTTTCAAAGGAACGAACCGGCTCAAAATCATGCGATTCTTGGACCGTTGCGAAGCTCTATACGTCTACTTTGTGGTCCATGCATCGTATTGACTCCAATTAGCACTTTTAATTGTTCGGCACTCTCCAAAGTCTACAAACACAATTCAACCAATATAAGTCATCAAGTAACTCTATGATTGGACTATTAAAGTGTTAATTAGAGGGCTAAATGGGTGCTTTTCAACACCTATCAGGTACTTCTAAATACATACCCGGTACTCTGAAAATGTACCAGGTACTTTCGAGTTTTTGGGTACGGCAATGGGTACTCTTTTGAGTACTTTTAATCCTTTTCGTAAAGATTTAAAAACTTTAAGAGTTCCGCATGGAAAAAAAACTCAAACAGCTAACCTTATTATATGCAATTGCCAATGCGATAAAGTCATAAACTGAAGATCACGACTCAAATAGGACACCACATTATACCCAAGGAGAGACTAGGTTGTGGGGCATTGCCGGAGATGCATTTGATTCAAGGGGGGGCGCTAGTATTCTTGAAATCGCTGATATTTAACTTGATGAGCGAGAGATGGAAACTGTGTTGTTAGAGATGAAGTCGATGAAGTTCAAGATCCTTACTTCTTATGACTATTTTCTTTCTTTCTTTTTTTGTTCCGGAGCTTGCTTTAAGTATTGTTGGTATGTACTAAAACTTGAAAACAACATTGCATTGCTTTGATCTAGGATTCTAGGCATGTTGAACTTGATGTATGAACTTTCAGTCTCTTAACTTCTATTTATGCTGCTTTTTGTTGGCAAAATGGCTTGGTTATTTAGTTTATGTAATGGAACATAGTAAAATAAGAAAAATAAATAAATAAAATTACACTAACGTACCCAACCGAACCTGTACCCTACTTTCTTATGTTTTTGCCGTATCTTGTACCCGTACCTTGTACCCGTACCTCGTACCGGTACCCATACTTCATAGGTGAAAAGGCACCTGGGCCGGATGTGTTTAACTTTATATTTTATCCAAAGAATTGGGAAGTGGTTGGGAGAGACTTAGTTGCAGTTGTTCAGTACTTTTTCAAGCATGGGTTTTTGCTAAAGGAGTGGAATGCCACAACCCTCTCTCTTGTTCCAAAGGTCAGGGCTCCTTCTCTATTGAGGAACATAGACTAATATCTCATTGCAATATCCTTTATAAATGCATTACTAAGGTCTTGGCCAGTAGAATGCAATCTATTCTCCCTCTGTTGATTAGTAGTACTCAGTAGGCATTTGTTAAAGGGAGATATCTACTATTGATAATATCCTTTTGATGCAAGAGTTGGTTAGAGGATACCATAGGAATGAGGGTCCCCCAAGATGTGCTATGAAGATAGATCTTACAAAGACATATGATTTGCTTGATTGGATGTTCTTGTTTGATCTTATGCATGATATGGAATTCCCTTCCCAAATCATTCATTGGACTAAAGAATGCATGCCCACAGGTAAATACTCTGGCAGAGAGGCTTGTGACAGGGAGACCATATCTCCCCTTAAGGCACTTGTGGGTCTTGTGTAAGAAAGCGGGCTCCCTTTGGGTGAAGTGGCTCCATACGTATATCAGTAAAGAGCAAAATATTTGGCACATGAACCTTCCACATGAAGCCTCTTGGTCTCTCAAGAAGGTTTTTAGTGTCAGACATTTGGGAATGGTAAGTCCACCTTTTTGTGGTTAGATAATTGGCAGAAGTTGTGTTCTTTGTTGCCTCAATTTGGGGTGGGAGATCTTTTCAAACTAAGGTATCTTCCAAAATCCGTAAAGGGCAGTGGAATTGGCCTAGAAGAAGAAACAGCACCATTCAATTTATCATTGCTCCTTCTTCCCTTTCCCGGGAAAACTACATGTGGTGGGTGGGTGCACCTCAGGGTGGTTCCTGCTAGAGGTTGTTATGGAGTTTTAGAAGAGTGTGCAGAAAGGAGATATGAAAAAGAATTCCTTACTGAAAGGGTTAAAATTGTGTTTCACAAATATAGCTGTTGATATCGCGACAATCTGTTCGGTGCCAGAGGCTGCAAATCGCAACCAATTCTAAATCTTAATGGATGAGACTATGATTTCTTGAACGTGAGGAGGAAATTTGTGAAAAAATGAAAGCGAGAAGCGAATGGAAACCAATGGTAAATCATCATGGATATATCGTAACGGTGATAGACAATCGCAATTGTACTGGACCACGTCTCATATTATCCTGAATGGTATTTCCAATCCAGAGACTCTGAGAAATGGACAGGTGAAAAATCCGACAAGCGCCTGGACAGAAAGCATTGCGTATAGTTGAATGAACTAGAAAATCCAGGAGATGCATCCAAACAATGTAACATGTCATCCTGGTTCATGTCATCATCGCCACACATGAGAAGTTCAAAAACATCATCAATGCATACCATGTTTCCTTTTTTTAGCCAAGGGTTTTTGAATCACTGGATTTCATTCAAGGAAGCTTTATGGCTCATATAGGCCAAACCCAAATAGCTGGTACAAAAAACATGTTCTCTATCGTATGAAACGAACAGCCAGAGGAACTAAGAGAAGCAAACCTTACTGGAATGTCAACCCAACATAACAGGGAATTAATTACCAAACATAGAGTGATTCAGCAGTATAATGAGCCTCACTAAATCACCAAAGCTACAACAAAGCCATGCAGCGACCAAGGAGCAAATTAATTTTTCGCCTTCTACCAAACCCATGTCACAATTTTAGGAACGAAACACAAAAAAGAAACCATTGCTGCAACAAAGTAAGACTAAAATTCTGGATCATTCACTGAATTGTATAAATCACCAAGTCTATAGATCATTCACAAATTACCAACATTACCTCAAATGTAAATGAAAAACTTCGGTAAACACCAACATTATCTCAAATCACAAGTCTTGAGTGATTAAAAGACTGTCTATCAGAAAATGTTACCAAAAAAAAATTTTTCTATTAAATTGATGCTGGATTAGATTTCAAAACCATTGGAAAAAATAATTAAATCAAGCATACTACCAAAAAAATGAAATGCTTTACAATATACTAGACTTTCGCCACCAATTTATGTCTTCGCTCACTTGAAATTATCTTAATAGTTTGACACTTCAAAAAATAAAAAATATAAAGTCAGGATGATTGGTGCGTCTCTTCATGTAGAATTAGCTAGTCTAAAATACCTGTCATCAAAAAATGCAATAACTCTAATCTAATACAATTTTTGTTTTCTATGAGCAAAATGATAAGTTTTAGGTTTGTCAAAGTAATATACACAAAATTTATTGGCTATTCTAATTTTTTTTAAATCGATAATATTTTAAACGCATAATGTCGATGTTCTTTGTAAAAAAGACTCTATTAATCGCCACATACAAACTTGACATTATTATTAATATACTCACGAGTCACAACTCACAAATAACCCAAGAAAAATATGATTAAATTACATGGGAAACAAGTATTGTTGTTACACCTTCTAAGACCCTTTTGTTTGCATCATTAGGCCAAGGGTTGATAAACAAACCAAGTTGCTCGAGTTTTTATTCGCTCATTTGAAATCAGCTTGTTACATAAACAAATCAAGCTTGAATATATTTTTGAAACTAGTTCAGCTTTCGAATCAAGCTTGAACAAAACTATTGTTGGGCTTGTTCGACTTATGAATGATTTTTAGACCCCCCATTTTACAATCCACACTCCCTTTTTTGTCTTTATTCACATGAATTTACAATATTCCCTTCTTCAATACACCTTTTTCACACATGCAAGGGTAATATTGTAAATTCATGTGGATAAAGACAAAAAAGGGAGTGTTGATTGTAAAATGGGGAGTGTGAAAATCATTTCCCTGTCTAAAATATACAATTCTACTCGTGATCGGTTCGTGATCGATCGGCTCATTAATTAAAAATTTAAAACTTGATTGAGATCGACTCATTGGCAAAGGTATATAGGGGCCGAGGGAGCCCCTCCAGGGATTTTTATAAATATTAGATGTAATATGGTTATTATTTACATAATATGGTTGTTATGGTTAGATGTAATATGGTTATTATCTACATAATTTGTATGGTAATTATTGAAATTCTAAATAGTTTTGATTTGATGCGGTTAAAAATGAAATTAATTTTACACTGTATTTAATTAATTTCTTTCATAAACAAAAATAATCACATCAGCATTGCCATTGTCAACAATAAAACAAAATAGTATCATATACAATATATTAATGTACAAGTTATATGATATATTGAGTACATTTTTACATGAAAATATTTTTCTTAAGTTGGCCCTCAAGATCAAAATTCTGCGGACTCTGCCACTGAACCGACTTGTCTCATAAACAAGCTATAGCTCAAACATATTTTTAAAACTCGAAAAGTTGTCAAACCAAGCTTCAAGGCCGGCCTTTGGGCAAGGCCCGAGAGGCCAGGCCTTGGGCACAAACAAAATCAGCCCAATAGAGGGGCACCCTACTAATTTTTAGTACAAGGCTAGGTAGGGGTCTTCTGGCTCAAACGAGTGGTCCAATTTGGTTTTAAGGCCCATAATTGACACTTTTGCTTCTAAAAATGCAAAAAGAGTAATATTTTTGTGACACTGCTGCATTTTTTAGATGGCATGTATTTTGGGGACTTCGTATTTCGTGTTCTTATATAATGATTAGTAGGACTTTATAGAGTTTTGCCTTTCCCGCATTGTGACTGTTTGCCCTTTTTTTTTTCTCCCTATAAACAACCATCAGGTGTTGGGCATCATTTTTAGAACATGCCTAAGGCAGTAAAAAACATTGGGTCGCCCCTGCCAAGCTTGAACAAGAAACTATTTGGCTGCCCTCAGTTAAATTATCAACCCTAGATAAAGTTGTTTAGATCCATCTGGAGTCCCCAAACATCGTCCATGTATTGAGCATTAAAATAAAATAAAATAAAAAGTTTAAGAGAAAGATAAACACAAATTTTTCTTATTTATTAGTACTATTTTTTAAAAGGACAAAATCTATATATTTCTTCTTATTTGTCTGATCCTCTAAAAAAGAAAAAAAAAGACAAAAAAATGACATTTGTTTCTTTCTTATACTTTCCCCAATTTTCTCTCCTCCACTCGTATTATTCTTATATCCTATTTAAAAATTATCCGAGTATGTTTTTGTTGTGAGTAATTATTCAGCAATCCCGGAATACACTCACATGGGGCCCCGGATCTTTTTACATGGGGTCCATATATATACCCGACACCTGGACACATTCCCACACGTAACCTTAATTTGAAGAATTTTATTTTATATATATATATATGAATTAATGACCTTAAGGCACTTCGGGTGTGTTAAAAGTTGATTTTAATGGCTTTCATTGCTCGTGAAAATACATAAGCATTAATTAATATCGTTGCTTGACCTATAAGCTTTTCAAGAATTCCTAAAGTGCACAAAATAAAAGATGATAGCCGTTCGTATCCTATAATTTGTTACTCATGTCTATCTTTACACAAATCTGACGCCCTAATATTGTGTATAAATATACCCCATAACATGACACAACGTCTCATACAATTTCTCAAGTAACAACGTGTGAGATCGAGCAAACAGAGAGAGTGTAGAAGTAAGATCAGAGAGAGAGCAAACGGAGAGCCGTCTCCGGGAGACATGATCCTACCACCGGGCTATCTTTTCAGGCCTACTAATGAAGAACTACTTGTGTTTTATCTTGGGAGGAAGTTTAAGGGCCTGCCGCTGCCTTGTGATGTGGTTATCGAGCGTGATATCTATGGGATTGGCGACAAAGCGCCATGGCAGATTTTTTCCGACGAAGATCCGTGGGAGATATACAAGAACAGAATGAAGACAGAAGGTACCATCTATGTGTTCACGAACTTGATCAAGGCTAGCAAGAACCGGATCGCCAGGATAGCCGGTTGTGGTGTGTGGCATGCTGAGACCGCTCTTGATCAAGTGGTGGATGATTACGGTCGTGTAATAGGGTACAAGAGAATGTTGTGCTTTCAGATTACGAATGAATCGGGAGTGATGGACAAGAGTGTGACAAAAGGCCATTGGATCATGCATGAGTACTCTCTAAGCGGTGGCGGTGACGGTGACGAAACTGAACGTGTTCTTTGTAGGATAAAAAAAGACGATTCAAAGTCCACAAAGAAATCCCTTAAGAGAGGAAAGAACGTTGGTGATGATGTTATAGTCCCGAAACCCACGAAACGATTTAGAACAGAGTTTGTTCAAGAACAGAAGACGGATTGCGATATTGCTGTGGCACCAACAACAGATGGTGTTCCTTTCTCAGAAGAACTTTTGGAAGCGAAGAAGCAAGGGGAGCATTCACTGATGCATTCTAACATGGTTGATGGCGATTTTGAAGAACTAGATTATCTAATATCTCTATTGGAATCAGAGGAACAACCAAGTTTGGGTCTTGATTTTGATGCTTATACCAATAATCCGTTGACTCCTGAAGTTGTTCCGTCGAGCCATGTTTTAGCCTCTTCAGCACCAGTAGCACTAGACACTTCTCAAGACATGGTGGCTGGCTATATTGAAGAACCAATTTCTCTGTTGGAATCGGAGGGGCAACCAAGTTTCGATCTTGCTTTTGATGCTTTTGGCGATAATCCGTTGACTCCCAAAGTTGCTCCGTCGGGCCATGTTCTAGCCTCTTCCGCACCGGTGGGACTAGACACTTCTCAAGACATGGTGGCTGGCTATATTGAAGAACCAGTTTCTCTATTGGAATCGGAGGGGCAACCAAATTTCGATCTTGCTTTTGATGCTTTTGGCAATAATCTGTTCACTCCCGAAGACACTTCTCAAGAACAGTTCTTGACTTACTTATGGGAGCAAGATCTGCCGTATCAAGAAAGCTTATGGAGTGGAGAGCCAAATTGCTTTGGAGTTGGATTGTTAATTTAATGTTAGACAAAGTCCAAAGGACCATTGTGTAATTAATTCCTTGAACCCATTCATTATATTTAAATATGAATGTACGGTTTATTCAGTTATATGCTTCTTCTGTAGCATCACCATCCTGATCTCCTATTTTTTTTGCTTCTTCATGTCGCCTCATTGTTTGTTTCCGCAGAGAACACAATTCGCTTTTTAAAACTTATTGAGAAAGAACATGCAAAATTGATCTATACAGTGTAAGTCAAACACCATAAGTCCATAATCAAACACGAACACAGACTTTATTCTAATCTTATTCAAAAAAAGATTCCTTGTTCAAGTTTCTTCAAATTGTATCAAAATTGACGGATTATGTGAGGAAAACTCAGAACCGATGATTGAAGATTAGCTAATTCTACACACATTTTTGTGAAAATTCTGAAAATGAATGGAATGGAAAGAGAGCATCGAATTGTTAAAAATTCATGTAGGATCAAACGAGGATAACTATAACCTGATAGAATTAATCACCTGCAACTTATGTTTCTTCAAGACATTCGGAAATATGGGCTGAATTTTACAATGTTCCTGCTGATTTCTGGACTGCAGAGGGTCTCAACTATGTTGCAAGTGCCATAATAGGTCGGCCTTTGTATCATGGACAGATCCAGAAATCTAACCCAGTGGGGGCACCTTGTTAATTGTAATCGTGCAAATTTTTTTCCTAGTCGACAATTTTGCTAAATTAAGACATTTATTATGAACTGCAATGATTATAATGTATAACTTTTTTATTAAAAAAGAAGGGAGAAAATTAAAATTAAGTTATAAAAAAATACTAGGTGAATTATTATAACCATTATATGTTCACAGTATATATAACAAAACTACAAGGTTGTTGTATAGTGAATGTTGTTGGTCTTGTGGCAAGAGGGAAGGTATTGCTTTTGGAAGTAGAGGTCTTGCATTCAAACCTCAACAATCACTCTTCGGCTCCGTTTGTTTTGATGTAAAATAATTTGAAACAAATGAATTTTGGGGGTGTTTGGGAGCCAACTTTTTTGCTTTTCATTTTCAATTTTTTGGCTTTTTGGCTTTTTGGATTATGGTCAGAATGTGTTTTGAATCTGGGAGGAGTGTTTGGGAGAAATTGGCAGAATGTATTTTGCAAAAAGAGTAGTGTTTGGGAGAATAATGATAAAATGAGTTACTGATTGGTTGTTTACCATTTTGCCCTTGTTGATTTATCTGGTATTCAAAATGTGTACAAATATTGTTTTTGGCAAGTTTTTCAAAGTTATTTTGGAAAATATTTTTGTTAACTTGTCCTGTCCAATTTTTTTTGGGGAAACAGTTTAGGGGAAAGGATGAACATTAAAAAATATCACACAAATTAAAAGCTTTTTTTAATGGTATTTGAAACTTTTGTCCTCATTTCTTTTCTGATGGTATTTAGAAACTTTCTTCTTCACCCCCATCAGTCTCGCTCCCTCTCTCTCCTCTGCGTGTGAAATCTTTCCAATAAAACCAAACCGTCTACACCACTGGCGATGGAGATCTTTGCAATTAAACCAAAACTCCCATCAATTGCTTCAAAATCAACCCGTATCCGGCACCAACGACGTCAATTGCTGTTCCGTAGCTCGAGTCGTAAGCTATGGTTTTGTGAGATTGGGGATGTGAGATGTGGTTCGCTTCCGACTTCTAGTTCGGATGTCTCTAATTTGATCTGATTGATTTCAGTTCCACAAGAAGTCAGATTGGGTATGATTCAACTGGGTTAGTTTTTTGTTTTTTTTTTTTTTTTTAAATCGATCAGTGTAGAAAGTGAACTTATTGTTTAATTCAAGTTTCATTACTGGAAATCAATACATGCATGTATGGATATCTTCGTGTATGTATATGTTTGGTGTATCTTGTATGCCTTCTCCTTTCTCTGTCTCTGTAATGGTGGAAAAAGGAGAGGGTAGGAATGGGAGAGTGA
Source organism: Vaccinium darrowii (assembly GCA_020921065.1). Classification (NCBI taxonomy): domain Eukaryota; kingdom Viridiplantae; phylum Streptophyta; class Magnoliopsida; order Ericales; family Ericaceae; genus Vaccinium; species Vaccinium darrowii. Next base: position 34,700,115 of record CM037160.1, read on the forward strand.
AATTGAAGGGAAGTGAAAAGGAGAAGTAAAAATGGAAAAGGAGGTCAGGACCTACTTATGGCTTCTGGCTTAGAAAGTGAAAAATGGTGAATGTGTTTTCTCGGAATGAGTTTTCAGTTTGGGCGCCCAAACATGAAGAATGTGAAAAGGAGAAGGTGAAAAGGAGAAAATCCGGCTCCCAAACAGGCTCTTTGTACTTTTATTTTTCTGTGTTTGGTTGGCAATTCAAAATATATTTTCCAAAAGTAGAAAACAATCAGAACCAGAAAATTTGAGCGCTAAGCTTTGTCCCATATGATATACTATATATAGTTGCAATACAGTAGCATTTATGAGAGAGAAACTTGGAAGATATATTCAATGGGCAAACAATTGAAGCGTTAACTGACATCCTTTTGCATTTTCTGGCGTAAAAAGGAGAACCAGGGGTCGAACTCACGACCTTGAAGACTGAGACAGAGCACCATTCCACCATGCTACACGCGGAATATATTACCAAATTTGGACACAAATTATATATATACGAAACTTATTGTCCAAAATTAATTTTTTTTGTCATTGAAAAGTGGGGGTCAGCGGGGGCACGTGCCCCCCTTGGATCCGTCCCTGCTTTGTATGCGGATCAATTGACTGAGGCAAACAAGCGGTTGAGTTTTGCTAAGATTTGTGTTGAAGTAGATGGGCTGAGGCAAAGCTGCCAGGCAAAACTTCCTGGCAGCTTTGATTTGGTCACCTCAAATGGATCTTGCTTTCATATTAAGGTCCTTGGAGTCCAGGTTTTTGGCCATAAGACTTGTCAACCTGCTGCTGCTATCCAAGGAGAAACTATAGTTGATGATAATACTGAAATGGTGTTGTAATTGGTAATGGACTGCAGGTTGTTGGTGTTGCAATCGATATGCTTGGCTTGGCTTGGGTTCTAGCGGTGATGATAAGCAAAGAAATTGTAAGGGGTCTAGAGGGTTCTGGTAAGGGGGAAGTTGATTGAGGTGAGCACTAATATAGTTGTAGTAAAGCTTATGATAATTTTCCTCGCCTGATTTCGTCGCGGTAACTATTTTTGGTTGTAGTAAAGGTCATGATATTTGTGTCCCAAAAATCACATATTTTCCCCATTATAGCACTTATGTTTCCTGGTTACGGCATTGGGCTATTTCTGAGAGTGAATGGTTTTGATCGTGTGGCTGCCTCTGATATCAATAGCTGCTTGCTGGATTTACAGCAAGATGATTTGGCCCCTGAAGGGTTTTGGTTCTGGCGGTGTTGGTAAGCAAAGAAATTGTAAGGGGTTTAGAGGGTTCTGGGAAAGGGGAAGTTGATTGAGGTGAGCACTATAATATAGTTGTAGTAAAGGTTATGGCAATTTTCCTCGCCTGATTTCGTCGCGGTAGCCTTTTTTTTGTTGTAGTAACGGTCATGATATTTGTGTCCCGAAAATCACATATTTTCCCCATTATAGCACTGATATTTCCCGGTTACAACATTGGGCTATTTCTTAGAGAATGAATGGTTTTGATCATGTGGTTGCGTCTGATATAAATAACTGCTTGCTGGATTTGCAGAAAGAAGATTTGGCCTCTAAAGGGTTTTGGATAAATTACCAATTTAGGAACGAAACACTGATATTTCCCGTGTCACAAATTTAGGAACGAAACACAAAACAGAAACCATTGCTGCAACAAAATAAGACTTAAACTTCCGGATCATTCACTGATTGGATAAATTACCAAGTCCGTAGATCATTCACAAATTATCATTCCGGGAAATCACAGTTGAATTTATACAAAACAACCACAAAGCACGAAACAAGAACAGAATCAAGTCGAGGATCTTGATTTATGGAGTTCTTACTTTCCAAAACACTTTTGCCTGGCCAAAACTAAATATAAACAACACCGAAATAAAAGGATCCTATCCAAGCCACTCCCCAGGGGTAAGGGTATTCAAATGAGGCAGGTAATGTTGATGGGGTCTACTGAGAGCATCTCCCTCTATTTCAGCTATACTCATCTCTTTCTTTCCGATATCATAAACATAAAAACAAGCCTGTCCGTTTACCTTAAAGATCAATTCTTTACCACACCTCCACGTCGAAATGGGAACCAATTCTGTAACCCTATAGCTCGTGATTATGTGCCGCTTCACCCAATGTCCCCCCTCCAATCCTTCCAACATCCACACATCTAATTTTTGGAACTCCACATGAGTAACAAAACTTAGGAATCCACCAATCTCAACTAGTCTGTCGTTCGGGGTGCTGCTAATAGGAAGACTTGTAGTGCGAAATTTCTCATCGTCAATACCCATAGACACGATTTGCCCGCAAGGGTCACTAGAAGGGAGCCAATGTAACGCTCCAATGGCTGAAACAGGTTTGTGGTCAAACGATCTAAAAAGCCCAAGAGAAGGCCCATCCACCCCTCGCCACAATCTTGTATTAAGGCTCAGTATCTCACAACCAATATATGCGGTTCCATCCCGAAATAAGTGTACCACTTTATATTGTTTGGTCAAGTGGTTGAAAACAAACCCATATGACTCTTCATAGCGAAGAGTAGTGCCTAATGGAATCGCGGCAAGCTTCCTAGTCACCGGATTGAATACTAGTAAGCCTCCATTCTGCTTGCACGTCGCCAGAATTAATCCGTTACAAGTTGCTAGAATATTCTTAAAGCCGCTTATGCTTGACTCAATTACCTTACACCTTCCGCCTTCAAACTTCAAGAAATCAATGTAATATCTAGGCGGTTCATGGGTTGAAAATATATTAAAGTTTTCTAAGAGACCAAGCTTGGCTTCAATTTTATAACTCTTCGGCCTTGTGGGGGAGGTCTTATTCAGAAAGATGAAAACAGTCTCAGATTGACGGGAGTAAGCATCAATAAACTTCGAGCTGTTAATCAAACTGAACCATTCCTTGCATACAAAACTCGATCTGTGGAGAGATTCAGCAGGAAGTAGAAGGAGGATCTGGAAAATCAAATCATAAGGAAGATTTCCCACCTGACACCCATGCTTAATATTAGCAGACTCGCGTGCCTTATCTTCATTTAGAGATGCCCTCTCTTGTACTGCTGTTAACAAGCGAGAAATTTGGTTGTTTTGTGGAAGTTTGGGGTTCTTGGCTTGTCTTGGGTCACCCCCGTTCGTTCTCATTTTCTTGGAGAATCCCCCAAATAACTGGAACAACAGCAACCAATAGCATCAAAGTAATCTCAAAATAACACTAGTTTAATAAAAACAATTCTAGTTTAATAAAAGAAATGCCCATCTCTCAGTTACAGCAGAACACTACTCTAGTTTTAAAAAGAAATATTTATTTCCTCAAGTGAAATGAGATGATTCAAGTGCACTGCTTTGTATAGTGTTGAAAAGGCCTGATTTCTAAACCTTAATCCTTCAGCATCCAACAAAACAAGGGAATGACCAAGGTTTGCAAATGGAAATATCGCGTATGTGTATGAACACTCACCTATGAAAGCCCCAGTAGTTCATTGATGTTAGAGAGCATCAAGAAACTCAAAAGAAATGTTGCTAACTTGTTTCAAGGTGGGTCAGGGCAATAAAAAAGCATGCCAATTCTGTTATATCAATGAGTTCAAAAAAAATTAGTTATTTCACGTTTAAATATGTATACAAAAGGATACAGTCTTTGGGAACTGAACAGGGCCTAAATGGCTGGTTTTTTTAAATGACAGTAGTTGCAGCCTTGCAGGAAAATAAGGGCAACAATTAGATAGGGGTGCAAGTGTTAAAATAGGAGCAAAAGGGGCAGGAATTAATGAATTAAGATTAAAGATCGAGTAGCATAAGGCAAAAAAAAAGTTTCAGGGCTCAGAGGGTGTCTTCTGTGGTGGCAACTTGCAATATTAATCTGAGAGTGGTAAAAGAAATTAGCCTTGAGAAGCAAAGAAAAAGCAAAATTTACGAATCCGACTTGGAATCCTTCGAAATTATTACCCAAGGTCAATTTGCATTGTGCCTAACATAATATTGTACTCAACCTATCGAATACAAATATTGAACGGATCTTCTAATTCTAATAGGACTAAGACCATAAGATAAGAATGTGAATAAACTAGCACTTATGACTAGTATAGAGTATAGACCCTACAAACCCCACAACTTGCGAGGTCTGTAGGGTTGGCAAAGTGGTCTTGTGTGTTTCGTGAGCCCATTAATGTATGCAGGTATTTTGCGAGCCCATTAGTGTCCGGATTCGGTGTGAGACCTGTTGGTGCATGATTTTTACCTTGGTTTACAAAGTGAGAAACTATAATTGGTGGAAACACTTTTGGACATCATCACGGTATCAGGATATCACATGTGAGGATCCAAAGTTCGACCCAAGTATCCAAACCTTTTGTTTGGAGATGTGTGACGAAGAAATTCCCCAAGGTGGGGAGGTTGTAGAGACCCGTGCCCTATTTTGATTTGTTTTATTCTGGAATGTGTTTACGTGTAAGTATGAGTAATTATTTTATGTGTCGCGGTTTTGTTTTGAAAATAAATAAATAAATACATATATCCTAGTGTAAATATTCTTGGTTGATCGGACCGACTTTGTGAGCCATGGACCGAGTGTATGGGACCCAAATGTATAATGGGGATTGTTATAGACCTTTATAGTTGATTATGTAATTAATTGATAGGGTCAGATTTGTATCAAAATATAACTAACATTACCCCAATCGCAAAATTCATTTTGCGCATATCTACCGAACACAGATCATTTTGACCATAATCCAAAAAGTCAAATACGCAAATTGTAAAAAGAAAAAAACAGAGGTTCCAAACACCCTCTTAATTGGTCAATATTTTACAACCCAAAAACGTTCATCCATCACAGAAAATTGAATTTCCAGTTGTTGTTCATGATTCTGTACAAAGCGATTCACTACATATGCAAGCGAAGAAAAACGATCGAAACAGATTCAAAACCAATTAATTGTGAAGAAAATACAGAACTTCAAGTAGTATTCACATGCATATGCATGTTTCTTGATACGTACAAAAGAACAGAGACGACGATGAATTAGCGTACCTCGGAATTTCTGCGCATGATCTGAAATGAAACCCTAGTGCTGGGATTTCGCTTCCTGAGGACGACCAAGACCGCAACAGAGGAAGAGAGAGAAGTAGACAGTGCGAGACTTTTAAAGTACACCAAATACTAGGATTCCACTATAACGAAACCTTACAGCTCAGCAGAGAATAATGGATAAAAGGTCTCGCACCGACAGGTGTATTACAATTCGCGGAAAAAATAAGGGAACCGACAGTGGTGCACCGATAGTGCACCGACCGGCATCGGAGACCCACTTGTGTCAAACGGAAAATCCGAACCGTTAGATCATCTTAAAATAGTTTTCCGAGGGGCCCTACATGAGAATCGAGACAATCGGACGGCTCTAAGTGCTTGATCCAAAATCACCCCATTTCATCCAAATTTGTTGTGGATGAAATGGGGTGATTTTGGATCAAGGACTTAGGGCCGTCCAATTGTCTCAATTTTTGCTTAGGGCCCCTCGGAAAACGATTTTAAGATGATCTAACGGTTCGGATTTTCCGTTTGGGACCCAAAAGTGGGTCCTCGACGCCAGTCGGTGCATATAGAAGAGTTCTAAAATTCGAACTCGTTTCCTCCCCCAATTAGATGGAGGTTAGTGTCCAAGCCAGCTATTGCACACGTCATCCTTCCCTGGTCCGGTCAAAAACAGGTCAGAACATGCCGAGACTACGAAATTCACAAGAAAATACTTTTTTAAGGCCTCGCTCCAATGGGTGATGTACTATTTTATCTTGATTCGATTCGGCTGTACGTTACTATCCTTTTTCTTCACTTGTCAGTCAGTGTTTTACCGTCAGTTCGTCCTTGTGCAATTTCCATGAGCAACACTACATAGTACATACACACAAAATTTGTACCCACAATTTATTCACACACTCACACAAGTATGTGGGCTCCACACACACTGGATGTATGCAGTGTGTGTGGAGCCCACACACTTGGGTAAATTATGGGTACAAACTTTGTGTGTACCTATCATTTTCCAATTTCTTTTACCATTTCTTTCCAATCACTAAACTAAAGTTGGGTTCTTCCAACTAAAACATTACACGTGTTATTAGCTTTTAAGTTTACTTCCTTTCAATAGCCTTTTTCCAAAAGGCTGCCCGATAGTACATTAATCAATGACGAATTTAACCTTGGACATTAACGATTTTTTAAGGAAAAGTGATATGAATACACTATTTATGTACTACAAATGCACACAACTCATCTACGCCTACTCTCACCTACCATCTACTGTTTTTTTTTTTTTTCCCCTTCCAGCTCTACCACTTCCACTGTCTAAGTAGTTGATTGTCACATGTCCAAAAATCAATATATATACAATTTTTTTTCTTTTAGTAAATTTTGTATACATAAAAATCTAACTAAAACACAAAAAAAAAAATAGTGTGGATATCAATTCAATTTCAATTTTTTTGTAATTTACTAGATATCAATGTGCTCTTTTAATTCTTGAAAAAAGTTTGAACTTTTTCCTCAAAAAAAAAGTATTATCTTTGGATTATATGTCTTTTATTCATAAAAAAAACTGAGAATGGAGAACTCTGTTGTCCTTGAGTGATTGGTCTTACCAACTCCCAAACCGAGCCATCTATTTCAAATTATACTTGAATCAAAAAAAAAAATTATAATCAAAACCTAAAAAAAAAAATTCACTAAAGACAAAATAATTTAAAACATATAGACTTTTGGATTATATTTGTCTTTATTCGCCAAAAAAAATTATTTGATTATTATTTTTTACCTTTTCGATTTCTCTCTTCGGAACGAACCAATAATTCACAAATATAAGTGTTTTATTTGCAATGTGTACGTTTAGTGTACTAGTTTGTAAATTATTTAGTACTTGTGACATTATTTGCGGATGTCAACACTCCTTTTTCGCCTTCCGGTAAAAAATTTATGTGTAAAAAATACTCTCTCCGTTCCAAATTATTTGTCCCTCCGTTCCAAATTAGTGTAATTCTTTTTCAAAAAAAATCTCATAAATACGTTATTTTTTGCGTGCAAAATGCAAACGCTCCTAAAAGAGGCAAACAATTTGGAACGGAGAGAGTATGTACTAGTATATCAATTTTTTTTGGGATGTTAAAATTAGCAACAATGATATGGGTACATCAATTGTGCACCTTAAATGCACACCACCCTGAGGTGACAAATGAGGAAAGGCCCATTTTTTGGATGAGCCCCACATTGAGCCTCTCCTCATTTGCCACCCCAAGGTAATGTGTGTTTGGGGTCAATGTGCATTTGGGGTCAATGTGCATTTGAGGTGCACAATTGGTGTACCAATATCATTTTCCTAAAACCAGTTACTCCTACGGTCCTACCTAAAAGCAAAAATGTTAGGCCTTGTTCGTTTTGGTTTTCAATAACCGGTTTTCTCAATTATTATTCAATTATTACCCATATTTTTAAATATTATTTTTATTTTTCTCTCTATCTCTCTCCAATCATTAATAGCTATTTTTTAATTATTATCCCTATTTCTCCCTCTAATCATTACAAAAATCAAAACTCAAAACACAAATCAAACACAACATTAAAGAATCACAGCTACATCATTTCTGCCGAAAAGTATAGCCATGGTAGTATGACCTGACTACTTTGAAACTCCCCATGTCCATGTGATGCGCGTGCATCACACTCCTGACCACCCAATGGGTGATTCTTAGATTTTGCCATATTTGTAAAAGGTGTATTAAAATTCGAACTCGTTTCCTCCACCTATTAGATGGAGGCTAGTAACTAGTAAGACCCAACTTTATTAGCGTTCGGGCCAGCTATTGCGCACGTCATCATTTCCTGGTCCGTTCAAAAACGGGTCAGAACATGTCGAGACTACAAAATTCACAAGAAATTACTTTTTTTAAGGCCTCGCTCCAAACAACGAATCTATTCCTTATACTGGGAGCAAATCCGTCAACAAACCAGATTACTCCTTTGTGCTAACAAGATTTTATGACCTACGATAAAAATGGTAAAAGATTTTTAAATTCATTTCATCATATATTTTCTCCAATCTGGCTCCTCTCCAACACCTCTCCCCTCCGGTCCTCTCTAATTTCAATTTTTGTGGGTTCATTTGGGCCACAACAACAATTTGAACCGTTCACGTTATAGATCTCGTTGAGAATTTTAATCACACCAAAAATCATACTGATTGACCCACATTAATATTGACAAAAGCCATACAAATGGGTTCAAATCCAGCGTGCACGGTGTAATTGTCCAGTATAAATTTGTACCGATCAAGTGTCAATCAATATCCGATCAACTTGATTTTTAGTACGATTGAAGTTCTGAACGAGATTTACAACATGAACTGTTTCAATCAATCGTTGTTGTGGGCCTAAACAGACCCCACAATATTTGAAACTGGAGAGGACCCACATCCTATTTTCTCAAACCCACTAAAAAACCTGATAAGCCGCCAATAAATTCATTTCATCATAGATTTTCTCAACTTAACAGTAATAAGTGATTTTAAAATTCAAATTAAACTATATAACCAGAAAGCAAATCTAAGCCTATTATTAATGCAATACATTATTATTTTTTGAATAAGGGATGATTTCATTTCATACCAAAGCCTGAAGGCATTGCACGATTCTATCACATGATATAGGAATGAACAAAACCAAAAATCTAACCCATTGACACAGGGCCCTTCTAGATTGGACACAGGGCCCGTCTAAGATATCATAGTAAAGATACCTAGGTCAATTAAACAAGTTCAGGTGTTCCCTCAAATGATGTTTGGAAATCTATATGGTTGCTGCCCGTACCCAACAAAGTCAAGATGTTTATATGGCGATGTTCTCACAATGCTATTCCTGTCTTGCTTAATTTGCATAAGAAAAATGTGGATGTTCATCCCCTCTGTCCTCGCTGCAAATCTGGGCATGAGTCGCTCGAGCATATGTTATTCCAATGCAAAGCTTCCAAAGAGGTTTGGCGATGCTCCCCCTTTTCTTCCCTTACTTATGGCATCCGGCATGTCTCAGGTTTCAAGGATTGGTGGAATTCTATATCTCTTTCACTCCTTGGTCATAAGGAGGCCGAAGAGATGATTAGTCTATTAGCTGCCATATGTTGGTTTATTTGGAAGGCTCGCAACAGTGTTTATTTTGACGATCTTGTTTGGACAGCTACTACAGTTTTAGATAAAGCAACATCCCTATGTTTAGAGTTTCGGGAAGCTAATCTACCTAAACCATCTTCTCGGACACTGTCTCATCCTTCTGTGGATTCGGTATGGCAACCTCCTATTTCTAATGTCATTAAACTGAATGTGGATGGCGCTACCAGTAAGGCAAGTGGAATAGTTGGCATTGGGGTTGTGGCTCGTGACTCCGTTGGGCATATTGTGGGTTTTCTCTCCTCACCAATCACTGGCTCTCTTTCTCCCAGAGTTACGGAAGCGTTGGCCTTCCGTGAGGCCCTTGTCTTTGCTACGAATAATGGTCTTACGGATATCATAGTAGAAGGTGATGCCCTTCAAATCGTCCAGAATCTCAACAAGATCGGAAACTCCTTTTCAGATTGTAGCTCTATCATCTCTGATTGTATAGAGCTTTTACCTTTATTTTCCTCTTGTTGCTTTAATCATGTGAAACGTGATTGTAATAGGGTAGCCCATGCGTTGGCTAAGCAATCCCTATCTCGTGCTAGGTTCGAATCGTGGGGGGGTCCTGTCCCCCATTGGCTCTCTAACCTTGCCCTCAGTGATATGCAGTCCTTAGACCGCCAGTCTTGTTCTTAATAAAATTCCATCTTTTTCCGGGGAAAAAAAAAATTAAGCCTTTATTGCATTTGATATAGGATTTTAGATAATTTTGAAGCTCCAATGAAAGATTTATGAAATGGAGTTTGAACAAATTGAGTCAGTTAAAACTATTAGGTAATAATATGTTCAAATACACTGGTTGCATATTCTGTTATACAAAAATGAATTAGAATGATGTTTTGATATGAATGGACCAAGGTCCTAGAATTTCTAAAAACTTCAAGAATCAATTAACTATTTACAAATAAAAATCTTATAGAGAGCAGAATATTCAAAGAGGTCGTCTTTAATAAAATAAAAATTACTTCCCGGGCCTTCCAACGAGACGACAACTGATTATGTGGGAATTATCTCCAACCAATTATAGTAGCTCATTGGTAATTCTCGTACTAAAAACAATTGGTGTTAAAAAAGGCCCGCCACCCAAAAAAATAAAAGGCGTATATTCCATGCCAATGTGTTGCGGGGAGATTGGTCCTCTAACAGGAGCATCGACTAGTATCTCACTCTTCGACAGTAATTTTTTCTCTTATTTTTTGAAATTTGTACTTATTAAGTGAATATCTGCATTCCTATAAAAAGGAACTCGATCGTGACCGTCTCTTTTTCATTGCTTTTAATACTTTGAAAAGCGAAGAATATGAAAGTAAACGCATCTAACTTCTATTCTTTCATTTTTTTCGGAGGGAGACATATTTTTGTTATATTTGGGAATAAATGGGCATTTGATTGTCAAATTATTTTTCAAAATAATTAAAAAATATATATATAGGATTAGTGATAGGAAAGGAGTCATGTGGGTCACTGAATATATGCATGGGATTGTAAGTAATACTCCCTCCGTCCCATAAAGTCCCATAAAGTTTGATCCGTACGAAACTACGTGCAATTTTCAAACTAAAAAATAATGTATTTACCAAAATAATTTTTTAATTTTTTTTGCACCGTATAAAAGTTCTCGATAAGATCTATCAAACAAGATCCATATTGACTAAAAAATTATTTTCGTAAGCACGTTATTTTTTAGCTTGAAAATTGCACGTAGTTTCGTAGGGACCAAACTTTATGGGACGGAGGGAGTACAAGATTAGTTGTACTATGATTGATTTGGGTAATATATCAATGGGTGGAGAATCATTTTTAACCATTGGATGAAATGGGACGTAATGTCCGAGTGCATATTATGCCAGAAAATCTTTTCCCGCACTTTTCTAAAGAAAAACTTTATTTTGCACCGAGAGAATTCCATCAAGTACTTACCGGTATCCACTATCCAAATAACTACATTTTCGACTGGAAATGTAAAAAAACAGTTCAGATTAGGAAAATAATATCCGAATTACTTTTATTCAAAAATTACAATATAGTTGAACTAAGAATTTATTCTGTTTTAACAAACATAAACAATAAAATCCCAAGACATGCAACAAATAGTAGAGAACTCCCATCAAACAACGCAACCACTGCTGGCATGCTTATTGGTAATTTTTTATGATCATTCAAATGGCACTTACATGCAGGTACCTAGAAAGGTGATTCCAATCCAAGTGGAAAAGCTTTCTGAGCTAAATCAATTGACAAACTCTAGCCCTGTCAATGGAGCACCTGCATGAAGCTGAAGGGCTACATCACCAACTACCTGTTATTTTCAAAGGCGAAAAGGGCCACAATCAGAAAAGGATCTCGAGATCATCGTAAAAACAGAAACATAAGAGGCATCAGCTTGCCCTCTACAACTTGGCAGTGCACTAAAGCGAGTTCAAAGAAATACTCAGAAACGGCAAATCTCTATTATGGAACTAATAATGTTCAGTAACGGAATCCATTCATCTGAATCCTCCCACAATCAGTAATCTCTTCCAGTGGGAAAAAGCTAATGTTGCAAGGAACCAACATTGAAGCAAAAAATACTACCTGTGAGTGTCTAATAGATAGAAACTCTCAGATTGGAATAATCATGTCTTTATTGGGTGGGTTTCCGAGATAAAAATGGAGATCGTACGAATGTGAACAATGACTGTCTTTATTGGCTGGGTTTCAGATAAAAATGGTGATATTAATCTCTATAGGAGTTGGTCATACCTTAGCCATGTATCTATAAGCATGTTCAGTGACCCCTGCAACGTGAGGTGTCATTATGACATTTGGGAACTTCAAAATTGGATCATCAGGATCAAATGGCTCTGTCCAAGCAACATCCATGGCTAAACCTCCCAAGTAGCCGGATTTGAGGGAAAAAAGAACATCTTCATAGTCCAAGAGACGCCCTCGGGCTACGTTCACCAAAAGGGCACCCTGAAATACAAGTCACAAACAGGGAAAGATGCAGCACCGTTACAACCAAGAGTTTCTTCTTCTTCCTTCTTTTTTTTCTAGTGCATTTGGCTTTCTTTATTAGCTCATATACTTGAGGACCCAAACAACACACAAATACCAGACAGCTAAAGGCAGTTCAGTTACTAGCAATTACACAACCACACGAAATGCTACAATTTACATCTCAGTGCATTCGTCCGGGTAATTTAATTTTGGAGTAATGTAAAAATTGTTCAGGTTTCGAAGAGATTCTTCGCATGCGGCCCTATTGCACCGGGAGAGAGAACCTAATGAGTAATGAACACAAATTAATCTGACTAGGATGCCAAACATGCACAACATAATACAAGAGGAAAAGGGTCCAAACATATACCATGAGAATTGAACCGAAGATCTCATATAAAAGAGCTCTACTACCATATTAGATAGGGCAAACTCAAACTTATTCTTTATATACTCAAAACGTCCCTTCATGTGCAGTGAGACTCTCCTCTATAAGCCGGCCAAATATGTGCAAGTATTTTTCCTAGCAGGTAGGTGGTGAGTTACAGTACAAGATCTATTGGGTGCTCTAATATCATATTAAATTTTTTACCACCAACTCATTTGAAAGCTTGAGCTACTAGCCGAGGGGCGACTTTAGTATATTTATATCCACGCTAATAGGAATGGACCAGCACTGCATGTCAACCTATCTAACTGCACTTCCCACTGCTCGTGGGGGTTTTTTTATCATTCAATGTCTGCTTCTCCACCGCCATTCAATTTCAAGTCCGGAACATTTTGTTGAACCAGCAAATTTCATGACTCGGATTCCAAGCGTGTCTGTGCATTCATAAGCATCAGAAACATCTCTAAGATACTGATTGGGGATGGTGTTCCTTTAGCTTTATAGCAATGTTTCAGTTAGTCAGTTGGATTATTCAAAAAAAAAAAGTAGCCAGTTGGGCAACCGTAATCTTCAAGTTAGAGATTAAGGGTATCTTTTGAGCCAGAATGACCCAATAAAGCGATTTCAGGATTCGGATGGGGAATGAAACACAAGGACTACATTTCTTTCTTCTTTTGTTATGTAAGGGAAACATTGAGACTAATATCAAAAGCTTCTCATAATCTCCTCCACAAAGCTATTGGTCATGATTCACTCAGCCAAACAGTTTGAGGAAGTATTGAATAAATAATGTACTACTGCTTCTGCAATTTGACTGGCAGTAGACAACATTCATTCTTTCCTTGTCTCTTCTAAATAAAAGAACTTCTGTCACATGTTGTTTCATTTTTTGTCCATTTTCTGCAATCGTGCCTATATTTGGATCAACAAATAATGTATTGTTTTTATTAAGTTCTTGAAAAAATTTCACCAATCTTAACAACTACCCGCTTGTGTCCCTGGAGGATGCTGCAGACTGGTTATTACTGGTTGTCACTATACTGCTTCAAATACACAGTATTGGCTCATTTTCTTAAGTAAGATAGCAGTTTGGTATCCCAGTCAATCCTCCTTTTTATGGTACCAACCAGGCTGGCCAGAATTGAGCTAACTTAGCATGTAGTGAAGCAAGGAATCACCAATTCTGAGTTCAGATAACATAAGCTGTGTATATTAGACTAAATCTTTGTTATTTTCTTCTTCATATAGCCAATTGAGCCTCTGACAACAAAAAGGTTGGGGTTCCCACCATATAACATCAACTGTTAGATGAGAAGCCTTTCAAAATCTTTTACCATGTACCTGAAAGGCTGAGAGGGCACTTCAACAATTTTCCATAGAATGCATGCCTTAGGACCACTTAAGCATGAAAGTTATTTTGAAACAGTCTTACTCGAAATTAAATCAAACTCAAGAATATACCATTCCGCTGTGTATCAATGTGGATTGTGGGAATTAAGACAATCCATCCATGCAAATGATTTACGCATTTGAGATAAGTTACTAGCAAGTAGGAACGGACCTTTTTCATCGACGATAAAAATGTTTTGTTTACAATGCCAGCCTGAAAGCAAAATGTATCGCATCATGTGAGCATGTACCTGATGAAAATTTTCACTGCATAAAGCAGCAAAGGCATGGAAAATGCATATGAAAATGAGAGAAGCCTAACCGTTTGAATGTTCATTGACAAGCAACAGACAACTATGTCAGCTTTGCTTGCGAATTTGTGAATATGTTCATGACCACCCTTTTCGTCGACCAAATCATCACTACTACCATTTTGAGTGGGTAAGCCTGAAGAGATACCGTAAAATATGATGAAGGAACCATTATAAACCATTAAGCTGACGTATTTCACTTTACAAGCCGGCAAGCCCTTACACACCGTCAGACTTGAATGATTTTTCCAAATACGAGTCCCAACTACGCTTTGTAGCAAGAATTTTCACACCAAATGGGCGCAAGCGCTTTGCCAATTCAATCCCAATGTTTCCGAATCCCATAATGAAGACCTGCAGAGGAAATAAACAAGTTGGGCTAAAGTTACGGGCAGCAAGAATTATCTTACTAAACACTAAGATAATAGTGTTCAGTCCCTCATGCTTAACATTGAACTTGTACAAAATTTCTTGCAACACTCTAGCTGTCGCAGAACATCCATACAGGATTCAAGTTCAATATAAGATAACTTCCTATATAATATTGACCCTCAATACCGGTGAAACACAATGAAACTGTAGAAAATGGACCCAGTGCAGGCCCCGGGCATAAGCCCACCAGGCCGTGCCTGGGCCTCCAGTTTTTGGACCAAAAGTAGGGCCCCCAAATGGGTTGAAGTAATAAATATACATAAATTTTCATTTAAGATAAACTTGTGGTTTAGTGGTAAGGAGGTAAACATGTGCGGTGTAGTGGTAAGGAGGTCCTGTTCAGGTTGAGTTTGATTCTTCTTCTCTCCATTTTTAGCACTAAAAGAAAGTTCCATCTTAGTGAAACTGAAAGCCAAGTGCTGCTAATGAAAACCCAAGGATTCTTCCAAAGGACTCTTTCCACTGCACCAGCCACCAAGTAGTCTCGATGTTAATACCAACTATAGTTGCTAATACTGGGGTAATAATTATTGTTAATTTAATGGTTATGATTAAAATAAAATAGATTAATTCAGCTATCAATTGTCATAAATTCAACATATGCAGTTACAAGGTACATATGACAAAAAAGATCTTGGGGCCGGTTCCGGGGACACATAAAATAACACAAAAAAAGACACTCCATCTCAGCCCTTCAAACGAAGGGCCGAGATTAAAATTTCAAAGTTGTAATCTTTCTTTCCCCCTTCCCATCTCTCTCTCTCTCAGTTCACGATGTCAACAGAACATACCATCGTGAAATAGATCTCTCATGAGCCAACTCCGGCAACAACAAACTAAAATAATTTTGCACCATTCTCATTGTCTAACTAAAGTTTTATTTATCCCTTCAATTCAAGCCACATCTCCCGACTCTCACTGCGAATCAGTTTCGATCAACTCTGAAACAGAATCTTCATGAGAATAGAACACAACAGTCATGTTTCCATTCTCTGATGAAAAAATGTAATTAAAAAAAAAACCGAACAAGTGTGGTACATTCAAATTTCATTTATTTTCAAACAGCTTTGCACATATTTCATTAAACTAACATAACAAACTCACAAAATCAACACAATCCACATAAACTAGCAACAATAGAAGGGAAAAAAAAAACTAAGAATCTTTGCGAAGGAAATCATCTAGCCGGCGAGTACCAAATTGAACTGGCTTCACAGCCGTTCAAGCACAACTCCGCTCTGCTGTTTTCGGTCGATCCGCCACCGGTTCAGAAACCACCAACAACGATTCAAGGAGGAAATCACTGGTCGGCTGGTGCCTCGTAGTTGATTTTTTTGATTTCTTTGTCAAGTTGGATCAAGAAACCCTGATTTTTGTGTGTGAGACAATGAGAGGGAGACAGTGGCTCGCCGGAACTGGGATTCGTGAGATGCGCAGCCAGTACAGAGAGGGTGGCTCACCGGAGATGGATTCGTGAGATGGGTCACCGGTCGTGAGAGAGAGAGGGGCTCACAGTCTGTTGTGTCAACGTCTGAAGTCTGAACTGAGGTAGAGGGAGGGAGGGAGGGGGGAGATTGGGTGAGATGGGGACAAGGGAAGGAGTACAACTTTAAAAGGCTGAGATTTTAATCTCAGCCCTTGGTTTCAAAGGCTGAGAAAGAGTGTCTTTTTTTGTGTTTTATGTGTCCCCGGAACCGGCTCCAAAGATTTTATCACATCTTCAAGCTACTCAGCACATTCACATTAAGGAAAAAGCAAGGAATGCAGAAATTTACAGAGAACAGTGTACAAAGAAATTGTTAAAGCTTGTCGCACATTTGGTTAATTATAGCCTCCAAAACTAGTATATGAGCCTGGGCAGCTAAGAAGCTCATGTACATGGAATTTTCTGGACTGGGTCATCCATCACTGGCTGCTTTAGGTCCTCAAAAGCTATATCTGTGTTTGCAGTTGCTATTCAGTCATATATTCCACAATCCTGACTGGGCTATTCCTTCATGCCATTTATCAAAATACTTCTCAAAGTTACTAAAATTCCAGGTTCAGTTTCTGCAATGCCATTAAATCATCAACTTAAAGCATTTTTGGTCATCTGATGTTATTCTACATGCCATTAAAACAAACACAAAAAGATGTAGGCAATGAAAAGGGTGAGAAAGAAAAACAGGACAAGAGGAAAGAATGCAATTGTAAGAAAACTTGTAACAGAAAGTAACGATACTGAAAGCTCACTGTTTTTCCAAACAAAGTTTCACCAATTGGCTCCCCAAGCTTTTTTTGCTTTACAGCAATTTGCATCTCATTCTGCAGTAAAAAAAACCAAGTAACAAAAAATCAAAATATAAGAAATTATCAGTTGCAAATATATAGCTGTATTCAGATAACCTCAAAATACCAAGTATCAAGTATTTCGGAGGAGTTTGACAATAAATAAAAGGCTTAACTACCTATATGGTCCCTATAAAACAGTCACCGTTTCATTTTCGTCCTTGCAAAATTTTTGGTTTCAATTTTACCCTCACATTTTGTGACGAGCTTCAATCTTACCCTTTCCGTCCACAAATGGACGGAAAGCTCATACGTGGCAAACAGAGTCCCAGCTGGACCCCTTTTTTATTACTTGGTGGAGTCCCATCTGTACAACTCTTCTCATATACCCAAATTCACAACTATTTATAATCATTCGGCACTCTTAAAATTACCTTATTACTATTTTAATTTTTCTATTTATGTAGATTAGAGAAATAGAAAGTAATAAATCATGATTAAATGTTAGAAATCACGTAAGAAAGAATAAGCTCAAATAATTTTTTTTTTTTCTTGACTTTATAACATTTTCGAAATTCAAATTTCTATGTAACCATTCAAACATTTTAACTAAAAAAACCGAAAAATAATACTCTAAGAGATCTGCCGATTATAGTTTTTATCATCAACTTACCTTTTTATAATCAGCCGTCCGGGTCATCTTCCGCGGCCCTCGATTAATCATCACTCCCACTTTCCAATTGCAGGAGTCTTATTTAAGTCCAAAGCAAAACTCTGGGTGGACTAGCTCACAAAACTATTTTTTGTAAGAATGATTGATTTTTTTTTTACAATAAATTTTTTGTGAATAAAGATAAAAATAATCCATAAATCCCTAAAAAATTGGATTATTTTTTTCGTTGGTGAACTATTAAAATTATAATAATTTTTTACTTTTTAGATTCCTCTCCTCATGACAAATCAATAATCCAAAAAAAAAATCGACGCAACACAAGCAAATGCAATTATTTTTTAATAAAGACAAAATGATTTATCTTTGCCAAAGCACCCATTAATTAAATAACCTCTTTAAAAAAGGGTAATTAAATAGCCTAGAATTTTCAACATAAGCTAATAAATACTTCAGTGTTGACCAGTATGCATCCCCCCTTTCGGAAATTTTTTCCTTTCTTGGAGTCTCCCCTCTCGAATGGCGAAATCACTTCGAGTTTAGACAGACCAACGGTGGGGAAGGAAACAAAATCACACTTGACACAATGGAGGAAGAGGAAGGAAACCCACCAACTGGGTTTTCAAGAAACCAAAGAAAACAAAGAACAACAAATGCAAGAACCAGGTGTTTCTTGATGGGTACGTAGAGACAGCAGAAGATGATGTTCTGACGAGGACAGAGTTTTAACTGACGAGGATTTGGAGGAGCTGAAAGAGTGTTTGGATTTAGGGTTTGGATTTAGCTATGAGGAGATCGTTAGCTGTTTAACACTTTGCCTGCTCTTGAGCTTTGTTATTCCATGAACCAAAGGTTTCTTTATGAGCAGCAGAAGTTGACGATGACGACAGAGATCGATTTATGTTCATCTACTTCTTCAATTTAGGTATAGAAAAGAGGTGTTGTCCAGATGGGACTCCACCGAGTCAAAAAAGGTCCAGATGGGACTCCCGTTTGCCACCTATGAGTTTTCCATCCATTTGTGGACGGAAAGGGTAAGATTGAAGTTCGTCACAAAATGTGAGGGTAAAATTGAAACCAAAAATTTTGCAAGGACGAAAATGAAACGGTGACTATTTTATAGGGACCATATAGGTAGTTAAGCCTAAATAAAAATAAAAATCATACTGAAAGATAACGACCACAATAGGACCTAAAACTACGAAGAAAGGTATGAGTAACAGCAACATTCAGTAAAAGTCTGTGTCCCAGTAGTTGTAATAAAAATCAAGCCATGTTAATGGCTTATAATTGTAACAAAACTGCACTGAAAAAAGGCATGGATAAGCAAAGTCACACACGAGGCATGATACGACACAATGTGGACACATCGACGCCAATTTTTGAAAAGCAAGACACAATTTAAAATGTTAAAGACATGTACCCCATAGGACCCATGTCCACCAGATAGAACAAGCCACAGGGTTAAAAGCATAAGATGTCTCTAACCCAAAGAATTGGCAAGGTAAAATAAATGTCCACAAAACCGTATTCAAGGTAGGATACATATTCTAGCATCCTAAGAATCTAAAACTGAGGATTTAGTAAGTCACGACTTCTGGTCCCATACCCAAACGGATACTCGAACCTGAGCCCAATGAAATATAGATTGGCTTCTAAGTTAATTTCAACTTTCGACTTGTCTTGCGTGTCTTATCAAAGGACAAGTGTGTCCCCAGTGGATCCCCAACTTTCCAGAGCATGATCAGTCCTAAATGTTAGCCAATAATATGACATGTTTGGGCGAATATCCCAATCTTGTCTCAAAAGGTCCTATTCCGTCCTAAGAATGTTTGTGATTGGTCCCCGAAACCTTCTTAGAGTATCTTGCTTCTTACTGCCTAGTCAAAATTAGTAGAACCATAAAACTAAAAAGAGAACAAAATGGATGAAATTTGAGCACTTCTGAAAACATGATTTTGGGGATAAAAGCTAAGGTCAGTAGAAGAAAAGACATGAATGAAAGAAAAGAATAATTACTAGCTAAGAAGCACAGTCAGTTCCATGAAGGCAAGGGTTTTCGAATCTGATACATGTTGAGGAACATTCTTTGAATACTCCTGCCACGTTTTGGACACTGTCTGATTCCTTTTGTTATTTTTATTTTACAGAAACCAACACACTCCATTTTTGGAGACTTTGGGACATGCGTCCATTATTTGGATGCCCGTAAAGCACGCTAGGAATATTCGCGGGGGGGGGGGGGGGGGGGGGGGGGGGGGAACTGTGATCCATTAATCCCTTCATGTTTGGATTTTGCATTTTCGGCATTTTAAATATCAAATTCCAATTATTTATGCGGCTGTTTTGGGAAACAGCATATAGCTTGTTGTGCACACTTCTTTTCTTGCATGTAAAACGTCAACATGATTTCTTGATATGATCTAGTACGTATTGTGAGTAAAAATCACCTCGTTTATTCCCATGTATAGATAAGTTGGATATTTAATATAACAGTCTTGGCTTTGTCATAGCCTCTTCTGTTTTTAGAGAAAATTTCTCATTGGCTTGGTATCTATTTCTGCATCTTATAGTACAGCGCATGAAAAAAAAAAAGGCTAGATAAAGAATGATGAGAAGCAATGCTAGATAAAGAACGATGAGAAGCATTCCCGCAAACAGCAAGCCTTCACCAAAACCACCAGAACAAACCCAAAAAATATTATCGAAAAATGGTTTTGAACTTGGCTAGAAGAGATTTTAATTGATCTTACATGCAGATCGTCTGGTTTTAGTATGAAAGCTAGTGATCAAAAATTAAAATTCGTACAACTTAACGACGACAGCGGGACAATATTCAATGCAAAGACATCAAAGGAGTGCCTATAAATTACAAGATAACAGCTTAGAAACAAGAACTAGGCGTCTGGATTGTTTGAACGTGTAAATTGTAAAACGCCAATTTTAGTAAAGAACACTGCTGCGTCATAAAAATTAAGAGGGATAAGATGAAGAAATAAAGTGCGCAATCAAAACTTTTATGCAGAGAAATTTGGTTTACAACCTCCAAAAAAACAAATTTATATTCCCTTTGCGAAAGAGTTGATGAAAACCATCCTTGTTAGACGTTCACATCTTTGGGTCATCGGAAAACATAAATTAAATTTCACAACTGACTAACCAATTGAATCTTTAAGCAGATCCATTTACAGCAAGCGAATCTTTTAGCAGATCCATTACAGCATCACTTAAGTCACTATGCAGTATATGACTCTTTTGGTCCACCTAAATTTAGTATCCTTGTCGTCAGAGGTTCATGCAGAAAATGGTGGTCAACAATGGCAAAAAGGAGTGCCATCAAAATTTGCATCACAGAAGAGGTGGACTAGAACCTAGAAGTATGGCACCTATGATGTAACTGCACTTGTGTTAGGAAAATAGGAGAGGTCTGAGAGGAATAAAACAAAGAGAGCTAATGAGAGAATGGTGAGATAAAGGAACTTCTTTCTAGATTGGTCTAGTTATCTAAAGAATAGCTGGAAAAACTCCCAACGTCAGACAAAGTGGGCACCAACTGCTGCTCAGCTTAATATATTGGGGTTCGCTTATCTAAAGACCAGACAACTGGATTAACATGGAGCCTGGAAGTATTAGATGCAGAACAATGCTCTCTCTCGACCTTCTCCTATTGAAAAAGTAGTGCATCAAAATTTGCAATACAAGAACAGGAGTATTACAAGTATGGCACTCACGTTAGTGCACGTATTAGGAAACGTATTAGGAAAAGAAGGGAAGGAGAAAAATAGGGGAGTTGATGAGAGGATGGGGAGATAAAGGGTTTTCTTTTAATTGTTCTAGAGAATAACTGCAAATGTTTATAGTTATAATGTTAAACGCAAGACCCAGTTGACACCAAAGGCTCCTCAGGTTATTGTTTTGGGGTAGACAAGAGAGTAAATCTAAGCAAAAATTTACAATTTCAAACTGTAAAATGATAGGATGGTATCTTGCAAGATAAAGAAGATAAATAAACGCATATCAATACAGTACTGAACTGCCAGCAAGAGCTAAAGTATAATTCTAAATCAACTCTCTTCATTACAGTGAATGATTCATTCATTAAGGTTAAAGCAACAAAGGAATAAAAAATTCAAAAAAAACATAATATGCTCAATATAGATGACTAGGGGTAAAAATTGGCATCAGTTAGGTTCTTCAACGCATAATCCACATACACGTACACATAGATAAAGAGAGAACCGGCAACAGTCACAGTAAAATCAGAAAAGGTGTATTCCAAATAGACCATTAATTCCAAAGGAATATTTCATCTCAAAGCTAAATCACAATCAGTGTTCTAAAAGAAGGTCTGGAAGACCGAGTACTCACCTCCTAGGTGCTAGAAGGCCCCTCGTCGACTAGCCCGCTAGTCGCCCGACTAGACCGACTAGTTGCCTGACTAGACCGAGTACTCGGCCATGGAAGCTAGAAGGTTTCAGGCCCCCCTAGGAACGCCTAGCGAGTTTTAGAACCTTGATCACAATATGCCAAACTTTCCAGTTTATGGAGTAACATTAATGTTAGAAATGCAGATGATTCAAGAGAGATGGATGAAATGCAACCAACTTGCTTACGAAGAAGGCCCATCATCAGATATATGGCCATTTCGGCACATGAAGCCGCATTTCCAGTCGCATCACCAGGAATTCTAGCAACTTTGATTCCATGCTCTGTAGCAGCATTGACGTCGACACCTTCATATAGAGATAAACCAGGATAATAAAAAATAAATAAATAAATAATTCAATAGCTCATCAAGGGAGAAAAAATGATTAAAAAAAAAAAATAGGACTGTATACAGGTTAGAAACAACATCCACAATCGATTATAATAATTATATTTGGTAGAAATAGATAAATAACCTTCCAGCCCAACACCATACTGCATTAGAAGCTTCATCCTACTGGCACGAGAAATTAGATCTGCCTTGAATGGCATGTTTTTTACAACACAGATATCATAGTTTCCAATAACACGAGGCACATCATCTAGAGGAACATCATCAACCTACAAAATAGAAGATGGAAATATTGAAAGAATGCACTATTGCAGTTGTAACCTATTACAGTAACAAAACCTCCTACACTGAAACTAATAAGAGAAAGGTGCCAACTTCAGGGAATATCAAATTTATAATACAACAAGTATTGCAAGTCAGAAGCCAAGAAGCAAAAAATCACCACCAAAATGTAAGACAGGCTTAAGCCATTAGTGGTAAAAACAGGATACAAAAATATTACAGTGACACAATTAATGTCCAAGCAACAAAAGCGGACAAATCAGAAGAAAGCATGTGGGAAGTGCACAAAAGTAACATAAGAAAACACCAATATAACTAGTACAATGACTACACGGAAGTCGAATCAACCATAGTCCGAGAAAAAAAAAACAGAGTGCTAGAAATCCAACATTAGGAAGAAGAGGTCAATAACTTTAAAAGTACACGTAACGGGATTTCAGACATCTGATACCGTTATTTCCCTATGTGTCGGCTGATATTGTCAAATAATATCCAATATATATATGACCGTATCACCGACACCTTTATGTTTCCCGATACCGCGAGTTAAAACCACCGACTATACAAACCCAAAAATCTACTGATTTGACCACAAAATTGCAGATAGCACCTTGTTGTCAATAGAACCAAAAAAATCTTTGCAAATATAACACCGAATTTTATGTGGTCCACATCAAAAGGCCAAAGTCCACAAAATTTTATGTGAACAAATTTTCTTTCCTTTCAAAGCACAATACCAACAAAAGTTATCAATGTCATGGAAGGGATCAATGGATAGCGGGACACGCCAGTCCATAGAGTTGCACACTATTTATGCATCATGAATAGTGTAGCCTTTGCACTTGCAACAATCAATAGGCAACAATTCACCTTAGATTTGACGCAGTGTATGCTTTGTTGGCTAGAAACTGGCCACGTAAATCTCAAGTATGAAATGTACTTAAAATCTGTGGGTTTGAAGAGCTAATTCGAGCACGGAGAGAAATGAGTCCACAAATTATGTGCGATTAATCAAAGAGCTCATCAACTCGCAATATGAGTGCATGTCTGCTACCCCAAATCCACAAAGTGTGTGACTAAGGCTAAGACAAAAGAAAGGCAAGATAAGTGATGAACTGAAGAGATATAGATGACCAATTCAACTCGAGCATTTTTTTTTCCCTACAAGTACCAACTCAAACAGATTTCTCACTGAAACACAAAAGATATGCTTAAAGACCCTCATCAATATCGATGATTGAGATTTCACTCTCAACCAAAGAGAAAGATAAAGAATGGCTATCAATTACCATTCTGATACTAGGTCAGACCAGGCAGTTCCTCCAAAACAGAGAAGTGGGCTCATACCAGGGAAAGCCATAACCCTTTCTCAGCCCCACATTCTCAGCCATTCAATATTTCCCCACAAGTTGACGCTATGAAATCTCTATCCACAACGCAAAGGGAAAAGGGAAGATAAAGAACCAGTTCCAGCAAAAGATTGAGGCTTAGCATACGGAGTTGCCTTGCTAGAGCGACCAGACTTGTTGGCTCTCAGGTTTGGGCTTTCTAGAGCGTCTTCCTTGTTTCGGTATGTCTGTTTCCATTTAATCACCATATCTTTATTTTCTTTCATGAAGGTCCCAGCTCATGAGTTCTTTAGCCGGTAGCTCGTCCCAAAAAAAATGCCACTTCCATTGACCTACATTTCCTACCAAATTTAATTTCCCGTTCTCAGAAGCACAATTTCCAAATAGGCATCACTTAGAAGTATAAATACAAGGACAATCCCAACCAGAAGAAACATCTTGTTTAGATTCTTTAGAAATAAAACAAACTCTTTCTGGGAACAGTATCCTAAGTTCCGCAAAAATACTCCTGATAAAAAATTTATCAAACCTGGGATGGACAATAAGGCTCATTATTAACCGACCGAAAAAATAATAACTACAAGGATACACATGCCTACTAATTAATGATAAGAACAAGAAACCTGGCATGGATAAGGCAACCACGACATCAAAACAGAGCGGAGGTTCAGGCAAAAAGAAGTGAACGCAGAAAGTTAAGTACCTTGATAGAAGGATTATTTTCCACATATTCTCTTGTATAACCCTGAGATGCAGGAAAGTGAAGCCCGCAAAAGAGAACACGGGTAATGCGCTGGTCACTGTCCCCAGCCATTTCAACCTTCCGTGAAAAATCTGCACCAATGAACCCCAGGTCCTAACAAGATCACTCAATTGACTTTTCAACCAAAGGTAGCTGATGAAATCTTTATCCGTGCATATGCAATCTGAAGAAACTTGATTATCGGAACTTGCAAACAAATAATAAGGGCAGCCAAACACAGTCAACCAAAAAAAAAAGCAGCAAACCATGTCCCGAGCTACAAAACTATATGAAAAGCATAAGAATGCAAGTCAGGGGTTCTAATTCTAAACTATCAAGTGGATCACAGAGCTGTAATCATATTCCTCACAGACACAACAACACACGTAAGGCTCACTCTCAGCTCCCATGTAGGGGAGTATAATGCAAGAATGGGATGCACAAGGACAATTTCTTTAACAATTATATCCTGAATCTCAAAGAAGAGAATAGGATCTCTCCCATAAAACAAACTTCCTCTCAAGGTCATCGCATCAACATCTTTTAGTTGAGGTGCGCAGAAGCTAGCCCTGACACCCCTGACTATCTTGCCACCAAAAAAAAAACTACTGTGGTAGAAAAATCAAGGGTTAGAGTGTGACTCTAATAAGGTACATGTTTCAAAGACATTTCCATGTCCTATGCAATGTCCTCGTCAACTAGATATTTTAATTGTCTCCACTGAAGTGAATGAAACAACAATAAGAGAGTGAAAGTAAATGGGAAGGAGAGAAGAGAAATAATATCACAACCGCACCACAATCTTATTAGAACTAAAAGTCTCCTTGTGTCCACATATTGCGACTGACAGATGAAATATCTTGAAAAAGAACTTTCTGTTAGTTATTTGAAGGTTGCTCATTTCATTGTCCAATGTTTTATAGAAGTCCTCGAAAAAATGTGATTGGAACTCTTCTGTGTAATCCCATGCCTAAGTGCCCACGCTATATGTCCTCCCTAATAAGGATTTTTGGTGTTTTGGTTGTTGGACCCAGTTTCCAATTTTCACGTCATAATCAACAGTTACCCATCAAAATTTTCCTGATCTGTAAGATATCCATTGAAAAACAGTAAAAATTGCTTTGATAAAAGCTATAAAGCAAGAAGATTTTCCAATAACATTATAGTAGTTGATACATATAAAATAAATCACATGATAGTTCTAGAGTCTTGTGATTACTCCATGGGGTGTGATGGGAATAACATGCTCAAGAAATTTTGGGAAGCTTTCAAGTTTGACAGCATTTCCCTATTCCAATCCAGTCTTGACTTTGATTCTCTATCGGAAAAAGAACAATAAATGCCACCATAATCTTCTAACGTAGCTTGTCTGTACAAGGCGAGAAGAGCAATGACCATGTCAAAGCTTTAAATGAAGCTCTGTAGCCTTAGAACTCCAGCAAGGCCCACCCAATTTGGGAAGGACGACACGGGACCGAAGAGAGAAGAAATGTCTTTCGTATAGCAGGCCTCACCTTTAAATGTTTGAAGCTTCTTGAAAGGAGCCCTTGTTGCTGAGCCAGCCTTGTAAAACAAATGGCGGAACATCATTTCCGATCTGTATTGTGATTAAAGTTTACTTATCCTATTTCACTATGATAGTTAATTCCAAAGGAAGTGAATGGAAACAGAAAATGACCCTAAATGCCACAACTGTTTTTCCATTACATAGCCTAGTTCTAATACCATGTTACAGTATCCAACTCAAGGCCAATTGGCTATGAGTGGCCACCCAGGCTCATATACTACTTTTGGAGGTTATAATTAACCAATTTGGGACAACCTCTAAGAAGAAATAAATAAAGCTGACAAATATAGTAGTGGCATTTGGATTTGGAATTAGAAGTTGAAAGTCAAACATGAATCTAAGCAAAAAGGGGAAGGGGGAGGGCAAAAAAAAAAAAAAGAAGCAACCATACCAAGTTGATAGTCTAAGTGCCTTTGCCATATGCAGTAATGTCTTAGCAGAAAAGTATGAATCGTAACCCTTCTTTTATTCTAATCTTTTAGTTGGGCCTTGGATTGGAATAATTTTGACTATGAAAATAACCTCAAAAAGTTAATCTAGGCTTTTTTAGACAATCCAAAAATGCTGTATCGTTGCCAAAAGGAAAAATCTTTGAAATTGCTGAGATGTGTTGACTGCAGCTTTTGGAAGGTGCAAAGGAAAGAAGATCGAAAATGGATGTGAATAAGAGGTTGAACTGCCGCTAGGGAGAGTGCCAGGGATGATAAAATAACAAGCAAACTTATGTTGGGGTGATGACTGTTGACCACATCATACCCTATGTTAAACATAGAATTAAAACTTAACTTTGTACTGGTTATGAAGAACTCAGATATTAACATCATTTTCTACTTTTTGAGTTACTAGATTTCGGTAAGGAAAATTTATTTCACCAATTACGTGTGGCTTTGAATAGCTTGAATAGGATAGATCTCAAAAGATACTTCTCCTAAATAGCTAAGCATGACAACAACAGAACATAATTCTAATACCCAGACAGTACATTGAGTCTATAACCTAAACCTTATCTACTTCATGTCCACCGTAGATTATTCAAATTACCCCGAACACCCTGCAGAAGAGAATATGTTCTTCAAAAAGTACTCTCTAATCTGGTCTGCAAACTAGCCGAATAAAACTCTATATCGGTCTCAACAAGAGCATTTTTGCAGGTGGAATGTCACTTATCTTAATGTGCTTTGTTTTATCATGTTAAGCCAGACTATGGCCATATGCTTGACATTGCCTTGAAATTCAACACAGACATAGCAGGTACTTGCATGTTGAAATCCAGCTCCTATAATATATTCTCTAATTCCACCCCACTAAATTAGCCAGGGCTAAAAATATGCCTATCAACACACAACTAAAACACGGCCGCAGCCAATTAAAAAAAGAAGAAAAACCCGACTTCCTCTCTCTTTTTCCTTTTCTTTGTATTTTCTTTACCATTGAAGTGAACTCATGCTACATTTGTTTGGGGATATGGAAGTGGATCCCACCGTGTCAACTGTCAAGTAATCCCAAGTTTGTTGCACCGCGTGCAGCAAAATTCACCCTGACTAGCAGTAGCAAGCTTTATATCGTGGTGGTATCAAGCTACATATGAATTTTTGGCCATACTGCTATGTATCAACTGATTTGGATAGTACAATGTCAGTCTCTGAGACCCGAAATCCAGATACATAGTGCAGCAGCTGGCTTGTTCTGAGAAAAAATAAAGGAAAAAAAAATAGTACTTCATCTAAAGATAAGTACTTCATCCCCCGGCACATCTTAAAGAACGTCCTTAAAAAAAATAGTACATGCTCTCAAATGTAACTCAATGGCATGTAAAAGCCCATCTGCCGTCCCTATGACTTATTCCCTATCGCCTAAGCCGCTCCAACCATAAAAGATGGCCTCCGGGCATAACAGCATACAATATTGAAGTCCTCGACAAAGCATGAAGCTCATAATACTCACAACTCAGATTTAATTAGGCCCCGCTAGTGGATGCTGGGTGTAGCCCCCGATTACTAGTCGAGGTGTGCGTAAGCTGATCCACCAACTGAATTATCAAAAGCAATACTCAACAATCACTATGTGAAACCTAAGCTCAAAATACTCACAACTCAGATTTAATTGGGCCCCGCTGGTGGATGCTGGGAGTAGCCCCGATTACTAGTCGAGGTGTGCGTAAGCTGATCCGCCAACTGAATTATCAAAAGCAATACTCAATAATCATTATGTGAAACCTAAAACAGAACATCTCCCGAGTGGTCCGATACTAAACACATCCAAATCGCAACTGTTAACTGTCTAGAGGCTTGAACACAAAGAAGCCAGCAAAGAGGCGTGTGGGAGAATAATGACAATGGTGATGCTAAGAAAGAACGATGACGCAGAGAATCAGACAGAAACTAGATCAATATGTAAATACGTATACATATATTAGAATATACGATCTAGAGAGAGAGAGAGAGAGACCTGGGGGATGAGGTGCGAGGTATTCGCTCGACCAGCAGTTCAGCACTTCGCTGGATCTAAGTGACGATTGAACTCAGAGTTGTTTTGACTTTTGTATAAATAAACCACAGCGGTTTTTTTTTTTTTTTTTGTCCTTATTGGAAAAAATACATTTATTATTTATTGGATCATTTTGATGAGAAGAATCTAAAAAGTATAAAATTATTAATCAAACTTAAATGTTCGTCAATAAAGACTAAAATAATCTAATAAATGACAAAAAAAATTGATTAATTTTTGTCTTCTGCAAAAAAATTTGAAATTTTGATCATAATTTTATTCTTTCTAAATTTCTCCCGTCGAAACGAACCAATAAACCACAAAAAAAATCGACCCAAAACTAACAAATGCAAAAAAAAAAAAGAGAATAAAGATAAAAAAAAATATATCTTTGTTTATTTAGCCCAAGCAACTGGTCAATGGTAGTTTCCGAAAATAACCTTATTGGCTTTTTTAATTTTGTCTTTACTCAGAAAAATTTGTTAGTTTTGTGTCAAACTTTGTGTACTATTACTAATTCCTAGATGAATTGAAAAAGCAAAATTATGACCGAAAAAAGTTTTGAATAAAGACAAAACCCAAAAAATATTTTCGGTCAAGTCAAGTAACTTGTTTTGGGAAATTACCGCAGAGGTTGTATATGTGTTGTGAAAATTTTAATGTACTCGCAAGTGCATGAATCGCATCGAAATATAGCTTAACAAGAGTGAGGTTGATCCCACAGGGACTAATATGGCGTGGTTGAATAACTCAATTAACCTTAAATATAATTCCTAATCTAGTTCAACAATTTTTTGGGGTTTTGATGAAACAAACTTGAAAATATAAGAGATGGATTTAAACACTTAAGTAAAAAAACTTGTGTATTGAAATCCATTACACATGCAATACATATATTATTTATGTTCCTTAATGTCCAATTTCTCTGCAGAATAAGCTGGCGACAAAGCTCTTTTATTGTGAAAAATAACGATCAAAACACAATCTATATCCTTTTTTTCACAAATCATAAACTGTATCCAACGAAACACAGTGGAAATCCAATTCTAGCGTTTCGGTAAAAAATAGGCAAATGAATAAGGAGAACTTTAATCAATTGAGAATATGCTATTTTTTGGGGAAAAGTTAAGTCGCATAAATAAAATAGATAATTAAGCATGTAACTTCATCCTAACCCTAGCAACTAAATTTAGCCTGACATGACAATATGTAAGATAAAGACAACAAATGAAAGGTACTAACTTGAAGGCATTGAACAGAATAAATTCACTTTGGAAATAAAGATTCTCTTAATGAAAAGAACAGATACAAGAAAGGAAAATGAAAATGAGAGAAACTGGACTTAATCAGATATATCTCCTTTTATGGTAGTTTTGGGGGAATAAGTCCAAAAAGGGGAATAATACTAGAGATATGATTGGTCGGCCAATCATAGATTTCTAATGCAATCCAAATAGCAAAATTTTGCAACTGCAGTCCTGACTTTGCAATTTAGCACAAGGCTGCTAATGAGAAATTGTCAGGTGCTTTATACACATGTGCAGCAAGAGGGAAATCATCCAGTGCATCTCGGCTGGTGACTTTCTTCAAAAAGTTAAGGATTAATATCACACCAAGACTTCAACCTCTGACGTTAACGGCCCGTTTGGATGCCAAATTAAAAACCCAAATGATAGCACGTAACATACCCATAAAAGAACATTTCATTAACCTAGATTTCTGCAGGGTAAAATCCTACGTATTGCAGGCTTCCAAATTGCAATAAAATAACGACTCAACAACCCAGAAAAACTGCATGTCAAAAGCTAAAAAAACATCCCAAAAACCCAGAATGTTGCGTTTAAACAACCCAGATTAACTGCATTTAAAGTACCCAGATTAGGGCAAATTAGGGCAAAGAAATCATTTTCAATCTCTAAAATTATAGCAAAGTATAAACATTAGGTAAAACAATGTCTGAAATTAGGGCTTCCTCTAACTCAACTTTGGGCAAATAGAAAAGAAATCTAATAGAATGACAAATAGGGCAATTAGGGCAAACTTGAAACCATGGAAACCATAAAATTACAAGACATTTCACAATTTACTTGAAATTGACTTGGACATTAATCAAATTACAAGATTAAATTTTGCGTTGTTATAAAACACGTAGCCCAATTGTCTACCAGCCATGTGTTACATCCTACAGACATTAGAGGACCCACCACGTGCATCCTGCATTCGTCAATAACAAACAAAACCAGGGTATTTTGGTAAGAGCAGAAAGGGGAAGCATGGGAAGAATGAAGAAAAAGGAGGATGAAAGAGGGACGATAGAATTTCCTTTTAGTATAGGAGAGATGTTGCTCACTAATCAATTTGGCCTTGTTCTCCAATAGATTTTAGGTACATAAAATCTCACATTTTATGACACTCCAATCTCAACACATAAAATGTAAAAGTCATTTTATGAGATTTTCATAAAATCCTCCAAAAATCTATAGGAAAATTACTACATTTTATCAGTTGGGAAAACAACTCTATTTTATCACCTCTCCATAAAATGCTCATTTTATGAGATTTTCATAAAATCTACCTAAAATCTATTGGAGAACAAGAAAGGAGTTCTATTCGGGTAGCATTTCTCCCCTATCAGCTTATTTGTATTAGTATGTTGAACGAGTACCGAAAATATTTTGAACGGCCTAGATTTAAAGTTGGCATTTAGGGGAAAATGTCCATAGTCCATCTTGGCAGACCAACTTTGAATCCTTCGGATATCACTAAACATATAAAGAAAAAAGGATTGTGTAATTTTTTGTATATTAGTTGTAATAATTTGCAGACAATGATAATTTAAGGAGAGATCACATTCTTCTGTGCAAAACCACTATCAATTCAGATTTAAGTGAGTCCCTTTCCTTCACGCTCAAACCGTAGATTTCACCATGCATGCATGTTTACTGAATATATAAATGCATAGACGTAAAATTAATATTTTTTCTTGTAAGTTGCGATGATTCATTGGTTCTGGTTTTTTTTTTTTTTCACTGTGAGAATTCTGCGTTGATAAATTTTTAGTAGCCCGTTTGGTTAATTAAGATAAACTTAGATCTTGTTGACATATGCTGGCATTTTTATTTTTTTTTCTTTCCCATAGTTGTGGAGAGATATCTTTATTTAAAAAAAAAGGTGCAATTAGAATCAGGGGTGCACACGGCTCGGAGGCCCGCCCATCCCATCCCATCCCATTTTTTTAGGGTTCGGGATAAATATTTAGGCCCATAAATCTGGGTTGGGTTGAGATTTTAAACCCGTTAACTAAATGTGCTTAGTTTGAAAAAAATTCTTAAGACCCGGCCTTCCAAACCCGACCCAATTAAAATTACATTTTTTATTTTAATAAGATACGAGGCAGGTTTTGGAAACACATAAAAAGAACACGCTTTTGTTCTAGGTTATATTGTGATGATCCAAACCGTTCACTTTGTTTAAATGGATAAAATAGGAAATGCTGCAAAAATTTAGCTCAATCGAATATGAATGAGTGTTTGATCCAAACAGTTTTTCAAAAACACATGACAAGAGCTGGTGTTCTCATAATTGTTCGGATCGAACACTTGCCGATATTCGAATGAGTTAATATTTTACGGGTATCCTTAATAACATGTTTTAAACAAGTTGAACAGCTCGGAGTATTAGCATGGGGCTCCGAATCAAATTGTGTTTTTTTAAGGGCCCCTTTGACGAAATAGCCAAAAAAAATAAATGGGAAGTGCTTTTTTATGAAAAACTGTATGGATCAAGCCCTTTCCAGTCATTTTTTTTATTCATTGAGGGACTCCTTAAAAAAATATTTTAAACATATTGGATGGTTCGGATTATCAAAATATGGTTGGGAACTACGAGGACGGGAGTGGACTGGATCCGTTGGGATATACAGGGAGGATCCAGTCCTATTAAGGGATTTTTTTTCTTGAAGCGGCGGATCTCCTTTTATTAAGGAGTAGGTTTCATCTTTGTCTTTTTACTCTTCAATTTCTTTTTTTTTTTAACAGTTATTTACTTTAATAGTTTTGTGAGAACGTAGAACTCTTAACTATAATTATTATGGTTGTAATTCTAATATGGTTGATTAATTTTTTTTGTGATGCGCTTTAGAAAATTAAATAGGATTGTTGGACGGATTTGGGAAATTACAATTTTGATGAGTTGGGCTTTGACATATTAAATGAAATTCGATCATTATTGGGCAGATTTGGACTTGCTTAAGTCTCATTACTGTATCTCGTATAGAAATCGACCCAAACCGGCCTAACCTGGTGTATGTGCAGTTGTGCACCCCTAATTAGAATCATTAGCTACAAGTAATAGTGGGCCTTCGCAGAGGTCAACGGTAGATGAGTTTTGTACTAAAATCAACCCAGATTTTAGCACCCAGTGAACTCATTTGCTAAAATCAGGGGTTGCTAAAATCAAATGAAAAACTTAGCATACGATCTATTTAGCATATTCGTGTCATTTTGTTTAGTGATTTTCACGCCCCCGAATTTTCATATACACTTATTTTTTTTCTTTTTCAGTGAAAATTTTATCTGTAAAAGTTTCACGAAAAAAAGAAAAAAAAGAAAAAAGAAAAAGGGTATTGATACCAATTTGGGGTGTAAAAATCATCATTGTACCCTTTTTTTTTTTATTAGTACGTATTCAAAATAATTATAGGTGTCACAGGTGCTTGACCCCTGTAATTGAATTATGGCTCTGCCGCGTACCCAAACGAATTATACCTTGTGCATGTATTGGCGGATCAATCACGTCTAGAGATTTGCTAGACGTGATTGTTAATGCACCATTTTAACTCCCAACAATTTTTTGTGCATTGTATCTGATTACCACCTTAATTAGGTACATTCACACTAAAACATGACATAAATCAATTTAGAGTTTGGTGCATCTCATTACCTAACGAAGAAAAATGATGACATATGCCCAATTTAAGGTTGAAAAAATATGTGAACTGTGTGAAAAGTACATAAAAGTAGGTGTAAATATATTACTGTACAAAGTGTAATTAGGTGCATTGGAATGCATGTTTTTTAAAAATGTTTTTTTGTGTGCTTATTATATGTCCGGTGAACGCGAGATAGCAAGACCCATAAACAAAATACTGTGCACTTAGCCCCAGCTGTTGGTGCCAATCAAAGTGTACTAATGGCGCATAAATCAGTTTGTGGGGCTCATTTTTGGACCTCGTACAAAATATCTAAGTTGTTCATTAATTTAAAATACATTTATGAGTGTCTTAGTAAAAAAAAAAGTTCAATCGGATAATTGTAAAGTTTTGATCCAATGTACACATATTTCGTTCAGAATTCAAGATCCTACTTTCTGAATAAAAAATTAGTACATTGGATCAAACATTTACAGTTATCCGATTGAACTGATTTGTCATTGAGTCACTCAAAAAGTTTTTAAAATTAATGGATATCTATAAGATCTTTTTTGAGAGGCCCAAATGTGGTTTCGGCAAACAAATGAATTCAAAAAGGAAAATGCTAACATGTGTCTGTTGGGCACACGTTAAAGTGAAAAAATATATTGAAATATATGAAAAGTGTATAAAAATAAAAATATGTGAAAATATATTAAAAAGTGAAAAAAAATGTATTCGAGTGTATATTTTTTTACTATTTTTTTGCGTGTTCATTATGTGTTAATTGAACACACGTTAGCAAAAAAAAAAAAAAAAAAACCGCTTGTACACCATCGATACACTGGTCGCTTGGATTTACCACGGTGCACCTGGGGCGGCCGTTTAGTGGGCCCAATTCCAACCACAAGATAACGTATCGTTCAGCTCTTTATCAGATAATAAGGTCACCTACGTACGTATCACGTCCACACCAGCGTCTTCTTTTAAAAACCCCTTCTCATCTGTCACTTTGTGTGAGAGTGAGAGTGAGAGAGAGAGAGAGAGACTGATGAGAGAGAGAGTCGGTTTCCCCTGCAACCAGCTTTACTCATTGCTCTTCACTCGTTTCCTCGTGGTCTGAGCCTTTTCCCTCGCTTTCTGTTGGCTTCTCATTGACATTGCTGAGGTAAATTGCACGTAAGAAAGGGAAAGTGGAAAAAGGAAGTTTACGAGAATCTGCACTTTTTATTTTCTGGATTACTACCGTAATCGATCAAACCCTTACACCTTACAGAACAATCTCTACTTACATTTGTCAATTCTTTTTTTGAAGATGATGATACGACGAAGTGTGGAGTGCTTATACGTATCTGAAATGTCTGTGTGAAGATTAGTTGTTAAATTGATTTCAAGCATCTAATCTTGATAAACCCCTAATTTCATCGGTTGATTACTGCTGTGTTCGCTTAACCGAACTTTTCGATTGCATAGCCAAATCTTGACTTTAATTCCAATCTCACGTTTTTAGCTGTTGATCCATGTCTGACCATGTACTTAATCAAGGAGGGACGCAAGGGAGGGTGAGCCCAGGTGACTGCCCTACCCAAGTTTTAAATTTGTCATATAGATATAGTATTAAGATTTTAAAGCCTTTACATCTATATAGGTTCGCCCGCCTAATAAATTTTTGTTGTAGTGTTCGCTCAACCCACACTCTTATCCTGCGTCACCCCTATCTTATACCTAATTTCTGTATAACGTTTTTTATTAGCTTTTCGTGAATTACGTGAAACGGATTTACTGGATTTTCAATCTATTCTTCATTTTCATTGATTTGTCAGGTGGCGTTTTATCAACTTTGCTATGTTTCATGTTTTCCTCTCATTTTACTTAGTCTTATGAGTTCAACGAATGGAAGTGATGGGCTATTTTGATTTGGTTGATGTTATTAGTCAAAAGTGGGTTTTATTTATTTATTTATTTTTTGATAATCTGGGTTTTAGTTCAGTCTTACCTTTTTAAAAGTCTCCAACTATCCGATTGTTCTCATAGTGTTGAGTGAAGTCTTCTTTGGTAGGGGAGAATTTTGGTTTAATTTGGTAACATAGATGCTTGATCCGCACCCTAAGTAAGTATTTGGTTCACGGGAAAGCTGGAAAGTGGAAAAGAATTGTGATTCCTTTGGAATGCTCACTTACGTTTTTTCCCCCCACTAAAACGGACAGTTTGTGCACAAGCAGTGGAATCATCAGTCACCAATTTAATTGAATGCTTACTTCGTTGCTTTGAGTCTCATGTTATTACTTTCTACTCATTTTGAATGATCTTATGCTATTACTTGTCCTGTTTTTTTTGTTACGGATTGAGGGTTGCTTGATCAACTCCAAACTCAGTATTTTTTTTTTTTTTTTACCATTAATATATTCTGGCACTATATCTCTCTGTGTGGGTCTGCGAATTTAGTAAACATACATATGTTGCTCCTAATATTTTTCGATTATGACTTGAAGGTTCGGGAAGCAAGAGAGAACTATTGTGGTAATGTCTCTCAGCAAAGAGCTTATCTTCTTGTTTGTACAGTTCTGTCATGAGGAAGACCTCAAGAGGACTGCTCACATGTAAGTTTTAATTCCCCCTTTCCCCAATTCCAGTTCTACACTGCTGTCTTGTTTTATAATCATGGTTGTTATACTATGGAGATAGGCTTGAGCATGAAACGGGTGTTTTCTTTGACATGGAGTATTTTGAGGAGCTGGTGCTTAATGGCAACTGGGATGAAGCCGAGAATTATCTTTCTGGTTTCACCAGACTTGGAAATGACAAGAACTCTATCAAGATCTATTTCGAGATTAGGAAGCAAAAGTTCCTTGAGGCACTTGATGAGTAAGCTACCAATGCTCAAAGACTAAACAAACCATCCTCACAAAATATTTTTTTATGTTTTTCACCTTGTCCTATAAAATGGTAGGCATGATCTTACGAGGGCTCTAGATATCCTTGTCAATGATTTGAAAGCTTTCGCCATATCAAACGAAGAGCTGTACAAGGAAATGACCCAGCTCCTTACTTTAGATGATTTCAGGTAGGAAATATCGTATTTCATTCATGTTATAAAGTGAGATACTTCCATGTCGAACATTATTTTTATTTTGATTTAACAGAAAACATGCCTCTCTCTCGTTGTATGGAGATACATTATCTGCTAGAAAACGGATGATGAATGAACTCAGATGTATTATTGAGGCTGACCCACTTTTCCAAGACAAACTGAAGTTTCCTCGCATGGATCAGTCAAGGTTAAGGCGTCTCGTTAACCAAAGGTAGATGCGCTCTTCTTGGTTTTTTAATGGTTTTGTTTCACGGTTGATGTTACCTTCTGTTTAAGTTGAAATTATAACGGCTGTGTTTGGTTAGATAGTTTAGTTTAGTTTTGATGATATCAGCAGGTGTAATGAGTGGAGAGAGATAGAGAGAGAAATGAGGAAAATGATGATGTCATCAAAACTAAAACTAAAACTAAACAGGAAAACGAACAAGGCCAACAATGTTATACCATGACACCAGTTGTTCTTGTTGCTTTTGTGACATCAAGAATGAACTAATGTTGGTTTGTTACGTGAAGTTTAAATTGGCAGCACCTTCATTGCACATATCCTCAGCCAGATCCTGACATAAAAACTCTATTTTGGGATCATCAATGTCTGCTAGAAGATCATCCGCATAGCCCATCAATTGAGAATAATCCGCTGGTTAGATCACAACTGAAGTTTGTAGTCTCTCTTTCGTTTCATATGTCAGCTCTCAAAAAGGCTGCCAAAGGGTTTTTAAGATCTATTTTTCTACCGTGTTATTTTCTTAGAATGCTAATTTTTGTACCAAGCCGTTCCAAGCAAAGGAAGCATCAGTATCACCTTCCTCTTGCAAGGAGACTTCTATTGTGTCTCAATCTGAAGTTTCTGATGGGCCTGCTGTCAATCTTGGTGCTCCAACAGCTGCGGGGAGTGGTTTCAATTATGGTACAGTGATTCTTGTGAGCTTTGATGGACTCGTTTATTTTCCTATTTTGGTAGTCTGATTTTGGTAGTCATGATTTCAATGTTTAGTAGTTGCAAAAGTCACAGATGCCGGGGATCCTGATTTTGTATCTGATACAATGCCGTCTGGGACTGCTGATGGGGTAACTAGATTAACTCTTCTACGAATGGAGCAGAATACCTTTTCAGACTTCCGTAATTCATTTAGTCTAACATGGTGATTCCATTGCTAAGATAATCCCCTGCTTTCCATGTGTCATTGCACTTGAGCAGCTGGTATCTACCAGAGTATCCTCTGATCTAATCAACAGAGACGAAGATGTACCCAAGGCTGTTCAACGGGTTTTGAATGAAGCCTCTTCTACAACAAGCATGGATTTTCACCCTGTTGAACATAATCTTCTTTTAGGTTGACTTGTATAAATTTACTCCATCGGATAGTGTTCTCCCCCCCCCCCCCCCCCCTCTCTTTGGTACAATGAAATATAGGATGATATTCTGCTTATGACTGGTGTATTTGAAGCTGGTATTAACCATAAGCAATGTTACCGAGTTCAGTTGGAACAAGTACTGGGGACGTAGGACTGTGGAATGTTTCTTCTGGGGAGAAATTACTTTCAAGAAGATTTCATGCTTGGAAGATCAAAAGTATTTCAAAGACATTCTTGGTATATACCCTAACTCACAACAGCTCACTTTAATGCCAATTGAATGGTATGATATGTTCATGGATCCAATTATGACCAGGTTGCTCTGGTCAAAGATCCACATGTATTTGTTAATCGTGTATCCTGGAGCACTGATGGCTCGATATTCGGTAAGTTTGGAGATATCGTAATGCAAATGGTTTTCAAACTGCATATTTAACTTCTATGGGCTTTCCGTTTCCTTTTGATTGAACAGGAGTTGCATTTTCAAAACACCTCGTCCACTTATATTCCTTTTGTGGTTGCAGTGATGTCCAGAAACACTTGGAGGTATATTTCTGATAGTTCCAGATTTTCTCTT
This sequence comes from Vaccinium darrowii, assembly GCA_020921065.1. Classification (NCBI taxonomy): domain Eukaryota; kingdom Viridiplantae; phylum Streptophyta; class Magnoliopsida; order Ericales; family Ericaceae; genus Vaccinium; species Vaccinium darrowii. The sequence continues at coordinate 34,738,895 of CM037160.1, forward strand.
TTGCTAATTGTTAGACTTCTATATTTGCTTCTAATGCTTATTTTCCTGTCTAGATTGATGCTCATGTTGGTGGTGTAAATGATCTTGCATTCTCTAAACCAAATGACCTTCATTTCCTCATAACCTGTGGTAATGACAAACTAATTCAGGTTGGTCATACGTTGAGATAATATCATTTTAAATTGGTAGTCAAGTTTTATTTCCAAATGAAGAACAAGTTTAAAGTATTTTTACTATTTCTTAAGGTCTGGGATGTGATTACTGGTACCAAGCAATATACTTTTGAAGGTCACGGGGCTCCTGTTTATTCTGTTTGTCCTCATGTAAAAGGGAGAGTACATGTAAGAACTTCACTTAGTATGTCTGCGGCTTTCTCTCTCTACATTTAATCTGGTATATGTTATGCATTTGTCATGATTTGGTGATACCTATACATTTTCATGCCTCAGTTCATTCTGTCAATATCAGTGAATGGTGAGATAAAAGCATGGTTATATGACAATTTGGGATCAAGGTTCACCTATGATGCACCTGGCCACTGTTGCACTCGAATGGCTTATAGTGCTGATAGCAAAAGGTGAGTTACTGGACCCATGAGATTAATTCTATGGATTTGTATGCAACACTGAAAGTTTTCCATTATTCATTGAAATTGAACGATTTTTAGGCTTTTCTCTTCTGGAACCACAAAGGATGGAGAATCATTCATTCTTGAATGGGAGGAAAGTGAAGGCTATGTTAAGAGGAGCTACAAAGGACTTGGGAAATGTTCCTCTGGCGTTGTGCAATTTGATTCGAGCAAGAATCAATTTTTGGTCGCGGGTGATGACCATTTAATTAAAGTTTGGGCTATGGACGACATTGAACTTCTAACAACTATTGATGCAGATGGAGACCTACCTGTATGTTTCGATTAATTGTTCATAGTTTTTTTTTTTTTTTTTTAATTATTATTATTATTTTTTTTTTTGACATTTCATTTTACACTTATCATGTGGTATTTTCAGCTGAAGTTGTAATACTCCCCCGTCCCAGTTTGTTTCGCCATCTCAACTGTCCTGCCTTTTCAACATATAATTCACTTGAAATGTTTCAAAAGAAATTCTACCTATTTAAATATCTCAATCTGTTCTTTTGGTTGGTGGGAAAAAATCACACACTTATATGTAGGCGCCAGGCGGGCACTGAAATGGGAAAGGCTTGTAGACTTGTGACGCCGGACGATACATTCGAAAACTAAAGCGCAAGAGCGAAAGTGCTTCGAAAGGTGTCATTAGGTGCTAGGAGCCGGAGCCCAGCATGTTCGCCCACTGGGCCGATTGTTCGCCTGCTTCCGAGTCTTCGCCTTTATATAACAAAAAGTGTCTTCCCGAAACACCATTTTTCATTGTTCATTCTAAATGCACCATTCTCGAAGAAGTACTTGTTTGGGATATATTTTCAGCGGTCTTTTTATTTATTTATTTATTATTATTATTATTATTATCATCATCGAGCGGTCTAATTCACTCTTCTGTTTTTAAGGCATGTCCACTTGTTCGCATCAGCAAGCCAGGCACATTTATGGCTGTTACTGCAAATCACAATACAATCAAAATCTTGGCAAACCCTTTTGGACAAAAGGTAAGCTGTAAGAATATTATTTCCTCTCTTGTTCCTTTAGATTCTAAACATTTGATGCCTAACATTAGTCGTTCATGCAGCTTAGAATCGATCCAATTTCAACTGCTGTTAGTGATAGAGCTACTGAAGAAAGTAATTCTGGGACCGGTAGCCCTGGAATGGTTTGTGTATGAGGACATTCTATCATAATTTATTACTTCAAAATGGGTCTTATTTTTCGCATCCCTTTTTTTATGATACTTTATATCATACCAGAGTATAATGTAAGTTAATGATGATAACCCTGGAGTTGATGCTAAATATATTACTCCGTATTTAATTTATTTCAATAGATTGGCGATTCAGCTGACTCTCAGGATATGAAACCTGAATCACCTGCACAATCCAGAAAGATATTAGAGGTTTCGGAAACAGAAATTAAAGAACCTTCACAATATCGATCCTTGAGGCTCAATTCTGAAGTGGAAACTAGCGGGGTATGACTTCCGTTTTACCTCTTTATGTCCAAATTTGTTTGTCCTCGTTATTTACACCAATTGTGGGCATGATTATCCCACTGCTCCCTTTCATTAACACACTTTGGTGTCATTTTTCTTTTTCTTTGGCTTTGGGATATTTTGTATAGATTGGAGTGCTTTCTTACTGATTTCTGTCCCAGATTACGCTGTAAAAATTATACCCACAAGAGAAATATCAAAATGCTTTGCATCCCTATATTTATCTTGTAATTTCTCTTGTATATCTATTAAACTTCAATCTCCGCTTCCTTACTCTGACTCTAATATTCAACCCAAGTAGCATGAGTTCATAAAGTGAGCTATGCGATAGCCACTTTCAAGCCTTGTCTAATCTTTATTGGGTAAATTTCACTTACCTCCCATGAGGTTTCTGACAAATACAGAGACCTCCCCTGAGGTTTCTGAAATTTCACTACCCTCCCCTACCTTACAAAGTAATTGGCAGATGCCTCACCTGCCGTTAAAAAATGCCTAACGGCGTTAACTTTGCTAGTAAAATGACCTTAATGCCCTTGAACTTGACCTTTTTTTTTTAAAGTTTATATTGCATAAAAATTTTAAATGATGTGAAAAAGTAACTTAATTATTTATTTTTTCTTGGAACTTTCTTTTCTTTGACTTAAATTATTATTTTTAACTTCCCATAAGATATATTTTTACATTTTGATAATAAAAATAAGATTATCAATAATCAACTAAGCTCATTGCTTGCAATGGATTTTTTTTTTTGCATTAGTTTTTTTTTTTTTTTTGTGTGTGTGAAATGCTTGTTTCTCCTAAGTAGTGAAACAAGAATTTCACACCCAAAAAAAAAAAAAAAACTACTCCCTCCGTCCCTTTTTAAGTATGTAGCGTTGTAATTCTAACTTATTTTCTCTCACATCAACTTTTACAATTTTAACATCTATTTTTCACTATTTACCCTAATCAATGTAATAATACCCACTAACTTTTTGAAAAGGAAGCTACTTTTAAGGGCAAAACATGAAATGTACCCACTAACTTTTCAAAACACACACTTATTAAGGGACAGTCCAAAAATTTTCATTTTGATAATAAAAATAAGAGTATTAATAATCACTTAAGTCCACTGCTTGCATTGGAAGTTTTATTATTATAATTTACTTTTTTTAGGTTTCTTTTTCTTTTTCTAAATCTAAAGCTCTAACTAAACTCCTTTTTCTTCTCTATAATTTTAGATATTTCACTTATCCGCGCTCTTTTTTTTTTTTTTTTTTTTTTTTTTTTTTTTTTTTTGCATTAGAGGTAATTTCTAAATTAGACTATTTTGTTCTCAATGGGATCCATGAATTTGTGTGAAAAAATTGTCCGAAAAATTTCATGCTAATATTTGCTCGGTCTCTTTTATAGTGTTTAACTTTCCATTTTGGTCTGTCCCTAAATAAGTGTGTTTTGAAAAGTTAGTGGGTACATTTCATATTTTTCCCTTAAAAGTAGCTTCCTTTTTAAAAAGTTAGTGGGTATTATTATATTGATTAGGGTAAATAGTGAAAAATAGATGTAAAAATTGTAAAAGTTGATGTGAGAGAAAATAAGTTAGAATTACGAGGCTACACACTTAAAAAGGGACGGAGGGAGTAGTTTTTTTTTTTTGGTGCGAAATGCCTGTTTCACTATTTAGGAGAAACAAGCATTTCGCAGCAAAAAAAAACCATTGCAAGCAGTGAACTTAGTTGATTATTGATAATCTTATTTTTATTATCAAATTGTAAAAAAATATCTTATGGGAAGTAAAAAAAAAAAAAATTTAAAAATAACAATTTGAGTCAAAGAAAAGAAACTTCCAAGAAAAAATAAATAATTAAGTTACTTTTTCATGTCATTTAAAATTTTTATGCAATATAAACTTAAATAAGAAAAAAAAAGTCAAGTTCAAGGGCATTAAGGTCAATTTACCAGCAAAGTTAACGCCGTTAGGCATTTTTTAACGGCAGGGGAGGTATCTGCCAATTACTTTGTAAAGTAGGGGAGGGCAGTGAAATTTTAGAAACCTCAGGGGAGGTAAGTGAAATTTACCCATCTTTATTTCTACTTGTTCACACTTCACAATGATGGAAACACATACTCTCTCCATTCCAAAATTTTATCTGTTACAAAAAAATCGTGCGATTTTCTTATAAAACAATTAAGTATTGCCTTGTATAGTTTTGGAAATTTCTTTGCACCAAATAAATATTCCAATTTGTTCTTTAAATTGCTACAAAAAGATTTCAAAATTGCACGAAATTACATTAAATTTTACCAGAAACTTGCACTGCTTTTCTTAGAGGACTAAAATTTTGGGACTGGAGGGTGCATAAATCATGTACATTTGAGCATCTAAAACACTAATCACAAGTTTTCTCATAATCTGGCTTCATCCCTACAAATGCTTGCATTGATAAACATAGGCCGTACCGGGTTATTGGTTTCATAACCAAAACACTATCATTTTTTTCACATGGCTATTTAGCTCTATGATTGGGCATAATGTTCAGATTCAAGCATGCAATTTTTCTTTAGAATTTACTCTTAAAATGCATTGTGATGCGAGGGATTGAAGTCTGGTTGAAAATCTAGGATTTCAGCCTGAATTTGCTATAGTGGACTAAGTTTAGTTTCTCATTGGCTTTTTCTGTGACAAAAGCAGATATCAAGGCTGATATACACCAATGCAGGTAATGCCATTTTGGCATTAGCCTCAAATGGTATCCATCTTCTCTGGAAATGGTCGAGAAACGAAAATAGTTTGAGTGGCAAGGTAGCAAACTAGATGTTCTATTGTCAACCTTCATGTCAACAAATTCGATTTATTAAATGCCAGTTTATTTGTTGATACTCCTGTTATCCGAGATGTTAATTGATGCAGGCAACCACAAAGGTTCACCCCCAACTATGGCAACCAAAAAGTGGACTGCTAATGACCAACGACCTTACAGGCGTAACCTTTGAGGAATTTAGGCCTTGTTTTGCTTTGTCCAAGAATGACTCTTATTTGGTGTCCGCATCAAGGGGGATGATTTCTCTCTTCAACATGATGACATTTAAGGTAGTGTCAGAAGAATTACTATGCCTGGTTAGGCCTTTTGGCCATTCCACTAACATTGAACTATGTACAACTAGTTGATCACGTATAGACATTAATCTTACCCGTTCCCATGCAGAAATTTTTTCGATTCATCATAAGTTTCCAAAAATAAGCAAATGAACCATTTCTTCTTCTTCCCCCACCCTGAATGGTCCATTGTTCCCAGAACTCATGCTTTTTCTTCAGATTCTCATCCAAGTTTCATTGTTCCGATTTCTGGAATTTCTTTCTATAAGACACTGACTCACACATCCTGAATCTGTCACCTTGGTCGGGTGATGTTTTATACAAAACCAGGATCAAACTCGTAACGCGTAATTCTGTTTCCAAATTGCAGAAACTAAGAGCTTTCATGCCTCCACCGCCAGTGGCAACATGTATCGCTTTTTACCCCCATGATAACAACATTATTGCAATTGGCACGGATGATTCATCGATCCTGATTTATCAGGCTCGCACTGACCAGGTATCGTAGTTGTTTCCTTTGTGCTACACAATGTAAATGACATCACATGAGAAAGTCAGGCAAGTAGGTATTTTTTGTCTATGCAGGTTCTAACTAAGCTGAAGGGTCATTCGAAAAGAGTTACTGACCTTGCCTTCTCTAACACATTAAATGTACTTGTGTCCTCTGGAGCAGATGCTCAGGTTAATATGTTCCTTTCTTTTTTTGTTTTCCCTCTACTTTGGCATATCTTATTTGGTTCCCGATTAAGGAGATGAAAATCTTGATTTAATTTGGGCTCGTTTTGTCCAATAGTAAATCTTCACATTCAAGTTTGAGAATACCATAATTACTGTGGAAAAGGAAACAACTTGAAATATTCCAGTTACAATGGAAAGAGAGTAGTGTCTTTTCATATGCTAATGTTGTGGTGGTTGTCGTGAGCAAGCAGGTGGTTTAAGAAGTCATGCAATATGCTTACAGATTCTTTATTACTCAAGTATCGTTTGGTATGGATAAACTCTGTCGGTGCTTCTTTACAAAATTCTCTTTACTTTTAAAAGGAAAATTGGCAATGTTTCCCCTTGTAGGAGTTAAAATAACATCCTACAACTTGGTATATTATCTGTCCTGTCTTGGGCGCGATAGGTTGAAATCACTAAGGGATGAATTTTTTTTTACAGCACAACTAATCAATGCTGTATGAAAAGACAGTTTGTAGCATTCAATTTCAAAAACACCCCTTCTGAGCACATCCTGGTAATTTGGTAAGTTCTGATTTTAATTATTTAGTTACTTTTAATGTTACCAGGTTGTTGTGTGGAATACCTGTGGGTGGGACAAAAAGAAAAGCAAAATGTTGCAGTTTCCTGCTGGGAAGTCGCCATCAGAAAATTTTCATACCCGCGTCCAATTCCACCAGGATCAGAAACACTTCCTAGCTGTTCACATGACTCACTTAGCAATTTATGAAACGACAGAATTAAATTGTGTAAAGCAGGTTGCTTCTCTCTCTCTCTCTCTCTCTCTCTCTCTCTCTCTTAAGCGAAGTGTTTTCACACATATTTGCATAATGATGTTTGAATGTTTTCTCTTTCACCCTTTCAGTGGGTCAATCGACCCTTCTGCGCAAAAATCTCCGATGCAACATTTTCATGTGATTGCGAATTAGTTTATGCCAGCTTTGTGGATGGAGGTGTGCTGATATTCGATGCCTCAAATTTCCATCTACGATATGAGATCAATCCCACTTCTAGCATTCCATCTGGAATCAGGTACTACAAGAATTTTCTTAAATTTTACTACCATATTAATCGAATAAACATCTACAGCTGCACTTATGCTATATCTTTCCAGATCATGCATACTAAGGTGAGATTTTAGTCCATGGAAAGCACACTCACACACATAAATAACAATGTCTCTCTGAAGTCGAACATACGTCTTAGATGCATTTTTACTTGACGAAATGGGCTTGATTAGCTGATGTCAAGGCTTAGAATCTAGATAGCAAAGGATGTCTTGTGCACTATTTGAAGGTTGACTCCACATTTGAAGATATAGATTATGCAAGAGCTTTGTGTAACTCATTAATTCCACAACAGAATTTTCACCTTCCCCACACCTTTCCCCAACAAGAAAGGAGGGAGAGTGAGGGGATTTTCTGACCTGTTGTTTTATTATTTGGAGAGAGAGATGATTTTCTGACCTGTTTGATTATTTGGATGTATAACTCCTGATTCTCATACTTATTTTCAATCCTAAATCTCTTTGTTTCGTTTCTGTAGAAAAACAATGCCATGAGTCTCTTAGTTACAGGGACTCTTCTTAATGTGTAAAGTACGACGAGGGTAAAGATGCAGAATATGTGTCCAACATATTTAGTTGGGAAAATTTCAAAATGGCACCTGAACTTTACACTCAATGTCCCCAAAACACCTGAACTTTAGTTAGCGTCAATTAAACACCTGAACTTTCGAAACGCCCTTTCTAAGGCACCTGGCCCCATTTTCCGTCCATATTGGACGGAAATTGCTGATGTGGCAATTTTTTTTCCGTTAAAAACCCCTTCACCACCACCTACAGCCATCACCACCACCTACAGCCTCTGCCGCCGCGATTTTTGAGCCACCACCACTTACAGCCATCATCTCCACCACCACCAGGTCGTCACCAACTACTTCCGACACTGTTTGAACATCAGATTTGCTCAAGGCAGTGGGAAATGATCACCGTTTGAACCACGCCGTCACCAACCACTGCACCTTCCACCGCTAACTAGGCTTCGCCGCCCATTCTCGTCGCCGTCTACTCGAAATTGTTGAGACGGTTGGAGAAAATTATTGTCCAAATGACAATGGAAGTAGTTGGTGACGACCTGGTGGTGGTGGAGATGATGGCTGTAAGTGGGGGTGGCTCAAAAATCGCGGCGGCAAAGGCTGTAGGTGGTGGTTATGGGGTTTTTAACGGAAAAAAAATTGCCACATCAGCAATTTCCGTCCAATATAGACGGAAAATGGGGCCAGGTGCCTTAGAAAGGGCGTTTCGAAAGTTCAGGTGTTTAATTGACGTTAACTAAAGTTCAGGTGTTTTTGGGACATTGAGTGTAAAGTTCAGGTGCCATGTTGAAATTTTCCCTATTTTGTTGGACATTCCCCTAGCAAAGCACAATTGCTATTGAAGTTTACCATATCAACGTGTACAAAACTGTTCTATTATGTGTGAGATGATGCTCTATGATACCCAAACACCATTTTACCCTAAGAAGAAAAACAAAAAACTAAGCAAAGTTGAATCATTTTCCATTGTCCTTGAAATTAGAATTAGATGAATTTGAAATTTAGGCACATTCCCAACAGTGGTGCTTGAGTACACGTAACAGAGGTCTCTAGTAATGGAGGTCTAGTTAACTTTGTGACGTGGTCTAGAGATATAATGTCTGCCATTATTTGCACAAATTGGTTGCCCTGAGGTTCAAGCCCATAACTTCGAGGTGGCGCGAGTTTGCTCAATGGGTTGCTATTTTGTGTCTCTCTGTTTTTCTTTAAAAATCACGATACCTGGGCCCTATAGTTGCAATCGACCTGTTGCAACTTACAACATACGCTGCCATTTTTTCTTTCTAGTCTTAGTTACATCACTTCCATCATTCACGTTACTGATTTATGAATGCTGCAGCTCCAAGGCATATGCGGTCGCAATTGCTGCCCACCCACAAGAGCCAAACCAGTTTGCCTTGGCATTGACAGACGGCGGGGTCGTGGTCATCGAGCCTCTGGCATCAACAGGAAAGTGGGGGGAGGCGCCATCAGTTGACAGCATATCATTCAGTAGCCGTTCCTTTTCTGGCTTGTAATTAAATCATGAATCGGCATCAACGAGTTTCTTTTTTCAGTCCTTGCATATATCATATATGGTTTCCATTGAGTGGAAATAGTAGCAAAGACCAACAAACACAAAAAGGGAGTTCAGTCCTGTAATTTTGAGTAACTGTAACCCTTTTTTTTTTCCTTCAAAATACCGGTACGCTCTAAATAAATGTCAAGGATAAGCTTGCATTCTAGAAACGGTAGCTTCCCGCCTCCTTCATTCCTATTGCCTCCTTCCGTGAGGAGTTCCCTTTCCTTTTCGAAAATGCCTGATGGGGTCTGCTCAGCAAACGTACAAAGTGGAGCTGCCCGCTGTTTGGTTGACCCTCTTCTTACCATTCGGGTTGACCCAGAAGTAATGTAAGAAGGAATGGAACCACTGGAGAGTTCACACTTGGGCAAAGATGACTGACTTTGGAAGTGGAACACGCACTGATTTCTGCTATTCCGGGTTCCTTTTTTTTTTTTTTTTTTGTAGCGAGATCAAGGTTTATGATAAAGTCAACGAATGTTGAGGAATACTAGTAGACTTGCATCACGATATCTTTTTCTTCGTTGTTCTGATTTTGGTTTTTTTACTCTAGGTTGCTTTAGAGACATGCCCTTGCTTCTGCCATTGATCACAAAAGAGCTGAGTACCCACGCTATGAGACATGCCCTTGTTTTCGATCACAAAAGAGCTATGAGTACGCATGCTTGCGAACTCCAAATTCATGGACGGTGCATCTTTACCATCCTAAAGTTATTTCGACAGTTGGATTTTAAATAAATTATTTGCGCAAAGAGTTTAAACTTTCCGCGCTAATAGTTTATTTAAAATCCAAACTATTGATTTATGAGATGGACGATAAAGATGCGTTGCGTGCATTTATCGTACGCTAGTGTGCGTGCCCATGGCAAGGGCCAGGGTTGTTTCGATTAACAAAGAGGACCTATTGTAATCTTACTGGGTTTTCCCACAATCTGTGGCACCGAAGGGTTTCGAGTATGAGGCCCATTGACCTGTCCTTCCCGGTGAATAGTCTCGTACGAGGGTCTAGTTTCGAATTGATAGAGCAATTTTAATACTCTTTAGTCTGGGGACTCCGGACTCGGGACCCTACAATGCAAGAAATGCACTATACCGTTCTAGCCATTCAAATGTGTTTTCAATAGTTTGGATTTCATTCAAACTTTTTCGTGGAAGAGTGTTATATATATCCAGACCGTTGAAAACACTTTTGGATGGTTCAGATTTTGCGTTGCACGGTACAATACATTTGGTGTACTGCACCATCCCCACTTCCGTTTACAGTAATAATCTAATTCATTGGGGGTGTGTGGCCACCTAGTTTTTGCATTTTGGTTTTCACATTTTCTACTTCTAGATGTTTGACACACCACAGTGAAAAACACATCCTGCGAAAATGAGTTTTTGATTTTTGAATTTAGAGAAAAGAAGTCAAAAAAAGGTTGAGAGGAGCTTTTTCATTTTTCATTTTCTACTTTTCCCATTTTAATTAACAAAAAGACCTACAGAATGTATTCTGCACATATCTCTCAAACACTATACCTGTTTCAAAATATATTCTGCACATTTCTCCCAAAACTCCTATTAAATTCAAAATACATTTTGACCCTAATTCATAAAGCTAAAAAGTTGAAAATGAAAAACTAAAAATGAATCTCCCAAACACCCTTTAACATTGTATGGCCAAAAATTATAGTATGAGGCTCATTAACCGCATTAACTTCGTAAAAATAACTACGGACGTATACTTATTTTAAGTTTAGGATTTCTCTTGTAGCCTCATCGAATTGAATATACACCGATATTCTTAAAACACTTTTTTAAGGGCTACTTTATTTTTAAAAAAAAAATAGCTCATTTTAACATCGGTAAGGACTCGATCGATTCTACATCCAATTTAGTGACAGGAAATTAGGTAAATAATTGATCGAGGCCTTATCGATGTTAATATGAGCTAATTTTTTACAGTGACTAATAAGAATATTAAGCGGCTCCGATCATTTGTGTGGGACGCCGAAATGAGTTCCATGGAAGCAGTGTACACTAAAATGTTGAGCAACTCCAACACATGCTCCTCTCTCTAAAATGAAGAGTGGAAGTGACATATTAAGGGGAGATTTTGTAATTTATGCCTTCTTTTCCTCAAAAAGTTGTACGGTTTGGAGGGACCCATCCACTTTTTTGTCACATCCACTCTTTAAATTTAATTTTGACTCTTCAATTGGAGTTGCTCTACCAAGGGTACACTCACGAAACTACTCCGCAGAAATAAAAGAAAGAAAGAAACGTCACCTTGAACTTTGAAGTTTGAACAACTCTTATTTCCCGCTCAAAGCCCTCTCATCTCACGGTCATAGAACCAAACGAGGACCAGGTGTTCGTGAAAATGTCCCACCGAAACTCCACGACCAGAAAAGGCCAACCCGACGTAACCCTCACTCTCCGAAGATCTCCAAGGCTTCTCACGAAGAATCTTCCGCCTGTAGAATACCCCAAAACCCCAGACCCTCAATCGGAGAAAACCCACAAGCGTTACACAGAATTGAAATGTGGGTCTAACTATTGCGGTAAATCTGAAACTGGGTCGAGGAGATCTGCAAAGTTGAACGGTGATGTGATTTTGAGACGATCTCCGAGGTTTTCAGGTAATAAAAGCACTTCTACTGATGAATTTGATGACAAGAAAATTTCCGGTGAGTCAAGTCGAAAGGGTTTGTTAAATGCTGGTGAGGCTGAAGTGGGTTTCAATCGAAGTAAAGAAAATATGGCTAAAATTGAAAAGAGGGTTACGCGGCTTTCCACTCGGGGAACTACCATTGAATGTGTGGAGAAAATAACTAGAGAGGAGTTAGTAGTTGCGGAAAGTGCTAAAGTGGGTGCTAATCCAAGTAACCACTTTGGGGATAAATTGGAAAAGAGGATGACACGTAGTTCTGCGGCAAAAAATGGTAAGGGTAATGGGGTTTCCACAGTCACTAAAGAGGAGTTGCCAGAAGTAGAAAATGCTAAAGTGGGTGCTAATTCATGTAGGAAGTTTGTTGATAAATTGGAAAAGAGAACCAAGCCTTCTTCTATGGCTAAAATGGGTAGGTGCAAAGGGTTTCTGAGGAGTGCTTCTACTGGCATTTTTTATGATGAGGGTTTTCTTGACGTAGAAAGAGCTAAAGTGGGCGCTAATTCATGTAGAAAGTTTGGGAGCAAATCGGAAAAGAAGACAACATGTGTTTCCGGGGCTTCTTTGGAGACTACGGGAGGAGAAGGGAAAGAGGAGGGAGATCATGGTAGGGTAAAGAAAGAAATTGGGGTTAAGAGGAAGAGAAATCAAGTAGAGGAAGTTCATGGAAATGATAAACGGTGGAGTAAAGATCAAGAAATGGCGCTGCAGAGAGCTTATTTTTCTGCTAAGCCGACACCCCTATTCTGGAAGAAGGTCGCAAAGCTGGTATTGAGTTTGTCTTCAGTTCCGTTGGTGTATTATAACTATGTTTCTTTGTCATTTTGGTATAAAAATGTTGGTTGAGTAAGCTGTACAAACAGTAGGTGTTATAAATTATGCGCAATTAGGTCTTCCTGTCTTGAGCACGTGAAGTTGTGCATAAGTGTGTCTGCAACCAAGTATTTTTAGAACCGCGGATACAAACACAGGACACGGCAATTCTAGATAAATGGGGACACTGAAACGGTGGGGGACACGGCCAAAAAAATATTAGGATAGATATTTAGTGAGATATTCATATGAACATTCCATATACGTTTTCTTTCCTTTTTTAAAAAAGAGCGGCAACAACCAAAACTAGCATTATCTTTGCTAATCTTATTGTCATCTTTCTAACTGCTACAAGTTCATTGAAGGTTTTATTTGTCAAAAGTTAATTATTCGTACTTTTTCCCTTGTACTCTTGGAATATCATGTCCCTGGAAAAAGCGTTTGATATCATGAATTGATACCCCATCATGTTTGCATCCTTGTTGAAGTTGAGACACGGGTGTTTCCTGTATGTACCTACTTATATATAACTAAATTTATTGGACATGCCACGTGGCATATCCCAGACGTGTCCTCTACATGTCGTGTGTCCCGGAGTATCTGACACAGGAGTGTTGGTGCTTCATAGTAAGTATTGTTCAGTGATATAGATTTTGGTGGAAGCGAGTAAATTTGCTATGGTAACATTTAAAGTAGTTGACATTTTAGGTTGTATTGCGTGGTTTAATATAAATACACATGTGATACAACTTCAGTGCGAAGAAGGTATTGTCCAATCTCTCTATGCAAAGCTGGTACATATGAATGGAGCCAATAAGCCATAATACGTATGGATTGTACTGAGTCTCTTGTCGTCGATGTGATGGATGAGCTATAATGCTCAACGCTGTCTAACAATTGTGGTGTGCAATTCATGCTTAATATTGGTTTCTTACCAAGAACGCAAAATATTGGAAACATGGCAATAGGAACTCAGCTTTGTTTATAACCATTCAAAGCATTATTTATAACTAGTCGGAAGTGGGGATACGTATCCATGACATTCAGGAACAGAATTAGAGATTCTATCGAGTATCGAATATGGGTCTTGAAACCATGGACATTTTGGACGTTTTGTGAAGCAGAAATTAAACGTAAGTTGTGATCGGTAGTCAGCTGTTTAGATTGTCCAAATGTGGAAGGATGAAAATACAATTGTTATTGTGATCTCATGAGAAGTTCTAAATTATGATTAAGTTGATAATAAAGTATAAGTTATGTATCAAGAAGTGGAGTGCTTTGGGAGTGTCATGTGAATGCAGGATACATGCAAAGTTCAAGCGGGAATTGTACGATACTGTTGTAACTTGTAAGGCCAGCCATATTATACGGCATGGGGGATCCTGAGGAACAATATGGGAGTAAGATGTGTTTAGCTGATCTGATGGACGCGTGGTAGGACTTCATCGGAAAGAATGAAAGATCAAAACCTTTACGAAAAGGTAGGGAAAGCTAAGATGAGAGAAAATAGATTAAGGTGGTTTGGACATGTCTACAATAGATTGGTCGATGCATTAGCCAGACGAAGTGATATGCTAGATCTTAGTACTGACCCCAATTAATTCAGACCTAAGGATCGGTTTGGTTTGGTTTGATTTAAGCTCAGAATCTTGATTGTGATAGCGTTTTCTGCTGCAAATCTGGCCCTTACCCCATTAAAATGTAGTTTGTCACTTCTAAATATCTTATGCCAAGAGGACTACTTTTGATCTAATTTCATTAATGCTTAAACTGTTGCAGGTGCCCGGAAAGTCTGCAAAGGATTGCTTTAACAAACTCCATTCTGACCACTCTACACCTCCTCAATCTCAAACCCGTTTGAGGTCAAGAAAACCAAACTCGCCATCCTTCTCACTTTCAACAAGTACATTGCTTAAACCTGAAGAGCCAGTTACTAAAAAGCCAAGTCACCGTAAACAGAGTCGTCAGCTTGCTCAAAAGACTGTGAGACAATTACTGCAGAAGCATTATAACGTTGATCAAAATTATGAAGCTGATTTATTCTCTGTTCTGGAGTCCACTATGAATCCATCTACCCAAGCTCTCCAGAAGGGTTTAACACCTTCCACACCGGAAGGTGTACAAAAAGATTCTGGATATCTTAAGAAATGCCGCGAGAGATCTTCTTCAGCCCATAAAAAGAACCACTTGTCACGACTCAGTGGGTCGTATGGAGCAACTCTTGCGAGCCCACCGGTTCTGAAGCCAGTTAAAAACAAGGCATTACATGAGAAATATATTGATCTGTTACATCGTAGGGAAGCTAAGAGAAGGGCGGCCAAAGTCCTGACAGGTAAAGATAATATAAAGGAGAGTTGTATTAATATCCAGAAAACGGATGTTATTAAAGCTGCTAAAGATGCTCTGGCTTCTGATGCAAAAGATGTCATCCATCAATTCCATCATGTAAAGGTTAGTGGCATGAGTAACATCTCTGATTTTGATGATGATTTTGTTGAGAGTGATGACTATGAAGTTGAAGATGAACGCTAGTAATTTGTTAATTGTATCTGCATGTATTGTGATAATTGCTCCTAATTGAAGCTGCATTGTTGATTAACTACCGACTATTCAGCAATTTTCACTTATGGCTAGTTTTGCTTTGCTCGTTAATTAGTGTTGTTGAGGTTCTTATTTGGGAAGTGACTGTTTACCATTTTTTTTTTTTGGTGGTAATTACATCCTTGCACTGCCTAAAGGCTTGTCTAAGATCGACATCGGACTATGGGTGCACATTGGCAGCTTATTTTTGGCGATGATGTCTGTATAAACTCATCCCAAATAGTATGTCATTAGTTGTACTCAAAACCATAGTTGTCAAATCGAGAATCGGATTGACCCTTTTCCGAATCTTGAATCGAATCGAATCGTGAATCGTGACGATTCGGTCTAAGTTTCAAAAATACTTGAAAAATGTATATATGCCCTTTCATAATAAAGATACATTGTAAAATTGACAAATTTAAGCTTAAATTAGTATTAAAGTTTTTTTTTACCATAAACTGATGATTGCATGATCTAATAGAAAAGAGTAGATATTTGTACATGAAACTAAATACTATAATAAAATGGATATATACATATAGTTATAAATATTCATTATAAAGATAAAAGCTTAGCCTTATAACAAATAACAGTAAAAGTTTGTAGCCTAATAGGTACAAAACTAGTTTATATGGCAAAATTAAGGTAAAATCGCTGAAGTGATTTCACATTAGTCGAACGTAATAATTGTGGGAAACCTTGATTCACTAATAGATTCGTATCATTTTTGCGCGAATCGTGAATCGAATCGCGAATCAAACCGTGAATCGCATGTCTCACTACCGATTCTAGAAAAACCTTGATTCACCTATAGATTCATATCGTTTTTACTTGAATCGTGAAGGGAATCGCGAATCGAATCGTGAATCGTGCAATTCTGACAACTATGCTCATAACATCTTTTGTTTTGTTTTTAAAAGAAATTCTGGTACAATGATGCATCTAGATTCTAGATAATGTAGCTTTCGGGTTAACATGTTTAGACTTTTATTGGACCACATTCATGAATATAATCTAGAATGTGTAGCAGACTCAGGACAATTAGTCATCATCTTCAAAACTATTAGAAAAATGATAAATCTAAGATCCACCTCATTCAAGTAGGTCCCTGTTTCATTCTGCGACAATTGGCATTGACCATATGTCAATATCAAATGCTGGTATAGAAAATTCTTATTGCACTGAAAACTTTGGACAATTGAGAACCAATTTTCCTGGACAGTGCTAAGACTTTTTCCCCTTCAAAATACTGGATGTTTAGGGGATAATCATTGAGACTTTAGGAGGTATCGCGATGTAATACATTTGGCTCTCATTTTACCTATTTTGGGCCTGCGTTTGGTTTAACGTGAGGGAGAAGGAGAAGGCGGTGGAGGTTAAGGTGGTCGTGGACGAGGAGAAGAGGAGCGTGAAGGGATAGAAAGTGGCGACAAGGACGGTGAAATTGGTGTTTGGGGAGGATATAAGGTGGGCTCAGATGCTGGTTAATTACGATATTCGGTTGGTTAGGGATGTGGTCTCCAAATATGAAGGTCGTACTTATCAACTATAGAGATGTAGAAGGTGATTTGGTTACTATCACCACAACTGATGAGTTGAGGTTGGCTGAAGCATCTGGTGATCAACAGGGTTCTTTTACATTCTACATTGTTGATGTTAGTCTTGACAAAGACCCCCTTCACGAGGAGTTAGAAATAATTATTAGCAGTTCAGGAAATGTTTATGAGAATGGTTATGCGGGGAAATATAGGGAAACAGAGAAGGGGACAAACTGTATTCATGATTGGATTTTCCAGTTTCCTCGGCTGTTCAAGAATCGCGTGGGGTTTGATTCTGATTCTTATATGGATCTTCATGAGCTAGGAATGGAGCTGTATCCGGAAGCAATGGAAGACACTGTTTCCGGTGAAGATGCACAAGAACTATTTGAAATCGCAGGGGGGAAGTTCCAAGAGATGGTGGCTTTGGCCTTTTTCAACTGGGGAAATGCTCACATGTCTAGAGGTAGGAAACGGGTCTTACTAACTGAAGATGGTTCTAGGGAAACAGTACTAACACAGGTGAAGAATGCATTTGAATGGGCAAAGAAGGAATATGTTAAGGCAGGAAAGCGCCATGAGGAAGCCGTGAAGATCAAACCAGACTTTTATGATGGTCTACTTGCACTTGGTGGGCAGCAAAGCCGAGATCCTAGAGTTATACTAACAAAGCCAAAGATAGCATGGAAAGGGGTATGCAGATGTGGGAGGAGATTGAAGGACGGGGTCTTAATGGACTTTCCAAATCGGAGAAATACAAAGCCGATTTGCAGAAAATGGGTTTGGACGGGCTACTTAAAGATGTGTCTGCCGAAGAAGCTGCAGTGCTGGCTGCAAATATGGATTTTGTTTGGTTTGGGTTTGGGTTTGGGTTTTGAGTGAAGAGAGAAATAAGTGTAATGATTGGAGAGAAATAGAAAGAGAAATGATTAAAAATATGTGAGATGTTGTATGACACCTAAACACCATTTTACCGAAAGAAAACAAAAACAAAGCAAGTTGAATCATTTTTCCGTGTCCCCGTATCCTTGACATAAGAATTATTGGATGAATCCGAAATTTTGGCACATGATGAGACTTAACAGCGGTTCTGGAGTCCATGTAACAAAGGTCTCAAGTAATGGAGGTCTAGTTAACTTGGTGACATAGTGTAAAGACCTAATCTTTGCCATTATTTGCACAAATTGGTTGTTACATAATCTGCAGACCTTAATTTTTGTTATTAATTGCACAAATTGGTTGCCCTGAGGTTCAAGCCCATAAATTCCAAGAGGCGTGAATTTGAACCGCTCAATGAGTTTGCACAAGAGCCAAACCAGTTTGCCTTGGCATTGACAGACGGCGGGGTCGTGGTCATCGAGCCTTTGGAATAGACAGGAACGTGGGGGGACGCATCAAAGTGTACATCCTCTTTTACCGGTCGTGCAAGCTTCATTGGGTTGCTTGTTTCTTTTCTCTCCCTTGTTCTGTTGTTCATTGCTTACCTTCCAAAAAAAAAACTATATTTATGCTTCCTTTCTCATTTTAATAAATTTATTCATAGGTTTCTGGTTTTAAAAAAACACTGTTACATGGAAAATGAGTTGATGTATTGAGTTTTAGCATCCATTATTCTTCTGAAATTGGCAGCCTTGGATTTATGGTCTTCGATACTTTGAGTTGCATAGAAAAAAGTTCAACGTGTCACTCCAAATCTCTGAGCTCGGCCTCACACCATTAGTGCAAAACTATTCTAGTACCATTGGCTTAAAGATTTATTAATTTTGTATTTATTTAAATCTTTTTTTTGGCGCTTCATAGTTTTGCATCAAATCTTTGGTAGTTAAAGTTTCGTCTCGAAGTGAGAATTCAGAAAAGTAAAAAATTATGAGAATTACCCAAATATTTTGGAAAATGTCCAAGAAAAGACAGCTTAAGCCGGCTTAAATTGTCTTTTCGTATTATTTATTGGATATTTTCCAAAATATTTAGATAAAAGTCATAATTGTACTCATATTTGGAGCTATATTGCGGGTCTTGCTTTGATGATCGGACCGTTTAGCTTATATTAAAGGATTTGTTCGACGATCATGCAAAAATTTAGTTCCATCGGAACAACAATAAGTGCTTGATGAATTGAATTCTTTGGTTTAGGGCAAAACTGAATTTGTGGTAACATGAAAAAGTTGCAAGGACTAAATAATACCGCAAACATTAAAATACGACATTGTACAAACACCACAATATAGTTGGGCACCCAGAATATTTGTTTGTCCTAACTTTTTAAATTGGCTTATTTTTAAACCATTTTGAACTTTCGCTAGTCTTTTTTGTCAATTTTTTTTCCTTTTTAATTTGATCAAAATTGTGGGAAACAATCACTGAAATAAATTAACCAAAATAAATTTTTATCTTATTCCTATTTTGTACATCCTATAGATCTAGTTTTTTACTATCTTCTTATATATAATATCACCAGCAAATAAAAAAAAACTCAAATATTTAGAATAATAAAATGGAAAAAATCCCTGAACTATTAAAATTAGAACCCGTTGGCTTACTCTCTTTTATTTGTTTATTATGCTTATCTTAAAATGTAATCACATATAGATCCCATTCTCCTAATTTTTGGCATTAATTATCCGTCACAACAAGAGGAGTTTAGAAAGTAAAAATTTATGATCAGAAGCAAACAAATATTCACTAAGGACGGAAAAATACCAAAAAACTTGGTATTTTTCATCTAAAGTGTTGTCTTATGTCTATATTTTTCAACTTTGATTTACATTTTTGTATTTTTCGGATTTTTCTCATCGAAACGAAGGATTAATTCTAAAAATTACGAAGAAAACCTATGCGACAAGTAAAAAATACGAGGAAGGGAAGGAAAAAAAAAAAAAAAAAACGAAGGGAGAATGGCTTATAGCCGTCCAAAGTTTCCCAAACTACTTGTAGACACCCCAATTTTAATCCAAGTGTTCCTTCATCATCGTCTCTCATCCGAGACTAGAATGACATAGGTCATGTCACCGTCGGGTCGCCTCTTGATCGAGGCACCCCTGTCTGTCGCTCGAAAATCTGGCCAAGTATGGAAAATTAACTTTTTTGGGAAGTTTTGATTTGGCCAATAAAAAGTCCCGGTATTTGTTCCTTGGATTTTTCTAAGCACAATGATATAATCGGATGCTCTTTTCGAGTACGGGAAGATTATCTTTCGGCCCTTTTCTTCGGAGAAAAACGTGTCGTTTTTCGCCTTTGTACTAAAAGTGAGGGGATGAGATTTTGATTGGATTGGAATATCAAAATTCTAGAAATGCCATTGTTTCCAAAAGGGGGGTACTTCCTTATTTTCATAAATAAATTAAAGTAAAGAAAATCTTTACTTAAGTTTGGTTTATGAAAATAAGTACCCCTGTGCATGCCCGATGACGAATGAACAAACTACCTTGGAACTTGTCCAGAAAGTTGGGAACTCAGCCTCACAAGCCGCACGGCTCCTGTCTCAAGCCGCACGGCTTACATGTTTCTTAACAAGCCGCGCGGCTCCTCCCTACAAGCCGCACGGCTCCCCCTGGGAGCCGCGCGGCTGGTTTTGTTATCTTCTGACACCAGACGTTCAGGAATATCATCATCTCGCCACCGCCGAATCTCATCATTTTTATTCTCTCATTTCGGTTATAAAAGGAGGCTCCCTCCTCACAAAACGGACAGAGAGACACGGGGACACCGAAAATCATACCCCAAGAGAATTTCCGTTTGATTTTCCAGCAAAACTCTCGTTCATAACCGCCAGTAAACTTTCCGAAACTTCACATCTTCCATTCCATTTCGATTCCTCTATACCATTCCCGTTCATACCAAACCTTGATCCTACAAGTTCAAACCCGAAGAATCCGAAGTTTTCGACCTCTGTTTCGAGTTCCAGAAAGGTATAAATCGTTTTCGAACTTTGATTTTCAAATCGTGGTTCTCCGAGGGCATTCCCGAGTTAATAACGGTTTCAACAACCGTATCTTAACTCGGTAAACCATTTTCGAAACAAAAACCGGCTTTTCGGAGCCGTACCGGGCGATTTTTCTCGATAAACGCACGGTACGATCCGTACCGGAAATAAGTTTCACTTCAATAACTTGTTTACAAACAAAAACAACCTATTTGGAGTAGATTTGAAGAAGAAAATCAAGCTTTGAACGGGTTTTGGACCCATTGGTCCTGAAATAAAATTTTTAAAAATAGGGTCGCACGCAAGCCGCGCGGCTTGTAGTGTAGGCCGCACGGCTCCTGTGTAGGAGCCGCGCGGCTCCCGTTTAAATCAAAAAATTTTACTTTGTTTTTCCCTGTTCGTACCCTGTTTCTCTGTTCTTTTTCTGCAATTCTTTTCCTTTATTGCACTTTTCCCCTTTTATTCTCCCATTTTTATCACTTAGTCCCTTTGTTTGAGTTTTATTTCTGTTATGGTTTTAATTAATTTCTTTATTTGCTTGTTTATTTGTCAAAGTTTTCAATAAAATATTTTCTACAAAAATCCCACAAATTATTTAGTAGAGACCGGGAATCTCCCGGGAGAGCGGGGTGCTTTTTAATAAAACCTTCCCCGATCGTAACTTGGCTTCCGAATCCAAAGAATCTTTTCGCAAGATCAAACCTTTTCCAAAACGGCACAAGAGTCATCAATTATTTTCAACGTTTTCTCGGGTACCAAAATCGCTTTCTAAGTAAATCCCGGGTGGCGACTCATTTTCCATCAACTTTCTATTTTTAAACTGAAGTGCCGCGTGGATCTACCGTCCACAAAATGGCGACTCCGCTGGGGACTTTTAAATTAATTTTTATTTTGGTATTTTACACTTGTAAAACGACCCCCGAAAGATTGACAAAAACGAACACGCCCCGCGTGATCGAGAAAGGAATGGTGCCGTAACAGGGCTACGCCCGACCAATCTGGACTGGAGTTTTCCCGGTTGTTTGCTCGAGTAAAATTTTAAAATAAAAATTAATTTATACGTGAGCCAAACTTGAAAAATAATTGTGGGATTTTTGAAAATATTTTGTTTTGGAAATTTTTGCATTGCACGTGCATCGATGTTGGATAAGCCCCGCTGCTGCGTCTTGGTTACCCTACCCAGGTCACTGGTGTTAGGACATCCCAAGATTCTCGGCAAACCCCGGACGATGATGAGTCAGCCTGCCGTTTGACCTTTGCCATGCAGTACACTTGGCACTGGGAGGCAAATATTGGCTCTAGTCTAGGGAACCCCTTCAAACCAAAACCCAGCCTTTTGCATATAGTAAACCATAGCACTTTCCAACCTACGACAGGGCCTGCACGGTAAGATTATCTGTTATATCCTGTTATGTGTTTACTGCTTCTAACATATCGTGCTTTCTGCATATCCTATTTATCTGTTAGTTGTTTTCTGCATATCCTGCCATCATACTCACATTTGCATCAGTAGTATAATTTACCCTAGATTATCACCTTTCCCGTGGTCTTGAGAGGTTGTCCTGCCCGATGATGAGTTGTGCATCCCAATGCACGTTATTCAGATTAATTCAGTCCTTAGAATAACAGGATTTAGGAAAATCAAATCAATTTGATCCTTAATAATTCCTTGACAATGACCTAACCGAAATTAGGAACAATTGACCCAAGCTGGGGCAATTGTCCCTAAAATCAAAGTTAGATCCTTGAAAAGGAATCATCAAGAACCAAGTTGATTTAATTTCCCCGAATCCTGCTATCCTAAACAAAGGATACACTGTTAAAATAAACGCTGAGGATCGGGACAGCCTTTCTAAGACCCAATTTTGCATAGTCTAAGAGACTTTAAATCTTTGGAGTTTGAAACACCTCCAGTGTCAGCCGTGCTCGAACGGCTTCTCCTTATGATTTTATCACATTTCTATCCAGATTTCGACAGCCTTATTGCTTTGTCTTGGATGGTCACGAAAGTTGACTGGCTCTGGTTCCAACACACAGGAACTTAACCTACTGAGTAGTCGACCTACCCAGTGTTGTTGAAAACCTTTTGAGACTTAGGTTTGCATACATGACAACACAAAATACGGCATTCCCATTTTTCAAAATAAAACAAGCAGGAGCATTTCTGAGTTTGTTCTACTGTCAATCCCCAGCCATTTAGCCAAACGAGAAAACCTCACCCATTCCAAGGACAAAAGGATGATCCGACCCGAAGCAACAGACATGGAAGTTCAGGCTGAGATCAAGGAGATCAAGAAAACTCTAACTGATATGGGCAAACAGATCAACAGTCAAATCACCCAGCTCATGATCATGGTACAAGACATCTGTAACCATCTCCTACCAGCCCAAGAGAACCCTCAACAACCCAGAAAGAGCCCAGAAATGGCTGCAGCTTTGACAAGAATTTCTGAATTAGATAAATCTATCTCGGAAGAATTTAATCCTATGGGCCTTGAAAGTTTCATTGGTATCAAAGATCTGAAAGTGCACCAGCAGGACATCAAGAAGGACAACTTTGCAAAAACCACCCCCAGCTCCACAAACGACAATTCCATGAACACAACCCGAACCAACCGCCCTAAAAGGAACTTTCACCAATTCTCCACTTCCCTCATTCCTGTCTACAAAAGCCTTCTTGAGAATAACCTTCTTAAACCACTTGAGCCTCGAGAATTACCTGAAGAGCTCCATGCCAACCATAACCCAAACACCTTCTGTACCTACCATCAAATGCCCGGACATCATACCAATAATTGCGTCCGTCTCAAACACAAAATCCAAGATCTCATTGAAGATGGAACCATCCCACTCCCCCTCAAAAAGCCCAACATTGTCTCTACACCCATGCCTGAACACAAGCTCAATGTCCAAGTCAACCAAGTCTCCTTTAGCTCCACTCCAAATGACCAAAGCTCCACAACCCAAAATTTCAACCAAGCCATGCCTGCCAATGAAGTTAAAGCCCAAACCAACAACCCTCAAAAACCACAAAGAACTGTTTCCCAAATTTCCAAGCCTCTATCCTTGATCTATGAGAAGCTTCTCAAAGCCGGCCATGTCAAACCACTTACTCCAACTCCTCTACCTCAGAAGCTTCCATCTTACCATAACCCCAATGCCTTCTGTGCATTCCACCAAATGCCCGGGCACGATACTGATGAGTGCCATCGCCTGCGTCATAGAATTCAGAACCTCATCAACAGCGAAACCATTATTTCTCCACCAACAAAAACAAACACTCAGGCAAGTCCCAATCCTCATATCAACTCTGCCATGTTCGACACCAAACCCATGGGGGATTGCTGATTGATATCAAGGCCAGCAAAAGAAGAATGAACCATCAAGGACCATGCAACGGACCTGTCTTCCGCAAGTTTTGGAAGTTTTCAAGTTTCGAGTCAAAGTCTTCTTTTTTATTAAGTCAGTTTGTATTCCTATTTCTACTTTGGTGTCTGTCTTCATATTCGAGTCTGTCCTGTTGTTGTCAAGAAGAGAAAAACTGAAAATCGAGTCAACTTTGTACTCCCGAACTACGTCACGACCTGATTCCTTACAAAGGGATACGTAGGCAACCCTCAGTGGTTCGATCGCAACTTTCAAAAATTGATGTCATGCTTTTGTGTTAGAATTGTCATAATAAAATTGAGTTTTTGCATTAATCCTTGAAAATGGAATTGTTTTCCACCATCATTTGAGATTCATGATATTCACTTCAAAACACGAGATGATTGAACCCCCAGTTCTCACAAGAAGAAGGAATTCCAGGCACCATTCTCCAACGTCATTAAGGAGCAATGCTTTGATAATTAAAAAGAGAAAAAAAAAAAAAAAAGGAGGGGGCCTGCTAGGTTGAAAACCCGCAAGGGCGGCCTAGGCAAAAGTTAAGGCAAGACTCGCTGGATCAAAACCTTGAAGTATGACCCAGGCAAAAGTAAGAGCATATACAGATTCTTTCTATCAAGTTGTGCGATTCAAAATGAAGAAAGGCATTCTTTGTTTTTATTCCCCAGATAAATATATCCCTTGATAGCCCTTTTGAGCCTGAATCATTTTCTATAAAGAAGAACCCAGCTAGGCAGCTATCCCTTGCACTGGGGTGAATTAAGAGAAGCGAAAGTGCCAAATGCATAGTTTTCAGCAGGATATCCAGGCGAAAGTGCCAAATGCATGGTTGTTAGCAGCACATCAAAATTTCAAAAGAATGAAAATGCCAAGTTCATAGGCACAACCAAATGCGAAGCACTGAAGAAGGAAAAAGAAAGAAAATGTCCATCAAAAACCAAAACGGGGCACAAAGGAAAACATTGAAGAAAACAGAAATGACACACAAAAAGAGTTCAAGATAGCTGCTAGCTTTAACCCAGAAGAAAAATGAAATTTTTTTGAGCCTACTATCCTTTCTTGGTTTAGCCCAAAGCCTTGGCCCTGTTATAACCTAAATAAAGTCCTTTCAGATTGAAAAGCACAGTTTGATAACGAGGAACCATTGGAAACAACATCATAAAAAAAATGTATAAATATAAATAAATAATAAAATCAAAGCATTGCAAAACACTAGCATCCGCCAGAAGCTCAGATCTTCATCAGCCTTCCGGGTCAAAAGTCAAAACATTACAAAACACCGGCATCCGCCAGAAGCTCAGATCCTCATCAGCAACCCGGGAGCAAGGCATTGCATAAGACTAGCATCCGCCAGAAGCAAAAGTCCAAACCAATGCACCTCAATGGAAAATCAGCAGATCAGCACCCCGGGGGCATGGGTTCACAATAAGAATTATTGTGTTTTGATAATCGATTTAAATGAACATCACTTGATGGAGTGAAACAATTTCAAAACCAATAGACTCAAGTTTATGACAATTTCAAACATCAATTGTGGGGCACCTTCTGCCATTTCCCTAATTCTTGAGTTTGTCATCGCTTAAAGGTCTTTTCAGGTCAACATAATCTTGTCGGAGTCCATTCCTTTGTCACAATGTCAAAATAATCATAAGTAGTCATTCTCCACCCAGTCAGGAGCACCTTTAGGAAAGTCTCTCTTTTGAGTCTGTTGAGTCTTGTCCAAATCTACCCCCTCTTGAGTATGTCATCTCCGCCCAAATCAGGGCATCTTTGTAAAGTCACTCGTATCATCTAGGCCTTGTCCAAATTCACACAAGGTCTTTTGTCCAGTCAACCCTTGGTAGTCTCAACATTCTTAAACTCGTGGAAGATGATTTCAAATGCATGGAAGAGCCTATGTGTGGATGAACGAGTCGAGGGGCTCAGAACTGAAACTTATCATCTATTGGGGGCACATTTGTCCAAGACCGGGGCACATCAGCTCAACGCCATCTACTGGGAGAAGCGCATACACCCGAGTTCAAGACTTGGGGCAGAAAATGCCAAAAAACTCTAGCCTCACAGAAAGCTGGAAGCTCAAAAGTCCTGACCAGGAGCAACCTTAAACCCAGACCCTGTCCAAAAGGAAAGACATTAAAGCAAAAAGAGATACCTTGCTGCGCCACCTAATTTCTAATAAAGGGAATGTTGTCATTGTGTCATCAAGCGTCAAAACCTGAGTCTCACGCATGAGTCCTCATGGACAAACTTTTTAATCAAATTTTGGAAATACATTTCTCACTCTAATCTTTTTTACAAAGACCTTGTTGGTCTCACTCTTATCCTTGAGGGACTTTCACCAGTTTCGCTTAAACCAAGTTTTTGGGGGGCCTCGCTGGTCCCGCATGAACCCTTTTAGGGACCCTCACCGGTCTCACTCGTCAACAGCCTCATTGCTTTGTCTTGGATGGTCACGAAAGTTGATTGGCTCTGGTTCCAACACACAGGAACTTAACCTACTGAGTAGTCGACCTACCCATGGCTGTTGACTCACTTTAAATCATTTTGGAGACTTCGCCGTCTCACTATAAACACTCTTTACTACGCACAAAGCATCGTTTGCTGGCCGCTTTTCGGCTGTTCATTATTTGCAAAACAATTTCGGATTAGGTTTACTGGAAGACACCAACACCGAGAGATGCCCAGAAGTCAGCAAAAGACCATGCAGAAGCCCAGAGACCAGCCAGAAAGTCAAAAATGTGGCAGATTGATAAGAGAGCCGGGCGGCCAACAGAAACAACCGCACGGCTAACCTATGTTGGCCGATCTGCCAAACCTAACGGATCAGAAATAAAACTTTGGTTTTGACCTCAGGACTTGTTCAGACAGGTTTTTTTTTTACCACTTCTCTTGTGCAAACAATTTGCAATGGGTATTTGTATGTTGTTGGGGCAGTTGCTTAGCAATTTCGATCGCATTTGGATGGACTGATACTCCAAAAATCTCGGATATGCTAAAAATTACTACATTGGTGTCAACGGCTTCAACAAGCCATGACAAGAGTTCATGAGGATCATACGAGATTATTTGGTGGAGTTTATGGAAAAGTTTGAAGCCCGGAAGTGCCCAAGTCTAAGATCGACCGAACAAGGAATATCAGGGCATGTGTCGCATATTGTCAGTTTCCTATCACCCTCCAAGCGCAAAACAGGACCAACATCAGAAGCTACCACGGCACGCAGGCCATATCCATGAAAAAAGCAAAGATGGGCAAACAGGCGCCCAAATCAAAACCGAGCACGTAGGCTCGTCCTAAGAACCAATGTGACGTCTCTTAAAATCACGGCAACGGCCCACTGCCAAGTGCCGGTGCTCCTCAGGTGTACTCGGAAGGTCCGCATAGTCATCCACACTGCTATCACTGCTGTAGCCACTACCACTGCTGCCACTGTCACTACTACTGCTACTCTCTATCTTCCGGGGAGCCCACCGCGACTCAGGTGTCGAACTCCCAGGAACATTCTTTTTCAGCCTGTCAACTAAAGACCGCAACACTCTGTCAAACGGTGGGACTACAGGTGGGGCACGCCTCCGAACTCCGCTAACATTGTTCATTAAAGGCCTCCTGCGAGGCGGCAAAGGAAGAGGTAGATCCTACACAAAAAGGAAAGAATTTGTCAGTAAATAGTCAAAGCATGCAAATTTCAAATCAGAATACAAAGTATACCTGGTCAGTCTCACTGCTAACGGGAGCTCTACGGGCACGCCTAGGCCTACGACAACTGCCAAACTCGCCACCACCTCCAGTCCCGCGATCACCACCGCGACTACTGCCAGCCCCACGGCTATCACCTGCACTGCGGTCTCTACAACTCCCTCCTACTCTGCCACCCCTGCGACTACCTCTAGTACCATGGCCATCTCCAGCACCACGGCCGCCTCCTCGGCCAGCTCTACCACCACGTTTGCCACCAGCTCCATCATCTCCACCTTCACCTCCACCATCGTCTCCACCATCAGGATTTTGCACCACACCAGGTTCAGGTCTGGGTCGCACCTCAGGTCTGTCACCCAATAGGAGGCGACGGACTAAAGCCTCCAAGTCACGTATCAACTCGACCTGAGACGCGGCCCACTCAACTGGAATCTACAAAAAAGAATGAAAGCATCAGCAGGATACCTCAGTCGCCGCAAGAGTCACTGGTCCAGGGACCGCAGGAACATCTATAACCCCCATGCCTCCATCCGCCATCATGACATCTCTCTCCTCAGAACGGGCAAGGAAGCTGCCGCTGTAGGCACTGGCTCAGTTAAACGACGCTCCATACCTAAAGAATGGGCCAACGTACTCCTCACATAGCCAGCATAATCCAAATATGGGTCTAAAACCAACTGCACATCCAGAACAGTGTATGCCACCCCCTCAGCCTGTGCTCCCTCAGTCCCTACTCTTTTAGCCCCTGCTCCCACGGCCTGTGCTCTCTCGACACGTACCTCCTCGATGCGCACCCCCTCCTGCTCCATCTTCCTACACAGGGTCCGCACCCACTAAAGCCCCAAGGTCTGGGAACTGTTGTGCAGCTTTAGCCAAAAGTCTCATCAGTCGCACCCTCCAAGGTATCCCCTAAAAGTCGTACCTGGGTCCACTGAAGAACCCGACGGCCTAGGAAACAAGACAGGGTCAACTGGTCCCTTGTCACCGCTACTACCTCCCTCTCCAAGATCCTTTATCACCGCATCCTTTCCCTTGGATTCCCTGCTAGCCCCTGAACTACTCGGCATGCACCGCTCTCTTCTAGTGGGTGTCTCTAAGACAGCACTACTGACCTCCGGAGGGACCACAGCCTCCTCACCCACTCTCAAGTCAGCAGACACATCTATACCAACAACATGCATCTCAACATCAGGAGAAAGGATATCCGTGCCTGAAACACCTGTGTTCACCAGTGTAGAACTGACCTGAGCACTAGTATTACCAACCGAAGGGTCAACTTCCATGGCCGCACTGCCCTCATCTCCTCCCACGGGTTCATCCACAGCCTGACCCCCATGGGTCTCAACTTGAGCAACTCCTGGACCGTGCAAGGACATCCCGCCATCATGCACGAGGGTATGGTCTTCTCCTTCCCCAAGCCCGGCAGCACGGTAGGCATGTTCCCCAATCAAGGCCGCACGACCCCCTTCATGTGTTGGACCTGCTTCTACCGCGCTACTCCCACTCGGAACCGATAGAGCTGGACCACCATCGAACGGCAACACCACCGCCGCCTCCTCTACGTGCTCTGGCGACGACGTCCTCTCACCGGACGGTATCGAACCACTTTCATCGGCAGGAATATCAGATATGGATGTCGAGTTTTGCAAGAATCAAGGTTTTGGATCTAAGATTTTGAAGGATTTTTGAAGAAACCAGTTGAAAGAGAAAGAAATCGGTTGAAGGAGAGATTATCTCCACTAGAACTGCCTCTGATATTTGGAACGTGAGAAACAAGAGGCACGACGATTTTGTTTCGGCCCCAAATCGATGCCTTGGCCGCACGACTGAAGTTCTTGACCGGGCAGCTAAGGTTGTAAGCCGCACGACTCTCTCTCTTATGACGGAAAAATTGCAATGCACCCCCTTTGCAAAGTATACTTCTCAAACTTTATCAAACGTTTAAAAAAAAAAAAAATCATTTGTTTTTAAAATCCGTCAGGTACTTATTTTGATTTTTCACGAAAACGACACTACTCAGCTTTTCACGAAACCTCACTCGCTGGTTTCACACACTATGGAACCTCACTCGCTGGTTTCCCACACGACTCAGTTTTTCACGGAACCTCACTCACTGGTTTCACGCGCTATGGAACCTCACTCGCTGGTTTCGCACACTACGGAACCTCACTCGCTGGTTTCACACACGACTCATTTTTTCATGAAACTTCACTCACTGGTTTCACACGCTATGGAACCTCACTCGCTGGTTTCGCACACTACGGAACCTCACTCGCTGGTTTCGCACACTCACACACTATGGAACCTCGCTCGCTGGTTTCCCACACAACTCAGTTTTTCACAGAACCTCACTCGCTGGTTTCCCACACGACTCAGCTTTTCACGAAACCTCACTCGCTGGTTTCACACACTATGGAACCTCACTCGCTGGTTTCCCACACGACTCAGTTTTTCACGGAACCTCACTCGCTGGTTTCGCACACTCACACACTATGAAACCTCGCTCGCTGGTTTCCCACACAACTCAGTTTTTCACAGAACCTCACTCGCTGGTTTCCCACACGACTTAGCTTTTCACGAAACCTCACTCGCTGGTTTCACACACTATGGAACCTCACTCGCTGGTTTCCCACAAGACTCAGTTTTTCACGGAACCTCACTCGCTGGTTTCGCACACTCACACACTATGGAACCTCGCTCGCTGGTTTCCCACACAACTCAGTTTTTCACAGAACCTCACTCGCTGGTTTCCCACACGACTCAGCTTTTCATGAAACCTCACTCGCTGGTTTCACACACTATGGAACCTCACTCGCTGGTTTCCCACACGACTCAGTTTTTCACGAAACCTCACTCATTGGTTTCACACGCTATGGAACCTCACTTGCTGGTTTCGCACACTACGGAACCTCACTCGCTGGTTTCACACACGACTCAGTTTTTCATGAAACTTCACTCACTGGTTTCACATGCTATGGAACCTCACTCGCTGGTTTCGCACACTACGGAACCTCACTCGCTGGTTTCGCACACTCACATGCTATGGAACCTCACTCGCTGGTTTCGCACACTACGGAACCTCATTCGCTGGTTTCACATACGACTTAGTTTTTCACGGAACCTCACTCGCTGGTTTCGCACACTATGAAACCTCACTCGCTGGTTTCCCGCACCACGGAACATCACTCGCTGGTTTCCCCCACACTGGTTTTGCACACTTTGAAACCTCACTCACTGGTTTCACACACTATGCCCACTTTGCAAACTTTGAAACCTCACTCGCTGGTTTGCCACACTATGGAACCTCACTCGCTGGTTTCACACACAACTCAGTTTTTCATGGCTTTCCACATCCTCACAAATTATTTTCACGGCTTTCCACAGCCTCCCAAATTATTTTTCACGGCTTTCCACAGCCGCCCAAATTATTTTTCACGGCTTCCAGAGCCTCTGAATCATTTCTTTTACAAACATCATTTGTTTTCCCTCATTGAAAAATGAGGTGTCAGCTTTTCATGACAGCCCCGAACTACGATCGGTCTGATCCCTACAAACAGGGTACGTAGGAAGCTCCGTGCGTGACCACATTTTGATTATTTGTTTATCTGTTTTTCGCACTAGGATGATCAAAATTGGGACGTCTATGTCTTTGACGCGACTTGCATCACAGAATGATGACTAAGTCTCGTCAAAGAGGGGCAACTGTAGACACCCCAATTTTAATCCAAGTGTTCCTTCATCATCGTCTCTCATCCGAGACTAGAATGACATAGGTCATGTCACCATCGGGTCGCCTCTTGATCGAGGCACCCCTGTCTGTCGCTCGAAAATCTGGCTAAGTATGGAAAATTAACTTTTTTGGGAAGTTTTGATTTGGCCAATAAAAAGTCCCGGTATTTGTTCCTTGGATTTTTCTAAGCACAATGATATAATCGGATGCTCTTTTCGAGTACGGGAAGATTATCTTTCGGTCCTTTTCTTCGGAGAAAAACGTGTCGTTTTTCGCCTTTGTACTAAAAGTGAGGGGATGAGATTTTGATTGAATTGGAATATCAAAATTCTAGAAATGCCATTGTTTCCAAAAGGGGGGTACTTCCTTATTTTCATAAATAAATTAAAGTAAAAATCTTTACTTAAGTTTGGTTTATGAAAATAAGTACCCCTGTGCATGCCCGATGACGAATGAACAAACTACCTTGGAACTTGTCCAGAAAGTTGGGAACTCAGCCTCACAAGCCGCACGACTCCTGTCTCAAGTCGTACGGCTTACATGTTTCTTAACAAGCCGCGCGGCTCCTCCCTACAAGCCGCACGGCTCCCCCTGGGAGCCGCGCGGCTGGTTTTGTTATCTTCTGACACCAGACGTTCAGGAATATCATCATCTCGCCACCGCCGAATCTCATCATTTTTATTCTCTCATTTTGGTTATAAAAGGAGGCTCCCTCCTCACAAAACAGACAGAGAGACACGGGGACACCGAAAATCATACCCCAAGAGAATTTCCGTTTGATTTTCCGGCAAAACTCTCGTTCATAACCGCCAGTAAACTTCCCGAAACTTCACATCTTCCATTCCATTTCGATTCCTCTATACCATTCCCATTCATACCAAACCTTGATCCTACAAGTTCAAACCCGAAGAATCCGAAGTTTTCGACCTCTGTTTCGAGTTCCAGAAAGGTATAAATCGTTTTCGAACTTCGATTTTCAAATCGTGGTTCTCCGAGGGCATTCCCGAGTTAATAACGGTTTCAACAACCGTATCTTAACTCGGTAAACCATTTTTGAAACAAAAACCGGCTTTTCGGAGCCGTACCGAGCGATTTTTCTCGATAAACGCACGGTACGATCCGTACCGGAAATAAGTTTCACTTCAATAACTTGTTTACAAACAAAAACAACCTATTTGGAGTAGATTTGAAGAAGAAAATCAAGCTTTGAACGGGTTTTGGACCCATTGGTCCTGAAATAAAATTTTTAAAAATAGGGTCGCACACAAGCCGCGCGGCTTGTAGTGTAGGCCGCACGGCTCCTGTGTAGGAGCCGCGCGGCTCCCGTTTAAATCAAAAAAATTTACTCTGTTTTCCCCTGTTCGTACCCTGTTTCTCTGTTCTTTTTCTGCAATTCTTTTCCTTTATTGCACTTTTCCCCTTTTATTCTCCCATTTTTATCACTTAGTCCCTTTGTTTGAGTTTTATTTCTGTTATGGTTTTAATTAATTTCTTTATTTGCTTGTTTATTTGTCAAAGTTTTCAATAAAATATTTTCTACAAAAATCCCACAAATTATTTAGTAGAGACCGGGAATCTCCCGGGCGAGCGGGGTGCTTTTTAATAAAATCTTCCCCGATCATAACTTGGCTTCCGAATCCAAAGAATCTTTTCGCAAGATCAAACCTTTTCCAAAATGGCACAAGAGTCATCAATTATTTTCAACGGTTTCTCGGGTACCAAAATCGCTTTCTAAGTAAATCCCGGGTGGCGACTCATTTTCCATCAACTTTCTATTTTTAAACTGAAGTGCCGCGTGGATCTACCGTCCACACTACTCTTATTAATTTACTGTAACAATAAGGAGTGTGACAGTAACTGTTTATTTTGTTATTTAAAAAAAATTATAGGTACATTGTTTGATGTACACCAAATGTAGTACATCACGTTATGTGGGACCTATTTTGGAGTTCCACGAAAAATGATCGGAGATATTCAATTTGTTTAAGACATATTTTAAAGGTTTCCCGCACAAAATCAACTTATTTGAATATCGGTAAGGGATCGATCAATTTTTGTCGCCGAATTAGTTGGATAAAAATTGAATGAAATCATCGAGCCTTTACCGATATCCGTATGAGCTGGGTTTTTTTTTCAAGGGACCCATATAACAATATTTTTAAAGAAATTAAACAACTCCAATCATTAGTGTGAAATCTTGAAATGGGTTCGGCATAGGGAAAACATAGGTATAGAATTTTGGTGCATAAAATGTACAAATTTATTTTTGTGGCCCACTCCGGGTCCAAACACGAATGATTGGAGTTGTTCATGTTTTTTAAATAATCTTTACTTGTACCCCGTAAAAATCATCTCAATCGGATATCAGTGAATGCTCCATCTGTTTATCCAGGCTTTGGTTCAGAATAAAAAAAAAAAAAAAAACTAGATAAACTGATGGAGCATTTACCGATATTGAATTGCACTTATTTCTTATGAAATACCTGTTAACATTATTTTGAAGAACATGAACAGCTCCGATCATCCATGTGAGACCCGGAATGGTCCCAAACCAATTGATTTGTACTTTTTATGAGCGAAAATTTATGTACACCTAGTACTCTCTGTTCGATAAATTACACCAAATGATATACCTATGACACGTTTGATTGTTGGACTATTTTTAGAAAAGATTGGATAAGATAGGATTAAGAATAAGAATAAAGAAGACAGGTGGGGTTCACACGATAATAGATGGAATTATATGAATACTAGGGTTAATTGTACTATATTAGATTATAGTGGGATAAAGGTGAGACAAAAATAATGGGGGTTATTTTCAACTGTTGGATGTGGAAGGGAATAATCTGGAGGGGAACCAACTAATACCATCTCTCCCATAAAGGCTCGATTGGACAGAGTCTTACGGCCCAAATAACACCCCTCATAATTAAGCCCGGGCCCACATTTAAGGATGGGTTAGGGAGTAAAAAAGTGCAACTCGGACTATTTTTTCCTGGGATTAAATAATACTCCTTCACCCAGACATGGTCTACCTTATCCATATTTAATCTGCCTGGCCCAAATCCAAAAAATAACGTTTATGCCTTTTGCAATATCGTTCGAATAAAAAAACAAATTACTTTCGCGCATAATTTTTAATTTTTTTTGGCACCAAATTTTAAACTATTGAGAGAGATCCTTAATTCAATACAAAAAATTAAAAAATTATATACTTTAGTATTTTACATTTTTTATTTATTGGCTAGTTGAGTTGCTTTGCAATATTCTTCGAATCAAAAAATAAAATACTTCCGCACATACTTTTTTATTTTTATTTTGCACCAAATTAAACTAATAATAGAGATTTTTAATCCGATACAAAAAAAAAGTAAAAATTATATACTTTAGTATTTACTTTTTTGACTTGTTGGCTGTTGAGTTACTTTACAATATATTTCAGATCAACAAATAAAGTACTTCTGAGCATAATTTTTTATTTTTTTGGCATCAAATTAAACTACCAATAAAGATCTTTAATTCGATACAAAAAAAATTAAAAATTATATAGTTTTGTATTTTACATTTTTGCTTGTTGGCTATAAATATATAATATATGAAAAATTAAATCTTATAGCTTGATTATACACCAAAAAAAAAGTAAATTATAAATTAATTATTATAATATAAATATTAATAAAAATTTTAATCTTATAACTTAATTAATTATTGGATTTAGTGATTTACATTATAAATTAATTAACCATTGAATTTATCTAGTTAAAAAAATGCATAACTAATACTATGGATATACACAACAGTAAATAAGTCTTTTGACAGCCGTGTACAAACAAACACATATTATGAGAAAAGTGTAACACGTGGGCCCTCCTTAGGAGGTGTTCCACTAATGGTGTTTTTAGAATAAACTGACTTTTCACAAATTTTTATGTAATGTTTTGTGTGAGAATGGCCTGTCTCGACTTTTAGAAAAAATAGTTTTTTGTTGGTTGAAAACCACCTTAATTCCTTGGTCCACTAAACGAGAAAATTTTGGGTGCAAATAGGGGGACTGAGGGGGGGTGCTGTGCATCCCATGCACAGCACCGTGCTGTGCAGCCCCGTGGCGCCACTGCGCCGGCATTTTTTCGACAATCGGAGACGTTCACCTCGTAGACCTCGTCGAGTACTACAAGTATGCAAAAAATTAACTTGATCGGATATCTTTAGGTAGGTTATCGGAACACAAATACTTTGAAAACAAATGGAACACAAACGGACACAAACACTGGATAAAATCCACTTTTTCATGATATTTGTGTTCCGATGAGGCAGTAAAAGATATCCGATCAAGTTGATTTTTGGCACACTTATAGTATTCGACGAGGTCTACGCGGTGAACGTCTTCGATCGTCGAAAAAATGCCGGTGCGGCGCCGCAACGGGGCTGCACGACACGGTGCTGTGCATGGGGATGCACAGCACCCCCCAAGGTTCCCAAATAGGGTAATGCACAACAAAAGACGAAAGGGTTAGCAAAATGGTCTTGTTTTGAAATTTATGGGTTTGCTTTCATCAAGGTCTCAGGTTCGATTCCCTTTTATAGCAAAAACTCTTGGGGCCACTAGGGGTTATGTCCGGTCGTTATCTCTAGGGCACCAGAGGTGCTCGCAAACTGGTCCGGACATCCTCTTATTAAAAAAAAAAAAACACACGCGATGCCCGGGTTCTATCTAGACCGTTAAAAAGTATTTGTTCCAGTCAGCTGGGAAAGCGCGTTGCGTACGGACAGAAACATACCGTCCAGGGAAATGGGTATCATGTGCTTTAGGTTTCTAACCTAGAATATTCCCCTCTCCAGTCTCGACCATGATAGTGGTAAACACGTACATACATGGGCCCCACTTGTATTTTCTCACATGTGTTGAAGAATACTCTATAGTTTTACATTGGCGTGGGACCACCGAATGATTGGCTAACTTCATTTGAGCGTGTGAAAGCCACGCCGCACAAACATTCCATTTGGGCGTGCGCATAGCTCCTAGAGATTGCGAGTATATAATGCGGCTAATGCCACACGCACAAAAAATTGTGTATGGTTTACCCATGGTATTGTTGCTAAATATTACTCCCTCCGTCCCTTTTTAAGTGATTCACTTGAAAAGCTTGTATTTTTTGGGACGTTTAAAATTATATTTTTGTATAACATTTTTTAATTTTTTTGCATCAAATTAAAATACTCAATGAGCACTTTAATTTGGTATAAAACAAATTAAAAAGTTATATAGATAAATATGTTTTATAGGGGATTTGAAATTGCACGTATTCCCATATGGATCATTTAAAAAGGGACGGAGGGAGTAATATATTAATGAATAGTATTATATAGACTTATCCACTAAAAGAGTGTGTTACATGAACATTTATTGTAATAATTTATATTATCTGTGCTTGTAACATTTCTTATATGTATTCCAAAAAATTAAGGGTATCAACTATTTGTGCACATATCGTAATGTGGGACCCACTCAGGGGCGACTCCACATATATGGGTTCAAAAAATACACTGGAAAAAAAATAAAAATTTCTTTAGTATTGTCAGCACTGGGTTACTCATGCAAGGTTAAAATAAATATTTCTAATTAAATTTGAACCAAATTGTTATAGCCCTAATAAAACAAAACAAACCTAGAGCCCAATATATAATACACATTTAAAAGGATAGTGGAGTATTACACATTTACAAATAGTCTATTGAACCTTGGTTACAACTAATGTTGGGAAGAAAAATAGGAAAGGCATTTGGTTAAACTTTAAGGGGGTGTTTGGGAGTCTACTTTTAGCTTTTTGTTTTCTCCTTTTGAAGTTTTGTATGTTTAGCAACCCCTCTTCAAAACAGATTTTGCAAGAATGGGTTTTTCATTTTGACGTTTAGAGAGAATAAGCCAAAAACAGGTCTTGATGTCCTTTTTGCATTCTACAAAGTATGAAGACTCGTCATGGAATGTTGTAATATGTTGGAGTCTTTTTATCAAACGATTTACTGTATATATGTATATATCTCTTTTGCCTAGTCAAAGGTTTTTTTTTTTTTTCTGCATACAACTTTTCATCATAAGCAGGCTACGTATTTTTGTCAGTACTGTATGAAAATTTTGGAGTCAACACTGGACCCACTTCAAAGTTTATACAAATATGCCAAGCGATTTATTAGTTTATTTACAATTTTCCAAGTGGCCTTAGCTAAGATCCAAAAGAAGGGGTGAATAAGGCATTTAGCTCCGCCTAAGTTTTTGTAAGGTGTATGGTTCATTAATGTATTTTTTTAGAGTCTAGTCCAAGAATTGACAAAAATAATCTGTCTCTCTTATCTGGTGAGTGCGTGCCTCGCTCTCTCTCTCTCTTCTCTCGCGCACAAGCAAAGCCTACTGGGACATGTGATTAATGATTGTTTGGCATGACTCCCTCTATTTGTTTCCACGTCATTTCCTCTACTCTTATCTCTCCCAATTTTTTTTCTCTGGCAAAGTCAACATTATTTTGTAATTAGTTAGATATGAATCCTTGTCAAATCATTGTTGTGAACTCATTGCCTGAGCTTTTTTTACTGTAAAAAAAATTATTCTTTGATTACGTGGTCACCGATGCAAACTTGAGTAAGAATATCGCGAGTGTAACTTAACAATAGAGCTCAACTATGGATAGTGGCGGAGCCAGGATTTCTAGTCAGGAGGGGCCGAAGTAAGGGGAGAAAAAAAATCGACAAAAATGAAATTTTGAATATTGATTAAGTATATTAAAAATAGAGTTTAGAATTTAATTAATAAGTATCCTAAAAAATTGTTCTAACTATTCAACTCCTGAAACGTTATATTTTTTGTTTTGTTTTAAAAGGAACATTTTAAAGTGACTATGAGAGTGTTATTCCGCTTAAAATATGTGGCCAATTGAGTGAAAACCAAATAATGAACACCTTATGCCTCTTGCATTAGGTGAAGGTTCAAACCCCACCAACTTCTTCCCTTTCTCCTAAATTAGTAGTAGTAGAATAGGATTTGTTTTCTTAAAAAAATAAAATGAAAACTGCACATGTGAAAAAAAAAAAAAAAAAGAAAGAAAAGCAAAACGGGGGGCGGCTTGGCCCCACCCAACCCCTACATGGCTCCGCCATTGACTATGGATACACCATTGAGTGGATACCACAATATTGTGCGAGAGTTATTTCGGGGTCTCTCGCTAATGATCAAAACATTTTATTTTATGAGCCCGTTAAAAATAAACTAACTCGTTCAAACATCGATAAAAGCTTGATCGATTCATTTTTATCCAAAAAAATTCAAGGACAGAAATCGATCAAGTCCTTTCTTGATATCAGAATGAGTTTTAATAGTCCTGTTCGTTTTCCAGTTTAGTTTTAGTTTTGATGACATCATTATTTCTCTCTATCTCTCTCTACTCATTACACTTAATGACGTCATCAAAACTAAATTAAACTATCTAACCAAACACTGTTAATGTTTTTACAAGAACTCCTAAGAATAACTACCAGGGAGAAGTAGAGGACACCGTTCATCGAGACGCGCCTGAATCACCGTGGCGCTAAACATTTCCACCTGGGGACTGTGGGACCGTTGACGCTTTCTATATCTCTGTCTCTCTCCTCTCGCTTAAGTAAACCCTAAAAGAAACAGAGAGAGAGAGAGAGAGAGGAGTCCGTTGTCATAATTGCCTGACATTTCCTCTCCAACCCTATTAGCCGCCATTAATTACACAACTCTCTCTTTCTCTCTCTTCGGCCAGAACGAAAGGCGATACACTTTCCTTTCCAGCCTCCCCTGTTTCTCCCCTGTCACTATCTTCTTCAATCGGCTTTTCAAATTCGCTTTTGGAATAGAAGGGTTTTTGTTTCTCTCTCACTCTCCATCTCCCTCTCTCTCATACAAGATTCAGGTTCGAATATTTATCGTCTCGTGGTGAAAAATATATTGAAATTTGTGAGCTGCGCTGTTGTTATTAAGTCCAGAAATCAGAGGTGATTATTTCAGCTTCTAATTATTGTTTGTTTTGGGTTTGTAATTGTTTGGATTAGTGATGGGAAAACCTACTGGAAAAAAGAACAAAACAGAATCGAAACCTAACGAAGCAAATGCAAAACATAGCAAAACTTCGAAGGCGTTCGACGAGGACACGGCTGTGTTCGTGAACATGTCACAGGAATTGAAGGAAGAAGGCAACAAGCTGTTCCAAAAGCGTGATCACGAAGGCGCCATGTTAAAGTACGAAAAAGCTCTCAAACTCTTACCCAGGAGCCACATCGACGTGGCCTACCTGCGCAGCAACATGGCCGCTTGCTATATGCAGATGGGTCTTGGCGAGTACCCGAGAGCGATCCACGAGTGCAATTTGGCGTTAGAAGTAGCCCCTAAGTATAGCAAGGCGTTGTTGAAAAGGGCCAGGTGTTATGAGGGTTTGAACAGGCTTGATTTTGCTATTAGGGATGTTAATCATGTGCTGAGTATTGAGCCTAATAATTTGTCTGCATTGGAGATTGGGGAGAGCGTGAGAAAGGGAATGGAGAAGAGGGGTGGTGTTAGTGTTGAGGACAAGGAGATTGTTTTGCCACCGGATTACGTGGAGCCTCCGGTTAAGCCAATGTGGAAGACTGTGAGAGAGAAGGTGAATAAGAAGAAGAAGGGGAGTAAATTGGGTAGGTCGGAGAGTGAGAAGCGAGTTGAGGAGAGGGGAAAAGATGAGGAAATGGAGGAGGAGAAGAAGGCAGAGGTCAAGGTGGTTGTGGAGGAGGAGAAGAGGAGCGTGATGGAAGAGAAAGCGGTGACAAGGACGGTGAAATTGGTGTTTGGGGAGGATATAAGGTGGGCTCAGATGCCGGTTAATTGCAATATTCGGTTGGTTAGGGATGTGGTTAAGGATAGGTTTCCAAATATGAAGGGTGTACTTATCAAGTACAGGGATGTAGAAGGTGATTTGGTTACTATCACCACAACTGATGAGCTGAGGTTGGCTGAAGCATCTGGTGATCAACAGGGTTCTCTTAGATTCTACGTTGTTGATGTTAGTCTTGACAAAGACCCCCTTCATGAGGAGGAGATGGAAAAAATCAGCAGTAGTTCAGGAAATGTTTATGAAAATGGGTATGTGGGCAAATATAGGGAAGCAGAGAAGGGGACAAACTGTATTGATGATTGGATCGTTCAGTTTGCTCGGCTGTTCAAGAATCATGTTGGGTTTGATTCTGATTCGTATTTGGATCTTCATGAGCTTGGAATGAAGCTGTATTCGGAGGCAATGGAGGACACTGTTACTGGTGAAGATGCACAAGAACTATTTGAAATCGCAGCGGAGAAGTTCCAAGAGATGGCGGCTTTGGCCTTGTTCAACTGGGGAAATGTTCACATGTCTAGAGCTAGGAAACGAGTCTTTGTAACCGAAGATGGTTCTAGGGAAACAGTACTAGCACAAGTGAAGAATGCATTTGAATGGGCAAAGGAGGAATACGTTAAGGCTGGAAAGCGCTATGAGGAAGCTGTGAAAATCAAACCCGACTTTTATGAAGGACTACTTGCACTTGGGCAGCAGCAGTTTGAACAAGCAAAGCTCTCGTGGTACTACGCTATTGGAGGTGAGGTTGATTTAGAGACAGGGTCTGCTTCGGAGATCCTGGAGCTATATAATAAAGCGGAAGATAGCATGGAAAGGGGTATGCAGATGTGGGAGGAGATTGAAGAACAGCGTCTTAATGGGCTTTCCAAATCGGAGAAATACAAAGCCGATTTGCAGAAAATGTGTTTGGATGGGCTATTTAAAGATGTGTCTGCCGATGAAGCTGCAGAGCAGGCTGCAAATATGAAGTCTCAAATATACATTTTATGGGGTACTTTACTATATGAGCGTTCAATTGTGGAATATAAGTTGGTTTTGCCAACTTGGGAAGAATGTCTGGAGGTTTCTGTCGAGAAGTTTGAACTTGCTGGAGCATCTCCAACGGATGTAGCTGTGATGATAAAGAACCATTGTTCCAATGACTCTGCAGTGGAAGGTAAAGAAAAAATCTACCGAAATAGTATCTTTTTGAGTAGTTTTCAACAATTTTATGTATTTCACCGTTGGTAATATTTCCCCATTTTCCCTCTTGTAGGTCTTGGATTTAAGATAGATGAAATTGTACTGGCATGGAATGAGAT
Organism: Vaccinium darrowii; assembly: GCA_020921065.1. NCBI lineage: Eukaryota > Viridiplantae > Streptophyta > Magnoliopsida > Ericales > Ericaceae > Vaccinium > Vaccinium darrowii. Next base: position 34,780,465 of record CM037160.1, read on the forward strand.
GTATGATGCTAAAAGGTGGCAGACTGGTGTTCCATCTTTCCGGCTAGAACCATTGTTCCGTCGGAGGGTTCCAAAACTTCATTCTATGTTGGAGCATATTTAATTGTTTTGTTCAGGATTGGAGATTTTATATTCCAGTCAAAGAAAGCCCAAGGATTGTTGCATAGTTTGGTTGTCAGACAACTATGTGGTTTCCAACTATGATAGGTATCCCTTTGAACTTTGCTTTTCTTACTTCGTGGTCTTTTGAGGTTTTTAAAAGAGTCAAGTATCCACGACAATCGGGGATGCAACATGATGTTGGCTTTACTCAAATATGAGATGCTTATGTAATTCCAAGATTTGAACTGATGTCAGACTCAGTAAAATCTGTACCTTTGAATACTTATTATTTCATAAAGCACAAATAGTGTAGAAATTAGAATGCTGTTATCAATGAATATACTCTCGACAACTATCAATAGATATATCTGTATCTTGACTTCGAATGACATAATGACATCTAACTGGAATCTTGTCCAAGTATTGACTACTCTCATTCAAGGAGAGAGTGAAGTTTTTTTGTACTTAAATGAATACATGGGCGTATCTCCACGGAAAGCAGTCCTTGTATGTTCTTCTTTAGGTATAAGACATACAGATTATTCCAGGTTGTGGCCTGATTTTACGTGGAATGGATAGGTTGTTGGTTTTTAGGTCATTCATCTGTATACCTAGTGGCTAGTGATGAAAACAAGGATCAGATTTGGGAGTTAGGCTGTTCTGAACAAGTGGATAAGGATTAGCTAAGACAAGGACACTATGCTCTGGGATAAGAGATTAATAGGGAAAATGTACGTAACCTAATGGGTATAACCGTATAACTTATAACAATATATCCTGGTCCTTGGTTGTCGATTTGTCTCACGTTCTGGGGTCTTTTCCATGACAGATATGAGATCATATTAAGAAATGCAAGCACCTCATTTCAAATCTTCATAATTACACTAATTCTCCCTACTAGGGGTCAGCTCAGGACTCCTCTTTGGCATATTTAACTCTTCATAATTAATGTAGCTACTATGTTTTGTGAAAGAGCAGCAGAATTCTTCTACTTTATGAAGGAAAATTGTTTGATGGTACAGACCTGAAGTGATTAAAATTATTCTTGATCCCAATGTAAGTTATGACATTCTATCAGCGGAGATTGTGTCTGACAATCTTTGGTATTGCATATATTTATGCACTTGTGACCAAATGGGGGAGCATATTAGCTAACAAGTGAGCTTACACTGTTTTTGACATTTTGTTGGCTTTTTTTTTACACACTAGCTATAAGAATACTATGTACCAATAGAAAAGGTCATAAGAAATTCAACTGATAACAGCATTTGCTGAGCTTCTTGTTCTTGCTGATTGATTCGTCTCAAATAATAATCAGATGACAACATAGCCCATAAATCCTAGAAACCCTTTTGTTTCAGAGTTCATTTGCGACTTCCGTTTGTTCAAGTTGTTGGTTAAGTTCTACCTTATCCTCTTTGGCAATCTCTACTGCGGGAATCATTTCAGAAATTGCTCCAATACAGGCCCCTTGCCATTTTCCCTGTACATTCCAGTGAAACAGACACATGAGGGTGTAATGCACAACTGTGACCTCTTACCTTTTATTTCCAGCTCTTTCCTGGAAAAAAATGGTGGGGTTTTAGCTTATTGTCTAGTTCAACAAGGCCCTCAGCCATAGACTTGCAACCTGTGAAGCACACAGATGCGCCAAAGTTGGAGCCCTACCATTTTTGGTCACCTGGCAGACAATGTTATCACGGACACTATGGGATACATATAGGACAAGCCACATTTGTTTTTGTTAAATAAAATTTTAAGCAAGGGACATGCGTAGATTGGAACACGTACGGGGACAGGGGGTCAATTCATAAAATAGCTAACTTATTTTGAGTTAAAGTAAAACAAACTGGCCACTTGTGCTTTGTGGTTCTTTCGGATCATCTGATAATTATGTTGAATTAGTGTTAGTTTGCATTGTTTTGCTGAGTTAGTGTTAGTTCTATTAGTTTTGATTGGCTGTGGTTCATATTAAGAATAACTAGAAATATGTAAAAACTAAATGTCTTCTACTGTGTCCCACAATGTGTGTGTCCCGATTTTTTTAGCATTTCCACGTCCATTTCCCTTTCCCTTTCAGTGTCCGTCTCCCTTTCCATTCATATATTTTCCATGTCTGTGTTCTCGTCCATGCTTCTTAGCTTCTAACCTACACTGTCCTTGGATAAGTGGTGAGCACTTGATTGAGATTCTAGGTTTTATGTCATTGTGAGTTTCAGTTCTTTTCCCAAGGATCCACATTTATTTAGAAGTGGCAGTTAGATTATTCTAAGCTTGGGCAATTTTTCCAAGTGCTGCTTCATGTTTTTTTGGCTTTGTATTGCGTTCTCATTTCTATGATACGACTTTTAATCTAAGCTTGTGTTGGATTTGTGAGAGTTTTTATCACATCTAAGTATTTACTTTGCAGTTTTTGTGCCTTGAGCGTCCATATTCCATACTACATTTTCACATAGATGCTGAATTTTGTGCTTTTTTTTTGGTAGTTCTACTTAAAGGGTATTACAATATCCCTGGAGGCAAAAAGAATTTATTTCGAATTCCTGGGGACCCATTATCCTTCTGGATTTATTTTTAGTTTTATGTTGGTATTAAGAATAATATCTGCAAGCAGCATGTGTGTGTAACTTGAAGAGTTTATATTCAAGAAAGTAATGGTCTTTCTGGAGGCAACTTCAAGAAAGCATTCCTTTTGCTTGAACTCTCTCATACAAGCATTCACATAATATTTCTACTTTTCTGGTATATATTAGCATGTGAGCTCAGTAACTTCAAATTTTGTCTCTGCAAATATTGGGAGAAATTTCTCCTGGATTTAAAATTCTTGTACCATTATCATCTATATTGGTGTGAAATAGGCTTTTACTGGTTTAAACAGATTGCTTTATGATATGCAGGGTTTCTTTCTGGATTGTGGTGTTCACTTGATGTTGTCATTTTTGCAAGTAAAGATATACAGAGTTTGTTGATGCTGGTTTCTTTTCCATATGATGAAGTTATACAGAGTTTGTTGTAGAGTGCTGGGGTTGGAATGAGAGTGTTTTTTTTTTCCCTTGTTATTTTGATTGGCTGCAAGACCATATATCATTTTTTTGGCTCATTGGCGGTTGTATTCTCCGGTTTTGGGGCGTCATATTTTCAAAGGCATACATGAAAAGCAGGACTATTATTCTGTTTTTTGTCAGGTTTTTCACAATTTGAGATAGTGTGTAAATGATTGGTTTTGTAAGGTCGTTGAACGATTATGTGGTGGTAATTTTGGTTGTATTCATTGTCGTTTGTTACTTTTATCTTCGCAAACTTCCTGTTCATGTTCGTTATTGATCGGAAGGTGACAGTTTACTTGACAGGTTTTGGCGTTCTTTTTCACCTTGTTATATGTTTCCGTTGTGGAGACATACAACAAGGTGAAAAGGAACATATTTCTTCCCGTACCTCAGTCGAGTTATTGAAAGGGTTTTCGACATCCCTTAGGAATTTGATTGGTCTGTTTTGGTAAGACTGATACTTGCAGTGTGTTCTTTGTAGCTGTTTGGATGAGAAATGTTCTGTTTTTACTTTCTTGACTTGGGAGATTCTGGGATTCTAGTTCACATAAGCTGATTTACATTCACAATTTTCTTTTAGCCTCTTATCACTCTAACTGGCATAGCAGTAAACTTTCCCCAATGTGGCTTGATGGTCACTGGTCCAATCCTTTGAGACAGCCTCTCTGCTCGTAAGGGCAAGGTTGCGTACATCAATCCTTCCACAGGTCCCTGTATATGCGGAAGCTTCGTGCACTGGGATGCCCTCCTATTGTTGCACTTTGTATAGTTAAATGGCAAAAACGCCCCTTACCTGTCCCAAGATGAAAGGAATTTGTTGTAACTTTTGAGACTTATTTGTTTGACTGGACTAATGCGAAAGTATACATTTTGATATGACAAGTAATCTTATCAAATGAAGTGAAGAAATTAATATGACTAGTAATTTTATCAAACGAAGTGAAGGAATTAATAATGTCAGGTCTTATGGTTGTACTATATATTTTTTTGTGAGGTGAATAGTCAAAATAGTATTTTGGCATTTCCTGGCCTAGTTGAAGACAAGGTGATTTTGAATCTCTCGTGGCTTCGAAATTGTTGACGATATCTTGTGTCTGGCTTTCGAAAGTCAGGATAATTTTTAGGCTTGACCCTCTTTGCTTTCGAGATATTCCTTTCATGTAAGAAGGGATGAGAGGTGAGTCATCCGAGACAGTTTTAGACATGACCCTCTTAGTATGCAAGATGAACTAAAAATGTTACGAAGCCGATAAAAAAAATAGAAAATAATAATAATAATAATAACCAACCAAGTGTTATGAAGTAAAATTCCTCGTTACATGAGAAAATTGGAGGTTTGGATGGTCATAAACTTCAACACAAGGGAGGAGGGATCCCTCAAAACCTTTGAAACAGTGTCGTTTCAAAGGTCGGCACCCTCTGCCGTCCATGTGGGGCAGCAGAGTCCCCGTGTGACGTGTGGACGTGATCGAGTACTAGTTTTGCCAAACTTAATATAAGGTTGGGGCTCAACTTGAAATTTTTTTTTTGGAAACTCGACTCTCCGCAGTTTGTGACTTTTTTTGTCAGGAGATCTGCGCGTATTCAATCATTAAGACCGGTCCGGGGCCCAGCCCGGGTGTCGCTGCTGCAGTGGGTGTTTAGGTTGAATGCTTTTGGTTTTCTTATGCATCTGCTTTTTGTTTACTGTCTAAGAAGTAGTAGTAGTATTTAGGCTGAAATGTATGTCATACTATTTGTTATAACTCAGGTGTCCGTGTCAGTTTATGCTTACCTTCAACTAATTCTGGGCGTACAATCTCATCACCCACTTGCAAGGAGCCCAATTAAAAACCGGAGCAAAACATAGTATGAACTGGCTCACTAGCTAGCACCAAAGGAGTTAATCGCGCCTAGAAAATTTCGAGCTAGAGACCTTAACAAGGAGCAAACAAGCGTTGACCACTAGACCAACCCCTTCGGTTAAAATGTATTTCATACTTGCCTTTTTGTTTATGGTTCTAATCCGGCTTATGTACTTCTACTATAATCTTGAATTGTTAATCAAGCTGGTCCATCTTCCTGGATTAGTGGATGTTCATATAGTATAGGACTAAGTGTTCAAATAAATTCAATGTAAAATTAATACATATAATATAAAATATATAGGAGTTTAGGTTTTAATTTACCATGCATCTATAGGAAGCTATGGACCATCTATGGCTTATTGACTTTTAATTGGGATTGTTAACATTGGATTGGTTCGTTGGCTAATTTTTTGAGATTAGTTCAAATTTTTTTGAATCAGGTGTTCAAATATTTAAGCATAGGGTGTTCAAATTATTTTTTATTGGATTTTCAGAAAGGGCTAAACTAAAATAAAATTTCAAAAATGTTACATGTACTCTAAACGATTTTTTTTTTTTTTTTTGGAGTGTTCACTTGAACACCCATACCAGAGTATAAAGCCGCCTATAGATGATGTATTCCTTCTGAAAAAGCCAGCGATCTCCGTTCAATTTTCAAGAATGTTGTGCAGAAAAGTTAGTCCTAAGAATAGTGAAGTGAAGTGAAGTAAAGTAAAGGAAAAAAAAAACTATTTTCTTGAGAGTGTTCGTTTGACAAAAGAAATATGTAGGAAAACTAAAATTTAGTTGTTCATTTGCCAAGAAAAATAAACTTCCGGGAAACTTCTTTTATCTTGATTCAATAGCAATTTCGGATAAAAGTAATTTTGGGAGCTATGTATCTAGGAAAAAAAATTAATTGGCTTAATGAGCCAATTATTATTATTATTATTATTTGTCTCTATTCAATTTTTCCATATCTATTTTTTGCGACAATTTTTTGTGAATTATTGATTTGTCTTGACGAGAGGAATCGGAAAAATAAAATATAATGATCAGAACTTAAAATTATTTGAGTAAAGACAAAAATATGACGAAAGATTTTTTTGTGTGGTTATTTTCGTCTTTATTCAAAGAATTTTCAGTTTCGATCTTAATTTTTTACTTTTTCGGTTTCTCCCGTCCAGACAAACAAATAATCGACAAAAGTTTGACGCAAACTACCAAAAGCAATAAAAACTAAGCCAACTGGTAGGCTTAACTTTTTTTTTTCGTCTTTATTTGATTTTTTTTTTGCGTTTGTTAGTTTTGCATCGATTTTTTGAGTATTATTGGTTCATCTCGACGAGAGGAATCCAAAAAGGTAAGCGATTATGATTAGAACCCTCAATTTTTTTAAATAAGATCGAAAAAGTGTAAAAGGCTGACTTTTTGGCTTATTTTTGTCTTTATTAAAAAAAAAGCTTCGGTCATAATTTTTTACTTTTTTGATTTCTCTCGCCGAGATGAACCAATAATACACAAAAAGTTGATGCAAAACTAAAAGATGCGGGAAAAAATCAAATAAAGACGAAAAAAATAAGCCAACCAACTTTTTAGGCCAAACCTCACCTTATTTGGATGCTTAAAAGATGAATATGTAAGATCAAATAAAATTGACCAACAATGATTAATTGGTTGATATAAACAAAACAAAATATTGATACAAGATTAAAAACACACATCCATAAAATCAATGTATTGACTATGTTGCTTACATTTATAGCAAAAAATAATGATAAAATAGAGAACTGTACGAAATAAGGGAAATAAAGGAGTAAGGGGGAACGTTGGTGAAAAAAAAATTGAGATTGGAAGGAGGTTAGAACTTTTCCGGGACACTAAATTCTATATATTTTGCAGGACATGTGTTTTATGAGAAAGTGAGTTCTGATGGGAAAATCATTTTCCAAGATCCTATTATTTTCCTAGTAACTGAACACTAAAAATATATGGGAAAACTAACTTTCTCATCCTTTCATGGCAACTGAACCGGGCCTTAGCAGACTCGGAAATCTTAGTAGGATTATAATAATAAATACAAGAATATTTTCTCATACACACAATTGCGAAAAGCTACAAATTTTCAAAACAATAAGAACATGTAGATCACAAGAAAGATTGTTCAGTATGCAAAACATGAACTTAAATTTTTTTTTGTTACAAAAAATTATTTTTTTCATAATTTATGAATACTTAATCATATCTATTAACTTACGAGAAAATGTTTGATTTCCTAATAGAAATATTTAGTTTAAATTAAATTATCATTTTATATCAAATAATCGTTTTGGACGTACAATAGTACTCTTTTGGTAATTTTTGTTGGAGCATCTCCAACTCGACTCTACTGTTGACGAACCAAAATTTGAGAAAAAAATTTAAATCCATCTCCAATTATTTACTCAGACTCTGACAAAAATAAATTTTTACTCAAAACTCGTACCCAATTAAGGGAAACTCTTTTCATTTACTCAAATCCTATCCAACCGAACATGAGTTGTCATATTCTGTTTAAGTTTGCTATCTTTACCATGTATTTTCTACGAAAAGTTGAAGCATGGAAAAAGAGTTTGTACATTCCAATATTTTTTTTTTCAGAAATGGAAAAAAATCCAATAATTTTTTTATAATGAAATGGGAAAAAATTCATTTTGTGCATTCCAAAAAGTTGTTTTTTTCTAGAAATGGAAAAAAGTTCATTGATAATAAATAGGATGGTACAACCATGAGCAAAACCAACCAACAATCAAAACAAAACAAGAAAGTAGTAAATATCAATTGGAACTTTTGCCCATACTTTTGCTCAACATTTGACTAAAATTCTGAGTTAGGAATTATTGGGGGGTCAAGGTATAATATTCAGTAGCTATAGGGTAAGATTTGTGAAACTGGGTGTTCCACTAACCTGGTTTTTTTTTTTTTTTGGATGTTTTAGTTTTGAAAAAAGAACTAACTTATTCCACTAACTAGTTTTTTGGTTCTATTAAACTAGTTTTTTGTATGTTTAGTTTTACAAAAAGATTAAGTGTTTTTTTTTATTTTAATAGTAGAATGATAATTTTGAAAAATATTTTAGAGATAGTGTTTGGATGAGTTTTTGGAAAAAATAATAATTAGAGAGTAATTGGAGAGAGAGAGAGAAAAATGAGAATAATGATTGGAAAGAGGAGTATGACTAGAGAGAGAAATGTGATTAATGATTGGAGAGATGAAAGATGGAGAAAGAATCTTTTTGAATTTTTTTTTGGAAATGTGAAGTGAACAAAGTGATAGTTTTTGAGTTAAAACAAATTTTTTTTTTTTTTTTTTTTTTAGCGGAACGGTCCTAAGAACGTAGCTGTATACATCTGTATATACCTATCAGCCCTATATTACCAATCGATCAGTGTAGCACCACCCCAAAATCTTCATCTGAAATAGAAAACAGAGCTCATCTGCTCCGACGACGATCGGCGACGATCAGAAACGGGTGAATCCCTTTCTCTCTGTGTTCCTCTCCCTTTCTCTCTCTGTTCGTCTCTATTTGTTTGTTGTTTTCTGGGTAATTCAGATGCTTATGCGAAATATTTTGGGGGTCTAGCAAAAACAAGTGTTAAGCATTTAGGACGTATTCTTTTGCATTTTTTAGGGTCCTGAAGTGGTGGCTTCCATTAAACATGAAAGTTTCTTCAGTTTGATAATGGGTTTAGTTTACTTACCCAAATACTATAAAGATTTGATCTTGGCAGAGTATGATTTAAGATTGGTTAGTCGTTTCAATTAATTCGTTTAGTTAAGTCATTTCAGCATCGTGTAGAATTGAAAATTGTTGGACCAGAACCAAGCTCAATTTTGGGTTTAGGTAATTGAATTCTGATGATTGAATTTGGTACTTTCTAGGGTTTTTTTTAAGGTTTTATTCCGTTGTGAAGTAATTTGAGAGTTTCTTCATTTAAATGATGATTTTAGTTTACTTCTCTTTATATCATAAGACGGCATATGTAAAGTTTGCTATGAGAGTTTTCAGTCATTTCCAATAATTGAGTTTTTTCTTTGCAGTCATTTCATCGTCAACAAAATATATAATATAGCTTGTGATTTCTGACTTATTAATGTACATTCATCTGGGATTAATGGTTTATGATGAGTGGTGCTCAATGGATTTGTTTTTGGCTCACATGCAATTCCATATTTTGTGCTTCTTTCTTGTTTAATAAACCCAGAACACAGGCAATCGTTTTGATTAGGTATGTTGATTGCCTATTTATGGAGTTATGGTCAGTTCAGTACTCAACCTCAATGGTGTTGAGTATGTTATGATTAATGATTTTTGTAAGGTTGTCATCAAATATTGTAAGATTTGAGAGTGTTGATTGATCGATTTGTATCCGGTTAATGGTCTGTTCACTATCGATTGAATGGAAAATTGAGCTTGTGATGTCTGATTTATGCAAATATTGTTGTTTTTCACTAATGGGCTCTGCTCAGTTGGGTGCGGTGCTCAACTGAGCTGAGTTTATTGAGTGCAGTCAACTTCTGTTGGATATTTACGACCGAGTTTGGCATAGTTTGAGACAAAGACTGCTCATCCTTGGATATTTACAACCAAGGTGGGTTTTGTTCTGTCAGTTTAGTGCCAATAGAATTAGCATTGAGATTCTGATATTGGACTTAAATGTTGCAACACCTTGGTTGAGAAATTTGCAAAATGTTAAGATATATAATATGTACTAGTGGAGATATGTATTTGGATATCACGACATTTTACTTGAAAAATTGCTGTAAGGTAATCTTCAATGCAGCTCTACTGACAGGATTGGCAATTTCGGTGATGTATGTAAGAATTTTTTATTTGATTTTTTAGTTGACAATATGAGAGATGTATCTGGATATGTAGCATAAGGACATTTATAGTGAAGCTACTTGTGTTGTATAGTGATTTTGAAATGTGTTGTAACTTGGTTTCTTTTCGGGTTTCATTACCTCCTTTTAGGGGGTTCTTTTGTTTTAATCACAGGGGATTGGAAGGTACTTGTAGCGTGTGAGATCCCTTTGCTTCCTTTGTTTCTAGTTCAGTGGACTTCTTGTCCTCCCTCTCATGTACTTTGTTATTTCTGGTCAATAAATTTATCTATGTTGGAAAGTTCTTTAGCATTATCGTAGCCAATAATAGTATGCACCATTCCTTCTAAATTTTTGCCTGGTAAGGTCTCAAAATCTAACCAGAACTTATGCAGTTAGTCAAAAGTCAAGTGGAGATTTGAATACAATGGGGAGTAAGGGTTGTGATGAAGTTATGATTTCTGGGAGCGACGAGTGTGCTGAAGCAACTGTTGAGATAAAGATAAAGACACTGGATTCTCAGACATACACTCTGCGAGTGGATAAATGTGTACGTACTAATTGTCATTCCATTGTTTACATATGAAGATTTTTTGCTTCGCATCTTTTTGTGTGGGTGTGGGTGGGTACTTGAAGTTCACAGCTTTTGATCATTTACTTGCTAAATTTGTAAACTTCGTTCACTTGTATTGTATACGATGTTTGTAGTACTTGAGCGTTCTTTTCAGATCCAACAGTTGTTTTGTCTAGGGTTTATTTTGACACTGCTAGGCGATAAAATGAGGGGTAAATGCCGTATTCGTGTCCGAATCCGTACTTGTAGGCCTCGTTTGATTCGCGGACTAAAATTGGCAGGATTGATAATCCTGGGAATAATAATCCGGGACTATTTGTCCAGGGACTAATTTAGTCCTGAATATCATACAATCCCATGTTTGATTCTAGCAGGATTAACACCGGGATATCTTATGTTTTGGCCAATTCCATGTTTGGTTCCCTAAATTAAATTTTGGAATTAACATCACGATTCTCTCTCTCTCTCTACAACCAATTCCAACCAGATGATGAAGTAATTTTGGACGGCAAGAATCAAATAGATGATTCTTCCAAACGTACAGATGATGAAGTACATTTTCCATCAGTAAAATTTCCAAGCTGTTGAATAATTTTTCAACATCTGAAGAACCCCAAAAACGATCCCCAAAAAGGAAATCTTCATCCTCGGAAACATGAGCAAACCAGAAAAACGATCCACAAAAAAGTCGGAATCGATCCACAAAAACGAAAACAAAATCGATCTGGAAAGTACCAAGTTTGGCCGACGAAATCGGTCCACGACGAAATCGATATGGAAAGTACCAACTTCGACCGACGAGGACACGAGAAGAAGTCCGACGAAATTGATCCACAACTCTGGCCGACGAGGATGCGAGAAGAAGACGTATTCGATCTGCCAACGGAATGAATAACGCGAGAGGAAGAAGACGATCTGGAAATTTGGGGCAAAAACATTTTGATGGCAGTTTTGTAATATTTGGCCGACAAGGACGTGAAAAATTTAGTCCGGGATAATTAGTCCCCCCCCCCCCCCAATGGGATTACACAATACCCCCCCATACAAGGATAATTTTTGTCCTGGGACTAGTAATCTCATATGCTTTTGCGGGAACCAAACAAGGGATTAATTGGGATTGGACACTTTTAATCCTATCCCAGGTGCGTAATACCCGAATCAAACGAGGCCGTAGCTTACTAAGCATTGAACTACATTGATCTGGCCCCTCAACTTGGTTTTGGTTCTGTGTCTTTACAAGCCCTTTGTATATTCATGCATCTATTTCACTTGTATTTTTCTGTGTCCTATGCACGGATATTGTGTTTACACTGCTATAGTATGCATCAATGAATCTAACTATGTAGGGGCATAAAAGTGTCATCTTGATTATTGAAAACATATCAGATCGTTACGTCTGTGCAAGTCCCAGTATGTTATTTTGGACTGGGAAGGTAAGTTTTTCACTCGAGTCTGGAATAAAAGTGGTTTGAGTTTAGGTTTTTAAAGTTGAGGAGGTATATCTTACAAATGGGTAAAGTTGATTTTTCTACGAAATGGTATTGCACTGAAATAAGATTGCTGTGGCGCCCTTAAAGCGCATAAAGTACACTAGATGACTAGAACCATTCTCCTCTTCTTGGGTAGAATCTTGGTTAGCATATATCTCTTTGTAGCTACTCTCATATGTCTCATCTTTTGGATCTTTCAATTTATACATATGCATGGCTATGAACAAACAATTCATATACATGTGCAAGCATATTCATGAGTTATTGATATTTCTTAGTTCTTTCTCTGTCAATGCCATGCAGGTGCCCATACCTGCATTGAAGGAGCAAATTGCTACTGTTACTGGTGTATTGTCTGAACAACAGCGCCTTATATGTCGTGGAAAAGTTCTGAAAGATGATCAGCTCCTGTCAGCTTATCGTATCTGTTTTCTATTGCAGTTGTTGAAGCTTAACATGAGTTAATTTCTTGTTAATTTTAAAGTGGCTGGAAAATATGCTTGTCTTGGTATAATTGGCTGCATCTAGGTTATCCCATTGACTGCTTCTATGAACAGAAGGATCTGTCACCTAGAATCTGATTGATTTGAGCATTTCCATCCCAGTTGAAACTGGGAAACTGCTCTGTCTTCACCTCTGATAGATATTCCTTGTACTCCATGAACTCCAGTGTCAAATTGTGCTGTGTAACTTGCTTCAATATGAAGAAGCCAACAGTCTCATGTCGTAACCTTTAACTGCCATCCATGTAGAGTTTTTGCTACTCTGTCGGAATTACTAGTTGCAGATTCAAGTCTTAAGAGTTATTATTTATAAATGCCTCAGAAGCGCTATATCGATTACAATCTGGTGTCAGTATTCTCGTACGCCTTGCTTTTTTGTACTTGTTATGGACATTTTTAAAAGCAAGTTTGCTCTTGTTATAATGGAGGGTGAGGTTTTCCAAGACTGATGGTTACAAAATCGGTATGTTGGGTGATTATTTGTCGTCGATGTAGAATATAGAGAGGTTTTGGTGTTTCTCAATATTCGATAGCATATACTCTCCTTCCAAGAGCTCCATGCGTGTGGAGGAACATTGTTGATTGGATGATGTTTCTCCATTTTTCATTTGAAAAAGAAAGACTTCATTGTCCTCTGCCATTGGTAGTTGATTCTCATGTTTCTGGATTCATATCTGACAGAGATGCACATTTTACTTCTACCACTGATATTTTTTTGTTGATCAGCAAAATAAATTTTATATATGAATTCTACCTCTGATATTTGTACTCAGCTTCTTTGGGTAGTGGAGTTCCTTACATCGAATGATTTTAGATGTGGAAGATGGTCACACGCTGCATATGGTTGTGAGACAACCAATGCCACCACCATTGGGGAGTACTCCTGATCATCCAGGTCTTTCTGCTACTTTTAATCTGATAATGAACTTGCTTTATACTTGCCATATCATGCAATACATGGCTGTAGATTATTTCGTATTTTGTTGTGTTCCTATGTGTCGGATATAGGATTTAATGAAAAATTGTTTACTGCAGAAACTCTTGTTCGGTTTTGCTCTAATTTGGAAACCACTATTTCTACGTAGCTTACCTCTCTCTTCTGCCTTTACGGATTTGTTGTTTTGAACTTTCTCATTTTGAATTTAGAAAAGCTTGTGTCTGGTTTCGGGCATAATTTCTATGACACCACTTAGTATTGAGTCCTTGTGAATTGTGATCTAAGAAGAACGGACAAGACACGGCACGGAAATGCAGATATGTTATTTCTCAAAAAGTAGTACACAAACACATAGGAATACACTTGAATTACTCAGGTTCAACTATATAGTCAGGTATAGATATGAGCATAAGTTTGAGTCCTAAATTATGTAGCAATTAAGATACAACAGATAATGAAGTATCTAGACGGCCAGAGGCACAAGACTCAGAAATCCTTAGAAGGTTTTTTTTTTTATTATTATTATTATTATTATTTATTATTATTGGCTGAAATCCTTAGAAGTAGGGTATACTTTGCTTACAAATTGTGCAATGGGATATGATAAGACTCTTACAAGAAGACATACATAGGAACTGGTTTATTGTAACCATATCTTACTGTGTAAACAGAGTTGGTAACATACAAGCTACAATATTTCATCTTCCTAAACCCTCTTCTATAATATTCCATAAAAGTATCCTTCACATTTCTGTACCCATTTTAATTAAGTTTATGTTACTAGTCTAATACATTAATATTTTCTCTTCTTGTTTAGGATAGGATATGCCAAATTCCGAATTTTGGTAGTCGTGTTAGTAAGCAACTAAGAAGTTTCAATTACATATACATACTATTGTCTTAGCCATGGAAACCTAAGAAGTATTGGACACATTGCACAGAGTGTCGGACACTTGTTTGAATTAAGTTTCTTATTTCTAATTTTAGAAATAAAGAAAAAAAACTATCAGACACATATCTGAGAAGTGACATGTTGGACATAGACACGTGACCTTCTTTGAATTAACCATGCTTCTTAGATTGTGATTATAAAAGTTGTTAAATTCGGTCTTCCCCTTTCCTAAGCATGTTGTTTGACCTCATTGTGTTCTGTATCTCTATTTCTCTGATGTACTTATCAATATATGTTGTTCATGCCCAAATTTCCCTCACTGGTTGTTTCTCTCGTCTACTCACCGACTATTGTTGGATCAACTATGACCAAGATATGCTTGCTCCCAACCCTTTTTTCATTTGCCGTATTGGAAAGAGAATCTATTAAAGTGCATCTCATTTCTTGATACTTCTCTGATTCTTTCAAATACATCTTTGTGAGTTACATCTTAGGTTCTGCAGTGACAGCGCTCTATAAATTTTTAGCAAGGTGTTCTGAAATTACCTTTAACTCTAGTAGCTCTGTTAACCATTTATATGAACACAGAATCTCAAATGTGACTAAAGAGTGCGACCAAAAACAATATCTTCTTTCCAGAAAGATTGTCTACTATGTAAAATGAGCACTTCAAAAAAAATGTTTGCCGGGGGAATTCTAACTATTTGCCTGCAAGTTACTAGACATCAATGAGTTCTTTTAATTTCGAAGAATTTTTTTTTAATGTTCTTGTTATGCGTAGTTGACAATCTTTTTGGAATGGAGGGGGCAAGAGTTTACAATTGTCCTGGACGAGTTTCCATATCTTGAGCCAAGGTTATACCGGCGTATCAATCTACTGTCATCCTTTTGAGGGAAATTGTGATGAATAGATTGACACAGGCTTTTTCTAAGATGTGCTCTTCTTATTTTGTGCCCATCAGGATGACGTGATGAGATTACTTATCATAGTCCTAGATGCGAAGGAAGACTGTTCATGACAACAGAGTTCTGCAGCCTAGTTGAATTTCTTTGATGATTGCCCATTATTTCATAAGCTAAACAAACGAAAACTTTAAAGTAGATGTTATGATAAGTAAATTAGTACAGTTAGACCGTCAGCAATGGACATGGTGTAGGTTTCAATCGCCTACTTTGTTTCATTTTGGACTTTCATGTGCCACGTGTCAGATCTTGGTGGCAAATGGTTAATTGGTTGCTACTTGTTCTCATCCTCTATTGTTCATAGTAGCAAGTTTTGTGGGTATACTGAAATGCTTCTTTATTTCTCTTTTTTTGGGGGCTTCAGTGAGTGAGATTTACAAATGTATACAACTGTCTGTTCAGTTGCAGGTTTCTGTAAATTGTCTCTTTCATAAGAGATTGTTCATGTTTTTAATGGCTAATTTTCAACGGTAAGTGTTCCCATTTTCGCAGGGACTGATCCTGCCTCAAGTAGCAGTCAAGGAAATCAAGCGGGGCCTGGTGTGGTACTTGGAAGCTTTAATATATCAGAACAAGGAGATGGTGTTCTTCCAGATTTTGGTCGGGTAAGTATATCAGCTATCTTCAGTTTGAACGATCTTATTCTAAATGGTGCTGACTATCTGTGTGAATGTTTTGATCTCTCTCTCTCTCTCTCAACACCATAGATTGTCTCAGCTGTTCTTGGTTCATTCGGTATCACTAATTTTGGAAGTGGCAACGAAGGGGCTGATATCAGGGTAAGTTTGTGACAATTTTAAAAACCTCGATGGGCTGTTTTTATTTAATATCAAAATGAAGTTCATTTAGTTCAATTTCCTGTAATAATAATTTTTTCCACTATATTTGCTTGCGTGCCGTGCCGTGTGAACCTATTGGTGTTGAATATCCCATAATCTTTTGTCATTAACCATTTTGAAAATGAAGCGATGATATGCTTGAATTGTTGTGGGCACATAAGAAACTTATTTTATAGAGCTTCATTCCTTTGATTTGGTCTAGTCACGGTCCCACGGCTTGGGCTAATGAAATGATTTGTTTCTAACCCTTCCTTCTTAATGTAATTGTGAGGAAGCGATAGACTCTCAGGAGCTTTGGTTCATTCGCCAGGAAGAATTGAGCGCTTAAATGTATAAGAAATTTTATTATGGTTTTAATTCCAGGGAGCCGCTCCAGAAGGCCTTTTAAGAACACCTGTTGGTGGCTCAAGAAATTCTACTGGACAGCAAACTGACCAACCTGCCTCAAGGGGTCAGTCTGATCCCCACAATGTCGCTTCTTCATTTGCAACTTCTGTGCCTTTGGAGCATCTACACCCTCCTGTATGTTTCAAGTCCCCTTCTCTAGGATTTTCTTAATTTTTGTTTTGTTTTCTATTTGCATTTTATCATTTTGTCACCATATTGAAATCTCTCTTGTGCAAGTATCTTCATCTTGAAGTAGTTTCCCTCCTCCTCCTCTCTCTCTGTGTAACCTTGTGTTTGCAGGTGATTCCGGATTCCGTGACAACATTGTCCCAGTATTTGACTCGTATGAGGCATGAATTCAGTGGAAATGGTAAGAATTCCTTCTTCTTTTTTTCTCTTTTTTTTTTTTTTTGTTGTTGTTGTTGTTGTGTAGATCTTTGGTTGCTTTTCAATAATTTACGTTGAAGTACTTTGGATTTGGCAGTCAGAGGCCAGAGCAATAATTCTCAAGCTGCTGGTACTGGACAAGACTATGATGCTGCCGTACGTTCAGCTGCTGGACGGGGAGGTCTCCCAACACCAGCTTCTTTGGCAGAAGTGATGCTGTCTACAAGACAAATACTCACCGACCAAGCAGCAGATTGTCTATCTGTAAGCACTTGACCAATTAATTTGGTTTGTTATTTTTATTAGATTTATAATTTAAAAGAGTGCTGTTGTTTATGTTTGACCACCTCAAAGGTAAATGTAGTAGTGTTTTTCGGAAACGTTACCAATATTGGAATCAGAATGCATTACTATAGACAACAGGGGAGGGATTTAGATTCTGACAAAAAAGAGACATTGATAGTGACAAAAAAGAGACATTGATAGAGGACTCGAATTCTTGTGAGCTATTTGATTTCTGAAGGATTTAGATTCTGACAAAAATGTTATCCAGTTTTCAGAAGACCTATTGTAATTTTGTTTTTTGAAATCATCTCTTTTCTGCTCTGAATTACTAACATTGATAACTACCAAAACTTCAAGAGCTCATTTTGCAGTAGCAAATATTCAATGGAAAAACCAGAAAGATTTGCAGGGTTGTTAAATGCTTTTTTACCACCGTTTATGCTTAGATTGGACTTAGTCAAGAAAATCATGTTCTTGTTGGCTGGTTTTTCTTTTCAAATGAATCTTGAGGACGTTTATGGGCAGTAATATAAAAGACAACAGTTTGTCGGGCCAGAAGATTTTTAGTTATTAAGCAACCCCCTAAATTTGTTGTTGTTCCCAATGAGTTTTTGCTTTTCTTTTATTTTTTTAAAACTAATATTGTGAAGCAGCATTATAGTGGAACAAAAACTAGTTATCAGTCTGGTAAACGAAGGGGTTAGCTATCGGCTAATAGACTTACAGACGGACTCTTGATTCCGGTTCTTGGATCCACAAGATAAATCACCATTAACACAAGGACTAGAGTTTGAATTGTATGGAATAATAGTTCAACACTGGATTTGCTCTTAGGCTTACATTTCTATTAATAATAAAATCATAACCCCAATGCTACTAGGGATCTAGTTAGTTCCTATGAACCAAGAATCCGAATAGACTTGGGAAACAAAATCAACTAAAAAACATAAACATTCCTTGCAAAAACTATTTCTACAATAACAAAACTTGGAATATAAAATCTTCCAAATCTTTGGAAAAAAATTGAAAAGAAAATTGGGAAAAAAAAAAATTGGAAGCAGAAAATGGAAGTAACGGGAAGAAACTTTGAAGGGAGCTTTGGACTCGTTTGTCCCTCACTATTGATTCTTGCTGAGGAAGGAGCAAGCTGTTTAACGAAAAGTTGCAGTAGAATTACGCATATGAGATATTAACAAACTTTTGGCATTGTTCTATTTCATATTTGCAGCAACTTACAAGACAACTAGAGGATCAAGCAAATATAACTGATCCTTTGGCAAGGACGAGCATTCAATCCAATGCAATGAGATCTGGCGTTCTTTTGCAAAACTTAGGTGCTTTGCTGCTTGAGCTTGGCCGCACAACCATGACATTGAGAATGGGCCAAACACCGGTGCGTTTATTTTGTTCCCTTTTTCTCACATGGCATTTAACTTGTGTTATTTGTGACATGGGCGTAGTAAAAAAACTTCTTGGGCTCTTATGCTCTGTTTATAGAATGAGGAATCGTATCAGATCACTAGGGAGGCATTAAGATTAAGTTAATCCTACATCCTGCAAGGTGTTGTAGATACCATGTTTTGTGGAGTCCCATAGATGATAGCTATTTAATCCTAGCAGCAAAAGCTCTGACTGAAGATGGAATATGGTTCTTCTTGGACTTACATTCCTATTCAATGCAAAAATCCAGACAACGCAAATATGGCAGACTCATATATCTGGTTCCATAAATCTCACAGATTGACTTTTTTCAGGCCGATGCTGTCGTTAACGCCGGTCCTGCGGTATTTATATCAACATCAGGCCCCAATCCTATAATGGTTCAGGTAAAATGCTTGACATTGATTGGAATTCTTTATTTCTATCAAACCTCAGCAAATTTTGTGTTAAGACAACGATTGCAAGCCTAAACCAAAACTAAATACTCGTAAGATCAAGCAAGTAATTTTACATCATATGCAGAAAATTAAGCAACATTGATCAAC
Organism: Vaccinium darrowii; assembly: GCA_020921065.1. Lineage (NCBI taxonomy): Eukaryota > Viridiplantae > Streptophyta > Magnoliopsida > Ericales > Ericaceae > Vaccinium > Vaccinium darrowii. Next base: position 34,799,545 of record CM037160.1, read on the forward strand.
TCTGTTTTCAAATGTGATATCTGCGGCTCTGCCATCGCCCTCAGTAATCTCATGGGTTGATTCCAATTGCTACAGTATATGTTTCGGTGTAAAAATCCAAATTGGGCCAGGAATTGGAGTGGTATAAAAATCAAAACATACACTCTAGCAATTGGAGTGAACCCATGATATTATTGAGGGCAATGGTAGATATAACATTTGAAGAAGATCCTTGTTCATTAATTTTCTGCATATGATGTTTACTTGCTTGATCCATTTGAGTTTTGGTCTAGGATTGCAATTGTTGACATCGATTGGAATTCTTCATGATTTGTGCATAAGTTAACACAAAATTTGCAGTGGTTTGATTGGAATTCTTCATATTTTTCTGCGTTCTTCCATTACTCCCAAACAAATTTGAGCAGCCACTTCCTTTTCAACCTGGGACAAGTTTTGGGGCGATTCCAATGGGATCTGTTCAACCTGGCTCTGGACTATCTGGAGCTTCTCTTGGATCTGGTTTCCTTCCGAGAAATATTGACATCAGGATTCGTACAGGTAATGTTCTTACCGGTGGTTGTTTTAGGTTTTCCAACGATGTTTACAATATTTCAATATTTTTTAGTGTACTGTAACGGGCATAAGTTTTTTAGTGAATTGATTTTTAGCACTTCCCTTTTTTACATTGGCACTCTTTCTTTTTTCTTTCTTTCTTTCTCTTTATTATGTAAATTTACAATTGTGTTTTTCATTTATCAGTTCTCAATTCACTATTTCATACACGAAAGTGCATTGTTAAAGGAGTGAAAATATATTGAAGGAATTTGATAAATTATGTCCTAATAGATTTTTTCCACTTTGAGTTGTTAGAATTCCTTTTCTTATGTATGAGGGCTAAATCTGGAATCAAATAACTCCTTATGGATGTCAACTTTACTCGTAGGTCCATTAATCCCCACACCCAATGGGAATCAAAGGGAATCAGCTGCTGCACAGCAGTCTCCAGTGCAAAGCAACCTATCAACTTCTGGAGATGGAAGCTCCATTCATCAAGCTGCTGGTGGACTTCAATCTTCCACTAGGGATCCTCAAGTGAGGGTGGTCCCTATCAGGACTGTGGTTGCAGCAGTGCCTGCTTCCGCCAGGCGTTCCTCTTCTGATTCATCTCATGGTTCTGTGGGGTTAATGTATCCAATTATTGCAAGAGTTCAACGCGTGGGGTCTGGAAATTTGAATAATCCAAGCGGTTCTCAAGTATCGGACGAGCGTGTCTCTGCTGGTGTGGAGTCTAGGCAACAGCAGTACCCTGATTCTGCAGCACCACAGCGCGACATGGGATTACCTGGAGTAGATGGTAACTCAAGTACTCAAGACTTACTTAGACTGCTCTGATTTCTTTGCTTGATGTGACTTAGTACTGAAACTTGCTGTAGATGTAAGACAGCTTAGATAGGTTGTATTTGCCTCTATTTGGAAGGGCTTTGCTCTTTCTATGCTGATCTAAGAAGCACAAACTCTTCTACCCCCTAACATATCTTTGTCCGACGCGTGTTGAACGCGGACAAGTTCGGACACCGCCAAATAGGGGTGAGATTTTAAAATACATCTCAGTAGTTGGAGAGGCTAGGGACATTCTTACAGCATGCTGAGGACAGGTTAGAGAGCATGGTGCAATTTATAAAAGGTTTGTGATGGTCAAAATTCATGGATACTTAGTTCTTGAGTACTCATAATCATAAATTCGTAATTGTATCCCCTTTTTTATACTTAACTTGATAGAAATAACATGTTTTTAATTGTGTGGGAATTTGTACCTACAAAATGTATATGCAAGTTTTTCAATCGGTTTCCTTTTCTCCTGTTCTGGATTTTTTAGAGAGTGTTTCCTCCTTTTATTCGGAAACTTCCAGTGAATCTGTCATTGTATAGAAAGTTGCCACTGTCTTGAGATCTATTATATTCTACATGTCCTTAACAAGTCTGCGTCCAAATTTTTTAGAGATGACATCTCTGTGCCGTGATCGTATCCATGCTTCTTGGATGCTAAAGAAGTCTCTTCCTTAACTTGCTTAGTTTGGAAAATTTTTAGCTAATTGTTGAGTTGAATGCTTCAAAGACAAATGAATGGATTCATTTAAGTTCATGTTTCTTGTTGAGTGTTGCTTGACAATCTATGCTTCATTATTTGGTCATTCTGAGATTTTGGGTTCCCATTTCTTGAATGCTCAGGATTCTAACTTGCCCACTATACTCTAGTATGTGTTTGTGCCTTAAAATAGAATACATCATCAGCTGTCCGGTATTTTGCCAAAATTTATCTAGCGGATCTATATTCAGTTTTAGATCCAAAAAGTAGACAAGAAACATAACGTTAAACATGTAAAACATTTCTTTTTTCAGCCAACACTCCCGGCGGTGCAACACAAAATGGTCAAGGACGCTCTGCACAGATTCCCAGTGGACTTGATCAGTTGCTGAGGTCCATGTTTCCCGGAGTTGATAACATCTACTACCAGGGAACAGATGCAAGTTCTGCTGTGGGTAACGTGGGACCAGGTCAGGGCACTACCACTACTACTCAGGAGGCTGCCCCAGGAGCGGGTGATGAAGGAATTTTCTTGTCTAATTTACTACGTCAGATCATGCCCATTATATCTCAAAACACAGAAAGTCGGTCTTCACCAGATGGAGGCAGCGAAAATATGGATACGACGAGACCAGCTTCTTCAACGCAAGTGAGTTTGTTTCCAATTATGTTTTCCACAGCGTTAAAGATGAAATTAGGACATCTGACATTTTTTCAACTTGGAAAATCAAATATGATGTGGCTATCTAGGCTTTCTAACTGATCATTGCACATGTGTACAAGGCTCAGGAGAATTCAGACAGGGGGACCTCATCAGATCGGCGTGGTGGCCCACCATCCCCGAGCTCCAAACGTCAAAGGGTGATTTTCTCTTTCTCCTGTTATGTCGTTTTGTGCATCTACTAACGAAGTTTCCTGTGGTTTTCCTCCCATTATTGCCAGAAATACCTCTCTTTTTAAATTACGCATTTATGACATGCTAAGAACCTTGACCTAAGTGGTTGTTTTTCATAATGCCCAGTCTTCTATAATAGTCTTGAGTAGAGAGTAAAAGGAGTCTTCCCTATTATGTTTGAGGGTGATATGAAGTAGAAAATAAAGTTACCCAAGTGTTGATCTCAATTACGTAGTAAAGCTCCCCCGACTCTGAGATCCTTCCACAAACCTCCCCAAGCTTTGATATACTCTCCACGCAGTTCTAAGGCGGCCTCTTCTAATGCAGTAGTCACCACAGAGCTTCTTGCCTCGATCGTATTCCACAACACTATTCCCATACGACCTATGGATGGTTGTGGCGGACATAAATTGAGTGAAGGTTTCTTAGAGGGAAATGTTGATCTAGAATATTAAACTCGGTGAACTCTTGGGAATGCCGAGAGTCTGCGTACACTCTGTGAACTAAGACGTTAAAAAGGCAAGCTTAGGGATTGAGAAACGCAATCTGTTTTATGAATTGAGAAACGTTTGATGGTTGAGATTTAAAAAAATCCCATGTGCCTGCTCGAGAGAGTCGACTGTTGTCAAGTGAGGTTTGATCCGGTAAGCGGGGTTGTATGTTGAGTGAGTTTTGACCTGGTATTAGGTGGGGTCCCCCGCAGTGAGGTGATGTAGACCTTTTTCAAGTGAAGGTCCTGCCCTAGGAAACTAAGGAGAGACAACATCTATCAGTCCAAAGACTCTGGACTTGCTTCCATATTCCAAAAGGTTTAGCAAACTGAAGGGCTAGTGCCTGTTATTTCAATGAAGTAACGGGGTGTTACTTAGGCTTAGCCACAAACCTCCCCGAGCTTTGACTTATCCAAAAACTTTATTAATTTTACATGGACTTCTAGCTTTTGTATACTCGTGATCTAGCTTTTGTATATGCACCCTGTTTTGCCTTGCCACGAAGAAAATTACATTAACAGAAACAAAGCTCTATTTGAGGTCTGGTATTTCATGGTACATGGCGCTTTCCTTCCTCCCTTTCTTGCCCTTCTTTTCCCCGGGTTTGGTGGATTTTAACTGTTCCGAAAGTTGATGCATACGTACATAATTTCTGCAGAGGGAGTGATTATCTGAAAGGCCCGCCGTAAGGGCCCAGGGCACAAGAAAAATGTGATGAGGCTTTCGGTTCAGCTTAGTCGAGATCTTCATTGCAAGTTCAGAATTCCGAAAGTTCAAAAACAGCTACAGTTGTCGACGTGTGAGGCAGATATTTGAATAAGAATGATAGGGATATTGTATTGTGTTACCATCCTTTTGCTTTACCGTATGCAATTTTTGCTTCATGTCTATCTATTTTATTTCTGGGCCTATGGGTGTATGATATTTATCACACTCCAAACATTTGGAATGTACTGGGCATGATGTTTTTGCTGGAATTGTTAAGAGCATTTGGTAACTCATGGGGTTCAATCTTTGTAACTTTTTTCCTTCTGGTTTGGTTGGAGAAACTTAGTATCTGGAAGTAAAGAAATTGTCATCGGTTAATAGAATGTGAGGCGCGTTACGTTTCATTTGTGCTCTTTCCCAAAATTATTTGATTTTCTCGTATTCTTTCGTGGCTTCGAGCTGAAAAGGTGTGTAGGGTACAAAGCTCGTATGTACTAAAATTTTGACATTAACAAAGATAATTATGATATAATCGTTTTCCAATGTTTTCTGGTTCAAATGCAAAATATGCCGTAATGCGCAAGTGTTCTATCTTGTCTCTTGGCAACGATGATATTAGGAGAAGCTCCGACGATATTGTTTTCTTAACCTGAAAAGTTCACAACTTAATAATTCACTATAGAGGTGAGGACTATGCATGTTACAAAAAAAAACCCCTTCGACTATTTGCGATTCTTGCGAAGCTTTGAATAGAAGACCAAAAAAATTTAATGTCAAACAAAAAAAGGACCAATCAATAAGCTCTAAGATTGCAAAGTCTGCCGGGTAACTATCCGAGGGACAAAAATTTGTGCATTCTATTCATGACATTCAAGAGGGACTGTAATTGTAGATTCTATTCATCACATTCAAGGTTAATATGTGACAAATAATGTAATGTTTGTTCTACTAGTCTTCTGAGTTGTACGTTTTTTCGTAAGTGCTATTATAAGTGCATGATTGGATCACGTTCAATGCATCCCGAGGAATTGAATTCTTATGATGTACTATCTGTCAGCACTCTTGATAGCGAAAGTAACGCTCTGTTTTTGGTGTTGGAACGGTGTTAGTTATTGTTAGGCAGTTATGATTCGGCATGCGAATCGGATTACCGGAATTCTGGGGTGGAAATCGAGCGAAAAAAGTAATCTTACATTTGGAAATATTAAGAAAACTTTATTTTATTGTGTATTCTCCAAATGATATTGGACATCAATACAAATGGTATCCGAACATATGGCTACCAATATCCCATTAATTTGATTTCTTATGTGAATGACCTACTCAACATTTCCGATAAATTATACGGTTCCGATCCCAAATATAGATTATAGAGCGTTTACAATTGAAGTCACTACAGGGATATAGTGACTTAGGTCACTAAGGGTACCCCAAAATCTCCACCTAAGGGTCCATCATCATTAAGCCCGCGAGCCTAAAGCCCGTCTGACTAATAGGGCTTGAGCCTTGAGCTTAGCCCGAGGCCGTTGGTGTACGCGTAGCCCAACGCAAATAATAAATGGGCTGGGCTTGAGCTTGGTGATTGAAGCCCATCTGCTCATAAGCCTGAGGTTTTATTACGGGCCGGTACAAAAAACAAATATTTATTACCACTAACTCCAATCATTCTTTTTAATTACCACTAACTCTATTAAGGTCAATCACTCTTTTTTGGGGCTTAGGCACTTAGGGTGCACTTTCCTATTATAGGGTTTTTAGTAGTTTAGGTACTTTCATAGGGTACCCTAGGTTTACGTTTAGGCACTTTCATAGGGTACCCTAGGGTTTAGGTTTAGGGTGCACTTTCCTATTATAGGGTTTTTAGTGGTTTAGGTACTTTCATAGGGTACCTTAGGATTTTAGGCACTTTCATAGGGTATCCTAGGGTTTAGGTTTAGGTACTTTTATAGGGTACCCTGGGATTTAGGTGTGGTGGGTAGAGAGAGAGAGAGAGAGAGATGGAATAGCCCACGTTTTGTCAACGAGTAGTGCTGGTCAACGAGTGTTCCTGCGCACATGGGTGAGTACTGGAGTTGTTGGTGCTTTTTCCAAAATGATTTGGAGCGCACGGTGCACCAAGTTAAAAATGTGGAGCGGCCCGTCAATAGCTCTAAGCCTGACCTGTAAAATCTGCTCGATTACCTGGCCCGCGCAACCGACCATGTAGCCCACAAAGTAAATAATCACAATTTCCATTTAGAAAATATTATTATTTTGCATTTTATTTAGTTTTTGTTATCTCACACTCATATAAACAAAGTTCAAGGGGAAAAAAGTAATTGTGATTGTGTGATTAGCATAAACAAGCATATTTTAGATATAAAATTCTAATTTAATATATCAAAAGAATTAAGGTTTGCTTTATATAAGTATATCGTATGTTGTATGCATTGAATCACGTATTGTCCATGGATGATTGTTGAATTGGGATGGATGGAGTATTCGTTATTAAAAAAGTCGTGTAATATGGCCTTGTTTGATGGCACTTATGTTTTCTGTTTTCTGTTTCTGGTTTTAGAATTTTCACAATTTAAAGGAAAAAATATTGTTTGTGTGCCACTTCCACTTTCAAATTCTACTTCTTATTTCCACTATTTATGAAATTTGGGGAAGTTGAAAATCTCAACTTTCACTTTTTGTTTTTGTTTTTGTTTTCCCACTCTTAGCCACCACCTCCAGCCACCACCCACCACCCACCATCACCGCCACCACCCCACCACCACCTCCAGCCACCACGCAACACCACCACCACCCACCACCTCCAACCACCACGCACCACCATCACCGCCACCACCCACCACCCACCATCACCACCCACCACCACCACCCATCACCACCACCCACAACCCACCACCCCACCACCACCGCCGCCACCCACCACCTCTAGCCACCACGCACCACCACCTCCAGCCACCACCCACCCCACCACCAACACCCACCACCCCCCCCCCCCCCCCCCCCCCCCCCCGCCACTACCTGCCACCACCGCCCCACCACCATCGCCACCCACCACCTCCAGCCACCACGCACCACCATCACCGCCACCCCCCACCACCTCCAGCCACCGCGCACCACCCAACATCACCGCCACTACCCACCACCTCCAGCCTCCCGCCGGCACACCTCCAACCGACTCATAATTATGTTTTTACTTTTTTTTTTTTTGAAAATTATTTCACACAAACACATTTTTTGTTTTCACTTCCTTTTTACGAAAAACAGAAATTAAAAAGCAGAAACAGAAAATAGAAAACAGAAGTGTTACCAAACATAGCCATAGTGTTTAATTTTCCAAACCCTGATATGAAAATGTTAGAAGAAAGAAAAATTTAAAGGGAGGGAAGAATGTTATTGTGTGATTACAATATATGTTTGTTAACACAAAACCAATTTTAAAGGACGGAAAGAATGTTATTGTATGATTACAATATATGTTTGTTAACACAATTTCTTTTGCTAGATTAATTTTTGCTCTAGCTTAATTAAATTTTGAGTAGTTAAAATATTATTTCATTTACCAAAATAGTCGCGACTTGTGAGAGATTGCGAGGGTGTAGTTTTATTTAATTTCGTTATTGTTACGGGGCTCAAATAAAACAAGGAACCACAAAGTTATTACGATTGGAAAGAAAGAAATAAAGAAAGTTTGTGTCTTGGACCTTTGCTACTTAATTGTTCTCACAGAGTAGATTTTGTTAGTTCAAAATTGTCCATTTATCTACCGTTGCACTATTCGCACTTACGCGTCTATTTGAATCGATATAACAATATAGGGAAGTAAATTCAAGTTATCCTCCCACATGTTAACTTTTTGAGGCTTTGGATGACTGAGATTGAATCTATAAAACAAATAAAGAAACAAGTCTATAAAACATCTTCGCCAGTCCCGCTCACCCAACTATCAGCCCACAACCAGATTGGGCTAAGCCCATAGGTTTGGCCTTTATTTCAACTTCTGACACACTACCTAAGTTGTAAAAAAATAAAAAGGGCCGTTGTCCAGGGTAATAATGGAAAAAAAAAAAAAAAAAAAGGTCGTCATGTAAAATAGAGTAACAATGAAGGAAAAAAAATATTTTCCTTTGATTAAAAAAATAATACCAAAAATTTCACCAGATGTTCAAAAGGGTCAACCCATGTCTCCCTAGGGGCAACCCGTAACCATATCAAACGTGACTTAAAAAGGGTAGTTTCGTCATTGTGGCACTTTAGGGTTCTCGTTAGGTTATATATAAACCTTCTTTACCTCGTCGAGCTGCTCTCACTCTGCTTGGCTGCGTCTAGGGTTTCTCTCTCTCTTCTCTGCACTTCCGTCTTCCTTTACCGCAGCTCTACTCAGTCAATCATGGCCGAACAGGTATAACTCTTCTCTCTCTCTCTCTCTCTCTCTCTCTCTCTCTCTCTCTCTCTCTCTAATATTCCCGATCTGATGGCTATGCGTTTGTTATATAGACGGAGAAGGCGTTCTTGAAGCAGCCGAAGGTGTTCCTTAGGTAAATTGTGTATGAATCATTTTCCGTGTTTACATGATACCCGTAGAAGTATATATGCGATTTATAATGAGGTTTAGCGATTTAGCATTTCAATGAATGTATTGCAGCTCGAAGAAAACAGGGAAGGGGAAGAGACCTGGAAAGGGAGGGAATCGGTACTTCAAGAATGTTGGCTTGGGGTTCAAAACTCCCAGAGAGGCAATTGATGGTACCACTATACTATAATGCTGTTTTCGAAAAAAAATTGTTCGTCTTGTTCATATTCTGGTGTATTTTCTATGATTGGTAGATGTGTTTGATTTTACTGTTGGGCGCATGTAGTACATGTCATGTGTTTATGGTCGTCGGTTGTTGTTTTACTGTTTCCATGCGTGTGGGAAATGGCTTTGGGAATTAGTTGATCTGGAGTTGAATTTACATTTCTTATTAAGGGTTATGGAATTATGACTCGTGTTGTGCTTCATTTATACATACTAAAAGTGGTGGCACGCGCAATGCGTATGCTTCATTTATGCATGCTAAAAGAATCAATAAGACAAATGAATGAGTTCAAAAATTTAATATTTTTATGCATCTGAACAACTTCCAACATGTTGTGTTTAAATCTGTTGTTATATTGTTTGACGGGTGTGGGAAATGAATTTGGGAAATTAGTTGATCTGGAGCTTCATGTTTCTTAATTTTTCAGAATTAGGACTTTTTTGTGTTGTGCTTCATTTGTACATCTGTTGTCTGGAATCCAAAGTCAATAATGATGCATCAGAAACAGACCAGGGCATTCTATGGTTGCATAGGAGAACTAAACTAAAAATATAGGAAACCCCGACTGCTGGTATCTTGTCTTTGTGACTGTTATCAGCTCCATATTGTTTTATTGTATTTCCATGTCTTTAGAGATTGGCTATGATGAATAACGGAATAAGTACTTTCCAGGTGTACTGAGTCACAGATTTGTTGTCATGATATTATTTGGGAATCTACAGTGTTTGTAGCTATAAACCTTCTTCATTGAATCTCTCTTGAAAAAGATTTGTCTAGTGATTGTCGGGCTGCAAAATGGTGCTAGATTGTCCTTTTGCATGATTATGTAGTACAATTATGGGGGTATATGTTCGAAAACCGCTTTGACCTTAGAAGTGGCACTATTAATTAATTCTTGTTTCTACATACGCATTTTTGCATTTTCTTGCGGTGAAATGGTTTTGGTTTAAAAGGATGGGCTTACACCAAACCGAACCTCAAGTCTCAATCATTGGAGGGATGGATTTTAGAATGAAAAATGGATGAACCCTATATACTTCCATAGGTTCTGTATCTTTGGGGGCATACTTTGTGTTACTCTTAAGGAGGTTTATGTTGATGCACATGTGTAGTGGTATCAAATGTTTGCAGCATATTCTTGAACTATCTTTGTTTAATTGTGTTTGGAATGATTTCCCCGTCTACATATTTCAGCTATTGAGGAAAACTCTGTTTGATTACACTAATCAACACTTTATCGTAGCAATGAGGGAGGTCATCATCCTAGGAGTAATCAAACTGTCATGGTCTTATGGTTTTAGAAATACTATGTAGTAATTAGTTTTTTTCTCTGTTTGCAGGAACTTATATTGACAAGAAATGTCCATTCACTGGAAATGTGTCTATCAGGGGTCGCATTATCTCTGGAACCTGTCACAGTGCCAAGATGATGAGAACAATCATTGTTCGCCGTAACTACCTCCATTATGTCAAGAAATACCAGAGGTAAAGCTGATCATTTTTTCTTTCCATGTTTTTTTTCTCAGTTCTCTCTCTCTCTCTCTCTCTCTCATCTTTTATTTGTTTGATTTAATTAGGTACGAAAAGAGGCATTCAAACATTCCTGCTCACATATCACCATGCTTCCGTGTGAAGGAGGGAGACCATGTTACTATCGGCCAGTGCAGGTTAGCATTGGAATTTTATGCTGCTTTGCAGTATTTTGTCAAAACTGCTTCCTTGTTCTCCCCATTTAAAAAAAGAAAAGAAAGCTGCTTTTCTCAATGTGGCTGTGTTCCATTTTGCAGGCCATTGTCAAAGACCGTGAGGTTTAATGTGCTCAAGGTTATTCCAGCTGGTTCTTCTGGTGGTGGAAAGAAGGCGTTTACGGCAATGTGAATTGTGATGGAGTAATATCTTTAGTGGTAATATAGCGTAAGGCAGACCATGGCATTAGATTGTGTTATGTCAGTTCGAAGGAACCTTTTCATTTGATTTGCTGTTGGAAATTTTGAATTTTTGTATGTGGCCGGATTTTGGTCTTGAGTAAACGAGTTTTTGTTTGTTTCCAACTCTGATCATAAACTTCATTGTGTTATGGTCATGAAATTTGTTTGCGTTGCCTGGTAATTGACTTTTCTTGTGCTTTCTCTATTAATTACGATGTCCCTGTAGTTGCTCTGAGAATCGTCTGAGAATATGTGATTCCTGAGCGAAACCCGACAACATTAAAATGATTGTAGCTTTGGGACCGTCTAAGTTTTGACCCTTTTCGGGCCTTGACATACCTACTTTGATTAACATTTTCATTTGTTAGACCTTGTTAACCATGCATAAATTCTGTTCTTGTGCCGATGCTGGAGAGGGTTCAAGGAATTGGATGATTGAGTAGCAAAACTCTGAATATAGCATTTTCCTCTTGTGGTTGGTTACCTTCACAAGCTACCTTCTTTTGGTTAGACAACTGGCTTGTTTTGGGTCCATTCGAGAGATTATCTCGGGCCTCTCACAGAACCTGAGCTGCTCTTTGGAGTCGGAGATTGTTGGGACTTGGGAGGATAGGGACTGGACTCTTAGCGCTCTCTTGTTTGAGCTCCCTCTGCTGATACTTGATTGCCTCTCCAGGACTTCATCGCTTGGAAAGCTAACCCATCCTTGCATTATCTATTTCCTGTGGTTAGCAATCAAGAATCGCTTCCCGTCGTTGGAGTTCTGTTCGGCTCGTAACATTTCACCGTCTATTATATGTCCCCTTTTGAGGCATTGATTACGAAACTACTTTGTCGGATTAGATAGCATTGAACCCCATACCCAGGTTCTTGCGTATTTTACTGAAGACCTTGCCTCTTGATTTAAACTACATTGCTAATATTGCGCTGAGCGGGGGAATCGGAGAGGTGTCGAAGTTGGGGATAGGGGCAACTCCATAGGGGCTAAAACAATGACAATTTGGCTCAAAATATGCGCTGAAAAAAAGAGGATATAAATTAGATTTTCTTTAGTATTGTCAGCGTCGGGTTATTCATGCGAGGTTAAAATATATGTTTTCGATTACATTATTATAGCTCACCAAATTGTTAAAGGGAATTAGACGGCTTCTTCTTCTCGCTCTCTCTCTCTCTCTCTCTCTCACGCTCTCCATTTTTGTTTTTTGTTTTTTCATGCAATTTTTCATCATAGACACGCTATGTATGTTAGCACTAGATGAAACTCTTGCAGTTGCTCGGGGAATAACCAAGTCTCCATTCACCGTACTAATTTTCATTAATTGTATTCTCTTTAAAATGTTATGACAGAAAACACCATAATATATTGATGAGGGATGAGAGAGAGGGGGAAAACAAAAAAATTCTTATCAACAATCGGATCAAAACCATTGGTAAAGCTCACGAATGAGACTTGTGTTTCAACATGGAGGGCAGCTTACAGATCAGCTTTTAAACGAAAAGTAATTTATCATCTTTGTGTCTTTCTAACCAATGTACCATCATCCTTCACACAAAAATATGACTCCCCAAGATTTAGCAGATCCAACTATTGAGTGTATCGCCCTTGACCTTGTTTTCCGAGTGTCTGAGAAATGAGAATGTCCGTAACATTTAAAGTGCGCCCAGAGTATCCGTAACATTTAAAGTGGGCCCAGAGTGTCCAAATTGAAAATGTTAGTGAAAAAAGTAGAGATACTTTGAACTTGAGTGTCGGACACGTGTCTAGAGAGTGTCAGCGTTTGACAAGTTGCCGATACTGGTACGTAACTTCCGACGAAAGTGGTACATAGTTTGGCCCTATTGCCTGACGAAGAAAATAAATCTTCAATGGTCCCACCCTCCGGGGGGTGAATATTGATGGAGCTACCAACAAAAGGGATCAACAATAACATAACCCATTTAGTCCCCAATAATTGGGGGTATGGGCGGGGGAAGGATAGGAGACAGACCTAACCTTTGGCAATAAATACACAAAGTGGCTGCTCCCAGAATACCACTGAAACAGATGGATTGGAGACAGACCTACTAGTTGGTTTTTTTGCTACATTTCAGATATATATTTACAGCATACGCTTCATTTATTTTGCTATTATTGGTTTAATTTTCTTACTTTGTTGAATTGGATTTGTTACCACAATTTAGCAAAAATGTATGAAGGGCCCTCAGTGTACTGTTCAATTTGGGCCCCAAAAATCTTAAGGCCGGTTGGGAAGAAAAATGATAGGGAGAGGCATTGAGAGGAAGAGGAAAAAAATTCACTACAATTCTGATTCACTGAGCTTAGAGCAACTCCAACTCATGACTTCAAAACAGATGTGGAACCAATTTCTTTTTTTGGAACCAAATCCACGTGGCTTTAGAGTGAGTTCCCGCTTCGGTATTTTTGGTATTCTAGGTATTTTTGATATTTTCACTACTTTCCTAATGCAAGTCATTCTCCTCACATACATCACAAAAATACCATGGATGGTATTCTGATCGGATACTACACCAACTTTTGAGTACAACTTAATACCGAAAATACCAAAAATGCTGTAGTGGAAACTTACCATTAAAGTGAAGCTAGCTTCTGCCAAATTTGAAGCCAAAACTCCTCCTACCAGTTTTTTTTTTAATTTTTATTGTGTGTGGTGTGTGTGTGTGTTCGTTCAATTTTTTGGCCTTTGGTGAAAAAGTAACCTAAATTTTAACATTAGGGTTGTAGAGAGAAGGTTTGATGTCAAAATACCACCTAAACCGAGAATTTTTTTTGGTATCTCCAATTTTAAGCCATGGGTTGGAGATGCTCTTACACTGATCAAGGTATAATTTTGATCGGTTTGTTGCATCACATCATCATGAGGCGTGGTTGTCAAATTTTTCGAGAAAATTTTGCATACCAAGTGGGTAGGGACACACCTGGTGCCGAGTGCTAATCTCGGCCGCCAAAAAGTGTTTTTGACAGCCAAAATGTGCTACAGGTACCAACACGTGGTACCCGTCCCGCGCCCAAGTTTTTCTCGAAATTTTCTCTTACAACTTCATATATTTTTTAAGGTTAATTAATTTCCTATAACTCATACTTAGTTCTGTAACTTTGTTTTCCCTCAATTAATTCATCTACAAGTTTGGACAACTTCCAAATGAAGAAGAGATCTCGTAGGCCTCCCTTCAATAATCCCTAGATCCTTGTTTGGATGTTTCTCAATTACTGCTTTCCTACGATAAGATGAAGTTTTTGTTGGCGTTCCCACAATGTGGAATCAATCTAGTTTGGACCTTTTTTTGTTGTTGCTATTATGGATTTAATTTTGCTATTTTAAGTTGAATTCAATTTCTATTCATAATTATGCAAAACTGTGGTTAGAGCCCTCGACAAAATACTATTAGGCCCAAAAATTATTGTTGTCCCGGGAAAGTAGAGGTTATTAGGCGCTCTTAAAGCAATGCTACACACCAATCACAATACGCCACATATCATTATGTTCCCTAACTTATCGGCACAAAAGTTATGGGTCCAGGAGTTGTTATCAATCATCACATGTGGAGCACCACACGTCCTTGATCTTGGAGCAAAGAATAATTTTCAATAAATTAAACTGGAACATTTTGATTTTAATGTAATTTTCTTTCCCTTAACTAATAAGGCTGAGTTTCTATTGAAAATACCAGTATTTTTCGCCTTTTTTCTAAGTTTTTGTTGAATTTATGTTTAATTTTTAGAATTAATTATCTGTCTCGATGAGAGAAATCTAATATGTGAAAATTTATGACAAAAAGCTAAAAAAAAAATCACGAAAGACAAAAAAACCAAACAACTGGTATTTTCGGCATTTTTGTCATTTTATATGAGTTTTTTTTTTCAACTTTTGGCCACATTTTTATACTTGTTCGGTTTCCTCGTTGAGTGAAACAATTAACCCAACAATATTGACGGAAAACTAAACAAAATTTTAAAAAAATAAGTTCTAGTAAAAAAATACCGAAAATAGTATTTTTAGTGAAAATTCATCTAGAAATGTAGATAACTTGCGAAGGAATGTCTTTAATAATCTTTGGATCCTTGTTTGGACGTGTCTCAATTAGTGCTCCTATAATTGGAAACTGTGTACACAATTTGTCAATATTGTCAGACCAAACAAACAAAAATGCCCAAAGAAATGTTGTTATATTCCTACAATCTGGCAGGGAAATTTCCCAAGTTAAGTTTGTAGAGAAGCTGCCTCAGATGTTCTTGTTTCGATTTGATCAATAAATTCTTTTACCGATTAGCCGAAAGACAAAGTGGTATTCCGGACAAGAGTTCCCTCGTATTCTTCTTTGGGAAAAGCTTTGTACTTTACTAGATTTGTTTTGGCTAAATAAGTTATTTGGTTTTGAATTTTTGCTTGCATTTGTAGTATCGCGTTAAATTTTTGTGGATGGTCAGTTTTTCTCGACGAGAGGAATAAAAAAAACTATAAAATTATGGTCCCGACTTAAATTTTTTTGTTAACAAAGACAATAATTAGCCAAAGAGCCAGATTTTTTGGCTTTATTTAAAATTTTTTTAGTCTAGATTACAATTTTTTACTTTTCTAATTTATATCGCTGAAAAGAACCAATAATCCACACAAATTTTATGTGAAACTAAATAAGCCACTTGTCTCCTAAACTTTTTGTCTTAATGAATTTTTTGGTATTTTTTACTTTTTCGTTTTTTTTTTTTTACTTTTCGTCGGTTTTGTTGGAATTAATCATTCGTATTGTTGAGAGGAATTAGAAAATCATATAACTGTGGACAAAGATGAAAAAAATTCATATAAAACAACATTATGGATAAAAAAGGACAACTAAAAAAAATAATTTTGTTGGGTATTTTTTCATGGTAATTGGTATTCACAACCCCAAATTGTTATTCACACCCCCTTTTTGTTTTTTAGTGGAATTTTTTAACATGAAAATTTCACTAAAAAACAAAAAAGGGGGTGTGGATAATAATTTAGAGTGTGCGGAGATCACTCTCCTTTTTTCATTATTAGTGATTTTTTTTTTCTTTTTGATCATATTTTTTAACTTTTAAACTTAGACACACGATTATTCCCAAAAAAAGATAATGCAAATTAGAAGAATGTGGATTGTGTTTGGTTTGGATTTTGAGTTTTGGTTTTTGTAATGTTTAGAGGGAGAAATAGGGATAGTAATTAAAAAATAGGTATTAATGATTGGAGAGAGATAGAGAGAAAAATAAAAATAATATTTGAAAATAGGGGTAATAATTGAATAATAATTAAGAAAATCGGTTCTTGAAAACCAAAAGGGTAAATTACAAAAAAAACCCTGAAGTTTCGCCAAATTCTTAAAAAAAAAAAACACCTGGACTTCGTCCGTTAGCAAAACGACACCTGAACATTATATTTCGTCAACAAAAAAGCTCCTACCGTCATATTCTGTTAATGTTTTTGACAGAGTTAGTTAACGATGGTTAACTCCCTTTGTTATCTCTCTCAAAACGACACCTGAACATTGTATTTCGTCAACAAAAAAACCCCTACCGTCTCATTTCGTTACATAAAAAAAGAAATCTCAAAATTTCCAATTTCCCCGTTACCCCTTACAAGGAAAATCACCACCACCACCACCACCATCCACCCACAATTCGAACCACTATCGATTTTTTTCCCCACCGTCATATTTATTGATACCCCAGTGAATCACCACCATCGGCGCACTGCACGACCACCACCAATTCATCTGAATTTTTTTTTTTTAATTGATACCCATATAAACTACGATTTGTACTAGATCCATCCTTTTGGTACATTATCCATCGCCAACGGACTGCACGTGTTGGCCCAAGGGAGAAGAAGATCCTGTGCTAGTTAGAGATGGGGAAAAGTTGGGTGGCTGTGGTTTATGTGTGGGCCCCATTCTGGGCTCCCACACGAATGATCTAAACTGTTGACTATTTTTGAAATACTTTTTTGAGTTAACCCTGAAAAATTCAACTCAATCGAATAAATGAAAGTGGCTGATCCAATTGTTCAAGGTTTCATTATGATTATAGGATCCTGAATTCTGAACAAAAAAATTGACGTTTCGATTAAGCACTTACATGTATCTGATTGACTTGAAATTTTTAAGGTTAGCTCTCTCCGTTGGTTTGGGTCCATATAACCCCAACTTAAAGCCAATTTGAGGGGTTAACTCTTTCCGTTGGTTTTTTTCTGTTGGAGACGTCACGAAATGGGACGGTAGGGGCTTTTTTGTTAACGAAATATAATGTTCAGGTGTCGTTTTGAGAGAGAGAACAAAGATAACAGAGTTAACCATCGTTACCTGGCAGTGTCAAAAACATTAACAAAATATGACGGTAGGGGCTTTTTTTTTGACGGAATATAATGTTCAGGTGTCGTTTTGCTAACGGATGAAGTCCAGATGTTTTTTAAGAATTTGGCGAAACTTCAGGGTTTTTTTTGTAATTTACCCAAACCAAAACCAACAAGTCCCAAACTCTTCCCCCTCTTATCCAACAAGACGTAGCGGTGGACCCAACTTTTTCTCCCAATTGCTGCCAATCATCAGAAAGCACGTGATAGGGCATCGAATGTGCGGGATGCCGAGATTCGCTTCGGTATGACGCCGACCACCAATGACGTTTTTATTTCCTCCTAGTTTATACTACAAGTACTTGGTATCCAGAAAAAATGCTATTCTCATATGCGAAAAAATGTATTGATGTATGAGAAAAAATATATTGATAATTGTGAAAATATATTGGTAACTCCGCCTGAGACGTTCTTAAAGCCTTATCTTTGGATCTCAGCCGGTCCCAAGCCCGGATAAAGGAGGAGGGTTGTGCGTTAGGTAGCTGACAGCCAGCACATAAAAAAAACCCGTTAGAACCTTATGACATGAACCTTAATCATACAACGAGACATGCTAGGGCGTTAAGTTGATGAGTCACACGATGAAGTTGTGGGAAAGAGTTATTGAGCATTGATTGAGGATGGTGGCTACGGTGTCGGAGAAACAGTTTGGGTTCATGCCTGGAAGATCAACTATGGAAGCTATTTACTTACTAAGGAGATTGGTAGAAAGACATAGGTCAACGAAGAAGGATCTCCATATGATTTTCATAGACCTGGAAAAGGCCTATGATAGGGTGCCTAAAGACATTATATGGTGGGTTCTGGAGAGAAAGGGAGTGACCAGAGGCTATATTGACGTGGTTAGAGACATGTATGAAGGGGCAGTCACTGCCATTAGATCACCAGCAGGAGAAACGAGTGAATTTCCCATTACAGTAGGATTGCACCAAGGGTCTGCCTTGAGCCCGTACCTTTTCGCGTTAGTTATGGATGAATTGACTAGGCACATTCAGGAGGATATTCCATGGTGTATGTTATTTGCAGATGACATTGTCCTTGTAGATGAAACGGTTAGTGGTGTTAACACTAAATTAGAAATTTGGCGGGAAGCATTGGAGTCTAAGGGCTTTCGGATAAGTAGGAGTAAAACTGAGTATATGGTCTGCAAGTTTAGTGATACCAGAAGTACGTATGAGGAAAGAGTGAGGATCCAAGATCAGGAGATACCAAAGAGGGACCATTTTAGGTATTTAGGATCTATTATTAGTCAAGATGGAGAGATTGCGAATGATGTGACTCATAGGATCCAAGTGGGGTGGCTCAAGTGGAGGAGTGCTACTGGTGTACTGTGTGACAAGAGGGTACCAACAAAATTGAAAGGAAAATTTTATAGAACTGCCATAAGACCAGCGATGCTTTACGGGACAGAATGCTGGCCTATTAAGAAGCAGCAAGTGAACAAGATAAGTGTAGCGGAAATGAGGATGTTGAGGTGGATGTGTGGTAAGACTAGACGAGATAGGATTAGAAATGAAGCAATTCGCGAGATGGTAGGCGTAGCACCTATAGAGGAGAAGTTAAGGGAAAATAGGCTAAGGTGGTTTGGGCATGTCTATCGTAGACCAGCGGATGCAGTAGTTAAGAGAGTGGATAGGATAGCTTTGGGTAGAAACGCACAAGGGAGGGGAAGACCCAAATTGACATTAGATGCGGTAGTACGCAAAGATCTGAGTATACTAGGTTTAAATGATGAAGCAGCACTGGACAGAGCTCAATGGAGAAAAAGGATTCATGTAGCCGACCCCAATTGATTGGGACATAAGGCTTGGTTTGGTTTGGTTTGGTTAATTGTGAAAATATATTGGTACCCGTAAAATATTTATTGATATCCTTATTTGTTTGTCAATATGTGCATATTATCCTCCACTTAATTAGTGGAGGTTAGCAAGACCGTAGTTTCTGTCTAAAGTTCAACAAATTGGATCCAGCTTTTCTACATGGAAGCCTTTTCTGTTCAATCATAGCTGTTCATCTAAAAAATCAACGATTTTGTCATATTTGTAAGATACTTTCAGCTATTCTGGGCAATAAAAAAAACTTATGGTGGATGATTGTGATCACTTAAAATGACACAATATAGGTGGCGTCTAGGATGGTTTAACAAAGTATTTTGATGATAATATATTTCACCTGATAAAAAAATGATTTACTTTAAATTTTTAACTTCGATGTTAAAAATTAAAAGTAGTAAAAGATTTGTAAGAACTAGAGAATCATAATACATTCCAAAAGTAGGCTAATGTTTGATTTGGGCTTTTATGAGTCAAACATATTGTAGCTCAAAGATCAAATTTCGTAATCCTGCCAGCATAATCAAATCCTAGACACTTAACTCGTCATCAGAAAAAAACTCAAAGTTTATTGCTACCAATTACTTTACCCTGAATAATTGAACATTTCAAATAGATTTCGACGGGCCTGCTCTTCCTAAGTTTGATTACTCTAAAATAATAAATAGTTTAAGAATCTACATCCACCTTTTAAAACTCCATTTTAGACGTTAATAACTACTAGTACAAAATCCATAAACATAAAATACTTCAAATGAAGAAACAGTCAAAATGAAAAGTCTATTATTTTTCAAACATTCCACAAAATCCAAATCCAATATTTGGCTCAACTCCGAGAAACACCTGATATTTTTACTTAGTGGGCCCAATTTTCCAGATGTCCTATGCCTTGTGACGCTACAGCCTCTTGTCTGTAAACCTTCGACTTTTCCAATCTACTGTCAAGCTGTAATCACAATCGACGGCTTAGATCTCTCAAACCGTGGTCCCTACACACCATCTTGTTCATCCAACGGTCCTCATCTTTCATTTCACCACGTCAAAATTCTCGTTTAGGTCAGCTTGTCTCCAAAGTACACACTCTCTCTCTCTCTCTCTCTCTCTCTCCAGTCACTTCACTTCTTCTCTCTCTATATCTATAGGTGCAATCGAATGGTATCTATGGCTATGATAGAGAAAGGTTAGGTTTTTAGCTGTTTGAGATAATGGATAATTCTTGGCAGGCGAAATGTAGTCCGTCTTGGCAGTCTTTGATGCAGCAGCCGTCAATGGATTCTTCGTCGTCTCAAGCTCAGCCACAGGAGACTCGGAATCAGGTATTCTCTACTCGTTGCTTTCAATTAGCTAGTAGTGACTGCGCTATAACTCTTGGAATAGTAGAAATTTGTTGCTTCATGCATTTTTGTTTTGTTTTTTGATTGTCTCTTCGTGTCTGAAAACGTGTATAACCCTTCTTTCCCCATTTTGCTAGTCCATCTTGGCCCATTTTGCTAGTCCATCTTGGCGTAGATTGTCCATGTTGAATGGTAATTGGTGAAATTTCTCTCTTTCACTGTATAAACAACATGTACTCCCTCCCTCCCCACTTGTTAGTCTTTTTTGGCATTTTTTTGGGGAAGATTGTCTTTGTTGAGACGTAATAGGCGAAAGTTGAATAGTTTACCCTTTTACCTTTCCAATTAGTAGCAATTAGAAAAGACAATGATGATATCTTTAGAAGATATAAAGGGTAAAGAGAGAATGAAGTATGACGAGTGCAATGATGGTGTTTCCTTATTAAGTCGAAATCCCAAAAGGGACCAACAAATGAGGAAGAGCTTCGTGGGAGTGGGCGATTGATAATTGTATTGGTAGAAGGAAAGGGAATTTGTTACTGTTTACAAGTTTGTAATGTACTTCTTTCACGGGTAAGACATTGGATGTAAGTAAGATCCGGAGTGCTTTTTCTCTCCAAATTATGCACATGTATGTGTGTTTTTTGAAAAAGCTTTAGATAGCACTGAATTAACTATCATGACAAACAAACATATTGTATGTTTCGGGAGGTGCATTCCAAAATTTAATACTAGGTTATTGGCATTTCCTCATAGCATAGGTTTGGAACATGCCATGGTCCAAACGTGAAAAGTTTGCTTACTGGAAAAGGTTGCATTTTTTTTTAAAGATGTTTCAACTTTTTCAAAGATAAAAAGAGTACAAATATTGATATGAACTATAACGAATCGCGAGTAGCTACAGTTAACTCGAGGTTAACCTTTTGAGCCCGTGGTTAAGGCTAAGAGTTAGCAGGTCTGGCGTGGGTCGTTATAGGTGGTATCATAATCTACACCAATCGGAAGTGAGGGGTGGGTCCCGTGACGAGACGTGCTTGGGTGGGCCAAATGGGGGAGGAGTTTGCGGTTCTTGAGCGGGTCCCATGTGAGACCTTGACGTGCTTAAGCGGATACTTGTCCCACATCGCTTGGTGGGTGGAAGTTGTTGGACCACGGGGTGCAATGAAGACGTTGCGGTCTTGAGTGGGAGAGATTGTGATAACCCACAGTTCCATATCGATGGGGAATTGAAAATTGAGGTAATGTATAATGAATCATGAGGAGCTACTGAATAACTTGAGGTTAACCTTTTGAGTCCGTGGTTGAGTCTAAGGGTTAACAAGTCAGTTGGCGTGAGTCGTTTCATGAAGTAGTGTAGTTGATTAAGAGCCGGGAGGGCTGCTGAGGTTAACTTGGGAAATCAATAATTTTGAAGGCTTTAGCCACTAGAGGCGGGGAGGAAATTGGATAATCAAATTTTCATCTAATTAGAACAGAGTGATGGAAAGAAACTTGGGACTAAAGGAGTATTTGGTTAGCCCCGCAAGTCTTTAAGAATGAGAGACCTTGAGTTCTAAGAGTTCGATTTGTATTATGCCAAAAATAGGAGTTACTTCACCTTAATGGACAGTGTTTACTTTTTTAAGAGACGGGAGAAGTTTTCTCTTGCCTTTTGCAATGCTTTGATGGTGTTCTTGGACAAGCGTCAGAGACTTATACAACTTTGTTTTGGTGTTTAAGGCCTTAACCATCATGTTTTGAAGGTGTTCACAAATTAGAAACATATTGGTTATAGTTTTATGTTCATCATCTTCATGAAGGTTACAGCTGGACAAACCTACTTCACCATTTTCTTTTTGAAAATAGTCCACTTGCATGGATGGTGCATGAGCCATATCTGACAGACTTTCTGCATTGCTGAAGCTGGAAAACAGAACAACCAGGTCTCCGGCTTCTGAAAAACGTTTCATAATTGTGGTTGTAACTTGTAACAATAGAATGTGGACAAAGATGTCTGCTTTCTTCCAAGATGTAATAAGAGACCTTTCCTTTCATGAGCTTCATGGGGTATGATGAAGGAACTATTCCCATGAGCAATTCCACGTTGTTACCCCTTGCAATAATCTCATGAAAAGATAAGTAATTCGGTCAAAATTAAATTGTACGAGGATATCGTTGCATGAGTAGTCTCAGAAAATTGAAAGTCAGGTATCTGGGCAGGACGCTTTCCCAAATCCTCTTGTTTTTATGAATATGCGTGTACAAGATTGTTGTTGTTTCTGTGCTTCAAGTTTGCAATGACAAGCTTTTTTCTAGTGAATAGATATATGGCTTCACACATGTCAAACAAATATGCAAGCAATATGCTATACTAGGCTTGTAAATTTATATCTTCAGTCTTTTTCTCTATAGGTGCGGAATACAGGTCTGCATTTTTATCCACATGTAACGCAAGAATCAAGACCTGCAGCCCAGGCATTGATACGTGAATCCATGGTTCCCAAGCCATCAAATATACGTCTCCACAATTCAAACCATGCTGATCCGGGAAATTCATTTTTGTCACTTCTTTCTGGACCACCATCGTTGTTGCAACGTGATTTACAGCAATTTTCAAGTCCAAGGGCAGCTGCTAACTCTATTAAAGTTCCTGTTAGTAGTAATAGTTTCACAGTCGGTGCTGCTGGAAGTGGAGTTTCCCTTGCTTGTAACGGGATTTTTGCACAACCCCCTATCATTGAAAATTCAAGGATTGGAGCAGATCATTTCCCAGTTGTTGCATCCAGGTACGGAAACAGCTTTAGTTTGCTGGATGTTATTCAGTCTGGAAATGCGAATTGTCAGAGTTTGGACCCTGTGAAGGCAACCGTCCGTCACTCCGATGCCAGAAATGAGGAAGTATGGGATTTTTCTTCTCTGAGTAGACTCTCTTCCAATGCTGGGAAGCCACATAGCAAAAGTACTCAGGCAACACAAAAAGCTCCAGTAGAGTTTAACTCTTCTAGTTCTCGTTGTTCATCTAGTCTTCCAACTGGCTGCCCTCGTGTGTTTTGTTTGGGTGCAAGTAAGTGCTCAAAACTTCATAGCAGTTGTCAGTTTAGTGGTGCTCTGTTTGCATTATATGTTCTCCAAATATAATAAGTCTGTTTTGATTGTTGAGGCGGGGATTTGCTGCTCAGTAATACAGGACTCCTTGGTGTTGTTTGTTCATGCCATGGATTACACATGTCTGTCTCCAAATTCTCGCAGGTAATTTGGACATGAATTATCATCTGGTCTGAACTAATTCCTGTCTTAATCATTGATGCCACTTAGATGTGTATTTGTGCTTAAAGCCGGTTCTAACTCCACTAACTATGCAGCATTCTGGTGTATGTGACGTTAACCCTGGGGCTGCTGTTCATATGGACGGCGGTGAGACCATAGCTCAGTGGCGAAAGCTTTACTTCCATAAATTTGCGGTAAGATGTACGATACGTTAAAGTGCTTCATTTTCCTTTCCGCTGAAAGGTTTCAGTTTTGTATGGTATTGAAGTAGCCATGCTTGTATTTCGTCGATATATCATATATTCGAACCTTCATTTTTGCTATTCTTACATCCAAAGGTTCCTCTTGTATTCTACTTTTTCATAAAGAGTTTGTTTGAGTTAGCAATGCAGGAACACTGAGATCCTGCATTGGTGGCATGTAATGGTAGTATGGTACACTTCTGGTTCTTGATCAGCGAC
This sequence comes from Vaccinium darrowii, assembly GCA_020921065.1. Classification (NCBI taxonomy): domain Eukaryota; kingdom Viridiplantae; phylum Streptophyta; class Magnoliopsida; order Ericales; family Ericaceae; genus Vaccinium; species Vaccinium darrowii. The sequence goes on from CM037160.1 coordinate 34,823,684, forward strand.
AGTTGATTGGATGGGTTTGTTCTATCTGGCCATTGATTGCAATAGGAACGTTGTTACGCCTTGATTTTTCGATTTACTTTGGAGTCGTTGTTTAGGCTTTCAATGGCTTTGAATTTTCTTTTTCAAATCATGGCACATTGTCTTATGGAAATGAATGGTATGCAGCTTCAGCAGTCAGTGCATTGATTTCTGTTCTTATTCTTTTTTATTTTTTATTTTTATTTTTTTCCCCCTTCATTTGGGGTGGGAGGACTACTCTCTTTCCAACCTTTCTGGAAACTCGGATTTTGTGGCCTGTTTCCTCAGTATTAGATGTGGTTCTCTTTTTGGTGTACTCGATTGAATTTCTGACCTGGAACTTGACCTGCAAGGCTGCAAGTCCTAGTTGTTGAACTAACCCATTAGATTTTAATTTTTTTTTCTCTGCAGTTGACGCTGGCCTTTTTTTCCTTGGTTCACTATTTTTTGGCAGCAACAATTCTTCTATGAGTTTCCTATGGTGCAAAACAGTTGTGTTGACTGAAGGGCACTCGTACAAATGGCAATCCTATTTTTAATTATTGCCTAGGCCTCCTTCGAGACATGATATCTTAAGTTCCCTGGTGGTTCTCTGATGGTAATTATTAATTATGGAGAATGTTTTGGTGGGATAACCTGGTGATACGTGACTGATGGCTTAATCATTGGTTGTTTAATTTTTTGGTCGCCTGGGCCTGGTCACTGACTCACTGCAACCTCCTTTGCGAGGTGGCACCCCTTCTCCCGATGTTATGGGGCTATTTTGCTGAGCTCCTTAGAGACCCTCCCACCCGTAGTTCGACTTTGGAAAAGTCTGGTGGGTTTTGGTTCTTACCTAAAAGGGTTGAAATGTACAGCCCGAGATCTTAATATTTGCTTATACTGATGGGACGCATAAATGTTTGTGTTTGTAGACAAGAAGATGATTATCTAAAAATGTGAGGCAGCTTGGGCTTTGGGATGGGTTCATTGACTTTCTTTGCTTTCTTAACTCTTTTGTCCCACAAGAATGATAGTGGGGACTTTCTTGGTCACTAACCTATAATGGATTATACCATACTATGTCGGTGTAGAAATGTGCCTGTGCCAACACATTTGCTAGGCTCACAGGGACTATTTGAATATGCAAGAATCTATGTACTATGGAAAGTTTTAATTATGCTATATGGTGACCGATATGTTTCACTAACCACACATATTTTTACTTGGTGCTGTACTTGTTATTAGCATGTGTTGAAGGACGAGGAACACTGGGTGGTGATGTTTTTTTCTGATGCTTTAGATTAGGGTTCCAGAAGATCACAATGGATGGGATTGGCCTGAAGAATTCTCAACAATTGCTGGTACAGTGAAACACAGTGTGACAGCATCCAACGTGGCCAAAACTTCTGACCTGTCTAATCTGGCTGGTTCCCGTGGAGGTTTAGTAGGATTAAGACAGCCTCAAAACAATGTTGCACTTTTTAAGAACCATAATACTGGTCAGAAATTGGTTAATGAGGCTTCATATGATGGGAAACAAAGGAATGCTCAAGATGGCTGCAATGTTCTTCACAAGGGCTTGATTGGTGCTTCACAGAGCAGTTTCCCTTCAGTGGTAAATAACCAGATTATGGGTTTCCATTCATCTGGATGTTCAACAGTGCCCAAGTTCATTGACACAAGGGGCCCATATAATGGTTGTCATTCGATTTCTGCTTGCGCTGATTCAAACTCAAAAAGTGGACGACCATTCATTTCCTACCAAAATTTGCAGGACTCAAAATCCCACAATAATGATTCTGATGTTAGCAGACTTTACAATTTGAAGAAGGGGAGTACTGTGGACAGAGATGCAGTTTCCTCGGGCATTGAGCTGAAACTTGGGCAACCATCTCCCCGGTGTCTGACTCTGGGAACTTCTGTTTTGCCAGCCTTCACATCTCATCTATTTGACCGACCTGTTGATCCCCAGAAATCTCTTTTTCCAGAGCATCTGATTCGTAACAGTGGTGCAGTGCTGCTTCCTATAATCATTTTCTTTACCAGATTGTTTGTCCAAAAAAGACCACTTTTTTTTTTTTTGTTGGGGGTGGGTGTGGGGGGTTCCAAACTGCTTTTTTAAGTGATTATTTTTAGTTTTATCGATGCATCAGGCAATTCAAGGGAAATGGAGGAACACCGTCAATATCTTCAGCATGCTGCTGGCTCATCTAACTCCTGCGCGAGAAGAGGACAAAGCCAGTTGAACCTTGTGAGCCAATCACCTGGAATCAACAACGCTAGAGATGCTACTGGCACGGAGGAATTGAATGGTGATGCAGATAGAAGTTCCATGTTACTTACGCAATGTAAAACTTCTACTGATAGAAGGACATATTCTAAAGCTTCTGGTGGTGTGATGGATAGCTGTCATGTTATTCCTAGGACATCACATTGCGGATCTCAGAGTGCCAAACATGGCCAAACAAGTTCTTCGTGGACGAGAGGCTTTGCAACAGGTCAACTAACTACCAATAAATTGGGTCTTCAGGACCATGGTGGTAAGGTTAAAGAGCCAGCTTTTGCTGCAGATAGCCTGCACGTTGCAACTGAACCAAACTTTGAGTTTCACACAAAACAGAGGCGTAGTTCAACTTCTTGTGATGGAGCTGGTTGTCATAGTTGTTTAGTGGCACATGACAAGAGTTCTCATCCGTACAAGTTCTCTGGATGGCCACATGATGCTTTAGATCCCAGAAATCCTTTGAACCAATCAGGGAAGACTGCTTGCCTGAGGTTTCATGGAGGTTCGGATCACGTTTTCCATCAATCCACGTGTTCACCTCTGGATTCTGGATTAATGTCACCTTTGCCAGCTGTCTCACTGGGATTTTCTGCATCAACTTCAACCTCTGTGTCAAATACTTCTCCAGCACTGACAATCAAAGAGGGCAATGGTGTAAACCCCTATACACTTAATGAGAATTCGAGAATGCTTGCATTTCGGCAAATTTTTGAGTCATCTAATCAAGTACATGCCAATGCTTCTCATGGAACAAATCAGTGTCAAAGGATACCCAACAGCACTTGCAGTGATAAGATACAATGTTCTATTGGCGAAACATTGTCATCGAAAGAAGACCGGTGTGGACTTGGGGCAACCAGCAAACAAGTTGCTCCTGAAGTTGCGTTTCGAGCACTCCAATCTGGTTTGACTTGTTGGACGGATGGTGATGGTAAAAACCTAGCCCCTACATCAGGTATACATGCTCCTTTTTTTCTTCTTCCAATATTTATCTTTGACCAGTGATGCAATGTATTGAGGTTTGCATTGAACTGAGCTGTTTATTGATTTCTTGGGCTAGGCTTGGGATTGTTATCTAGCAATTGGACCAAGTTTGAAACTTAGCTTCATGCTTCTTTATTAAATGTGATGAGGTTGAATGAACAGAACCAAGATCAACTTTTTGGGCTTGTGAAACTTGCATGGGTGCGTGTAAGGAGTAGAATGATGGAAGTCACAAAATCGATTAAAGAATATTGGAATTTTTTTCTTATAGTCTTGATTCTTTCCTGTGGCATCCACAATCATTGAATGATGATTCTTCTTCCTGCTATGGAGCAAAGAGCATTTTGAAAGACCAACAGAAACCATCACTATTCCTATGCATCCCCGCAATGAAACCAGCATCCTATGATGTGGGCTGTTCTGCACCTTCTTGATCACTCTGCAATTTCTCCACCCTTATCAATTCTTCCTTTTCTTTGTTTGTTCATTTATTTACGGTTACAGTAAAGTTTTATTTATTTCTTTGTTCCCCCCTCGCTCCTTTTCCTTTCTTTTTGTTCCGTTTAGGTTTGACACTAACGAGAATGCTGTTTGCATTGTCCTGTTCTGAAACATACAGATCCTAGCATTAGGTTTCCAGGTGTCTGAACATTTCAAGTTTTTATTCTCGTCTTTTAGTTAAAGGGTTGTAACACTCAGATTTAGGTGTGAAGGGAAGTCCCACATCGCCTGGTTACCACAGTAATATGAAACACCCTCACTTCATGAGCTAGCTTTTGGGGTTGAGTTCTACCCAAGATCGTGTAACATGGTATCAGAGTTAGGTACCAGAGATGGGTAGGGTGCGTGTCCCTGGCCTGCACGCGGTTGGTGCTGCCGAGTGAGCACGCTGCGCGTGAGGGAGGGTGTGAAGGAAGTCCCACATTGCCTGGTTACCACAATAATATGAAATATATAAGCGTGAGGACACCCTCACTTCATGAGCTAGCTTTTGGGGTTGAGTTCTACCCAAGACCGTGTAACATTAGGTTCTAGTTGCAATAACCAAGCTGAGCTTGAAAACAATTCTCTGAGCTTATTTGAGTTTGAAAGAGAGTAGTACTGGGCTCTTCTCAGTTCATCCTAAGTCAGCCAATCCTGAAAGAGAGTAGAATTGGGCTCCTTGCAGTTTATTTTCTGTCCTGAATATGTTTGGTATTTTTTAAGTTCCTGTTCCTGTTCCACGTAACATTTATGATGATTTGTGTGCTTCTAGGTCTGAATAAGTGCAGTTTCTCTACTTTCTTGGCAGGGACATTATTGCGTGGAACAAATATTGAAAAGCAGTGCCAGCTGTCTTGGGATATGCATCGAACTGAGCATCCTGTAGAAAGGTAAGAGATTTTGTTCTGATGTATGATATTTACTTCGAAAGAGAAAGAATCATAGGTCATAAATGTTCACTTGCTTAAGTACGGCCCACATAATTCTTTAGGATTGATGGGCTAACCTCTTTTTTTCTGCCCTACGTTTTTGAAACTGTGTCAATGTTTCAGATCTGGAATCGAAAATGGCATCAACCCTTCAGATAAATGTGGAAAATGTTTTCAGAGAGTTCCTGTTGCATATGTCCCAGGAAAGTGTGTTTGTACTGCCCACGTAAGTTCTTTAGGTGGCAACTGTGGTTCCACAGATGAGAACTTCTTCAGTGCCCTTAAAGACTGGAGTGGAAATCTCAACGGCATGGCCTCCGTACTCCTTGATCGGAAGTTGGAAAGAAACGCTAGTTTCTCGAAGGAGAAACCTATTTCCATTGATAAAAGTGGCAACTTGGATGGCCAGGTCAAGAAGAAAGTTGAATGTCACGCTTTTCAGTGGAGAGATGTTCCAAACAAGGCAACAACAACGCACAACTTGACATGCAATCACATGTCAGGTAATTTAGCAGACAGGAGGGAAAATGTTGGGGACCAAGTTGCTGAAGCTGCTGCTGCTAAGCACTTTGACCCCTCTGTTCAAGATGCTGCTTCCCTGAAAGAGCAAGATCAGTCTAATATTTCTTCTGGATGTTCAGCTGCTGCTGTTACTCAGGCATCAGTTGAATTTGATAACTTGGATTCTTCTGCTGTTGGTGCTGGAGATGAATATACAAAAAATCTTGTCGTGGATGAAGGATCAGGCATTGATAAATGCTGGTCATCTGATGATCCACCTGACAGTGGAAGAAGCTCTGAAGCCTTTGGTTTTACCTGTAATATCAGCTCAGCCTGTGAAGGATCCTCCAAACCATTACCTAACCAATCTTCTCGTAGTCTTATTGATGAGCTTAGGATCAGGGACTCGTTCATATTGAAGAATGTTCGAAATAAAGCCAATAAAGGACTTTCTTCTATTCATGACACGACCAACAAGACACAGACCTTTGAGAGGGCCTTCAAATCTGCAAAGAGAGAAAGACCAACCAAACAGAAGAGGCTAGATGTGTCAATTTCCCCCACTGGTATAGACAATGATAATTGGCACTTCCATTCGGCCAAACATAGGCAGATGTGGCTTCAATCAGACCAAGGAAGATCCCACAGTTGTGGTTGTTCCGCTGGGCCTAGTTTCAAGCAGAGGTCTGGTTTGACCAAAACAAATGATAAAAGAGAATTGCATGGGCTTTATAATGACAGTGAGGGGGAAAATGCTCAGATTCAATTAGACGTTGAGGATGGTTGTCTTGAAATTCCTGAAAACTCTGGTAGAAAAAGGTTCAGATCCGGTCAGACTGCTCCTACTATTAAGAAGCTGCGGGTGGAAGAACCAAATTGTGCTGATACTGGGATCCATGCAAAGTGCAATTCACCAGAATTTAAGAAAAGCTCTTCTAGTAAGCAGTTGGGTATATGCAAATGGCAGGTGAGACCTGTAGTATGTGGGATGTATGGTGTTATTTCTGATGGTGATTCATTCAGACCTCCAAAAATTGCGTCTCTCAGAACAATTGTTGAATCAACCAGAAGATATACAGATGCAGAAAATGACCTATTAAACTTGACTTGCATAAAGAAATCAAAGAAGAGAAGAATTAGAGGTAGCAGTAGATGCATTGACAAATTTTCTAATTTCAAGGAGAGAGACATTGAAGGTCATGGTGACCCAATAAGTAACACGCTGGTTCCTGATGATTCTGTGAAAGAAACAGACACTATTTCCTCCCCTTTGGGCAAAGAACGTGATGATGTACATTACACGTTGGAGAAAAAAAGAGACGATGAAAGCAAGGAAGATCAGAGGATTCTCGACAGTGCTTCTAGCACTCTATTGAAGCCAAAATGCAAGGAAATTCGCAAGCGAAGCCTTTATGAGCTGTTAACTAAAGGTACGTCTACAATCATTAGCTTCTCTTTCATATCTGTGGAGATTCAAATGCCTTGATTTAAGGTTATGATCGAATGAGCAAAGGAAAAAAGTTCTTATGTCCTGTTATTTTACCTTGTGCAAGATCCCCCTTTGTCTTGCCCTATCTAAGTTCTCTTGATCTGCCTCAGGTGTGTTTTTAAAAAGTAGCAAAAGGTACTGAGTAATATCTGGTTGAACCATTTTACTTTACACCTGAGGGTAATGACTAATGAATAACAACTGCACCCTTGTATGTCTTGTCGGAGGGTTATTATCTTTGGTTGTTCCTTTTAGAAGAAGTTTTAGCTAGGGTATTCTAGTATTGTCTTGCTTCTTTGCTTAATAATATAGCGAGATGTGTGGAGAGAGACTGGGTTACTGTCTCTCGATCTTTTACCTGTTTGGCAGCATCACATAGAAGGGGGATATAGGGAGAAGCCGGATATACATATCTGAGTTGTGTATATCCAGCGTTTGTTTAGATTTTGGTGCCCGGATATAATTTGGCCTGGATTGCTATATCCCAATTTGGACACCCCAAGGGGGTGAGGGGTGTCCAGTTAAATCCGGGTGGAGTACCAAAACACTTCTGGCCCCACTTTTGTCTGCTCTCCGCAGTACCAGAGAGATGGAAAAATTGATGGGAGGCGGAGACGACGATTCAGAAATGAACCCAAAACTTAGGCATGGAAAATTACTGAAGAGAGCCAATAGGGATCACCATTGAAGTGTCTAAGTACTGTAGAGCCACATGAACTGATTAGTAATTCTAGGGCTGATTTGGTTTCAAACCAAATATGTAATAGAACAGAAACTCCAGCGGTTTCCATTTCCCCTTTTCCCTTCTTCTATCATCAACACCACCACCAAATCTCCACTTCTCGAAAGTCGAAACTGCATCGACCACTGATTAAGGAAAAATTTGATCACTATACAAAAGTCCAATAATCGATACACATGCACATACATACACGGAGAGGGAAGAGGAACCCATTTTGATTGGCGTCAATTTCATTTGGTAGAGAACCCCCATCCCCATCTCCAACGAGAGAATACAAAGAGGAGAGAAAGAGAGAGGAAAAAAAAAAAGCATTCCGTGTTTTGAGTTATCTATGAAATTTGAGTTGATAACAGAGTGGAGAGGTTGAGGTTGTGATGGGAAAAAGACGGAGAGAGAGAGAGAGATAGATCTGGGTATTTTTGTTTAGGGCTCCACCCCCTGATATCCCTCTTCTGAAAAAACTGGACAAACCATGTAACTGTTAATCTCCCCTTCTAAAATAATTCCTCTCCGATCATATCTCGCTGCCATAAATATATCTCTCTCTCTAATTTTCTTTCAAACACTAAATCTAGACCTGTCAACGTAACTTGGTATCAGAGTGGACCAATCAACCTCTATTGTCTTTTTACTGTGTTTTGAGCACATTAAATTAAAACCATAATTCTTCTTATAAAAGCACAAAAATAACGCAGAGTAATCAAACTAGGACATTATAATCAGCTCAGTTATAGAGATGTATGATATTTTCCGTTCATGGTCTCCAACAAAGTAGTGGGTTTTTTTTTTTTTTGGCATAAGAGTGAAAATTAGTGGACGTGTGTGAACAGCATTTTGGCATAAGAGTGCAAATTAGTAGACATGTGAATAGCAATATTATGCTGACTAAGTTTGAAGCGCCAGTTGTTTGCAAGACTTGCCATACGTTGTTCAGCCTGCTGACATGCTAGCTTTGGCAATGCTTTGACACACTAAGTAACTGCCCATCTACTTTGGCCCAGCGAAATCCTGTTGCAGGTAGCTTTGGAACCTTAAGTGAACTAGTCTCCTTGGAAGAATATTGACTAGAATGTTGGTTAAACTCACTGATATCTTGTTTTTGCTACTCTCTATGTTGTGTGTGTGTGTGTGTGTGTGTGGCTGTCTGTATTACATTTGAGGACCTGATGGGTGGGGATGTGAGAAGTCCATAGAATACTTGTTTGGAAGAATAATACTGATCATTCAAAGACATTTCCCGCCTTCTAATTGTTACTTCGTATTATTGCTTATTGCATGAATTACCATTTCCTAACGAAATTTCTATCTCAATTAACCTCTTCTGTTTTACCCTGAGAGTATATTTCAATGAATTTTTCCCCATTACCAGAGAAGGAATCAAGCTTTGTGGATGTTTCTGATTTTAAGACCCCGAAATCTCAACCGCAAATAAAGTGCAGAAATATGGGAAAATTTTTAAACAGTGCTGAAGATGGTAAACGTCATGCTGACGGGTTATGCACTAAGTAAGCAATACAGATAGACTCTTGATTTAAATTTCACTTTTGACTTTTGGATAGTGCTAGAAGCCTAGCCTTTTTGCAAGAACTGCTGTAGTTTAACATAGAAGGTGATGAACATTTATGGCTGCGCTTCAGATTTGATGGGTGGCAGACCTCTATTTCACGTTCGGATGCATTCTGCTGTGTCTGTGGAAGTTCAAATAAAGATGACATCAACTCTTTATTGGAGTGCAGTCGATGCTTAATAAGGGTACGTAGCAAAACAGATCATGTTTTGCTTGACTTCTTTCCTAGTTTCTCCTGTTGTGATCTGGTAAGGCTCATTAGTGTTGTGATAAATAGGTGCATCAAGCTTGCTATGGTGTTTCCAAAGTGCCCAGAGGTCGTTGGCATTGTAGACCATGCAGGACGAGCTCCAAAAAAATTGTAAGTTATCGTGTGGTTTATTGACTTTATTCTCTTATTTCAAGTTGCTTCTTCTTCTTTGCATTCTTTTCCTAGCATCATGGTTTCTTCTGGTCTTTTTTTTTTTTACAAGAGTTTCATTTTGGGCCATGGTGTTTGAAAATGTACATGGTTGAATTTGGTGTCCGACCAAAGAAATTTCATTCTTCCATAGGTTGAAACCTTTTTTTATGAGTCAACCCTAACAAATTCGGCAATTAAGAATGTTCAATGATTTTATCTGTCATTTTTGCGCGTTGTGTTCCTGATTCATTAATATTATGATGGTCCATATGTATTTTGGTAGTTTATGGGGCACTATCAAATGCCATTCCTATCTGTCATGACGAGTTTTACTTGAAGGGATAGGCAATTGTTGTGCTAGAGTTTGGCAATACATATGAGGGGATGCACATGCATGGCTACTGATATCACTTACAAATGCTTTAAGATGTGTTTACAAATAGGATGAAATTATCATCTTCTTGCCTGCTCTTAAACTTAGCTAGCAAGCTTAGAGCTACCCATGTGTTGTCATGCAAGTTTGAAATTTTTTGAAGATATCCAAGCCATGTTTGACAGTGCTTTTATAATTAAAAAAATTGTTACATAAACTTTGGGATGTATGGATCATCTCGTAGGGTGCCGCGTCAGGGAAACAGGAGATTCCTGCTACCTGGGTTGTGGGAAAGCCTTGTCTTTACAAATATAGCTATCCTGATAGTATGGACGTGGCCCTTCAAGGCAGACTACATAACTTCTGCTATTGGTTACCATTTCTTGTTGCAGGGCGATATTTACAATCTTCATGCGGTTTCTTGTCTTGTCTTAATTTTGTTTTCCTTTGCCTCTTGTGCTTTTCTTATGCAGCAGTACTAAGCTTCTTTGGCATTTAGGTTTGTGTTCTCTGTGGTTATGGAGGTGGAGCTATGACTCGGGCACTACAGAGTCGTAACATTGTGAAAAGCCTTTTGAAAACTTGGAATATTGACACAGAATTTGAGCCCAAGGATACAGTTGCTCCTTCTGAAATTTTGGAGGATAAGTTCAGCATGTTGGATTCCTCAACGTCTGGACTTGAGAGAGATTCATTTCCTGTCATCAGACCTATACCTAGTGAACCCTCTTCTGCGGTGGTTTGGAAAATGGATCTGCAGAAGCAATTGGACTGTTTTAAGAATTCATCTTTGTCTTCTAGTAACTCCAATGTCCACAACAGCATAATAGCTGGAGTTCTTGATTCCACCATTAAGCAGTGGATTCATATGGTTTGTGGGCTCTGGACACCAGGAACACGCTGCCCTAATGTTGACACCATGAGTGCTTTTGATGTATCCGGTGCTTCTCGTCCTAAAGCAGATGTGGTGAGTATTTCCTGACAATCTGTCATGGTATTGTATGTGATCTGTTATAAGTTACAACTAATTTGACCTGGAACATTTGCAATTGACCTGAAACATTTTCAAGATCTTAAAATCGAGAACAAGAATCTCCTTATAGAGAAATGTAAAGGCTGCTTTGGAATATGACATGCAGCAGGCCCCGATTGTTGTGGTTTTCTGTTTCTATATGCTGAAAGACTTTTGTTTTCTTCTTTCCTGTTCTTATTTCCAGGTTTGTTCCATGTGTAACCGGCCAGGTGGTACTTGTATTCGGTGCCGTGTAAGGGATTGCTCTGGACATTTTCATCCTTGGTGTGCTCACCAGAAGGTTTAATTCTTTCTATTCTGAACTTCAGTTGGCTAGTCATTTGCTCATTACTATATTTGCATGCTTTTATGGTCTTTATACCCAACTTACTGTCTCCATATACTTGCGTTGAATTTAAGCCTTTGTGAAGTTATGTTTCCAAGTGTTGGCCTGAAGGTGTCACAAGAATAGTACAATTATCTATATAGCACATCAGCTCTTCTAGGTACGTTCCACTGCGTGGGATGTATGATTAGCATATGATTTAGAAGATCCGTTAGGATTGCTATGGCATTATAAAATTTTGGAAAATTTTGAAGTTGTCTACGTGAGTAGATATACTGATATCGAGCAGGACCCTGACTAAATGTTACCTATACTTTTGTCAAAATGTCACTCAAACCACAAACTTAATAGAAGAAGACATCGGAATGGCAGGAGACAGTCAGGAGACATCATTGTTATAGAGGACAGTCAGGAGACATCGGAATGGCTATTTGTGTAATAGAAGAACGGATTGTCGTCTTAATCTCTCTGCTTTAGTCACTTTTAGTTGTATTGCATCCAGGGCCTACTGCAAAGTGAGGTTGAAGGTGTTGACAATGAGAACGTTGGTTTTTATGGGAGATGTATGCTTCATGCAGCATTCAACCAGTGTGAAACGGAGGGTGATGCTATCAACACTGGAACTGGTCATCCTGGAGAAAAAGAATACAGCTGCGCACGAACAGAGGTATAATGTCCACAAACTAAGGTATCTACAACATTCACATACGAGAGAACCGAGTGTTTTGTATTAACTTCATTTTGTTCTTTCAAGTAGGGTTATAAAGGTCGTAAACGGGAGGGCTTTCGTCATAACCATCCTACCCTTTCCAAAGGCAGCGGTGGATGTGTTGTTCCACAAGAGCAGTTGAATGCATGGCATCACATTAATAAGCAAAAGTCAAGCCCTAAAGGGCTTGCAAAGCTGCCAACTTCAGATGTTGAATATGATTGCCGGGTATCTTCAAGTGACTTCTGGATGTTCAGTGAGATAAACTTGAGCATTGACTCCCTCCATCCGATTTATTTATCCTTTTTTGGTTGTCATGGCCTTTAATTTGGTCAACAAACATTATAGGGTTGTGAATTTTTTTTATTTTTTTTAATCACCAATTAAAAGATCTCTATTAGTTCTTTCACACGCAAAGTTGTCTAAACCATCTAAAACAAAGTAAATAATAAATATACACTACTCATGGAGAAACAAAATAGTGTAAGTTGAAAAACAAATGGGGACGGAGGGAGTATTTATAATGCTTATGCAATCTAGTCCAACTTAATTTCTTTCCAAAATCTAAATTCAAAGAGCTTTGTTATAGCTGATCTAGTGTGTGGCCTTTTCTATTACTTGCAGAAAGAGTATGCTCGGTATAAACAGTCAAAAGGTTGGAAATATTTGGTAGTGTACAAGTCAGGCATACATGCTCTTGGTCTCTACACATCTCAGTTCATTTCACGTGGTGCAATGGTTAGATTTGTTTTCATGCCACAGGTTTCAAAAATCCTTTCTTGTTATTGTGAACGGATTTAGAACCCTGAACCGCTTCCGAATTCTCCGTTGTAGGTGGTGGAGTATGTTGGTGAGATCGTGGGGCTCCGTGTGGCTGATAAAAGAGAAAGTGAGTATCAGTCTGGAAGAAAACTTCAGTACAAGAGTGCTTGCTACTTCTTTAGGATAGATAAAGAACATATTATTGATGCAACCCGGCAGGGCGGGATTGCTCGTTTTGTCAACCATTCATGCCTGGTAAGTCTTTCTCTTCCAATTAAATGTAATATATGGTTTTATAGAAGTTTGAATACCTTTCTTCCATTTGTTAGTAATAGAATCTACAAGATGCACCTCATACGCGTGGCACATGGGTTTATTAAGTTAGATTTTTACTTGAAGATGCTGAACCTAGTTTTCATGGGTAAATGACCTCTTACATGGACCTGGGGTGGGAATTGTTAAAGCCTCAAACTCAAAACCAATTGTCAATGAGTGGAGAGGCCTCCCAAGCTCATATACTAGTTTTGGAGGTTGTAATTAGCCATTGCGGGACAATCTCCAAACACTCACCACACATGGAGAGGTAAACAATGGATCCGTAACATTGGGATCACAACGAACAACGAAACAAGGTGTGGTTAAGGCACAAATAACGGGGCAAACAATCAAGAGAGTCTTGTCCAAAATCCTCCGAAAACCTAGCTTTGATACCATGTTAAAGCATCCAACACAATACCAATTGGCAATGAGTGGAGAGACCGTCCATGCTCATATACTAGTTTTTGAGGTTGTAATTAACCAATGTGGGTCAAGCTCCAACAGGAATTAGGTCATGGGGCTGGATAGTTCAAACCTAGAAATGAAGGAATGGATCCAAATTTGGATGGGTATAGGAAACACTAACTAATTATTAATTAATATCTTATGTCATATAAATATGAGAAAAAATTGGCAGAAAACATTTTTTTTTTTAGTATGAATTCTTTGACCACAAACATGGATAAGCCAATGAAGGCTCAAAACCAAACTCTTAAATAAGTGAGCAAGCCACGGAAAGGGTGAGGTATCTGCACGGACACAAATGCGGGATACGTGTCGGATCCGGCTGGGAAAAACCAGATACGTCTCTGTGCAGGTTTGGTTCATTTGATGTCGGCAAATGGTGGGTGACAGTCGACGGTGGTTGTCGGCTGCTGCTTCTAGGGCTAGGGAAGAAGAAGAAGCAGACAGCTGCGCAGCTGCTGCTTCGTGAACCCTTCTGAATTTCATTTGCAGAGAACCCTAAATGGGTACTACTTACAGTTGCCCATTTAAATGGGTTTGAGCCAACATTTAGAGTAGCTCTCTCATTAAGTGGGCTTTGCATTTCTTAACTAATGGGCCATAAAGACATTTTATTTAATGGACCATAAAAACATGTCTTTACCCTTTACTATTTAGTACTACTTTAATATTTGTGCTTGAAATGAATAAAAAACTAAATAAGTGGTGATTTTTTTAAAGAGAAAATCAAGTATTTTTTTACACATAATTTTAAAATATTTTTAAAAATCAGGTGACGTATCCCCGCACCCGTGTCTAAATTTGGATCCATATCCACGTATCCTCAATTTTTTTAAACTTTAGGTATCCCATCCTTGGATCTACACCTGCACCCTACACCTGCACCCAAGTCCGTGTAACATAGGAAATAATTAATGTGTGCTGTAACTGCCTGTGTAGCCAGCACATGATAAATGCATGTCCGGTGCCTATTCGACAACCACACTTGCCGTATCAATGTGGACACAGGTACTTCATCCAAAGTGGCGAATCTATGTAGCATAGATAATTATAATTATCGTTTTCAGTTAGACATGTAGCATTCTGCTCAACTGAACTTGCTTTGAAGTATTTTTAACAGCAAATTTTCAGTATGAAATAGCAGCATCAGTTTAGGAGACAGGGCTAACGTTTTGTACTCCCTCCTTCCCATTTTATTTGTCCTGTCTGAGAATTCTTACTTTTTAAGACATGTACTAATTTCATTTGAACTCAAATTTGAAGGCATGGATTTCAATATTGCCCCTTCAATTACTTTCCAATGTATTCGTAGTTAATTGTAAGGGATTGTTTTGGAAAACTAGAAATATGGACTTTGACTTTTCCAAGAGCCCGAGAGGCCTCCGAATTCGGGAAATCCAAATTGAAGATGGACCAAGAATATAGGAATGTTGTTGTCGTTCTCTTGGGGACCAAGTCATTCTTCTGCTGTTATTATCCTTTTTTTAATAGCTTCCTTCAATTTTTTTGGACTCACTCTTTTTTTAATGCCAATTTTCGTGACCAGCCAAATTGCGTTGCTAAAGTGATTTCTGTGAGGAGTGGAAAGAAGGTAAAGTCTCCTTTCGTATAGTAGAGTATCCATATTTTATTTTGTTGGATACAGTGATTTCTGTGTTTGCATATTTAAGGAAAACCTTCTTATTGCTTATTTGTTTAAAGTTGGTCCACTTGATTTGTTATGGCACTAAGACACAAATATATGGCTGTGAAAATACTTCTCTTCGAGAACCTTTAAAAGAATCCTTCACCAGAGGGATATGCTCACAACTGATGGGTATTATTCTGTAAGCATTACCAATGTGGCTCAAGTAGTCCATTTCATAATTCTAAATCAGCTCTCAGTCAGAGGCGACCTTATTACCGACAATTTGTTATGATATCGGATATCATAGAAATATAGTTCGCCTTGTTGTAGGTTGTACCACACATTGGTTTTTTGAGGAGATCCGGAATGGGTTATTTTGTTTAAGAGTGATTGTGTCATTCTTTCTTTAAGTTGCATTCAAATGCCTCCATATTGTATTAGCTGAAGCTTGTTAGTAATATTCAGGAAGTTTACAAGACAAATTGCTGAACGGTTTCTCTGGCGCAGGTTGTCTTTTTTGCAGAGAGAGACATATACCCTGGAGAAGAGATCACTTATGACTACCATTTTAACCACGAGGACGAAGGGGAAAAAATTCCTTGTTTTTGTAATGCAAAAAATTGCAGGCGTTATCTGAACTAAGCAAAGCTGGTGACTAGTGTATTCCATGAATGAGAGATTCATTTTTCAGAAGGAATACCGATCATATGTGGTGTCAAATGTCAATGATGGGCTTGTATATGCGTTTGTTGTAAATGTTGGCATATAATGTAAGTCGGCTAATTATATAGTTGGATCTTCTAGTAGACGGTGAAATTGGTTCCGGTGAGAGAGAGAGAGAGAGAGCTTCCCAGGGTCGAGTTCCAAAATTAGAGTGGATTGCCTCTTTCGTGTCTAGATACTATGGAATACCAGAGAAAAGAAAAGAAAAGTGGGTAATTCGAAGGTGGTTCAATAATAAATTGTTACAGTTAAAAGGGTTAACTATGATTAATTTTATGTAAATTGTCCATTGACGGTTTGTGTTGTGCAATTATTTGCAATGTAGGGTTTTTCTAGTAGGTTTTTTCGGTAGTTAAATATTGGTCCTCGACCCTAGTATGTTTTACGTTTTCATCTCGTCCACTTATTTTGGAGGTTATGTTTTCATCTTCAAATTTGAATAAACTTAATTTCCCCCTATTCCACCGTAAGTCATTATCCCCTAATTTTGGGAACTCGTCATTAGGGCGTTGAGTTTTGGCAATAAAACATACCCTGAGGTCCTAAGCGTGATTCTTGGGATCTCATATAAATACCGTAAATGGTAATTCAATAATGTTTATGTATCAGACCTAAAAAAAATTGCACTTGTGTTAAATTGCATTGCACATTTAATGGAACTACATTACATCCGATTGAGGACAATTATGCAGTGATGCCAAAATCATAGTAATTTTTTGTTTTGTTTTGGGAAACGTTAGGATTGCTCTGTGAATAAAAAACCATTGCCCAGTACATAAAAACTTATTGCACGTGTTATCAATTTTTATTGCACCTTAACCAGGGGCATTCTTGTCCGAGTAATTTAAGAATACCATGTATGTGCAAATATTATTAGCTTCCCATGAGCTGATGATTCCAAAACCCTTGTCCGTCAATCCACAATTCTTTGCCCCATTTCCCACTAAAAGGCAATTCTCCCGATTATTTTCTTGAAAAAAAAAAAATAAAAATACCTTAAGCGGACATGATACCCAGAAGGGAAAGATAAATTTAGAGCATCTCCAAAGAGAGGAGTCAAATCTTATGTGGAGTTTCACTTGTCAAAATTGACGTTATAGCCACCTCCAATCTTACCTTCAAATAAAAGTCAAATCCTACATGGCATAGGCATGAATTAAACCAGTTTGCTTCAACATAGGCATCTAAGCGTCAAATGTAAAGCGGCTTTTTGGATTATTAAAAATAGCATTTGATTTTTTTTTTTTAGATTCTAAGAGCAAATTTGACACTATTGTTGGAGGAAGATGTTACGAGTGTCAAATTGTCACCTCAGCTTTCAAAAACATTTGACATCTCCAAATTTGAAGCAAAAGTTGCAGATGCTCTTATGTAGAAGTAACAATTTATATTACTAGTGAGAGCCAACGTGCTCTGCACGTCATCACGTGTTCAGTGTAGAATTCCTAACCAAGAAGACGTGAGATAATTCACAGCCCGTGGATGGGCAAACCAGGTAGTTTAGTCCAAAGTGTAAAATCCTCGGTAGGAGAGAAATTTCAATGAGCAAAAATGAAGTGGAGACAAATGTTGTCAAATTTTGAGAAGAAACTTATCAAGGTGCCTAGAAAGCAAAAAAGTTACAATGAAAAAGTAGGATATAAAATCCTAAAATAGCATAAGAAATCCAACTATCGACAATCAAACCAATCAAAACACTTCTTATAGAGACAGGCCCCCATGAGGTTACGTAATGTTGCACCTACCTTAATGCCTTCACGTTGGAAAATCAGGCTAACACTAAGCAAGCCTGATAACAAACTAAGACCTTCATGTGATAACTCATTCACCAAACCAGAACTTTTAGCAGCAGCAGCATAATGTAACAATTGCCATTCAATTTTTTAAACATTTACAAATTGAAAATACAGTCACCCTAATCCACCAAAGTACTCAAAAACCCCATCAACCTAGAAAAACGCACAAGAATGGAAAAAATGCACCCAAATTCAACTGCTCTTGATTAGATGCCAATGCCAATATGTATAGATTTATCTGGGCATGCACATAAGACCTAATTTCCATTACAACAATTCATTCACACCTGACCTGTGTCATTGGACCTGAATACCTTGCCCCTTCACGAACAGGAGAGAGTTGTCGATGAGCTGCATACTCTTAATTCAGCCTAGGAGAGCAAAACCGCAAACATGCACTCTCAAATTTGCGTCTGAGTCGAAAAAGTCACATTTCTTCAGAGTCTACAGTATAAGAAAAAAGTTTTGTCAATACATGCTAGGTCGGAAACGTCAATGAGCATGTCCAATTAGGCAATTAAGAAGAATATTTAAAATCAATGTAAATGCATGGAGAGAATTGTATTCATATCAAAACAGGCTACCTTTGGATTTGCATTTTCATCCTCAGAAATAGTCTTCTCATCAATGGCTGGAATAAAGGTCTTTGTCGAACATTTGGCTTCACCATTGTGAACCATCTAACTCATTAAACAAACAGTCAAATTTTGGCCCATGTATAAAAAAGGATTACAGACCAAAGAAAAAAGAGGTAGCACCTTCAATATATTAGGATCATTCCATGGGCCCTTATCAGAACGCACGCATCCACCTTTGTCTGCACAAGTACAAGTACCACCCAAAAAGTTTGGTAGCTCACTAAACATATCAAGGTGAAAGTTTGATATGAAAGGTGAATTAAGAGCAACGTGATAAGCACACAAATATGTAAATATTAGTGGGCTTAAGTCCTCGAGTTTGATCTTAATATTATGTTTATTATTAATTTTTATAAGATATTGCACGTAAGGTTTGTTTTGAGTGTTTCAGGAGAAAACGGTATTAAAATGGTGCATTCAATGCTGTGTGGAAGTGTGACGCGTCACACTGGATAATTTTCCAAAGGTTGCAATAACTTCATGAAGAAAAAAAGGCAAATAAACAGAAAAGGAAAGTCAGTGGATGCAATTAACGTGGGTGGTTGGGAATCTTAAATGGAAACAAATATCGCAAAGTCCGGATGATATCAGATTTTGCCCCACGAAACACATGCCAAGCACAAAAATTACAAGATTTATACTATTTTATTCCCGGAATTAAAATAAGAAATTTGACTGTTCCGGCGCTCGAATCGGACACCGTTTTGAACATCAGTCGAGAGCGTCGCGAACCCAATCAGTGCAAGTATCACAATCAGAGGCTCTTTCCCGTAGCTTTTATTAGTTTCTTTTCTTTGACTTTTTCTTATTTTTTTTTATTTCTTTCTCTTTCTTTTGCCTACATAAGACATGTAGTACTTTGTAACCAGTAGACAATTAGAAGAGAATTTTTGGAGCGCAGAAATTTTGTAGGCTGTCTTTTGTCCACCAAACTCTCTCTCTTTTTCCTTTGTATTATTTTCTGTTTCTTATGTTTTCGTTCTACTTTCTTGTATGAGCCAAGAAGCCGTGAGCTTCTCTTTCAAGTTATTCTCTGTTGTTTGTAATAAGAGTTTAGTTTTATAATTTTATTTCTGAGTTCATTTTAATTTCTTTGTAATTTCAATTCTTAGTTTAAATTCGCTTAATTAAAAGATTGAGGTTTGGTTGTGAGTATGCGCAAACTACTCGGCTGTTTCTCACACCAAACTTGAATCTAAGATTAGTCTTACTTGTGGATTCCTTTGAGATTGAAAGGAGGACACCTTTGGTCTACCCTCCTGTACACATCTCATCGGTACACTCTTAAGACCGATCTTTTTAATCACTTTAATAAGCCGTAATGTTTAGTGTAAATTTTAGCTTTTCCTTGGCGAGTTCTTTGTCAATGGAGGAGTAGTCATAGACTCGGCCTAGGGCGATCACCACCCAAATGGCCTAAGTGGATTCGTGATTCTCACACCTGTGCTAATAAAGTTTGTTTGTGTTTAATCCGGGCTCGTAGCTATTGATTTAAAACTCAAGGTTGTTAAGTTTTTTATTTTGCGTCGACAATAAAATTGGCACGCATAATTCTTAAATCAATGTCATTTTGAGGGTTTAACAAATTTTTGATCGAGCCTTGATTAAATCAAACACCGGAAAGAAAAAAAGATAGAATTTTATTGAATCATTTTCTGAGAGAGCACACAAATACCATGTGGCTCGATCGTGCTAAATTGTGAGAATCATGGATCTATTTAGGTTATAGGTGATGTGAACCTTGGCCCGAGCCTCTTAATTTAATTTTAATCAAAATCATAGTTTCAATTTTAATTTGGCAATTTCTAGTTTTAAATTCACCAAAAATCAAGAAACAAAAGGGTTGGCTACCTACAGCTAGAAAACACTGTTTAGATCGATAGGCCACTTCACTCAAAATAACCGCTCTCTGTGGTTCGACCTCGGACTTTCCGAGTATATACTTGCAATCGACTACGTAGCCCTACGCTTGGGGTTAGGCACTCTAAGATACTCCCTCCGTCCCTTAAAGTTTGACACTTTCGGGAGTGCGTGCCATTTTTAAATTGCCTATATCTTTCAATTCATAACGTTTTATGTGATTTTCATAACTTTGTTTAAAAGAACTAATTGAAATCTATCAAACTAGATCCATATTGCTTATATAAAACATTATAGATTAAAAGAAATAATCAATTTTTTCATAGGGCTGGAATAGTGAAAGTGTCAAACTTTATGGGACGGAGGGAGTACAACTTTTGGATGCAAGCAAGTTTTTGGCGCCGTTGCCGGGGAACAGTGTAATTTGGAGTATTTAGCTGCGTCGCTCTACACCTCACTGTAAGTATTCCACAACTTCTATGTTTTACATATTGATTGTGTAGCATGTAAATATTGTGTTTAGTAATAATAGATTAGTTTATTAAGTATTTCAAACTTTCTGTTGTTAAAAAGTTAAAAAAAAAAAAAGAGAGTAAATGTTGTGTTTAGTTGTGTATGTCTGCTAGTCGTTGGGTACAAGATCCTAAAAAACGTTGGGTTCGTTTTGAAATTACTAAAAGGCTAGTAAGTTATTTTGAAATGGCTGAACAAGAACTTGCTAATGTCCCTCCTGCGAGGACGATGAGGGACTATCTTAATCCAACACGTGCAACCACTCCATCGTGTATAGTGTTACCTGAACCTACTGTTGGCAACGCTAATGTGTTTGTGGTTAAACCGGGGATGTTAAATTTGTTGTCCCATTTTCTAGGTCTAGATTCTGAAAACCCTTACACACATGTGAGGGAATTTGAAGATGTCATTGGAACGGCGTGTAACAACCAGGCCCAATTAGAGTCAGCGCGCGTCTTAAACTTTTTCCATTCTCACTAAAAGAAAAGGCAAAAGTCTGGTTCATTTCACTGAAGCCTCAATCAATACCCGATTGGAATGAAATGAAAAAAGAGTTCTTCCTTAAGTTCTTTCCTACGTACAGAACCAACGCCTTGAAAAAGGTGATCCAGTCTTTTAAGGAACAAGAAAATGAACCTTTTCACAAGTGTTGGGAGAGGTACAAGGACTCTTTGAATGTAGTTCCACATCATGGCTATGAGGGAATCTCTCCTCGTACTCGTTAATTCATAGACATGATGTGCAATGGGGAATACTTGAGTAAGCTACCTGCAGAAGTACTCCAAATTACACCGTTCCCCGGCAACGGCGCCAAAAACTTGCTTGCATCCAAAAGTTGTATCTTAGAGTTCCTAACCCCAAGCGTAGGGCTACGTAGTCGATTGCAAGTATATACTCGGAAAGTCCGAGGTCGAACCACAGAGAGCGGTTATTTTGAGTGAAGTGGCCTATCGATCTAAACAGTGTTTTCTAGCTGTAGGTAGCCAACCCTTTTGTTTCTTGATTTTTGGTGAATTTAAAACTAGAAATTGCCAAATTAAAATCGAAACTATGATTTTGATTAAAATTAAATTAAGAGGCTCGGGCCAAGGTTCACATCACCTATAACCTAAATAGATCCATGATTCTCACAATTTAGCACGATCGAGCCACATGGTATTTGTGTGCTCTCTCGGAAAATGATTCAATAAAATTCTATCTTTTTTTCTTTCCGGTGTTTGATTTAATCAAGGCTCGATCGAAAATTTGTTAAACCCTCAAAATGACATCGATTTAAGAATTATGCGTGCCAATTTTATTGTCGACGCAAAATAAAAAACTTAACAACCTTGAGTTTTAAATCAATAGCTACGAGCCCGGATTAAACGCAAACAAACTTTGTTAGCACAGGTGTGAGAATCACGAATCCACTTAGGCCATTTGGGTGGTGATCACCCTAGGCCGAGTCTATGACTACTCCTCCATTGACAAAGAACTCGCCAAGGAAAAGCTAAAATTTACACTAAACATTACGGCTTATTAAAGTGATTAAAAAGATCGGTCTTAAGAGTGTACCGATGAGATGTGTACAGGAGGGTAGACCAAAGGTGTCCTCCTTTCAATCTCAAAGGAGTCCACAAGTAAGACTAATCTTAGATTCGAGTTTGGTGTGAGAAACAGCCGAGTAGTTTGCGCATACTCACAACCAAACCTCAATCTTTTCATTAAGCGAATTTAAACTAAGAATTGAAATTACAAAGAAATTAAAATGAACTCAGAAATAAAATTACAAAACTAAACTCTTATTACAAACAACAGAGAATAACTTGAAAGAGAAGCTCACGGCTTCTTGGCTCATACAAGAAAGTAGAAAGAAAACAGAAGAAACAGAAAATAATACAAAGAAAAAAGAGAGAGAGTTTGGTGGACAAAAGACAGCCTACAAAATTTCTACGCTCCAAAAATTCTCTTCTAATTGTCTACTGGTTACAAAGTACTACATGTCTTACATAGGCAAAAGAAAGAGAAAGAAATAAAAAAAAATAAGAAAAAGTCAAAGAAAAGAAACTAATAAAAGCTACGGGAAAGAGCCTCTGATTGTGATACTTGCACTGACTAGGTTCGCGACGCTCTCGACTGATGTTCGAAACGGTGTCCGATTCGAGCGCCGGAACAGTCAAATTTCTTATTTTAATTCCGGGAATAAAACAGTATAAATCTTGTAATTTTTGTGCTTGGCATGTGTTTCGTGGGGCAAAATCTGATATCATCCGGACTCTGCGATATTTGTTTCCATTTAAGATTCCCAACCACCCACGTTAATTGCATCCACTGACTTTCCTTTTCTGTTTATTTGCCTTTTTTTCTTCATGAAGTTATTGCAACCTTTGGAAAATTATCCAGTGTGACGCGTCACACTTCCACACAGCATTGAATGCACCATTTTAATCCCATTCTCTCCTGAAACACTCAAAACAAACCTTACGTGCAACATCTTATAAAAATTAATAATAAACATAATATTAAGATCAAACTCGAGGACTTAAGCCCACTAATATTTACATATTTGTGTGCTTATCACATCCCCCAACTTGAACTTTGCTAGTCCCTAGCAAACTAAGTAAATGCAACTAATGAAAGTAAACTAAAATGGATATGTCTTTTAAACCCCCGGGCGGCCCCGGTAGGACGAGTGAAGTCTCGTGAGGGTTTTCAGCAGCGGTAACCCACAAAACACCTTTCTTTCTTTTTATTTTTTATTTTTTTTATTTATATATATTTTTTATTTTTGTTATTATTATTATATATTTTTTTGAATACAACATTACTCACCATATATCCACTTTAAATCCAACCATATATCCACTTTAAACAAGCTATGCTCAACTCTAAAACATGCACATGAACAAAAAAAAGAAGAACAAAACTAGTTAAAACCTATTTAAGGTAAGTCACACAAGGAAGCTTTATTCAATTTTTACAGGGCTAACTCTCACAATAAAAATATGCTCAACAACAAAACAACTCAGCCATATCCACAACCAACGCCCGGAATTGTGCACTAGCAAGAACAAGGTGCTAGGCATTTTATTGGTAAAGCGCTGCAAGAAAGAAGCTTTTATTCAAATGAGTAAGCAAAAATAAGAGCGAAACAAGCATGAACATGAACTAAAATGCGCAAGATAAGCAAAAATGCATCATAATGGAGTAGAGGTGCACTAGAGATCAACTAAGGACTTTATTTAGCTTATAATGACCACAGTTACAAAAGAAAGGGTAAACAAAATGAATAACGGCCTAACATAAGCTCGGTTCATCTACCCATTGGCCGTTATTGCAATCCTAAACCACGTTTGACCGGTTGCCTCATAATCACGGCGCAACCAGTTCTCGTATTCTGTGAGGATGGCCGCATGTATGACAAGCTAAGAGAAGATGAATCCCCACACAGTACGCAAGTTCACCCTAAACCTGAAACAGGGTGGGTGCATTAGTGTAAGCAAAGCACAAACTAAAAAGATAATGAGCCAGATTTTCCATTGGGAGCTGAAAAACATCTCCATCTCTGCCATTTCCATATTTCTTTGGATCTGTCGATATTCATCATTGATTTGGGCTATCCACCCCTCGGGTAACCTGGGTACGTAATCCACCATTTTTAGGATGGAGTTTTGGGCTTTTTGGGTTTAGATTTGGGTTTGAATGAAATTTTTGTGGTGGAATATGGAGAGATTCGGTGGGGGATTGGGTGTTTGAGAGGTTGGCTTTGGTGGTGTTTGGGTGAGAGATCGGGAGAGAGAGAGAGAGGGGGGACGTCGGAAGGAAGAAGAAGAAGAAGAATAAGAGAAAAGAGAGAGATAGGGAAAGGATAAGAGAGGGTGAGAGAGGGGGGGTCCCCTCCCCCCAGTTTTTTTTCCTTTTTTTTTTTTTTTTTCCTTGCGGATCTGGTACTTTCCGTAGGGAAAAACACACTAACACCCCCGAACTTACTTTTATCATTATTTTGGCCCACCAAACCACCATTTTGCTTTTAATGATATTCAACCACTCCTGCCCCACACATCCGGTTTTTTAGGGTTATGAAATAAAAGGTTCCGGACTTGGCTCAAACAAGGGTTTAGTAGACTCATATGTGGTTTAATCACACAAAAATGCCTTGTATCCTGTCCTAAGTGCGCCATAAACTCTAATGTAATGCACATAAGATATCCAACACACCTAGACATGAACAAGAGATTTATTCACCTAACCTAGGAGTGAAAACTGAGAAATGAAACGAGATATGGACAAAACTCACTTAGAAACACATTTTAACTCGGTTTGTTCACAAATTTTTATGTATGTACCAAAGATGAGCTTAGCAATTTTTTTTTTTTTTGAAAATTAATGCAGAATCCTTGCTAATTAGACACAAAATGAGCATATGGTGAGTATTTTTTTTTTCAATTTTTGTTTTGTTTTGTTTTGTTTTGTTTTGTTTTTTTTTTTTTTGAAACACATTATTTACAATACAAAATCTAAATATTGACACCGATAAATATTATCCCTTTCCCCAACTTAAAATGTGCATTGTCCTCAAGGCACGAAGACAACATTAAAATGAAAAACAAGGGAGGAATGAAATGTACCGACGGGGAGGAATGTCAACCTCCAATACCTCAACCAAGTTTGAGGAATTTTTCATCACTTCTCAGTTACCCAAGCACAAGTGTAGAAAACCATTGTTTAACTAGGTATTTGAGTTGCAATCACAAATACTCAATTAATAGAAAGAATTAAAACGACTCCATCCATATGTAATGAAAACATGTTCTAAATTAAACAATCGATTCGAGTTAATAAACCTAATGCCTACAAATATACAAAATTACTTGGAACGGGGCTTCATCTTCCCCCTAGAAGATGTTTAGCCGGCCATGGAGATGGAGATGAATGTTTGATTTGATGGAGAACTTGAAGAACCCATGGATTGGCTTGCTTTTCTCCTTCTAAACTTGCCTCAAAATATTCTAAGACCCCCAAAACGTACAAAGCAATGACCTATTTATAATAAAACCCAAAAAAAGTGGTCAACGCCCTAATCCGCCTTTGACTCGGGAAACCGCCCGGACGGCTTTGATTCCCGCCCGGATGGAAAATCCAGATTGTCGCCCAAACTTTGCTGGTTCGCCCTGGCTTCATCCGAACTCGAAATGATGCGATTCTTGGACCGTTGCAAAGCTCTTTAAGTCTACTTTGCATTCCATGCCTTATATCAACTCCCATTAGCACTTTTAATCATTCGGCACTCTCCAAAGCCTACAAACACAATTCAACCATTATAATTCATTAAGTAACTCTATGATTGGACTATTAAAGTGTTACTTAGAGGGTTAAATGTGTGCTTTTCGGAATGAGAGAGCTGAAATTCTCGACATAAATAATTGGAATCGGATGAGTACCAAACTATCAAGGATTTCTGATACCCACACACACAATTGTTCTGTGACTCAATTGCCCATTTTGACACAATATAAAGTCCATGCTTATTTTGTATTCTATGTCAAGATGTTGGTAGTTAAAACCTTCGGGGATGCAAGATAAATCAAAAGAATGTAAATTGCATATACCTCTTTAGGGCTCCAAATTGCTTCTCTCCTCTTTAGGGCTCGAAGCATCCTATCACTCAGCCTAATCAAGAGGTGCCATCAAGTCGATCTAAAAGATACAAATATACCTTCAGACAAAATATCGACACACACATATATACCCCTAAAACATGTATCATAAACAATCAGTTTACAAACACACTACCTTCAATATAATAAACAGGCATTTAAACGAACAATTTATAGGTGCATATATACGTATGTACATACACATATTCAAATACCCACATGGCTTACCATACTAACGAACGATTAAAAATCAAAATCCCTAATATTAACCAAGTAGATAAAAAATCAAATTCAAACCATAGAAATGCAGAATCTGCAGCATACCTTGAGTTTTAATTAGAAATTGAACTGTATTTCAACCAGTTTAAAATTGTTTAGGCTTGTAGAACATGAAGAGGAAGAAATCACTATGCTCTTATGGTTTGTACCACACCAAAACCACTACATGAAGGAAAGAGGGGAGAGAGATGCATTGGAGAAATGGAGAACCTGGGAGAGATTTTATACATACATATTCGCTGCAACAGTAATTGAAGGACGACCAAAGTACCACTGCCAGTACTACCCCGAAAGCTTGCTTCACGCCAACGCCAAAGACAAGCTGGAAGAACAGTATATCGCCGCAAGAACAGTAAAGAGGAAAGAGATATGCATCCCCGCTGCTCGCTGGCCCATTTTTGGCTGAGGAGAACAAAATGGCAGACGAAACTGCCCCATCCATCTGCCCCCTCTTCGCTAAAAAGTATGAAGCCTTGCAACTGGAGAGAGAGAGAGAGAGACGTGCACCCCCTCCTCGGCGAAGCCGCCGTCGATACAGTACCGGTCGTTCACAAATCGCCTTCTAATATACTGTAACTTCATGTAACCCAAAGAAACTGTTGCTCAACTCCTGCCCGCTCAACTGCCCTATTGGTTGCAAGCGAAGCAGAGAACGAAACAGCTGCCTGATTGGCAGACGAAAATGCTGACCGGCCCTCTCCCTTATTATGTATACTTGTATAGGTATAGATATCAAGCTAATTTTTTAATTTTTTTTTATTTTGTTTCAAAACCGCACCATTTTAGAAGATGTACAATATGTTGGTGACCCGTTCGAAAAATGATATGGGTACACCATTTGTGCACTTCAAATGCACATCACCCTGATATGGTAAATAGAGAGAAGTCCACTTTTTGGGTGAGTCCCACATTAGGCTTCTCCTCATTTGCCACATCATAATGATGTACAAGTCTTTTCCAATTTGTGAGACCCGTTCGAAAAATGATATGGGTACACCATTTGTGCACCCCAAATGCATAAGATGTGGCAAATGGGGAGAAGTCCACTTTTTGGGTGAGTCCCACATTAGGTTTCTCCTCATTTGCCACATCATAATGATGTACAATTCTTTTCCAATTTGTGGATGATTTCCTTCAGGATTTCAGGAAGTTGAAAATCTGCTTTTATCCGAAAAATAAAAATATGACACAGAGGGAAAAAAAAGAAATGATTAGTCGGATTATGAAATCTAGATTTTGAGAATTTTCTGGATGAAGAAGGTATAGAAGACGACGAAGATGAAGAAAAGGTTATTTAAGGTACATAAGTGATGTACCCATAACCTTGTTCTATAGGATCAAAGTAAAAATAATTCATGTCCGGTAAGGCCTGGTCCGTCTCTAGGGTTGGCAATGGGGACGGGGCAGGGCCGGAGACTACTATCCCCGTCCCCGATCCCCGAATCCCTCCCCCATCCCCGTCCCCGCCCTGATCCCCAATGGGGATTATTTTTCCCCCTCCATCCCCGCCCCAAACGGGGAACGGGGATCCAAACGGGGATTCGGGGATTTATCGTTTCGACTTTCGTAGTATACAACCCAAATTCAACTATAACTCAACCCATAAAATCAGAGACAAACAATCACCAATTATTCTGGCACAATGGTTTCGTAGTTGTTTGAGAGAGAGAGAGAGAGAGAGAGAGATGTACACTTTGTTTGGAACTTCAACTTCTTGATTCTTCTGTCTTGATCAAATTCAGCGAAGGAGTTTACCGTTTTTTTTTTTTTTTTGCGCGAATGAGGGTATTGAAATTGCCCCAAATTTGAAGGGGGGGAGAGAGAGAGAAATGGATATGGTTGAAGATGGGAAAGAGGAGAGAGTAGATTAATTAATATTCAGGCCCATGCCTTGGGTTCCTAAGCCGACAGCGGTTCTGACTTCCGAGGTCTGTGCTTGCTTTTTGGATTCCCAAAGTCAGGCGTGATTTTTGCTGGGGTTTGGGCGGGATAATGCCGAGGGATAAAACGAAGCTCTTTTATTATATATATATGTAATAAAATATAAAATTAGGGATTTGGGGACGGATCGGACCGGATTCGGAGCGGGGACACACCTATCCCCGCCTCCGATCCGATCCCCGAAATTTTTCAAAAAAAATCCCCAAATTCGACCCAATCTCCAAACAGATCTCCAAAACGCCGATCCATTCGGATCAGGGAGTGGATCGGATTCGAACGGATCGGTGGAAATTGCCATCCCTATCCGTCTCAATGACGAAATTTGAGGAGCTTTGGTACCGTTTTTATACCGGCCGGGATTCAAAACCTTGGATAAAACCCAGAAAACCTCCATCTCTCAATTTCATGGAAAACGACACACAACCATGCTTCGTCCCTCCCTCAAACTCTCCAGACTCCTCCCCGCCAAAACCCTCACATTTCTCCTCCACTTTTCTTCTTCTCTGCAAACTGAAACCGAAACCCAAAAAATTGTCAATATCATCAACGACCATCCATACCCTAATCACCCACTCCACCCCACTCTCTCTCAACACATCCCTTCATCTCTCCTTTCATCTCCACTTGTAGAAAACGTACTCGGTCGCCTCTTCGCTTCCCATTCCAATGGCCTCAAAGCCTATGAATTCTTCAAATTCTCTCTCCAAAACTCCCGTTTTAGCCCCACCTCCGACGCTTTCGAGAAAACCCTCCATATCCTATCCCGAATGCGATACTTCGATAAGGCTTGGGAGTTAATGGAGGAGTTCGGTCGCTCGCATCCGCACTTAGTAACCCTAAAATCCATGAGCATTTTGTTAGCGAAAATCGCCAAGTTTCAATCTTTTGAAGAGACCCTGGAAGCATTTGAGAGAATGGAGAAAAGGGTATTTGTAGGGAAGGAGTTTGGGGTAGACGAGTTCAATGTGTTGATTAGGGTTTTTTGCACGCAGAGGCAGATGAAGGAGGTGAGATCTGTTTTTAACAAGATGATTGATCGGTTTTCGCCCAATTCGAAGACATTGAATATTTTGCTTTTAGGGTTTAAGGACACGGGTGATATTACTTCTGTTGAACTTTTCTACCATGAGATGGTTAGAAGAGGGTTTAAACCTGATAGTGTCACTTACAGTATCCGAATCAATGCTTATTGCAAGAAAGGACGTATTGGTGATGGTTTGAGACTTGTTAAGGAAATGGAATTGGCGAATTACTCGCCTACGATTGAAATAATTTCTAGTTTGATTCAAGGAGCAGGGGTTGCTCGAAACGTAACCAAGGCACGAGAGCTGTTCGATGGAATTCCTGTGAGGAACTTGACGCCGGATACTGGGGCTTACAATGCTTTACTGAGTTGTTTTGTTAAATCAAGAGACGTGAAGTCTGCAGCTGAGTTATTGGATGAGATGGAAGAGAAAGGCATTGGATATGACAATGTCACATACCGTAATATGTTTCTCATATTAATGAGGTCGAAAGATATGGACTCTGTTGTTGAACTATATGAAAAGATGGTGAGGAGAAATTTCATGCCCAATACACGAACGGTGGTGCTACTGATGAAATTCTTTTGCAAGAGTCGTCGGCCTGATTTGGGTGTGGAGTTGTGGGGTTATTTGTTGGAGAGAGGCCATTGTCCCCACGCTCATGCGTTGGATCTGTTGGCGACGGGATTGTGCTCGCATGGGAAGGTGGGGGAAGCCTTTGAGTGCGCGAAACAAATAGTGGAGAGAGGGAGGCAGATGAGTGAGGCTGTGTTTCGGATGTTGGAAAGGTTTTTGGTGCAGGGTGGAGAGATGGAGAAGTTGAGGGAGCTCAACGAGTTGATCAAGCGATTGCAAAAGGTTTTGCCGCCGTCAAGAGGGCATGCCACTGGTATTCTCTCAACTCACCAGGAGGAACTTATGTAGTTTGGCTTCAATATTATGGTAGTAGGAGGTTTTTCACAATCTTTGTAAGCCATGATTTTTTTGTGCTCTCTTACTTAGAATCTGTCCATTGCATTGTATGTTTTCATTGTTCTATGCAATGCACAAATCATTCGTTACTTGTTCGAGGTCTCTCGTAAGCACATGCTTCTTGAACAATTGGCCTTCGAATGGTTTCAACCGCTGCATATCTCCATTTCCATTAATTCTTTGATTGTTCATAACTTTTTGAATTCATCAAATTTAACCATAGTTTCCTGGGGAAAAAACGCGTGGTTGAACTCCTCTGGGTAGAATAGTACATGGCGTACTTGACGTGATACAAACAACTAACAGGTTACGAACGGCAAAGATTTTACCTCCACGGCGATCAAGGAAAATGGATGGTGACCTAATTGTAGGCGTGAATGGGATTGAGACGAGGATTTCACGTATTATCTGCCAATGAAGAAAAGAAAATTCCGGTGAATTTCCGTGATACTGATTTCTCCCTTTGTTACCTTAATTTATCCCGTGTGTAGAGTTAAAGAGTGTTGATGCTGGGATAACATTTTGTGAGGCTGAACAAACTTGCATATCTATTGCTTTGGTTTTGCTTTTGTGCTTTTTAATAGAGAGACTAGTGCTAGGAATCCATCATGAAAGGCTCAATTTCAAGATTGTATTAGTGCATAAACGAGTTAAATTTGAATACATTTTCAGGCTTCTAAAATCGACAAACTTGTACAATATAGCTCAGCGTGGAATTAGCTAAATTTAAACCCATTGTATACGATGAAGATGATAAACTTAACGTACTTTTGGTAAAAGTTTTTGTGCCAAACTCGCGCAATGCATTGCTCAGCTTTGGTTCAACTCGGTTAAGACCCTAGTTTCAGGTCACTTAATACGAACATGGCCTTTTTCAAGTATCCCAGGACTGTTGTCACATAGAGCTCAAAGGTGGTGCACACTTTGTTGAGTAAGATAAAAGTTTGCATTGCAACTGCTGAAAATCTGTCTTGGTTGAGATTCATGTTTGCTTTGAGATTCTGCTGTTTTGGTAAAACCAACCACTAGAGTACAATCATCGGCTACGATACCACTAGTTCGAAACTGAGCTCAAAGGGTCTGCATGCTGCAAGTCTACCAGCCAGCACACCAAAGGCCCAAATGTAACGACAGCAACAACCAACCCTCGTTTGGAACACAGGAGGCCCAATACACGATATTTGAAACTCAGTAGCAACTGGCTGAATAATGCGAAATTTGAAGAATCGGACCTCCAAATAAGGATGACTGTAAGCATTATATGATCAATTACTGTTGTCATACTCCAGCAACAATTTTAGGAGAATTATTTTCAAATTTCCGAGTCTTTACTTTACAAGTTCATCAGACGATCAATTACTGTACAAGGAAGATATAACTTACCGCACTGCCCTCTCTCTGGTCTTTTTCCCTTCGTCCAAAACTAAAGTAGCAGCCCTAGTCCTAGAGACACAAGAAAGACAGATAAATGGTGAAATACAAACAAAAACTTACACTCCCTCGTCTCAACCAAGAATTTGGAAATTTGGAAACTTTCCCGAACTACCCTCCTCAGAACACTTGTCCAATGTAATTCGAGGAAAACATCATGACAGCTACTACTCATTGCACTAAAAGCCGGAACGCCTCATTATCTGTCTCCATAACATAATCGTAACCAAGGTTGCTGGCGCAAACCCGGAAATCATCCATCTCGGTCTGTGCAACTTGGATTCCAACCAATACATTGGCACCCGTTTCACCCTTTTGACATAGAGACAAATAGAAACAATTAAAATTGATGGCATTGAATCGGAATTTCTTTAAACCCAAATACAGATCCAACAAATATGACTAATAGGGATATAAATCTCAACCTGTCCACGGTAGTGAAACAAAGTAATATTCCAACGTGGGCTTAAGGCATCCAGAAATTTCATTAAAGCACCCGGTCTCTCTGGAAAAACAAACCGACAAAGAAGTTCATTCTGAACATTTGAACGACCCCCTATCTGAAAAATATCCAAAGCAAAAGTACAGTCAGTGACCTAATGCAAACGACAATGTCTTGCGCAAATAACCATAGTCTTGGGCAGTTCGGAACCAAACCGTGGAAATTATGCAACTTATCCCTTTTTTTTCCTTGTCTAGTTAACAAGCTCCAAATGCGCTTTCTTGTTGTTATTGAGAGTAAAATCCAATAGTGTGTTTGTATTACAGGAAGCCAGGAAGTGAGGATGCAAAAGAGAGAGTTAAAAATCATTTCACTTATAAAAAACCAATAACTATTGCGAGAAGGTTACCAAGTGCCGAAGATGGTCTTTAACCAAGTCATTGCTTGTAAGATTTATGGTTCGAAGTTGAGCAGATTCCAATCGATCTACCATTGCGCTAAGTTCTGATACTGTGTGGAGGCCAACACTGCACGCAAACAAAAAAGTTGTTAATAATACTTAATTGCTCTTTTTTTAGGTAAGTGCATCTAGACACAAAAATTTATGCTATCCGGCTATGTTTTGGTCCGGCTTGTTCTAGTAAGATTTGAGATAAATTTTTGTGTCTAGATGGACAAGACAATATGTGTAAGGGTTGTTAAACTGATTACTGATTCAACATCCTCTACTTGATATTAGAGAAAAAATCCTTATGAAGTACGGGTACT
The DNA here is from genome assembly GCA_020921065.1 of Vaccinium darrowii. Lineage (NCBI taxonomy): Eukaryota > Viridiplantae > Streptophyta > Magnoliopsida > Ericales > Ericaceae > Vaccinium > Vaccinium darrowii. The sequence continues at coordinate 34,856,702 of CM037160.1, forward strand.
TCTACCTGTACCGGGTACTGGTACTTCATCGGTACTTCAAAAGACGTACTGGGTACTCCAAAAACATACTGGGTACTTTTGAGTTTATGGGTACTTGTTGGGTACTTTTGGGCCTATTCATAAAGTTTTCAAAACTTCAGGGATTCTGTATGGAAAAAAACTCAAACTGCTTGCCTTAATATGCAAGAACTCAATGTGATAAAGTCATAAACTCGAGACCACGACTCTAATCTAGAGCTTGATTTTGCAAAAAACAAGAGTAGGGTTGACTAATCTTTTTTTGTCAATCTTCCTCCAGCGACTGTGACTCCTCTCTCTCTCTCTCTCTCTCTCTCTCTCACACACACACACACACACACACTATTTCCGCTGCCCCTTCTCTCTTGTTATTATGTCAAAATCTATTCTTTTTTTTTATTTTTCAGACGGGCCTTGAAGAATCTCGTGCTCTCCATCTTGAAACCTATGATAGTTGCATGCACAAAAATTAGGCTATTGCATTTTTATTTCATAGGAAGATGAGACCATCAAGCAATATGGGTTCAAGTCCAAGTACTATTAGCTTATGTTATCTTGCACTACCTATACAAGTACCCATGCTTCTTACCTATACAAGACCTGAGCTGGGTTTTTATCAACATTGTATCTGTATTTGAACTCCGTGATATTCATTGGCCCCACCTGCCACCAAGTGATTGCAAATTCATTTCATCATAAGCTTGGACGTGATTAAGCAACACATTGCCAAATAGTTTAGGCAACATACCAGTTCGCAAAATTGTTTAAAGCTGCCAGGCTCCTCTGGCAGGAAAGTAGCAAGCACAGCCTCCCGTTGTCTACCAACATCAGCAAGTTCAGTTACCAATCGAAGTCTGTCAAAATTCATGTTTGCCCCACTGGTTATCACCACAACGTTTTCACCCTTAAGGCCATAATACTTGCAATATGCTTCTGCTCCGGCAAGGGCAAGAGCACCTGCTGGTTCTAGAATGTTCCTTTTCTCCTCGAACATGTCCTACAACATGAGCACAAAGTTTTACAATGACTAAGCTGTTGAACCGTGTTATCAGAGATGAAAGAAAGAGTGTAGGGTGTTAACTTACCCCAACACAAGTCAATATTATTTATATTAGTGTGTACCACATTACATGACTAAGATAGGCGATGTGGGACAAACATCAACTAACTAATATAAGCTTATTCTAACACTCCCCCTCAAGCTGGAGAATAAATACCAAAAAGTCCCAGCTTGTCACAAAGTAATTCCAATCGTGGCTTGAACAATGGCTTAGTAAATATATCAGCTAACTGGGCACTGGTAGACACAAATGGAGTAGCAATCACACCACCAGTCAACTTCTCTCGTACAAGATGACAATCCACCTCAATGTGTTTAGTTCTCTCATGAAACACCGGATTGGATGCTATGTGAATTGCAGCTTGATTATCACAATAAAGATTCACAGGCACCTGCACAGGGAATCCTATCTCTTCAAGAAAAGAACGTATCCACACAACCTCACATGTTGTGTGAGCCATAGCCCTGTACTCTGCCTCTGCACTAGACCGCGCAACTACCGTCTGCTTCTTACTTTTCCAATTAACCAGATTCCCACCAAGAAAGATACAATATCCTGTAGTAGACCTCCTGTCAGATGGTGCCCCCGCCCAGTCAGAGTCAGTGAACGCTTCAACACGCAAGTGTCCATTAGCTCGATATAACAGACCGCGTCCTGGATGGGCTTTGAGGTACTTAACAATTCTTAGAACAACTTCCCAGTGTGGAGAGCGAGGAGCTGACATAAACTGACTAACCAAACTAACCGCAAATGAGATATCGGGACGAGTACCAGTAAGATAATTCAGCTTCCCAACCAAGCGACGATACTGATCCGGACTAGAAAGCAACTCCCCCTTATCAGCACACAGTTTGACATTAGGATCCATAGGAGTCTCAACTGGCTTTGACCCCAATAAGCCAGTCTCATTTAGAATATCCAGCACATATTTCCTTTGCGATAGATTAATACCATCCTTAGACCGCGCCACTTCGATACCCAAGAAATATCTCAATTTGCCCAAGTCTTTAGTATGAAACTGACGGTGTAGAAACAGTTTCAAGTCATCAATGCCCTTTTGATTGTCACCTGTAATAATAATATCGTCTACATAGACAATCAACAATATTTTCCCTTGATCAGATATGAGAGAGAAGACAGAATGATCAGAATGACAACGCTTCATACCAAATTGCAACACATCATCACTAAACTTGCCAAACCATGCCCTCGGGGACTGCTTAAGCCCATATAGAGCTTTGCAAAGACGACACACCTGATTACTCCCCCCCTGAGCAACAAACCCGGGCGGTTGCTCCATATATACTTCCTCTTGGAGATCCCCATGGAGGAAGGCATTTTTGACATCCAGTTGAAATAACGGCCAGCCAAGATTTGCAGCCAGAGAAATAAGAATCCGAACAGAACCCAGTTTGGCAACAGGAGAGAAGGTCTCTGAATAGTCAACCCCATAAGTCTGAGTATAGCCTTTAGCAACAAGGCGAGCTTTATAGCGCTCAACAGTGCCATCAGGACGATACTTGACAGTAAATACCCAACGACAACCAACAGTAGTCTTACCAGCAGGAAGAGAAACCAACTCCCAAGTCCCATTATGATGAAGAGCAGACATCTCATCTTCCATAGCTGTCCGCCACTCAGACACAGAGAAGGCCTCCTGAACAGTGTTAGGAACAAAAACAGAGGAGACCGAAGTGGTAAAAGCACGAAAGGACGGGGACAAATGATTATAGGAAACAAAATGAGCAATAGGATGGACAGTGCAGGACCGAATACCTTTACGGTGGGCAATAGGACGATCAAGGCCGTCAGGATCGCGCAACAGAGAGGAAGACGAAGCAGTGGGCGAAGGTGGGGCGGCGGGCGTAGCTGGCTCGGACGAAGGTGGAACCTGCGGAGGTGGCACTGGTGGATTTTTAGAACGGCGATGATAGACCTGCAAAGGCGGTGATGGGGGAACAGTACTTGGGGAAACAGTACCAGACGGGACACGTATAGGACACACAGACTCATATGCAAGCAAATCATTGGGAGAGACAGACTCTGAATAAAAAGGAAGTGACTCATTAAAGGTAACATCAGCACACACAAAATGACGACGTAAAGACGGAGAGTAACACTTATAGCCTTTTTGAGTGCGAGAGTAGCCAAGAAAGATGCACTTAATAGAGCGAGGATCAAGTTTGCTCTGGTCAGGATCCAGATTATGGACATAACACGTGCACCCAAAAACCCGAGGGGGTAATGGGTGGAGTGAATGACCAGGAAACAAGACCGTATGAGGTATCGCACCTCCAAGGACAGTAGAGGGCAGATGGTTAATCAGATAACAAGCGGCAAGAACCGCATCAGTCCAGTACGACTTAGGAACCTGCATTTGAAATAGCAAGGCACGCATAACCTCTGATAAATGGCGAATCTTGCGTTCGGCAACTCCATTTTGTTGTGGAGTCCGAGCACACGATGTCTGATGAATTATGCCATGATCATCAAAAAACAGAGATAATGTGTTATGAAAATATTCGCGTGCATTATCAGAACGAAATATACGAATGCAAGTATTAAACTGGTTTTTTATTTCCATATAAAATGAGTGAAAAACAGTCTTCAACTCTGATCTCGCTTTCATAAGATAAAGATATGTAATACGAGAGAAATCATCAACAAAAATAACATAGTACTGAAAACCAAAAACATTAGGCACATGAATAGGCCCCCAAATGTCTGAATGAACTAACTCAAAAGGACTCGACGCACGACGCTCAACTCTAGGATAAAAAGGTACTCTACGGTGTTTACTAAACTCACAGACTTCACATGACAACTCTTTAATAGAACCACAGGAAGGCACTAGACGCTTCAAAGTTTGAAGTGAGGGATGGCCAAGCCGACAATGTTGCTGATAGGAGGACTCTGTGGACTGAAGAGCAACAGTTTTAGCAGGATTATTGGTCAGGTAGTACAGCCCACCACGCTCAACACCGCTTCCAATCGTCCTCCCCGTCTTGAGATCCTGAAATACACAACCATGAGAAGAAAATGTGATGGAACAGTTTAAAGATTTTGTAAGTTGACTGACAGACATGAGATTAAAAGGTAAACGAGGTACGTGTAACACTGAGTGCAAAGTGAGAGATGAAGAGACTAGGAAAGAACCTAATCCAGTGACCTCAGTAGTAGAACCATCTGCTAAGGTAACATGAGATTTTTGACCAATAGATTGACAATTAGACAAGATAGTAGAGGTACCAGTCATATGATTAGTAGCACCAGAATCAATAACCCAAGGAGAAGAAGAAGAAGCAACACAAGCAACAGAGGAACCTGTCTGAGCGAACGTAGCTGTGGAAGTAGCAGACGGCTGAAGGGACATGAGACGCTGGTACTCCTCTACTGTAATAGTCACACTGCTGTCGGTGGAATGAGTAAACTGCCCAGCATCCTCAGAATGAGCAACCTGATGAGCCTGGGGAAAACTATGAAGATCATAACAATAGTCCACTGTATGATTTGTACCCTGACAATGAGTACAAAATCTAGTACCACGGCCACAACCAGAACTACCTCCCCCTGACGTGCGACCATAACCATTGCCACCCCGACCAGAACCACGACCACGGGAACCAGAATCACCACGACTGCTAGAATTATTACCTGAATCATAGCCACCAGAACTTCGACTACCAGAACCACGACCACGATTGCTAAACCCAGAATCACGGCCGCGACCACGGCCACTACGCGACCCAAAACCACCCGAAACAGCTAAAGCAGACCGATCAGGTGGTGGCTGAGAAACAGAACCAGTATCGGACATAGAAGCTTGGCGAAGACGTCAAAACACCTCATCGAGAGAGGGCAACTCCCGCTCTCCCAATATCTGAGACCGAACTGGATCATAAAAGGACGACAAACCATATAAAAATCGAGCTACCTCCAAACGCTCACGCTGACGCTCCATAACCCGGGGATCACTCGAGATAGGCTCATAAACACGGAGTTCCTCACAAGTCCCCCGAAATTTAGAATAGTAGTCCTCCAAAGAGCCAGAACCGATGGTCAACGAAAAGAACTGGTGGTGAAGATCATATGTACGACGAAGATTATTAACACCAGAATACATCCCGGCAAGCCGATTCCACACTTGTTTGGCCGTGTCAAGATAAAATAGAGGAGCACTAATCTGGGGTTCCATACTATTCCACAACTCAACAAGTATATGACAATTCTCAGCTTCCCAATCACTATAGTCCTTAGCCTCTTTGGCAGGAGGATCATCCGTCAAATACCGAAACTTCCGCTCACCCATATAATAAACTTTGACAGCACGAGACCAAATAGCATAATTGTTGCCATTTAAAGGGATGGAGGTAATGGAATCCCTTTCACGGCGACGAGAGGAACCAGAAGAGCTACCAATAACAGTCGTACTCGAACTAGAATCAGAAGCAGACTTCTCCTCAGACATGTTGCCAAACAACAGAGAGGAAAATAATCACCAACAAAGCAACGACAACCAACTACTCAATCAACCACCAGCTACCAGCAAAATAGCCAACCACCAACAAAAAACAATAAACCCGTGCCTGCTTAGTCTAACATTAGCAACCACCAGCGAGCCAAAACTTGGAACATCAATAGCCAACAAAAGAACAGTGCTACCAACAGTGCTCAGAAGCAACCAACAGCCACAATAAGCAAACAATAACCAGCAATAACGATCAACAGTAACCAGTAACCCATGTATATTGAATCTAACCTTATTTTGTTAACAAAAAATCAAGAACCGAAGGATACCACAAGTCATGATATGGACTGAACCTTCAGCAGAAGTCGTGAGACGAAGAAGGAGGGTCGCCGGAGACAGAGAATGGCCGGCGAGGATGTAGAGGCACTGAACGAGATCCAGATCAAGTCTGTCAGACTCGAAATCACATAGAACAGCCACAACCGAGGTAAACAAGCCTCGAAATCCACTGGGTAATGGATTTTAGGGGTCGAAATCCACTGGGGAATGGGTTGTAGGGTTCGAAATCCACTGATTAATGGGTTTTAGGGTTTGAAATCAACTGGGTAATGGAAGTCAGGGTTCGAAATCAACTGGAAGTGGGTTGATTGGGAATTTCGAGCAACAGATGTGGGAGTTTAGGGTTGTTCAAGACTCGATGTAGGTTGTAGAAGGGTGTGGGGGCTGCGATTTAGGGTTTCAAGGGTTCTGGTTGGATCAATTGGAGGTTGATTAGGGTTTCGGGTGGAGATGACGAGTCCTGGAGTAATTTGGTCAGTTAGGGTTTTTTTTTTTTTTTTGTGGGTGGGTGACGAGATGATGTCAGATGTTGGCTATAATGTTTGGGTCAGGGTGTGGGTTAAAGGAGGCTCTGATACCATGTTATCAGAGATGAAAGAAAGAGTGTAGGGTGTTAACTTACCCCAACACAAGTCAATATTATTTATATTAGTGTGTACCACATTACATGACTAAGATAGGCGATGTGGGACAAACATCAACTAACTAATATAAGCTTATTCTAACAAACCGGATGAACCACCAGCCTTTGCTATGGTTCTTCAATGAAGTAAGACTCCTTTGTTTGGCTGGATAAGAGCATCGGATTAGATTACAAACCCAAAGGGACCACATATCCCATGTTTGGGTGAAACTTTTGTGCGTAGGATTAAATATGGGATATGAAATCCTCGAAAGATGTGGTATTATTAATCTCCCTACTATTACTTATCCTACAGAATAATCTATCCCTTCCCTATTAGTCAAGTCAAACAAACATCCATTCACTATTAATCCAGTCGAACAAAATTGGCCCAAGTGACGGGTAGTAATGCTGTTTAGTACTTACAAGTTATGGCAACCTGAGAAAAAAAAAAGGAAAAAAAACTCACTTACCAAAGGATTGAGTGGGGTCTCCATATGTCAAAGACCATAAATGTTAAAAGGTCTAAAAGTTTGAATGCAAGCCATAGCGCCAGTGGCCAGAATAGGGAGTAACCAAGGGAGGCAATCACCAACTAGGTTCAATTAACTGTAACAAGTGCCCATCAGATAATGCTTAAATTCAAACAATGCTAGTCATTCACCTATCATGGCTTAGCAACAAATCTTTCTACTGTGAAAAAACCTCCTTTGGGAATGATAAGCAGCTAATATGAGATGGTTCACAAACAAAGAATATGTATAAATGCCTAAAACACCTAACCTTGCAACCCTACTTTTCATATCACATGCCAGAACTATTCCGCACTGTGGTATGTAACAGTTTTGGGGCTTTGAACAAGCAACTAGACCCTTTCATGAAGTTTCCTTTGACCTTTCTCAACAATTTGTTGCACTTCAACTTTTCCGTGTACTGCTTTTCTGTTTCCCAGAGGCAAGATTGCATTGCCCCTAAATCCTAGTACCATTAGCTAACTCTAGCAACATCTCAATTAAACATGCATGCATTTTCTCATAATCAGGGTAGGTCTCGGGTATATTTTAATATTGTTGGCCATTTTCATGTTATTCTTGTATGAACCCAAGGCAATTCAAATATCAGATATGTATAAAATAAACATGGTATGCAGAGTTAACAAATGGATTTGCACATTCTTTTATTTTAGATGTCGTAGATCGGTAGATGATTTCAATTAGTGAAGGGAATTATCAAACCACATGCGAGTCATATTTTAACTGCGCACTAGATGTGTATGATGTTACGTCACATGGATCCTTCATTTTAGGTAAAGTACCCGTGTCGATGTGTCCGACACGCGTATCCATTTTGAACACTCGGATCCTCTAATTGTCATGATATTTACAGAAAATTTGCTAGAAAAGCGATATTTCTAGCCTCACATGGCCATAAAATAGCAAAATCATATTTTTCTTAACCCCTTCTTGTTTAAATGCTTTTTAAATACATTTTACGATACATAATATGAAAAAATTATGCAATATGGACACTACAAACAAGTGTTCATGACATGTCCCGGTACCCACACCCATTAGGGGACACATATCCCAGTAGCCTAAAATTTAAACTTAGGAAGGTCCAACGCTTGGACTCGCATCCGCACCCAATACTCGCACCCGAGTCCATGCAACATAGGTATGAAGAGTAATTGAGAAGTGTTGCGTCATAACTTGCATCAGGGTAGAACCATATAACAAGGACTCACCACATACTTAGCTCTATCCAGCTTCAAAGATCACAAATTTCTCCAGTAGCTTCTCAAATTTCAGAATTTGCCTGTATCGTTTGACTTTTTCCATTTTTCGAATACATTCAATAACACAAAGGGTCAACTGTCGCCCCACCTGCGGCCCTTGTTGCCAACTTTGGTTGTTCATAGCCCAGTATGGTGTAATTATGTCCAAATATGGAAACATTTCTCGTAGGGATTCATCGAACGAGTGTAATAATTGATCTTTGAGGAAGAAACCTCAGAGCAAAACACAAACTACTACGAAAATTTTTAAAAAAGATAAATAAGAGGTCTTTGAAGGAAAATTTTGAATAGAAAAGCTTAATCAACTTTATATTTGTAGGTATCTAGAAGCAGTGATGCAGCAGTAACAGAGATAGAAGCAGCAGTGAAAGAAGAGAGAAGAGTGAAGGAGAAACAGATAAGAAAGAAGCTGCAGCAGTAGGAAAATGAAGAGAGAAGGATGAAAATGGCAAGAAAAGACTATTACTGTGACAAGGATAGAGAAGCAGCCCCAAAGTCTAATAATTTTTACATCTCAGCTTCAATTCAGAATCAGTTTCCAAGGCCTGAGACCTAGCTGTAGATCCCTCATGGTCAAATTTCACGATTCTAGTTTACCACTTGTTGAGTGATTGAAGTGAGAAATTAATCAACAGGAAAAACTGGAGGACAAACAGAAAGGATGCTAGTAGCACCGAAGTAGAGAGCATAAATTCACCTATCATAAGTACAAGAAGATTACCTTTATGGATGCACATATAGCATCACGGCCCACAAGAACAACCCCATCTATCAATTCTGTGCATAAACGAAAAGTCTCTACCCCGACTTCTTTAACTGCTACACCATCTGCAAAGCCTCCCACTTGGTCCAGCATGACTCTCTGACCATGATGCAATGATAATGCCATCGCATTTGCATCAGAGGGCTCCACTCCAATAATCTTTACCTGAACAAAACATGTAATAATGTTTCTATAAAAGCAAGTTAAAAAAAAAAAAAAAAAGCCGTTCAAAAAAACAATGCTCTATAAAATTCTAGTAAGGAAAAGGTTCAGACAATGAAAGTAAAAGAGAACTAAGGCTCCAAGGCAAAGAAATGGCCTACTTTCAAAACTTTACAACTTAAAAAATAGAACTTCGACGGAAATGAATGGTATGAACATAAGAACCAGAGTTATTTTGAATCATCATGGTCCATAAGTGGTTGGAGTTACAAAGGCTAGAAAAAACCCACATTTTAGCCTAGGTCAGATGGATCAAATACTGTTATACGGTCTTGGTTGTTACCTAACTGGATTTGCTCAATAGTCGACAAAACTACAAAGTATTGCATTCAAGATTCCAACTACATCTACCTCAGTCTTCGAAACATTCACCAACCGATCACCCCATCTAAAGACTAATGACCACCCATTAAATAAGCACAAACCATCTCAATATTATCTCATTCCTCTTCCTCCTTTATCTCTTTCCTTTAAATACTGAAGCCACTTTTGGGCTACATAGATCATCCTTCTACGTATAACATAGTCATTGTCAACTCACCCTATCCTCTTCAATTGTGCGCATGCGCCACTCTTGTATGGAGGATCTGGGGTCATAATGGTTCAGTGAATAGAAATACATCAATGAACTCATAGGGTAAATCTGCCTTGGCTAATATAACACAAATCTGCAAATGAATAAGACACACAAAATACAACAGAACTGTTTGAAGTGGTACGAAAGGGTTTGGATAGTGCATGATCAAGGAGACAAGTAGTCAAAACGAAACAACAGTAGATATCCTTTATGTCGTTTTATTGTTTTCCTAATCAAATACAAAAGACAAAGTAAACAAAGCCTGAGACTGAGAGACTCAATTCACCTTTTGTAATTTGACTTTGCCATAGGAGGCTCAAATATCAATAGAAGAAGACAATTGAAGCCACATAGCCCATAGACAAAGCTAATGAGAGAAACCATGAATTAAGTTTGCCACATCAAGAAGGAATACAAATGAAGACTTTTAAAATTAACACAATACAAATTTCTTCGACAGTTCCACTCACAAACCTCTGGAGAAACCCTCTTAATGTAGGCAGCAATACCAGCTATTAGACCACCACCACCTATGGGCACGAAAATTGCATGTATTGGGTCATTTATTTGACGTTTAATCTCCATCCCAACAGTCCCTTGCCCCATGATGATATCAGGGTGATCAAAAGGAGGTACAAAGGTACGCCCCTCCTCCTGACCACGATTCTTGGCATATTTTTGTGCATCGTCATATGCATCCCCAACAAGAACAACAGTTGCACCCAATCTCTCAACTGACTTCCACTGCATATTTAAAATAAAAATCAATTTCCAAATATGTAAATGTGACCAAATTAGATAAAGAAAACAATAATAAACATGATCTAACCTTGATTTCCGGAGTGGTAACAGGCATGACAATTACTGCGCTACAGCCAAGCCTCTTGGCCGCCAATGCAACCCCTTGGGCATGATTCCCTGCAGATGAGCAGATAACGCCTCTTTCCAACTGTTCTCTTGGAAGTTTAGCCATCATGTTATAAGCACCTCGAAGCTTAAATGAGAAAACCTACACAAAAATTACGGAAATAAATATTCGCTATCATCCCATTGCTTTCATCTCCTTGTACATTCACATTAATACCAATATCATCTTATGTTCTCACATCTTACAAAACCATGTCCAAACTCCCGTTAAATTCTATGATATAATCTTACTAGCAGAAAAAAATGCTAGCACATTGTTTTGAAATGAAGCTTGTAATCATTAGCATACAAAAATTACAAGTAAAACGTAAAGAACAATTGACATTAAAAAAGTTCTTCAATCGGAAGCTGTAAGAATTTTCCACTTTGCTACTAGACAGATTAATGTCCGAAAGAGAAAAAAATTACCCAAATAAATTAAATAGACTTGTTGCATAAGAAAGTCACAGGTAATTTAAAAATAGGGGAGAAGTCAGCTAAGTCAAACCTTGACTTTCTCCAAAAAGACTATTACAGAAGATAGATCACTGAATTGAGCTTAAATTTGGAAGTTAATATCAAAGTTTCAATCCTTTTCATTGACTTAAACGTTGGTAAAAAGGCTAATACTTATGAAAATTCAATCAGTCAAATATGGGGGAAAAAAAAGATAAAGCTTTGTTAATTTTCTCACAACCACAAACCCAATAAATTCTTGTACACTCAAGAAGAACATAAAAAATGCGCCACAGTGCAAGTAAAATTAAGCTAAAAGCATACTCCCTCCCCTTCCCAAATTGCTCGCCCTTTTTGAGAAACCGTGCATTTTGCATGCAAAAAATAATGAATTCATGAAAAAAAAAAATTTGAGAAAATTTTACACCATTTTTTCCTCTTCAATGAGATGTGTAAAAGTCTTTGAAAAAAAAAATTCATGCTAATACATTATATTTTGCGTGCAAAATGCACGGTTGGGATGGAGGGAGCATTGAAAAGACCAGATAATTTGCAAGGGATGTGAAAATTTCACCTAAGGGAGATATTCGGCAAATCAATTGAATATATCAGTACTATACTTATGCGAACACAATTCATGAAGTTAAAATGTAGCTACATTGCCAATATCAAGAACTGAAATACAGCATATAATTTGTAAAGAATTTGACAAATTTCAGCTCAGGCTATTTTTGGACAAATTAACAAACTCAATTATCGTTGCTATATACGTGGTTCTTGGATAAGCACGTATAACTATCTATCTCATAATGTCGCCTCATTGCCATTACTAAACACTAAACCAAGTTAAGCTAAAAGAAATATGGAAGACACCTCATAATTTAGCAAATTTACAAATTGAATATCTCTACGATGTATATGTATAAACGAACATCATACTTGCAAATATACGTGCGAATGTGTGCGGATAATTACTCACAGGTTGCAAATCCTCTCGCTTGAGCCACATATTCACCCCCAACCTCTCCGACAACTTTGAGGCGAACTGCAATGGTGTTTCGATAGCCACGTCGTAAACCTTAGATGCCAGTATGTTCGTCAAATACTCCATCGCGTTCAGAGCGCCGTCGCCCTCACCGTCCCCGGTCCGGTCCGGCACGGCCCCAAGGAAGCCGGCCGGATACTGCAGCGAATCGGGCGAGACCCGAAGCTGAGGCGTTGTCGGTAGAATCTGCAGCTTTTGTTCTCGGGTGGCCACGGCCGGTTTTATGGAGATCTCAGCCGTCGGTTTGGAGAGCGTTGCGCAGACGTACGGCTTGATTTTGGAGGCAGGGTTTGAGAATTTGGGGCGGAGGAGAGGTGGTGGAGGAGCAAAAGTATTAGCCGCCATGGCTAATACGTGTATGTGTATTTCTAGAGAGAGAGAGAGAGAGAGAGAGAGAAGGGGGGGGGGGGGGGGGGGGGCGGGAGGGAGGCGGTGGAGCGATGGAGGGAGGAGACGGGGGTCGACCAACGTGGACGAAACGGCTTATACTTCGTTTACAAGAGGCGCGAGACTGTATCTCGTTTATATATTAATGAGGGAAAATTCAAAAAAGCACCCGACCTTTGCCTATAATCACAAATAGATACTTGAACTTTTTATTTTGTCAAATAAACACCTGAACTATATTAAAAGTTATCAATTCCACAAATAGATGCTTGAACTTTTTATTTTGTCAAATAAATATCTGAACTATATTAAAAGTCATCAATTCCACCCCCGTCGTCCACTTCTGTTAAGAATTAAACGGAATCCATCCCTCAATCACATTTTTTCCTTTTAGAATTGACCCCATTTTCAATTGTACACCTTTATCTCCAAAAACCCCTTTTCCTCCCCAACCTGTTCTCCCGCTCCCTTAAAATCCTTTAAAATCCTCAAACCCACCTCCTCATCCACCATCCTGAAACTCCGGCTACTTAGTGACGAAATTCAACATCTCTTCCCTCTCCCCCACCTCTCTCTTCAGCTCCTCCACATCCATCCTCCTCCCGCTCGCGTAGCTGGGCACTCTCCTTTGCCTCGGCCTATCCCAATCCTCTCTTAGAACCAGTAAGACAGGGTCCATACTATACAAATCCCCTCTTAGAACCTAACTTGTCCAATTCAAGATCAGGGTTATGGAAATCAAAGAAGGAATTATTAGAAGTATCCCAAGAGTAGTTCGATATGCTGAGAGGAGAAAGAGAACTGCATAGTAGAGGAGTTCTTCCATGAAAGTGGCCGGAACGGCAACGACGATAGCGGTGTTGACGGATAGTTTGAGACCAAACCCAGATCTTTTCTTGCCTTGAAGACCACTGATTGGACAAGTGATTCTGGACCAAAGGCTAAACGAATAATTTATTTCTCCTCATAGTCTTGAATCAGGAGGAGATCCATGATTTGTTAGGCATTATTTGGGTCTAGTTTTTGGATACTTGAAAGCACAATCCTTGTTGCTTCATAAGTATCCATTTTGTTTTTTTATTTATTTGTGGGGTTGGTGGAAGATTTCCACTCAAACCCTCCAAGACTTGATTTTGTTTTTTTTTTTTGTCTCTAAAATGAGTAAAAATTACTTATTGGTGGGATTTTTTTAGCACAAAAAGAAGTGAAAGCCCACTCTTTTTCTTCAACTACCACAGACCATACCTAACAGCTAAAAGAGTGATTAAATGAGTATTTCTCTCTCTTTGGTTCTTGCAAAATAAAACCCACAAAAAAAAAAGTGTTAAAAGGAGTAAACCTGTGTGAGGGATGGATTCCGTTTAATCCTTAACAGAAGTGGTTGGCAGGGGTGGAATTGATGACTTTTAAAATAATTCAGATGTTTATTTGACAAAATGAAAATCTCAGGTGTCTAGCTGTAATTTTGGGGAAAGGTTAGGTGCTTTTTTGAAACGTGTTATTGATGTTCGATAATTACTCTATTTATTTCTCGGCCAATTCTAGATACAACCCTTTATTTACTCTACACAACCCACTAAAAACTTCACACATTACATTATTGGCTAAAGACTGAAATGCCGTAAATAAAATCAACACACCCGAAGTAGCCCCCTTTTTTTCCTTATTTCCCTCTTCAAAATTTTTCAACTCATTTCCCTCTTCAAAAATTTTCAACTCAACGTCGAAAAACAACAACAAGACGCCACCCATGCCACCCCCACCTCCTTTGACCTACCACCGCCACCCATTTCCTTCTTTTTCCACCTCTGAATTCCTTGTTTATCTCACTCTCAATGGAGAACGAAGGAATAGACATCCAATCAATGGAGGTTTTTCTCCTTCCATTGAAGATCTATTTCGAGGTTTATTTTCAATTGTAGAAGAAACAACAGAAATGGAATCCAATTTGTTGGTAAACGGTGCGGTGGTGGAGAAGGAAGTTGTTGTGATGGGTATTGTACCTTTCGCGGAGCCGAAATCTCATGAAGAGGTAAGCATTCCCATTTGAACACCAAAAACTCAACTGGAAAAACAGGGTTTTAACTTTGACATTCATACCCCGAAATATGCATACATATTCAACATATAGATGTTGAAACTTTTCACTTAACCCAAAATTATACAATACAATGGTCGGTAATCTAATGTCGAATTAAGTTAAGTGTTTTGGCATGCTAATGTCGAATGGTACACACTATATCAACATTTGCATACCGAAAAAGATACTTTGGCTATTCCATATTTTCACAACATAAGTTTGACAAACTAATGTTGAAATTTATATACTGTATATATTTCCACGTTTGGATACCGAATTAGATACTTGGAAATTTCGTAATTTGGCAACATACGTTTCGACAAGATAATATTGAAATTTGTACATTATTTCGACGTGTGTATACTAAAATAGATACTTGTAAAATTTCATAGTTTGGCAACATGCATCTCGACAAGATAATGTTGAAATTTGTACCTTATTTCGACGTTTGGATACCGAAATTTATACTTGTAAAATTTCGTAATTTGGCAACATATGTTTCGACAAGATAATGTGATATAAATCATACTTTTTGACAAGATGAGGTCAAAATTTGTACATTATTTTGGCATTTACATACTAAAATAGATACAAAGTTTCACAATTTTGCTAGTTGCAGGCGACACAGGCCCCCCAGCCTTATACGATTATATTGAAATTTTTACGACGGACTCGGTGCATGTTTTGAAGGTTCCGAAACTCTACGATTTTTTTGTAAGTGCCTAAATGGCTACAATCACCCAAATTCCAGAACCCTCTATTGAGAAGGACAATCCACAATGTTCGGGTTATCCCATATGGCATGGGAAGAACAACTACATTTGAACAATACCCATGAAGGTAAAAAAAATGTTCCACACACGAAACAACAAACACCATTAAAGGAGATAAACAAGAACCAACAGAACAGAAAAAGAGATACACAAGAACCTACAACCTTATTTTATCCTCTGTGTAGAATTAATGAGTGTCAATGCTGGGATGACATTTTGAGAACAAACTTGCATATCTATTGCTTTGGTTTTGTTTTTGTGCTGCGAGGAATCCATCACGAAATTGCACAGGATGAAGATGGTAACCTTAACGTACTTTTGATAAAGTTTTCATGCCAAACTTGCCCAACACGTTGCTCAGCTTTGGTTCAACTCGGTTAAGAACCTAATTTCAGGTCGCTTAATACAAACATGGCACCTTTTCAAGTATCGAGGACCGTTGGTCACCTCTAGAGCCCGTTTGGATGGTGTATTAGTTTGAGAGAGATTAAATAGTAAGGGGGATAAAATAGTATGCGTGATTAAATAAGAATGGTGGACCTACATTGATGAGACAGTTAAGAAGGGAGGATTAAATAGTGTATGGTTTGGATGCGGGATAACAAAGGAGGGATAAGAAAGGTGGATGATGTAAAATCATGTTAAAAGACAGATTTTCCCTTTCTTATGCCCGTATTAGAT
Source organism: Vaccinium darrowii (assembly GCA_020921065.1). Lineage (NCBI taxonomy): Eukaryota > Viridiplantae > Streptophyta > Magnoliopsida > Ericales > Ericaceae > Vaccinium > Vaccinium darrowii. Next base: position 34,872,895 of record CM037160.1, read on the forward strand.
TATTAGTTATATCAATTATATAATTTCAAACATAATTAATTTGTCTTAACAAAAATTAAGCTATAATAAGTCCTAATAATTTTTTATATAAATTAAAATCATTAAATATTCAAAACATGTAATTTTAAAAAGTTTTTTTGTGGTAAAAAAACGTGTAATACAAATACTCATAATAAACTAATAGCATATTTTTTGTTTAACAATTTTTTCTGAATCCAAAAAAAAGTGACAAGGAGAACAGTTTAACAATTTAACAACTTTTGTTTTACATTTTTTTTGCTTAACAATTTTTTCTCAAGTATATATTTTTTAAAGAAGATAATAAATGAAAAACTAGTTTTATCATATGGGGTCATAGTTTAGGGCTTGAGTGAATTACCAAAATAAATATAGGGTGGTGAAGTATAATTTTTACACTTAAAAACCCAATAGGGAGAGAGAGAGTCGTCAGTATCTTTTTCTTTCTTTCTTTCTTCTTCTTCTTCCTAAACCCACCCAGACGACGGGCGGAAATCCGACAAAATCAACGACGATGGTCCAATAAAAAAAGAAAAAGACGGTGATGGTCTGGCTAACCCCTCACCCAGATACGTTTTTTTCCCCCTAATTGTTTGTATTTTTAGAAATTTCTAGATTTGAAAATTTTGATCTCTATTTGTTGGTTGATCTGGGGTACCCAAGTAATTTGATCACCCTCATCCCCCATGCCTAAATACAAGCACCCCCACCCCTGCTTTTATTTAGTCCGGGTTCTCCCGGATTATCTAGCCGGCGGCTATTTAGTTGTTGTGGATTTTTTGTTCCCAAATCATGGGCTAAACGTCCCATCACCTCCTCATCCGGCCGGATTCCTTCATCCCTCTTCTTAGTACTGCATCCAAACGAGCTCCTAGTGTTGGTCCTCTAGCATGAACCACACAGGGCTCAAAGTGGGTGCGCAATTTGTTGAGTAAGATAAAAGTTTGCATTGCAACTGCTGAAAATCTGCCTTGATTGAGATTCAGAATCATGTTATTTTGATAAAACCAACCACAAGAGTACAATCATCGACTTTGATACCACTTGTTTGAAACTGAGTTCAAAGGGCCTGCAGGTCTACCAGCTAGGACCCCAAAGGCCCAAATCTAATGACAACAACGACCAACCCTCATCTGGAATACAATACACGATATTTGAAAGTCAGTACCAACTCAATAGACACAGTATGTAAATAAGGACGACTGTAAGCATCATTCGATCAATTACAATTGCAACAATTTGTACATCATTTAAAGGTTTCACTAATAAATAGTCTGGAAGCCAAGCCATGGCATATTTTATAAATCATGAGAGAGTTGCTTTACTACGTACATTGGGAGGAAGATTCTATCTTCCTTTCGGCCCTCTCATCAGCGAGGTGATTACAATGGCATAGGGATAATTCTTCACTCACCATCTGTTTAATCCCTTAAAAGTTGAAACGCGGTGAATTATCTTGGGAAGGTGATGCTTTTACTGGTTATAGAAAAACCGCACTTGATAATTTACCTCAGGTACTTGATCATGAATCAGTGAGAAATTTCAGGGAGACTTCCCACTTTCATTATCTCTCAACAGCCGCTCTAATACTGGGAAATCGACCAGCCCAACGAGTATATGCTGCACCATAATTAGACATGGTATACTGTCAAGACAGCTGCTGAGAAACCTTAAACAACATAGTTGAACCAGGAAAACGGAGATAAAGATACATCGAAGGGACAAGAGAGAGCAAAAGTAAGACCCAAGGAAAAAGTTTTGACACTGGAACGAATTTAACTTACCTGAGGCAACAATCTGATGAAGATCCACTTCTGCTTTAGCCTCATCCGACATCATTTCCTGCATTTCATCAGGAAAAAGGAGGCAAGTTGTTCATCAGGATACAGAACTTAGAACAAAATCAATATTATCACTTCAGTAGTTATTTATTGGTGTCAACCCAGACCAAACTGAACATAAAAAATTCAACCACTAGGCTTTTGGTGGTATTAAATAAAAACAAATACACTAGAGTCAGTGGCGGACCCAGGGCTTTATCATGAGAGCACCAGCCAATGACCGAGAAGGAATTTAAGGTAGTATGAGATCCAACTGGCGTCGTGTGGCTTTTTGGGGGTTTGTTTTTGGTTTTGGAGGCTTTGGTTTTTGGAGGCTGGCGTCGGGTGTTCGTTTTGGTTGCTTTTTTGTGGTTCTTTGTTTTGGTTGTTTCTTTCATTCAACCTTGGTTAGATGTCCTCTCCCCCTTCTTGATGTACCGTTATCGAGTTTCTTTTATAATATTTCTTTTTGCGATAAAAAAAAAGTACGAGATCCAACTGATTATAACCATGCAGTTTGCTTACTATATAACCTGTTTTCAAAAATCACGAGCTAAGTAAATCAAGAAATAACAGTTTGTAAAATGAAACCCACTAACTACATCATAAGTCCTAGTTTTCCAAGACAATAAACATGATTGACCAAGAAATAACTAAAGAGATGACTCAAAAACCTCCTAATTTTGTCTAAAGAACCAGCAGATAATAGTTACAAAGAAAACTTATCTGCCAATTTTAGATTATACAAGGAAATCTGGTGTAATTATGTGGGTATGCAACCACAACAAGAGTAGAATATAGCGGTGCCAACGAAAATTTCACATTTTGGGAGGGCACGGGGCCCCATGTGCCTCAATGTATCTTCCAGTGAGCAGAACTATTTATCAGAATAGAAGCTAATAAATGTTTTGAAACGACTTCCTTTTTATTTATTTTTTTCTTTTCTTTAGGTCACAATAATTAGGAGGCAAATATGGAAGGGGAAGCTGCAGCTGCCAACTAGAGAGTATTTCACCATACTTCCATACAAATGACACCATATCTACAAAATACAGAACACAGCCTACCAGCAATGGTCAAGTTGTTTAACAGGAGACAGTAATAATGTCCTTCACATGATGTCTCGAAGGAAGATAATTCCGGTACAAGCAACTGGAACTCGAAAGTTATACATTACATCTGATAAATTTAGGTCATAAATGCTTCAATTTAATCACGTGGAAGAAAAAGAGCAGCCCTTTCACTTTTCACAGTTTTTCGTGCCAAACATTCACTTTTTTGAATGTTAGATCGTTTTATTTGTTTCTTTACATCCAAAGAAATTTTTTTAAGCAAGTAATGTAAGAATATCCGTTCGAAAAAATAAAACTAAAATTAGTAGAGTATTAGTAACACGAAGACATAGTAAAAATTTAGTTTTGGTTTTCCTTGTGAAAAAATTTGTTTAAAGACTCTAGAATGCATGAAATAAAACTATCCACATACAACTATTATAAAAATCTGTAGACAAAAGATCACCAACTCGATAGGGCTGCAGGATGTTGTTAATGATGCAAACAGAGGAGTGTTTCTCTCAAAATCACACTTTTGTATTACTCAAACAACTATGCGAAACTGGATTTCTCTTACACACTTTTCTCACACACTTTGATCACCCGTATTTGCATACTTTTACAATACAATTACAAACCTATTTATAGGCTTAACAATCAGAAAAAAAACAAAACGAGATAAACTCTCATTTATTTGAACAAAAACACAAAATGATCACGCAAGTTCAAAAAGTCATCCGCCTGATTTTTGAACAGTATTCCACGTTTTAATTTAGGGCTGCTGAGAACCTACTAGATTCTTCAAGTGGCTGCTGAGAACCCACTTGGTTCTCTCAAGTTTATCTTTTCAACATCCCCCCTTAAACTTGACTCTGGGGTTTCTTCATTCCAAGCATTGTTTTCATCCTAATGAAGGCTTCATGCTTGAGCGGCTTCGTGAAAATATCAGCAGCCTGATCATATGTCCGGCAAGAAACTAGCTCCACTTCTTTTGATTTCACATGCTCCCTGATGAAATGGTAGCGTGTGTCGATATGCTTGCTTCTTTCATGATGTACAGGATTCTTTGCTAGTGCGATTGCGGAGCGGTTGTCGACATAGATCTCAGTGGGATTTTCTTGAGAAATTCCCAAATGATTCAACAGATTGCGGACCCATATGGCATGACAAACAGCCGAGCTGGCTGCTACATACTCAGCTTCACAAGACGATAACGTCACTATCGCTTGTTTCTTCGATGACCATGTGAAGGCTGTATCTCCGAGAAAGAAAGTAAATCCGGTAGTGCTCTTTCTTTCATCCAAGTCTCTTCCCCAATCACTATCTGAATAGCCGACAAGTCTGAAGTTTTCAGTACTTGTGTAAAATAGTCCATCATTGACTGTACCCTTGACATAGCGCAAAATCCGCTTGGCTGCATTCAAATGGGATTGATCGGGTATCTCCATGTATCGGCTGATAAGACCAACACCATAGAGTATGTCTGGTCTTGTGCACGTCAGGTAGCGAAGGCTTCCTACTAGACTCTTGAAATATGTCGGATCAACATCACCGACCTCGCTCTTTCTGAGTTCCACTCCACTTTCAACTGGAGTAGTTACTAGATTACTTTTCTCCATGCCAAAACGCTTGAGGATGCTTTTGGCGTATCCAGCTTGAGAGATAAATATGCCGTCATCTCCCTGCATCACTTCGATTCCAAGAAAGTGTGCCATCAGTCCGATATCTGTCATCTCGAACTCTCGGACCATACTCTGTTTGAAAGAATCAAACATAGCTGGATTGTTGCCTGTGAAAATCAAGTCATCAACATACAGGCATACATACAGTAAGCTTCCATCAGCTTCCTTCTTCATATAGAGTGCATGCTCGTAAGGGCACTTCTCGAATCCATTCTTATGGAAGTATGCATCGATCCTTGTATTCCATGCACGTGGCGCTTGTTTCAATCCATACAACGCCTTCTTCAACTTGTACACTTTGTCATAGTGTCCTTCCTTCACATATCCAGGTGGCTGTTCCACATAGATTTCCTCCTCCAGAAATCCATTTAGAAACGCAGTTTTGACATCTAATTGATAGATCTTCCATCTGTGTTGAGCAGCTAATGAGATCATCATTCTGATCGTCTCCATCCTGGCAACAGGGGCAAAGACTTCGCCATAGTCTATGCCTTCCCTCTGTTTGTAGCCTTTAGCTACGAGCCTGGCCTTGTATCTTTGAACTTCTCCTTGAGCATTCTTCTTTGCTTTGTAGACCCATTTTACTCCAATGGTCTTAGAGCCTTCTGGAAGATTGGTCAGCTCCCAGGTTTAGTTCTTCTCTATGGATTGAATCTCTTCATCCATGGCCTTCCTCCATTTGTCTTCCTGGTTAGCCTCATTGAAGCTAACTGGATCACAAGTCATTTGCAAACAGAACATGGTGAAGTCTGCATCCAACAGATCTGTGTTACGATATAGATCATCCAGGCTTCGTGTTCCTCTAGGCCTCATGTCAGAAAGCTCTTCTGTAGCTGGTGAGGATGATTCACCTCTTTGTGGTGAGGGGAAACCACGAGACGGTGATGGCTGCTCTTCTAATCTTCTAGGTACCTCCCTGGTCTGTACCTGTTCTTCATCTTCAATAGTCAGCTCCATATTCCTGGTAGCTTCTGTCTGATCCCAGCTCCAGGATTCATTTTCCTTGAAAATGACATCTCTGCTGTATATCACCTTCTGAGTGACAGGATTGTATAGCTTGTATCCCATCGTCCTGTCACCGTATCCAATAAGGATACACTTCACTCCTTTGTCTTCAAGTTTGGTTCTGTTTGCCTCTGGAACTTTTGCGTAGGCAACACAACCAAACACTCTGAGATGGGCCACACCAGGCTTGTAAGTGGTCCATGCTTCTTGTGGTGTCTTTGACTTCAGACTCCTCGTTGGACATCTGTTGAGTAGATAGACTGCACATTGAACTGCTTCAGCCCAAAATCTCTTGGGCATATCTTTATCCTTCAGCATGCTCCTTGCCATGTTGAGAATGGTGCGATTCTTCCTTTCAGATACACCATTTAACTGAGGAGTATAGGCTGGTGTACACTTTTGTTTGATTCCTTGTTGTCTAAGGAATTCATCGAATTGATCTCCAGTGTATTCTCCTCCTTGGTCTGACCGCAACATTTTGATGTAGTAGCCGCTTTCTTTCTCCACAAGAGCTTTGAAGTTCCTGAACTTCTCGAATACTTCTGACTTCCGTTTGAGAAAATATACCCACGTCTTCCTGCTATAGTCGTCGGTGAACGTGAGGAAGTATCTGTTCTGTCCGTTTGAGATTGGCTTCAACGGACCACACACATCTGTGTGTACTAGCTCAAGCGGCATGCTTGCTCTCCAATCAACTTGCTTCCCAAAACTATTGCGGTGTTGTTTGCCAAGAACACAATTTTCGCATACCTCATTTGGATGTTGGATATGAGGTAGACCTTTGACCATCTTCTTATTTGCCAACATCTTCAAGCTTTCAAAGTTGAGATGTCCATATCTGAGATGCCATATCCAGTCTTTGTTGTTGATAATGGCATTGAGGCACTTTGGCGTATCGTGAAGAACAGTTAGCGGAAACATCCTGTTCTTCGCCATCTTTACTCGAGTAACCAGCTTCCCTCGAGCATCTGTGATCGTCAGTTGCATATCCTTCAGGCTAATTTGATAGCCTTTCTCCAGGAGTTGCCCAAGACTAAGTATATTAGTCTTCATATCTGGAACATAGTAGACATTGGAGATGAATGCATGATCTCCATTCTTCCGTTTGATCACAATATTTCCTCTCCCTTGAACTGGGACTTTGGAGAGGTCGCCAAAAGAGATATCTCCCTGAACCTTTTCATCAAGTTCAGTAAAAAGCTGCCTTGAGCCAGTCATATGATTACTGGCTCCGGAATCAAGAAACCATGTACCTTGATCCTGCTCGGTGGAACTGTGCGCCATGAGACTCATTGAATCTCCTCCTGCTGGCTCTTTGTTTGCATAGTTGGCTGTTTCGCCAACTTGATTTGATGCTGGCCTTCCTCTGCATTCTCTCATGTAGTGACCATACTTCTGGCAATTGTAACATTGAACGTTGCTTTTGTCAATGTTCGGTCGGTTGTTGTAACCACCTCTTTTTCCTTGTCCTCCACCTCTGTTGCTGCTTTGTTGTCCACGACCACCTCCTTTTGGAGCATGGTTCTGATTTCCTCCTTTGGAAAATCCTTTGCCTCCTTTACCTCTGGAATTTGAACTTCCAGAGCCTCTTCCATAAGAACCATAGCCTCGTCCTCTTTGGGATGTCCCCCCTTGCTCGTGTCTATCTTCGTTGAGGGATAACTTCGTCTGTAGAGCCTGCTCCATGGTTCTATCATCATCTCTGTGCAACTTCTGTTCGTGGGCTTGCAACGAGCCCACGAGTTCTTCAATAGACATGGTTGTTACATCTTTCAGCTCTTCCAGCGTAACAACAATAAAATTGAATCTTGGATCCAACGATCGGAGAATCTTCTCGATAACTCTCGTATCTGTGAGAGCTTCTCCATTTCTTCTCATCTGGTTTGCAACCATCATGATTCGACCATAGTACTCAGAAATAGATTCTGAGGGTTTCATCCGTAAAGACTCGAATTCGCCTCGTAGAGATTGAAGGCGAATCCTCTTTACTTTGTCAGCACCTTTGTATGTCTTCTGCAGCGTCTCCCAAATTTCTTTGGAAGATGTAGCGGAAGCGATGATCTCAAACGTCATCTCATCAAGTCCTTGGTAGATGATGGACCTGGCTTTGCAATCCTTCTTTTGCTCGGCACGGAGCGTGGTTTTCTGCTCCTCCTTCAAAGCTGCTTCTGCTTCTTTTGAGGCAGGTTCCTCATAGCCGTGGTCGACTATCTCCATGACTTCTTGAGCACCCAATAGTGCTCTCATTTGGATGGACCAATTATCATAATTGTCCTTGGTGAGCTTTGGAATAAGCATTGATGTCGTTCCGTTGGCCATCTGGACTTTTCGTACAATTGATTATAGTATAAAATACTTATAAAAAAACAAGTTACTATTCACTGCCGGAATAGTACTCGTCGGAATAGTGTCACCGGAATAGTGTCACTGGAATAGGACTCGCCGGAATATGCTGTGAAATATTCCTGGGAATATGCTTCAGGGGCTGAACTGCAAAGGTTGAAAACCTTTGGTCTTTGACCAAAATACTTGAAGAGTGCAGAGGTGTTGATTGTAATTTTTTCTTGGATTCCTCTACTGCCGACAAGCCGACACCCCTTTATTGCATTGAATGTCTTTAGTTAAAAGAAGAGAATACCATTTACTCCACTTTTTTTCGTTGAAACCAAAGCCCCAGCCTTATCAAATGGAGAATTTTTTCTTTCACTTCAAAATAGATCTGAAGATGAAGGAAAGTAACTTTTTCTTTGTAGGAGCAAAGTGACCCCTTTCTTCTGTGATGTTTCTGGCTGCCGATCGCAGCGAGTGAGAAATATTTTTGGGCTTTGGTTCAGACAGCTTCAATCCGTCTCGGTAACTCAAATCAGCTCACCGGAGCAGAGGAAGATGAACAGCGTGACGCTGAACCGGAAGACGAACGGAAGCAGCGGCGTGTGCGGCCAAGCCTTCGGATGGATTGGTTTGTGCTTGACGATGCTACAGTTGCCTTGGGAGATAAACACTTCAAGTATCAAATTTGAAGAAGAACACTTCAGCTTCAATTTTCGTCGCCGGATAATTTGGCGGCTAACGATCGATCGACTCGTGGCTGAGACGGTCTTGAATCTGCACTCAAAAATTTGATTTTGAGTGAACTGAGTTTCAACGGCAACAATTTCAATTGAAAGCCGAATCAACAAAAGGTATAGATTTTGAGAGTGATTTTTTTCGGATGAGCCTGGAGCTCTGATACCACTGATGCAAACAGAGGAGTGTTTCTCTCAAAATCACACTTTTGTATTACTCAAACAACTATGAGAAACTGGATTTCTCTTACACACTTTTCTCACACACTTTGATCACTCGTATTTGCATACTTTTACAATACAATTACAAACCTATTTATAGGCTTAACAATCAGAAAAAAAACAAAACGAGATAAACTCTCATTTATTTGAACAAAAACACAAAATGATCACGCAAGTTCAAAAAGTCATCCACCTGATTTTTGAACAGTATTCCACGTTTTAATTTAGGGCTGCTGAGAACCTACTAGATTCTTCAAGTGGCTGCTGAGAACCCACTTGGTTCTCTCAAGTTTATCTTTTCAACAGTTAAATCGGACCATTAAACCATGTCACAGCAGTAACACAAACTGGACCCATCCAATGTAGTGCAACCCTAGTTGAAGACCATGAAAAGAGAAATTCTAAAGCCATTAATGCCCAGAACATGCAACTATTGAGGCAAATGTTAGGTCTTAACTTTCGGTTTTAAGCCCAGAAACCAATGATCAGTGTACCTTCCCACTTGTAGCCAAACTTCTCACAATGAGCTGAGACAGACCAATTAAGAGTCTACGGTCAAAGCTCGGATTTTGCAGAAGAGCCTCCTCCGAAGTTGAGTCAAATATTAGAGCACAAATGGTTGAAGCCATCATTATAACTGAAAGGTCATCAGTATCACCTGAAAAACACATCCCGAGACACACATACTATGAGCTAAGCATCTAATTTGACAACGAAAAAGATTTGTGAACACAAAAAGAGAAAACACGAGACTGGAGGCTAATGCATCAAAAGGAAATTCCTTTCTAAACGAAAGCACTACTGGCAGCTATATGCAAACAAAACCAGAGTAGTATTACTTCCCAAATGACAAGGTATCATTTTTACCCTTCCTGTAGGCGGATAATAAGCATAATTCTCTGTTTTGGGGGTTTTTCTAAATAAGATTCTTCGGAACTTTATATTCATTTAAAACCAAACATGCCTTTGGATCCCATCTCCAAATTCTTTGATGAAACAGTGCACCTCATTTTCCCTTAGAATCAAGTACAGTTAATTTTGGACCTCTATATATAAAAAGGTCGATTCCAAATATAAATGAAGCTGAAGTACTCTTCTCAACAGAAATGGAGATTAGAGGGGAGCTTGAGCTTTTATTTTCCTTTAGTCCCTTAAAGGTCCAGGCCAATTAGCTCTTATGACACATCATCAAAGTGACAGCTGTGGCTTAGGCTGGTGGAAGGAGTAACATTACAAGAAAAATGCTTTTGTAGGTCCATCAAATCTTTGACATTAGTATGATATTACAAGTCCTAAAAGAAATAAGCAAGGGGTTTCTTGATTTAAATTAACTAGAACGGGATTGCTGTTCACTCCCAAGTGGAGAAAGCAGTTGAGAACTTGAGACTTTCATATCCCTCACAAAATCTTCTGCTTTTCAATGGCTCAAGAACAAACTTGTTTGGGAATTCCGGAGGCCTCAATAAGGGGAAATCCTCTTTAGTCATGCATCTTAGAGGTTGAAGCTTCTGGGTTGTGGCAGTTCAGGAAGTCATCCTCCGGGAATCAAGAATACTGGAGAATGTGCTAGAATCTCTACTTCCAGGTTGTGGAAGTTAATTGCTGCCTCATCATAGCATATAAGTATCAAATTGAACTTGAGTGCCTACAACCATTCCTCAATGGAGATGAACTGAACTATGTATACCCAAGCCAAAAAGAAATTTTCATACAAACTAAAAAAGATTCTGTTAAATTTAATAGATGAAATTCTAAATTTTAAATGCAAGAAATACACCCCACCTACAGGTTGAGCTATAACATGTTCCTTGCTGCTATCTTTGCTTCTGGTTTGCAGTAACAATGGGATTTCAAAAATAGACAATGAGAAGCGAGGAGATTCGTGCAGTATGAAACACCCAAAAAAATACAAATAGAAGGAAATATGTCCAGGATTTTTACTGAACAACGAGAGTTCGCATTTACAGCACAGAGACTGAATGGATACCTGTCCAATATGCCAATGCTTCTAAAAGACAAACAAAGCAAGCATCATCTAACGGAACTTCGATTTGATCTCTCTATGAAAAAAAAAAAAAAAAAACCACATTAGCATAATCTTATATGTATCATCATGTCATTAAATCAGATGACCCAGTGATTGCATTACCTTCAAAAGAAGATTCACAACTGTATCACAAGCCAAGAATATAGAACCATTATCATGAATTCTACGGCCATCTGGACCAATCAATTTAATCAAGCACTCCACTACCTGTAGGGAAAAAAAAAAGAAAAAAAAAACATAGGAGTCTCACCAATTAAAATAATTCTTTAATGAGAAAGAAAAGACTTAATGAATTGTCTTGACTTAGCTGGTATATAAAGGTCAGAAAGATCTGAGAAATGCATTACCAGGATAAATAACAGATAAAACTACAAGCAATCACTACTGGGAAACATTTGAGACATGAAAATAGCATGTGATCAAGTTGCAGATTTACTCCTCAGGAAATATGGAGCAAACAGAGTGCCTCTCCCTATAGAAGCTGAGGTGCTATGGGCTATTTAACATAAAGGCGGCAAATCCTCTCAACACACTGTTCCAGTTATACTCAGCAGCTAGGTCTACAATGTTGAAGATAAATAAATTCCAGGATCATCAAGCACCACAGAATGGAATTCACCTTCAAGATCTCTAACACTCAGATGACATAAGGCTATCAAGAAACCAAATAAAATAGGGTCCTTCGTAATTAGTGGCATGTGTCTGCTAGGATCTTTACTTCCTAGTAGTAGGTTTGTGTGCTGTTTCTGTCTTGTTTTGCTTCAGCTGCCTGTAGCTGAGAGCAGATAGTAAATTGTTTGGCCCAGCTCTGGTCTGGTTTCTTGGTTTTAGGGGGTCTTTTCCCTGGTTCTTCGTTGTTTTTCCTAATGAATTAATTTACCCAAAAAAAAAAAAGAACACATACTTACAGCTTTATAAGCTCCTGAAGAAACAAGAACCTTGCATCCGTAATCCTCCATCGTTATTTGGCAAAGCATTGGAAGCAGAAAACATACAGAGTAAAAGGGGCTGCCATTCATCAAAATATATTAGATTCTGAGGAAAGGTTAACCAAAGCAGGGAAATAATAAAATCCATTCAAAAAAACATATCAATAATAGTTAAACACGTTGAAACCTTGACTCATCTTCGCCTTTGATTGACAGCATATACCCAAGAAGTTCCCTAACCTTTTCTTTGCAAGCAAGAGGTGTTTCTGCAAGATAGCTAAAACAAACACATGGATTAGCTTACCAGAACTCCACTCTTTTTTTATTGGCATGACGAGATACTGCAAATGGAAAATAAAAGACTCAAAGTACATAGACCAATACGAAGTCCACTAGAAAGTAAAGAAAAGGGTAACAAGGCGACATATCACACCGTATTTAGTCATGTTACAATCCTAAGGTCCCACATTGACTACGTATGGCTTGGCCTTGTGCATATAATCTCTTGGGCACCCTCCCCTTGTAAGCCGGTTTTAAAGGGTGAGTTCTACCTATGAGTTTGTATCATTGGTATCAGAGCTAGCCACCATGTTGCAATTCGACCAACGGAAGGGGCGACCTATAGGCTGGATGAAAATACCTAAAAAGTATTGAATACTGATAGGTGTGTGGAGCCGCCAAAAAGAGAGAGGGCTACCATCGGGTCAGTGTCGATAGAGTGAGCCACTGTGGACGTCGCTTGCGGAGCGTGGCGGTATGTTACGATCCTAATGTCCCATATTGACTTAAGTATGGGCTTGGCCTTGTGCATATAAGCTCTTGGGCACCCTCTCCTTGTAAGCCGGTTTTCAAGAGTGAGTTTAACCCATGAGTATGTATCCTACTAATCAGCAAAGTCTTATATACCCTTTGAAAGTGGGAGACATAAATTCTGAAAAGATATCAAGTCATAAATCGTCTCCCACCAAATTGAGTCTTGCTATTTTTTCCTCAATATTTTTGCATTCCATTCAACACACTCCCCAAAGCCAAATTTCACATCTCCAGAGAGACTGAGACCAACAATATTCTTGGGACATGGGTAAAGTGTTTTTGCAAGGTCCAATGTCACCAAGCAATGTCATCAAACTGATGAAAGATATTAAGATAATAAAATAACATTTAAACTTTGAAGAGGATAATGATTTGCAGGTTCAAATCTTCCAATCTTCCTAGAGAAAGAAACAAAGACTGTGATTTATTGTATGGAAAGTGGAGATAAAACGAAAAGGAAATGATAATCACCCTCCAACTCTAGCCCCTCAAACTCCCTTGTGGGCGGTTAAAAGACAAAAAAAAAGCCTCATATCCCCGTGGATCAAGTTTTAATTGCTTTTGCACAGTCAATTCACACCACTGTGTTTTCCTACCATGATAAAGCATATAAGCTAACCAAAGATACATGGGAAGAAAACTTGCAGGGTAAAAGTTTTCTTCAACCAACTGAAAGTTGAGATAAAGCAAAACCTATATGCAGACGAGAAACATGACTGGTAACCCAATAAAGAACTTAGAGCCAGAAAGATACCTCCCCACAACACGCACTGAAGCAACAAGATCATCTCCTTTTGTTTGTCCATGATCCTGCAGAATGCCAGAATCATGATTGTGAACCCAGGAGCAAACTCGATAACAAAAAAAAAAAAAAAGAACTCAGGAGCACCACAGCAACTTTCAACAGTTGGACATAATTACCTTAGCATCTTGTAAGTATTCTAGAACCACGCCAATCGTTTCGTTGAGCCCAGAGATCACCTTCATGAAAGTGCTCTCACTAATAACACTACCTGTACATTATGTTCCGAAAGTTATTTCGGCCTGGCATGATTCAAGGCAAAGCCAAACCATGACTAGCCACTAAGTTTATCACCAATTAACTATAGTTTATGATTATTAGGGTACATATTTTCTTGTTGTTCCCTGGAATTTCATATGACAATAGGTGTTTTAGTAAATACGATATTACCACAACAAGGTTGTTTTGTAATTTAATCGGCCAATTTGAAAATTAATTTAGCATCCATGGAAATTGACCACGTCCAACGTTTTACAATTGTATTATGAACCCCAAATATATACCTAGTGTGTCCCCAGCAGTACTAACTCGTCCCCGACTCTCTGACTATAAATAGCATAGTAAAAAAAACCAGACGCGTATTTGGCTGTGTGTAGACTCTAGACCATGTTTGAATGTGTCCGTGTCAGGCACAGATACCTGGAGCTGATAGACTTGTCCGTGATTCTTATGTCACCAATCATGCTTACAAGCTTAAGCTATTGGAAAATGAACTGGAGAGGCCAAAATACACAAGAAAGACACAACCCAAATACACGAGATCATTTACTTTTTGGTGGATATATAACACACGCCCTAATCATGATCCCTCTTTCTCAGAATAAGCAACTTTGAGTGCCCATAATCTATTGGAGATCTATATAACAAGGTAAGCTTGACTACAACATGTACAACTTCTCAAATTCCTTACAGGAGACAAAATGGAAAACAAGTTTTATGGTTGCCCAACTATAGGACAAACTTTGCAAGATTAAGTACCTTCATCTCCGCCAATGTTTGAAATCAATTTGATTATCCTCTCTACCAAAGAAAAGACAACAGCTAGGTTCCGTTGTTTTAAAAGAATAGACTCTGAGTTGGATGGCGGATTTTTGGGAGCTTCGTACTTCAAGTACGCGAGCTCATTTAGAAGAACAGCAACTTCGACTCTTGATGACTCCAACACAAGCAACATACACCTGCCAGTAGAAATAGGCAAGAATGGAGCTATGCAACACACAGGCGAAAAAAAGGACAAAAAAACCACCAGACGACAGGCTTTGGTTACCTGTCTGCCGGAACAGGGTCCTCTGTATTAGCCAAGGTCATCTGACCAATGAGCCACCCCTCGCCAACTATGGATATTGCAGACTCTGCCACAATAAGAGCCTCAAGCTTTTCAGCAGGTGCTGCAAGTCAAATTACATAAGTAGGTACTTGTAGGTTTCATCCCGGAACTAAGAGCCCCATAGAACAAGGAACAAAAAAAAACACAGTATATTTTCCAAACAACGGGACAAAGCGTCTGGTCAAATATTCGTCTAATATGCAGCAATAAGGAAGAATCTCAAATAACTATGAAAGATGGGTATCACATGCATATCAGCATCATAGTTATGCCATTCAATTAAGATAAAACCAACAAGATACAGCTTGACACACACAGCACAAAAAGAGTGAGCTACAAGAGAGCAATAAAATAAAGTTTATCTCTTCAGCCATAAACTACTCAACACCATATTGAAATAACAAAATAATCAGTTCCAAATCTATGTAGATATGTCTTTATTCTTCCAGGCAAAGCTAGTTGATAAAAAAAAGGTTCCGCCCAAAGTACTTCTATCAGCAAGGCTGCAAGTTGCAAGAACTTAACTAATAGGGGGCAACGGAGGGCTAACATCCTTGCTTATACTGTTGGAATATTGTTAGAACTTAGAATCAATTCCTGGTATGAAAGTTCCTTTACCAATTTATTGGGAAAATCTTTAGCTGGCTTGTGAGAGCAATTTTCCAAATTGACTTGTAAGAGATTAACTGAGGAAAAACTATTAGCTTGAGAGAGTGACAGAACATTACTATTACTTGAATCTTTATTCGCTTACTTCATTTCTTCATAAGGTCAGAGATGGCGGATGGAGAACAACAAATCAGAGGCTTCGCCCAATTCTACTAGCCCTAGATCAAACGGCACGGGTGCTACCTGTTAAGAACAACCTGAGTTCCTTCACTTGTTCTAAAGTGCGAGCCGCAGATCGAGAAAGAAAGCTTTCAACTAAGTCTAATACAACTTCAATGAACAAATGAACCAAAATGAGCTTTTAATACCAAATATTCTACATCACGTTTTAGATAATGTCTACTAACTTCCTTGTATGACAAATTTCAGAATAAACACACTGTACTGAAATGGGGATGTGTGCACTAATATATTACTAAACAGAAAAAGGCTAGGTTTACGTTTCAGGTGACAGAAGAGGGTTGCAGGAAGAGTACATGGCATATAAAACACTGTTTTGATAGTTTGGAACGTGCATCAATCTAACAAGCACCCACTGTCAAATAAAGAAGTAACATTAAAGTGGAGAGATAATACAAGTAACGATAACATGGAAAAGCTAACATTGAAAAGACGAGACAGAAATGTAAAAGAAAGAATGCATCTTCAACATTGAATGCACAATGGATTCAAATGAAAATGTTCTAAACCGCACCAAATTTGTATAGATTAAGCAATATTCTAAACAGCACCATTTAAAAAAGAGAGTTGATCACAGTCAGTCAACTTTCTTCTATAGCACTAAATATAGATCAAACCTACCGACACGATTCTGTAATATTGCCACAACACCGACACGTATAAAAGTTGACCAAATGTCTTCCTTCATTGAGCGGAGGGCCTCATGCAATGGTGCCTAAAGAGCAAGAAGATTAAACAATCAGATTATAAGTTCCTCCATTGAAAAGAAGCCTGTACATAATTAATGAGGTTCTCAAGACATAATATTCTGCATGTTTGATTTTCAGAAGAAGGAAAATGTTTTGCAGTTATGATGTGAAGATGGGGATTTAGCTCTGGTATTTAAACAAGCCTCCTCGAAGATTCCGTGCTTATTATGATACAAGGTGCAAGGTATACGCAACTGTATAGCTGTTACTAGAAAATCTAACATGAGAATTGAGCCAAATTTCGATAACCAAAATGCAGCAAGGAACAAGTATAGCAATATTAAGTAATGCTTTGCTTACCGAGACCGTACATTTACAGCACTTAAATATAAAAGTATTAGACTATGGGGAGTAACAGCTAGATGTCAGTGTGTTATTTGAACCTTGAAGATACCAAAAGTATATCAGGCATTTACAAGGTATTTGGTCGATCATAATGTGTTAAACAGATAATGCAAATGTGATCAGACTTATAACTTCCAAGGAAATACATTCACCTACATTCAGGCTCCACTCTCCTAAGGTCTTCTTGTCTTTTTAGTTTTTCGTGTTTTGCTGGCTTTTCTGAATTTTTGTTAGATTCACGTTAGATTTTTTGAATCAATCATCCGTCTCAACGAGGATTTTAAAAGTAAAAAATTATGACCAAAAGCAAAAAAAATCACCGTAAGACGAAAAAAGTACGAAACAACGGTCTTGTTTGTCTAAAGTGTGGCTTTATATGACTTTTTCAACTTCAGTCCACATTTTTATACTTTCCTGATTCCTCTTGTCGATACGGATGATTAATCCCAAAAATTACAACGGAAAACGAAACAAAAAAATTACGAAAAATAAAAAATACCCAAAAAAAGTCATTTACACAAAAAGTCAGGAGAATGGAGCCTGAATAATAGCATGCTCTATTTTGTACAGCTAACAAATTCGGATCTCCGTGTTAGTTGTAATTTTGTGACAGCCAATATCGTTCCAATGCTTTATCTAAAGATTCGTAAAATGTTTTCGCAAACAAAGTATACTTAATTGATTTCCGAAAGCTCATCTCAATTCAAGAAGTGACACCCAAAAGTTGCACTGATGACCACTAAATACGGCATTGCAATAAAATATCTACAAGGGTAACTTCTATGTTCTCAGTGCTATAGACTTTAGAACACCCACTACTATTTCCGTCGCTGATTGAATTAGTAACAAATTCAACCCAAGTTTTCAATTTATAGGTGCACTAAAAGTTTAAATCTCAATTTCCTTGAGCAGCGAATCTCGGGATCTACAATGGCATAAAATGTGGACAGGATTGGACCAACCTGATCACCTCAAATATCGATCAAAAACGATTGAATCATAAATCTTATTGCTAAGAATAATATCATAAAATCTAATCTCAATCTGATGCTACCACACTGTTGATTGGTCAGACCTGTCGCTCCCTCTATTTTCTTTCCTTCTTGGCTTACCCAGCCTTTCTCAATCTCCGTACTCAATCACTTTATTTCCCTCTTCTCTTTATAGAAACTAGAAACTGACCACTCAGTGCACTCACCCAAGAGAGAAGTCCTCGTAAAGTGAACACATATCCCATTTACGAGTATGTTGCTTGCTTTCTCCCAGCCCATCATAAAGACCATTACATATCCACACCATGCTCACATCTCACCTGCACACTTCACGTGCATATACATACAAGTCATACCAAATCCATGCATATATCCACCCTACTAGAGATTTCATTTCTTTGTCCTCCACCTTTTCATTACCGCATAAATTAATTCTAATTTCAATAGCTACCCAACACATATTTTGTAATACTCTGAGACGAAGTATTACAAGGTTCTTCAGGTTATCCAAATTTAAAATAACAATTGCAAGGAACTTAAAATACTTCAGCAATGTCAGCTAGCATTAAACATCATCAAGCAATACTTTGTAGAGAGCGTCAACAAGAAGAGATTGCAATGGAAAACAGTGACATACAGAATAATTTGATGACAGGATGGCAGATAGTAGGTGGAGTGCTTCAAATTTCAATGCATCGTGCAATACAGCAAAGTACTTTGCAATTGTTGCAACCTGAAATGACAACGAATGTTAAAAAACTTCTCTACATTGGCAACTTACATTTCACAAATCACAGATGTGAAGACAGAAAAAAGATATGAAGCAACTGAACTGGAAATTAAAACTACGAACTTGACACGAAAGGAAAAACTCAATGCTCTACAAAAGTTCACCATCATTGCCAGCTCTGACGGATAGTCTTTGTTAATGGTGTCCAGGGACAGCGTACTTATCACCAACTGGACGAGCCTCATGGAAAACTCTACTGACTGAGAACCTGCACCAACATTGAACGCCATAGGTTTTGTTAGCTTGAAATATAAGCTAAACCTTCGCCATAACAGTGTGCTTTTGGCTAACAATTGAGTAGATACAGGCGGCACAATAACTAAGGTGCTAATAACTAATGACACCAATTTCCATGGGCCATATTGCCACAAGCCCCTAACTTCTACCATTCCTACATTAGTCCTACTGCTACTGGACTATTAAAATTGTCTAGTACAAGATAATATATTACCATCTGGCAAACTAGACATCTGAGAAGCTAGCACACTAATGCCCCCATATTCATACAGTCTTGAAACTCCATCTTTATGAGCATTCACTACCAAATACAAAAATTCATAGCATTCTTCAGGGACAGATGGCCTGTATTCAAAGAAAATGTTATTAGGATATTCTAGATCATAAAAAAAAAAAAAAAATTAGAAAAGATATACACACATGTAAAATGGAAACAATCCGTTCGATTGTTGTTTTTCAACTCTCATTCATGTAGTATCTTTTCCTTCACATTCAACTCGAATTGAGGAACACTGCTAAGACTACTGTCCTAAGTTATATGAAAGTGCCATTCATGCCCAATTTGTGCAGGTTAAAGTGCCTAATACCATTCAAGTTTGATTAACTCCAAGACTCAGAGTAAGGAATTCAAATATCAAAATTGGAAGTCTACAAATAAGCAAAGGAATTTTTCAAATCTTACGGCAAATGCTTCAAGATAAGAATTTCTCCAACAAAACAATAATAATAAAAAAATAATTTTGCAATTAATAAGAACATAAGTGTAACAAATTCTACACTGATTTTTGGATGGATACAGAAAGAAAATAGCAAAAGTTCCATATATGTAGACGCATTATGCATACATATAGAAATCAACCAAGGCCCCGTTCCACTAAAAAAAAACAGTTTTGTTTTAACTCAAAAACTATCTCATTCCACTAACAAAAAACCACTTAGTTTTTTTGCAAAACTAAAAACCAAAAAAACTAGCTAGTGGAACAAGTTAGTTTTTTGGAAAAACTAAACATACAAAAAACTAGTTTAATGGAACAAGTTAGTTTTTTTGCAAAACTACAAAACCAAAAAACTAGTTAGTGGAACAAGTTAGTTTTTTTGCAAAACTAAAACATCCAAAAAAACCAAAAAACCAAAAAAACCAAGTTAGTGGAACACCCCCTAACTATCATCACCCATTCTTTGAAGAGGAAAGTATTGTTACATACAATGTAAACAAAATATAAAACAAATGCATCGACTCTAAGTTTTGGGCTTGTGGGCAGAAAAAATCAGAATAAGTGGGGAATTCCGCAACTCACTGCTACCTTAGAGATGAAATCAAATTGTATAATGCTAAAGCTTGTCGCAACAATGGTCATAATATCCATCTAACTAGGTAACTTCACTTTCTACCTACTACATCTCTAAAACGTGTTGTAAGGAGACACCTTGTGCACTGAGTATGAACTTTACTTTTTCGATTCCTAAATGTACATGGCTAACAGGACTGAGATTATTCTGTTGAGTTTGATATGTAGGTTAGTACAGTTCCCATTATATTTAGTCATTCCACTAATAAAACATCATTTTTTTTTTTGGGGATCAATAAATTGAATTGTTTCACAATCATGCTTCCAAAATCTTTTTCAAGAAATTTAATTGCTTCTCAAGAACTTAAGGAACAATCTTGTATCGAAAAGCCTCACTCTTTTGACATGATCTCCAATATGAGAGGAATCTTAGAGACCATATCTTCAGATGAAGCTATCTCAGGAACCCGACAAAATGCAGCAAGAACTGTAATCGACAATTGTAAATATGCCTCACGATTTTCACCGCCACTCCCACTCCCACCTACATTTCCCATCCCTGCCAAAGAAAACATTAAATGGAACATCAAAACCATTAAGTTCTGAAGCTTTACAATAATCTTAAACCCTAGTCATAGTTGCCAAAATAGGTACTAGAACTACACGAATTAACTAAATTTGAAGCGTATATCGATACAGAACAATTAGAAAGGATCACATGCATATAGTCCATGTAACATTGTTTCAGGTGCAGGTATGGGATGTGGCACGTGCGGTATGTGTCTACGTGCTGGCTTCGTCTTCCCATATAAGGGCACGAAAAGCACAGCGAAATTTTCAAATTCTTGGTATATTCCTCAAATTTTGTACATGGTAATATTACTTAATAGAAGACGAAGAATATTTCACACATAAAAGGAGAGTTTTAGCATAGTTCTTCATGGCAAATTCAAATTACTAAAAAATACGCTTCCTAAGTTATTGTAGAACTAAGAATGTCGGAAACATCCCATACAGTCACCCTAGGAAGCACGAGTACTGGTACGGGATACGACAATAACCCCAAAAAGTAAGGTACGGGTACGGCGGGGGTACAACGATTTTTTTTATGTATATCTTTTTACAATTTTGGTATGATTCATTAGATATAACAAGTATAACATATTTTATAGATATAAGCAATTAACAAAAGCTAATAGCACTTGAACTTGAACTCATATTGCTTGATGGACTCATCTTCCTATGAAATAAAGTGCAATACCCTAATTTTTGTACATACAACTATCATAGTAGGTTTCAAGATGGAGAGCAAAAGATATTTCAAGGCCCATTAAAAAAAAAAAAAAAGATTTTGACAAAAATAGTGTGTGTGTGTGTGTGTGTGTGTGAGAGAGAGAGAGAGAGAGAGAGGAGTAGTTGTCGCTGGAGGAAGCTATAGAAAAGATTAGTCAATTGTGCTCTTGTTTTTCCAAAATCAAGCTCTAGATCTAAGTTGTAGTCTTGAGTTTATGACTTTATCGCATTGAGTTCTTGCATATTAAGGCCAACAGTTTTGAGTTTTTTTTTTCCGTGCTGAATCCCTAAAGTTTTGAAAACTTTATGAATACCCAAGAAGAGCTGGTACCCGGTACGGGTACTTTGGGGTTTTAGAAGCACCCATGCTTCATAGCCGTCACCCATACCACAAGGTCAAGTGTCCATAGCCTATAGAGGGTTACCAAAATACATGTCTTCCATGCAAATGCTTTACTATTGAATATGACATGCACAAATGGATCTCAAACATGCAAATTAATTGTACCAAAGGGAGTTTCACTTAAATTAAGCCATCTGTATTTTTATTTGTCTTTCCTACATTTTTTAAAATTCGCGTCAAAGTTTTTTGGATCAATATTCATCTTAATGAGCAGGATCTAACATGTGAAAACTTAATAAACAAAGCAAAAAAAATCACCAAAGACAAAAGAAAAAGGACCAAATGTTTTGTTTAAACTTTCTTCAAGTTTGATCATATCTTTATACCTTCCTGATCGTACTCGTCGGGGTGAATGCTTAATTCTCGCAAACTAACTAAAAAATCAAATTAAGGGTTAATTTTTCTCATCGTTTACTACACTAACCGATACTAGGCAAGAAACTAAACCCTCAGATTTTATTTCAATTTGTTCCCAACAATTTTCAGGAAAACCAACGGAGGAAGGAGTGATTACTTACGTAAGAATAAAAGATGGAGGCAGGCTGTATTTTTAATCGCTCATAAAGCAAATAATTAGCTGGGGACTGAGGTTAAACTATGTAACATATGTTTCAAAAACTAAAAGATCAGGTCATATATGACAAATAAAGTACAACTATTCATTAACTGTCCATGTTACATACTTATACAAGTTATACAAGAAACTAAACTTCCTAGCACTTTCTATTATTTTGATACTAGTAATGCCGGAAAAAGTTACAATTTCTCTCTTTCTTGCATTTTACACCGCTTTCAATATAATCAAACCAGTGTTCTAAAAGTCGGCTGCCTAGGCCGACCAGTCTCTGCCTTGGCACTAGGCGGTGGTCCAACACCTAGATTAGGCAGCCGACTAGTTGGCGCTTAGTCCCCTGCCTAGGCACATAGGCGGCTGACAGCTGACTACTCGGTGCCTAGGCGCTAGGCAGCCCGTTTCTGCCCGACTACCACCTAGAAGTTAGAACATTGAATCAAACAGACGCTAACAGTAGATTTTCTCATCATTATTCTTCCTATATTATTGTTTTGGCATTTTTTCCCATCTTTTCTGAATTTTTGTTAGCTTGCAAGTTACGAAGAGTAAATAATAGATTCAAACCAGCACAAGGGGAAAACCAAATTCTTCAAAATTCCTGGATTTTACTTTAATTTGTTCCTAAGGAAAAGAGTGAATTAGTGTACCGGTTTTCAAGAGGCGGTCGAGGAATTGAATACCAACCGCATCATAGACCCTGCGAATGGAAGAGTAGTCGTCTTTGTTGCAGAATTTCGTCACGAGGAGGAGTCCGGCTAGGCGTTGCTCGTCTCTTTCTCCCTTCAATAGCTTCAAGCAGTCTTCTAGCGACTGAGAAGTTTGCTTCTGCTGCTGCTGCGGCTGTTCCTGTTTTTGTTCCGTCATTCAACACCAACACAAGAACAGCGGATTGTTAGATAGAGAAATATACATTACATTGAGTGACGGTTAGAGAGAGAGAGAGAGTAGCTGACCATGGCGAACGATCAAAACAGTTGAGTGGCGGCGAACGGCGGCGAGTTCGACTTCTTCGGCGGAACGAACGGCGGTTTGCTCTTTTTAGTTTGGGCGATGGTTCTAGTTTCTCCTGCGGAACAATAAAGGAGAAGACTAAAGAGTGAAGACGGTGCTCAGAGGAATGAAACGACGTCGTGTGAATTAACTGGGCGGTTGGTCCAATTACAAGGATTTACTGGCCCCACGTTGCACACCGACCCTCTCGAGCCCGCCCAACTCAACCGAATTTTTTTAAGGGTTTGAGATATATAATTAGGTTTATTGGGATGAGTTGAGTTTTCAAACCCGTTTAGTAACTAGGTTGGGCTTATTAATATTTTTTAAAATCAAACCCGACTCTGCCAGTATAAAATAATGATAATGATGTTCATCATGTATCTTTATAATTGTTTCAGTCCATGTTTGTGCCATAAAAATATGCCAGACTTCAGACTTGGATGAATGAAACTCGAATGAATTGATGCCATAAAAGAAATACAAGCGATGCAGAGAAAGCAATCAGAATGGTGGCAGAGGCGAGGACGGTATTTTGGGTTGATGCCAAATTCCTCTGGAGGCAGGGTTGACGAACATTCATGGGAACAGGGCAAACCCCAAGGCAACTTTATGATAAGAGGAGGCGGTGATGACGCAGGCTCTGGCTTTTGAAGTGGAGGTGAACGTGGAGGTATTAGGATTTGGGTGCTGGAAGTTATGGTGGTGGAGATGGGTTTGGAGGTTGTGGCAGCAGCGGATCTGGGGAGATGTTGGCAACAGATTTTGGAGCTCGATGATAGGCATAGTCATCGAGTAAGGGCTTTTGGAGTTGCGACCATGGCATGACGCGTTCCTCTCTAAATTGATGAGGGTGGTGGGCTACGGGGGTGGCATGGCATGGTTCTCTATCTTACCGATCCCGGTGAGGCTGAAGCGGACGCGTGCTCCAAGGGTGGTTCAACAACGGCTTTTTGGACTTTTCAGGAGTGTTATTATTATTTTTATTTATTTTCAGGGGTGTTTTTATCTTAGTTGGCATCTTGACAACTATCTTTATCTGTTTTTTAAAAAAACGAGAGGGAAGGGATGGGTTTAGATTTCGCGAGCTGCAGCAATAGGAGAGTCTTGATTCACTCTTCGAAGCTCCTAAAATCCTGTTCGTACAATTAGCAAATTCATGGCATATTCGGCAAAACTAGGCGCATGTCCTCGTGTCTGAATTGTTACCAGGGTATTTTAGCAGAAGCATTCTAGGAACAAGGCCCAAAAGACAGCTGAAACCCGGTTAGACGGGCCTAATGCATCACCATGAAAGGTTTTTTTTTTTGCTCATCGCCATGAAGTTGAAAAACTTGCAAACTCTGTAGCTGCTCTACAACTTCCTTCATAGTTGGACGATCCTTTGGATGATACTCCACACAATGCATTGCCAGTTTTGTTATGATTGGCCCATCAGTAGCATGATAACCCGCATCTTTCTCCAGGCTTTTCTCGACAAGAGAACAACCAGGCTTGTATACACTTCTCGCCCACTCATCTGGCAGATCCCTTATGCTCCGCAACTTCTCCTTATCAATAGCTATTTTGGCTATCAATTCGACAAGGATAACACCATATGAAAATACATCACTGAATAGGCCCCGCAAACCTGTCGAGCAATTCAGCGAACAACTTAGAGAACAAAATGACAGCAGAATACACCAACCACCAAAAAAAAAACTTGGAACTATATAAGCATGTGTTGGGTGCATGAGATGCATGCATGTATGAATGTGGTAAAGAACCATTTATGATTTCAAAGAAACAAACAAACAGCTTTCCCAGGGCCAACCGAGAAAGCTACAACCAGTGGTGGAGCAAGGAATTTACATCAGCAGAGAACTTATTAAACAGAACTTCAATAAAAACTTGTTTGTAATAATATATTAACAGAATTTCCACTGAAAATGATAACAGAAAAAGGATACATCATTTAGGTATCCACCATATATTGGCACCAATTTCTCCTTAAAAAATCACACTCAATAGACCTCAACGGGTTTTCATGTTTTTAACGATTTGCATGATAATTTTATTAACATCAGAGGCTAAAAACAATATTACCTGGGACAGATACATAATTTTAGATGGCGTAAATTGCACTAGTTGAAAGTGCAGATTCACAAATTCAGTCGGGGTAGCGGGCCCTCCACCACTGGCCATTTCTCTCCAACTGGTTACTGTAATACATTACAAGCTGACGGCTTAATGGTAAGTCCCCGATATTGTAAATAAAGGGACTTATCTCTCTCATTTTTGTCACGCACGCATGCATGTTATAGCTTTTATACGAATGATATTGCGCATGAGTGTATTTTGGTAGTTTCAGGTGAAATGAGCGAAAAGGGCGAGTTTTGATGCCAAGGTTCAACCAAAGAAGTGCCCAAGTACCCAAGGCCACGTGGCACTCCGCCACCAAGCCCCGAGAGCCAAGAACGAAGCACCAGACAAGGCTTGGGGAGACCAAAAGGCCAGAAAAGGAACAAAGGAAGAAAGAAGAAAAATCCCAGGAGATACTAGTACCTTGAAAACTGAGATACCGGTATCCCTGAAACAGAAGGTCAAAAAAAGGAGAGATACCGGTATCCCTGAAGAAAAAAACACATTTTGAAGACAGATACCGGTAGCTGCAAAAATGAGATACCGATATCCCTGAATCAGAAGGCTCTTTGAAGATAGATACCGGTAGCTTGAAAAATGAGATACCGGTATCCCTGGCAAATTTTCAGATTTTTTTGGCCCAATCTAAAAATATCTAGTGGCACTTTTGTAATTATTTGGGACGACTTTTTGGGGCTTTATAAGCCTAAAACTCAGTTTCTTAGGGTTGAATTTACTTTTTACTCTCTCTCTCTCTCTCTGTCTCTCTCTCTCTCTCTACCTCCCTTACTTTGTAACTTAGGATTGACTTTCTCTACCTTCTCTCTAGGATTTGATGTTCTTCCACATAGATTCAAGGTAAATGCTCTCCTTTAATGTTGTAGTACGTACTTAGATCTTCATATAAATCTAGTTTATTTTCATTTTCGTCAAGTATTTCATTTCCATGTTATTCTAGCTATTTCCTTTGAAAACTCTAAGTTGTAAGTGTTGTGTGAGATTTTCTCAAGTATTAATGTTGTAGGCAAAGTTAGAATCTTCCCTAAAAATCAGTTTTTAAGTTTGTTTATCATGTTTTTAGTTTTCTTCATATTTCTAGACTTGTTTACTAGTATAATGTGTGAGTAGTCTACATAGGCTTAGTCATGGGGTGATTAACACTCCATGACTCGGGTTTAATCCGTCTATCTCATCCAAAAGCTTTCGCTTCTTGTTTATCAAAGATTTAGGGTTTCATTTTATGTACCAAAATTTGGGTTTGTTAATTCCTTTGATCCAAAATAGCCAAGGGTCTTACTACTTGGCACGTGGGATGCTTTGGGCGATGTCAACTTAAATGTTTGCCAAATGTACTGAGAAACCCTAACCTTTGTTAAACACATTTTCTAGTCAAATGGTTTTAAATTCTAAATCTTCCGTTCGAGGGCATTTGACGATGCCCCGAGCCTGTTATCAAGAGAGGATGGATTAACCAGAGTCATGGTCGTTAAATACTCCTAGACTTTGCCTTAGTTTAATTAGTTGCTTTCAATCTTTCCGAGTCGTTCTAGAAGTCGAGAGAATTCCACCAAACAAACCACAAAAATTCAGTTTGCCACTTGAAAGCAAAAACCTTCATTCGCGAATCAACCATCACGCGCGGCGCATTTGGTCTCTATGGATTCGACCCGGTCTTACCGGTTTTAATGCTACTGCCGACCTAACCCTACGCTTAGGGAAATAACTTTTGCAATACAATCCAAAGTCGCAAGCACTTAAATTGGAGAGTAGACCAGAATGACTTGGCTTTTCAAGTAAGACAACCACCTCATTTAACGAAAAAAGAACTAATAAAAGCATACTTTTTAACAAAGAAATCAAAGAGTCTCTAGAAGCTTCAATGTTCATCACAAAGGCCCTATCCACTTTCCATCTTTTCCAGCTAGATTTCAGACTCCGGCAAAGTTTTGGCAATGGGGAAGTAAACCAGATTTTATTTCGTTATTTTCGTACAATTCTCACTCTGCAAAACTGCACCAATTTCGTGTATGTTTATCTATTGCTTATCCAGTCTACTATTAAATATTTTACCCAACAAAATCCAAAAGTGGTTTATGTAGGCATTAGTCGCCTATATGCAAGAAATTCTACACCTTAATACGAAATTCACAGTTGATACCATAAAATATACCAAACTTGGATGAAACTCAAATTGATGCCATAAAAAAAATACATGCGACGCTGGGAAAGCAATCAAAATGGTGGCTGGGGCAATGACGGTATTTTGCGTTGATGCCTTTTCTGGAGGTGGTGTAGACAAACATTCATGGAAACGAAACATATATTGTAGTTACAAGCCGAAATCAACATCTGACGAAGAAGAGAACAGGGAACGTCAATATACAACAATACTCCAAAAGGAAGAGAAGAGGGAATGTCATCTGGGGTTTCTTTGATCGTTGGGTCTTTTTTTGACGTTGAAATTAGTAGCTTGCAGCCATAATGAAGAGGAAAGATGGGTTAATCGGTTACGATATTGGAGAACGGCCATGGAAGTGGAGCTTTGAATAGCTGGTCATGGTGGAGAACCAGAGAACTAGAGAAGACAAGGAAGAAATAGGAAAGGACTTTTTTGTCCATGCCTCTCCTCTGCCACGTTTGGTACCATGTCAGCACACGTCCTTCTGGTGCATTTTTTTGGCAATATAAAATTTTCCTTTCTCGATTTTACGGGAGGAAACAAAGTTCTTTTATCTTGAACAGATGATACTATTAAAACTAGTAACTTCGCCACCAAAACAGATTCAGCCATTGAACCGTAGCTGCCTAGGCGGGAAACAATTAGCATCTTACTATAAGTAGAAGTGCCATTACCCAAGGAATGCCCCTACTTTCGTAGATTAAATCAAGTTCAGTTCATCATGGCTCATATATATACTACATAATGGCAGGAGTAAAGCTGAACAATATCTTGAACAATCTCCCCCTTACATACATGATACACAGCACCCTATCGCCAAAGACTATGAAGCACTGAAACTCCTAGAAGTTGTTGTATCCGTGTCCGACACGCAGGGGCACAATGAAAGCAAAATGTATGGGAGACGGGTGGCGTGTCTATTAAATGTAATAAATTATCTTAGGGGGACACGGTAGGAAGGAAACAAGAGAAACACAGGAGGGACACATATGCGGACACGGAGGGTTAAATATGCAATTTTTAAAACTTGTTCAGGGTAACTGTGTTATTTCAAAAAAATTGGATTGACAATGTAACATGATGTATATATGGACGCTTGTTTGTACATATTGATACTTCATGATTGCTTCTACTAACTATGTTTCCATTGTTTTAAAACACATAATATATTTATAATTTCCATGTCCCCTGCCGTGTCAGAGTCCCAATTTTTTAGAAATCCCATGTTCGTGTCCGTTAGGGGTGAGCATGAACCCGTCCAAACCCGTCCGACCCGTAGGGGTTCGGGCAGATTCTAATGTTCTATAGGGTCAGGTTCGGGTTTAAAAAAATATATATATCAGGTGTCGGGTTGGGTGTCGGGTGGAAGGTATCATAACCGAGTTAACCCGACCCGACCCGACCCGAGTTCTTTCATATAGTATGTGTGTGTGTAATGAGATTTCCCAATGCTTTCCTCTGTTTACACTATACACGTTTTGTTTACACTGCCCAAAAACTTCTTCCCTCTTGTCATTTTCAATGTCTGTTCAAAAGTCTCTCTCCCCTACCACTTCCACAGAGTAATAAAGAAAAAGTCCTCTCTCTCTCTCTCTCTCTCTCTCTCTCCCCTCTCACTTCCACAGGACCAGTAATAATGAAAAAATCCTCTCTCCTCTCACTTCCACAGATCTAATAAAACCAAAGAAGAAGAAGAAGAAGTGATACAGCAAACCCGATTGCACCGATCCTCTCTCTCTCTCTGGCCGCCATTCCCACTTCATCGCCTCAAGCCACCGTTCACCACCTCACGATCTCAAGCCGCCGTTCACTGCCTCTCGCGCTCTCGCTGTCCACCACCTCTCACGATCTCGCCGTTCACCGCCGTTCTCTCTCTCTCTCTATCCAGTCTCTTTTTTTTTCTTCTTAGTTCGAACAGAGCAAACCCGAAACCCGACCGTCACCCGACCTACCCGAATTGTTTTGGTTTCAAAGAGTAATCGGTTCGGTTTCGGGTGATGTTTTTCTCAATCCAACGTGGTCGGGTTGGGTGTCGGGTACCGGTCCAAACCCGACCCGTGCTCACCCCTAGTGTCCGTATCCACGCCTGTGCCTGTATCCATGCTACATAACCCAAAGAAAAGCATCTCTTTGGCATCTATCCATCTTGTGCACGCTTATATTAATTATATTATATGCTTTCTTGAGTGTAAGAACAAACAAGAAAGGAAGTGGTAAAATACCTCTATTAACAAAAAATGGATCAACATAGCCTAGAGACATGTAGATAAATTGTTTTGGATAACTCATTTCACCAATAAGGCCTCCACTCATCAGTCCAAAGTCAAATAGTATGGGGTTGAATTCCTGAAAAGAAAAAAGGAAGAAAAATGTGACAAATAATATAAGAAATACCTAAAAAAAATGCAAAACATAAAGAGAACTTCAGGAATAGAAGTGAGGAGAAAAATACATTAAGACCAACCTGATCAACCATTATATGACAAGCATCAATATTAAAAATCAGGTAAGGCTTATTTTGACCATGTAGAAAGTCAAGAAGGCGTGCAATCCCCAAAGCAACTTTAATCCTCCATAGCCAATTGAAATCGTCTAAAACATGCAGAAGATGCAGAAATAAGATACTGATCAAAAACTTCAAAATTTTGTATCTTCTGACCTAATATGAGAAAGCAAATTAATTGAAATTATCTAACCACGAAAACATCCAACGAAATTTTGGCCACTATAAAAACTGTGACGATAAACTTCACAAGTACAGCATACGACTCGACTCAACTCGACTCCAGAGCATAGATCAATGGTACCTTTCAACATCATGTTATGCAATGTGTCCAGAGGATCAAGATCATACACAACAGCCCTTACTTGTTCTTCACAGCAGTAACCAATCAGATTTACCAAGTTTGGGTGATCAACTACACTAGCATCCGTTAGGAACATTTCTTCTTCCTGCAGCATAATTATTCAGATTGTTAGCAAACTATAACCAGCCAAATTACAGAAATCATGGAGATACTGATACATATAAGCAAAAATATCAAGGGGGAATTTAATCCAGCGACGTGCCTCAACCATGAGATAGTCATCATGTCCGACTAGGTCATCTGATTTTTCGTCCCATATCTTCACAATCACATTTTGGGTTTTGCTTCCAGACACGCCTTCACATATCTTTCCCCGATAAACTTTGCCAAATTGAGTTGGTCCAATCAAGTTTCTGTTGTCAAACTTGTCAGTGATTGTGCATATCTACTCAGATGTGAATATAAATGGATTTGCAAAATGCTCTCTCTTGCGCCCTAACTTGGTTGCTTCTGAGACAAAAGTAAATATATGAGCGACATCAAGAAACACGGAAAATAATTTATTGAACACAGCTTCTCTATATTTTTCAACGGTAAAAGGAGAAGCATTGATTCATGAAATTTCTATATACAATTCAGCTGCGTTTAAACTTCTCTATCATATCAATGATCAGCAAATTTCAAGTAAAATCCCAACAAGTAATCAAACATCAAGAAATGATAACAAAAGAAAACAAACAAATAGGCTTTTCTATGATAGTCACATAGCAAGGAAATAAAGTAGACAAAACAATAAAACTTTGTAATAACTAATATTGAGTTCTAGTTCATTTATCCTAAAATTTACTTGTCAACAGTGTTCAAAAGGTTGGCCGCCTAGGTGCTACGCGGTGGTCCAATGCCTAGATTAGGCAGCGCCCTTTTCTGCCTGACTAGCGCCTAGCTATTTTACAACATTGCTTATCACATCCCAAACCTTCACAATTAATTGATGGACATAGTTACTATTACTAATGGACATTAGCTACACCAAAACTTCACAATTAATTGATCATCAGTACACGAATATGTATTTCTTCACGCATACAGATTTTAATGCCAAAAATTAAAGCAAAATAGTTGTTCACATAAAAGGAAAAACAATATAGACGCATTGACTGGGAGCAGCCACTTTGTGCATTTATTGCCAAAGGTTAGGTCTGTCTCCTATCCTTCCCCCGCCCATACCCCCAATTATTGGGGACTAAATGGGTTATGTTATTGTTGTGTATTGTTGTAATATAGACGCATTGTAATATATCAGTATTTTGGCTTTGATGCCTTTTGGCTTTGATTTGAGGGCATGATTCCGCAGCAAACGCGACGGTATAGGGGGATCACTGTTTCAGTGGTATTCTGTGAGCAGCCACTTTGTGCATTTATTGCCAAAGGTTAGGTCTGTCTCCAATCCATCTGTTTCAGTGGTATTCTGGGAGCAGCCACTTTGTGCATTTATTGCCAAAGGTTAGGTCTGTCTCCTATCCTTCCCCCGCCCATACCCCCAATTATTGGGGACTAAATGGGTTATGTTATTGTTGTTGTTATTGTTGTTGTGTTGTAATATATCAGTATTTGCCTTAGCTAATTATCATGTTCTTCAATCCTAGATGATGCACAGCCTCTAAAATTGCTAACTCTCTTTTCTGGGCTTGAATTTTAAAATTAAAAAATCATCCAGTTAACAAATCCTAAGGGCCTTCAGGCCCACAAAGGCAGGCTGGATTGCAGATCATCTTTTCAGCCCAATACCAGGTGCTAAGTCCATGTGGTTCGGGCGAGCCCTTCATTGTTCCCTTTACCTTCAGTGTCATTGGAATAATAAGATCAAATTTTTACCTCTAGGTCTAGAAAAGTGGCATCTAATTACCATTAAGGTAAGTCACTCTTTTTAATTACCATTAAGGTAAGTCACTCTTTTTTGGGGTTTAGGTTTAGGGTGCACTTTCCTATTATAGGATTCTAGTGGTTTAGGCACTTTCATAGGGTACCCTAGGATTTTAGGCACTTTCATAGGGTACCCTAGGGTTTAAGATTTAGGCACTTTCGTAGGGTAACCTCGGATTTAGGCACTTTCATATGGTTTGTGGAGTTGAGGAGAGAGATTGTGTCCATGTGGGGTGGGTAGAGAGAGAGAGAGAGACGGAACATCCTGTTACTGCGCACATGGACCAATGGGGTTTTCAGTGCTTTTTTCAGATGGCAGTTGGAATTGGGCATGCACAGCCCCTGTTTTTTGTACTACCCAGGGAATTGGCCCTAATAAGATGAGATTCTATGAAGCATGGTATGGATTCTATGGAGGGTTAAATATCTACTTGCCCCTTACACTATCAAAAAAAAAAAAAAATTACATTCCCCTTCAACTACGATTTGAACTCACTTCCCCCTTCAACTACCATTTTCTTACTTATTAAGGACAAATCACATTTTCCATCCAAAATCTGTGATGGCTGTTAACCCTATCTATTTTTTAAGCGCCAAAGTAGAGGGTGATTTGGACATTTCCCAAACCCTAAAACTATCTCACTGACCAAGCGCCGCTACTCTCATCTTAAGTCATACTTATTAAAATTAGAAGTTCTATCAGAGAGGGAGGGGGAGACAAAACTGATTTTTCTTAAATCCAAAAGGGGAAATATGAAAAAGCTGAAGCAAACTAGGTTTGAGATTAAGGAAATCAGCGAAACCATTACGCAATAGAAGGAAATTCTCTGGCTTCTAGTGAAAACCCACAAGAACCGACCCGCATAAAAACCAATCTTCTGATGTAAGTTCACTGATTGGTTAGATTGCAAAATCATTTCTCCACTTGAGCAGCAAGAGGAAGAGGGGTAGACGGAGATAGAATCGCCCTTTGCAGTCCAAGTCGAATGAAGAGAGAGGGAGCAGTCACTGCATGAGTGTGAGAGAGAGAGAGAGGGGGAGGGAGGATATGTACAGATAAAAATAGGAAGAAGATGATACATATATCCATATACATATAGAATATGCTAGGTTAAAGGCTAATATAGCCTTGGGGTTAAGTTTTTCATTCATCAGGCGGATGGAAAAGGTCGATGGAAAACATGATTTGTCCCTAGTAAGTAAGAAAATGGTAACTGATGGGGGAAGTGAGTTCAATTCGTAGTTGAAGGGGTAAGTAAAAAAAAAAAAAATTAATAGTTTGAGGGGCAATTAGATATTTAACCCATTCCATGAAGCACCAACACAAACACACGACACGACATGTCCGTGCTATGTTTGTATGGATTTTATCATCAGAAGGGATTCCAAAAACCATGGCTTCGAATGACTCTTCTGCATCTGTATATGTTACCTATTTGTCTGTTGTTAGGATTGTATTTTACTTCTTTTTCCTGGCAAAATTGGCCTCAAAGTTCTATTATTCATGGGTACAATTTGATTCTCTATCCCCCGGGCCTCGTTTATCCCCTCAAATTCTCATGCGACTACTACAGAAATTCGCGCTTTAAATGCAAACGATGTAAATCCGATACGATTTGAAGAAGACGAAGAATGATTAGCGGAGATGTACCTAAATCAGAATCTGCAGGGTTTATCGACAATCGTTGTGGTGGCTCCGAACACTCAGCTAGAGATGCCTTCGCTTTCTTTGGTTGGGCTTCGCCAGATAGAACAAATCCTGGATGGCGATTCGTCAAAGGAACTGGTGCTGCTATTTCCGTCGCCATCGAGAAGCCGCAAATCACATTGAGACGGTGCTCCGGCAAAAAAGACAAAAACTGGTTTTTTAGTTTTTTCGTTTTATCTTTATTCAATTTTTTTTTTTGTATTTGTTAGTTTTGTGTCAAATTTTCATGGTTTATGGATTCGTCTTGACGTGACGAATCCGAAGAGTATAAAATTATAGTCGAAACTAATTTTTTTTAATAAATCTAAAATTAAATCAATAAACTGGTTTATTTTTTGTTTATTTTCGGCTTTATTCAAAAAAAAATTACTTTTGATCATAATTTTATACTCGTTGGATTCGTCTCGACGAGACGAATCCATAAACCACAAAAACTTACACAAAACTAACAAATGCAAAATAAATAAATAAATTGAATAAAAACAAAACCAAAAAACCAAAAAACTAGTTTTTCTCTTTTTTCCCAAAGCAATCGTTTTGTCTTTATTCAAATTATTTTTGCATTTGTTAGTTTTGCGTAAAAATTTTGTGGTTTCTGAATTTATCTCGACGAGACAAATCTAACAAGTATAAATTTATGGTCAAACTAAATATTTTTTTGAATAAAGTCGAAAATACTTGGATTATTGGATTAATTTTGGCTTTATTAAAAAACATTTAAGTTTTGACTATAATTTTATACTTTTTAGATTTGTCTCGTCAAAATAAATCCAGAAATCACAAAATCTTGACGCAAAACTAACAAATGCAAGAGAAATTGAATAAAGACAAAAAAAAAAAAAAAAACTAGTTTTCGATTTTTTCGCCAAATGACCCCAGGGAAAGAGGGATTGGGGTAAAGGAAGGGGGCGAGGGTTTTATTGGGCCACAAGCAAACTACATATATCTAGATATACAACATATATAGGGGAAATTTCAGGGGAAAAAAAAAAAAAAAACCCAAACTTTACCCTATTTATCAAATATGCCCCAAGCTTCAATTTTTTACTCCTAAACTTCATTTCTGTCTCCATCTGTTACCCCTAGGGATGGCAACAGAGCCCATTGAGGCGGGTTTTCTTGACCCCAGCCCGGACCCTAAAATTTCCGCATGACCCCTCCTCCATACACGCACAATGGACAGTAGTGGTAGCACCAACGTGATGACAAATGAGAGCCCAATTGCAGTGGATGATGACAATCTGTGTGTTCTTAACCAAAAGGTTGTGTAGACATCTTGGACTGATAAAAACCCAAGTAGGAGGTTTCTAAAATGCACAGACACTGAGTGCAAAAGGTTTGTTTGGGTGGGTCCCGATACGGGTGCACAACACGTGTGTTGTGCATTACCGCACAACACAGACCCTTGACCCATAAAACTAGGATGGTGTCATTCAATGCACAGGAATATATGCATAGAATTACATTCAATCATGAATTGACTCTCATTTCACCTATTCAATGCACGGGACAAAAAAAAAATCACACAATGCATCACCATGAAGTTGAACAACTTGCAAACTCTGTAGCTGCTCTACAACTTCCTTCATAGTTGGACGATCCTTCGAATGATACTCCACACAATGCATTGCCAGTTTTGTTATGATTGGCCCATCAGTAGTATGATAACCCTCGTCTTTCTCCAGGCTTTTGTCGACAATGGAACAACTAGGCTTAGCTTGCAATCACTTTTTGCCCACTCATCTGGCAGATCCGCTAGGCTCCACAACTTCTCCTTGTCAACAGTAGCAGAGCCAGAAATTCCATGGCGAACGATCAAAACAGTTGAGTGGAGGCGAGTTCGACTTCTTCGGCGGAACGAACGGCGGTTTGCTCTTTTTAGTCTGGGCGATGGTTCTAGTTTCTCCTACGGAACAATAAAGGAGAAAACTGAAGAGTGAAGACGGTGTTCAGAGTAATGAAACGACGTCGTGTGAATTAACTGGGCGGTTGGTCCAATTAGAAGGACTTACTAGCCCCACGTTGCACAGCGACCCTCGAGCCCTCCCAACTCAACAGGATTTTTTAAGGTTAGAGATGTGCAATTAGGTTTATTAGGTTGAGTTGAGTTTTCAAACCCGCTTAGTAACTATGGACTTATTAATATTTTTTAAAATCAAACCCGACTCTGCCAGTATAAAATAATGATAATGATGTTCATTATGTATCTTTATAAAATGAAAAAAATACTAAAAAGAAAAAAAGTCGCTACCATACTTATATATACACAGGATCATTTTTCCACTGATGTACATCGAATGGAAAAAAAAAAAGAAGATAATATATATACATATATTCCTTGGTCCGTGAATAACTATTATTATTATGGGTCTCAGATGGGCATAGGACCGTCCTTAGCTTCGCTTCGGATACGATGCCTTCATTCCTTGCCCCTTTGGTCTTTGTAACATTTCAACAATCAATAAAATTTTTCGCCGTTCAAAAAAAAAAAAAACTATTATTATTATGGTTTTAAATTCTATTTATAATAGTGGGAATGAATAATTAATATAGTTTAGAAAAATAAATGGGCCAGTTATACGACTTTTGGGAATGAAACTTTAAGATGATCGGGTTTGGAAATATTGAAAGAAGCCCGATTATTAATCGATTGGGCTTCGGAATACACAAGTCTCATTATTATCTAGTATAAACCCGACACAAATCCAACCCGGCCCAACGTATGTGTAGTATCCCTAACTAGGACCCAATTGCCAAAGCCCAATCCAGAGCTAGGAGAAGGCCCTAGGTTTTTGTGCTCAAGTCCAGCCCAACATCAATGTCAGCCATTCGGGAATTTTTATGTTTTGGAGTTATCTAGAACTTATTTCCTTGAGTTTTGTCTTCTTTAAAATAAGACCCGGGGTAATTACCAGAAAAATGAAAGTAAAACGGCATGTGATTGTCATCGGGTTAGGCAAGGCATGACACCAGGACCAGTTTAAAGTATTGGGAGGTCGTAGGCCCTAATTGTCGAGTGGGGTCCTGCGTATTTTTACAGTTGAACAATAATAATGGAATAATTTGTATATATATAATTGTTTCAGTCCATGTTCATGCCATAAAAATATGCCAGACTTCAGACTTGGATGAATGAAACTTGAATGAATTGATGCCATAAAAGAAATACAAGCGATGCAGAGAAAGCAATCAGAATGGTGGCAGAGGCGAGGACGGTATTTTGGATTGATGGCTTCTCTGGAGGCAGGGTTGACGAACATTCAAGGAGTAATAGCGGCAGCCATTGGCATTGGCGATCAGTCGCAACAGTAGCGAGGTGCGGGTACGGTGGCCATAAGTGGCAAAGATAGGAAGAGGCGGCAACGACGCAGGCTCTAGCTTTTGAAGTGGAGGTGGACGCGGAGGTATTAGGATTTGGGTGCTGGAAGTTATGGTGGTGGAGATGGGTTTGGAGGTTGTGGCAGCAGCGGATCTGGGGAGATGTTGGCAACAGATTTTGGAGCTCGACGATAGCCATATATCGAGTAAGGGCTTTTGGAGTTGCGACTGTGGCATGACATGTTCCTCTCTAAATTGATGAGGGTGGTGGGCTACGGGAGTGGCATGGCATGGTTCTCTATCTTACCGATCCCGGTGAGGCTGAAGCGGACGCGTGCTCCAAGGGTGGTTCAACAACGGCTTTTTGGACTTTTCAGGGGTGTTATTATTATTTTTATTTATTTTCAGGGGTGTTTTTATCTTAGTTGGCATCTTGACAGCTTATCTTTATCTGTTTTTTGAAAAAATCGAGAGGCAAGGGATGGGTTTAGATTTCGCGAGCTGCAGCAGTAGGAGAGTCTTAATTCACTCTTCGAAGCTCCTAAAATCCTGTTCGTACACTTAGCAAATTCATGGCATATTCGGCAAAACTAGGCGCATGTCCATGTGTCTGAATTGTTACCAGGGTATTTTAGCAGAAGCATTCTAGGAACAAGGCCCAAAAGACAGCTGAAACTCAGTTAGACGGGCCTAATGCATCAGCATGAAAGTTTTTTTTTTTTGCTCATCGCCATGAAGTTGAACAACTTGCAAACTCTGTAGCTGCTCTACAACTTCCTTCATAGTTGGACGATCCTTCGGATGATACTCCACACAATGCATTGCCAGTTTTGTTATGATTGGCCCATCAGTAGCATGATAACCCGCGTCTTTCTCCAGGCTTTTCTCGACAAGAGAACAACCAGGCTTGTATACACTTCTCGCCCACTCATTTGGCAGATCCCTTATGCTCCGCAACTTCTCCTTATCAATAGCTATTTTGGCTATCAATTCGACAAGGATAACACCATATGAAAATACATCACAGAATAGGCCCCGTGGCAAACCTGTCAAGCAATTCAGCGAACAACTTAGAGAACAAAATGACAGCAGAATACACCAACCACCAAAAAAAAAAAAAACTTGGAACCATATAAGTATGTGTTGGGTGCATGAGATGCATGCATGAATGAATGTGGTAAAGAACCATTTATGATTTCAAAGAAACAAACCATCAGCTTTCCTAGGGCCAACCGAGAAAGCTACAACCAGTGGTGGAGCAAGGAATTTACATCAGCAGAGAACTTATTAAACAGAACTTCAATAAAAACTTGTTTGTAATAACCAAGAAAAAGATATTAACAGAATTTCCACTGAAAATGATAACAGAAATAGGATACATCATTCAGGTATCCACCATATATTGGCACCAATTTCTCCTTAAAAAATCACACTCAATAGACCTCAATGGGTTTTCATGTTTTTAACGATTTGCATGATAATTTTATTAACATCAGAGGCTAAAAACAACATTACCTGGGACAGATACATAATTTTAGATGGCGTAAATTGCACTAGTTGAAAGTGCAGATTCACAAATTCAGTCGGGGCAGCGGGCCCTCCACCGCTGGCCATTTCTCTCCAATTGGATACTGTAATACTACATCACAAGCTGACGGCTTGAAGTGGAGAGTAGACCAGAATGACTTGGCTTTTCAAGTAAGACAGCCCCCTCATTTAACGAAAAAAGAACTAATAAAAGCATACTTTATAACAAAGAAATCAAAGAGTCTCTAGAAGCTTCAATGTTCATCACAAAGGCCCTATCCACTTTCCATCTTTTCCAGCTAGATTTCAGACTCCGGCAAAGTTCCGGCAATGGGGAAGTAAACCAGATTTTATTTCGTTATTTTCGTACAATTCTCACTCTGCGAAACTGCACTAATTTCGTGTATGTTTATCTATTGCTTATCCAGTCTACTATTATATATTTTACCCAACAAAATCCGAAAGTGGTTTATGTAGGCATTAATACGAAATTCTACACCTTAATACGAAATTCACAGTTGATACCATAAAATATACCAAACTTCAGACTTGGATGAAACTCAAATTGATGCCATAAAAGAAATACAAGCGACGCTGGGAAAGCAATCACAACGGTGGCAGAGGCAATGACAGTATTTTGCATTGATGCCTTTTCTGGAGGTGGTGTAGACAAACATTCACGGAAACGATCAAACGAAACATATATCATAGTTACAAGTCGAAATCAACATCTGACGAGGAAGAGAAGAGGGAACGTCAATATACAACAATACTCCAAAAGGAAGAGAAGAGGGAATGTCATCTGGGGTTTCTTTGATCGTTGGGTCTTTTTTTGACGTTGAAATTTAGTAGTTTGCAGTCATAATGAAGAGGAAAGATGGCTTAATCAGTTACAATATTGAAGAACGGCCATGGAAGTGGAGCTTTGAATAGCTGGTCTTGGTGGAGAACCAGAGAACTAGAGAAGACAAGGAAGAAATAGGAAAGGATGTTTTTGTCCATGCCCCTCTTCTGCCACGTTTGGTACCATGTCAGCACACGTCCTTCTGGTGCATTTTTTTGGCAAAAAAAAATTTTCCTTTCTTGATTTTACAGGAGGAAACAAAGTTCTTTTTATCTTTAACAGATGATACTATTAAAACTAGTAACTTGGCCACCAAAACAGATTCAGCCATTGAACCGTAGCTGCCTAGACGGGAAACAATTAGCATCTTACTATAAGTAGAAGTGCCATTACCCAAGGAAAACCCCTACTTTCGTAGATTAAATCAAGTTCAGTTCATCATGGCTAATATATATATATACTACATAATGGCAGGAGTAAAGCTGAACAATATCTTGAACAGTCTCCCCCTTACATACATGATACACAGCACCCTATCACCAAAGACCATGAAGCACTGAAACTCCTAGAAGTCGTCGTATCCGTGTCCGACACACGCAGGGGCACAAGGACACAGCAAAACGTATGGGACACGGGTGGCGTGTCTATTAAATGTAATAAATTATCTTAGGGGGACACGGTAGAAAGGAAACAAGAGAAACACAGGAGGGACACATATGCGGACACTGTAGGGTTAAATATGCAATTTTTAAAACTTGTTCAGGGTAACTGTGTTATTTCAAAAAAATTGGATTGACAATGTAACATGATGCATATATGACGCTTGTTTGTACATATTGATACTTCATGATTGCTTCTACTAACTATGTTCCCATTGTTTTTAAAACACATAATATATTTATAATTTCCGTGTCCCCTGCCGTGTCAGTGTCCCAATTTTTTAGAAATCCCATGTCCGTGTCCGTTAGGGGTGAGCATGAACCCGTCCGACCCGTACCGTAGGGGTTCGGGCGGATTCTAATGTTTCATAGGGTCAGGTTCGGGTTTAAAAAAAATCAGGTGTCGGGTCGGGTGTTGGTTGGAAGGTGTCAAAACCAAGTTAACCCGACCCGACCCGAGTTGTTTCATATAGTATGTGTGTGTGTGTGTAATGAGTTTTCCCAATGCTTTCCTCTGTTTACACTATACACGTTTTGTTTACACTGCCCAAAAACTTTTTCCCCCTTGTCATTTTCAATGTTTGTTCAAAAGTCTCTCTCTCCTACCACTTCCACAGAGTAATAAAGAAAAAGTCCCCTCTCTCTCTCTCCCCTCTCACTTCCGCAGGACTAGTAATAATGAAAGTCCTCTCTCTCCTCTCACTTCCACAGATCTAATAAAACCAAAGAAGAAGAACTGATACAGCAAACCCGGCTGCACCGATCCTCTCTCTCTCTCTCTCTCTGTGGCCGCCGTTCGCACTTCATCGCCTCAAGCCACCGTTCACCACCTCACGATCACAGGCCGCCATTCACCGCCTCTCGCGCTCTCGCCGTTCACTGCCTCACGATCTCGCCGTCCACCACCTCTCACGATCTCGCCGTTCACCGTTGTTCTCTCTCTCTCTCTCTCTCTCTCTCTCTCTCTCTCTCTCTCTATCTATCCAGTCTCTTCTTTTTTAGTTCGAACAGAGCAAACCCAAAACCCGACCGTCACCCGACCTACCCGAATTGTTTCGGTTTCAAAGAGTAATCGGTTCGATTTTGGGTGACGTTTTTCCTCAATCCAACGTGGTCGGGTTGGGTGTCGGGTACCGGTCCAAACCCGACCCGTGCTCACCCCTAGTGTCCGTATCCACGCCCGTGCCGGTGTCCATGCTACATAACCCAAAGAAAAGCATCTCTTTGGCATCTATCCATCTTGTGCACGCTTATTTTAATTATATTATATGCTTTCTTGAGTGTAAGAACCAACAAGAAAGGAAGTGGTAAAATACCGCTATTAACAAAAAATGGATCAACATAGCCTAGAGACA
Organism: Vaccinium darrowii; assembly: GCA_020921065.1. Classification (NCBI taxonomy): domain Eukaryota; kingdom Viridiplantae; phylum Streptophyta; class Magnoliopsida; order Ericales; family Ericaceae; genus Vaccinium; species Vaccinium darrowii. The sequence goes on from CM037160.1 coordinate 34,914,629, forward strand.
TGTAGATAAATTGTTTCGGATAACTCATTTCACCAATAAGGCCTCCACTCATCAGTCCAAAGTCAAATAGTACGGGGTTGAATTCCTGAAAAGAAAAAGGAAGAAAAATATGTGACAAATAATATAAGAAATACCTAAAAAAATGCAAAACATAAAGAGAACTTCAGGAATAGATTATAGAAGTGAGGAGAAAAATACATTAAGACCAACCTGATCAACCATTATATGACAAGCGTCAATATTAAAAACCAGGTAAGGCTTATTTTGACCATGTAGAAAGTCAAGAAGGCGTGAAATCCCCAGAGCAACTTTAATCCTCCCTAGCCAATTGAAATCGTCTAAAACATGCAGAAAATGCAGAAATAAGATACTGGTCAAAAACTTCAAAATTTTGTATCTTCTGACCTAATATGAGAAAGCAAATTAATTGAAATTATCTAACCACGAAAACATGCAACGAAATTTTGGCCACTATAAAAAACGTGACGATAAGCTTCACATGTACAGCATACGACTCGACTTGACTTGACTCCAGAGCATAGATCAATGGTACCTTTCAACATCATGTTATGCAATGTTTCCAGAGGATCAAGATCATACACAACAGCCCTTACTTGTTCTTCACAGCAGTAACCAATTAGATTTACCAAGTTTGGGTGATCAACTACACTAGCATCCGTTAGGAACATTTCTTCTTCCTGCAGCATAATTATTCTGATTGTTAACAAACTATAACCAGCCAAATTACAGAAATCATGGAGATACCGATACATATAAGCAAAAATATCAAGGGGGAATTTAATCCAGCGACATGCCTCCACCATGAGATAGTCATCATTTCCGACTAGATCATCTGATTTTTCGTCCCATATCTTCACAATCACATTTTGGGTTTTGCTTCCAGACACGCCTTCACATATCTTTCCCCGATAAACTTTGCCAAATTGAGTTGGTCCAATCAAGTTTCTATTGTCAAACTTGTCAGTGATTGTGCATATCTGCTCAGATGTGAATATAAATGGCTCTGCAAAATGCTCTCTCTTGCGCCCTAACTTGGTTGCTTCTGAGACAAAAGTAAATATATGAGCGACATCAAGAAACACGGAAAATAATTTATTGAACACAGCTTCTCTATATTTTTCAACGGTAAAAGGAGAAGCATTGATTCATGAAATTTCTATATACAATTCAGCTGCGTTTAAACTTCTCTATCATATCAATGATCAGCAAATTTCAAGTAAAATCCCAACAAGTAATCAAACATCAAGAAATGATAACAAGAGAAAACAAACAAATAGGCTTTTCTATGATAGTCACATAGCAAGGAAATAAAATAGACAAAACAATAAAACTTTGTAATAACTAATATTGAGTTCTGGTTCATTTATCCTAAAATTTACTTATCAACAGTGTTCAAAAGGTTGGCCGCCTAGGTGCTACGCGGTGCTCCAACACCTAGATAAGGCAGCGCCCTTTTCTGCCCGACTAGCGCCTAGCTATTTTACAACATTGCTTATCACATCCCAAAACTTCACAATTAATTGATGGACATAGTTACTATTACTAATGGACATTAGCTACACCAAAACTTCACAATTAATTGATCATCAGTACACGAATATGTATTTCTTCACGCATACAGATTTTAATGCCAAAAATTAAAGCAAAATAGTTGTTCACATAAAAGGAAAAACAATATAGACGCATTGCAATATATCAGTATTTGCCTTAGCTAATTATCATGTTCTTCAATCCTAGATGATGCACAGCCTCTAAAATTTCTAACTCTCTTTTCTGTGCTTGAATTTTAAAATTAAAAAATCATCCAGCTAACAAATCCTAAGGGCCTTCAGGCCCACAAAGGCAGGCTGGATTGCAGATCATCTTTTCAGCCCAATACCAGGTGCTAAGTCCATGTGGTTCGGGCGAGCCCTTCATTGTTCCCTTTACCTTTAGTGTCATTGGAATAATAAGATCAAATTTTTACCTCTAGGTCTAGAAAAGAGGCATCTAATTACCATTAAGGTAAGTCACTCTTTTTTGGGGTTTAGGTTTAGGTTGCACTTTCCTATTATAGGGTTCTAGTGGTTTAGGCACTTTCATAGGGTACCCTAGGATTTTAGGCACTTTCATAGGGTACCCTAGGGTTTATGTTTAGGCACTTTCATAGGGTACCCTATGATTTAGGTTTAGGGTGCACTTTCCTATTATAGGATTTTAGTGGTTTAGGCACTTTCACAGGGTATCCTAGGGTTTAGATTTAGGCACTTTCATAGGGTACCCTCGGATTTAGGCACTTTCATACGGTTTGCGGAGTTGAGGAGAGAGATTGTGTCCATGTGGGGTGGGTAGAGAGAGAGAGAGACGGAACATCCCGTTACTGCGCACATGGGCTAGTGGGGTTTTCGGTGCTTTTTCAGATGGCAGTTGGAATTGGGCATGCACAGCCCCTGTTTTTTTGTACTACCCGGGAATTGGCCCTAATAAGATAAGATTCTATGAAGCATGGTATGGAACTATGGATTCTATGGAGGGTTAAATATCTACTTGCCCCTTAAACTATCAAAAAAAAAAAAAAAAAATTTACATTCCCCTTCAACTACGATTTGAACTCACTTCCCGCTTCAACTACCATTTTCTTACTTATTAAGGACAAATCACATTTTCCATCCCAAATCTGTGATGGCTGTTAACCCTATCTATTTTTTAAGCGCCAAACTAGGGGGTGATTTGGACATTTCCCAAACCCTAAAACTATCTCACTGACCAATCGCCGCTGCTCTCATCTTAAGTCATACTTATTAAAATTAGAAGTTCTATCAGAGAGGGAGGGGGAGACAAAAGTTAGATTCAACTGATTTTTCTTAAATCCAAAAGGGGAAATATGAAAAAGCTGGAGCAAACTAGGTTTGAGATTAAGGAAATCAGCGAAACCATTACGCAATAGAAGGAAATTCTCTGGCTTCTAGTGAAAACCCACAAAACCCGACCCACATAAAAACCAATCTTCTGATGTAAGTTCACTGATTGTTTAGATTGCAAATTCATTTCTCCACTTGAGCAGCAAGAGGAAGAAGGGTAGATGGAGATAGAATCGCCCTTTGCAGTCCAAGCCGAATGAAGAGAGACGGAGCAGTCACTGCATGAGTGTGTGTGTGTGATCAAAATAGGAAGAAGATGATACATATATCCATATACATATAGAATATGCTAGGTTAAAGACTAATATAGCCTTGGGGTTAAGTTTTTCATTCATCAGGTGGATGGAAAAGGTCAATGGAAAACATGATTTGTCCCTAGTAAGTAAGAAAATGGTAACTGATGGGGGAAGTGAGTTCAATTCGTAGTTGAAGGGGTAAGTTAAAATTTTTTTTTAATAGTTTGAGGGCCAAGTAGATATTTAACCCATTCCATGAAGCACCAACACAAACACACGACACGACATGTCCGTGCTATGTTTGTATGGATTTTATCATCAGAAGGGATTCCAAAAACCATGGCTTCGAATGACTCTTCTGCATCTGTATATGTTACCTATTTGTCTGTTGTTAGGATTGTATTTTACTTCTTTTTCCTGACAAAATTGGCCTCAAAGTTCTATTATTCATGGGTACAATTTGATTCTCTATCCCCCGGGCCTCGTTTATCCCCTCAAATTCTCATGCGACTACTACAGAAATTCGCGCTTTAAATGCAAACGATGTAAATCCGATACGATTTGAAGAAGACGAAGAATGATTAGCGGAGATGTACCTAAATCAGAATCTGCAGGGTTTATCGACAATCGTTGTGGTGGCTCCGAACACTCAGCTAGAGATGCCTTCGCTTTCTTTGGTTGGGCTTCGCCAGATAGAACAAATCCTGGATGGCGATTCGTCAAAGGAACTGGTGCTGCTATTTCCGTCGCCATCGAGAAGCCGCAAATCACATTGAGACGGTGCTCCGGCAAAAAAAGACAAAAACTGATTTTTTAGTTTTTTCCTTTTATCTTTATTCAATTTTTTTTTTTTGTATTTGTTAGTTTTGTGTCAAATTTTCATGGTTTATGGATTCGTCTTGACGAGACGAATCCGAAGAGTATAAAATTATAGTCGAAACTAATTTTTTTTAATAAATCCAAAATTAAATCAATAAACTGGTTTATTTTTTGTTTATTTTCGGCTTTATTCAAAAAAATATTACTTTTTATCATAATTTTATACTCGTTGGATTCGTCTCGACGAGACGAATCCATAAACCACAAAAACTTACACAAAACTAACAAATGCAAAATAAATAAATAAATTGAATAAAAACAAAACCAAAAAACCAAAAAACTAGTTTTTCTCTTTTTTCCCAAAGCAATCGTTTTGTCTTTATTCAAATTATTTTTGCATTTGTTAGTTTTGCGTAAAAATTTTGTGGTTTCTGAATTTATCTCGACGAGACAAATCTAACAAGTATAAATTTATGGTCAAACTAAATATTTTTTTGAATAAAGTCGAAAATACTTGGATTATTGGATTAATTTTGGCTTTATTAAAAAACATTTAAGTTTTGACTCTAAGTTTATACTTTTTAGATTTGTCTCGTCGAAATAAATCCAGAAATCACAAAATCTTGACGCAAAACTAACAAATGCAAGAGAAATTGAATAAAGACAAAAAAAAAAAAAAAAAAACTAGTTTTCGATTTTTTCGCCAAATGACCCCAGGGAAAGAGGGATTGGGGTAAAGGAAGGGGGCGAGGGTTTTATTGGGCCACAAGCAAACTACATATATCTAGATATACAACATATATAGGGGAAATTTCAGGGGAAAAAAAAAAAAAAAACCCAAACTTTACCCTATTTATCAAATATGCCCCAAGCTTCAATTTTTTACTCCTAAACTTCATTTCTGTCTCCATCTGTTACCCCTAGGGATGGCAACAGAGCCCATTGAGGCGGGTTTTCTTGACCCCAGCCCGGACCCTAAAATTTCCGCATGACCCCTCCTCCATACACGCACAATGGACAGTAGTGGTAGCACCAACGTGATGACAAATGAGAGCCCAATTGCAGTGGATGATGACAATCTGTGTGTTCTTAACCAAAAGGTTGTGTAGACATCTTGGACTGATAAAAACCCAAGTAGGAGGTTTCTAAAATGCACAGACACTGAGTGCAAAAGGTTTGTTTGGGTGGGTCCCGATACGGGTGCACAACACGTGTGTTGTGCATTACCGCACAACACAGACCCTTGACCCATAAAACTAGGATGGTGTCATTCAATGCACAGGAATATATGCATAGAATTACATTCAATCATGAATTGACTCTCATTTCACCTATTCAATGCACGGGACAAAAAAAAAATCACACAATGCATCACCATGAAGTTGAACAACTTGCAAACTCTGTAGCTGCTCTACAACTTCCTTCATAGTTGGACGATCCATCGAATGATACTCCACACAATTCATTGCCAGTTTTGTTATGATTGACCCATCAATAGCATGATAAGCCCCGTCATAAGCCCCGTCTTTCTCCAGGCTTTTGTCGACAATGGAACAACTAGGCTTAGCTTGCAATCACTTTTCGCCCACTCATCTGGCAGATCCATTAGACTCCACAACTTCTCCTTGTCGACAGTGGCTTGGGCTTCACTGAGGATAATTTTATTTCTGTTGCTGATCCCTTCTGTTGATACTGATGCGGACAAAGCAGCAGCAGCAATAGCTGACCTTAGAACCACACATTTCTTATTGCCCTTCCCTCCCTTTTGGTTCCCCTTGTTCACTTTTGAGTTGCCTAATATTTCATCAATGTTTTTCCTTCTTTTTTTCCCTGGAGCACCTTTTACTGCCACTCGGATAGTAGAGTTGTTGCTTTCAAAGAAATCTGCACGGGGACACACCTCCATAAACTCATTTTGGTTGGGTTCACAATCTTCATTAACTACATCATTAGATACAATGGCCTGAGTGCCATCAGCGTTGATCCAATTAATGTTGAGGGCTTCCTTTAGTGGTTGGGAGTTAACCTCTTGATTCGTAACATTAAATGGCACTTGCAAATTGTTTTGAATTTCAAACTGGCCCTCCTCCTGTGTCTCTTGGACTTCTTCCACATTTTCCTCTAATAAGTTGTCAGCCACCAATGGATCTTGAGCTCCCTCGATAAATTGATTATCTTCTACGTTCTTAACTGCCAAGTTTTTTTCCTGTGTGCCTTCAATCTTGTTGTGCAGCATCCCCAATGAGACATTTACCAGAGCCAAATTCAATTTTTCACCTGTCTTGTCGTTCCCCTTGTTGAAAGTCCTTTCCTCATTTACCAAAGCTTGCTCTCTGATACGGGATGCTTCATCTTGACAATGGTTTAAATGGAAAACATTCTCATGATTTGGCAAATTCATCAGCTGTTTGACCCCCTTAACATCAAAAGGATCATTACACTCCTCTTCCCATACATGAACCCTGTAATTCCTAGCTTTCACTGAAATATTTATCCATTGATCAATTTTGGAATGCCAATCAGAAACAATTAACATCCTACCCACGTCTAGTAATTCTTGACTAGAAGTTTCACGATCAAGAGCAACAAAATCTCCCCATAATTCTCCAATCCTTTTGAAAGATTTAAGCTCCCAAGCATTGAGAGGCATACCTCTAACTTTGAGCCAAATCAATCTGGATAAACTTGCAGCCTCACCATTCCAGTGCTTAAGAGACTTGAACCAATCCTTTATCAAATTGTTTGAAAGAGCTTTGTTCCTATCCTTTTTGCTTTGAAATGTTATGATCATAAATAAACCACCCATGGATCTAACCTTAACCCCATTGAAATTGATATTTGAGAAGGCCAACTGAATAGCCTCTGGGTCAGAAATTTCCTTTAGTTCAGCAACTGCACTCCTCCACAACCATTCAGATGCAGTGGGCTGCAAATAAATTGATAATCTCTTATCTAAATCCTTCAATTTTGCATCACCCCACTGCCCCGTGCTTGTACCAACAGATTCATCAAACGATTTCTGAAAGTTCATGAAAGGGGTAAATTGAATTGCACCTGATTTGGGTTGATTATCATCCTTTGTGGTGGACCACCTGTCATATTTTGCCATTTTAACCTCAAGGTTCCTTCTCCCAACCCATAAACCATTAGATTTAGCGATTGCATGGATAGCGTCCCTTCTGTTGGCAAATCTGATAAAACCAAATTTATTACTCGTAGCTTTGCTTCTTTTATTTGGGATGTATGCATCAATCACTCTCCCGAAGTTTGAGAATAGTTTCCTAAACCAAGGCACCTCTGCACTATTTGGTAGATTGTCGATAAAATACCGTCGAAGAAGAATCCCTGAACTCGGATCGAAAATCCCCAAAATTACCTCGCACAAAACCCCTCATCGCCATTTTCCGATTGAAACCCACCAGAAAATGTACATCAAAGCTCAAAGATTCGACCCAAAGATAGAAATCGAAGAACAAGTATTGAACATGCAACAACTACTCACCACAGGACACGAGAGAGAGAGGAAAGAAAGTTAAAGTTGAAACATACCTTTCACGTCATTACAATTCTTTTATGATTTATCGTTATGAGTTTTAGAAATTCCTAGTGACACGTCCATAGGACGACCCTAGTATCATTCCGGGCATCATATGACCTCATATAGTCTTCCCTTGTGCCAAGGCATGTTCCTAGCGACACGTCCATAGGATGGCCCTAGTATCATTCCTTTCAATTTCTCATTCCTGTTTAACGTTCATTAGACCTCAGGATAACCAAACATGTGTATCACATTCGCCATTCTTGTCGTTAAGAACTAAATCAACTTCACGTGGTGAGTGTCCGTCACGTGTCATTAACTTTTCAATCATTTTAAGTGTTATGACCCAAAAGTCACAAGCGAAGAGGATACGGAAGGTTTCCCAATGAAAAACATCCAAATGCATGAAGATACGAGCAAACGGGAGCTAACCAGACATCAAGGAAAGTCCCAAAAAATTTTTTTTTTAGAGGATTGATGGGTTGGTCCGGACCTCCCCAATCCTGGTCCGGACCAGCGAGGTAGATAGTGAGCAAAAATTGACCGATTTCACAGATTTTTACATAAGGGAGGGGATTTCAACCCGAGTCCAAATTTCCTGATTCAAGCTAACTTTTGAGGTTCTAAACAACCAATAAACATGGAGGGAGCATAAAACTTCAATCAATTGGGTTATCTGACAATCAAATGCATAGATCAAGCAAGAACCAAAACCAATTAGAATGAGTTTCTCAACAAATCAAGAGGGATTGACAAAATATATGAACAATACACACACCCAACACTCAAATATACTTAGTAGTGGTAGAAGTTTCCTTACCTCAATGTGTGGAAGCTTCACCCCAATGATAGAACCCAAACCCTAGCTTCCAAACTCTAGGAACCACCAACTTGAACTTTCCCAAGGCAAATGCAAGAAGAAATCAAGCTCCAATGATCAATGGTTAATCTATGCAAGGTTTGAGTGGGTTTGAAGAGTTTGTGGGAAATTTGTTGAGAAGAGAGAAGAAAAAATAGAGGAGAGAGAGAGAGAGAAGGGGCCGACACACATATGGGGGGAGGGGGAAGATATTTTCTCTTTCCTCTCACACACCTCTCTTATACACAACTTTAAATTACTACACTACAAGCCCCCCCCCCCCGGCGTATTGACTTGTGTACTACTAAACGGCCCAAATTCACTTTATATCATCCAACATCTCATAATCTAATATTTTAAACATTTCCTTACAATCCACCAACTTTATCATCCAAATATCATTTTAAAAAAAATTTCGGGTCTTTACGATATCACTCAAACTTATAAGGTAGGTAGCATCCTATCTTGGTGCTTCATTGACCCAACTAACCCAAATAACTTAGTGGTGCTTCATGGATCCAATTACCCCAGATAACTCATTGTTGCCTTTTGATATGAGCAGATGTGACTCTGGCTTGGACACCCTGGTTCTGTACTGGTGACATCATTAATGGTGGTATAAAAATCTAAGATTTGGAAGGCCTACATTTGCAATGTTACTATTATTACCACAATCACATCCTTGCCGGTGGAAGTCCATTATTACAATCACATCCATGCCAACAGAAGCCGCCATATAACAAACACGCAGCACAGATAAGATAAAACACCATGTTTACTTAGTTTGGCCCAAATCGACTATATTGACGGGAGCGAAAGATTCCATCCGAATAATATAGAATGCTGAATGTTACATTGCAAGAAAGATGAAATATGAAAAACCCATATCCCTACTTGAGCCCTTGCCCTTGGTTCCCTAGTATCGTGTCACTCACCCGTTATATTTTCATTTTCCCCGTACCTTTCCCATCTCTCTCAGAAAATCCACTGGCCACCTTGGGCTATTTGTAGGACCATCATCGCCATAGAATTCTAGCGTATACGTACTTGGTCAACACACTAAGCACCCAACTTGGCCTTTAAGATCGTGGGTACCCTATCTTGGGTGGACCCCGTTAGGAAGCACCTATGTGGCTTGCCTAAATAAACTCTGAGCATATGAGGTAGGAGAATTTTTTTTGTTGGAAATATGAAAGAGGGTTGACAATGTGGGAATTTCTCAACTTCGTGGTCCTTAATTAGGAGAAGAATCTGGTCTAAGAGTTCTATAATTATCTCAACAAATTTAAAGGTGAAAGCATAATTGACAAAGAATAAAAATGTGGAGGGAACAGTGAGCAAGTATAATTTTATCTAACTCCACTATTCTATTCATTTTCTTGTTGTCTACCCACTAAGGTTGTTTATAGTTTGATTGTTATCCTTTTAGTTTTGTTTTAGAATAAACTACCAGAATTGAGCCAAAACCCTAACATAGAGAAACACATTACAAGCTATTTAAATTACCAAGGAATGTATAAAGTTATCTTTCAACTTGTCACTGACAAAGCCATTTTCCATGTACTCATGTACCAGGCACAGATCTATTTTGGTCTTCGGCCAAGGATCACATGTGTTAGGGATCTTTTGTGTGACTAGTCAATGTGATGCTCACAGATTCCATGAAGCTTGATGATGTTGGCATGATGTATCTTGGCCAAGTATTTTATCAAATTATCTCTGTCTGCAAATTCAAAGAAGATGATTATTGTTGCTGCTAAATCCACGAGATTTTCTTTTAATGCCATGAAACTAAATATAGTCGGTTGCCCCTCAAACTTTCTCTCTCTATGATTCTTCAATTTCTGGGTCTTTTTTTCTCTTCTCATTGCGATCCACTTCTCTTCAATTTCCTATAATGGGGTGTGGAGAGCACAGGGAGGAAAGAAATTTTAGGTAGCCATTTTTTTAGATCTGGACTTGATTGAAACGATTGGCAACCTTTTCAATTGAGTCCAGATCTAAAAAAATGGTGACCTAAAATTCCTCCCCATCCCTGTGCTCTCCACACCCCAATGTCCTTTGAAAGTTGGGGTTGAATGGAAGATGAGAAGAGAGCATAGGAATCGAAGAGAAGTGGATCGCAAAGAGAGGAGAAACAAGCCCCAGAAATTGAAGAATTATAGAGAGAGAAGGGTTGAGGGGTAACCGACTATACTTAGTTGTGGCATTAAAAGAATATGTCGTGGATTTAGCAACACCTTCAATATCACCTTCTCTGAATTTGCAGACAGATAATTTGATAAAATACCTAGCCAAGAGACATCATGCCAACATCATTAAGCTTCATGGAATCTGTGAGCGTGACATTGACCAGTCACACAAAAGACACCTAACAGATGTGCTCCTTAGCCGAAGACACGAAATAGTTTTGTGCCTAGTATATGAGTACATGGAAACTGGCTCTGTCAGTGACAAGTTGAAAGGTAACTTTATACATTCCTTGGTTATTTAAATAATTTGCAATGTGCTTCTCTATGTTAGGACTTTGGTTCAATTCTGGTAGTTTATTCTAAAACAAAACTAAAAAGATAACAATCAAACTATTTTAGCCACAAACATGGAACTTATAAACAAACATAGTGGGGAGACAACAAGAAAAGGAATAGCATTGTGGAGTCAGATAAAATTGTACTTGCTCACTGTTCCCTCCACATTTTTATTCTTTGTCAATTATGCTTTCACCTTTGAATTCGTTGAGATGATGATAGAACTCTCAGACTAGATTCTTCTCCTAATTAGGGACCGCAAAATTAAGAAATTCCCACCTTGTCAATAAATTGGCCTAACCCTCTTTCATATTTCCAACAAAAAAATTTATCCTCCCTCATATGCTCAGAGTTTATTTAGGCAAGCCACAGAGTTGCTCCCTGTTGGCCTAATCCGAACCGCTTAATGTGTTTAAAATGTGTTTTTAAGGGTCTACGCAAGAAGTCATAAAAAAATATGACCACAAAGGGCTTGATTCGATTAGTTTTTGTAAGACCTATAAGATAAAAAAATTTACGAAAACTGTTCGGATCAAGTCCTTCGCGGTCATATTTTTTTTGATGATTTATCGCGTAGACCCTTAACAATGCGTTTTAACACATCGAATGGTATGGATAATCAAAATTTGATCGGGAAAGGGGATCCCTCACATAAGCGTGAGGGATCCCTCATTGGATCAGAACTGTATATATAAATATACAAAAAAAATTCTAATAAGGGATCCCTTTTACTATTTAAATCTGGACTTCACGTTTCCCAATGAAATTTTTACAATCCAAACCATTCAATGTTTTTAAAACGCATTTTAAAGGATCGTCGCGTGGAATCATAAAAAAAAATGACCCGAAAGGTCTTGATCTGATCAGTTTTCGATAAAACTATTGCAGAAAAACCTAGGACCCTACATTTTAACTGATCTAGGTATGTTAATGCTTTTATAGGATATTGAACGTACCTCATGTGAATGTTACAACTGAATATCCCCTTTTTAAGTTCTTCGAAGCTATGTTAAGTGGTGGCTAGATCATGCGATAGAGCTCTTAGATGCCCCACAATGCATCCCAGGATCGAGTCTCAATCGCCCTTCCCCCCTCCCCCAATTCGATAGATTAGGAATGACAAATGACAAAAAAGAAGAAGAAGAAGAAGAAGAAGAAGAAGAAGAAGAAGAAGAAGAAGCTAAGTTTACCTTTAATAAAACCCTTACTTTATGGATTAAGAAAGGGAGCTTCGAAGCAAGAGCGAAAAGATGTTATAACTTATGCTCATGTTGAAGTCCTGTGTGTGTGTGTGTGTGTGTGTGTGTGTGTGTGTGTGTGTGTGTGTGTTTCATGATAAAAGGGTGGAGGAAACTAGCATAACTAAGGAACATGGAGACTCTAGGGAAAGCTTTCACATAACATTTGGTTCACAAGTGTCCTACCAAAGCTAGCCCTGACTTTTTGGAGGCTTAAAGCGAAAACCAAAAGTAGGCCTTTTTCAAAATCTGAATGAGCAAAATATAAACAGGTAAATTACACTTGCAAAAATAAATACTAGTATTCATCAATAAGAGAGAGACTTAGAGAGAGGAGCTTTTTGTAAGTGAACTTGAGAGTACAAAGCTTTCAAGGTGGTTTGGGCAAATGAGGTCTCACCTATTTATACATACCAAGGGAGAAGTCTAGAATATTTCATAGAGGCTTCTCAACTAATCTTCTCTACAATTCTTAACCATCATGTATGAAAGTCTAGAATTATGTACACTATTCTAAATAACTCTATACAAGTCTTCATACTTCCAAATGGTTCTAGGGAACAGTGTTTTCAAATCGGGATACGTACCATGTATCATTTTTTTCATTGTATAAATCGTATCGGGATACCTATCGTGTATCTTTATATACATTTGATGAAAGAGTAGGAGTTTCTAATGTTTAGTTAGACAATATTTTGGGGGAGAGATAAATAATTAAGCCAAGGGTGGGGAAGGAGGGTATTTATATTCTTAAACTCAAATTTCTTTTTTTGGCTTGGTACAAAATGGCTAGAATCCATCCCTATTTATACTACTCTATCAAAGGTTCTAGTCCAAAGATATTTTCATATAAGATAAACTTTGAGGGAGATTCTAAAATTACAGATGTAACAAATTCTCACAAAAAAATCTAGATATTTAACAATGATATTGTAGAATTTCTAGAAGATAGATATTATAGATCTTCTAGAAACTAGATATTTATATCTACTTCAAAATATCTTTAATCTTTGAATTTGTCCATTGGGCTTATTTGGACTTTATTTTTCTTGTGCTAAAATGCTAAATCTAGTTTATTTTTCAACAACAATAATCATAATTAATATACGATTAAAAAGTTGTTCAACCTAATGACATCAACAAAGCATACTTACATTTACAAAAAAAAAAAAAATGTTTTTAAGATGCAAAATTTCAAATCTCTCAGTTAGGGTCTATCACATTAAGGCTTTCTGCTACCTTAGTTATGGAAAGAAAATAAGAGTTTCCTTAAACTTTTGGCACATGCTATTATATGATGAATCCGGGGGAGGCGCTGTGCAGTAGATGTTGTGCGGCAAAACTACGTCGTTTTGCTCATTTTCTTGTTACATCCAAGTGCCTTGTTTGGAGAGTTAATTTTGGGGTTTAATTTTAGGGGATTTAGGCTCTTTGGGGTAGGGTACAGTGGGTTTAGGCACTTCGGGTTTAGGGTTTAGGCACTTTGTAGTGGTTTTTTCTTCCTCCAAACAAGGCCCTTGGAAGCTTTGGAGGTGTGCACAAAAAACAAGCAAAACAACGTACTTTGGCCACACAACACCTACTGCATAGCACCCACCATGATGCACTCTCTTAAATATACTATTGGTGATGCTTTTTGAAAAAATAAAAAAGAAAAAAAAATCTCTTTCTTTTAGTTGGTTGAATGGCGCCTAACGCATATATCCTCATTCACCAAAATGAATCTTCCTTTTTTTTCCCTTAGTATTTTTCTTTTTGCTAGCCAAAAAAATTATTTATTTTTGGACATTGTAGAAAACTAAAAAGAAAAGGAAAAATTGGCAACACTATTTCAATAAACGGGTGAACTTGCTGTAATCTCCTAATGAGGCGCAACATTGCCCTTGTATTATTCAGGCAAAACAACAATCGAATTATGGTTCTTACCTCTATTCAAGCCCTACATTGAGGTCAAATTTCTATCAAGTGCTTGAATATTGCCATAATTAGATCAAATGGTTTAGATTAATTCGTTTGGGGTTTCGCTTCTTAAAATAAGGTCGGAATTTTTTCCAATAAGTAATCGTATGATATGTACCAAACCAGGATACGCGTATAAATCGTAGGATACGCGATCGTATCGTAGGATTTCAATATAAAAGGGATACAGGGTGCGATACGTATCGTTTTCGGAAAGACACAATACGAATCGTAGGATACGTATCGTGTATCATAGTTTTTTTTTTCAACTATGCTAGGGAACTTAAATCCTAAAACAATAATCAAACATTCAAAGATTTCAATTTCGTCACTTAAATATGCTTCATGTTCCTTTTGGCCACTCTCGTGTTCTTAATTATCCAAATATGTTTCTTCTTTATTCCCCAAATTCTCTTGTTCTCTTTTCCCGAATCTTTATGTTTCTCTTCCACTAAGTCTTCAATATGATTTACTCAAAATCTTATCAAGAGCACCCGCTTGAGATTGAAATAGGACATCTATTTTTTGCTTCATTTTTCTTTTTTCATGGCCAAACAAATCCTTTCTAGTTATTGTGAATTTGAAATTGGGCCTCTTTTGAGTTTGAAATTGGGTCTTATATGCGATGTACATTTTTTTTTTTTTGTATTACAAAAAAAAAACCTAAGGGTACCTAGGGATAATACGATGTACATTTTTTTTTTTTTTGGTATTACAAAAAAAAACCTAGGGATACTAAAATTTGGAGGCCCTTAAAATTCTCATTGTTTTGGGGCCTAAATCAGCCGCAACACTTGAGTAAGTAGTTTTAGCCAAGGTATGGAGTGTTACAAATTTTTACCCATCCCACTCGCAATGGAAGCACAACAATAAAAAACAACAAGCAGTACAAAAGTAACACAAGATATTTTATGTGGTTCGGCCTCAATGCCTGCCTCCATGGGAGAGAGAGAAAATTTCCACTATCATCAAGTTTTACAAGGGTTTACAAGGAGCTCACAAACACCTTAAAGTGTTTCCAATAACCTACAATGCAAATAAGGGAAAGATCTCACAAAAATAGATGTTCCAAATCCTCCAATATTGCTGCCACAAAAAGCCCCAAGACAGAGAACAAATCTGCCCCAAAAGTGAACACACCAACTGCCGAAAATCTCTTTTTGAATGAAGTGGAATGAGGGCTGCCCTTTACTTCTTCTAATCCACCGTAGCACAAATCACACACCTGCACTTGATCTTTTCCTTAGTTCACCACGCTGAAACACTGATTCTTCTCTTCTTGGTCCACTGATTCACCCACAAACCCACCTTTCTTTTTCCCTCTCTCTCTTTTCGGCTTCTGCTTCTATTTTCTTTTTCACTGCCGATCCAAACACACAAAAAGAGCTAATTATGCCTGGTTTTTCAAAAAGTTTGTCAAAATTTGATAAAATCACCGATTGATTTTGTCGAAATTTGATAAAATCACCGATTGATTTTATCAAATGAGGAAGAGGGTTGATAAAATTACCCTTGATTTGAATGCAAAAAAGCTGAGATTTTATCAACACTCCTTCTCGCCCTTGATTTTATCAAATCTTGAGATAAAATTAAACAAGAAACTCAGTTTTTTTTTATAAGCTTCCAAAAAGCCCCAAGGAGTGCGAAAATAACTTTTTGGGCTTCCAAACAAATTCACTTGGGTCAAACATTTATGGGGTTACAATATATTTTTCAGGGGCAAACCCAACATGGAATACACTAGACATCACTCATAAGTCATAAATTCATGATTCAAGCTATACTAATTTCCAATGAAATACTAGTATTTATCTAGTACTTTGCACTATAATTCGATTGAGATTCCCATCACTAAATTATTTTCTTCCCTTTGTCTTTTTTTTTTCTTTTGTCAATCGATAGAAGAGAGATTAATTACATCACATCACATATGAAGTACAATTGTACAAAGTATAACTCTGGACACTACATGAATTGTGAGAGTCCATAAGACAACCAAACCCAATAAGTTAATCAATACAAGAAATAAGCCCGTTACAGGGTAAAAACAAAGAAAGGAAAAGCCCCTATATGCAGGCAAGGAGATTCGAACTCCTGACCTCCTAATGAGATGCAAGAGCCCTGTCCAATTGAGCTAGTCTCCATTGGTTAAAACAAAAAACGTCTGAACTAATAACTTGATCACACTTCCGTAAATTCATTGCAGGTTTCTCCTATACATTTTTAGAATTCTGCACATTACATTCTAATTCCAGTCTAATGTACATTAGCTTAATCAAAACAAACCTCCTTCCTCCGGCTCAAGCTCATGGATTAAAAAACGGAAACCCTAAAGATATTTTATGAGTTACATACTCCACCCTCCCATAGTCTTTGGCCACTTGCCTTTTCCCTACACATTTTCTGCGATGTTACTGTAGGTGTGTTTGGCAACGTTTATGTTTTCAGTTTTTGGTTTATGTTTTCACTTTTTTTGATAACTAATATAGAAAACATTTTGGTAATATGTTTATGTGCCTTACCTTTCTTTGGGGTGCTTTCACGACAACTCTTAGAGCATCACTAATGACATACTTAAATGTAAATATTCAAATATTGTCACATCATCTTTTGAGTATTCATTTAATGGGTTTCTAAAGTTAGTAATGTGAAGCTCTACAGTGGTTTATTTTTGTCCATAATCAAAAGAGGTGAAAATATTGGTAGTTTTGCATATGCAAGTTTGATTATTGGGAAAATGTTGGTAGTTTTGAGTATCCAAATGCCAAAATATGAGTATTTATAAAAAAATGTTGCTAACTTTGAGTATTTATCCAAATGCCATTGTGAGCCCTTTTTGAGTGTCTTTAAATACCAAAATTTGAGTATTTTTCTTTTTAAGTATGTCATTGAGGATGCTTTTAGTTTCTATTTGGTTGAGGTCTCATTATTCCTTGTTGCTCAGCGTTGGAACTGATAGCATGACACTCTCTCTTTCGGATTTAGTGGATGATTTGCCTTACCAGATTGTGGGTTCACCTTTTGAGAGTAAGAGAGGGACGCTTCGAGTTAGAGCATCTCTAGTGCACTATCTAAAAAATATTTGCTAAAGTGTACACTTAAGCACATGTGGGACCCTATTTTGTGTACTAAGAATTTAGTTAGCTAGCTAAGGAGAAATGCACTTTAATGAGACTCCCTAAAAATGTTCATTATCTTTTAGAATGGGACCCATTTAAGTGGAAAAATTGTGCTCACATGCATGAGATTTGAACTCAACAGTAGCGCTTGGTCCCACAATGTTCTCCTCTCTGTCCCTTCTCTCTCTCTCTCTCTCTCTCCTCTTTCTCTCTCCTTAAGTCTCTTCCCAAATTTAGGTAGTCGCCCGGGGGGGCGGGTGAATGATCGTCGACAGCAGGGTAGTTACTTAGGGCACTTTAGGTAGTGAAGGGTGTCACTTAGGATTTTAAGGAGCCAATTTTTATGCACTAGAGACTATTTTTTGAGTTTTTTTAGCTAACTAATTAGGGCACTTTAGGAAACTGTTTTAGGTAGTGCACTAGAGATGTCCTTATATATGATAGTGACCTGTCCCATTTGTATCGTACTCATTTGTTTCAGTTCCAAAAAAAAAAAAGGCAAAAGAAAAGAAATAGAAATATATAGTTAGTTTTAATCTCTCCCTAAAGTCTTTTTGACTCGAGCAATTAAGTTCAAAGTAGTCTCTCAAAACCTAGAGCTAATAATAGGGTCAAATGTGTAATGACCCTATTATTAGCCCTATTTTTTTAATAGTTACGTAAGTTATTTTTAAAATAAGTATAATTATAAAAACTTGAATTTCCGAACACGTGGTGTTAAAGATTCGATTTATAGAAATTATTAATTCATTTTTGTTTTTAATTATATTTTTTTGTCTTCGTTCCAAATAGGCTCGCACCCGAGGGGATATTGTGTTGTACCGCATGGGAGAGTAGTATACGAATACACATGTGGGTAAATAATTAGCTATATACAATTACACATGTGGGTAAATAATTAGCTATATACATATTCGTAAATAAATTGGTAACTTTTACCATACTAGCTCGATCAATGCCAAGTCAGGCTGTCCTAACCTAAACATTACCCTGTCATTGCCACACCCATCCCTACTAACTCACCTTGTCCTTGCAATGCCCAAGCCACCGCCCCATCCCATTATTTACTCCATTTTCTCTGTTTTCACCTTTAACATTTCCTTCCCTCCGGCTTCTTTATTTTACACCATACAAGCAATAGAAAGAGAGAGAGAGAGAGAGAGAGAGAGAGAGAGAGAGACAGCAAGTTGGAGAAAGAGAGGTGGAAGTGGAACTTCTGAGAAGATGAAGAACACCCGCTGCCGCCACTCACCGCCATAATCCCACCTTCAATTGTAGCTTAGTCGGCTGGATTTAAGGTAGGTTTATCCGACCGAACCCTTTTATGTGTTCAATTTGATGTTGAGTTAAAAAATGAATCGAAACCCGGTAGCTCGAACTCTAAAAAATGGCGAACAAACCCATGATGGGCCGGTACCTTCCACTCTTGCATGGATAAAGTAGAGATGGCACCCAGGCATCTAAGTTCTTAATTTTGCTTATGAGTATGCTATGTGATGAGATCTAGACATTCCTAGTTTATTTGTGCAAGAACATTAACCTTTTTTTTTCTTTTTCTTTTTCTTTTTCCCAAAAAAACAGCCAACATGGTCTTGGTAAACTCACTAATGTTTTGGAAATCTTGGACAAGTGTGGATTCTCCCTACTGATTTTCGACAGAAGGAAATAAAAACAAAAACAAAATCACTCAAGGCTTGGCCCAAATATGATTTTTGATGTTGAACCGTAAGCCCCAAGCCTCCACTTGTTAAACTTAATTAAGATTAGACATTAACATGATTTATTATGTGACTGTTTGATTGCTAGTACATATTTAAATGATTAATTGTTCTTTTATATGGCCGTACGTCATACCACATACTACATTGGCATTACAAATTGTGTGCTTACTGTTTTATTGTTCCTTATTCTTGATTGTTAAATTAAAAAATTATTTTCTTAATTAGTTTGTTACTACAGTTTGAATTACCATGAAAGTTGGGTACAAGAAACTAGATTGAATGATGGGATCACTGGGTGGTTTCGGTTTTTGAAAATTCACGACAGACATGTATAGAGAATAATGGAAAAACAATGACGATAAAGGATCTGAGGAAAAAGGGTGACCAAGATGGGCCTTGTTGTGAATGGATGAGAAATAATTGGTTTGGACTCTGGTTATTGGGATTGCAAAACCCCAGGTATGGCACGGTGGTAAATGACTCATGAACAGTTTGGTTATAAGGGTGGAATTGTGCTCGTGTCACAACTCGGTGAAGTCTTGTTGTTTCCTTGTGTGGTTGCGAATCGGAGACCCAGGTAGATAATCTGTTCCTCTCATCCGGACCTTAATCTACAAGGGGGAGTCAAATCACACCAGTTGCCATACGCTGGAGGTTACAGGGTAGGAAAGATTCCAGAGGACAGAATCTTAGAGATCACATTAATTGGTTAACGGATAGTAATGAAATGATTATATTGATGTTGCATTTAACTTATTGATTATCCATGCATGCTTATGTGTTAGATATGTGTGGGGTGAAGTAGGAGTAGGATATAGCCATTGAGCGTTTTATGCTCACAGCACTATGTACCCTGGCATTCCCATGCCAACAGTTGAAGAAGAAACAGAAGCATCGTTCGACATGACTGACACTAACACTGGAGAAGGAGAAGTCAATGAGCCTTGGTTTCCTTAGTTGCTCTGTTTAATTTGCATAAACTTTATTTTGAGAATTCGGAAGTATTTCAGATTTCTAATAATTGGGAGACATAAAATTCCCTCGACAAGGTTGTAATAACTATTACTATGTTTCGATTTTCATTTTTATTATTAAATAAAGAATTCATTTTGATTAATAGATTACTTAATGTTTCCGAAAATCGGGGTATTACAAAATAAGACTTCCTAATAAAATAGATTTTTACTCTAAATAGACATGAATCTCTTACCAGGGAAAAAAAAATTAACTTCACAAATCAAGATACATAATTATGTACGCGTATAAATATATCAATATATATACATATATATTTATATTTACACGGTCCAGTCTGTTTCTAACTGTAGTTTCTTAAATTGAGAATTAGTAACTGAATCATAATTATCTATTCTTATTTATTCTAAACCGTAATGAGACCAATGAACAGCAGAACCTAAATAAATAGAATAATTCGTTCCTACTTTGATCGATTAAGCAGGTATATTGATTTTTTTTCGCCTCTACTTACTCATTTTATGCAATATTTTTGTGTTAATAATCTATTTGCCCCTTAAACTATTCAATTTTTAGTTAAATCCCCCTCCAATTACCAATTGAATTTACTTGCCCCTTCAACTATGTAAACGTTAGTTAATTGGTCAAATCCCTCACTTTCCATCCAATTCATGGACGAAAAACTTAACAAAAATCCTAAGTGGTGCTTTTGAAGGGCATTTATGTCTTTCACCTAACAATATATATGTGCATGTATATAATCTCATCTTCTTCTCCAAAAATTTGTCCCCATTTTCCCACTCCTACATTTACATCTCTCACGAAGTTTGTCAAGCACAACCCAACTGCTACGGCAGTCATTCTCTCGGGGCTCTACGAGAAAGGCAAAGTGGATTCCTTTGGAGCTATTATTAATCCAAAAAAAAAAATCGTAAAGAGAACTATCATATATATGAAGTGGATTCCTTAAGAGCTCTCAATTGTTTGCTTAAAAACCTATTTTGATTGTTCATTAGTGGTCTCAATTTTCTACCACTCTGTTGTGTCAAACTCAATGGATAGAAAGAAAAAAAAAAAAAAAAAAAACTTACATTTCGGTTTCGATTCCTTTGGAGCTCTCAAGATCCATGCAATCTCCCCACAATCCAGTCTCTCTTTGATCGATTCTTTGGAGCTCTCAAGATCAATTCATTTGGTCTCTCAGTCTCTTTGATCGACTAGTTTGAGGAGTTGGATTTAGGGTTGCTAATTTACCCCCAAATACATAATTTAGTGGGTTCGGGTGGAAAAGTCTATTTTACCCTTCAGTTGGTAGCAAATTAAGATTGTTAGGGTTTTTTTCCCTACTTTTTTTGTTAATTTGAACAGATTCGACTAATTAACTAACATTTACATAGTTGAAGGGGCAAGTAAATTCAATTGGTACTTGAAGGGGGAATTAACTAAAAATGAAATTGAGTCTACTCCAGCGTTTTTAAAGCACTGGTAAAACATAGTCTACACCAGCGGTTGCAAAAGCGCTGGTAAAACATATGTTGTACCTACGCTTGCTAAAAAGCTCTGGTAAAGGGATACAGCGGCGCCTAGATGGCAGCACTTTTTTCAAGCGTAGGTATACTATACCTCACAGGCCTATAGCAATGTTTTTAGGCACCTTTACCAATACTTTTGGCTGCTGGAGCATCTCAGATTTCTTGTAGTGTTTAAGGGGCAAGTAGATTATTAACTCAATATTTTAGGTGTGCAAAACTTTCGAAAAGGGGAAAAAAAATGAAAAAAGAAAAGTTTAAAATTTCATTCTCCCTTGAATGATTTGGAAGGAAAAAGAAGAGAAAATGGCCGCATTAAAATAGTATAAATAACAAAATTTCCTCATTATTTTTTCCCACACTTTTCTTTTTCATTAATTTCCTTTCTGTTTCCTCACTTTCCACAAATTCCAAACAAGGCATTAGGCCCCGTTTCTCATTTTTAGTCACTACAACGACTTTTCACGCAATCATTTCCCAAAATAATCCTCTCAACCCTAAAATAGGAGGGAAAATTGACTAAAACTACACGCTTTTGGTCAACTTGGCTAAAAGCTACCCTGGCTAAAAACGGGAAACTCCCCCTTAGTCTCATGATAAATCGATAGCCGTAGCCGTAAAATCCCATACAACGAGTCGTTCTCCGGATTTGTAGCCGTACTTCTCC
Source organism: Vaccinium darrowii (assembly GCA_020921065.1). NCBI lineage: Eukaryota > Viridiplantae > Streptophyta > Magnoliopsida > Ericales > Ericaceae > Vaccinium > Vaccinium darrowii. Next base: position 34,936,738 of record CM037160.1, read on the forward strand.
CAACGTATAAATACTCCCATCTACCCTAACAAGTCTCATTATTTTCAACCCCCAGAAACCAACACCCCCACAATCTCTCCTCTGAATCTCAACAACCATTTCCAATTCTCTCTCTCTCTCTCTAAAATGGAGGATGAACAGGAGACGTCGTACTTGAGGCATAGGCGAAAGAAGTCGTCAATGAGTCTCTCGTGCTGCTTCCAGGGCCAAAGCCGACGCTTCGACCCCCCCGACTCCGCTTCCTCGTCCAGCCCTATGATGTCGCCGTCGACGTGGTTCAGGTCCGTCCGTTTCTTGAATTCATTGAAAATTTTCTACGAAAATTACTCCTATTTTTCGTAGTTTGAGTGTTCTTGATCGTTCAGTGAATTTCTTTTTTTTTTTTTTTTAAATTTATGCCAAACCTATTATTTTCTTCGTTCTCAATCTTTGGTACGTATTAGAAAAATAAGAGGTTTGGATACGAATTGCGTCCATGTGTGTTTATGTCCCACTCTGTAGACGTTACAAATGACCGTTACATTAATTTTATCATGTATCGGGCAATGCCAAAGCAAAAATGTACCTATGGATTAGATAATTCTATTTTTCATTTGATTGATTGATATACGTATAAATTTAATTCAAAAATGATATTTGATTTTTGGAACACACATTATTACTTCCGTTGCCGATTAAAAAACATATCTTTTAGAATTGAATGGTATACAATCCGTAGTCTTTCACATATTTTCGTCAAATCTTTAATAATGTTTTAAGTTTATACCCCGAAATTATACTCCTCTATATTTTAGACCAGTTTTCGAATAAAACTTGGTTATGCCTTAATTTGTTGAAGAAAATATTTTTCCATGGATTAAAGTTGATGAAATATTTGAATGGTACAATCGGTAGTATTCTTCGTATTTTCGTCGAATCTTTTAAAAATGTACTAAGTTTATCCCCAAAGTTATATATTTTAGACCAGTTTTCGAATAAAACTTGGGTAGAAAATATTTTCCACGGATTAAATTTGATGAAAGATTTGGTGGAGGATTGAAGATGCCCTTTTTGTTTTATTAAGTATAACTTAGACAGTAAAAGGGTAACTTAGAATGCCATCATTTTCTCTAATTTGTTTTCCTAAGATGAAGTCAACCATTCAATTTTCAAAACCATGTTGAAATTTATTTTTAGAAATAACTTGTTTCCGTTAGAGGAAGTTAACCATTCAATTTTCAAAATTATGGAAAGCAAGGATACCAACCACATTACCAACTGCAAATCTATCTATATGTATGTTACAATAGAGAGCGATTTCGCAAAATGTCTTTCTCATAATTGCCTTTTGTGGCAATTTACAAGGCTGGGATTGAATCTCTTACCCGATTTTAAGGCTAAGATTGTTTCCCCAAAAGAACTCTGCGATAAAAAAGGACGGTTAGTATTTTTTTGTAATAAAAAAGGACAGTTATTTTGCTCAACCGTAGATTCAATTTGCTTCACAATCTTGGCCTTTCAATCAAAAAGTTAAAATCAAACGAAGAATTCAAAATTAAAACCAAAGATTTTTGGAGTTGGGTTGATTATTTTTGTATTGCCAACACATTTATTGGGACATTGGTTATCTTCCAAGTTTCCATCTACAAACTTGTTGCTACTTTAGATCTTGCATGTAACTACACAATGGAGTTTTTTGATAGGCCAATTTGGAAGGACATATAATGAGTTGCTTGGTTTGATTAATTATAGAGCATGCTCCTAAGGGCCGAGGAGGTTCAGATACGAATTATCTACAAATTAACTTTATTTATGATAGTTTGCTAGATTTTTTTTCATCTATAATGTGCTAGAGTAGTTAATATTGGGTGAAGTAAAATTTCGTTTGCAAGTGCCTTTAGGTACGGGCATTCAACTAATAAAAATTCAAACGAAAGCTACAAATATATTTATGATGCTTTGTACCATACATATATGTCTTGAGATAAAGGAAAATGATTTTCACACCCTCTTTTTCTCCAAACACTCCCTTTCTGTCTTTATTTACCTTGAAAGTACCAAATTGTCTTTCATATGGAAAAAATGACTCATGAGGTGAGGGTAATTTGGTGAGACAAAAAGAGAGTATTTGAGAATAAAAGGGAGTGTGAAAATCATTTCCCGATATAAAAGTTAATCAATTCAATTTTCAAACGTTGATTTAGACATTTTTTTTCTTCTAATTTTTTTGTTAAACTCACGTCATTTTGTTTTTACTTAATAATTTGTCTCGATGAATTAAATCTGAAAAGTAAAAATTGTAATCAAAACAAAATTTTGAAGACTTCCGATTCCTCTTCCGATTCCTCATATTCTGATGAAACAAGTTTAAAAAATATTCAATGAATAAAAAATAAATAATTAATCTTAATTAGTGTAATTTTAAATAGTGAGAGGAGATTCGTACATGTATGGAGTATTTTTTTGGACAGTGTAAAATTCCAAACATGAGATTCTATTCACAGCCAAAATACAATTACTACGTTAAATAAGGAAAATTCAAATGTTTTTTTCTGGTAAATTAGAAAATTTCAATAGTATTTTTTTTTTTTTTTTGAAATGTCATATGTTCCGACAATATTAACGATTTCTTATGAATCGTCAGGTCGAAGGGCCACCATGAGCTACCGGACATGAAGACCAAGTCGCGTAATTTCATGTCTCGTATGGGCGGCGGCGGCGGCCGCCACGCCCGCCGCCACTCGGGCGATTTCAGCTACGACCCACTCAGCTACGCCCTCAACTTCGACGAGGGCCCCACCTCCTCCTCCTCCGCCACCACCCACTTCGACGACTTCGTCGCCCGGCTTCCGGTGTCTCCGCCGCGCCGGAGGCCATCTCTGTCGGCGCGGTTGAGGGACCTCGAGCTGCCGTCGCCAAGAAAACCTTCTGCAGCGCCGAAAGTAAAGAGCATTGAGATTCCATCTGCTGCAGCGGTGACGGCGGCAAGAGGGAGAAGCACGGTGGAGCGGCCGCAGGCGGTGGTGCATGAGATTTCAGTGGAATACTAACATGGTTGTTTCATTATTATTTATTTTTTTATTGGTGGGGGTGTGATTGTTTCTGGTTTATTTATATGGGAGAACTTTTTTATTTTATTATTTTCTTCTTTTTCCTCAAAAGTGTTAATAGTGGATCAAAGTTGGCATTTTATTTGGACTAAATTAGTTTTTGCATAAAAGACAGTCATTTTATATTTTTCAGCGTTTTTGTCGATGATAGAAATCAAAAAAGTAAAAAAAAACATAGATCAAGATTTAAAAAAATTCACTCTTTGTTCTCTATGTTTCCACTTTTTCAATTTCTCTCGTCAAAATGAACAATTAAGCCAAAAAATTTAACCCAAATCTAGACTGAGTCTATAAAAAAGGAACCCCTTCCCTTTTTTATTGTAGTAATTTTTCTTGCAAGTTTTGTTTGCATTTTGAATGTTTGAAGGATTACCAAAAGCATTCAAGGGAAAAGAGAATAGCATTGGTGCAATGAAAGTTTAATGTTTCACTACCATGCATAGCTGATTATCTAACAAACATGCCATCCTTCAAAACAAGCTTGGAGATCAAAAGATGCACGAAACCCAATAGATTATTGGACACAAACAATACAATAGACTTGTCTGCGTGGCACAAATGGCAGGATTTGGGGGCCCTGCGGTGCATTCGATGCATGGCACCACGCCATACACTCATTCGGTCGTCTGTAACGAAAATGCACAGCTCAGATCAAATCAAACTCCATGTGAGAGCCATTGCTTGGATTTGATCCGAGCTGTGTATTTTCGCAACAGTCGGCCAGATGGTATGCATGACACAGTACCATGCACCTAGTGCACAGCAGGGACCCCTTGGCAATAGCTAGCCGTTGGAGCTGTGAAAATGGAACCTTTGCTCTGACCAACTCAACTTCTGGTATAGAAGTCGATTACTATTATCCAAGAACAAACCCGGAATACTCAGATTGTGCAAGCAGTAATGAAAACCTCACTATGTGAAACACAACACACAGAATTAACATTAAAGCGAAAACTCCGGTGACAGAAAACGTATGCATCTTAAGTCTAATAAAAAAAGTATCAGAGCAATGCAAAAGAGCGTATCGGGCATGCCTAAATGGATGTGTAGAGCCAATCTACATTTCAAGTCCGGGGTCATGACTTCACGTATGAGAGAACCATCTCTTCGCGAATACACAAAAAAAATGGAAGGCTGCGTAAAGCGGGGCTCCTTACGCAGATTTGACCAAGTGGAGCAGAAGACAGATTGCAACTACGAAATATATTCACATATACGACAAGTTCAACGCTAATCTACCATTACAAGAAACAATTACAATAAATATGGCAACCTATAAGCGGATCATAACAAAAGGAGAGACTATGACCCTAAACGGTATACACCCACCCCCATTACTGTTTTATTTACATATATATATAGATGTGATATTGTAAACAAAAATCATTAACAATCAAGATACGGTGCTAACCAACTCAGTTTTGGTCATAAAGTCCTCTGCAAATACCTTCAAACTGGCATGATGGATTGTGTATCTTCATCATCACTGCATACCTCAGGTTAGCCCATTTGATCACTGTAGTGTTCAGAAGCAACAATATTGTGTCCTAATCATTTTATGTACTGAGCCGGATTATAACTGGAATTGGGGATCGTCTTATAGATTCGCCCTTCACTCACATGAAACGATCACCGCTGTTGTTACCTGCATTACTTTGTTTTCAAATTTAAGTTTGGCAGAAGCCCTTTAGAAAATGTATGCCGATCAAACTAAATGAATGAACTTTAACTACCTTTTGCGTTTGCTCTTCACGACTGTAGAAGTGGAAGCATTGCTGTGCCAGTTCCTCTTCCTCTGATTTATAAACCAGTTGTTTATCTGCTTCAGTTGCAAGCCTGTTTCTTGTACCAATTTCGCCTTATCCTCCTCCTGAAAATACAAACGTTAGCCGAAGTAATTTTAAAATCCACTTAAATATTTTATGCAAAGCAGTTTCAACAGATGAATATAGATCATGAAATGTGAACTGAGTGGCCTTTCGAAGTTATAATGTCCAAAACACAATTGGAAGTACATGCTTACCCATAAGTGCTTTTCAACAGACCAAAAGAGAAGCAAATGCACTAATGGTAATGCTACTCAAGGAGAAGCTTTGTACAGCAAACACATTACTAATTTGGACTTTTCCCGTCATTTTATTTCAAACCAAACACCAACGACCATTTTGACTTATTATTTAAAAAATGCCTCAGCCACAACAATTAAAATGGGTTTCATATAAAGAAACTACTCCATTTGTAAACCCGTTGTCCTTGCACTAAAGCAACCCCCAATCAAAAACACAAACACAGTATAAAGTATCGATCAGCCCCAGTGAAATTAAGAAACAAATAAAGTAGCGATGAACAAAAACTTACTGTTGGGTATGGCCATTTAGCATGTGATTGCCACCAAGCCTTTAAGACAGAGGTGGTATCGCCAGGTAGTTTTCCAGCCCTTCTCTTGCGTAAGATTTCTTCCCTAATGTCCACAATTTTCTCCTTGTAACCCTATAAACAAATAGAATAATATTGATTACGATACCAATGAAGAGATAAATACATCAACCAAATATTTAGTCCCTCACCTGTTTGAGTTCATGCTTCAGCTCTTGCCTTACACGCTCCATCAAGGACTTCTCACTCTCTGTCAGGACAAGAGGTCCAAATCCCATAGTGTCGGGACCCTCCAAACTTCCATCAAACAAGTTTGTGTCACTTTCTACTTGGTCATCATCATCATCAGACATTGTTGCCCCCGTGCCTTCTCCAGCGGAGACACCTATTCATGTAAGCGTGTACGCTTTAATATCCAATGGTTTAGCCAAAAGAATAGAGTTTATCATGGTAAACCCGCTGCAGTATTCTGTGTGTTGATTCTTGAACCTTTCAAAGTCACAAGAAACAACGGTTTTTACAGAGAAATGACAAAAAGGTAAGTGTTGTTCAACGGAAATTTTGGAATCCTTGGATTGTAAAATTGAGGACGACTCGTAGAAAAAAAATGACCGTAGCTAAGATATTAACCACCAGTCCGTACACTGAGTGAGCAAATCAAGGCCCTGATTACCGAGTTTGGTCAAGATGCAATAGGCCAAGCACACTACATAGAGACTGATGAGGGGCCAAGCTCTATTGTCGACTGTTCTTTATTTGGAAGTCTGTTTTCTCCTTTAAAGCAGAATATCACTGCCTCCCAAGAAATGGAATATATTTCACTTCAAATCAGCACACTACCGAAACATACGAATTTGGCTTGGTATTGTTGTCTCTTTTACATCCTCTAGTTTGGTGGTTTATTCATTGATGAGGGAGAGGACCTAAAAAAGGTTTATGAAATTGGAAGAGAAGAAAACTATGTGGGTCAAGAAAGTTGGACGAACTCTACAACTTTCCATCACCTTGATTGTAAACTAAGGTGCGGGGTAGACAAAAGTTGACTTTAAGAGCTGGTGGTTTGAAAAGACCTAGGTTTGTGAATATAAAAAAACATGATGCTCTTGACAAGTGACAACATCAAATGAAGACAACGGATTCGTGTAGCTGAGCCCAATTGATCGGGACTTATGGATTGGTTTCGTTTCATTTCGTTTGGTTTTGGTTCACCTCGATCGTGAACTAGCAGGCAGATAATTTGCAAGCCGAAGGAGAATCCCTGGCCAAACCACATTCAATAATTCATCCTTTAGGTGAAGACTTGTGTCAGGACTAGGATTCCTTGAGTTTGCACTGAGAATACTGAGACTTTGGTACTCCAAAAGCTCGAAGAAGTGAGATTTTTGGAGAAAACAGTGCTGCAAAAGGGATAAGGTGGTGGAATTGTGCACTATTCACAAAAAGTGGTATGTGCAAAACATCAGTACGAGCATGAAACAATGCAAACTTTTGCTCATGAAAATTAAACAAGGCATGTAAGTGAACACCAACTTGTAGAAAGGAAGTGCATTATTCTTCAGAAATGGATAGTTCCGACATAAACTAGTGAAACATACCTGTTAAGCTTTGTAGGGACTGCTCAATCTCCCAGCAAGCCATTACTGCTTCCATTGCATGCACACGGACATGTTGTTGCAGTTGCTCTTTGAAAGAACACAGCAATAGCACGTAATGTGTCTGCATTACAAAGAAAGATGAAAATCAAGGCAACATAATGAATAACCACTTTCTTTTTGAAGATACCATAGATCTGGAAATAACATAGCACAGTAATTTTATACCAGGTTCCAAAATTCAACAGGATATTGGTGATTCATCTTTGTGAAACACCAACGAGACTGCAACTTGCTTGCAGTTTTCTATCGCACCAGCAACAGGAAAGCGGGCGGTGTAATGTATAAAGCCATAAATCTTGACATTTTAGAAGGAAATGGTTCATAGTTCAACCACCCAAGGATACCAAACAGCAGTTTTCGATAGGGCTAAAATGCCAAGGACAAAGTTAGAAACAAGATGTCCTAATATGTGCCTCCAAATAGGATTCAACTTCAAATTATTGATGAGGAAAACAGAACAGGATTTCTTGATAGTTGGCTAGTTGCATGAGTAACATTGGACCAAATTGAGTGCCATACGATAGCGTGTATAAGCATAATGTCCAGGTCAAATAATGTCATTCTAGATTCATTGGTCACCACTGAAACGAAGAGGAACATCTGCTGCCATTTCTCACAAGTCATTTAATTGAGCTACCAAGACAATGACTCAGCGATTAAAAGATTGAATTTTATAGGAGTGTTCAGCCAGTTAATTTGTTTTAAAAAAAGTATCAGTTAACTGCTCTTGTGTACTTAGGCCCAGTTTTCCAAAAGATTTTAGCACCCAGGTGCTAAAATCATGATTTAAAAAATGAAGTGGTTCCGTATATCGTTTGTCGATTTTTTTTTGCACCAAACTAAAGTACACAGGAGTACTTTAATTTGGTGCGAAAAAAATCGAAAAACGATACACGGAACCACTTCATTTTGTGATTTAAAATATCATGATTTTAGCACCTGGGTGCTAAAATCTTTTGGAAAATTGGCCCTTAAACAGTGGAAGATGGTAATCGCTAATCAGACAGACGGGAAGTAATCAGTAGATTTCTCCATACATGATTTAGAAATAATGACAACTGAAATGCCTTTACTCTCATAGCTAAACATACATCTGCACTTGAAATTTCCGATTAATACGAAAATGAGAGACAGTTCTGTGCTTGGTTTTCTTGAAACGACTTTGAAGCACCAGAATCTAGTACTCATAAACATCCCCCTTTCTCCATCAGATGTTTTCCAATGAAACTGTTTCGATTTTCCAATTCATTTTAAAGGTTCTTTCTTTTCAGTCACGCATTTCACTTTTCATGGCTTCCACTTCTCTTGAACATCACATCCCCTAGTTGACTAGTTTGAGTTAAATGATCCTCCTCCATTGAATGCTAACGCAAAACGCTACTATTATTTTAGAGCCCCTTTGGATGGTGACAAAGGGAGGCCCTTTCTCGTCAAATCTCACCATTTTTTATGAGATTGGGTGAGAAAGTGGAAGAGCCAATCAAAACATACTTTCATTTTTGTACTTTTCTCTCCAATTCTCACCAAAAATACTCAATCCAAATGAGTGATTTGGCTATAAATCAAACCCCATTCTTTTCTTTTCTTTTCTCACAAAATCTCTCCATCCAAAGGGGCTGTTAAGGCTTTCTGGATCACAGGATAGAGGATTATTGTTATTGTTACTTCATTTCTTGAAGTATAAAAAGAGAGGGTTTCTTGAAATCCAAATTGTACACAGGGTCCATACTAAGGCTTTCAAGATCTTACACTTCACATTGAGCTCATGTCATGGAGATCTCCATCATAAGTAGCAATATTATAGTGTTTGGCCATGGACAGTGAACATTATTGTGGAAATCATGCGACTTCCCACTAAATTGCCGCAATTTTGCTCTAATGATTTATTTTCTGAGAAGTGCAGTCCAAAGTTTGCTTGATTAACACCGGCATCCCTATGCCAAAATCTCAGTATTCTATAAGTAACACCCAGTCCCTAAAGAGCAACTAGACCTTTATTCAACATTACACAAAACAAGAATTCCAATTCCTACATACAAAATATCCAAACTAACTAGTTAACACATTGTACCCTCCCATATGCTGACAAAGAAGCTTTGCAGTTCTTTTGAAATTCCTTGTTGCAACCACATAACAGGTATCAATTCATAGCACAATAATTTCGTAATTAATACTCTTTGATGCCTCTGCTACATTCCTTTTTCGTGTTAAATTCAGATGCATTTGCAGCCTATGGGCTACAGGGAAGAAAGAAAGGGGAAAAAAAAAACTGTATAGTCATCCTATTTGAAATTTTTTCTCTTTAGAACATATCATATTTTGTCTATCATCGACCAGCGGATGCAGTAGTTAAGAGAGTGGATAGGATAGCTTTGGGTAGAAACGCACAAGGGAGGGGAAGACCCAAATTGGCATTAGATGCGGTAGTACACAAAGATTTTAGTATACTAGGTTTAAGCGATGAAGCAGCACTTGACAGAGCTCAATGGAGAAAAAGCATTCATGTAGCCGACCCCAATTGATTGGGACATAAGGTTTGGTTTGGTTTGGTTTGGAACATATCATATTTTGAATCTTATTTACGCATATGATCAAAGTGGATCAAGAGGCTAATAAAATGATGTGGGAGAAACCAAGAAAATATCACCATGGGAATTGCTTTGGTCTGTTTTAAGAGAGTACAGAGAAATTCAAAAACATTTATAGCAGGCATTAGTAGCATTACAACAAACTGTTGCACAGCTTTTAATTCAACAACCAGAAAAACATGCCCATAACAAATTCAAACCAGTTTCATAAATAGCACACACAGAACCCAACTAATAACAAAACGCCACAAGGACCACAACAACTCAAGACAAGTATAGAAATTTTTTTAAAAAAACAGCATTCATAAAAAGTAATGAAACAGACCACAAGAAGCTCACCATGAACTGATCAAGCTCCTTATCACCACCAACATTCCCATGGCTAACAGCCGAATATTTGGCCACCACTTGCTGTGACTGAGCCAGCTGCGCATCGATCCTGAGCAACTGATCTACTGGCGTTGCAATACGCAAGCACGCAACATGAGCTGATAGTAACTGATCGTATAGCGGATGAGACAAAATTTCAGCTTTGTACCTTGCATTTTTTGGTTAGTTGGCAGTCAGTTATAATACCAAAAAACAAGATGTCACAATCAGGCTCATTACACTTGCCTCAAAAAGAGGACAAACCAGCCAAAAGCTATAAGACAAAACACCAGCCTCTAATACGAACCAAACAACTCAGATTTAATAAATTTGACTTGTCTTCGACTCTTTAAGAGCTCATTTAAGATCTCCTCAAAAAATATATCTAACAAGCCACGCTGGAAACACAAATTTTGAATAAGCAACCCAAGCTCAAACGCAACAATCCAAGCTCAAACACATCATTTAAACTCGTTCAGTTTAAGGCTTTAAGCATTAAATAACCTAATACTCCAATTTTTTTTAACTCAGGTGTCCTGTCTAGCTTACGCACGTCACACCTAACCTGGAGGACCTATCCCACCATCCACTAACAGGAGGGCAACCTAATACTCCATACGATAAGCTTATAGGACTTGTTTAATAGAACGAAGAGCGAAAGAATATCTGATCCGTACATCAGACTATCAGTGGTTAATGTATATCCAACATCCTCTTTAGTATTCCATACACTATATCTCATGCCCTTGAAAGATTTCATACCTTCAGTCAGTTTAGGGGTTGTTTAACGTAATTTATTTGTGTGACTTTTTGAACTTTTTGCACTTTTAGGGTTTTGTATTTGTTTGCGTTTTGGCTATAATTTTATATTTTTCCAATTCTGTTTGCGTTTTGGTCATAATTTTATATTTTTCCAATTCCTCTGTTCGAAACAAATCACACAAGTTAAAAAGTTTGACGCAAAACTAATAAATGTGAATTTTTTTAATAAAGACAAAAACCAAAAAGTTAAGGGGAACCCAAAAAGTCGTGAAGACTAGAAAACAAAGGGAGGACAGGCTCCTTACACCCAATCGTCGCCTGAACAGGCCCAACCGGCGGACGGAATCCCATATGTTCCCACCCGTGAATCCGATTTGTGCAATTCTTGTTACTCAGTGCTATCTTAAGCTGTTAGACCCCAAAACTCAATCGTCGCTTGAATTTCAATTTAAAGATGTTTAGATCCGGATAAACAAGGAGACTCGTATAGCAACTTAGGCAGGAGTGGACACAAGGGGGTGCCGGCCCTCGCACAACACCAACTTTTCTTATATTACTAACTCCGTCTTAGTCCCCTGCGAAAAAAGTGCAATTTTTAGACAAAAAATAAAGTACTCCCGTGCATAATTGTCGAAGTTTCTTGATACCAAATTCTATAATTTGGTGTCAACAAATGTAAAAAAAATTTACACGGAAGCCCTTTAATTTTTTGATCCAAAAATGACCAAGTTTTTTGGGAAGGGGTTAAAATATAAGGACGGAGGGAGTATTTCACGTTAATATGAAAACCTTCTAACGAAATTAGCGTCCGCCAGTCACCCAATATGAGACTTGGCTTGTGATAAGCTCGATTAAAACTCATCTAAAAATTGCTCGAATAACAAATAATTTGATTTCAATAAATTGGAAGAACGAAACTAGAATACTCGCTGTACCTAGCATTATGCCAATTCATTATCCCACCGCCGCCACCAACATCCCCCTCGGTCAACTCACCACCACCACCTCCTCCGCCGTTGTTCTCCACCTGATTCCTCCCAATACTACCGTAATCTTTGCCCAAATCACCCGATTCGTTCGATACCGATCCACCGATCATCGAATCGTTAACATCACTGACGTTCCTCTGAAGAACGTTCGACCTAGATAGCCACTGATTATTGGACCCCTGCTGCTGCTGCTGCGACGCCGCCGTCTCGGAGTTCCTCTGCAAATTGAGGAACTGGCTCTGCTGCTGCAGAATCGCGCTGTTGAGCCACGTCGGTCCGACGCCAGTTTGCGGCGGCGGCGGGTTGCCGGCGCTGTCGGAGGAGGAGTGGCCGAGGTGGTCGGGGAACAGGGTTCGCGGGATTGAGGCGGTGTCGGACAAGTTGTGGTCGGAGAAATGGTGTTGGGGTAAGTCTTGGGAGGGGTGGTTGCGAAACTCCATGGGTGAAAGTGGTCTCACGCGGATACTCTCACCATAGTTGATTGCGAATTGTTTCTACTGAGAGAGACAGAGAGAGAAGGGGAAGGGGAAGGGGAAGGGGAGGAGAGAGAAAGAGGGAAATTCATATACAGTCCTCTCTCTCTGATTCTAGAGAGAGAAAGGGAACTTTGATTTTGAAATAGGGAAGGGAGGTTTCGAGGAGAGATTATTCAGTACTCCTGCGCACCCTCACCTCGTTCCTCATTCCCTCTTTGCATAATTCTACGGCTTATTTTGACTTTTAAAAAGTTAAACATGTTTTTTATTTTTTTAAATTTAGAAAAAAACCTAGGAGTATTTATTAGGTTGAGTTTGCCAAATGCTAAAATGAAATTTTATTGTTTTGGAACAAAATGTGATTTGATTTTTTATCACCCCTCCATAAAACTTACCACAATGCCATATTTAACAATTTGTCCTTTTTTTTGTTCCATCCACCATGGACAAAAAATGAACGTAAATATTTTGTTTACTTTTTTGTTTTAGGGAAATTCTAAAATCAGCTCATTGGGCTGACATTAAGACTTAAAAAGTCTATTGAAATATGTGAAAAATGTATAGGAATCTGCGAAAGTGTATAAAAAGTGAAAAAAGTACATTGGAGTTTGTGTTTTACCCTTTTTTTTATTCCAACTTAACCGTGGACTCAAGTGCAAAGAAAAATATAAACCGATTTTTTTCGGGGAACCACAGTACCAACTTTTTTCTTTTCTTTTTTTTTTTGTTTTTTCTGGGGGGGGGGAATTACTTTTAACCTGCTAATTTTTTTTCCTCATTAAGTGGTGTTTTGGCTTAAAAAGCCAACTTGACTTTTGTTTTGACTTTATTTGATTTTTTTTTTTTGCGTGCGTTAGTTTTGCATTTATTTTTTTAGTATTATTGGTTCGTCTCGGCGAGAGGAATCCAAAAATATAAAAACTTATGACTAGAACTCTCAATTTTTTGAATAAGATCGAAAAAAGTGTAAAAAACTGTCTTTTTTTACTTATTTTTGTCTTTATTTGATCATAATTTTTTACTTTTTTGATTTTTCTCACTGAGACGAACCAATAATACACAACAAGTTGATAGAAAACTAAAAAATAAAATCAAATAAAGACGAAAAAATAAGTCAGCTAACTTTTTAGGCCAAAACACTAGTAACATCTACTATAAATACAGGGCCAATTGCACATGAAAAAAAGGGGGGGAGATTCTGGCGGTAAGAAAGGGATGTGATTTAGGTGTGGTTTGAGATGTGTGGTGGTCAGAGTAGGTTTCGGATAGAAGTAATGGGAAGGGGTGCAAAACAGCAAGTCTGCATACCATTTGGGGTGGGTCACACGAAAAAAGAAAAAGAAAAAGGGGATGGGTTTGAAAAAGAAACTGAAATTAGATTCTATCTTTTATTATTCGAGGAAGGAGTTTGATAAAATCTGCCATTTAATCTGATAGAATCATTTGAGAAACTTGGCCTTAGAAATTACAGTAGGTTTACACACTTGTCTTGAACTCCAATTCAAATTTGTGCGTGCAAATGAGGCTTGAAGCACTACCACGAGATGCGAGCATTGAATACTCCTATTTTTTGGTTTTGGAGTGAGAGAGATTGCACCACTTTGTTGAGAAGGCGATTAGCGATAATGAACACCACTACATGGTACTCCTGCAAACTTTACTCTCACCATTCATTCATGTGAGATTCATACACTTTCTAGTTTGCAATAAATTCAAAAATGATAGGTACACTCCCTGGGAGCCACTCCCAGCCACACCCTCTCTCACATGGGGTGTGGGGCCCAGATCTGGGGACCACACCCCATGTGAGAGAGGGTGTGGCTGGGAGTGGTTCCCAGGGAGTGTATGTATCGTCGTTCCAATAAATTCAAGCGTACAACATTTTGTATACAGAACATGTATAGATGTCGTTTTGTAGGCCCATATCGAGCCATTCATTTTGTAGAGGATAATTTTATATATATATCTTTAAAAAACCAACTAAGGTGTGTTTTTCAGATGATTTTATGAGATAAAATCAAGTCTTGATTAAAATCTAGGATTCTCATATGATAAAAGCAAAATTAGATTTTATCAAATATAGTTATTGGGTGTGGCTTATCAAAATTATATTTTATCATTTGAATAAAAATATATTTTATCTCATAAAATTATTTGGACAACAATGGAATAGCAAAGTGCTTCATCAGTTCATTTATTTTAGACTTATTAATTCTAAATCACGAGGCAGATCCAACGGTGAAGAAATGGTCAACCTGGGAGCGCGCGGAAATATTTTGGCCCCTATTGTATGATGGTTTTCTTATTTCCTCCCATAACTAATTATTGTTCTGCATTGGCCCTCCAACTAATGCATTGCTTGCATTTCACCTAGTGAGTAATTGGAGTCCAAATTTTTAAACAGAGGCCATATCCAAGCTCATGTATACTCCAAACCGTACCTCACAAGTCATAATCATACCAAATTTAAAACCAAACCTATCAACATTAGCAGAACAACACTCAACCCCAAGTTATCTGAATTTAAAACCAAACCTATCATCTCCGCAACCTCTGCATTGTCCACCGGCCGTTATCCATACCAAACAATGTGGAAGGTCAACTATTCAAGATCTTTCCCTTTCCTCCATGATTTTAACGTTGTTAGCAAGTGGAAAAGTGGACTTGGGGGAGAATGATGGTTAGGATGACAAAGATGGAACATACATATTGGAATAGAGATGGGAGGTTGGCATGGAAATAGTTTTGGGATGGGTTGGAGAGACTAGGACGATTCATTTGAAAACTCTTCTCATAAAATAAAAAAAATTGGAAACTGATGATATATGATGATTAAATATGCGTATAAAGATAGAGCTGGGTATCATGTCGTGTTGTCTCAATTAAGACTTGTGTCAGATAACCCTTGACACTAACATGACATGTTTAGCTCAAAGTGTCAAGAATTTCAACCCTAACACGACTTGCAACTAATCGTACCAACCCAAACACGACACTGATTGACACGATTACACAAAACCCTTTACTTTCCAATAACCTGTCTATTTATGTTTCAAGTTTTCAACCAATTTCAAGGACTAAATGATAGTACTGCTTATATAATTCACCATTCAATAAAAAAACTATTGACTGACTATAATTTTTTTCGACCAATTTCAAGGACTAAGGCCCAATTTTCCAAAAGATTTAAGCACCCAGGTGCTAAAATCATGATATTTTAAATAAAAAAATGAAGTGGTTCCGTGTATCGTTTTTTGATTTTTTTTTGCACCAAATTAAAGTACACGAGGAGTACTTTAATTTGGTACGAAAAAAATTGAAAAATGATACACGGAACCACTTCATTTTTTGATTTGAAATATCATAATTTTAGCACCTGGGTGCTAAAATCTTTTGGAAAACTAGGCCTACTGCTTGTATAATTCAACATTCAACAAAAAAAAAAAAAAACTATTGATTGACACTATAATTTTTGAAACCATAACAAAAGAAAATAAATAAAATAGTAGCCAATTTATTTGGAAAGGAATGCATAGCTCTCCCAATAGCACCATTAAAACAACCATAGTATCATCATTCAAGTAATAAAATCTTAAACATTCAATATTGATACATCATTCCCACATCTAAAAAACTAGCAGAATATTACGCAAAAATCAGAAAAGTCTTGTAACATGACACAAATTCTCCAATTAGCACAAAGCATGTCTAAGAACTTCAAAAAAAACTCTACACAACTCCCACCATTAACAAGATCAAATTGGTTTCTTGCAACAATTAATGATAAAAATTAAAAGGTCAAATACATCACATATAAAAGAGCACATTAAATCAAGTATTGACTAGTGCATTTTATACTCACTGTCACTCAAGATTAAGATCAACCATATTGCTTGAATTTTCCATTGATTCAAACCCATCTTTGTTAATATTCAAATTCATTTTATCTTCAAGTACCTCATCCAAATTCACTTCATCAATTTCTAAACAATAAGTGAAAGTGATAAGTTATAAGAATAACTATCTCAAAATGAACTCGATCATAAAGCATTACATTCTATGTTTATCTGCAAACAACTAGTCCCTCAAGCATATTAAAGCTTCAATAATTTGAGACTTTAAAGCACTACGGTATTTGTCGAGTAACCAACCACCAACACTAAATGCTGACTTGGAAGCCAATGCTTAACCCATCACAAGCCATTGATGCAAGTTCCGAATACCCGCAATGATGGGCTTCCAATAAGCTAATACATCAAGAGTTTTTAAGTTCATGGAAACTCTAGGCTCGTCCAAATACAATTCTAGTTGACCTTTTTGGGCAGAAACAAAAGTAGGGCTCTTAAATGTGTTAAAATCTTACGATTCAGATGAAAGTAAAACATTAGCAAAATATAAACATAGATTTATACACATCAGATTTCTTTTTGAACAACATAACATAAAGGTTAACATATCTGTTCACTTAATATGAATATCATGCAGAAAAAATAATGCTACCTCAGTGAAATCCAATCTACACTAGGAGAACTAATTTTTTTTTGAAGCACCAGACTAAGAATTGTACTCATGAAAAAGACCAAACAACTTATCACGAATTTGCTGACAAAGTTGCATAATCTAGATAGATAAATAAATTAACTATGTCATTTTCGGGGTTATGCAGATTGAACCCGAACTGTTTAGCAATCGCATTTTCGGATCGTGTCTTATATATACATATTTTGTGTGAGAAATAGTCAACATAAACCCGTTAACTTCGTTTTAGGTTTGAGTCATGTCATAAATTCTCATCCCTAGATAAAGGTTTGGGTTTTAGACTCGCCGTGTCATTTTCTCGCCTGAATTTTCACCAAACTTGAAAGACGGTTATTCACTTTGGACGTTGATTGCAAGGCCATTCAAGACTTTTTTTTATCTTTAATATGTAAGAGATTGAAGAGTTGTAGGGTCAATGCGAGAAAATTATTAGTTTTGGAGGCAAAGTACAAAAATGAGGTGATTTTGGATCGAGCACTTAGGAGCGTCCAATTGAGGTGTTTCTTGCGTGGACCCTCTCGGAATTCTATTCTGGAGTGAATGGACGGCTCGGATCGACCTTTTGGGACCCACAAGGGGGTCCCCGACGCCATCGGTACTAGGGGCGTCGGTACCCCTCGTTTTATCGCGAACATGGATTGACAGTAAGTCAATGACGTACGTGCTATTTATTAGTATCACTTCTATATTATTGAGTGCGAAAATGGAGTTGTCCCAACTCTCAAACATAACTCTTAACTCAACAAGAAGGACATTTTCGTCAATAAGTGAGGGTAAGATTGTCAAAATAAATAAGTATACAATTTGACTAAAATTATGGCCAAAACCTTTTTTTTTTCTCAAGAAATATCCAATTTTACACTTTTAGCCGGGTTAAACGTGCTAAAAGTTAGATATTCCTAAAAAAAAGGTTTCGGTCATAAATTTTTACTTTTCCGATTTCTCTCATTGAGAAGAATAAATACTTCACAAAAGTTTGACTTAAAATTAACGAACGCATTTTTTTTCCTAATAATGACAAAACCCAAAAACCTAAGTGACTTTTTTTTTTGAAAAAAAGAACCCTTCATTCTTCATTCTTTATTCTTCGAAAAAAAGAACTGCCAATAAGATTTTGAGATTACAACTTGAAACTAAACTTCATCCGATCATGCACATAATGAGCTTCGATCCACTTGATTTTACCACCTGCTGAACTCATTTGCTAAAATCGTGCAACTGAATTGCTAAAATCTTTTGGAAAACTATGCCTAACGTGATAATTCTAATGGTTCTTGGTTTTCCATTTGATAAAATAGAAATTTGCTAAAATCAAGTGGATGATTTTAGCAAATGAAGTGAGGAGGTGATTTTAGCAATTTTCATTTGCTAAAATCATCCACTTGATTTTAGCAAATTTCTATTTTATCAAATGGAAAACTACCCTAGTGATTTTTCTTTTAAAAGTGTTTAATTATTTCTGCGATTATTTTTTTTTTTAAAAAGGGCAGTACTTACATCCCACCCTCTCCGGCAGTCGCGGAGACAACGACTCGACGGATGGACACGCGGCAACCCCTCGTTGCATGGACCACAACCTTTCAGTTAGACCAATAGATTTTCAACACGTGGAGAAACAGAGTGAGCCAGGACCACCCTTTGATGTTGACTTGTGGTCCGCCGCCGGCTTAATCAATGGGGACTCTCGAGCAATTATTCTGTGATCCCATACCACACAAGAATTACGCAATGGTCCCGGATTATTGGCCATCCACCTTTCACAGCCTTACAATTTTGTGGGATCAATCACAATTTGATTAGTACAGTTCAAAAATCACAATTTGATTAGTAGTATAATTTATGATATTGTTTTGTTGTTTTATAACTCGATGAAATTTGGCTGATTTATCCAAAAAAAAAATTTTTTTGATGAAATTATATACGATAATATTTTATAAAACTTTGGCATTTTGTATTGATAAAACTTGATGTCGCCCAATTTTGTTCTGATGTTCACCCATCCAAAGTTAAAATTCTACTTTTGTCGCTACTCTTGATATTATGTGATTTGAATTGGTTCCGGAGTCATTAAATAGTCCAAATCACAATGTCATAATCACGCTTAGCGCATAATTAAACGCAACTTGTATGTCCTTGTCCGAAGATTTATTTTTATTTTTTAAGAAAACACAATTATTGCAAGTGGAACTTTAATTTTCAAAAATAAGCTTCAACGTTTTTTAATTTAACTCAATAAAATAATGGAGAAAAATAATTAGACAGAGTTTTGCTCATGTGCCTTTTAAAATGGATAAACTTGAATTAGGTAGGATGTCACAAATAAATAAAGGACAAACAAATTAAGACATAAGTTTTGACACGCCTAAAAATACTTCCTTTTGCTTTAATCATGTTCTCCTTTTAAGAAAAATGTCCTAGCGTTCTAGTGTTTTCTTGTTGTTACCGACAGAAAGGCAAAATTAAGAAGCAAGAAACTAGAAACCAAAATTCCAGTATTATTTTTCCTATGTAAGTTTTTAAAAAAATAATAATTATCTAGGTAATTGCAAATTAACAAATATTTTTTTGACCAAAGCTAATTTTTTTTAACAAAATTTAAAGATAATTGCAAAAGGTTTCATAAATCAAGGTAATTTCTAGGACTCCGTTTTTTTTTATTATTATTTGAACTGAAAGAAATGAGTGCTTGTGTGGGCCTGTGGGGACCTAATTTAGTGGCTTTTGCTGTATAGATGGCAAAGCAGCAAGAACTAATGGTCCCCTATACACTTGGGTATCGTTTGCTGTTTGGTCTTCTGCCAAATGCCGTCGGCCATATGGCACTGTTTTGCCTGCAACACCGTCCTGCATACGGGATTCTCTCACATCCCAAAATTTTTGTCCAATATATAAAATGAGAATTTAAAAATAATACAAAAATTTCAAAAAAAATTTAATATCTGTTAAATAAGTTTTTAGAAATTAACGAGTACTTTTAATTTATGAGAACCATTTAAAAATTTCCTTTAAAAGACTTATTATTTTTAGATCCTAGTTTTGCCGATCGGAAAAAAAAAATTGAAATGGAGGGAGTAAATATTTTGGCCTAATGTCACTTTGACTAATTTTTTCGTCTTAATTTATTTTTTTCTGTTTGTTAGTTTTTCGTTACATTTTTATGTATTATTGGTTTCTCTCGTCGAGAGTAATAAAAAAGTAAAAAAAAATTATGAAAAATTTTTTTAGTTTTTTTTTTGTTTTTATTCAAAAAAATTAAGCTTGGATAATAATTTTTTATTTTTTTATTCTTCTCATCGAGACAAATTAATAATACACAAAAAGTTAATGAAAACTAACAAGCGCGAAAAAAATTTCAAATGAAGATGAAAAAATAAGTCAGGTGACTTATTAGGCCAAAATAGGCCTAAGTTAAAATTATTGTATTTAATTTTTCTTATAATACATCCAGTTAAATTTGCTTATAATTCATCCATCTCATTTTATTGGTCCCTTTTGATTATTTCAACT
This sequence comes from Vaccinium darrowii, assembly GCA_020921065.1. Classification (NCBI taxonomy): domain Eukaryota; kingdom Viridiplantae; phylum Streptophyta; class Magnoliopsida; order Ericales; family Ericaceae; genus Vaccinium; species Vaccinium darrowii. The sequence goes on from CM037160.1 coordinate 34,957,088, forward strand.
TATTAGACGAACATTATCATAACACTTGTCATTTTTTTCTTTTCTCCTTTTACCATTCACAACATCATCATTGCATGTATGTAGTTTCAAAAAATAAAGCCAAAAATGAAAATCCACAACTTTTTGTTTATTGGTTTGGAATTGAGATAACAATTTTAGGACTTGTTTCCCATTTGCTAAAATAGGAAATCCCAAAACAAAAATCAGCTGGGTTGATTTTAGCAAATGAGGAAATCATTTGCTTTGCTAAAATCTCTAGGATTTTCTCATTTTCTAAAACTAAACCAGTTGATTTTATGGGATTTCCCATTTAGCAAATGGGAAACAAGGCCTAAGATAACAAAAAGTTACAATTGAGAATCCACAACTTTTTGTCCATTACTTTGGAATTGAGACCACAATTTTAGGACTTGTTTTCCATTTGCTAAAATGAGAAATCTCATAAAATCAACTGGGTTGATTTTAACAAATGAGGAAACCATTTGCTTTGCTAAAATCTCTGGTTGATTTTAGTAAATCCCATAAAACCAACCCAATTTAATGGGATTTCCCATTTTAGCAAATGGGAAACAAGGTCTAAGGCAACAAAAAGTGACAATTGAGACTAACAAAGGGGGATGGAGGGAGTATCTTTCAATAAGGATCTCAAAAAATATGTAATATGATTTCTTATTTGATAAATCTCAATTAATTTTATTATAGAAAGTTTTCAAAATTATGAAAAACATCAGAAAGATGTAGACAATTTAAAAATGACATGAATATCTACAGTGGACAAACCAATATGGAAATAGAACCTTTAAAAGACTGGAAGTTTGACATGTTGTGATGGTTGTTTTTAGAATTAAGACATTTATTTTGGGACATCCTAAAATAGAAAAAATGACACTTAAAATGGGATAGAAGGATAAATAAAGAAGAAGGAAATAGGTAGCTATTCATAGTTGGGGGGTGTTTGGGAGCCTCTCTTTTACCTTTTTTCATTTTGTGATTTGCAATTTTGACTTTTTAGATTATGGTCAAAATATTGAATCTGCAAAGTGTTTCAGAGATATATGCATAATAGATTTTACAATGTGAGTTGTATTTGAGAGATAAGGGTAGAGTCATTTTCAGAATTCACAAGAGTGCTTATGAATTTTGGAAAAGCTCCTATAGATACCAAATTTAGTTAATTTTTTTGGAGCACCCATAATTTTTTTTTAAGAATAATGAGGTATTTGAATCTGGACTCGATTAATAAATCAATTGAATGTCAAATGACAGGGTCTGCCGTGGGAGGGGCTGCAAGTTCCCTGAATTCGTAAATTATCAATCCATAAAGCTTATCGAGAACATAAATCATGCCAAAAAATTATATTGATATTATGAAAAACACATTTATCTTAAAAAAATTGAGTTCTGATCCATTTGTTGCAATCTTATTTTTTTAAAAGATAGTATTTACTCAAAAATCATAACAGACATTTTCCGATTAACATGATTTTTAGTGTGGTTCAAGTCCGCGGCGACTTCTATAAATAAATAATTTTGATTATTTAAATAGAATCAGAAAAGACCTCACAATCGGCCGAAATTAAATCGTCCACTGCACGTCAAGAAAACCGTCGGGCAAAAGAGATCCTGATTTACCGGAAGCAACCCAATGAGCAGCGCTACATGATTTTCCATGCAATTGATCGAGTTCTATTCTTGAGATTTGGCTACAAGAAATAAGTTTCTTCTGAATTTCTTAGTCCGGGCGTGGATGCCTGCTTTTAATTAGATTAGAATTAGTCGAGGTGCACATAAGTTGACCTAGACATGCCTGACCGTTTAAAAAAAGGAGCTACATTTGACAGATACATTCAGGTCAGTTCCGGTTAAAAAAAAAAAAAATACATTCAGGTCAATTTTTCTAGAATTAAATTAACAGATAAAACCTAGTATTTCTCCTATACATTTTTTTATTTATCAACTATTTCTTGCACTAATTCTTTTTTAAAAAAATATTCTTGCACTAACCATCTCAATACGGCGAGTGATTATCAATTTTAAATAATTGCTCTCCCTTTCTTGTCTCATCCTCGACACAGCAACACGTAAACATAAAATATAAGCTACAATAAAATAGTGACAATAATTTTCTTCTTCTATTTTTTTTTTATAAAATATAAGTTGGCAGTTTTTTATTTTCTTAGTATTAAAAAAAAAAAAGTTATATCTTGTAAGTACATAATTTTAGTTCCAAATAATGGCAAAATTTCTTCACGTCTAGGTGTATGCTGTGGTTCTTATTACTTTTTGGTGTATTAGGACTTCGTCAAGAATCGCGGGCGTAACTATAGATTAATGAAGAGGAATTCTTGGTCAAAGTTGTTCCTATCGACTGAACAAATAATTATTCATGATTTTATGGCTTTAAATTAGAAAAATACTTACTGTAAAACTCCGTTAAATTTTAGATGTATGAGTAATATTTTTCTTCATATTTTTATATGGCGATTAGATTAGAATCAATGTTAAAAAAAGTCACAATATAATATAGATTGTGTGAATCATATGTTTAATTAATTAATCCAATTTCCTCTTTTGTTAAACAAAACGTGTCCTTCAGAGTTTAGGGCAAACACCAAACCAATGTGGGGCACATTTGTATTAGCTAGCTTTTATACCCACCTTGATCACGGCAGTGTCAACTTTTTTATTTTAATAATAAGTGTCTCGATAAACTCACTAATCTTTCTGACATTTCATAGCCCTTTTCACATGTTTGCACGAGGTGAGGTGGCCCGCGGCCCTAATGACAAATCACTACTGAGAGGAATCGACGACCCTGCAACTTTAAAATGGTAAGTCCGGTCCGCCGAGACAAGTCGGTTAACCACTGTAATAACCTTTTGAATATGGGTTTATTCCCAACTTGGTCATGTGTAAAAGATAAAATTAATTAATCACTGAGAAGTCAAAAACCATCATAGGTTTTGAAATAAGCATGATCTATTAAAGTTATCTAGTATAACCATTTGATCTGTAAATCCACATTCCTCATATTGATTTAGGACATTTGTATCCATCTTTACAAACGATGAGACAACTTTTTGACAGATACCTACTAAATTTTCTGTCTATTTAATCCGCTAATTGAAGGCCGGTTTGGTTATCATTCTTTATTTGTTTATTACAGTATCTATTTTGTGTATCTGGACTCAAATGCAATAAAATTAAGCAAAGGAGAAAAACTTGTATGCCGAAGGGGTACCACCACGTGGTACCCATCAACGCATGTTTGGACCGATGGATGGTCCAGATTTAAGTGTGGCATTTTTTGTAAAATTTGAGCAGGGTCGTCCCTGAGCTAAGCCGAGCAAGGCAGCTGCCTTAAGCCCCCGAATTTTTGCACAAAAATAGGGCCCCGAATAGGTACATTTAGGTACATAATATATATTTAATCTATCACATATACAATCAACGAGCTAGCTAGCCTAGTGGAAAAGTTTAGTTGCTCTATCCAATAGGTACATGTTTCAATTCCTAAGCCACGCTTTTCTTTCTCCATAACAATTTTTTTTTTCCCTCTCACAAACTCACAATTCCAAAGGGATATTTTTTTGAATGGTGCAAAACTTATTATGTCAAAAAAAACTAGTTTAATTCGAAATAACGAAACGAATCGCGGGAAAAAATATATATATGGGACCAAGTAACTATATTATTTTGAGGTTAGTTTTATTATTATTTTTTAAAAAAGAATACATAGGGCCCAAATTTACAAGTTCGTCTTAAGCCCCGAGAATTTTAGGGCCGGCCCTGAATTTGAGGCATATTTATCCCTACAAATCTAGGACGTGCAAAACACGTTCGGCTTTCAAGTTTTTTTTTGGCCAACCGCGGTGACATGAGTTAGCTCAGTTGTCACCCTTGCGTACTCGAACTCTGATGCAATGGGCATAGTTCATACAAATGGCAATATTTGATCAATTTAATCTTATTATGTGTTTTACAAGGGTTATATGCAATCTAGTATTCGAGTTCAAATTACTTTAATCGGTAAAATAAATTCATTAATCTTTGAAAAGGAAGATAAAAGATTTAACGGACCAAGGACACACTAGCAAAAACGCCACCTGAGACCGAGAAAAAAGGAAGGCAAGACGCCAACCAACAAAAAAAAAAAAAAAAACGCCCTAACCCAAAATAGCTAAGAAGCTCCAAGCCACGAAACTCACGGAGAGACAGGCACCAACAAAGGCAAAAAGAGACATACACACCCAAAACACCCTTGCAAGATATCCCAAAACCAAACAACCAAATAGACAAAAGCGAACAAAAACCACAACACCCTCATAACCCTCATACCAAACAAGGATCCCGAGATTAAAATTCCAAAGAGAGAGAAGCGCCATCGTCCAAGTCTTCATAATCCCCGCCAATTTTTTTCTCGTTGGTCAGAAATTCATCAGAGAGATTTACACTCCTTTGTTTTTTTTTTATTCTACACACTATGTCCATTGAAATCAATACTACTAAATTTTTGTTATTGCAATTTTCTGCCTTTATTTCTAGAAGAGAAATTTCAGTATAATCAGTTACTATAATGTTCCAAAATCATCATCATGTATTTGATCCGACCAAAATGTTCAAACTCCTTTTGGCACATGCCCAAGCCTAAATCCATCCTTTTGATTCCAAACCAACCTTGGGGAAAGCTTGGCTTTTTCCCCACCTTTAGAAATAGTGCAGTAAATGGACAAACAGTTGCAATCACAAGCTTTTGCATTGCCATTTTCGTTGTACATAGATTGATTGAATTGCTCAAAGACCTAAAATTTCAAATCCAGCTACATTGAACTGTCTAATTCAGCTATGCGCGTGATTAAGGAAATGTCCCACAAGCGACATTATCGCCTTATTCTTTACGACAACTCTTATTCTCTTTTGTACTGACATGATGAACACACAGTTTTTAACGTGCACTTGCCACAAGCACTATTGTTTCAATAGAAAAAATGAAAAATCATTTCATTTCTGAATAATTCGAAGGAGAATCAATAATGCAAAGTGATTTTTAGTCACACGAATCAATCTCTTTATGAAAAATGGAGTTACGTTATTTATCCCATACCTATTTTCTCTATTAAAAAGATCTGTTCAAAACGACACTCTAGTTGAAACAGGGCATTTCTTATAATTTGGAAAGATTGCTCAAGGGCCTTGTAACACATTTTTAGGTTCAAAAGACAACATTGAAATGTGAATGTTTCTTAAAATTTAGTTATTTTTATTATATATATATATATTTGAGGGGGGAAAGGTTGAATTTGGCCTTGAATAGCATTCCACACCCAATTCTTATCCAATGTTCTCCAATGGACCACAAAAGCACTTTTGAAAGGTATCTTTCATGGACCACAAACACACTATGGTAATATGCCCTATCGGTGTGCCCAACTTACCCGGGAAAATAAAGTACTCCAATAAAACAAATTCACAGTCAACAATTATAGAGGGGTAATTCCATTGCACCCAAAAAAAAAAAAAAATCAATTATAGAGGGGGATAAAGTATATTTCCAAAAAAAAAAAAGGAACAGATAAAGTACATTTCATGCGAGTTTTCTGATCGGCAAAAGTCAGCATTGTTTTTTTTTTTCTCAGCAAAAAAGATTCATTAATCTTTGAAGAAAACAAAAGTTAAACGGACTAAGGACACAACGGCAAAAAGCCAACCGAGACCGAGAGAACAAAGAAGGCAAGAAGCCCACCAAAAGAACAAAAAAAAAAAAGACCACAAAAGTCAGCATTGTTAGTTGTAGTTTGTGAGGTTTGAACTCCAATCAAAAGCATAAGAGGGAAGATTGAATTACGCGGATAAATTGGAGAGAGAGAGATTCCAATTTGGGAATGTGAGCAATTGGGCTGTAGAAACTGAAAGGAGTTCACAAGCATGAATGAGATGGATTCAGGTGGTACCGTGGGTAGGTTAGTGGGACGGAAGAGAGTTTTGAAAAATGACTTACCGAAGAATCGGCGGTAAGTTATTTTCCCTCAATTGGCGGAAAAGATTTTACAGGGTAAAATGTTTTACCCATAATTTGTACAACCAAACACTAGAAAATGAGTAAAATATTTTACCGGAAAATATTTTACGGTCAAACAAACGGAGCCTAAATTCCTGTGAAGAGCACAACAGCCCTTGAGGAAATTTTATTACCCAGTATATAAGCCCTACAAGTAAAAATTAAGAATCCTATGGGGTGCGTAACCAGTAACTCAAGTGGTAATAAAGATAAGCTGTAAATTTAAATATCTTAGTTCGAAACTTGGCAAACTCTTGGGGCGAAGTCGCAATAGCTTCTCTCGTAAATTTCCTAGAATCAGCGTGGTCTGTGTGGATGGCTTGCTTTTGAACCAACGGGGAGAAGATTTAGTCGAGGTGTGCGTAAGTTGACTCGTCATCTGACTAGGACAAATTCTTGAAAGGACTTTTTAAACTTACAAGAATTGAGAGCTCACCGGAACGAGTGAAAAGGGTGCAACATAATGTAGGTGACATGATAGATCGGGAAAAGGCAAATCCGAAAGAGAGAGAGAGAGAGAGAGAGGGAGAGGGAGAGGGAGAAATTTATGCATTGATTCATGATGTTGTGTTTCATTGCCCCTTATGCCCCATGAGAAGTCACACCATTTACTAGTACTTGTGAGGATCTCAAATAGACAAAAACAACGTCACATTTCCTGTTGCATGATGTTGATATTACAGACAATCTTTGTTTTCTTTTGAAAGATTAATAATTTTTTTTATCGATCGAAAAAAAAATATTACAGGCAATCCGTACCCCATGTCGAGTGATTAATAATTGCTCTTGGAGCATCAACGGTACTCCTTCTTCACCCATGTGGGTGTGGGAGCGAGCCACACATATTGCGGTGGAGCGCATAGAGGAATATATGGTGGGAAATGGCCTTAGATTAACATGTGACAGTGATCCAAGAGCCAGTTATACGCACCAAAATAATTGGCATTAGATTGGAGACGAGGACCCAAGGCACATTAGACTGTTGTCTCGGCCATACAACTCTTATTCCGAGCTCGAAAGCATGACATGATTCGCTAATTCTTTAGACCTTGATGCGCTTACTAGCCTCGTAAAAAATTAAGTCAATCGGACATCTGCAACTTAGTAACCGAAACACGTTTATATTCGGTAAAATGAACAACAAATACGATTTAAAAAGAGCACACACATAATATTTTGGTTAATTTCCGGAGCTAATGATCTCCGATCTACTTGATATTTCTCAAGGTTGTCGGGTCGAGCTTTACAAAGTGAATGGTTTAAATCATGATTTTTAGCTCGGGATGAGACACGTACAATCAGCACAGCAGCCAGTTGTGCCCGTCGGGAGACAAATTCCGGCTGTGAACACCGATCGATCGGAGTTTCCGTACTAATGGTATTTCTATGTTGCAGTCAACATGTCAACAAAGTTTGTGTATCTCATCTTCTAAGATTCACACAAAAGTCCTAAACCCGTCCTCCACAAAATATATATGGCAGGGATTAGGACCTCATGAATGAAAATCAGAGACAATTGCATGTCGCTGAGGACATTCTTTTGGAAACCTCTGGGACATAGCAGTTGGCCCAGACATTTTAAAAGATAAAAGAGTAAATGTGTAGTAGAGAATTAAAGTGGTGGAATCATATACAAATAGAGCAAAGCCAATTAACAAGACTGGTGGATGTCCCATGGTAACATCAAAATAGAAATCATATAGGGTTTACATGCCCCATTTCATTGTACTTCTTAAGGTCTTTGAATTATTTCAAAGACTTCTTCAAAGACTTCTTGGTTACCCAAGTCGTCTTTTTTCCTTAGGTTAGTCGTTTCGCAAAAGTGGGGTTGTGAGTCAGAGTTGATAGAGTAATATCGACCATTAATCATATACTTCCTAGTCTCTCCATCTCTTTTTAAGTGTCTAACGTTCCATTTTGGGCTGTCCCTAAATAAGCGTGTGGTTTGAAAAGTTAATGGGTAAAAGTTTGTACAATTATCATTTTGCCCTGTTGAAAAGTTAGTGGGTAAAGAGTTAACGGGTAAAAGTGAAGGATAATTTTGGAAAGTAGAGATAAAAGTTGATGTGAAAAGTGTAAAGTTAAGGAAAAAGTTGATGTGAAAGGTGTAATGATGATATTTCTTTAATAAATTAGATTTACGAAGTGACACATTTAAAAAGGGACGGAGGGAGTAACTTTCATACTAACATCATCCGATATGAAAAACTTGAATTCCTTCACTTCGTTTGGTAAACATAGTTGATCTTTTAAGGATTCAGTTCCTATCTTTGATGGGAAAAAAATATGGGAAGGGGAATGAATCTTTGTTTTTTCCAACTCGGGGACTCTGCCGTCCCTTAGCCTCAATCTCGGCCGCCTAAATGTGTTTTGTACGGCCTATATTTGAAGGGTGTTGAAGGATGTTTTGGGTATTTTAACTTCCGTAAAATCTGAGCCGTCCAAAATACGTTTGGACGGCCGAGATCGTTCGACAAGTCTGCCATCCCTAAGGGACGGAAGAGTCCTCAAATCCTTGTTTTCGATGCCAAACTTACTAATGGTGAGGGCCCCGTAAGACTCCATTACTGTTCTGTTACAGTAAAAGCCCTTTTAAAATGTTCAGTAGAGCACAGTTACATGGTACTCCGGATCACTCCAAAACCACACATTTACGGGGAGTCCATACATTTAATGGTAAGCTCAACAAGAATGTGTGTCGGTAAAGTGAATGGTGAATAATTAGACTTTGGAATATCATAAACAAAAAATTGGAGAAAAAACACCAACTTGGGAGAACATTTTCAAACTCGTTTTTAGATTTATTCGTCTTTATCTTTCAGGGTCTTGGAGTTGGTAAGTTTTAATGAGATTGAGCAATTACCAGTTTGACTTGCCACATTATTTAATTGAAAAGAAATTTTTAAAAGAAAATTTAGCCTCGTTAGGTTGAAATTTTAACCATTAAATTATAAAGTTTTAAAAGAAAATTTAGCCTCGTTACGTAATTAGATATAATTAATTATCATTTAAGTTGATCCAGCAAACACATATGGCCACTTTGGTCATCTGTAAGTTAACCAAAAAACCAGGAAAACTTAGCCATGCTAGATAAAAAAAAAACGAGGAATTGGAACCTCTCCGGTCCTTCCAGTCACTCAACGAGACTGGACAGTTCTTGCCAACCTATTTGTAACCCCTTCCGAGTCTACTTTAAGTACTAGAAGTGTTTACTTTTTAGATATTGTTGAGAACAATAGACAATTCTAAAATCATATTGAGTGGATACTGTTTGCTAAACCCATCCATATTAAGAAAAATAGATTCGTATCCAACGTCGTCATATTTTCTTTCAAAATAAATGTGTTTCAAAATCATGTCAAACTATATCCGATCAATCGTAGCTTCTGAATGGTTAATGCACTCAACAATATCTAAAACGTGAATGTACAGTGTTGAACATTAAAATTCAGCAGAAAAAGAGCCCAAAGATAGAAGGACAGGATCGGACCGTCCTCCCCTGCCAATTTCGAATGACAATCACTATTTTTTAGGGAAATGTTAAGTGTCAAGAAAAACTACTCAGAATTTGAAAACGAGTGTTACTCTCAAGTGAATCTGAGCCATTCATTTTTAAATTCTGGGTAATTTTTCTGTGCACACTCCAGCTATTTTCTAGGGTGATCACAAGGAACATAAAACTCAACTGCTAGTACTATTTTTTTATTAGGCCGAGGCCCAAACAAAGATTTTTCAATAACAGGAAAAATAAAATAAAACATTGGGCCCAATAGAAACCCCATTCCATTATGGCCTAGAAATGGGCCTCAACCGAGTTATACATTATAATCAGGCAACAGTTCGTGCACCACGGTTTATTCGATAGAAGCATTGAAGCACGAAACATACTTAGGGATAGCAATGAGGCGGATCTGAATACCGCTAACCCCATTTCCGATTGGCAGATTTATTTTCCTCCCCGGCCCGGTCCCGTGAGAAAAGTAGTTTGGGTTTTTTGTGGGCCGGTCCTATTCATTTGCCTTGTAGCTCATGAGGTCCTGGCCGAAATTAGGCTGGGATGCCTTATAGCTCATAAGGTCCTGGCCAAAATTAGGCGCCCCCCAGCCTAACTTTTTCCCTATTCTTTCGAAAATACCCCTTCACAAATAGATACTATAAACAAGTCGTATAGCTTGTAAGGTCCGGAACAAATGATGCGCGCCCAGCCCAATAGTTCACTAGATCTTGGATATAAGTTTTACACTTTTTCTTCCGAAATTACCCCACGGTACCCTATGAAAGTGTCTAAATCTAAACTTAAATCCTAGGGTACCCTATGAAAGTGCCTAAAATCCTAGGGTACCCTATGAAAGTACCTAAACCACTAAAAAAACCTATAATAAGAAAGTGCACCCTAAACCTAAACCCTAGGGTACCCTATGAAAATGCCTAAAATCTAAATGTACTGTCTAAATTCTAAATATACAGTCTAAATTGTAAATGTAAGGTCTAAATTCTAAATATACAGTCTAAATTCTAAAATGTACGGTCTAAATTCTAAATATACGGTCTAAATTCTAAAATGTACATTCTAAATTTAGGGTACCGTAAACTGTAGGGTACCCTAAATTCTAAATATACAGTCTAAATTCTTAAATGTACGGTCTAAATTCTAAATATACGGTCTAAATTCTAAAATGTACAATCTAAATTTAGGGTACCCTAAACTGTAGGGTATCCTAAATTCTAAATATACAGTCTAAATTCTAAATATACGGTCTAAATTCTAAAATGTACGGTCTAAATTCTAAAATGTACATTCTAAATTTAGGGTACCCTAAACTGTAGGGTACCCTAAATTGTAGGGTGCCCTATGAAAGTGCTTAAAATCTTAGGGTATCCTATGAAAGTGTCTAAATGATTAGTAAAAACAAAGAGTAACGATGACGAGGATGGGCATAAAAGTAAAATCCCCAACCATATTTTTGCCCAAGGACCTCTCCAACAATAAATTTTAGCTCAGGACCCGGTGGGCCAAAATTCCAAATAATAGGACTTGCCCATAGATTTCTAAAGTAGTTTTACGGTTTGTCCGTGCTCTATAAGGGAAACGGGGATCAGAACTTAAAAAAGAAACTATCATCCCTCTTATTTTTTTCACTTCCGCGAGCAAAAATAACTGGATATGAATAAAAAGTCCAAATTTTGATAATAATAATAAAAAAAGAAATTCCAAATGCTTTGGACTACGGATTCTCTTGGACTTGTATAAAGTTGGACCGGAAATTACTACCATAAGGCAATTAGCAATTCAAGTGAATATACTTCCTCAGTTCCTCCGTCTCTAAATAAGTATCCACGTTACTATTCCAGCTGGATTTGAAAGATGTTTGTAATTTTCAATCTATAATGCAGAAAATATGTAATATGAATTTTGTTTGATAAAAATTAATGAGTTCTCAAAAAAAAGTAAAAATAAATTGTAGACCGAAAGTTATAGACAATCTAAAAACAAAATCAAAAAATAAAAGTGAATACTTATTTAGGCACAGAGGGAGTACTTGATACTACAATGTGTCAAAACACGAAATGCATACAAAAAGTACACAAGTCAAACGGTCCAATTTTCGATTGATTATCTTTATAGTGGGCCCAATGATGAGGGTTCACAGGATATATGTCAAACGGTCTATAAGGCACGGCATAATCAATGGCCCATTTAGGTCCATATGTGGGTCAGGGTGAACGATGTAACCCATTACCGAACGGCCCAAATACGAAGGTCCGATCCACAACAATTCACACGTTTCTGAAAGCTAAAGGCAGGGTCATGATGGTCTCACCGGGATCCGAATGGTCTGGCCCGCGTGATTTACGGAAGGAAGTTCATGCATGTGTGTCCAAAGAACCGTTACGACACATATCAGAGGACAACTCGTAGCATGTGTTGGTAATTGCCTCAATCCCTAAACGTCAAATGTGACGTTAGCTGAGTGGTTACTGTGCACACGAGGCACGACGGTACTTTGGAGTGTTAGTTTTTTCCTATTTAGTGGCCCACTAGCCTCCACGTTTTGCATAAAGTTTGTTACAGTTGGGACTCCACTAACAGATAAGCCAATTAATAGTAAGGTTCATTATGACAACTAATTAGAATTATAAAATAAAGGAAAACTCTGATAATAAAAGAGTCTTTGATGGATTAGGAGTCTTTTATAATTATCTCTAAGGCCCTCTCCTCTCCTCTATAAAAGATTAGAATACCCACCCCTTCGATATACGGTTTTTCCATCAATTAAAGTATTTGGGTATTCTATAAAGTTAGAGACAGAGAGTAGAAGATGAGCCAAGAATTAAGGTATTTCTAATTAAGGGGTTCGCTCTTTCATATGCTCGATGGTCAAAGAAGGTACGCTTAATTTATTGTTCTTGAGATGTGTTGAATTCAAGATCCAGTTATATCTATTTTCCGCATAATAGATTAAATACAGATATTGATTTTACAGTTGGTATCAGAGCAAAGGTTTTCTGAATCAATACATCTTAGAATTGTACTTCAAGCATACTGCTTTGTTAGTTTTGTCGACTAACAAACAAGCCGAGTTGTTGAACCCAGTATTTATGCTACAGTATTTATGCTACTGATTTATAGTCACGTTTTATTTGATTAATATTCCGAATTAATTAATCGGTTTACATTAACACGAATATGATCATGATTAATTAATCGGTTTATATAGTCATGTTTTACTAATTAATGTCGTTTGGTAAAATTCTCCTCGTGACTTTCAAGATCCACGTGTTGTCGTAATTGTTCAAGTGGATGGAGTATATAATCACCTTGTTTAATTAGTATCACCTTCTGCTGCTAATTATGTCCCATATGTTTTGATTTGTAAAATTCTACCAACCATTAGGCACAACAAGTGGCGAACTTTACAAATCAAGGAGTAAAATTCTACACGTGTGTGATTGGTATTAAGTTTACAACATGATAAAGCAAATCTTGTTTTTTCGTGATCGGTATTTATATACTGTTTTGGAGTTCCCGAATACTTTTTTTTTCTTGTCCAGCAGACATGATCTACCAAAAACAATCATGATAAAACTCGTTGGATTAAAAAAAAAGAAAAAAAGAACCACATTCATGTACGCATATTTTATGCATTCGTGTTTTTTTTTATGTGGTTAGTAAGAGAAATAAATGCGGTAATCACGTGCTTACAAAATTAATCTTTTTCTCAGATTAATATTTTCTGCAATATTATATGATTATTTTGAAGCACTTAATTGAGAGAGTTTTTCTATTACTGTGTTGCAATATATGTGAGATTTATGATAGATTGGTTGAATCTCAATTTTGACTAAATCTAGGGTAAATTTCACATACCTCCCCTGAGGTTTCTGACAATTACAAAGACCTCCCCTAAGGTTTCTGAAATTCCACTGACCTCCCCTACTTTTGAAAATAAATGTCAGATTCCCCCCTCCCGTTAATTTGTGGCTAACGGGGTTAACTTTCCTTCTGAAATTACTCCGTTGCCCATAGCTATATAAAGTCCTAACAATTGCCATTTTCCAGCGATTACTCATTTCAACACCCATCTACAGACTACTACGCACAGAGAGAGAGAGAGAGAGAGAGAGAGAGAGAGAGAATACCAACGCTTCTTATTGAAATCAGAAGAGCAATACGTTGGAGATTGTCACACCCTCAAATTTTTCACCGTATAAGTAGTGCCGCCAACCCTTCAAAGCGAAGACCACGGCTGCTAGCTCTAAATCGTGTGTAGGATAATTTCGTTCATGAGTTTTAAGTTGCCGTGACTCGTACGCTACCACTTTACCCCGTTGCATTAACACGCACTCAAGCCCTTCCCGCGAGGCATCACAATACACGGAGTAGCCAACTCCACGCTCGGGCACAATCAAAACAGGCGCACTAGTTAACCGCTTCTTCAACTCCTCGAATGCCAATTCACATTTATCGTCCCAAACAAACTGCGTCCCCTTTCGTGTCAATCTAGTCATTGGTGCCGCTAAACGTGAGAAATCGAGCACGAACCGACGATAATAACCGGCTAAACCCAAAAAGCTTCGGATCTCAAACACGCTCTTCGGACGCTCCCAATTCAAAACAGACTCGATCTTACTTGGATCAACGGACACCCCATCCCTCGATACCACGTGACCCAAAAACTTCACCTCGGCCAACCAAAATTCACACTTACTAAGCTTGGCATACAAACGGTGCTCTCTCAAGGTTTCAAGCACAATGGAAAGATGAATTTGGTGATCTTCCTTGGAGGATGAATAAACAAGGATGTCGTCAACAAAGACCACCACAAACCGATCAAGATAGGCACAAAAAATGCGGTTCATAAGATCCATGAATGTAGCAGGAGCATTGGTTAAGCCAAATGGCATGACCACGAATTCATAATGGCCATATCAGGTACGAAAAGAGGTTTTGGGAATGTCCTCACGACGGACCCTCAATTGGTGATAACCGGACCTCAAATCAATCTTAGAAAAGTAAGTGGCACCTCAGAGTTGATCAAACAAATCATCGATCCTAGGCATCGGATACTTATTCTTAATCGTGACCCGATTGAGCTTACGGTGAAGTACTTGGACGAATGAACCCCACGTCTTGCAACTCTTGCAATTGCTTCTTCAATTCTCTCAATTCGGCCGGTGCGAATCGATAAGGAGGCATAGAAATTGGCGCGGTGCCTGGAACTAGGTCTATCGTAAACTCGACCTCCCGTTCGGGTGGCAAACCCGGTAACTCCTCCGGAAAAACATCCGGAAAGTCACAAACAACCCGCGGTAACTCCCCACGTGTAGACATATCCTCATCTAGCGTCAAACTAGCTAAGAGGCAAGCGATCGATTCCCTTTCCCGCGGTTCACATAGGTACGGCTCCAACGGTTCCCGACGTTCCACGAAAAATTCGAAACAATTACCCTCCGGTGGACAAATCCGAACCCGACGCTTAAAACAATCGATAGTAGCGTGAAAGGTCGATAACCAATCCATTCCCAAGATAAGATCAAACCCCGTCATGCCCAAGACTATGAAGTCGAACACAAAACGACGTTCCCGGATAACCAACTCACAATCCTGACAAATACGATCTAACGAAGTTCTACCACCCAACGGCGTGTCAACAAATAATGGTGGACTAAGCTCCTCGGACTCCAACTCTAAAGCACGTACAAATGATGCAGCTATGAAAGAATGCGATGCTCCCGAATCAAACAAAACTTTTACAAATGAGTGAAATAAAAGGAATGTACCCCTCATAACGGATGCCTCTGGCGTCTGAGAAGTAGTATGAGGTGGTGGTGGTGGCGGTGCAACTGCAGAAACAGTGAAAACCCGGCCCGGTGTAGTCTGCGCTGGTGTGGACGAACTCGCTCCCTGCTCAACCCGTGACCCCTGAACCGAAGTGGTCTGGCGAAAGTGTGGCTGACTCTGACTACCCCTCTGCTGCTGTCGACCAAACCCCTGCCCCTGCCTCGGCTGCTGAACTGAGCCGGACTCACTACGCGTACCTCCCTGTGGACAGTTCCTAGATATGTGCCCCGTCTTCCCACAATTGTAACAAGACCCTGGTGGTGCGAGACTTTGTAGCTGAGGACACTGTTTGCGAAAATGACCCAGCTGGCCACACCTATGACACACAGCTGGAGGCCTATTCGAGACACCTGAAATAGTACGAGTCCCCGACGAAACCGGTGCCCTGAAAGTTTGCTGACTCTGGGAGGTGTGAAACGAATCCCTCTGCCTCTTCCTATTTTGGTTCACATAACCCCCCGCGGGTGCACTCACGGTAGGAGTCGACGGCCTAGATTCCAATGCCTTAGCACTCTTTTGTTCACCTTCTTCGCTCTCCAAACTCCTAGCCA
This sequence comes from Vaccinium darrowii, assembly GCA_020921065.1. Lineage (NCBI taxonomy): Eukaryota > Viridiplantae > Streptophyta > Magnoliopsida > Ericales > Ericaceae > Vaccinium > Vaccinium darrowii. The sequence goes on from CM037160.1 coordinate 34,973,040, forward strand.
ACTCCACAATATCGGAAAACCTCTCGAGCTTACTGCTCATCACAAACTTTCTAATGTTTGAGTCCAAACCCTTCACAAACCTCTTGCATTTTCTCTCCTCCGTATTCACGAGTTCCGGCGCAAAACGGGACAAAGATTGGAACTTCATGGCATACTCTGAAACGGTCATCATGCCTTGCTCAAGCTTCTCAAATTGCTCTCTAAGTTGCTCTTTGTACGAATTTGGAAAGTATTGGTCCTCGAACTTCACCTCAAACTCGGCCCAAGTTATGTTCTCAACGTCCGGTTCATCAACATTTCGTGCCGCCCTAGCCGCTTTCCTAGCATCCCTCCGCTCCGCAAGAACCGATTGCCACCACTCATTGGCTTCCCCGGTAAGTTGGCAAGCTACAAGACGAACTCTCAGATTATCTTCGGTAATGTCAAGCAAGTCAAACAATTTTCGAATCTCCGATAGCCAATGATTTGCGACCAACGGATCAACATTAAGCCCGTCGAACTTAGGTGGGTCCATGCGACGAAACTCCTTAGCTACTTCCATAGCGCGAGTAGTAGTATTGGCGCTAGGTGTTTGAGCCAAGAGATTATGTGCCGCAAGCCCTGCCACAAAGTCGGTCATGAATGGATTCGGTGGGTTTTGACCTCCCGGTTGTTGCACCTCTTCCTCACGCCTGTCATCTCGACCCCCCGAACGTTCCCCATGTTGACTAGCCTCATCATTAGCCCGCTCGTTTCTACCCCGTCCAGTATTCCGACCACCCCTAGCGGTCGCACCACGTCTAGTACCTCTTCTTGGTGCCATAATTCTAATAAGAATATAAGAATGAAACATCATTAAGTCCAACATTATCTCAAATGAGGTCAAAGCCTCTACGCCAACCCAACACGGGTTACAACTCAACATTATGCTCGTTAACTCATATACATCTCGGTATGCCAATGTGATGATCATGAATGTCACACAAGAACACAATGAATGAGAAAATATGATTTTCATGAGAAAACTTATGCAATGGTTTAAGCCCTAAGACTCGAAGTCTTCCCCATGGTTCCTAAGTATTCGAACCTATGCTCTGATACCAAGTTGTCACACCCTCAAATTTAATAAACCAACTATAAATAAAATCCACGTAGGATAAGACAAAAGTGATACATTTCACCATTGAAAGGTCAAAGTCAAAGTACACTGAGATTCTACAAAGGGTACCCGTACCCATGCATGAGTAATGAAGAGTTAAGAGTTATTACATAAACCAAGTTTAGTCAAAAGATTGAAGAAATTAAAGTTACAAGATCATCTCCCAAAATATATTAACGGTGGAGAGGACAAAATAACTTCATGCCAAAGTATGCTTCATGTTATGCATCCACATGCCAAGCACTCCAAATCATGTGCCTCGCTGAGTACCTGAAAATGATAGGGTGAGCTCACTAGCTCGTAGGAAACTTTTCTACCAATGCTAAGGGTATAGAGAATGAACAATGCACACAAGGAGATGATGATTACAAGTTAATGACCAAAGTATATGTATGGATGAATAACTCAAGTGTTAAATGTCCGTGAAGTACCCAAGTGTCCCACTAGTCCATAGATCAACCCTTAGATTATCACAAACGTATCAAGTGTCCACATTCATTTTTTTTTCTTTGCATTTAACTCTCATTAGTTCATCATTTTAGGTTTGAGAACATTAAATTTCCCTTCCGAGTCTTGTGGGCCTCGTGGAACCCATGTCCGAGTCTTTCGGACCTCGTGGAACCCATGTCCGAGTGAACACAAACAATTTTCTAGTCATCATATCCATTTCAACAAACTCGTGTCCCTCAAGTGTGTCCAAAACATTCACATAATCCATTGTGTTCGAAAACTCGAAGTGTGTCGGTTGGGGCGAAGTTAACATGTGTCCATGAACGTGAGAGATCGAGACAAAACCTAATTCATACCACGATAGACTACCAAAGCTTAGAAGTCGCTTCGAGAAGCTTAGGAAAGACCAATGAAGGCCCGGCGCAAAGGAACATGAAAAATGGAGTTATGAACCTCGAGAAAACCCGACACCTTGATAAGAAAAAGTACATTTCTCTCAAAATACAAAGGCTATGAATATGAGACCAATTGGGTTTGAAAGTAGACTCATAGAGCTTTCTAACGGTTCAAGAATCGCCTTAATCGGAGTTCGGACGAAGCCGGGGCGTGCCCGCAAAGTTGGGTCAAAATCTGCCTTAAGCAGTTGGGTATCGATACTAAGAAAAGGCTGTATCGATACTGGGTGACTTAAATCTTTACAGAAACGCTGGGTATCGATACTCATTAAAGGGGTATCGATACAAAGGCCATCTCGAGCAAAATTTGCAGATTTTCAGATTTTTCCAAAATGGAGGGGGTTTCAACCCAAGCCAAAAATTGAGGTTCCAAACAACAACTACTCATAGGAGAGAGGTATATCAACAACCAATTCAAGGATTTATCAACCAAATACACAAAACCCAAGCTCATTCATGATCCAAAGTCAATTCCATGGAGATAATCAAGTTTAACAAGAGTTTTAGGACAAGAACACAAATAATGCAATCATTCAACCAATATACACTTAGAGGAGGTAGAAGATTGTTCCCTACCTCAAGGATTTGCTCCAAGTCAACCCAAAAACGAATTTCTAGATCCCCAATTTGAGCAATCCCGCTTTTGGTCCTCCCGGTGCGAAAAAATGGTACTCCGGGCTCCCAAACACGCGTAGATGATGATTCTTTGGTCAATTTGTGAAGAAGTTTGATGAGGAGGGAGTAATTTGAGCTCAAAGGAGCAAAAATGGAGGAGAGAGGAGGAGGGGCTGATTTTTGGGAGAAGAAGAGAATGATTTTTGGCTAAAAAATCAGCCACACACATATATATATACACACCACTAATTGCACTAGCACCCCTAACATTCCAATGTGTTCCAAAGACACCCCAAATGCAATCATCAACTCATATTGACCCCGTAACACATTATTTTCATTTCCTCACATTTCCCAAACATTATTTTCGGAAAATTATTTAAAAACACGAGTCCTTACAGAGATCGTTCACTACACATCAAAATCATCGTGTTCAAGATGTAGATTGAAGTGCAGCAAAACCCTAGTTTGGGCTTCCTGGAGATCTAAAGCGGAAGGTCGAAGTGTGCATCTCTAGGTTCGATTTCTCTCTCAAATGGGTGTTTTTAGGGTTTCTCCCTCACAGATCTCCATCTTTGTAGTCATCTCCTTCAAAGACACAGATTTTCTAATTTTCTAAGTTAGTTTTTTTTTTCTTCTCTCTTTTTCGTTTTCCAGGAGTTTACGGGTTTAGAAAGATTTTTCCTCTGTATTTCGTTTCTTTTTCTTTTGATGACGTGCCTCCGAAATTTCTTCTTTTTTTTGGAACATGATGTTCTGGCGTTTGGGGTACGTTTGCTACTCTGCATTTGGGTTCTTTCACTGCCAATTGCTTTCAATTTTTGTTCTTTTTTGGTTTCTGTTTTTCGAATCAGTTTGTGAGTTCATTATTTAGAATGCTTTGAAAAAAATCCAAATAGCTGGGCAATGGAGGTCAAGCATTAATTCTTAATTAATTATTTAGTTTGTGAGTTTGGTGTTTTGAAATTAACCGAATGGCCTCACATGATTAAGCATTAATCCTCCTTAACAGGATTTGGGCACCTAAATTTCCATGTAGCCACGGACAAATGTATACTTTTGCCTTTGCCTTACTCCTTTATTCTTTTTTTATGAGAATTTTTTAGCAAAAAATAAGAATATTCGGCTGGGATTTTTGTAGTGAACACAAGCGAAATGTCCCTTACTCAGTTTGTCAATTCTTACTTATGCATGTTTGGCTTGGATTTTTTTACTTCTTTTGGTACATTTTCTTATCTATTTTTCAATTCTTTTAATTTCAGATATGGTCCTTATGTTTGATCTTGTTCTACACTCCGAGGACAAAATGGTTGGTTGAAGTACTTAATGTTGATTCATGTAGCTATTATGTAATGACATTTTGAAAAACCAGGGTGATTGTGGCTAATGTTTAGGCCTTTTATGTAATGACATTATGGATATGGAATTGGCTTATGTAATTGGCTGATTTTATGTGTGTATTCTGGGTTTAATGGTGATATTTGGAGTAGAGTTTGCATGTGGTGTTTTGGCCTCTCGTGTCTAGCTTTTAATTCTGTTTTCTGGAATTGGTTGATACGGCCTCAATTTCAGTTTTTTGGGCAAACTTTATGCAGTTTCACTTTCAGTTTTCTAGCCTTCGTCAATCCAGTTTGATTCATTTTTTTGGGCTTGGTTGATGTAGTTTTATATTCAATTTTTTGGGCTTCATCGATGTAGTTTGATTCGCTTTTCTGTGCTTGGTAGATGTTGTTTCAATTTCAGTGTTGTGTGTTGTAATGGTGTATGGGATGGCTTTTTATAGTTGGAAGAGTGAGAGGGGGTAATATGGTCCCTAGAAATTGTGAAACTGATGGCATCACCATTTTCTGTTAGTAAAGCAAACAGAAGTTAGAGGAGGGGGGAATCTGGCATTTATTTTCAAAAGTAGGGGAGGTCTGTGGAATTTTAGGAACCTTAGGGGAGGTCCTTGTAATTGTCAGAAACCTCAGGGGAGGTAAGTGAAATTTACCCCTAAATCTATTATTTTCCTAAGTCATGTCTAATAGGAATGCCGAATTACATATTATTATTTTTATGTTGTCAGTGATAAAATAATGTTATAATCACATGCTTATGAAATTTAATTTGTCATAATGTCACACTAGGTTGCTTGTTGTGATGTATGATTTAATTTCGCAGTCGATCATAGGAAGTTTTTCTATCACTGTGTTTGATTTACATGCCATTGAATGGAATATCAGTCACATAAAAGAAAATCTTTCTACTATTGGAGGTGATTGAACAAAAGAAAGACAATGGCATAACTTCGATGACACTAATTTCCATGTCTGTCTTATTGGAAATAATTATTATGCTAACTGTGTATTGGATTGATTGTTCATTGTGGTTGTTATATGTGTTAAGAGTTATTGCTAAATTGTCATTGAAAAATTTTCAATCACATGAAAGGGACGCTAATATTGTTGATTTTATTAGATTGGTGATTGAATTAATGAATGACACCTGCACAACTTGAATAAAATAATAAAGTATTGTCATTGTACATGAACTCCAATCACATAATTGGTTAATGGTGATTGAATTAAATGACAATAGTAAAGTAACAGAGAATGTCGTTGGTTAGTTTGTTTTTTCATGGAGGTTATTGATTTAGTAGTTGCCAAAGTGACCAAGATCAATAAAACTTGTGAATTTCAAGCTACGTGAAGGAATTGTTAAACGGGGTTAATATTGAAGTCAATGATATTCTCGATTGCAGTCATAATTAGGAGAATGAGACTAGCCCAAAGGAGAGTCACATTTAAATAATTATGAACTGGGTAGGGCATGTAATTTGTGCAATTTAACGGGTTATGAATGGATACCCAAAGGTAACATGAATAATTGGTTAAACTACATAAATTACTTCGACCTATATAGGTGATTATGTTGCACCTTAATTAATGAGTGAACAATAGGTATACTTAGGTTTCGTCCAAAGGAGGACATAGGTGATATCAATAGTTCATCATTATAAATGCTAAAATTCTCAAAGTTTTAACGTGAGCATTGTCCAATTTTGTTTTCATGACTATCCTCACTTCACTATACTTTGTGTGTCTAATGTTTAATTCTTATTGGGTCAAACTTGTTAGAGTGTGATGAGCATGATTAATTTGTACTGGGTGTACTGAATCTTGACCTGGCATTATGTGTTGAAAATCTTGTGGATATTATTGAGTAGAGTACTGCAAGACAAGTTAGTCATTTCAATTTAGGCAAGATCGGACTGACTTAGTCTCATGTTCATTAAGTTGACCATGTGAGCAACTTTAAAATTTTTCCTATTACAAACTTCTAATATACTGAAGTTTTTAAAATGTTGTGAAAGGCTAAATCATATCTGCTGATAAGTCTCCTACTGCCGGGAAAAAAAAAAAAAAGTCTCCTACTGGCACTCTTATGGTTGAATTGACTACTATAATATATGATGCAATGCTAGGAACTTTAAGGATACAAGTGAATAGTCTTTCCTCGTGCAGTTTATACTCATCTCACTTCCACCTCAGTTTGGCAAATTCAAAATTTTACCTTTTGAACGAACTAGCTAATATTTGTGTTAGGGAGGAAGTGAGATTTGGGGAGGAAAGATTTCACACTGCACTATCTGTGACTTAAGGAGCTATAAAGAAAAGAGGAAAATAAATGAAAGATTCTTATTCTTGTGGCATAGAAAAAATTGGGGCATATCTACAAGGATAGAATTGAAAGATTGGTGAAGAATGGGATTTCAGAAGCCCTGAACTTCACTAATTTTGAAATTTGTGTGGATTGCATTAAAGGAAAGCATATCAAGCACACAATGAAAGGTGTCACAAGTAGAAGTGGGCTTCTTGAGATAATTCACACTGATATTTGCGAAAATCCTATTCCATATTTTATTGGGCAAAGATATTTTACCACATCTATAAAAGGACTTCTCACATTATGGATATGTGTATCTAATTTATGAAAGTCTTAGGCCCCTTCTCTCTTAGTCAATCTGGGCCATGGCTCTCCCTTCTCTCTTCCAATCGATCTATGCCATGTCTCTCTCACTCTTCCCCCATCAATATCTATGGCTTTCTGTTTTTTTTTGCCGCTGATTTGTCCGGAGGGTGGAAGAGGAGATCTTTTTATGTTTATGTTTTGTATATATTACATTTTTACCCTTGAGTTGCTGAGTGTTATTTTTTTTATTCTGTTTAGGTATAAAAATGAGACTTTTTACCCCCTTTATAGTTTAAAAATTTTATTTTGACCAATAGCGTGTTTAAATATTCGGACACATTTTTTCGCATGTCGGACAAGTGTTGGAGCATGTCCATGTTCGACACTTCTGAGATGCAGATTTGTGAGCCCCAGAGAAGTGTTTGTGCTTCTTAGCCCTCAATCACAAACTCCTTGACTTTGTCTCCAAAATGTAGCTTCGATAGCACATCCTCTGGTACTCATCGTTTTCTGTTCCATTTAAATTTGATTGTCCATGTGGATGAAGTGCACTCGTTCATGCTTTCAATTACAGAGTGGGAGGAATACCTCCAGAGGAGAGCAATTAGAGAAGGTTTTTCTGGTTGGGAGGAGTACATAGCACGTAAAGATGAAATCGACCCTACACTGTGTAGGCTAAGATACAAACTGTACAATGAGGTAAAGTTGTCTCAGAGATCTAAATATTCTTTTCTAAATGCTCTTACATCTATTGTTACGAAAATTTTGTTTTCCCCTCCTCTAGAATGGGTTTAAAGGAGTTAATTGTTAGGAACATATGGTGGAAATTAATTCTTGATTTTCATCCTTTTTGTACATTTTTTTGTGTCTGTGGTAATTATTTAATTTGTCTTATTTTCTTTCCAACTATTCCATAAGGATCTCTCTGTATAAACTACTATGTACCATCACAATAACGTATTATAGTTTGGTTAATGTGAGTGTTATATGTGGTAAGCATTGTGATGGCATCTTACGTATTTGATTTTGGCCTATATGAGTCTCTGTCGAACCAGCCAAAGATACGGAGAGCTTGATTCTAATAAAATTTCAGCAGCTTTTTAAAAAGCCTCACCTTCTTCCTAGGCATGATTTCATCCAAACCTTAACTGTGGTTGCCTAGTATTTATTTTCTTTTTTTATAAACAATTTGCTGTTTCAGTAGCGAACTGTCGGACATCTAAGGTAACTAGAGAGAGATTTACTTTTGGAGAACTTGATATGCATTGTTGGGGATCAGTCCTAATAGCTTATGCTTTTCGGTTATTGGTGATTTAGCATGGCATCAAAGCTCAGGAGGAGATTTTGGGTTCAAATCTATCTTGCATTGGCCTGCTAGTGTGTTCTTTTTCTTCTCCTCTCCATCTTTGGATATTTCATTTCCTCATTGGATGTCGGGTATTACAGAGCTTGATATCCTTTGTTGGGACCTTCTCAGTTTCTTTCAGCAAATTTGTTGACTGCCGTCATAAAGTTTAACTTTTCCTGTTTTCACAACCTAAGCAACCAAATAATCCTACTTAGGCTCCCTTAGGCCTAACTTTTTGACCTTTTTGGCAAGGACTTTTTGGTTCTGTCTTAATTTCTGGTAGATTCAGGTTGAATTTTTACATCATATTGTTTTTACTATGAGGAATCTGAAAATTATATAAACATAGACCAAAGTTGAAATAAGATGAAAGACAATCTTCTGGGGTCTTTTTCCTCTTCTCATTTGAAAATTTTCAACTCTGGTCTATATTTCTATATTTTCCAAATTCCTTTCGCCGAGCCGAACAATGTGATGTAAGAAAGAAAAGTATATTGTAGACTGAGATTTTAGAAAGAATGGTATGTAATGATTCGAAAAAAGAGAATTTAGGAATTGAATATGAGTCTGGGTATTGCGGATAACCTTGCACTGGTGATTCTACTTTCTAGTAAATATTACCAACAGAATAAAGAAACTACACTCCTGGAATTGTTGAGCTTGAAGTGATATATAATTCTCAAAATAGAAATAGAACTTCTTCCCTGCAGTGAGAGTATGAATGATATATAGTCAATAGAATTTTATTTTCTTTCCATTCATTTCCTATTTTGGGTAAATGGTTATTGAGATACTAAGTGCCCTGGCCTCTATCCAAAGGCTAATATTTCTGCATTTTCTGATTTTGGTGGATTACATGTGAATAAACTTTTGTACTTGCACAACTTAGGGTCACGTAACCATCTTCCCTTTTTCCTCCATGCAGTGCCTCAGTGAGAAGGAAACGCACTGCCATCATTTTCGCAACAAGTGCCCCCAATTTGAACAGGCTCCGAAATGCCATTCTGCTGTTGACAGTACCTCATGAATGTTTGTAGCAGACTTACATCTATCTTGTGCATCGGTTTAGAAACCCCCTGTAGTAATTATCCAGCTAATTAGCTTTAATTTGGATGTTCATTATGGTGTGTGATATGTATAACAGAGCTTGTTTTTTGAGTAATGATAAGACGATTTATACCTTCTCATCTGTCTAATTATGACATGCTTGCTTAGGGTGCCAAACAATGATAGAAATTAGCTTTGGATGTTCACTTATGGTGTGTGATATTTATAAGAGTTTGTTTTTTGAGTAATCATAGACAATTTATACCTTCTCATCTGTCTAATTATGACATGCTTGCTTCGGGTGCCGAAAAATTGTTTTAGGCAGTGGTTAATGTAATGTTTGAGGGAAACTTTTGAGATTGTGCCTTCATTTTGATCTATTAGAGGGAAAGAAACTGCGAGGAATATTACTTTGTGAAGACGGCTTCTCTGCCGTGGGGTGGTTGGACTACACCCGTGCAGGCCAGCTGGCTCCCAACCCCATTTCTCAAGTGCCGTCCGGCTAGCTCCAACCCCATTTCGGAGCAATTTCAATGATTTGGATTCATTCCCGTTGCAGAGCTTGTTGAGTACTATAATTGAATACCAAATAACATTCTATCCGAGCACACACATCAGAAAAAAAAAACAAAAAAAAGAGCTCCTGAAGTTATAATCCAGCCAAAGGCATTTTATGAAATGCTGAGGTTGGATATCCATACCAAAAGCTATTATAGATTTGCCCTTCAATTTGGCTTGATGTGCGTTGGTTTTGTTGTGATTTCACTGGCATTGGTTGTCCTTTATGGTCTTTCCGATGGTTTTCGTTAAATGACGATTTTGACTTCCCAGACCGTACTAATATTTCCCTTTGTATCCCCTTTTGTTCAATTTTTAGGCTTTTGGCTTGTCTTTATTGGTAAGGGTTTTGACGAGAATTCAAGTGGTGGTCTGAGAATTCAACGCTCAACAGTGGCCAGATGTTGAGAGTTTTGGGTTTCTCTCAGACACATGTTTTCCCTCGTGGACCACACATAGCCACGTACCCTTTTCTACTTTTACATGTTTTGTTCCCTCCTTTCACCTTCCTTTGCACGAGAGAGAGAGAGAGAGAGAGACAGAGCGAGAGAAAGAGAGAGATGAAACAGTTCGATCTGTGGCCCGTTTTCTTCCGGCGAGAATGGAACCGGAACTGGCCTTTCTTGGTTGGTATCGCCATCATTGCCACCATCATCAGCAACTTCTCACTCGGTCTCCTCGGTACCCTCTCTCTCTCTAGGTTTTATTACTCATTTAAGTGATCGATTCCACAGATTAACAAATTGAATTAAAAAATTGATTGTGTCAAAGCGGAAATTGGATCAGCGGAAATGCCAACGAACGAGAAGAAAATGAAAATCAGTAGAGGAAATTTGTATTTGATGATCGTAATTTGTAAAGATCTTGTGCATGTCTTTGTTCAAGAATGGAGATGTGCGTATATGTATATTAGCTGTGTAATTGAGATACAGTGGAATCCACAGCAGTTGAGGGGAGAGAGAGAGAGAGAGAGAGAGAGAGAGAGAGAGAGAGAGAGAGGTGGACCAAGTGATGGAGCAGCTAGACAACAGCAGAACACGAAGGCATGTGAAATTACAGGAAAACCCTCCTGGCCATCTTTCTTTTCTTTCCCTCCCTTTTTTGTAGACCGTCTACTGTGACTATTTTTTGTTAACAAGTGAAACCTTATTTTGAACTACTCCAAGTTTAATAGTAAATCATTTATTTACAATTCTTTTTACTTATCAAAAAAGTTTACTTCAGACGTCAAAAAATTCAGAGCTGATCTTTATTTAGAACTTATGTTGATACAAAGGAAAGAAAGAAAGGTTACGTATGCCATTGTAAAAAAAAAAAAAAAAAAAATGGGAAAGAAGGTAGGACGTGTTTGAAACTTGTGGAAAAAAACCAAAATATCTAAATCTATCACTGGAAGTAAATGAAATACTAAAAATCCAGAATAAAGTGAAAACCCTAAACTAACGAAAAATATGAACAACTCTAAATCATAAAAACCTACAATGCAAAACCAAAAAACACTCGGGCATCACACTCGTGCAACGCACGAAGCGGTAAACCTAGTAGACAATGTTTGATTTCATGGCTTACCATATTTTGCCCAATTTGGACGATTTTACCCATCAATTTGGTTTGCTTGCTGTTGGTATTTTTGTAGTTTCGGTTGATTTGGTTGTCCTCAAGAGTCTTTTTCCATTTGCTAATACCCCCTCCAAACTTTTCCCATACTGTATCAAGCGCCCCAACAAACTGAGGTTGTCGACGACCACCGACCGCCACTTTCGTGCTTAATTTTCCCCAGGTATTCTATCTCGCACTTAGTTTTTTTTTTTTGGGTGCTAATTCCACCTCCTCTTTGAAAAATTAGGCATAAAATCTGGAACTCCCTTTATCCGAAAAATTAGGGAAGAAGGTTGTGGTAGACAAGGTGGACATTCATGATTGACTACGACTATATGCTAATACTTGAGGCCATATGTTTTACTGCCACTACTACTACTGTTATCTGTCCTATATAACTCTCCTATATAGTTGTTCTATGTCCAGGCTTTAAGTAAATTTATCTCATCGTAATTTCCTAATTAGTTTTCAATTTGGGTCTTTCTATATTTTGCTTTCCATTTTGCAATGCAATTAGTAATTAATTATAGCTTGCAAATATGTTGCTCCTTAGACTGCTAAATATGAAATGAAATTCTACTTAAAATTCCTCCAGATGTGGTAAACATTATAGCAACATGGGAAAGCGGAGGATATCTATTGAAGAAAGCAACAATGAATCTTCTTTAGCAAATAGTAAGTTAGTCGTGCTTAAATTCCTCTAAATAGTGTGTTTCCCATTCAGTAGACATAATCTTTCTCTTCTTTTATAGCAATTTGTCCTCAAAGATGTTAATTAAGTATAACTAACTAACTATACTTTTAAACATAGGGACAGGTAGACGGCCTAGGCGACACTACGTGAAACATTCATTGCAGATCCCTACTGAATCATCTAGATTGCTTCGCCAAAATCCTTGTGATTTTCGTGCTGCTAAAAAATTTTGGCTTGAGCCAAAGGGTTTCTGCTGCATGAGTGGTGAAGTTTCATTGTTCCTACGAGTTGCCCTCCAGAACTCCAAGAGCTCTACACATCCAATTCTGATGAAGCAAAGGAGTTTAGAACATTTGTACGAACATATAACAATACCTTTGCCTTTACATCTTTTGGAATAAAATATGATAAAGACTTGTGTGAAAGGACTCATGGGGTTTACACCTTTAAAGTACAAGGACAAGTCTATCATTTTATCGAAAGGCTGGAATCAACTGGTGATAAGCTTTCTCATTTACAACTCTACTTCTACGACATTGAGCTGAATGTGAAAATAGGCTGAAGTGTTCAAAAAAGCTTCGCGCTTCAACACTGGATAAGCTCATAAAAATTTCACTTCTGAACCCGTATTCAATCTTCTTTAGGAGCCTTTCAAATATAAATGAAATTGACTCTCTTAAAATCATAATTAGATTTGATGCTGGGCTAGATCAAAGAATCTATAATTGTCCTTCAGCCTCTCAAGTTGCAGCTATTTGGGCTCAAGATGAAAGTTCAAGTGAGAGAGAGAGAGAGAGAGAGAGAGAGAGAGAGAGAGAGAGAGAGAGAGAGAGAGAGAGAGAGATTATTGTGTTTACCAGAGAGCAATTTCGTGTACGGTTGTATTTTGCTATGATAATCAATAAAGCACAGGGTACACTTCACAAAGTAGGAGTTTATTTGCGAGAGCCAGTGTTTTCTCATGGGCACCTGTATGTTGCTTTTTAGCTAAATTAGCTGCAAATGTTAGGATTCTTATTCGTCCCAATTCCAGTGATGATGAGCATACAAATTCTACCAGGAATTTTGTGTACCGTGAATTATTAGAACTTGCAGGCTGTCAGTGATCAGGGTTGTGCTAATCTTTTTTTTTATGTTTCTTTTCAGTTTTGGTAAATTCCTGCAAATTCAGTTATGTTTTGGCTTCCATTCATTGTTTTACATTTTGACTAAAATGTTTTGTTACTTTTGCATTTTTAGGATTTCGACCCGCTGCAAATTCGTGCTTGGAGACAGTAGAATCCAAAAATGCACCCATCTACATCCTGTCAAATACCAAGATCTAATCTTTCATGACAACCAGGTATGTTCATTCTATGGACTATTTGATTAATCTAAACATACTTAAGAAAGATAAAGCACTCTATGTTTATCTGATTCATTAAACGAATTTATACCTTTGATCAAATAGAATGCATTTGTCACTCATGATAGTAGGCTCGTTGTTTATTAACATTTTGGACTTCTTTGAAAGACAAAACTAGACATATTTTCCCTTTTCTACATGTTTCTTCTCAATTCTTATGTTTTCGACTCCCTCTCTTCCCATTTCAAGTAGCATTCTAATTTCCTTTTACTGTTTTGTAATTGGCACAGATTGCAACTATATGGAAAAATTCTCAAACAGGTTTTCCAATATCAACATACAAATACTACATGATGACAGAATTCTTTATAGTTAAAGTCTGTGTTCTTTTTTAATGCTTTCCATTATATATCTCAACAGGATGGCGAATAATGGACTTACTGTTTTGAGGTGGAAATACAAAAGATGAATTGGGGTCGAACTTCGAAGCACGGCTCAGATGCATCCTAGAAGTTCAAAATACTCTACTTGGCACCCTTCAGCTATGAATAATTCATGTAAGTGATTGAAAAAACATATTGAATTCAACTTTCAGAAATAATGTATTGATATTAACTAATTCAAAATTATCATTTTTTTCCCATGGATAACGCCTTGATCTCTTATAAATTATGCTTAATTATATTTTCGACCGTGGGGAACTTTCTGCAATATTGAATAAAAGAAATGATATGAAAAAATAATGCCAGTAACAAATACTTCATATATGTGTGGCTAAAAGTTAAAATAATAAGGAAAAAGCAAATATTCAAAGAGAGGAAAAAGGCAGTACTTGATCAGGCAAGTAACCATCTCTCAAAAAATAGAAACAGAAACAACTCAGCATCCTTCGTTGCTGTGAAGACCTCGTCTTTGCCAACTCTGTCAAGTCCTGTTACATTTGCAGTGCTCTTCTTCTCAAAGTGGTGGTTTCCTTCCTACTTCTCTGGCAGGAATCTATCCAAGCTTATCCTGGATTGCTCTGCTCTTAATGGATTGGGCCATGTTGCTCTCGGATTGTTTCCTCAATTTGTTTCCTTCCCGTTAGCTATCAAGTTACGAGGACTTAGTTTATGCATGCAGATTACATAATTTAAATCGTATATACCCAGAGTTTAAAACAAAACCATATTTCCGGGTTATACACTTGCATGCATTAGGAGCACATTTGAGTAGTTATGTTTTAGCATTCCATTATCCAAAGAACTGCTTTGCAAGCAAAGTACACCAACCAAACAAAGTCCATATGCCAGCCTTTTGACTTCCTTTTTTCTTTTGCAATTTTTTATTATGTTTGCATTTCTTGAATCCGTATCCTGTGGCTGATTCATGTGTTTCCGTTGCTTCACATGGTCAGTAATTGCATATTCCAGCGTGATGGCGATGCAAGTTCCCTTTGTGCATTGGAATTTCATGAGGCATGGATGGTGTTCATCTCCAGATGGAGAGATTGTATTCATCGTTGAAAATCAAAACCTGGAATGAGGGCAGAATGCCCGAGTTCAAGAAGATACAAGCTTTGCCCCATTCTCCATGGCTCTTCAGTTATGGCCTCGTGACTATGTAATGGTGGCAATTTCGTGGAATCTAGAAGTTCGGGTTATTGTTTTCCAATCGACCAATAACTCAGACAAGCTGTATGACTGGTTTTAGTCAGCTTGGATGCCAGGGATATATTTTATGGGTCAATTGCTCTTGCTGCTATTCAGTAATTATGCTTGCTCTCTTTGTTTCAAGTAGCGACAATGATAATCGTGAATACTTGATCTCCATTGTAATATGTTGTTACGTATCTTATGCTCTTTCGAAGAGTTGATCAAGTGGAACATACTTAAAAATATAATTTTGTGGGACTAGCTATGAGGACAAAAAGTATGTTATGTTTGGATACCTAGGATAAAAGTATGTTATGTTTGGAAGTGGATATTAATTTATCTATAGAATGGCTATGTTTTGCTTTCGTGTTAGCCACTTGCAGGCTTGAAGACCTGATCTTAAAGTGATTCAGAATTAATATGAAAGGTATCAGATTCTGCATTAATGCTGATCCAGTATTTGTTCATGATAGCTGCGCTTAGCAATATATTTTGAGAAAAACTCAGGACTGCAGGCTTCTTACTAGAACTTTAGTGGGCATAAACAATAGGGCTCCATATTTCCTACGGCAATAACAATCCTTGAGTTATTCCATACTAGATGCGCATGAAAAACAACTCTTCCTTCATTACACCACAGTAGATACACATCTTTAATTTCCACCAACGGGCATACACTCCAATTATCAACCTCGTGCAAAGCACGTTGCTTCATACCTAGTTATCCATTGATATATTGATTGACTACGTAGTCAACGAGTCCTACTACGTGAAACGAGTTCGATGATTGAAATTATGAATTGAAATAGAATTCTTTTAAGGAATTCAAGTAACTGGACATGCTGATAAGCCAGTCACTCGCCGCCATCGTTTCCTCCATCCTCTTCGCTATTTTTTGGGTCAACTGGCAGCTGTGATGCTATGATGGTCGACTGAGGTGGTGATGAACGCGATGGCATCGAAGATGGACCTGCTAGCAGCCCATCCAATTTTCCATTGATTATGTCCAATTTTGCATCCATCTTCTCATTCTGTGATAGTATCAATTTAACTCCAGTACGAAGTTGTTTGACCCCTTCAGATACTTCTTTTGTGTCGATTCCCGAGAGGGTAGTCCACAGTTCTTCTACACCATCCTTGGTTTTCTTCTTCCGGAAGGCCATATAGACATTTGTTGCAGTCTTGATCAAAAGATCAGCAAATCCAGTGTGTACGAGCACACTGGACATGCTGATCTTGCTGCCACTTTGTCCTTCTGTCACATTACACAAAAGATATTGCTGTGGATTGACAAAAGATATTGATCTCATTCTCATTTTTTCCCTCCTCCATGCTCAAAAAATAGTTAATGCATATATAAAAGAATGCTAGAAACATATATGGTATAAGACCCAATTAACCTTGTTCATTTGGTTCATAAAGTCCAGGAATCCTTCCAGCTAGAAGTAGAAGGTCTACCAAATTTTAGTTGTAGAAATTGATGCATTGTGCGTAAACTCCTTCACCAGTACTCAAGCATTAACAAATCAGACCTGAAATGTTTTGGTCCATGCCAATCAAGTCCGAGGCAGTTACTTCGTGGCCACTAGGCCTTTTATAGACATACCGATTCCAAAAGACTATTCTCAAAACTTCCCTCAGTACTCATTGATTAACAACTCAGAATTTGCTTTGTGCTACAACAACAAAAGCTATGGGTAATTGGGAAGGGATTCCTATCCAATGTGATGCCCCTGATTGGAACCACTTTCCTTCACGGCCCTCCTATGATGCCACGGTTAAGTTGATTTACATATTGTGATTGTTTACAAGATTTAGAAAGATTGGCTACGAAGGTATCGATGTCCAATTAACCAAGCACAAAATGCTTTTCACCTCCAATACTTTTTTAACCCTTTCTAGTGTCATCCTATTGCTATTCAAAGAATACATTAGCATCACAAATAAGCTCGATCTGCACAGAATCACAATTAAGAAAGTGAATGATTATAAAAGCACACCTCCATTTGTTGTCTTCATGAGCTGTTCCTTGAAATGTTTCCGAGCTTTGAAGCACTTCTGTTGCACTTGTTCAGCCTTTTTCCCGTATCCAATTTTCCAGAGAGTCTTCCTCAAAGCCTCGGAACCTGCAAAATAAAGATAAAATTAACCCAAGAACAACAAAAGCTATGGGTAATTGGTTAAATCATGACCCCACTGGAGAATACTGTTTTCAACACACACAAACGTGCACAATGGCTAAAAAACAAAAAAAAATAAAAATGGAAGGGATATTCGGAAACGACGGAAAGTAATAATCCATGCCAGCCATTGCTGCCTGTTACCAATTTGATACTTTACACATCCTAATCGTCCATATCAGAAATCAATGGTAAGAATTCATTTCAAATCCGGAATGTCGTAAAATGCTTTTAGACGGTCGGGATGTATTGGTGTGGATTTGGGGTACCCTTGGTGGTGGTGTGGTCATGAATCAAGGCCATGTGATTTCCTTAAAATCAGTGAATCAACTTTGTTAGGATACACTGTCTATTATTGAAATCTTTAACATTCTTTCACAGATAACCATCAAATTAGAAGTTTCAAGCGTGAAACTAAACAGAGCCACGAGATGGATTACCATCTATCCCTTACTGGGTTGATTGAAGACGAGGCAGCGTCCTATCAAAGCCACAGCAAAATTTTCTAAGACGTGAAATCTCCATTTTAT
Source organism: Vaccinium darrowii (assembly GCA_020921065.1). Lineage (NCBI taxonomy): Eukaryota > Viridiplantae > Streptophyta > Magnoliopsida > Ericales > Ericaceae > Vaccinium > Vaccinium darrowii. The sequence continues at coordinate 34,990,584 of CM037160.1, forward strand.
CTTATGCTCGTGCTCTTTCTATACCAGTAAAAGTAATTTTCCTAGTTTTTAACTGGAAAATAGGTGAACTAAACAGAAAATTATGGATTAGAAAATTGTTTCTCAGACTGTGTAACCCCAATACTTTTCACAAAGCACAAAGTCCTTACCGTAGCTCTTCGTAGACAGCAAATTGGCCGCCGCGGCAGCTTGAGCCCCTCGCCTCGACATTACAGGGTTGTTTAGCTAAGAGGGAAGTAGAGAGAGAGAGAGAGAGAGAGAGGGAAGTAGAGAGAGAGAGAGAGTGTGTGTGTTTCTATTGAGGTGGAGGAGGAGGATGACGGTTTGTGATTCTGTTATAAGGACAAAAAGAAGTGCTCTTGATTTCCGATTGGCTGGAGTAATTGTTCCCTAAGGGCGTGTATGGGTAACGAGATACTCTCTCTGTTCGGATTTGTTCGTCTCTCGTTCTATTGCGATTAAATAAAAAAATTAGTGATATATGTAAAGAGAATAAGTTATTTCTACCACAAATGAAAACAAAAGTTTTCAACAAATCGATTGTATTGCACCATGTGTTCAAACAATGGTCTCAAATAGTAAAACATGGACATATAGTGCAATACAATCGATTTAGAAGAAACTTTTATTTTTAACCGAGGGTGGAAATAATTTAAATTCATCTTTAAATTGGTAAGTAATTATATGTCTAATATAGATTTCGTTTCATAGATCTCGATTAGTTCCGTATGAAAATGTTTTTAAAATTACATAAAATATTATAAATTATAAGATATAATCATTTGAAAAGTGACAAGAATTCCAGAAATGGACTAACAAATCCGGACAGAGGGAGCACTACTATTAGGTGCACGCATAATCTAATCTAATGTATAAACGGTGCAGTGCGCACCATCTGTCATGCACAATGCGGTGCAGTGCGCACCATCTGTCCGTCCAATTCACTTCTCGGATCCGACCATCCATTGTTGAAATGAACGATCGGATGGTGTACTACACAGTGCAGTGCATTTTGTTCACTGCACCATCCCCTAATGCTCATTAGACAGCCTTTTACTTTTATTGGACTAAACGTAATCCGAATTAACTATTCATGCGCGGCGAGACCCAAACCTAAGTCCCGACACTGGTGTGGTGGTGTCCTACATAATAGGATTGTGGTGTCATGTGGTGCGAATAAGTGACGGAATATCATACTTGGACCCCATTTTTTTGTACCCAAATAAGAATCATGATCAATGCATTCGGATCCTCTAAACAGAATCAAACCGCGTCGTTTCAGAAGTGTGTTGTGAGAAAATAAAAAAAATGGCGGGTATTTCGATTTTCGGTGCACCACCTTGGCACCCAAGGCCATTACTTTTTGAAAAGGAAAATGTAAACAAGAAAGGCACAAGAAATGCTTAATGCTGCGTTTCCGTACATGGGCATTAAATGCTGATATCCCTGAGCAATAATGTCTGTTAGCACATTTATCTATACGATTATACGTATTTTCTTACTCCCTCCGTCCCTAAATTTTTGACTTTTTTGGGATTGTGTGTCATTTTAAATTGCTTATATCTTTTTATTTATAACATTTTATGTGATTTTGAAAACTTTATTTAATAGAACTAATTAAAATCTATCAAACAAGATCCATATTGCATATTTTTTGACATTTACATTGAAAGATATAAGCATTTGAAAATGGCACACTGTCCAAAAAATGTCAAAAGTTTAGGGACGGATGGAGTAGCAAGCATGGTCGCGTGTACACTTGGATCAGTACAGTACTCCATCCGATTTTTTATTTATTTATTTAGGTATGCGTGGTACTTTTCAATTATCTATTTTTTTCAATTTATAATATGTTTCACGATTTTGAAAACTTAAGTTTAATAGAAGTCATCGAAGATTATCAAAAAAGATCCATATCAAATGCTTATAACATTATACATTTGAAAAATATAAATAGTTTTTTGAGGTGTCGGGAACAGTGAAAGTGTACAAAAAATTCGGGATGGAGGTGGTATATAAGATAATAAGAACCTTCCCGTGAAATTTTTTGTACTCCTATCGTCGTACATGTGCCGTCAAACGACATGGACAGATTATAGTAGTACTAAATACCGAAGCAATAAGTTTGTGTATTTTCTGTTTTGGTTTATTAATATAAGTTTGTGTTTGGTCAAAAAAAAAAATACCGAAGCAATAAAAATAAAAAATTATACTCCCTCCACCCCTTTTATAGGCTTTTTTCAACACGCATTTGTGTGGTGCCGGGCCAATGTTTTAGAGAAGGCCCAGGTGACGGTGCACTGAATGTATGATGACAACATTTTCTCTAAATACTGAATTACATTGTCCAATTTTTATTTTTAGTTTTTTAGAATTGAGTTAATTTTATAGGTTATTTATCTTGACAAAAAAATTTGCAAAATAAAATTTATGATAGTAAAAAATTAAAAAATCAGTGAGAAAAGAAAATAAATCAAAAGTTACCAGATTTTGTTGAAGTTATTTTCAATTTATTATGTACTTTCTAACTTCGCTTGTCTAGTAATTTTTTTGATTGTAATCATGATGACCAAAAGTAAAGAAAATATTAATTTTAGTAAAGCGGAAACACCTTCTATTGTAGCATGGGCCTGTAATTTTAAGTTTGTGTGTGTCAAACCTTGAAAACTAAAATTGCTTGCATTTCATTAGATGCAGGAGGTGTTTGGTATACTCATTTTTCAGCTGTTCATTTTTAACTTTTGTTTTTGGGCTTTTTAGATTACGATCACAATGTACTTTGAATATCATAGAATGTTTGGGAGATACGTACATAATACGTTCTGCTGGTAAGCAAAAAAAGGGAAAGTGAAAAAATTACAAGTCGAAAAGCTCCTTACCCCACTTTTGGCTTCTCCTCTCTAATATCAAAAAACCAAAATCCATTTTCACAGAATACATTTTGGATGTCCAGCCAAAAATGTAAAAATAAAAGTTAAAAATGAGGTATCCAAATAACCTGTAGTAAATTAATTAGTAATTTAATTCTTGAATGAATTGTTTGTGCACAATTTAAAAAGTCAAGCACTAGCTGTTTTGTGGCAGTGGTGCACTGATAAGTATAACATGGCAAATGGACTGAATGTTTTCACAATGTAAAGGCAAATCCACTTGTTGTACAGAAATAGCATTGTCACGGACATTTTTTAGCTCGCTATAATGTCAAAAACTCACAAAGTAGCATTGATGTTACATTGGTTTGGTGACATATTTGCATAATCTCAAAATTAGACCAATAAATTAAGCCCATCTCATTTTTTTCAACGGCAACCAACCGGCTGAAATGATATGGTACGTTGGGCATTTGTAAAAAGTTGATACGAAATTTGGTATCAAGAATAGCATTGTCAAAATTTTCCATTGCATTAATTTAGCACAAGGGTGGGGAGGATTTTGCAATTCTTGATGCAAAATTTTGACTTGGATATGTAGGAGATTTGGCACTAGCTAAACTTGCTCTAATGGAGTGTTCTCATAATTCACCTGTCCTTTTTAATCAAACTACTTTGTATTAGTTAGGTTGCTATAATCTTTTTACATTCTCTTATAGCTAGTCTTTCACAAATGGAATGTAAAAATACTAACAAAGCATTACTGTCTAGTCTCTCCGTCTCAATTTATTTGCCCCTCATTCTACTCTTATCGGAGTGTATATAATTGGTAATTAGTTTCATATGTAATATAGATATTGGTTAATATATCTGGATTAATCCAATTGACGTGTTTGCGATAACTATGGATACATATTTTATATTCTGGAGTTATTTGGTAGCACAAAAGTCTAGGGATACACAACCAACCATCCATAGCGCCTCACATACGCACATGTGGGGCCTACACACAATTATAAGGTAGGCCTCATTTTTGTAATTTTTGTACATGAGAGAGTTTGCGAATATATTGATTAATTATTCACTCCCATGCGATTGATGCTCTTAACGGTATTTTGACCAGAGACATTAGAATTGTTATGCTCGCAGTTTGCCAAGCATGCTCCTCTAATAAGGACTTATGATCAGAGTAATCATAGTGAAAAAATTGTTTCAACTACCTGTCCTACTACGGTACCTATGCTGAAATACTTAGAGGTGAATCCAATCAGTGGCGGACGCAAGATTGAAGTCAAGCAGGGGCTGAATCACGTGTATTTTTATATTCATAAAAATATTATATATTTTGTAAGTATTTATCGCTACTTGCGAGGTCCGAATAAGAGACGATATTATGTGAATGTGCGTAACCACCATTAATCTTATAAAAGCAACCTAAAAAATGATTGATAACTTCATATTTTAGGAGTTTTTACCTCACACAAATAATTTTAAGAATTTTTTTCACTCAAGGGACTTGCAAGGGCCAATCCCGTAGATTTTTTTTAATTAACCTGAAAAACTAGTATAACACGTGAAAAAACTTAGAGTTGTGTACGGGTCGGGTCCCCCGCACCCCCTTGGTACCACCCCTGAATCCAATGGCAAGACTAATAAGCGTGGTATAAATATTTTTGTAACCTGATCCTTTGTACTGGAAAAACATTTACTTTTCATCTTCATGTTAACAATTTTATGGAGGCCTTTTACGTAATACTCCTTCCATGATAAGCTCCTATTAAACAAAATTCGCTGTTTTGATAATTCCAAAAATGTAAAAAACTAATCCCTAGAAACCCAATGCAGGTCTAATATTACAACAGAAAGTTGTATACTCGAAAAATACGGCAAATTTTTATTTTTTATTTTTTTTTTGTTCAACGGTCAGGGGTTGTTCGGAGCCAGCTTAAGTGCACCTCGTCTATTTCCATTTCCGGTCCGGTCAAAGGCAGAGCATCCACACCAAGATTATAAAATACGCAAAGAGATTTTTCTCTAATAACTTGACCCCAAGAGGTTGCCAAATTTTTAAACTCAAAATGTATAGGTTTATAACTCATCCTTATTGCCACTTGAGCTATCTCTTACGGTTAAGTATAGCTAAGTTTAAAACCTTATACTCCCTCCGTCCCAAATTTCTTGTCCACTTGCACTATTCACGGCACATCAAAAAATGGTTTATATTTTCAAATGTACAATTTTATATATTCAATATGGATCATATTTGATAGTTCTCAATTAGTTTTCTTAAACAAAATTTTCAAAATTATACAAACATTGTACATCAAAAGATAAAATGGACATGCATGTAAGTAAAGGGACAAGAAATTCGGATCGAAGAGAGTATAGAAAATCTTGTTATGTGATGTGAAGCATAGGAATTGTAAACTGTAACGTGGTCCCTATGAGGCAACTTTCCCAAGATTGATTTGGTGGACCTCCATGTGTTTTCCTTTGCAATGTAGAATTTAAAATGTGATTTTTATGGTCCCACACGTTTCGTATATTGCCAAAGCTATCCTTTTCTAATTAATTTGCATAAGAATCACCTGCATGGCTTACCTCTCACACCATGCAAGCATATCTACGTGAGAGCATGCATGTACAATATATTAGGTAAATTTTAAATTTGTGTGAGTCATACAATTGTAAGTGACATCCACCAATGTGTTGGAGAAGTACCAATGAAATGCCATGTGGAGGTGATGGTGCACTGAATCTATGATAACGTTTTCTCTAAATACTGAATTAATGCATTGTCCGATTTTTAGTTTAGTACTAATGAGTTAATTTTATAGATTATTTATCTTGATAAAAGAATTTGCAAAATAAAATTTATGATATCAAAAAATTAAGAAATCACTGAAAAAAGAAAATAAACCAAAAGTTACCAGATTTGAAGAATCCGAGAATTTTGTTCATCACAACAAATTTGTGAGGTCCTTGTCATTCGAGTATTTTTGTCATCCCCATTATTGCGCAGTTTATAGAAACACAACCATCAATCCACAATCCAATCCACAACTCCTCCCATACACCTGGGACCCTTCTCTAATTTGTGTGTGGGCCCCAGGTGTATGTGAGGGGTTGTGGTTGGATGGTTGCGTACCTAGTATTTTTTTTCTTGGAGTTATTTGGCAGCCCAATAGTCGTACACAACCAGCCGTCCATAAACCACCCCGCCCACCCCCCACGTGCACGTGGGGCCCACGCACAATTATGAGGTGGGCTCCAAGTGTATGTGAGGGGTTATGGATTGGGTTGTGGTTGAATGGTTGTGTAACTAGCATTTTAATTTGTAACGTGGTACATTATATATATGGTGAGCGAATATATCAAGTAATTATTCACTCCTATGCAATTGATGCTCTTAGGCCGAGTTTTCCAAATGATAAAATCTAATACTTGATTTTATCAAATGACACTTGATTTTATTAAATGAGGAAGAAATTTAATAATATGAAAGATCTTTAGCATTGTAAGGAGACTTTAGAATTGAGGACTTATCAGAGTAATCATAGTGGGGGGTTCATGGTGAAAAAATTGTTTCAACAGCTTTTAGATGGAAACCTTTATCAGATGGGGATCATTGCAATCAGAAAACTTCTTGTCCTACCACCAACGCTGAAATTCTTGAAAGGTGAATCCGATGGCAAGAGTAAGGATGGTATAAATATTTTAGTACTGCTGGAAAAACAATTCATTATCTTCATGTTAAGAATTTTATGGAGGCCTTTTACGTAATACTCCTTCCACGACAAGCTCTTATTAAACAAAAAATTGCTTTTTTGATAATTCCAAAAATGTTAAAAAAACTACTCCCTGGAAAACCCAATGCAGGTCTAATATTGCAACAGAAAGTTGTATACTCGAAAAATTACGGCTAATTTTTTTTTTTTGTTCTAACGGTCAAGGGTTGTCTAGAGCCAGCTTAAGTGCACATCGTCTATTCACATTTCTGATCGGGTCAAAGGCAAGCCATCCATACCAAGACTGTAAAACTCGCAAAAAAAAATTCCCTTATGACTTGACCCCAAGAGGTTGACAAGTTTCTAAACTCAAAATCTCTAGGTTTATGACTCATCCTTATTGCAACTTGAGCTGCCTCTTACGATTAAGTATAGCTAAGTTTAAAAGCTTATACTTCCTTGTCCCAAATTTCTTGTCCACTTGCACTATTCACGACACCTCAAAAAATTGTTTATATTTTCAAATATATAATGTTAGTTATCTATTGAATATGGATCTTATTTAATATTTCTCAATGAGTTCTATTACGCAACAGGGAGTGGTTCCATTAACACAATGAACAACACAACATTTGACACAAAATTTTTTTTAACCCCACACAAATGATCGGAGCCGTTCAATTTATTTAAAATATGTTTTTAAGATTACCTATAAAATATCAACTCATTTGAATATCGGTAAAGGCTTGATCAGTTCGTTTAGTTGATTCCTGTCAAATTTTACCGGATAAATTTGACTGAACCGATCAAGCCTTTTCCGATATCCAAATGAGTTGATTTTTTACAGGTAATCTTAAAAACATATTTTAAACAACTTGAACGGGTCCAATTGTAAGCGTGGGGCTCCGATTATTGTTGTGTCAAATATTGTGTTATTCGTTGTGTCCATGGAACCGCCCCGTAAACAAAATTTTCAAAATTGTAAAAAATATTATAGACAGAAAGATATAAGATGGGTATGCATGCGCGTAAAGGGACAAGAAATTCGGGAATGAGGGAGTATACGAATCTTGTTATGTTTTTTTTTTTTTTTTTTTTGAACAGATAAATCTTGGTATGTGAAGCATATGTATGGGAATTGTCAACTGTAACGTGGACCTTGTGAGGCAACTTTTCCTAGATTGATTGGCGGACCTCTATGCGTTTCCCTTTGCTTTATAGAATTTAAAATGTCATTTTTATGGTCCCACATGTTTCGTATATTGCCAAATCTATCCTTTTCTAATTTGCATAAGACTCACCTGCATGGCTTACCTCCCACACCATGCAAGCATTTCTACGTGAGAGCATTTATATGTATTTCCTTAGGTAGCTGGCATGATATGCTTCATCAATTATTATTTTTGGATAGGCAAAATGTTTATTCTTGAAAACTTGACAAATGGTACATTAAGTTAGGAGATAGGGGAGGGGATTCTAACCAAAGTTGGAGAAATTAAAACAACTAATTAATGAGTTGAAGCAAAAAAACACAGAGGGCCAAACCTAAAACACCTAAAGCCTAGTCCAAAAAGAGCATGCCCAATACATACAAATAAGCACAAACCATAATGTAGCTGAAACCCTAGCCGCCTACCACCTACAGCTCACTGCTGCCGGTCCAACACCCCAAAACGCCGACCTCCAACTAGCCGCCACAAACGCTACCCCCATCCACCCTTCAACAGCCTCAACCACCCATTACCATTAGACTAGGAACCAGACTCACCCAATAATGAATACCGGCGGGTGGATTGAAGCCACCAGATGGAGATTGAATGGAGAGGAAACTAGCAACAACTAACATCAAAGAAAGCCACCAAACTAATGATAAGTTCCATCATTAATAAGCCCGCTGGGGCCCCACACTCATATAAGGATATTTAGCTTTAGGGACAGAGTCGAGAATTTCACTACACAGAGGTGAGTTTTTTTTAAAAAAATAATACTTTGTAAAGGCAAGCCTAGCTCCATCCATGTTTAGCATAATTGAAATAGTGTTTAAAGACCACGTACAGGAGAATTGAATCAGTCTCTGTTATTGTTTTCATTTAAATGAAGCTAAGAATGAAGTCAGAAGGGGGCTAGTAGGGGCCATCAGCCCTCATACAATTTTAAAACACTACTATTACGTTAAAAGAATACGTGTGATCAAACTACTGCCCCCTCTTCTTTTTTTTGTTTGTTAAAAACAGTAATAGTATTAGTTTTAATATTTTTCGAGCTATGAAACAACTCTGTACTAACATAGACAAAAATAGATATACACTACTTTTGGATTTCGCACACCCAAAGAAGTCGTCCCTTGTATTTTTCACGGCTGTCACGCGCGTTATATATCTTTCTCAGTTGCATTGGGATACTTTTCCCAAACATTTCTGTTATTTTATTGTTACTTAACAACTAACTATTTTTGTTGCATCGGTTGAACATAAGATAGGCAAATAGTGCAATATAAATTATCTTTTTATTATGTATATGCTCCCTCTCTCACAAAATGCTCACCCTTTATTGGGAACCGTTTTGCGTCGCAAAAAATAATGTACGTACGAGATTTTTTCTGAAACAAAATTACACCGAATTTTTTTCTTCTCAATGAAATCTTTTAATACATTATCTTTTGCATGCAAAATGCACAATTTCAAATAAGGGACAAATAATTTGAGATGGAGAGAGTATGCAGTGTCTTCTTAATTACTCTCACGGATTGAGGCCCACACAATAACAACCTATAGAATCTTCAATTTTTTCTATATTACAATTAATAAAGTCACATTAGGCAGGTTGTTGATAAAGCCACACTTGGCTAAAATACCATATTTTAACTTAATTTTTCCAATTTCCGTTATGATATATTTTCAAAAAAATTCCTATAAAAATCCTTACGGACCCAATTTCACATGTTCTTTTTGGGTCTCTAAAAATTAAGGATTGGCCCTTGAGGAGTGTAAGAGAAATTCAGGCTTGGAGATTGTTCGAGAAGACAGTATTTTACAATTAGATAAATTTTTGTCAATTAAGGTGGAAAGAAATTGGAAATAAATATAAAACTTTTTCAGCTTAACTAGAATCGCTCCGGGAAAATAATAATATACTTACACAAAAAGGCTTGTTTAATGAATGACAATAATGGGCCAATTTACACAACAACCCATCTAAGGGTTTAGGATTGAATTTTCAGCCCATAGAATTGGGCCCGTTGATAAATGACAATGGCATGCGAATGATACTTGAAGTCCAAACCAATCTGACCCAACCCACAATTATATAAACTACTTTTTTTTTCCCCCCGAGGTGAATCCACAATTACCCTTTTTTTTTTTCTTTTTCTTTTTCTCCAACATCTTCATAACATCAAAACACATGCATATCCATACACGACAAGAAATACAGCTCGACCCCAATAATATACTCATTTCCATATTAAAATAACGAAAGAAAAGGGAATTTTAAATCATGGGTGAAGCAATGGAGGCGACGATGTACTAGTGGTGTGGTGGTAGCAGTGACAGTGGTGGCATGATGGTGGTAGCGACGACAGAGGTGGTGGTGCAGAGGTGGCGATTGTGGTGGTGGTGGTAGTGGTAGTGCATCGATGAAGTGTTGGTGCTAGCGACGATGAAATAGAGGTGGTGGTGACGACGGTAGTGGTAGTGGTGGCAGCAATAACAATGATATATGATTGATGGCAATGGAGGCGACAGTGGTGGCGACAGTGTACTAGTGGTGTGGTGACGAGGGTGCGAAGGTGGAGTGACAACGGTAGTGGTGGTGGACAGTAGTGGCATGGTGGTGGTGGTGGTGCACCGATGAAGTTTTAGTGCTAGTGACGATGAAATAGAGGAGGTGGTGGTGGTAGTAGCAGTGATGTCGGTAGTGGTAGCGGTAACAACAGTGATATATGGTGGTGATAGCAGTAGTCGAATGGTGGAGGCGATGGTGGATGGTGGCAGTGGCAATGATTGTGGAAGGTGGTACATAAGTACTAATATCTGCAGCCAGAATTAAGTATGGACCATACTACTTAATTTTTATAACTTTTTAACGCTACATATTAAGAGCCACTTAAAAAATTAAGTAATATAAAATATAGTTATTAAACCAACTAAATTACATATTACAATAATTCATTTAATTTTAAGTGCTAAATTAGGGTATCAAAGAAGCTCTTCTAGTAGGGAGGGATCTAAATAAGTTCGCCTGCATATTAAAATTTCATCATTAGAATAATATGGGAAACTGCCTCCTTAAAGTACTTCTACACAAACAATAACATCTAGTCGCACGCCACATATCACGCAATTTTTTTGTGTACATGTGACGATGATGGTGTTGACTATGGTTGGTTTGGGCGTTTGGCAATGATAACGATGATGGAGCCGGACCGGCATCGATTGCGTGGTGGTAGGCATCGACGGACAACGGCGGTGGTGGTGGTGACTAGTGAGTGGTGATGGTGAGTCGGTTAGTGAGAAGTGAGAAGTGAGAATGTGAGAGTGGGAGAGAGAAGATAGAGGGTGGCGCACATAGATTTAGGGTTGAAGGAAATATTTATGGGTTTATAACATATATAAACAGTCCTCTTCTAATAAGGGATCCCTTATTTTGCTACGGTAAGAGACTTTCAGTAGTTCACCATTTCCCGATTGAACTTTGATGATCCGAACTTCCAATGTGTTTTTAAGGGTCCAATATCATAAAAAAAAAATGACCGAGAAGGTTTTCATTTGAACAACTTTTCATAAAAACCGCACACATATATGTATATACACACACAAAACTTCACCTCCAAACTCCCGGACCCTGTTAAGTTCCGGACCTCCACCTTCCCAATTTTTTTTTGAAAATCCGAATTGTTAGATGTGTTTAAAAGGTGTTTTCAAGGTTCAACGCGAAGATTTGGCCAAAAAAAATACCCGGAGGGGCTTGATCGGAGCTGTTTTTAGCGTTTTTGTGAAAAACAGCTCCGATCAAGCCCCTCCGGGTATTTTTTTTTTGCCAAATCTTTGCGTTGGACCTTGAAAACACATTTTAAACACATCTAACGGTTCGGATCGTCGAAATTTGGTCCGGAAAGTCGAAAATACCCCTAGGTCTGTAACTTAACTAAGTTAAGGGAATTTGGATAGGAAGTGTTATATATATATATATATATATATATATATATATATATATATATATATATATATATATCCGGAAAGTCGAAAATACCCCTAGGTCTGTAACTTAACTGAGTTAAGGGAGTTTGGATAGGAAGTGTACTATATATATATATATATATATATATACACCATACTTCTAGACTCACCTTTTCCGATCAAATTTCAACGATCCCAACATATATATATATATATATATATATATATATATATATATATATATATATATATATATATATATATATAGAAACCCCTTCCTATCCAAACCACTATTTACGGACCTAACGTCCAGACCTCCACCTTCCCAATTTTTTTTTTGAAAATCTGAACCGTTAGATGTGTTTAAAACGTGTTTTTAAGGTCCAACGCGAAGATTTGGCAAAAAAAAAATACCCGGAAGGGCTTGATCGGAGCAGTTTTTCATAAAAACGCTATATTAGTGTTTTTATGAAAAACTGCTCCGATCAAGCCCTTCCGGGTATTTTTTTTTTTGCCAAATCTTCGCGTTGGACCTTAAAAACACGTTTTAAACACATCTAACGGTTCGTATTTTCAAAAAAAAAATTGGGAAGGTGGAGGTCCGGACGTTTTAAAATCCAGGAGTTTGGATGTGAAGTTTTTTGTATATATATACTCCGGACTTCCAGACCTCCTTGATCCGAGCATTTTTTTTTTTACAATCCGAACTGTCCAATGTGTTCAGAAGGTGTTTTCAAGGGTCCACGCAGGAAATCTTCAAAAAAAAATAATGGGAAAGGCTTACAGTTTTTGCGAAAAACTGCTTGGATCAAGTCATTCTCGGTATTTTTTTTTTTTTAAGATTTCCTGCTTGGACCCTTGAAAACACCTTTTAAAAACATTGGACGGTTCAGATTTCCCAAAAACAAATTTTAAAGTGATTCCTCGCGTTGGCCATGGAAAACATGTTTTAAACACATTGAGCGGTTTGGATTGTCGAAATTTGGTCCGGAAAATAAAAAAGGGGGTGGTCCTCACGGAGGAGATCTTTGAGGGAGTCCTCAATAGAACATCTTCCTATATATATATACACCACACTTCCCCTCCAAACTCCCTGAACTCAATAAAATCCGGACCTCATTGATATCGATCGAAATTCGATTGGGATCAATGAGATCCGGAATTTAACAAATTAAGGGAGTTTGGAGGGGAAGTGGATTGTGTATATATATATATATATATATATATATATTTTCTTTGACAAATCCTCGTGTTGGACCTTAAAATCACGTTTTAAACACATCTAACGGTTCGGATCGTCGAAATTTGATCCCGAACAAAAAATCCCGCACCGTAGCCTATATAAAGGAGCCCTTACTAGATATGCTTTGTGTATATATATATATATACACCCTTGATCTAGTCAAGGATTTCGAATTGAAGAAAAATGAGTGTTTTTAAGGTTTTAAAACGTGCTTTTGCATCATCCGAACCGTCCAATGTGTTTAAAATGTGTTTTTAATGGTCCCTGCGAGAAATCATAAAAAAAAAAAAGACCGGGAAGGGCTTGATCCGAGCAATTTTTCAACAAAATTCTGCATATACTCTTTTATGAAAAACAGCTTGGATCAAGCCCTTCCCGATATATTTTTTTGATGATTTCTCACGAGACCCTTAAAAAAACACGTTCTAAACACATTGGACGGTTCGGATCATGAAAATTTGACCTGGAACTAGGAGTTTCGGAATTAGGGATCCCAGACTAGATAAGAACTATATATCTATGGCCGGTTCCGCTAACACAACCTTTAACATAAATTTTGACACAAAATCTCAACCTTTAAAATGAATGGCTCGGATTAAAACATTGAAGTTGCACTCTCTCTCACTCCTCTCTCCATCTCATCCAATCCTTTTTCTCTTCTCAACCAAAATCACGTTCTCTCTCTCTATATTTTATTAAACCCTTCCACTTCCCTACCGACCCTGGAGTCCAGCAAGCCCATCTCTCTCTCTCTCTGGGTTCCCTGTTTTAAAAAAAACGATAGAACAAACGGCAGATTTGGCAGCTCCGACGAAGATTGCAAATGGATTCGGTAATAGAATAGCTGCATCCCTCTCTCAAAGCTGAAACTCCTATAAAAACGGCAGATTTGAATGATAAATTTGGGGCTTTTTTGGTTTCTACAGCTCCGACCTGATCAGACTTCGAATGCAAAACTTGGGCCATTTTAGGGATTATTACGTACCCAATATGGTTTTGATTTAGCAATTGTATGACTGTATGAGAACCCCATAAACTTCGATGGTTAGTCTTTTTTTAACAAAACATTGTAGTTCTGGATAGGAGAATTCTGTTAACAAATGAAATTTGAAGTTCTATCTCCGAAAATTGTAATGGAAAGGGGTGATTTAATTTGATAAAAAAATTATGTGGTCTGTGCAATTTTATTTGTCCCAATTTTTTCTTTCATATACAGATTACGTGGGGGGAGAGAGAAGAAACCTAATAGAGGGAGGGAGAGAGAGAGAGAGAGAGAGAGAGAGGGAGGGAGAGAAGTGATTTTGGTGGGGAAGAGAAAAGGATTGGGTGAGATGGACAGAGGAGGGAGAGAAAATGCAGCTTTAATGTTTTAATTTGAGCCATTCATTTCAAAGGCTGAGATTTTGTGTCAAAGTTTGTGTTAAAAGTTGTGTTAGCGGAACCGGTCCCATATATATATATATATATATATATATATATATATATATATATATATATATATCAACTTCTAATGAGGGATCTCTCATTTTAAATAAAGTGAGGACCAAGCAATTTTTCCACTTTCCAAACTGAATTTTGACGATCCGAACTGTTAGATGTGTTTAAAAAATATTTTTAAGGTCCACCGCGAGGATTCGTCTAAAAAAAATACCCGCAAGGGCTTCATTCGATAAGTTTTTGTTAAAAACACTATATACAGCGTTTTTAACAAAAACTAATCGGATGAATCCCTTCTAGGTTTTTTTTTTTACGAATTCTCGCGGTGGACCTTAAAAACACATTTTTTTACGAATCCCTTCTAGGTTTCTTCTGCTAATTTGATATATTTGTTTTTGACTTTTTGTCTATAGATGAAGTGAGAGTAACGAGGCCAACTACTACTCAATATTGTTATAGCAGCAGTAGCAATGAAAGCACCCCGATGATGCGCGTGAAGCAAACTATAAAGGGAAGGTAAAACTCAGCAAGCGGGAGAGGTTCGTCAATCCTTTATAGCATAAAAAAGTGTTTCTGATACGTTAGGATGGGATGTATTTTGTTCAACTATTAGTTTTCTAATTGATACATGATAGGGCAACCTGTTCAGATCACTATAGCTGACCACACATTAGCGCAAAGAACTTGCTGCTCACAAGTTGACTTACTTTAGATTTATGAAGTGATTTCCTGTTTTTTGTTGGCTTATGTCGTTCTCTTTAAGTTGAGGGCTGACCACGCATTAGCACAAAGAACTTGGTGTTCGCAAGTCAACTTACTTTAGATTTATGAAGTGATTTGCTGTTTTTTGTTGGCTCATGCAGTTCTCTTTAAGTCGAGGGCTAGATATATATGCTGTGACTATGAGTAATTATGAACTATCGACGTTGCTTGGTAAATCCTTTTCTACTGGATTGTGCTGAAATTTTTGGCAGTGTTTGGTAGGTTAGAGTGATAGACATGGTTACAACTACAAGGCTGAAAACTCAGACTTGTCCAGATTTTAGCATAGAAAAAAATGAAACTTCTGTCTATGGAATTTAAAACTACTACTATGTCTATCGGTGTTGCCACCGTAGCCAATGTCTACTTACACATGAAAACCAAGTCGTGATTCATGGATCCTAACCATTGACAAGAACCCAATAAATGTTGTGTTTCCTATAAATGGAAATGACGCACCCAACATGTATGTTCTGTCGTAGCTATTGGAATGCACGTCCATACACAACGCTTAGTATGTTGAAGCTGAGGAGCTTTTGGCACAGAGCAAACAAAAATTATGGGCGTCGGGTTACAAAAGTGTGGCGTGTAAAGGCGCAAGCAAATGAATCTCTATGTGTGGAGAGAAAGATGGAAAAAGAGGTAGCTCAAGTGATGGTGTTTGAAAAAGTTGATGAAGAAAAATTGAGCACAAGAAGAAGGGTCACTTTCGCACCAAATTTGGTTTCGGATGTTTTCGGTTAGGCACTCGGCGAGGGGGTGCGAGGTGCCCGAGCAAGGGGGTACATTTCACTTGGGAAAAGGGGTGTTTGTTGGGATTTTTCCCAAGTTAAATGTGGACTTTGGAAAATAGAAAAGAAAAAGAAATTAACAGCATTAGTTTTGCATTGGAATGTGAAGTTCGGTGGAACATTAAAATGGGTTGGTGGTGATAAAATGGTTTAGTTTGGCATTGAAATTGGAGCAGCTCGGTGGAGTAATTTGGACAACTGAGTTCCAAGAAGCATTTGTTGTTGCTGCCTCCAGAAGCTTCCTGTGGGAATTTTCAAGAGTCATCCATGCATGTATTTAAAGTGTGCCGTGCATATGGGGTGAGAGTGTGCCGAGTGTATAAGGAAACGAGAGAGAGAGAGAAAGTTGTGTGAGTGTGAGAGTGTATCTCCTCTATTGTAAAACTCTTGTTTATAGTGAAAAGTGTTCTCTCTCCCGTGGACGTACCCGATTTTGGGGAACCACGTAAATTGGGTACCCGATTTTGGGGAACCACGTAAATTGGGTACCCGATTTTGGGGAACCACGTAAATTGTTTGTGTTCTTTGTTTTTGGTTTACTTGCGCGTGTGGGTGTGTTGTTTGGTCGATCTCTAACAGATTTTTGTTCAAAACCATGGGCATTCAAACTTGACATTCCAGTTTTGCTATTAAATCCTCTTTTTTTTTTTTTTAAGATAAGTACATTTCTCACTACCATTAATGAAGAGATTTGTGTGTCGTCACCAGGAATAGACTGAAAATAAAAAGAATATGGCATGCTAACTATTTTTCTTCTATTATGATACATAGGTTAAACAGTAATTTGTGGATTCACCAATACTCATGTTTGGAATTTTTTTCGTTACATATATATGAAGTTTGACTTTATGAATAATCCCAACTCTGAGTTGTCTTAGTACTGAGTCTATAATAAGCCCGTGTGATACTTATTGATGTAGTCCGAACTATGTTTGTAATGTTCTTCTACATAACTAGAGCCATCCTTCAATGTCCAACTTTGTTCTATTATAATTTTCGTTCTCTTTTGATCAATGAAACATGTGATTTTCAGCCCCATTTATGTTGTCTATATTACTCATTGTGAAGTGATATTGTCCTAGATATAGTTGTGTATAACTTTTTCTAAATTCGCTAACAAACAAGTTGGTCATGTGAGATCACTAAAATTCTATAGTGATGGAAATTCTAAATTATGGGGTACTGGAATTAATCTATATTGCCAATCAAGTGCCTAATTGGAGCTATTTCATGTAACTCTCTCTCTCTCTTTATCTCTCTCTCTCTCTCTCTCTCTCTCTCTCTCTCTCTCTCTCTCTCTCTCTCTCTCTCTCTCTCTCTCTCGCTCTCTGTCTCTCTAAATTAATAGATCTAACATCAAAATCTTTTTTGTTTAATCTATATAACAAAATAAGGATTGCATACTCTTCTCCTTAGTGTAAGTTTTTTTCAGATACACCTTGGAACTAATTTGCCTCTTTTCTTTTTGTTTTGGTCAACTAAAAAAGAAGGGCAATTGGTATCCCCGTTGAATCTGTTCCAAGATAATTCAAAGGGATGAGCAACTTCTTGGCACGGAGGGAAAAAAGGACTGTGCAATGTGTTTCTGGCAAGGTAGTGTCAATTTTCAACTCCGTTGCGTTTGACATGGGTATATTTTTGTACCTAGCCAGTTGTCAATTATTTATGTTCATGAGCTTGATTATGTCCCCTTTAAAGTGTGAGCTGGAGCTAATATGGGCATGTATTCTGAGTCCCATTTTACTTATGTAATGATACTTACTAGAATTTTAGTGAATGAGTTTGACTTAGAAGTGTATTTTTTTGGTTGTTGGCTTCAAACCATGAGGGACAGGAGTCAGTCAACGTTCAAAAAATTGAATCGACTAGGAATCTTGCTTGGTTTCATTGGTTGTGGTATTATGTTTTTTACTTGAATTCATTGTTGAATTGGTTGGACAGTACAAGGCGAAGATGATGTTTTAATTGTGCACCTTTGCCTCCGGTTATACTCAACTATACTATGTTCGCCTTTGCCTCCGGTTATTATACTCGACTCTTTATTTTATCTTTAGAAAAATGTTATTTACAATGGTAAATAGCAAAACGGTAGTTCATCAAGTTGAGTACAAATTGCGTCGACGCCCCGTGCCTTCAGGCACGGGCATTCCCTAGTATATATATATGGGGGAGGATCCATAGACACATACTTTGTACACACATACTGTCACTCCATCTCAGCCATTGAGATGGACGGCTGAGATTAAAAGTTAATAAAACCCTTCTCCCACGTTTTAATGCCTAACACCACTCTCCGTCTTCCCCAAAACGCTAAACGCTCTCTCTTTCTCTCTGTCTTCTCCCTTCACGTCTTCTACCTCTGTAACTCCCACCATGACTGGACTCACTCCCTTTCCAGTCCCTGACTTCCGTCGACGAGCCACCGCGCTAATGCCAACGAAGCCCTAACCGTATGAACACTGAAAGGATGGTTGAAACCTGACGCCGACGAAGCCCTAACCAAAAGAAACGGTGGTTGAAGCTTAACGGCTCTTTAATTCTGTCCATCATGCTTCTCGATTGGGAGTTTCTCGAATCAGGTCGGTTAACTTATCGTTTCCCTAATTTAACCGATGTCGATCTAGTTCGAGCTTGTGTTTCCTCGTCTCACAACTCTGGTAACGGTCCATCTCGATTCGTGCTTGTTTAATGAAGGAGGGTTTCTAAAGAAACTGGATTTATTGCACTCAAATGTAAACTAGATTTACTTGCCTGTTAACTGTTCGGTAGAATGTCTAACAAAGAAAGATTCTTTTGAGTGCACAAAAATAGGTCAATTCAGAAGCTGTTTGTTTAATTTCTCATTGAATCACTGCTTCAGATACTCATTTTACATGTCAACATGTGTTTTTTGAATAACAATTGTGATGGGGAAAATATGGGAAAAGGTGTGTAAGAATCTGGTTGTCCATTTGCTTGCTTTTGTTCCTTATTTTATCTTAATCTCATTTGAATTGCCTTTGACAAATGTTTCCAGGCTGGAATAAAGATACTCTGCGCCCTCTTGTCTTTGCCAATACCTCCTGAAGTTGCGAAACCCTTGGGGGAAGAAGTTGCCAATACTGTTAATGGAGTTCTGACAAACTTCCTTCTGCACAAAACACTTAATAAACTTCTTCTAGTCGGTTGTAAATTTCCTAGAGACCTTATTCATTCTTCTATACAGTGTGCTTATTTCTCTCAACGCCTGGGACTTGCACTTGGTGCCGCTGTTATGGATAAAAAATCGGCCAGGATTCTTGGACTGGTCATAATGCTCTCATTCCTCTTAGCCAGAGGGTACTATATCCAACATGTTCTGGCATTCAATGCGTGGATTAAGTACTATCTCCAACATGTTCCGGCATTGCTGATAAAAAAAAAACATGTTCCGGCATTCATCGCATGGGACTCCATGGACAAGCGATTTCATTGGTTGCTCTGGCTGTAATGTTTTTCGGTTACAAACTGGTTGCTTGTATTGCCCGAATGAGGATTGGTGTAACCCAAAAATAGATGGATGAAGTAACGTTTAGTGCCCAAAGGAGAATTTGATAATGAAGTTAGATTATCAACTAGATATGTATCAACTAGATTATCAACTAGATATGTGGGATTTGAGATGAATCAATTGTTACTGGAGGTAATGAAACAATGCTACATGCACAATATCGATTTATTTGGATTACCACGGCACATGAATGGATGAGGTGGCTGAAACCATTTTCAGAACCTGTTATACAACACAAGAATTTTTTGTTTTTACCTACAGTTCTACAAATCAAGTATTAGGCTGTTATTGGAGAGCAATGGCCCTATAGCATTAGCAATGAATTGATCAAGTAACCCAAAGCCGTTCGAACTATAGCATTAGCAGCCGTTCCGTTGAGCATAACAGTAATTGATCAAGCAACCCAAAGCCAAGAACAATGAAAGAGAGCATTTTCACCCCCACATAAGCTGGACAAGGTCACTTCTCATTACCAATTTCCAATAGCTCTAGATTATAAACAAGACAAAGCAATGTCCAAATAAGCATAAAAAAAGTCGTTCATCTACATATCTAAATAAGCAATGTCCAAATCAAGTTTCAATTAACGCCCAAAATGCATCATCTATTTACATGTCTAAATATACAAGCTTCTAGCATCAAAAGGATAGATGTAACATTTACATAATGTCATGCCCAAAAGTCATTCATCTACATATCATCAATCCACATATCTAAATACCCAAGCTTCTAGATCATTTATATTGCTAAGTCGTCCTCCCACTCTTCGTCCTCCTCATTAGCCTGCATGTTAGAGTTAAAGCCAAAACAATGTCCAAATAAGCATAAAAAAAAAGTTTTGAATTATAATCTTCTCACTAAGTCACCTCTTGGTCACTATCAGAATATTCTGCTTCTGCTTCCGCTTCCAAAACTACTGAATAAAATTGAAAATTAGGAAACAATAAGATTAGGAAATAAGAACATCTAATTAGGAAATAAAATTGACAAGGGCGGAGAAACTGTAATTGATTTACCTTTGTTTGTTTTACTCTTTGGATTTGAAGGACAAGTTCTCTAATCATGTCCGAACTGCTTGCACATGTGACACAATTCTTTTCTTCTTTTTCAAAGCAATCTCAATACCGCTTTTCAATCTTCCAGAGTGTACACTAGCAGCTTTTCCCTTGACATCTTTTTTCCTATCCTTGGTTTGTGAGATGTTCGAATCCGAAAGCAATATCTGAGACGGCTCCGTAGAATGCAAATTAGTTTGTTCACCACAAACATCAATTGGAGGCACATAAGAAACCTTTTGGAGCTTGTTGAATAAATCATTCATGGTTTCAATGAAAATTGTGTATGCCTCATATGATGGGGCAGCCAAACAAGCCAACTTCATAGATTCTTGACACATATGGCTAAGCCTTAATGCCTCGGATTTTTCTTTGCCATCATCATGCACCAATCCTTCAGAATCAATTATTCTAAATTTGTTGCCCTTTTGCCTCCATCGTGGAAGAATAAAATAGTCCAGTATTTCATCAATGTCTAGTCGTACAAACACTTTCAAGATATGTGCACACAATATCCCAACAAACTCATAATGTTGGCGTTCACACATACCTTCATAAGTTTGTGAATCCAATGTCACGTCAAAAGTTTAAAATTTATCATCTTTTGCCGTCACTTTGAACGATTGAAATATATTGGCATTTCCCACCTCTTCAACTTTGAAACGAAAGGCTTCACTCATTTGGCTCTTGAACTTGTTGAAGACATTTCTAGTATAAACTTTTGCCGCATGCTTCAACAAAAATTCGTTGTCATTAACAATCCGAAAATTGTGTTCGGACTCAAAATCTTCATCATTTTCCCTTTTCACAATCCTCTTCAAGGCTTTCTCATACTTAACAACAAATTCCTTGAGATTTGTCGTCGAAATTACAAAACCATCAAAAAATGAATTAATACCCTCGCTACGTCCGGTAGTATTCATACCCGCGGAGAATGTGCCACGATTATAAACAGGTGCCCATGATTCACGAATATCAAACAATTGTTGAAGCCATTCGTTGTCTTCTAACCCATTTTCCTTCATCAATAGCTTCCATCTCTCTTCAAAATCCTCTTGTATGTGCCCTTGATACATTTTTTCATATCCTTCTTGAATTTTGATTTCTTGTAGTACACTTCGACAACTTTTCAACAAATTTATTCTTAATATGCCAAAGGCATAGACGATGACGGGTGTTGGGGAAGACTTTGTCAATAGCTCCTTTCATTCCCAAATCTTGGTCAGTGATGATACAAGTTGGAGGACGTCCTCCCATGGCTTCAAGCCATGTTTGAAACAACCATACAAACATCACCTTTGTCTCATCTTGTAAAAGTGCATATCCATATTGTATTGTCTGCATGTGATGGTTTACTCCCATAAATGGTGCGAAAGGCATATCATACTTGTTTGTTTGTTAGGTTGTGTCAAATGTGACCACATCTCCAAAATAATGGTACGCCATGCGAGACCGAGAATCCAAAAATTAACCACCCTCCCACTTTCGTCTAGGGGTGCAAACAAGCCGAGCCCAAGCTTTGTAGTGTTCGAGCTCGGCTCTTTAAGTAAACGAGCCGAAAAAATTGAGCTCAAGCTCTGCTCGGTCATAAACGAGCCGAGCTAGGGTAATTACTTAATGAGCCTCCTTAAACGAGCCGAGCCTATGCAATCGAGCCGAGCTTTTGCGAGCTGAGCTGAGCTTTAGCAAGCTCATTAACTAAACAAGCCTGAAAATCAAGCTCGAGCTTGGCTTGTTTACTTATCGAACCGAGCCGAGCCTTAACGAGCTGAGCCACGAGTTGCTCGCGAGCAGCTCGGTTCATTTGCAACCCTACTTTCGTCACATTGAGTTGCATTAAAAAATTGTGGATTATGTGCTTGTTTGTTCCTAAAGTAGTTGAGGTCTAATTGTGCATCCCCGCCATCTAGGTCTCTATGCCTCACATTCCTTAAGTGATTATAGCAGTCCCTGTTATCAAAGCCAATGTATTCACCACCAAAAATTGAAGGAACTTTTGAAATTTCCATATTTTCTCTATGAAAAGCTTCAGTCAAATCCTTAATTGCTTTTGGCATGTGTCGATTTGACTTCATTTTCATCCTATTACATGAAGTCACTAATTGATGGTTGTGATTGTCGTTGAAGACTGTTACTTTCCATTTGCAACTCCATTGGTCGAGCACAATCCGCATATGGGCCTTGCATCCACATCTAACGGTTGAACAACTTCTAGGTCTTTTCTTTGGTATCACTTTCTCATGTTCCTCTCTCTCATCATTTCCCTCCACAACACCCTCCTTCTGATTATTTGCATTCGCAACATACTTTCCCTCTTTTGCACAGACAAACAACATACTAGTCACTTCATCCGACCGGTTTCGTCCTTTGCTTGAAGCCCGAGTACGAATCCAAAAACCCTTTTCTCGACCATAACCTTCATAGTGCATTCGTGCTTGTTCATTTGTCTCAAAACACATCCCAATTGTTAGTGTTTTTAACCCTTCCACAACGTTATTTGGAGTCTCGGTATCATCTACTTCGACATAAGCTGATTCAAAAGTTTCTTCCATTGTTCACCTACACATAAACCAGACGTATAAATATATACCACAAACTGAAGGAAAAAGAAAGTTGATTCCCCAAAAGAATCCCTTTGCAAACTTTGAATTTCAGTACCTGATTAGCAATAGATTAAAAAATCTAAAGATACCAATGAATCTGGAAAAGGTAGTAACTGACTACCAAAATTGTGGAGCCACTTAGCTTTATGTATGAGTAACTGACTTCCAAAATATTACTTATTTAGTGGCTATAAAGACCTTGTCAACTGGATAATGCCAAACATCAAGACAATGAAAGGCATGCTAACTCATCAAATACATCAAAATGCACAACTTTA
Organism: Vaccinium darrowii; assembly: GCA_020921065.1. Lineage (NCBI taxonomy): Eukaryota > Viridiplantae > Streptophyta > Magnoliopsida > Ericales > Ericaceae > Vaccinium > Vaccinium darrowii. The sequence goes on from CM037160.1 coordinate 35,014,057, forward strand.
AATCCAACTGGGGAGTGGAATTAACATGCTTTCCATGTTGAAATCCCTCCTTTTTTTTTCTGTCTGAAACAGTGAGAGAGATTCATGCCTTAAAACCCTTATGCTTTCCATGTTAGAATCCCTCCTTTTTCCGTTAAACCAGTAGCAATATCTATAGAAATTCATGCCTTAAAACCCTAGAAATTCAAAACTCAATCTATAGAAATCGCAATCAAATGAGAGAGAGAGAGAGAGAGAGAGAGAGAGAGATGTTTACGAGAGATTGAGAGAGAGCGCTTACCTGAGAATGGCAACCGGAGAGTCGTCGTGACGAGCCTGGGGGAGTAAGGACGACCACATAGAGAGAGGTAGAACACGTGAGAGGGTTGAGGGTCGTCGTCAACATTGTCGGAGGAACGCTTCGTCGGTGTCGGTGGCGCGGCGTTGGCTCGTCGTCTACTCGTCGGGACTGGAGGAGAGAGAGAGAGATAAGAGCGTTCAACGTTTTGGGGAAGACGCAGAGAGGTGTTAGCATTAAAACGTGGGAGATGGGTTTTATTAACTTTTAATCTCAGCCGTCCATCTCAATGGCTGAGATGGAGTGTCAATATGTGTGTATAAAGTGTGTTTCTATGGATCCTCCCCCTATATATATACAAGAAGTTTCCTATAAGGACTCCCTCACAAAAAAAAAGTGCGGGAAAACAATTGTGAGCCGTTGGATCGCGTGAGGGAGCCCTCATAGGAAACTTCGTTATATATATATATAGGATCATGATCTCCTAAGGGATCCCTTATCAAAATTTGGTGTGGACCTCACCTTTCTGGATCAAATTTTGACAATCCCACTCAATGTTTTTAAAATGCGTTTTTAAGGGCCTACGTGAAGATTCGTCAAAAAAAAAAAAAATACCCGGAAGGGCTTGATCCAAATAGTTTTCGATAAAACTGTACATTGAGTGGTTTGGATCGTCAAAATTTGATCCGGAAAGTTTAAAAAAGGCTAGGTCCGCATCAAATTTTTAATAAGGGATCCCTTAGGAAATCATGATCCTATATATATATATATATATATATATATATATATATATATATATATATATATATATATATATACATATATACAGTCCCGATCTAATGAGGGATCCCTCATTAAAAATTCCGTGCGGACCTCCCCCTTTTTCAACTTTCCGGATCAAATTTTGACGATCCGAACCACTCAATGTTTTTAAAATGCATTTTCCAAGGTCCACGCGGAAAATCTTCAAAAAAAAATACCCGGAAGGGCTTGATCCACACAGTTTTTGTTAAAAACGCTATATAGACCTTGGAAAATGCATTTTAAAAACATTGAGCGGTTCGGATCGTCAAAATTTGGCTCGGAAAGGGGAGGTCCGCACGGAATTTTGGTAAGGGATCCCTCATTAGATCATTATTCTATATATATATATATAGTTTCCCATCCAAACCACAAAAATTTAGACCCATCCACACCTCAAAGTTCCGGACCAAATTTTGACGATCTGAACTGCTCATTGTGTTTAAAATGTGTGTTTTAAGGTTTGACGCTTGGATTTGTTAAAAAAATACCGGGAAGGGCTTGATCCAAGCAGTTTTTCATGTAATTGCACATATACACGTTTTATGAAAAACAGATCCGATCAAGTCCTTCCCGGTATTTTTTTTAATCCTCGCATTGGACCTTAAAAACACGTTTTAAACACATCTAACGGTTCAAATCGTCAAAATTTGGTCCAGAAAAAGGGGTCTGGACGTTAGGTCCGTATTTTGTGGTTTGGATGAGAAGCTATATATATATATATATATATATATATATATACATACATTCACATCCTACTTCTAGTGAGTGATTCCACACTTTGTTAAAGTGTGGAACTCACCTTTCCCGATTAAATTTCGACGATCCAAACCTATATATACACCATACTTCTAGTGAGTGATCCCACACTTTGCTAAAGTGTGAGACTCACATTTTGCGATCAAATTTCGATGATCCGAACCGTTAAATGTGTTAAAAACATGTTTTTAAGGGGTCCATGAGGGGAATCATAAAAAAAAATGATTGGGAAGGGCGATCCAAGCAGTTTTCGATAAAACTATACATATAAAGTTTTTATTAAAAGTTGCTCGTATATTAAAAACTTCTAAAGAGGGGTCCCACATTTGGCTTAAGGTGTGGGAGTCACCAAATTCTCAACTTTTTTGATCAAATTTCAACGATCTGAATGGTTCGATGTGTTTAAAACGTATTTTTAATGGTCCCCACGATGAATAGAAAAAGGACCGGGAATGGCTTGATCCGAGCAATTTTTGATAAAAACTATACATATAAGGTTTTTATCAAAAACTGCACGGATCAAACCCTCCCTGGTCATTTTTTTTTTTATGATTTCTTGAGTAGACCCTTAAAAACACATTTTATACACATTGAACAATTTAGATTGTCGAAATTTGATCGGCAAAAGTGCGTCCCACACTTTAACAAAGTGTGAGATCCCACATAGGAAGTGGCCTACTCACACACACACCACGCTTCTAGTGTGGGATCTCACATTTTGTTAAAGAGGTTGCCTTATTCACTGAAGGTCCTAAAAGACACTATTTACGGAAGCCCGAAAAGGGACCCCCTAGACACCTCATCGCAATAATCTGAACCGGTCATTTTGAAGGGCCCGTAGAGTAGTGTGTATATGCAAAAAACCAGCTTGACCCGGTATCGATAGGTATGTCAAAAATTAAATTTTGGTGCAAAAAAACACAGCCTGAATCATTTCAAAACTTTTTAGCCACCAAAATCGAAAACCGAACCCGTTTTAGATTTATAAAATTTCTTAAACCAGAACCGAATCGGGCCAAAAAAATAGACTACCAAACCGCTAGTTCGATTTGGTCCTGGTTTTCCAGTTTGAAAGTTGAGAAAAGAAGTGGAAAAGAAGAGAAAATTAAAAAAATTTCCTCTCATTTGTTTGGTTTCTAAATTGAAGGAGAATGGAAAAGAAAGAGAAATAAAAAGGAAGAAAAAATTAACTGGAGTATTTTTTTTTTCTCTTCTTCTCTTTCCTATGAGAGCAATTTTTTTTCTAATCTTTCACAAATCAAACAAAAGGAAAAAAAAAGAGAGGTTTCTTTCCCGAGAAAACATTATTTCCATTTTCCACCGGCGGTGAAAACAAATGTTTACTCCAAACAAATGTTTCTTTCCCGAGGTTTCTTTCCCATATCTCCTTTTATATTTTATTTTCTCTTCCACAACTTCCAAGGACAGCCTAATGTTTGGAAGTTAGGGAAAGAAAGAGAAAAGAAGAGAAAATTATTAAGAAGGAAATTAGAGAAAAAATTGAAGAGAAAATGAGAGAAAAGTTAGATAGAAATTTGATAATTTTCCTTTCTCTTTTTTAACAACCAAACAAAGGAAGAGATTTTTTTTAAATTTTCGCTTCCTTTCCATTTCTTTCCTCAACAACCAAACAGGGCCAAATTTCTCCTTAAAATAATCCTAGCCCTACACAAACAACGTGGTGTGTATATAAAGTTACGCCCTTCAACCCTCTCCCAACTTCATCTTACATATCTTACGTAAGGAAACATGGCTCGTGGTGGCAGAGGTTGCAGAGGTCTGTTATTGTTTTGCTGCTGCTTCTTCTTCTTCTTCTTCTTCTTCTTCTTCTCTCTCTCTCTCTCTCTCTCTAGACACAACTTATTATGTTTGTTATCCGAAATCTTTGCTTTGAATGCCTGAGGTTGTTATAGTTTTTATTTATTATTATGTCTTTAATTTGTTCACAAATTGTGAAATTGGTACAACCATATACATCTTATTTGAACAGACAATAGAAGCAATTAATTGAATCGAGAGTCTCTAAACCAGCTTTGATTTGGGGCATGGTAAAAATTTAACGTTTTTGGAGCAGTCGCTTTGTCTTCACCACTCTTACAGCATTATCCATGAATGAAAGCTTATTATGCCAGCAAATTCACAGATTCAACTCAAGAGATGGTACCGACCAATTGAATTTCGAAAAGAAAAAAACTTGTAGCATCAGCTTGTCTCTAAATCCAATAGAGCTTTACAACTATAGCAGGGATGTTGCATTCCAATTTCTATCTTTTTGGCAGATAAATGTACTATTGGATTTGGGATCTGCGGTTTACGGCTAGCTCAAAAAGTCAGAGGCTTCAGTTTAATGGGAGCGTTCTTGTAAATTGCATAATGTTTGTTATGTTATGTTTGGGGATTTACTCCTGCATATTGGAAGCCTTCATTATCTTCAGCTACTTTCGTTATTTTATTCTCACTTTTGTTGCTCTGCTCTTTGACAGGAGTATCTTCTTCAGCTTATTCGGGTTCGAATGGTAAGTGCTAAGCCAATTGTTCTGCTGCTTCTGCAAATCAAATGAAGTTGTTTACTGGATTCCTAATCCCTTGCTTTTCCATTACTATATTTTTCTTGCTTAGTAATTTTACTTATGTCATATATGTGATAGACCCTTGAGAAAGTGGCAGTCAGATGTTGCCATTTAAGAATGGAACTAGCTATCTTTTTCAGCTATTTCTCCAGCATTCTTATCTTGTAATTCATGTTTGTCATTCTTATATAATTCATGTTTGTCATCTGTTGTTTGTGCAGTTACCTTTATTCTTGTGTTCTTTATCTTCACAGGTACCAAAGATGCTGCAACTTTGATTGGTTTGTACCGTTTGGGCAAGAACTTGGAACGTATTCCTATTCCTATAACTGACTCACATGAATGTCAATTTCTATTCGACCTCTATGAAGAGGTACAATTGTCCGCAGTTCCATGTAATTTGAAATGGTTTTAGGTGATATGGTAGTTGTTAGCTGCTTTTTGTAAGTTGACGATGAGTCATGGGTTTATGGGTTGGTCCAAAATCTTAAAATTATTAATCTCACAGGTTTTCTGGATAGCTTTATGTTTGTCTCCTGAACTCCTCTACTTTATGTTTTCCCCTTTCTACTCAGTTGTTTCAGTTTTGCCCTTTCTCTGTGATCCAGTGCGTGAGCACAAATGCGCCTCTTGTCGGCCCCAATTGCTGCAGTGGATACCAGGAACTGATGGCATCATGCCCAGAAATTAACAAGGGTTTGTTTTCTTCCATGTTGTTTTGTCCCATTGATTATCAAATATCATGCTTCTGTAGAAATTTATTGTATTCTCTTGGGTCACTTTTTCCTGTCAAGTTTAAAAGAACTTAAATGATGATTTCTTAGTGCTTTTGAGATGGGGTAGGTTTTATATGTTTAACAAAAATTGTAATTAGGGTTTAAGCAAACCAAGAAATGCAAACACAGCAATACAATCATCCTCTCATTGAGTTGCGTATGCCAACTTGATTTGATACGATGTTTTTCTTTTCACCATTCTTGGTGAAAATTAAGAACAATACAATTATGGTTTAAGAAAAATTGTAATTATGGTTTAAGCAAACCAAGAAATGCATACACAACCATACAATCATCCTCTCATTGAGTTGCGTACACCAACTTGATTTGATATGATGTTTTGGTTTTCACCATTCTAGGCATAATTCTCCTAGCACCCCTCTTGAACAATTTGATTGATCTACCATGATGGACTTTCAGTTGATCAAATGCTAATTGTCTGCTTTTCTGCACATCTTTTTCTTACTCTTCTGTTTCAATAGATTATATCTAGGCACAATTTATGGAAATAATTGAATACAAGCTAGGTTTTTGTGCAAATGATTCATTTAGAATGTTTAGTTTAAGAATTTCCTTGGACTGACACACGACCTTGACATGGGTCAAAAGACAAGGGCTTCTGTCGGAACTGATGGACTGCATATTCTGAGTGTAAAGAGCTATCTAACCTTAGTTGCATGAAGCGGGAACAGAGACACCGCGCGGGGGGGGGGGGGTTGGGGGGGGGGGGTGTTCCCTAGGTTGGGAGCGGCGAGGAAATATTTAATGAATAAATGTTTGAAAACTTATATTTATATGTATTGTAGTACATATATTTTACAGTTGCAAAAGGAGCGCTTATATAAACATGAGCGAGAAATGACATCCCAATATATGGACTAAATACATAGACAAGTAGTGGAATACAAGACGAGAAAATGAGTCCTAAATCTTTCTTATTTTTTCTTTTTCTTCTAGCTTGAACATATTTAGAAATAGAAGTGAGAATTTTGTCCTTAAGATTAGTGTGGAAGTTCCCATCCTATTTAGGAGCAAGTTCCTGTCTAGATGGGAGTGAGCTCCCCGAGCTCGTCTCGGGAGAGCGGGTTTGAGCTCCCGTCTAGGAGCGCACCCATTTTAGAAGGATCCTGCTACTAAAGTGCACACCCACTTTACCCGTGAAGTAATAGATTTCTTCTTGACTGCCCATAAGTGTTTTGCCACGGAATCTCTGTTCCAATCCTTCAAAACTAAAACCCCAACCCTCCTTCCTTCGGAGCACAAGTTGATGTCCAACTAAATTTAGCACCCAGCAGATTCCAATTCAGGGCCTTACCATAGGAAGGCTTTCATTATACTCTTGGGCCTCGTTTGATTCAGGGATTACGCGCCTGGGAAAGGACTGTGTGTGTCTAATCCCATCTTTTCCCTTGTTTGGTTCCCAAAAAGGCGCTAGGATTACTAATACCAGGACAAAAATTATCCTTATACGTGGGGTATTATATTATCCCATGGGGGGGTGGGATTCACAGTCCCGGACTAAAAACACACGGAACTTGAACCCCCATATTACAAAACTGCCACGGAAATATCAGAACCATCGACTTCTTCTTCTCCATTCACTCCTCTCTCTCTCTCTCTCTCTCTCTCTCTCTCTCTCTCTCCACACCAGAGCAGATTGAAGAACAAGTTCTTCCAGAGATCAAACCAATTACATCATCGTTCTCCCTCTCCCTCCCGATTTCTCTTTTGTTTTCGTTCTCCTACTCTCTCCTGTTTATATTTTCAGTTTGCTTTTGAAGCCCTAATCTATTTCACTTTCCCCTTTTTCTCCTTCTCTCCTCTCGACACCAGGTGTCCACAACTAGACCCGCCGGTCAAGAGAGAGCCTTAGTAAAATACTCAGGCAGCAAACGGATGTTACAAGACCTGAGCAATCACGAGCTCGAGTTGTAGCCCACTTCGACTTTTAGTCTCGTTTGTAGATCCTGCGGTTAGAATATGAACTTGGTACTGGAACTGCAACTTCTCTGTCTGCTTCATTCACCACAGATCGACTTTCTTTGGTTTGGGTTTGCAAATCGTGATTTGTTTGGGTTTACAAATCGTGATTTGTTTGCAAACATCTCCATATGTTCTCAATAATCGTGATTTGTTTGGGTTTGCAAATCGTGATTTTTTGGGGTTTGCAAATCGTGATTTTTTTGGGTTTACAAATCGTGATTCTATCTGTAAAGGGTAATTGATTCGAGTTCATTCCAATATGGTAATATGGTAATTGATCAGCCATTGATAGGAGTTGGTTCATTCTAGTTAATTTCTTATAGAACTCGTGTAGCATTTCCTTTTGTTTCAGTTGGATTTTGGGGAATTTAATTGGTTGGAAATGGTTTGAGAGAGAGAGAGAGAGAGTCTCGAAATTAATCCCGAAATTTAGTTTAGGGAACCAAACATGGGATTGGTCAAAACATGGAATATCCCGATGTTAATCCTGCATGAGTCAAACATGGGATTGTGTGAGATTCAGTACTAAATTAGTCCCAGGACAAATAATCCAGGACTATCAATCCCAGGACTATCAATCCCACTTATTTTAGTCCGCGAATCAAACGAGGCCTTGATGTCTTCAAGCATCTCCTGGGGCAAAATAAAATTTGAAGTCCAATAGACTTGAATACAACAAAGGACAAAGCCAAAGCTAATGAGCTAGGTAAAACCCAAACCACAACTATTTTGTTTAGACCGAGATCGAATTCTAGCCAAAATCCGTTGTGTCAATCACACACAATACTAAACCTTTAATCCTGAAGACATCAAAAGGAACTCCCAATATTCCACTTGGAGAAAACCCTCGGGGATTGGCAAGATGTTCTTGAAACTAGTCGTTATCCAATTTCCACTAGCATAGAAAACTGAACTTTATGAAGATGATTCTTGAGAAGAGCCTAGCCGAAAATGATAGCAAGAAGATCGGAGGTCTTCAATGGAATCTTCATAGATTGATCTGCGGATCGCTCTTCTTCTTGCACTTGGGAACCTCCTTTGCGTCTTAAACCATCATAGTTTCGTAGTTGGGGTTTCTTTTCATAGTCCAAGCAAGCTCTAGGCTGGCGTTAACTTAACAATGTTGAAACTTGAAACTTAAGTTTTTCCCGTCATTTACCGCACATGAGAAGGTCATGGTCACCCTAGCAGAAAAATGATGAAAGTTGATCGAGTATGCGACCAACTCCATCCATGTGGAGCTCACAGGTGCCTGAGTGGAAAAATGTCGAAACATACCATTTCTTCTTTTAGCTGCTCATCTTGCTCAACATTTGGACTGGCTTCCCTCTCTTAAGCTACAAGCAGTGGTGGACCCAAGAATACACTTTAGCAGGGCCCCAAATCATTCATTCGGTTAAACAAAAGTTCGGTTAAACAAAAATTCACAATCAAGAGCAATTGTATATAATTACTTAATTAGACTTGAGCACTCATATAAAAATACTTAAACATTCATCATACGTAAAAGGGTTGATAAAAGATGCTTTCAAAAGTTTTTAAACATAAGCACAGAAATCTAAATGTTCCTAAGTAATTTTTTTCATATGCACTCTCACAGTTGACCCAGTCAGGTTCCTATATTTTGAAAGTGCTGCATAATAGTCTTATTAGCAACTCCATCAAAATTATCTCCCTCTTTATATATACCACTACCACCAATCTATCATTCAACCAGATCACTCATTCTGCTCTGCATCCGATTTTTCACAATGTCATGGTTGAAAATACCCATTCGACTATAGCAGTTGCAAATGGTAAAATTAATGCCAAAGTCTAGAGCAAGTAAACTAATGGAATAGTTTCTCTCTTCCGGTCTCTGCCATTTTTTTACAAAGGTCAGTAACTCCATCAAACATTGGGGACTCATCATTAGAGCTCATGCCAAAAATATATGTATCAAGTTGATCATGAAGTACCATGAGTTCTATTTTCCCATGATTTCCCAAAGAGCTAATTGCAATTGATGGGCAAAGCAATTGACATATTATGCTTCAGGATTCTCCATTTGTATTAGTGTTGTAAAACCATTAAACTCATTGCATATTGTAGCTCTTTCGTACCTCTGTCCCATCAATCTAGATGTACTCCATCCAAGTCTTCAAAACAAATTCTCCATAGCTTCGTAAGTGAGGGAGCATTAACATGCTCAATTCCCAGAAAACGCTCAATAACATTTCCTTTTCTGTCTGCATATCTTATGTTACAATTGCCATTCGCTCCTTTAGTGATATATTACGGAGCTTCATCAACTAAAATTGAAAAAAGTGCATCATCAAGATCTCTCGCAATGTTTTTTGAAAAGAAAGATCTGTCATAACTGCTTTGATAGTTGCACATGCTGCCACACTTACAATGTCCTTTTGATTTTCGGGGCTGCCAACTTAAGATTTTGTGGAGTATTATTGAATGTTACACGTTTGACTTTTTCATTGTGGTCGGCAAGAAATTTTAAAAGTTGACGGAGACTTCATTTGTTTATTCAATCTTGAGACTCATCATGACCACGAAATGGAAGTCCTTTTTTAGTACATGCATATACAATTACTTGAGGCATTCAAGTGGATTCGATACATGGTTCGAGTTGGGTTTGATTGGTTTGTCAAAGACTGTTGAATATGTTGGCTTTGATTTACAAGTTGTCATTTGCCCCTATCTTGTTTGTGAGCACTATTGCGGCCTCCCACTTGAAATTTAAATCTTTCCTTCTTCTTCTAATTCAAGAATCCCTCACCCATAAAAGACTCACCACCTGATTGATCTGCAATCTCTGGTTGAAAAGATAACAATATAAGCAATATCCAACACCTTTTAAAATTCTATAAACCAAGCTCCATTAGTCGTAGTTTTGGTTGGTATTGTGTTTGGGGGGGAGAAACCTTGGTGGTGGACTGCTGGGTTAGTGTAGAAATGGCAAACGGTGATGGTCTACGGCAAAATCAAAGTGATCGGTATGCAATGGCGAAGCGCAACTTTACAAAGGTGAAGAGAATCTGCTTCTCCAAACAAAGGAACGAAGGTCTGGTATTTTCCTATGGAAACTCTTCTTTTGTTTTCTATTTAAAAAAAGAATAAAATTGAGTGAGGGCACATGACCACGTGCCCATTGTGAATCCGCCCGAATGGCTCTATTTTTTTTTTTGTTGCTGGGTGAAAGTTAGTATTGTTAGTTGTAGTTGGTGAGGTTTGGATTTGCTTCTCCACTTGCTCTGTGAAAGGCTCTAATGAACTAAAAGCATGAAAGCTACACTTTGATGTAAATTGTATGTTGGAAGGCCTAAACTGTACACATTTCGGCACTTACTATTAGACGAAAAAAGAGGTTTGCTAGAGCAGGAAACTCTAAACTAATTGGCAATGAGTGGAGAGGCTACCTAGGCTCTTGTACTAATTTTGAAGGTTATAATTAACTGATGTAGGACAAGCTCTAACACTCTCCTGCACGAGCGACCCCTGACTCATAAAGGATCCATAACATAGGGATTATAATGAAACAAGGTGCACTTGTGGCCCAAACAATGGGGCAACCAATCCAGAGAGTCTTTGTCCCAAAGCCTCTGAAAGCCTAGCTTTAATACCATGTTACAGCTTCCAACTCTAAACTACTTGGTAATGAGTGAAGAGGCTGCTGCGACTCATATGCTAGTTTTTTGAGGTTATAATTAACCAATGTGGGAAACTCTAACTAGGTTATTCAATTTTGTAAAAGCTATTTCTCTTTAATCTTTTCGATATATCATTTCCTTTTAATCTTAAACTTCCTATTATAGTGAGAGAGAGGCACAGAGATGGGGGGAGGGAGGGGTTTAACTGTCTACCACTTGTTTTTTTTTCCCCAACACCTACGCCCCTTGTGTTTTTTTTTTTTTTCTTTTTTCTTTTTTGTAAATACATCCCTCTTGGTCAACTCCATTACATTTGATCTTTGAAATGCATGTAAGTATAAAAAATGACATAATGCCTGAAATCTTGTTTTTGTTTTTCCATGGTGGTTATATCTATAACTAAAGTGATGTTTGATATTAATGATATTCTTTGCCCTAAGGGAACGGAAGTGTCACAAAGTGAACCAAGAGAGAGCTCTGTGTTTTCTTTTAAGGATGCAAATAATATAGTTGTCTCTCTACTAGCCTAAGCTTTTGAACGAGTTGGTGGTTAAGAATCTAATATGGTATTGGAGCAGGCAATGGATCCCATGTTCGATCCTCACTGTCTACCTCATAATTGAAATACTTGCACATGTTTTTAACCCACTTTTGGAGGAGAGTATAGCTACTCGTGAGGGAGAGTGTTGAGTAATGTAAAGTTACCCCTTTCTCTAACAATTTAGCTTTTGCTAAAAAATTCCTATTGTAGTTTGGAAAAGCGTGTTTGCATTTAGTTTCAACAACCTATTGTGCAATTGAAGTTTCTCATGATTTAGTTCTTCGTTGAAATTTGTTTGGTGGAACAAAAGACATTATGTTTTACCTCTTGATGTTTGTCATATCTTGGTTAAAGCTTTTTTCTTTATTGAATTGTGTATGCAGACCCAGGTCGTCGAAACACGCTTCAACGAGTAAAGGGTAATTATGACCTTTCTTATTTCCTTTTTTTAAAGATGTAACCCAAAGGCCCTATACGCTTCCTCATGACCAAAATGGTCTATGAAATCCATAAATTGGTCCAGCAAAGGATTACATGCCTTCAATTTCGAGGTAGAAAAACTACTAACAAGATTACTCTCAAGCATGTATAATGGTTTTTTAATGTTGTGGTATGGTCGAGGGATTAACTTATCCCAAATAAGCTACATCAAGCATAGTGGAACCATCGCCCAATCTTTTGGCCTCCTCTTCCCTGCCCTTTTCCCTTGCCAACAATGAAGAAGTTCCATTGTTATATCTGGGGAAAACCAATGTCCACTAAACCAATAGAGAATTGATGTCCAAAGCTCTTGGACAACATAGTTTTCAATACTCATACGTGACCCAATTCGATTTCCCTTGCCAACTATAACGAAGTCCCATTTTACTAGTTGGAAAAACCCAAGATACACCTGCTGTCCCAAGTTCCTTGTAAAATCAGCACGGATTTAGTATACGTGGCAAATACTCGTATTCCCACTGGTACAAGCAACACCAAGTAAAACTGATCTTGCTCCACCAGATTAAATGGTCTGTTGTAGGTATCTTTTGTTAAATAGACAAAACACAAAGAAAAAAACTTTGGAAGGATGATGGGCTCCAAATTGCCATTCAGTGCGGTAGTTAGGTTTGACCTCGAAAGCCCCCAACGCCGCGATACTCCAATTGCAAATAGTGTTCCCCTATTAGAATCCCTTGCATCCTATGTGATCTCTCCAACCAATCACACAACCCCTCGTCGCCAATTTTGCATCTCCCTGTGAAGATTAGTGCCCCACACCACCCTATCTCCATTCCTCTGGAGATGATTTTCTACTAACTGCCTGCTGATGGATAATTGGAAATGCCACCTGCAACCTTTCCCCCGACGAAACTCATGGGGTCCCTTTTCACCTTACTTCCTTCGTTACCACCGTACTTCCTTCATTACCACCGTGATAGTCAACCGCACAAATTCGTAATAGCTTTTTAAGAACTCTTCCCATGAGAAGCGCCAACCTCCTCTGACATCCAGTTCCCATCTCCCTCACTGGGGGACGCCTCCATAACCACTTTCTCAACAGCGCTAAATTGAAGCAGATATAAGAAAATCCCAATTCACATGATCATATGCCTTTTTGATATCCAGAATCACTCACAGCGCCTGGCATCCCACTCCTCATCCTAGAATCCACACTCTCATTAGTCACCAAGATAGCATCCAACACTAAGCTTTCTGCACTTCAATCGTTCGCCTGCCTCCCACACTTTTCAACCAAGTATCCTTCGTGGCACCTCTTCTTTGGGATCAAGCCAGTAAAGAAGAATTTGAGGTCCTCTTACCCAGTGTTTTGGTCCCCATCCCTTAACCTAAGAAGGATAGATACGTATACGGACACGACATGGATACTCGGACACGTGATTTTCCCAAAAATTAGGACTTGGACACAATGGGTGACATGTCATATATAATAATAAGTAAAATTTACATTTAATTACACGCATGTAAAGTTCAAATATTATGTGAATTATATTGCTCACACTGAAGATACAAAAAGGCACAGATGGAGAAGAAAAAGATTGAGAAGAAAGAGAGGAAGCAGGGAATAGAGAATGAAGAAGAGAGAAAAAACAATTCCTGGTGTCTCTCAGTCGAAATCTCTCTCGTGCAAATTCTCTTCCCCTTCGCTCTTAGTCGATCTTTGCCATGGCTCTCGTTTCTCTCTCCTAGTCGATCTCTGCCATCTCTCTCTCTCTCTCTCTCTCTCTCTCTCTCCAAACAACTCTAAATTGACATAGATGTAAGAAAATTCTCTCAACAGTCTCTCTCTCTCTCTCTCTCTCTCTCTCTCTCTCTCTCTCCAAACAACTCTAAATTGACATAGATGTAAGAAAATTCTCTCAACAGCCCTAAATTGAGAAAATTCTCTCAACGCCACTAAATTTACATAGATGTAAGAAAATTCCAATTCACATGATCATAGTCCTTTTCGATATCCAGAATAACTCACAAGTCACAGTGCCTGGCATCCCCGCTCCTCAGCCTAGAATCCACACTCTCATTAGCCACCGAGACAACATCCAACACTAAGGCTCTGTTTGATACCTAGGAAAAGAAAGGAGAGGAAAATAAAAAAAATTCCTCTCCCTTTGTTTGGGTTGAGAGGAAAAGGAGAGGAAAAATAACTAAACTAAACTATTTTAACTAAAAAAATTCCTTTTTAACTTTCCTCACTCTTTCCTTTTATTTTCCTTTCTTTTCTTTTCTTTTCCAGGGTACCAAACAGAGCGTAAGCTTTCTGCACTTCAAACATTGGCCTACCTCCCACACTTTTCAACTAAGTATCCTTCCTGGCAACTCTTCTTTTGAATCAAGCCAGTAAAGTAGCATTTAAGGTCCTCTTACCCAGTGTTTTGATCCCCATCCCTCAACCTAAGGACGGATAAGCATACGGACACAGCATGGATACGCAGACACATGATTTTCCCAAAATTAGGACACAGACACGTTGGGTGACACGTCGTAAATAATAATAATAAAATTTGCACTTAATTATATGCATATAAAGTTCAAATATCATGTGAACTATATTGGTCACACTTAAGATACAAAAAGACAGAATAGAGAAAGATTGAGAAGAAGAGGGAAAGCAGGAAACAGAGAAAGAGAATATAGAAGGAAGAAGAGAGAGAAATCAATACCTGGTCTCTCTCAATCGATATCTCTCTGTTGTGCAAAATCTCTCCCTTCTCTCTTAGTCGATCTAGGCTCTCTCTCTGGCTTTGTGCGGAGGGTGGAAGAGGAGATCTTTTTATGTTTTTGTTTTTGTATATATTGCATTTTTACCCTTTTGGTTGCTGAGTATTATTATTTTTATTCTGTTTAGGTATAAAAACAAGAGTTTTTTACCCCTTTTAAAGTTTAAAAAGTTTTATTTTGATCAATAGCGTGTACAATACGTGTCCCGTGCGTGTCCATCGTGTGTCCGACTCTGGGAAAAATAATTAAATATTCGGACACACTTTTTCACATGTCAGACACGTGTCGGGGTGTCAGAGCGTGTCCCTGTTCGACGCGTCTGGGATGCAGATTTGTGAGCCCGGAGAAGTGAGCCCTGGAGAAGTGTTCGTGCTTCTTAGCCTTCAACCACAAACTCCTTGACTTTGTCTCCAAAATGTAGGTTTGATTACACATCCTCCAGAACTCATCGTTTTTCATTTTGCTCAGCTACCCATCCATCCACTAGCTCTATGCCCTAATAAAGCAGGGGAACTTCCTCGTAGATGAGCTGATTGTATCAAACCCCAACCTCTCCTATTGGAGTTGTATCATATTAAAATTTGTACCTGCACGTTGTGTGGGAAAGCAACCAGTTGCCAGCAAATCCCACTAGACTATGTCAATATATCCACCAGAAAGCCAAGTATCAGCCCCCCAGCTTTTTTTTTTCATTTTATCTTGGCAGTTATTTCTTTTTCGCTTCCAGCTGCCAAAAAAAAAAAAAATCTTGGTTTTTGATTTCTCATTAATATTTTCTGTTCCATTTAAATTTGGTTGTCCATGTGGATGAAGTGCACTCATATATGCTTTCAATTACAGAGTGGGAGGAATACTTCCAGAGGAGAGCAATTAGAGAAGGTTTTTCTGGTTGGGAGGAGTACATAGCTCGTAAAGATGAAACCGACCCTACAATGTGTAGGCTAACATACAAACTGTACAAAGAGGTAAAGTTGTCTCAGAGATCTAAATATTCATTTTATCGCCAACTTCTAAATGCTCGTACATCTATTGTTACGGAAATTTTGTTTTTCCCTCCTCAAGAATGGGTTTAAAGGATTTTACTGTTAGGAACATATGGTGGAAATTAATTCTTAATTTTTATCCTTTTTCTACATTTTTTTTCTACCTTTTCAATACTACGACTCAAGAATCTTTGTCAATGTTGGGAGGCAAGTTAATTAGTTAATTAGTCTTTTTTTCGTTCTAGCTATTCCATAAGGATTTCTCTCTGTATAAAGTATAAACTACCATGTACCATCGCAATAACGTATTATAGTTTGATTAATGTGAGTGGTATAATGTGGTAAGCAAAGTGAGAGCATCATACGGATTTGGTTTTGGCCTATGTGGTCCACGTGGGAGTCATTGAATTACTAGTGAGTTTGCTGTATGTGTAGAAAAACATAGGTACTTGTTTGTTAAGTTAGGATAAGAAGCAAAAGGAAGTGAAAAATAGAAATACTAAATGAGTGGACAAGTGTTCCCTAAAGATCCATTTTTCTTCTTCTTCTTGGCAGTAACCTATATGAGTTTTTGTAGAATCAGCAAAAGATATGGAGTGTGTTAAATTTCTTAGAGGGTTCCAACCTAAAACCAATTGGCAATAGGTGGAGTAACCTCAAGAGTTTATTAACCAGGTTAGGGTGGCTTAGATGAGCAATGTGGGATAATTTAACACTCCCCCTCACGTGCAGCCCGAATGCACGTGGAGGTACGAATTGAGAAGATAGGAGATTTGACTCGGGCAAATAAGACTTGACCACGTGAGATGGCCTACCCAAGACCTAGCTCTGATACCATGTTAAATTTCTTAGAGGGTTCCAACCTAAAACTAATTGGCAGTAGGTGGAGTAACCTCAAGAATTTATTAACCAGGTTAGGGAAGTCAGAAGTAGTTCATATAAGCCGGAAGGCTATCTTTTTGGGTCTTTTTCCTCTTCTCATTTGAAAATTTTCAACTGATCTATATTTTTATATTTTCCCAATTCCTTTTGTTGAGCCGAACGATGTGATGTAAGAAATATCTCCAAATCTAGTAAAAATTAAGAGAAAACAACCAAAATGACCGTCTAAAATGCGTATAGAATAAAAAAGCTCTCATATGTAATGAGCGCATGCGCACACATATGTGGGGAACATCTATGGGAACACACTTAATTCGCGAAGCATATAACGCAAAGATGGGAGGACGGGTAGTGTCTATATCCATTTGTTTAGGTAACAGTCTGTCACTCAGGATGTCATTGAGCTTGGCAACGTATAAGGTAAAGATGGGAGGACGGGCGTCTCTGTATGCTTTTGTTCAGGTTACAGTACCTCAATTAGAATGTCATGGAGCTCGGTGACACCCAACATTAACTATTTACTACTATAAATACGTAGGATGATAACCTAACCAATGTCAAGTATAGGCAGATCTCTTAGGCGAAAGGCTGCCTTTTTGGCTGAGGGCCAAGTGAGCTCTAGGGCCACATCCTACATGATGGTGAAAAGAAAATTTAAGTGGAGAAGCACAAAGAAAAGTATATTGTAGACTAAGATTTTTGAAAGAATTGTATATGATATGGGGAAAAAAAAAAGAAAAAAAAGAAAAAAAGGAGAATTTAGGAATTGAATGAGTCTGGGTATTGCGGATAACCTTGCACTAGTGATACTTTCTATTTTCTAGTATTACCAACAGAATGACGAGACTACACTCCTGGAATTGTTGAGCTAGAAGAGAGAATTCAGAAATAGAAATAGAACTTTTCCCCTGCAGTGAGAGTATGAATGTTATATAGTCAATAGAATTTTATTTTCTTTCCATTCATTTTCTATTTTGGTTAAATTGTTATTGAGATACTAAATGCCCTGGCCACTATCCAAAGGCTCTTATTTCTGTATTTTCTGATTTTGGTGGATTACATGTGAATAAACTTTTGTACTTTGCACAAGTTAGGGTCACATAACCATCTTCCTTTTTTCCTTCTTGCAGTGCCTTAGCGAGAACGAAACGTACTGCCATCTTTATCGCAACAAGTGCCCCGAATTTGAACAGGCTCCGAAAGGCCATTCTGCTGTTGACAGTACCTCATGAATATTTGTAGCAGACTGACATCTATCGTGTGCATCGGTTTAGAGACCCCCTGTAGTAATTAGCTTTGGAAGTTCACTTATTTGTGTGATATTTATAACAGAGTTTGTTTTTTGAGCAATCATAGACGATTTATGCCTTCTCATCTGTCTAATTATGGCATGCTTGCTTTTTGAGTAATCATAGACGATTTATACCTCTCATCTGTCTAATTATGGCATGCTTGCTTTGGGTGCCGAACAGTTGTTTTGGGCAGTGGCTAATGTGATGTTTGAGGGAAACTTTTGAGATTGTGCTTTCATCTTGATTTATTAGTGGGAGAAAGAAACTGCGAGGAATATTACTTTGTGAAGACGGCTTCTCAGTCGTGGGGTGGGGTGGTTGGACTGCACCCGTGCAGTCCGGCTGGGTTGGGGCTGGCTCCCAACCCCATTTATCGGATGCAGTTCGGCTGGCTCCAACCCCATTTCGGAGCAATTTCAATGATTGGATTCATTCACGTTGCAGTGCTTCAGTGCTTGTAGAGTACTATAATTGAATACCAAATAACATTCTATCCAAGCGCACACATCGCAAAAAAAAATGAGCGAACTGTCGGACATCTAAGGTAACGAGAGAGAAATTTACTTTTGGAGAACTTGATATGCATTGTTGGGGATCAGTCCTAATAGCTGATTGCTACGGAGTATCCACACAAAATCGATGTGGAAACATTGAAGGAGTCAAGGAGGAATCATATGATGTGGGTAGAATGCTGATTGCTACGGAGTATCCACACAAAATCGATGAATGGATTAATATTACAGTCGGGGGTAAAAATCACAGGGTTAAATTTTGGGAGGAAGATTGAGATGATATTTTTAATGAAAAACCGATCCGTGATTAATATTACAGTCGGGTAAACTGATAAGGTGGACGTTGAGGTTAATACTCTTGATAACACTGTGTTGGTGTGTCAGCCTAAGAAAACTTCTTGTCCTACCACCAACGCTGAAAATGTTTCAACAGCCAGGGGTTCAAGGGGAAAAAATTGTTTCAACAGCTTTTAGATGGAAACCTTTATCAGAAAACTTCTTGTCCGAAATTCTTAAAAGGTGAATCCGATGGCAAGAGTAAGGATGGAATAAATATTTTAGTACTGCTGGAAAAACAATTCATTATCTTCATGTTAAGAATTTTATGGAGGCCTTTTACGTAATACTCCTTCCACGACAAGCTCTTATTAAACAAAAAAATTGCTTTTTTGATAATTCCAAAATTGTTAAAAAAACTACTCCCTGGAAAACCCAATGCAGGTCTAATATTGCAACAGAAAGTTGTATATATACTCGAAAAATTACGGCTAATTTTTTTTTTTGTTTGGTTCTAACGGTCAAGGGTTGTCTAGAGCCATCTTAAGTGCACCTCGTCTATTCACATTTCTGATCGGGTCAAAGGCAAGCCATCCATACCAAGACTGTAAAACTCGCAAAAAAAAATTCCCTTATGACTTGACCCCAAGAGGTTGACAAGTTTCTAAACTCAAAATCTCTAGGTCTATGACTCATCCTTGTTGCAACTTGAGCTGCCTCTTACGATTAAGTATAGCTAAGTTTAAAAGCTTATACTTCATTCTCCCAAATTTCTTGTCCGCTTGCACTATTCACGACACCTCAAAAAATTATTTATATTTTCAAATATGTAATGTTAGTTATATATTGAATATGGATCTTATTTAATATTTCTCAATGAGTTCTATTACACAAAGGGAGTGGTTCCATTAACACAATGAACAATACAACATTTGACACAAATTTTTTTTTTAACCCCACACAAATAATCGGAGCCGTTCAATTTATTTAAAATATGTTTTTAAGATTACCTATAAAATATCAACTCATTTGAATATCGATAAAGGCTTGATCAGTTCATTTAGTTGATTCCTGTCAAATTTTACAGGATAAATTTGAATGAACCGATCAAGCCTTTTTTGATATCCAAATGAGTTGATTTTTTACAAGTAATCTTAAAAACATATTTTAAACAACTTGAACGGGTCCAATTGTAAGCGTGGGGCTCCGATTATTATTGTGTCAAATATTGTGTTATTCGTTGTGTCCATGGAACCGCCCCGTAAACAAAATTTTCAAAATTGTAAAAAATATTATAGACAGAAAGATATAAGATGGGTATGCATACACGTAAAGGGACAAAAAATTCGGGAATGAGGGAGCATACGAATCTTGTTATGTTTCTGTTTTTTTTTTTTCTTTTTTTTTTTTGAACAGATAAATCTTGGTATGTGAAGCATATGTATGGGAATTGTCAACTGTATATAACGTGGACCTTATGAGGCAACTTTTTCTAGATTGATTTGGCGGACCTCCATGCGTTTCCCTTTGCTTTATAGAATTTAAAATGTCATTTTTATGGTCCCATATGTTTCGTATATTGCCAAATCTATCCTTTTCTAATTGGGAAAAATTCAAAAACACCCCCAAACTTTGACTCCAATGTCTCATCGCCCCCCAAACTTTCAAAATTATCAATTTAACTCCTAAACTTTCATTCCGTTATCAAAATTGCTCCTGGCGTCTCAATACATCTCCTTGGTAACGGAATGTGCCTACGTGGAGTTAAACGGAGAGAAAAACAACGCCAGGGCCAATTTTGGAGGGAAAACAACTGATGTGGATAAAACCCTTAACCATTTGTCTCTCTTCCTTTACTCTCACCCTTTACAACTCATCCGTGGTCTCCACCACCATAGAAGACGACATACCTAGGGTTCCAAACCCTGTTAAAAAATCCTTAATCCTGTCCTAATCCACTCCTAATCCACTCTAATCTACTCTTAATCAATTGATTACGCTTACTTTTGGAGATGGTTTGGCAAGTGAGACCCAATGGTGGTCCACCTCCTTCGTACGGTACGTATACCCTACAGTGGTGACTATTTGTTTAAGTCCATTTTTTGCTTAATCTATTTGCTTGAAAATTGTGGTGACTTGTTGATTAATCAACTTTAAAAAGGTTTACATTATATTAATGGAATAATTTAGGGTTAATTAGTTGTTATGTGTTTTTTGTCAAATTATTACAGATCGGCGTCTCCCCCACTTCTCAATAAAAATGAATTATGGTGGTAAGATTGAGGGCAAAAATTGCGGGGGGGGGGGGGGGGGGGGGGGGGGGGCATATGGGTTTATTGACTTTTGTGAAGAGGATGAGCTAGGAATTATGGAGATTTGTAACATGGTCTCAGAATTTTTGACTTTTGCGAAGAGGATGGTTAAGTCAGACACTGATGCCCTTACAATGTGTCAATTGGTGGATATGACTAGGGTGGTTGAGGTTTATGCTGTGTCAATTGGTGACACTGGTGTGGTAGTACCCACCCAATGTAGTCAAATCAAAACTGGTACTAAGCCAAGTAAGGCAACTAAGCCAAGCAAGGGTAAGGGTAAACAAGTGTTTGACTTTACTGTTAAGGCAAGCAAGAGTAACCCAAGCAAAACCAATGTCAGTCTTGTTATGCCAACCAAGACCAATGACAGTCTTGCTAAGCCAACCAAAAATAATAAGAGTAAGGGTAAGGCTAATTTGAGTGAGGTGGTTGAAGTGCAAGTTGAAGATGAAGGGGGACATGATACAGATGACTATGACCCAGAGTTTACTTCATCTGATTCAGATTATGAGGAATTTGAGGAGGGAGCCAGATGAGGAGGATAAGGAGCAACAACCAGTGGAAAAAAAAACTAGGATTAGCAAGAAGGGAGTGAAGATGACCTGCAGTGTTTGTGGGAAAACTGGGCATAACAAGAGGAGTTGCAAGCAAGTGGGATGTAATGCAGGTGGTGAAGTTGGTGGAGTTGCTGAAGAAGGAAATGCAACATTGAATGTCCCTATTTATGTAAGTGAACTTGATTGCATTTGTGGTTATGTAATAAAATTTATTGCATTGGTCTAACTGCTTGTGCTTTAAATTTTTCAGAGTGAAGTTACTACTGTTGGTACAAGTCGGCTAGCTGGAGGATCATCAACTGCAGTTAATATAGGTGGAGGATCACAGGTTTCATTTGTAGATGCTGCATTTGGATGTTTTGACAGGGCTCTGTTTTTTGTCATTGTTTTGCTATCACTTTGGTCTGTAAATGCCCATTTTGCTCTTTTTAAGAAATGGTCTATAATGCCCAGTTTGCTCTGTTTATGAAAGGGCTTGCAATGCCCATTTTGCTATGTAATGCACTTGCTTGGTTTGGAAAAATTTAGTAACAGCAGTAGGGATAAACAATAACAAACAAACCCATCCCATCTTCCATTCAACAAAATGGTTACATTACACACAAACAGATGCAACCAAATTCATGGCAACAACAACACAAATCCCCAAACCCAGGGGTCCCAAACACCTTAAAACACACACACACACCTAGCCCCTTAAACACACACTTAGCCTAGCCGAAATGGGTTACTTCCCAGTAGTCCCAACAATCTTCAGGTTTTTTTCCACATTACCAAAACTGCAACAACAACCCATGTTGCAGCTATGTAGAACTTCATCCGCCTCTCTCTAGCCTTGGACTTTGCAAGCTCCAACTCCAATGTTTTGACCCTCCTCAACAATTCTGGGATGATTTGAACAGCCCTTCTACACATGGGGGGGTCGACCCAACCACCGAATTCATCGCAATCTGTGCAGCTCAGAAACCTCCTACTTGGGTTCTTGTTTGTCCAAGATGTTAGTGTCACCTTCCGATTTCCACATTGGATGCAGAGGTAGTCCTCCTCATTGTGTTTGCCAGTGTTGCTGTTGCAGCTCATTGTAGGGGTTTCGAACGGGAAAGGAGATGAAGCTGGAGAGAGAGAGAGAGAGAGAGAGAGAGAGAGAGAGAGAGAGAGAGAGATTGAAATTAGGGCTTTAGTTTTTCCTTCGAAAATGTGGGGAAGAGAGAGAGGGGTTAGGGTTTTATATTTGGGGTTTATCCACATCAGCTGTTTTCCCTCCAAAATTGGCCCTGACGTTGGTTTTCTCTCCGTTTAACTCCACGTAGGCACATTCCGTTACCAAGGAGACGGATTGAGACGCCAAGAGCAATTTTGATAACAGAATGAAAGTTTAGGAGTTAAATTGATAATTTTGAAAGTTTGGGAGGCGATGAGACATTGAAGTCAAAGTTTGGGGGTGTTTTTGAATTTTTCCCTTTCTAATTTGCATAAGACTCACCTGCATGGCTTACCTCCCACACCATGCAAGCATATCTACGTGAGAGCGTGCATGTATATGTATTTCCTTAGGTAGCTGGCATGATATGCTTCATCAATTATTATTTTTGGATAGACAAAAAGTTTATTCATGAAAACTTGACAAATGGTACATTAAGTTAGGAGATAGGGGAGGGGATTCCAACCAAAGTTGGAGAAATTAAAACAACTAATTAATGAGTTGAAGCAAAAAAACACTAAGAGGGCCAAACCTAAAACACCTAAAGCCTAGTCCAAAAAGAGCATGCCCAATACATACAAATAAGCACAAACCATAATGTAGCTGAAACCCTAGCCGCCTATTGCCTATAGCCCACTGCTGCCGCTCCAACACCCTCAAACGCTGACCTCCAACTAGCCACCACAAACGCTACCCCCATCCACCCATCAACAGCCTCAACCACCCATTACCATTAGACTAAGAACCGGACTCACCCAATAATGAATACCGGCAGGTGGATTGAAGCCACCAAATGGAGATCGAATGGAGAGGAAACTAGCAGCAACTAACATCAAAGAAAGCCACCAAACTAATGATAAGTTCCATCATTAATAAGCCCGCTGGGGCCCCACACTCATATAAGGATATTTAGCTTTAGGGACAGAATCGAGAATTTCACTACACAGAGGTGAGTTTTTTTTTAAAAAAAATAATACTTTGTAAAGCCAAGCCAAGCTCCATCCATGTTTAGCATAATTGAAATAGTGTTTAAAGACCACGTACAGGAGAATTGAATCAGTCTCTGTTATTGTTTTCATTTAAATTGACGCAGCGGAATTCACGAGAAGCTAGTTGCGTACTAGTTCAAACGAAATTAGGTCTCGAATCCACGAGGGTTCTTGAATCCACAAGAAGAAAGAGAATAACTCTGATTTATAATTGATTAAAAGCTAAATATGTCCATAGGCTACATCCTTATTTATACTAGTAGGAGTCCTAACTAAAAGGAACTTACTTAGAGTGGTGACCAAGCAAAACATTACTTGGAAACCTAGACTATTTGCTAAAAGGAAATAAAATAAAATCTAACCAAAATTAAAATAAAAACGTGCAAAATAGGCAGCACAAATAAAATCTCCTAATACTAATCGTAAATAAAAATTATTACTAAAATAATGTTTCCATAAATAATAGGGGTCTATATCTTGTTCTACATCATAAATGAAGCTAAGAATGAAGTCAGAAGGGGGCTAGTAGGGGCCATCGGCCCTCATACAATTTTAAAACACTACTATTACGTTAAAAGAATACGTGTGATCAAACTACTGCCCCCTCTTCTTTTTTCTTTTTTTTTTTTGTTAAAAACAGTAATAGTATTAGTTTTAATATTTTTCGAGCTATGAAACAACTCTGTACACTACTTTTGGATTTCGCACACCCAAAGAAGTCGTCCCTTGTATTTTTCACGGCTGTCACGCGCGTTATATATCTTTCTCAGTTGCATTGGGATACTTTTCCCAAACATTTCTGTTATTTTATTGTTACGTAACAACTAACTATTTTTGTTGCATCGGTTGAACATAAGATAGGCAAATAGTGCAATATAAATTACTCCCTCCGTCCCGCAAAGTTTGTCACTTTCACTATTCCAGCCCTATGAAAAAATTGATTATTTCTTTTATTTTGTAATGTTTTATATAAGCAATATGGATCTCATTTGATAGATTTCAATTAGATCTTTTGAACAAAGTTTTAAAAATCACATAAAACGTTATGAATTGAAAGATATAGGCAATTTAAAAATGGCACGCACTCCCGAAAGTGTCAAACTTTGCGGGACGGAGGGAGTATCTTTTTATTATGTATATGCTCCCTCTCTCACAAAATGCTCACCCTTTATTGGGAACCGTTTTGCGTCGCAAAAAATAATGTACGTACGAGATTTTTTCTGAAACAAAATTACACCGAATTTTTTTCTTCACAATGAAATCTTTTAATACATTATCTTTTGCATGCAAAATGCACAATTTCAAATAAGGGACAAATAATTTGAGATGGAGAGAGTATGCAGTGTCTTCTTAATTACTCTCACGGATTGAGGCCCACACAATAACAACCTATAGAATCTTCAATTTTTTCTATATTACAATTTCTTCAATTTTTTCTATATTACAATTAATGAAGTCACATTAGGCAGGTTGTTGATGAAGCCACACTTGACTAAAATACCATATTTTAACTTAATTTTTCCAATTTCCGTTATGATATATTTTCAAAAAAATTCCTATAAAAATCCTTACGGACCCAATTTCACATGTTCTTTTTGGGTCTCTAAAAATTAAGGATTCGCCATTGAGGAGTGTAGGAGAAATTCAGGCTTGGAGATTGTTAGAGAAGACAGTATTTTACAATTAGATAAAAAAATTTCAATTAAGGTGGAAAGAAATTGGAAATAAATATAAAACTTTTTCAGCTTAACTAGAATCGCTCCGGGAAAATAATAATATACTTACACAAAAAGGCTTGTTTAATGAATGACGATAATGGGCCAATTTACACAACAACCCATCTAAGGGTTTAGGATTGAATTTTCAGCCCATAGAATTGGGCCCGTTGATAAATGACAATGGACATGCGAATGATATTTGAAGTCCAAACCAATCTGACCCAACCCATAATTATATATACTACTTTCTTTTTTTTTTCCCCGAGGTGAACCCACAATTACCTTTTTCTTTTTCTCCAACACCTTCATAACATCAAAACACATATGCATATCCATACGCGACAAGAAATATAGCTCGACCCCAATAATATACTCATTTCCATATTAAAATAACGAAAGAAAAGGGAATTTCAAATCATGGGTCTCTACAATTAGAGTTGGGGTGGTTGAAGCACTGAAGGCGACGATGTACTAGTGGTGTGGTGGTAGCGGTGACAGTGGTGGCATGATGGTGGTAGCGACAACAGAGGTGGTGGTGCAGAGGTGGCGATTGTGGTGGTGGTGGTGGTGCATCGATGAAGTGTTGGTGCTAGTGACGAGGAAATAGAGGTGGTGGTGGTGGTGACGGCTGTAGTGGTAGTGGTGGCAGCAACAACAATGATATATGGTTGATGGCAATGGAGGCGACTTTGGTGGTGACAGTGTACTAGTGGTGTGGTGGTAGTGGTGACGGTGGTGGCATGATGGTGGTGGCGACGACAGAGTGGCGGTGGTACGAAGGTGGAGTGACAACTGTAGTGGTGGTGGTGGTGGTGGTGCACCGATGAAGTGTTAGTGCTAGTGACGATGAAATAGAGGAGATGGTGGTAGTAGTAGTGGTGATGGCGGTAGTGGTAATAGTAGCGGCAACAACAGTGATATATGGTGGTGATAGCAGTAGTCGAATGGTGAGGCGATTGTGGATGGTGGCAGTGGCAATGATTGTGGAGCATGATATATAAGTACTAATATCTATCGCCAGAATTAAGTATGTACCATACTACTTATTTTTTATAACTTATTAACGCTACATGTTAAAAGATTAAGTAATATAAAATATAGTTATCAAACCAACTAAATTTCATATTATAATAATTCATTCAATTTTAAGTGCTAAATTAGGGTATCGAAGAAGCTCTTCTACTAGGGAGGGATCTAAATAAGTTTGCCTGCAAATTAAAATTTCTACCTAAAGGGTAATACGGGAAACTGACTTCTTAAAGTACTTCTAGACAAACAATAACACTCAGTCGCACGTGCACATATCACGCAATTTTTGTGTGTACATGTGATGATGATGGCGTCAACGATGTTTGGTTTGGGCGTTTGGAACGATAACGATGATGGCGCTGATTGCATGGTGGTAGACATCGACGGCGGTGGTGGTGACTAGTGAGTGGTGATGGTAAGTCGGTTAGTGAGAAGTGAGAATGTGAGAGTGGGAGAGAGAAGATAGAGGGTGGCGCACATAGATTTAGGGTTGAAGAAAATATTTATGGGTTTATAACAAATAGATACAGTCCCCTTCTAATAAGGGATCCTTATTTTGCAACGGTAAGGGACTTCCACTTTTTGACCATTTCCTGATTGAATTTTGATGATCCGAAATGTTCAATGTGTTTAGAACGTGTTTTAAGGGTCCATTATCAACAACAACAAAAAAAGACCGGGAGGGTTTTCATTCGAACAGTTTTTCATGAAAACCGTACATATATATATAGACCCTACTTCTAGACTCACATTTCCCGATCAAATTTCGACGATCCAAACCTATATATACACACCCTACTTCTAGTAAGTGATCCCACTCTTTGTTAAAGTGTGAGACTCAACTTTCCCGATCAAATTTCGACGATCCGAACCTATATATATAAACCTTACTTCTAGTGAGTGATCCCACACTCTGCCAAAGAGTGGGACTCATATTTTCAAATCAAATTTTGACGATCCTAACCGTTAAAAGTGTTAAAAGCGTGTTTTTAAAGGTCCATGCGGGGAATCATAAAAAAAAAAAAAAAAGATAAACAGATTGGGAAGGGCGATCCAAGCAGTTTTCAATAAAACTGTACATATAAGATTTTTATTAACAACTGCTCGGATATTAAAAACTTCTAGTGAGGGATCCCACATTTTGCTTAAGGTGTGGGAGTCACCAAATTCTCAACTTTTTTGATCAAATTTCAATGATCCGAATGGTTCAATGTGTTTAAAACGTATTTTTAATGGTCGCCGCGAGGAATCATTAAAAAAAAAAAAAAAAAAGCGTTGGGAATGGCTTGAGCCCCACACAATAACAACCTATAGAATCTTCAATTTTTTCTATATTACAATTAATAAAGTCACATTAGGCAGGTTGTTGATAAAGCCACACTTGGCTAAAATACCATATTTTAACTTAATTTTTCCAATTTCCGTTATGATATATTTTCAAAAAAATTCCTATAAAAATCCTTACGGACCTTATTTCACATGTTCGTTTTGGATCTCTAAAAATTATGGATTGGCCCTTGAGGAGTGTAGGAGAAATTCAGGCTTGGAGATTGTTAGAGAAGACAGTATTTTACAATTAGATAAATTTTTTTCAATTAAGGTGGAAAGAAATTGGAAATAAATATAAAAGTTTTTCAGCTTAACTAGAATCGACTCCGGGAAAAAATAATATAGTACACAAAAAGGATTGTTTAATGAATGACAATAATTGGGCCAATTTACATAACAACCCATGTAAGGGTTTAGGATTGAATTTTCAGCCCATAGAATTGGGCCCGTTGATAAATGACAATGGCATGCAAATGATACTTGAAGTCCAAACCAATCTGACCCAACCCACAATTATATGTGCTACTTCTTCTTTCTTTTCTTTTCTTTTTTTTTTTTCCGAGGTGAACCCACAATTACGCTTTTATTTTTTTTTTCTTTTTCTCCAACACCTTCATAACATCAAAACAATAATGGGCCAATTTACATAACAACCCATCTAAGGGTTTAGGATTGAATTTTCAGCCCATAGAATTGGGCCCGTTGATAAATGACAATGGCATGAGAATGACACTTGAAGTCTAAACCAATCTGACCCAACCCACAATTACCTTCTTCTTTTTTTTTTTTCTTTTTTCTTTTTCTTTTTCCCCAACACCTTCATAACATCAAAACATATATGCATATCCATACGCGACAAGAAATATAGCTCGACCCCAATAATATACTCATTTTCATATTAAAATAACAAAAGAAAATGGAATTTTTAATCATGGGTCTCTACAATTAGAGTTGGGGTGGTTGAAACAATGGAGGCGACGATGTACTAGTGGTGTGGTGGTAGTGGTGACAATGGTGGCATGATGATGGTAGCGACGATGGAGGTGGTGGTGCAGAAGTGGCGATTATGGTGGTGGTGGTGGTGCATCAATGAAGTGTTGGTGCTAGCGACGATGAAATAGAGGTGGTGGTGACGGCGCGCGGTAGTGGTAGTGGTGGCAGCAACAACAATGATATATGGTTTATGGCAATGGAGGCGACTGTGGTAGCGACAGTGTACTAGTGGTTTGGTGGTAGTGGTGACGGGGGTGGCATGATGGTGGTGGCGACAACAGAGTGGTGGTGGTGCAAAGGTGGAGTGACAACGGTATTGGTGGTGGACAGTAGTGACATGGTGGTGCACCGATAAAGTTTTAGTGCTAGTGACGATGAAAAAGATGATGTGTTGGTGGTAGTAGTAGCAGTGATGGCGGTAGGGGTAGTGGTAGCGGCAACAACAGTGATATATGGTGGTGATAGCAGTAGTTGAATGGTGGAGGCGATGATGGATGGTGGCAGTGGCAATGATTGTGCAGGGTGATATATAAGTACCTGCAGCCATAATTAAGTATGGACCATACTACTTAATTTTTATAACTTTTTAACGCTACATATTAAGGGTCACTTAAAAGATTATTCAATTTTAAGTGCTAAATTAGGGTATCAAAGAAGCTCTTCTACTGGGGAGGGATCTACAATTGCTTGCCTGCATATTGAAATTTATACATAAAGGATAATACGGGGAACTGACTCCTTAAAGTACTTCTACACAAACAATAACACTCAGTCGCACACACACATATCACACTTTTTTTTTTTTTTTTGGATGGTGCTAAACTAGCGTCGATCGCGTGTTGGTAGGCATCGACGAACAATGGTGGTGGTTGCGGTGGTGGTGGTGACTAATGAGTGGTGATGGTGAGTCGGTTAGTGAGAAGTGAGAATGTGAGAGTGGGAGAGAGAAGATAAATGGTGGCGCACATAGATTTAGGGTTGAAGGAAATATTTATGGTTTTATAATACACACACAGAGTCCCCTTCTAATAAGGGATCCCTATTTTGCTACGGTAAGAGACTTCCACTTTTTGACCATTTTCCGATTGAACTTTGATGATCCAAACTTTCAATGTGTTTAGAATGTGTTTTAAGGGTCCACTATCATTTTCATTAAAAAAAAAAAAAAAGACTAGGAAGGTTTTCATTCGAACAGTTTTTCATAAAAAGGAAAGAAAATTAACTGGAGCACTTTTTTTCTCTTCTTCTCTTTCCTATGAGAGCAAATTTTTCTCTAATCTTTCACAAACCAAACAAAAGAAAAAAAAGAGAGGTTTCTTTCCCATTTCTACTTTTATATTTTCTCTTATCTTTCTCTTCTCTTTCACAACTTCCAAGGACAGCCTAATGTTTGAAAGTTAGGAAAAGAAAGAGAAAAGAAGAGAAAATTATTAAAAAGGAAATAAAAGAGAAAATTGAAGAGAAAATGAGAGAAAAGTTAGATAGGAATTTGATTATTATTATTTTTTTAAGAATCAAACAACGGAGGGATTTTTTTTTTTTTAGTTTACCGTTCCTATCCATTTCTTTCTCCAACAAACAAACAGAGCCTCCTTAAAATAATCCTAGTCCTACACAAACAACGTGTCGTGTATATAAAGCTAGGCCCTTCAACCTTCTCGCAACTTCATCTTACCTAAGGAAACATGGCTCGTGGTGGCAGAGGTTGCAGAGGTCTGTTATTGTTTTGCTGCTTCTTCTTCTTCTTCTTCTTCTTCTTCTTCTCTCTCTCTCTCTCTAGACACAACTTATTATGTTTGTTATCCGAAATCTTTGCTTTGAATGCCTGAGGTTGTTATAGTATTTGTTTATTATTATGTCTTTATTTTGTTCACAAATTGTGAAATTGGTATAACAATATACATCTTATTTGAACAGACAATCGAAGCAGTTAATTGAATCGAGAGTTTCTAAACCAGCTTTGATTTAGGGCATGGTAAAAATTTAACGTTTTTGGAGCAGTCGCTTTGTCTTCACCATTCTTACAGCATTAATCCATGAATGAAAGCTTATTATTTTGATGCCTGCAAATTCATAGATTCAACTCAAGAGATGGTACCAATCAATTGAATTTTGAAAAGAAAAAAACTTGTACCATTAGCTTTTCTCTATATCCAATAGCGCTTAACAACTATAGCACTAATAGCAGAGATGTTGCATTCCAATTTCTATCTTTATAGCAGATAAATGTACTATTGGATTTGGGATCTGCGGTTTACCGCTAGCTCAAAAAGTCAGAGGTTTCAGTTTAATGGGAGCGTTCTTGTAAATTGCATAATGTTTGTTATGTTATGTTTGGGGATTTACTCCTGCATATTGGAAGCCTTCATTATCTTCAGCTACTTTCGTTATTTTATTCTCACTTTTGTTGCTCTGCTCTTTGGCAGGAGTATCTTCTTCAGCTTATTCGGGTTCGAATGGTAAGTGCTAAGCCAATTGTTCTGCTGCTTCTGCAAATCAAATGAAGTTGTTTACTGGATTCCTAATCCCTTGCTATTCCATTACTATATTTTTCTTTCTTAGTAATTTTACTTATGTCATATGTGTGATAGACCCTTAAGAAAGTGGCAGTCTGATGTTGCCATTTGAGAATGGAAGTAGCTATCTTTTTCAGCTATTTCTCCAGCATTCTTATCTTGTGCGGTTACCTTTATTATTGTGTTCTTTATCTTCACAGGTACCAAAGATGCTGCAACTTTGATTGGTTTGTCCCGTTTGGGCAAGAACTTGGAACGTATTCCTATTCCTATAACTGACTCACATTCATGTCAGTATCTATACGACCTCTATGAAGAGGTACAATTGTCTGCAGTTCTGTGAATTTGAAATGGTTTTAGGTGATATTGTAGTTGTTAGCTGCCTTTTGTAAGTTGACGATGAGTCATGGGTTGGTCCAAAATCTTAAAATTTTCCACTCCCACGTTTTTAATCTCACAGGTTGTCTGGATAGCTTTATGTTTGTCTCCTGAACAACTCTTCTACTTTATGTTTTTCCCTTTCTACTCAGTTGTTTCAGTTTTCTCCTTTCTCTGTGATCCAGTGCATGAGCACAAATGCACATCTTGTCGGCCCCAATTACTGTGTTGGATACCAGGAACTGATGGCATCATGCCCAGAAGTTAACAAGGGTATGTTTTCTTTCATGTTTTGTCCCATTGATTATCAAATATCAAGCTTCTGTAGAAATTTATCATATTCTCTTGGGTCACTTTTTCCTGTCAAGTTTAAAAGAACTTAAATGATGATTCCTTAGTGCTTTTGAGATGGGGTAGGTTTTGTACGTTTAACGAAATTGTAATTATGGTTTAAAGCAAACCAAGAAATGCATGTACAACAATACGATCATCCTCAGATCATCCTCTCATTGAGTTGCCTACGCCAACTTGATTTGATATGATGTTTCTCTTTTCACCATTCTTGGTGAAAAAAAAAAAGACAATAAAATCATGGTTTAAGCAAACCAAGAAATGCATAAACAACAATAAAATCATCCTCTCAAAAATTGCATACCCAACTTGATTTGATATGATGTTTTTCTTTTCTTCATTCTTGGCATAATTCTCCTACTCCCCTCTTGAACTCTCAGTTGAGCAATTGCTAATTGCCTGCTTTTCTGCACATCTTTTTCTTACTCATCTGTTTCAACAGACTATCTGGGCACAATTTATGGAAAAAATTGAATACAAGTACTGGGTTTTTGTGCAAATGATGCATTTGGAATGGAACTATTAGTTTAAGAACTTCCTTGGACTACTGCATGACCTTGACATGGGTCAAAAGACAAAAGGGCTTTTGTCGGAACTAACGGACTGCATATTCAGAGTCTAAAGAGCTATCTAATAGCATATGTGCACACCTTAGTTGCATGAAGCAGGAGTGGAGATGGGGGTGGGTGCGGAGGGCGGGGTATGTAGAAGCTTCCTAGGTTGGGAGCGGTGAGGAAATATTTAATGAATAAATGTATATATGAACGAGCTTATATTTATTTATATGTATTGTACATATGTTTTATAGTTGCTAAGGGAGCGCGTATATAAACATGAGTGAGAAATGACATCCCTATAGATTTTTTTATGCCAAATATATGGACTAAACGCGTAGATAAGTAGTAGTAGAATACAAGACGAGAAACAGAGAGTCCTAAATCTTTCTTACTTTTTTTTTTCTTTTTCTTTTTCTTCTACCTTGCATATATTTAGAAATATAAGTGAGAATTTTGTCCTTGATATTAGTGTGGAAGCTCCTGTCCTGTTTAGGAGCAGGTTCCCGTCTTGATGACAGCGAGCTCCGTTGAGCTCCCGTCTGGGGACTGCACCCATTTTAGAAGGATCTTGCTGCTAAGGTGCACACCCACTTTACCCGTGAAGTAATAGATTTCTTCCTGACTGCCCATAAGTGTCTTGCCATGGAATCTTTGTTCCAATCCTTCACTCCTTGGGAGCACAAGTTGACGTCCTACTAACTTTAGCAACTGGCAGATTTTAATTCAGGGCCTTACCATTGGAAGGCTTTCGTTATACTCTTGATGTTTTTAAGCATCTCCTGGGGCAAAATAAAATTAGAAGTCCAATAGACTTGAATACAGCAAAGGACATAGCTAATGGGCTGAGATAGAACCCATAACACAACTATTTTGTTGAGACCAAGATCAAATTCTAGCCAAAAGCTTTTTGTGTCAATTAGACACAATACTCGGCCTTTAATCCTGAAGACATCAAAAGGAACTCCCAATATTCCACTTGGAGAAAACCCTCAGGGATTGGCAAGATGTTCTTCAAACTTGTCTTTATCCAATTCCCACTAGCGTAGAAAACTGAACATCATGAAGATGATTCTTGAGAAGAGCCTAGCAATGATAGCAAGAGGATCGGAGGTCTTCAATGGAATTTCCATAGATTGATCTGCAGATCGCTCTTCTTCTTGCACTTGGGAACCTGCTTTGCGTCCTAAACCGTCATAGTTTCATATTTGGGGTTACTTTTCATAGCCCAAGCAAACTCTGGGAGGCCATTAACTTAACAATGTTGAAACTTAAATTTTTCCCGTCATTTACCGCACATGAGAAGGTCATGGTCACCCAAGCAGAAAAATGATGAAAGTTGATCGAGTATGCAAGGGACTCCATCCATGTGGAGCTCACAGGCGCCTGAGCGGAAAAATGTTGAAACATATCATTACTTCTTTTAGCAGCTCATCTTGTTCAGCACTTGGAGTTGCCTCCCCCACTCTTAAGCTGTAAGCAGTGGTGGACCCAGGGATACACTTTAGTGGGGGCACCAAATCATTCGTTGGGTTACACAAAAATTCACAATCAAGCGCAATGGTATATAATTAAATTTGAATACTCATATAAAAATAAACATTCATCATACTAAAAGGGTTGATAACACATGCTTTCAAAAGTTTGTAAACATAAGCACAGAAATCTAAATATTAGTAAGTAATTTTTTTCATATGCACTCTCACAGTTGACCCAGTCAGGTTCCCATTTTTTTGAAAGTGCGCATAATAGTCTTATTAGCAACTCCATCAAAATTATCTCCCTCTTTATGCATACCACTACCACCAATCTATCATTCAACCAGATCACTCATTCTGCTCTGCATCTGATTTTTCAGAGTGTCATGGTTGAAAATACCCATTCGACTGTTGCAGTTGCAAATGGTAAAATTAATGCCAATATCTAGAACAAGTAAGCTAATGGATATAGTTTCTCTCTTCGGGTCTTTGCCATTTTTTTACAAAGGTCATTAACTCCATCGAACCTTGGGAACTCATCGTTAGAGCTCATGTCAAAAATATATGTATCAAGTTGATCATGAAATACGATAAGTTCTATTTTCTCATGATTTCCTAAAAAGCTAATTGCAATTGATGGGCAAAGCAATTAACATATTGTGCTTCAGGATTCTCCATTAGTATTAGTGTTGTAAAACCATTAAATTCATTGCATATTGCGCTTGCCATTTGCCCCAAGCTTGATTATGAGGACTATTGGGGCCTCCCACTTGGGGAGGGTTAATGTAGAAATGGAGAACGGCGAAATCAAACTGATCGGCATGCAATGGCGAAGTGCAACTTTACGAAGGTGAAGAGAATTTGCTTCTCCAAATGAAGGAACGAAGGTTCTGTATTTTCCTATGCAAACTCTTCTTCTGTTTTCTATTTTAAAAATGAATAAAATTGAGTGAGGGCACATGACCACGTGCCCCATTGTGAATCCGCCCAAATCGTTCTTATTTATTTATTTTCGTTGGGTGAAACTTAGTGTTGTTAGTTGTAGTTGAGAAAATCCTATTTTTTTAAAAAATAAAAATAAAGAAGGTATAGATGAAATTTTGAATAGTCATTTCAATCTTTTTCTTCCAAGAAAGAGAAATCCCAAAAAATTTGTCAATAAATGACAAACTCCATTATACAAATGATGGGACAGGGCTAACGCAGTAATCTCGACGGAGATTAGGATGAGCTTTGATGAAGAAAATAAGAATAGGTAGAAATTCTCATAGATGAAGCAAATCAAACCTATTTTCAGACAAAGAAGGCATAGTTGAACATACCATTTGCTGGAAAAGACAGGAGGAGCAATAGAACCCTCCTTTCACCAGCATAAATAAATAGGATTCCCGAACACTGAAAGCAAGTAACAACTTTCAGAATTCCCGAACCCCCGTAGTTGCACTTCCAACTCTTAGGTTGGAATTTAGTTTTATTCTCAGTCCTTCCGTTGAATTTTCTTAAATGATCACTGAGCCGTCGATCCTTTCAGAAATGATAGAAGACTCCAAAAATGAGGTTTGAGTCTAGTCAAATGCATGAGAGTACATTGTGCGCCTACCACTAGGCTACAACTCCGCTTGCTTTGCGAAAGGCTCTAATGAACTAAAACCGTGAAAGCAGCTCTAATGAACTAAAACCGTGAAAGCAGCACAAAGTACATCAAGTAGCAAGTAAATTGTATGTTGGAAGGCCTAAACTATACAGATTTCGGTATAGATTTCGGCACTTACTACTAGACAATAGAAGATTTTAGCTAGAGCAGGCAAGTGTAAACCAATTAGCAATGAGTGGAGAGGTTACCTAGGCTCTTGTACTAGTTTTGAAGGTTATAGTTAACTGATGCTCTAACACTCTCCCGCACGAGCGACCCTTGACTCATGTGGAGAGGTAAATAAAGGATCCACAAAATTGGGATTATAATGAAACAAGGAGCATCTGTGGCCCAAACAACAGGGCAACCAATCCAAAGAGTCTTGTCCCAAAGTCTCTGAAAGCCTAGCTCTGATACCATGTTAGAGCTTCCAACTCTAAACTAATTGGTAATGAGTAAAGAGGCTTCCAAGGCTCATACTAGTTTTTTGAGGTTATAATTAACCAATGTGGGAACCTCTAACAAGGTTATTCAATTTTGCTACTTAATTTTGTAAAAGTTATATGTATCTCTTTAATCTTTTGCGGATATCATTTCCGTTTAATCTTAAACTTCCTATTATAGTGACAGAGAGGTAGAGATGTGGGGGGAGGGAGAGGTGTTCAATTTGCTAGCACTCTTGTGGTTTTTTTTGGATACGTACATCCCTTGTGTTGTTTTTTTAGGAGTGCGCATGGTCCGGATCTGATTGGCATGAATCCAATCCTAATCCGCGAGTCATGGTTTTTTGAAAATAAAATCCTTGTCCAATCCAAAAGTCTCACGGTTCTATTCCAATCTGATCCGCGAGTCACGGATCGGTTCTGGATTTGTCCATGGGTTTTTAACTAATTCTTAAAAAAATTCCTCTACTCATTCAAAAAAATGCAAACTTAACATCCTACATGGAATACATAAATGGGTTTCACAAATACATTCAGTGAGTTCACAAAAAACAAGCAAACATGTCCAACTATAAAACAAAAAACGAGTAAACATGTAGGAGTAGTCATCTACTTATCATCTAGTCCCAAACAAGCATACATTTAGTAGCCATCTCCTGATCATCTAGTGAGTTCACAAAAAACACTAAAACAAACATTGAAACTGCACAAGATTAAATGGGTGACAAAGGTTTAGCCATGAGCCATGTACTCATCTAGCTCATCATCCAGTTCACAAAATTGGAGCTTTTGAGTTCCATTTTTCGTACTCAACAAAGACAAGATTCAACACATCCCCTGTCATGTTACAATTTACCCTTGAGTTTGATTGGGAGGTACACCATTACACTAAATCACATTAAAATTATTTGAGAAAATTATAAATTTAATTCTGTTACATACACAGACCGGATCCAATCAGGTATACCTGATGGGATTCCTATCAGGGACTCCCACAATTCTCCAATTTCCTGATCCAAATAACCGAATGTTTTTAAAAGGTGTTTTTAAGAGTCCCCGCGAGAAATCGGTAAAAAAAATAAAATACCGGGAAGGGTTTGATCCGATCAGTTTTTCATAATATAGTTTTTATCGAAAACTGATCCGATCAAGCCTTTCCCGGTAGTTTTTTTTCACTGATTTCTCGCGGGGACCCTTAAAATCACCTTTTAAAAACATTGGGCGTTCAGACGGGAAATAGGAGTCCCTAATGGGAACCCCCATCAGGTATACCTGATTGGATAATTATATGTTACATACATACATACATACATACATATATGCATATATATAAAAGTCTCATGGTCCGGATTGGTTAATCCACGGTTTGAAATCAAAATCCGTGTTCGTACCGTGAGTGACGGTTTTTTAATTTTTGAATCTGTGAATTAATCCACAGTTAAAATCCAAAAAGCATGGATCGATTCGGTCCGGATTGGATTCATGGATCACCGGATTTTTGGTGCAACCCTATTTTTTTTGTTAGTAAATACATCTCTTGTGGTTAACTCCATTACATTTGATCTTTGAAATGCACGTAAGTATAAAAAATGACATAACGCCCAAAATCTTGTTTTTGTTTTCTCCATGGTGGTTATAACTACAACTGAAGTGATGTTTGATATTAATGACATCATTGCCCCAAAGGGACAGAAGTGTCACAAAGTGAACCACAAGAGAGCTCTGTGTTTTCTTTCAAGGACGTACGTAATAAAGTTGTCTCTCTACTTGCTTAAGCTTTTGGATGAGTTGGTGGTAAACAATCTAATATGATATTGGAGCGGGCAATAGATCCCATGTTCAAGCCTTGCCATCTACCTCATAATTGAAATACTTGCACATGTTTCTAACCCACTTTTGGAGGAGAGTCTAGGTACTCGTGAAGATGAGTGTTGAGTAATGTAAAGTTACCCCTCTCTCTAACAATTTAGCATCTGCTAAAAAATTTCTACTGTAGTTTGGAAAAGCGTGTTTGCATTTAGGTTCAACAACCTATTCTGCAAAAGTTTCTCATGCTTTAGTTCTTCCTTTGTTTGGTGGCACAAAAGACCTTATGTTTTACCTCTTGATGTTTATTTGTGTCATATCTTGGTTAAAGCTTTTTTTCCTATTGAATTGTGTATGCAGACCCAGGTCGTCGAAACACGCTGCAAAAAACAAAGGGTAATTATTACCTTTCTTATTTCCTTTTTTTAGAAGTAACCAAAGGCCCTCGTGAAGTATAATTTTAGGGTTTTAGTTTATTGTTATTTATTTTTTATGTTCAGGGTAATTTATTTTTTTTGTATTACTAGGATTTCGCTAAGGTCATTAGGGTTGGCCTATATAACCCCTTCATTAGTCTTGTAATCATTCAAGCTTTTCCAATGCAATAATATTGTACTTTGGTTTTCTTCCTCTTCTTTCCAAAATCTCGTGGTATCAGAGCCATAAGATTTAGGCCTGTGGAATATTTGCTCTCCGGTGAGCGGCCTGAAGCCTTGTCGCCGTCCACCGGGCACTGTTTTATTCATCAGACTGTTCATCAGTTTCTTTTCCTTTCTCTTTCTCCAGATGCATCTCCTTTCTTCTCCCTTTTCATCAATGGCACTGTTCATCGGCTACTATTCCCGAAAGGCACGGGTCATCGAAGGCCACTATTCATTGAAGGTCACTTTTCACGGGTATTGTTCATCGGTGAAGTTTCTCTGTACTTTCTCCTACGTAGCATCAGTTTCTCATCAGCTTTCTAAACAAAGATTTCGCATCTCTCTCTCTCTCTCTCTCTGTGAACCAGATAGCATCTCTCTCCCTCTTTTAGCTACATCTCTCCTCTGTCCTGTTTGTTATTCTCTCAAATCTGCACTGGAAATTTGGCATCGTTCGGCCTCCCATCTGCATATGTTCCTCCTCCTGTTTGCATATGTTTCTGGGTTCAGTTTTCAGTTTGTTCTCCTCTTCCTCGGTCGCACCTCCTCTCCTTATTGTTCTCTCTATCTCATATGAACTCTTTCTTCTCTTTGTCAAACCTCCTATTAGCACTTGTTTGCAGTTTCAACACTCTTTTTGGATCTCTGATTGGAACTCCCTCCGTTCCTAAATAAGTGTCCACTATGACATTTTTCCAATAAAAAAATTAAATGCTTCCGTGTATTTTTTCCGAATTTTTCGTACTGAATTAAATTCGGTGTGGAAAAAATAAAATAAAAATTATTTAATTTGGTGCGAAAAAATTTGAAAAAAGATGCACGGAAGCACTTATTATTTTTTTTTATTTTTAAAATGGCAAGAGAGAGAGAGAGAGAGAGAGAGAGAGTGGGACACTTATTTAGGAACGGAGGGAGTATTATTTTGCAGCACTGCTTTGCAATGGTTAGTGCAGATTGCAGTAGTTGATTTGCAATCGCTATTTATCTTTTATATTCAGGGTAATTTATTTCTTTTGTATTATTAGAGTTTCGCTAAGGTTACTAGGGTTAGCCTATATAACCCCTTCAATAGTTTTGTAATCATTGAAGCTTTTCCGATGCAATAATAGTGTACTTTAGTTTTCTCTCTCTTCTTTGCAAGATCACACTATACACTTCCGCATGACCAAAATGGTCTATGAAATCAATAAATTGATCTAGCAAAGGATTACATTCCTTCGATTTTTAGGTGTACAAACTACTAACTAGATAACTCTCAAGCATATATAATGGTTTTTTAATGTTATGGTATGGTCGAGGATTTAACTTATCCCAAATAAGCTACATCAAGCATAGTGGAACCATCGCCCAATCTTTCGGCCTCCTCTTCCCTACCCTTGTCCCTCGCCAACATTGAAGAAGTTCCATTGTTATATATCGGTAAAACCAATGTCCATTAAACCAATAGAGAATTGATGTCCAAAGCTCTTGGGCAACCTAGTTTTCAATACTCATATGTGACCCAATTTGATTTCCTTTGCCAATTACAACGAAGTTCCATTGTACTAGTTGGAAAACCCAAGATACACTGGCTGTCCAAAGTTCCTTGTAAAATGAGCACGGATTTAGTATGCGTGGTAAAGACTCAAAGTCCCACTTGAACAAGCAACACCAAGTAACAATGATCTTGCTCCACCAGATTAAATGGTCTGTTGTAGGTATCTTTCCTTAAATAGAGCAAAACATAGAAAAAAAACTTTGGAAGGATTATGGGCTCTAAATTGCCAATCAGTGTGGTAGTTAGGTTTGACCTTGAAAGCTGACGCTGCATTGTAGTGGAAGAAGACTAGATATTGTTCTAGTAGACGAATTGGTTAGATGTCGTTCTAACATACGAACTCTTGAATCCACAAGAGAAGAGATAAACACCTTGCGCAGAAGGAAAATAGAAAGAACTCTAGACTTTTATTAATGATTGATTGAATAGTTGAATATGCCCATAGGCTACACCCTTATTTATACTAAGCGAACCCTAATTTGATTAGGACTCGAATTAATTAAAGAAATAAGAATAAAAAGCCTAATCAAATTTGTTGCTTAAAAGGTTATGAAATCACGCCAAAACATGCAACATTAAAAGGAAAAGAAAATCTCTAAATAAAATCCTAATTCTTGTAGACCAAGAATCCTAATAAAATTAGAAATCAAAACCAAAAACGAATATGGAAAGATAAAAATTTGCTCCACACCAAGAAAATCCACAAAAGCAACATCAGTACCTTTTAGAGTACAATTATGGTCTAAATCCATTCTTTGGGTGTGTGCTTCGAATGGATTGTTGATTGGTTCTCCTAAAGTCAATTCTTTCAGCACTGATTTACCTTCACTTGTGTTGCTAACTCGCTTTTCCTCCTCAGCACTATTGTTGGTATCGACCACCTTCAATAGAAAATAATTCTGGACCTCGGCAACTTGATCACTATTAGTGATATTAATTTTCGGCTTCTCACCATCATCAATATCAATTTTCGGCTTCTCACCATCATCAATATCAATTTTCGGCTTCTCACCATCATCAATATCAATTTTCTTATTATCAACTTTGATTATGACCTCATTAACAACTTCTCCAACGACATCATTGGCAAGAGTAGTATTTTGTTGTCCATATTTTTTCTTCAATAATTGCTCGTAATTCCATGGCAAAAATCTCTCCACCATACGTTTTTTAATTGTTGGTCATGCACCGACACAACACTTACCTTGTTTATCTCTTGAAGATTGCAAATCTAACCACCAAGTAAGTGCGGAATCTGTAACCTTTAGAGACACATGCCACCGCTTTAGTTCATCTGGAATCTCCATCAATGCGAAAAAATCTTCAATGTTAAGTATCCAATCTAGAACATCCTCAAAATATTCATTGCCTTGAGTTTAAGAAAATTTTTATAATACCTAAAATCATAGGCATAATGATAATTCAGCATACTTTGTTGATCCTTCTCGAACAAATCCGTGGTTACAAACTGCTCCTTGGGTTGGTCCGTAAGGTTTGATCGTCCATGTTTATTACATGTAGTTCTTGTGATCAATTGAGACAAGGGAAGACCTTGCTCTGATACCACTTGATGTAGCGTTGTAGTGGAGGAAGACTTAGATATCGTTCTAGTAGACAAATTGGTTAGATATCGTTCCAACAGACGAACTCTTAAATCCACAAGAGGAGATAAACACCTTGCACACAAGGAAAATAAAGAGAACTCTAAAATTTTATTCATGATTGATTGAATAGTTGAATATGCGCATAGGTTACACCCTTGTTTATACTAAGCAAACCTTAACTCGAGTAGGACTCAAATTAATTAAAGAAATAAAAATAAAAGCCTAATCAATTTTTTTGCCGAAAAGGTTATAAAATCATGGCAAAACAAGCGGCATTAAAAGGAAAAGAAATCTCTAAATAAAATCCTAATTCTTGTAGACCAAGAATCCTAATAAAATTAGAAATCAAAACCAAAACCGTATACGGAAAGATAATAATTTTAACCTAAATGAAAATATTCCTTATCAAAATCTTATTCTAATGCAATTCAAATAAAAATAAAGAAACTTCCTAATCTTGTCCTACATCCAATTGCAAATAGTGTTCCGTTATTAGAATCCCTTGAATCCTATGCGATCTCTCCAACCAACCACACAACCCCTCGTCGCCAATTTTGCATCTCCTGTGCCCCACACCACCCTATCTCCATTCCTCAAGGAGATAATTTTCTACTGACCGCCTGCTGATGGATAATTGGAAATGCCACCTGCAACCTTTTCCCGACGACTCTCATGGTCCCATTTCACTGTACTTCCTCCATTACCACCATGATAGTCCACCGCACACATTCCCAATGGCTTTTTAAGAACCCATTCCATGAGAAGCACCAACCTCCTTCGACATCCACTTCCCATCACCTCGTCGGCCACGTCTCCCTCACTGGGAGATGCCTCCATAACCACTTTCTCAACATAACTAAATTGAAACAGATATAAGAAAATTCCAGTTCACATGATCATAGGCCTTTTCGATATCTAGAATAACTCCCAGTGCCTGGCATCCCCGCTCCTTAGCCTAGAATCCACACTCTCATTAGCCACCAAGAAAGCATCCAACATTAAGCTTTCTGTGCTTCAATCATTGGCCTGCCTCCCACACTTTTCAACAAGTATCCTTCCTGGCACCTCTTCTTTGGGATCAAGCTAGTAAAGAAGCATTTAAGGTCCTTTTACCCAGTGTTTTGATCCCCATCCCTCAACCTTAGAATTACGGATACGCATACGGACACAGATAAGCGGACACATGATTTCCCAAAAATTAGGACACGGACACGTTGGGTGAAACATCATATATAATAATAAACAAAATTACATTTAATTACACGCATATGAAGTTCAAATATTATGTGAATTATATCGGTCACACTGAAGATACATAAGGCACAAAATAGAGAAAGATGGAGAAGAAAAAGATTGAGAAGAAGAGAGAGAGAGAATAGAGAAGGACGAAGAGAGAGAAATCAATACCTGGCCTCTCTCAGTCGAAATCTCTCTGTTGTGCAAAATCTCTATCCTTTCGCTCTCATCTCTGGCATGGCTCTCCTTTCTCTCTCTCCTAGTCGATCTCAACAGCACTAAATTGACACAGATGTATGAAAATTCCAATTCAGTTGATCATAGTCCTTTTCAATATCCAGAATAACTCACAGCGCTTGGCATCTCTGCTCCTCAGCCTAGAATCCACGCTCTCATTAGCCACCAAGGCAACATCTAACACTAAGCTTTCTGTGCTTTAAACATTGGCCTGCCTCCAACACTTTTCAACCAAGTATCCTTCTTGGCACCTCTTCTTTGGAATCAAGCCAGTAAAGAAGCTAAGGTCCTCTTATCCCATTGTTTTGATCCCCATCCCTCAACCTAAGGACGGATATGCTTATGGACCCAGGACAAGGACATGACATGGATGCGGAGACACGTGGTTTTCCCAAAATTAGGACATGGACACGTTGGGTGACACGCCATATATAATAATAAATAATATTTTCATTCAATTATATGTGTATAAAGTTCAAATATCATGTGAATTATATTGGTCACACTTAAGATACAAA
The DNA here is from genome assembly GCA_020921065.1 of Vaccinium darrowii. Taxonomy (NCBI): domain Eukaryota; kingdom Viridiplantae; phylum Streptophyta; class Magnoliopsida; order Ericales; family Ericaceae; genus Vaccinium; species Vaccinium darrowii. Next base: position 35,057,635 of record CM037160.1, read on the forward strand.
AAGGCAGAGAATAGAGAGAGATGGAGAAGAGGAGAGAAAGAGAATAGAGAAGGAAGAAGAGAGAGAAATCAATACCTGGTCTCTCTCAGTCGATATCTCGATATCTCTCTATTGTGCAAAATCTCTCTCCCTTCTCTCTCAGTCGATCTGGGCCATGGCTCTCCCTTCTCTCTTCCAATCGATCTCTGCCATGTCTCTCTCTCTCCCCCCATCAGTATCTATGGCTTTCTGTTTTGTTTGTCGCTGATTCGTCCGGAGGGTGGAAGAGGAGATCTTTTTATGTTTATGTTTTGTATATATTACATTTTTACCCTTCAGTTGCTGAGTGTTATTTTTTTATTCTGTTAAGTTATAAAAATGAGACTTTTTACCCCCTTTATAGTTTAAAATTTTTATTTTGACCAATAGCGTGTTTAAATATTCGGACACACTTTTTCACTTGTCGGACACGTGTTGGAGCATGTCCGTGTTCGACACGTCTGAGATGCAGATTTGTGAGCCCCAGAGAAGTGTTCGTGCTTCTTAGCCTTCAATCACAAACTCCTTGACTTTGTCTCCAAAATGTAGCTTCAATTGCACATCCTCCGGAACTCATCGTTTTCGATTTCACTGAGCTGCACATCCATCCACAAGCTCTATGCTCTAATAAAGGAGAACTTCCTCGTAGATGAGCTGATTGTATGAAACCCCAACATCTCCTATGGGAATGTTACCTCATTTTAAAATTTGCACCTGCATACTGCAGCACGTTATTTGGGAAAGCAATCGGTTGCCAGCTAATCCCACAAGACTACGTTGATATATCCACTACAAAGCCAAGTATCCGCCCCCAGCTTTTTTTTTCTTTTCATCCTGGCAGTTATTTCTTTGCCGATTACAGCTGCAAAAAAATTAAATCTTAGTGGTTGATTTCTCGTTAATATTTTCTGTTCCATTTAAATTTGGTTGTCCATGTGGATGAAGTGCACTCATTCATGCTTTCAATTACAGAGTGGGAGGAATACCTCCAGAGGAGAGCAGTTAGAGAAGGTTTTTCTGGTTGGCAGGAGTACACTGCACATAAACATGAAACCGACCCCACACTGTGTAGGGTAAGATACAAACTGTATAAGGAGGTAAAGTTCTCCCAGAGATCTGAATATTCTTTTTATTGCCAACTCTAAATGCTCTTACATCTATTGTTCCGAATTTTTTTCCCCTCCTCTAGAATGGTTTTAAAGGAGTTTATTGGTAGGAACGTATGGTGGAAATTAATTCTCAATTTTCATCATTTTTCTACGTTTTTTTCTTGTTTGTGGTAGTTTAACTTTTTCAATCCTACGACTCAAGAATCTTTGTCAATGTTGGAAGGCAAGTAAATTATTAAATTTGTCTTATTTTTCTTTCTAACTATTCCATAAGGATTTCACTCTGTCTAAACTACTGTGCACCATCACAATAACATATTATAGTTTGATTAATGTGAGTGGTATATGTGGTAACTGGTAAGCATTGCGAGGGCATCTCGCATGTTTGATTTTCGCCTATGTGCTCCATGTGGAACTCTTGACTTATTAGTGAGTTTGCTGCATGTGTAGACAAACATAGGTACTTGTTTGTTACGTTATGGTAAGAAGCAAAAGGAAGTGAGAAATAGAAATACAAAATGAGTGGGCAAGTCTACCCTAATTTAGAATCTAAGATCCAGTTATCCTTTCTGTATTATTTGGTTTTTTCCTGCTCCGTTTGTCTTCTTCTTCGAGGAATAGGATTGGCAGTAGTTTATATGAGTCTTTGTAGAATCAGCCAAAGATACAGAGTGATTGATTGATTTTAATAAAATTTCAGTAGCTTTTTTAAAAGCCTTGTCGTCTTCCTAGGCATGATTTCATCCTTACCCTGATTGTGATTGCCTAGTATTTATTTTCTTTTTTTTATAAACTGTTTACTGTTTCAGTGGCGAACTGTCGGAGATCTAAGTTAACTGGAGAGAAATAACTGTTGGAGAACTTGATATGCATTGTCGGCTGTCAGTCCTAATAGCTTATGCTTTTCGGTTAAGTGGTGATTTAACGTGGCATCAAAGCTCAGGAGGAGATTTTGGGTTCAAATCTGTCCTGCATTGGCTTGCCAGTGTGCTCCTTTTCTTCTCCTCTCCATCTTCGGATATTTCATTTCCCCATTGGGCGTTGGGTCTTACAGAGTTTGATATCCTTTGTTGGGACCTTTTCCTGGCAGAGTTAAGTTTTCGGATTTTCTGTGGCGTTACACAATCTAGCATTAAACTGAGAGAATATATTTTGTGAGCCAGCTATCTTTAAGAATCGATTATTGAATCCGTACAATTAAGAGAAAATTAAGACTAAAGTCATCCTTTAATAGCTATTTTGCTTCAATTTCTTCTCCACAAATAAAAAATTATCTGTGAGAATTCATTATTTTTGTGACCTAGCTACCTGTAATTCGTTATAACATTGAACCCAACCAAAATTGTTCAGGAAGTTGTCAAACAATACAATTTGGTACTGAATTTCTTTAAGATTCTGGATTAAATAAAATATGATTGAGGCTGTTGGGGAAGCAAGTAAGGGCAGGCAGAAATTTTGAATTTCGAAGAGGAAAAAATGGCTGCGAAGCTTGGCAACAGGGTCGGATAAACTTGGCTTATCAAGTTATATGCTAGCTCATTTCTCAATTTCTTTCAGCAAATTGGTTGTCTGCGGTCATGAGGTTAACTATTTCTGCTTTCCCTACCTAAGCAACCAAATAATCCTATTTAGGCACCCTTAGGTCTAACTTTTGGACATGGCCTTTTTGGTGGTTCTCTGTAATTTTCCGGTAGATTCAGGTCAAATGCTTACGTCATATTTTTTGACTCAGAGGAATTGGAAAATTATAAGAATATGGACCAAAGTTGAAAGTAGTTCATATAAGATGAAAGACTAATATTTTTGGCTCTCATTTGAAAATTTTCAACTCTAGTCTATATTTCTGTATTTTCCCTATTCCTTTCGTCGAGCTGAATGATGTGATGTAAGAAATATATCCCAGTCTAGTAAAAATTAAGAGAAAACAACCAAAATGACCGCACTAAAAAGACGTAAAGAATAAAAAAGCTCTCACATGCAATGTGCTCGCACACACATGTGGGGAACATCTATGAGAACGCGCTTAATTCAGGAAACATTCGAGGTAAAGATGGGAGGACAGGTAGTGTCTATATCCTTTTGTTCAGGTAACAGTAGGTCACTTAGGATGTCATTGTGCTCGGGGACACCCAACATTAACTATTATAAATACATAGGATGATAACTTGACCAATCCTCCCACGTTTTTATTTAAAAAGAATTCTGAATTTACTATTTTAAAGCTATTCCATTCTTGCCTTTGTTTGATTGATGAATTGGATTCAACCAAGTCAATCAAGTAGATTAGTACGTTCAATTATTTGTAGTCAATTGGTTTACTAGAATCAAAGTGAAAATACAAAGAATAGGGTTTTCTTTGGTGACATAAGATCGAATTGTACACAAAATCAAAATTGCGGATAATTCGATTTTGACTAATATTTTTTATTAGTAATCGGGAAGCCTCTCTGAAAAAGTGAATTAGGTCTAAATATAGGCAGATCTTTTAGGCGAAAGGCTGCCTTTGGGGTCGAGGGCTACATGAGCTCTAGGGCCACATCCTACATGATGGTGAAAAGAAAATTGAAGTGGAGAAGCACAAAGAAAAGTATATTGTAAACTAAGATTTTAGAAAGAATTGTATGTAATGATACGAAAAAAAGAGAATTTAGGAATTGAATACGAGACTAGGTATTGCAAATAACCTTGCACTAGTGATACTTTCTACTTTCTAGTAAATATTAACAACAAAATGAAGATGTAACGACCCTGATTTTTTGTTAAACAAAAATTCAATTATAATTTTGTTTTTAATAATTTTGCTGTTCTTTTATTAAATAAAATTCTAGAATATATATATTGGGCATGTGCTAGTATAAATACTACTCCCTTTGTCCCATATTGCTTGCCCTTTTTGGGGAAGCGTGCATTTTGCACGCAAAAAATAATGTGTTTGAGAATTATTTTTTTTTAAAAATTACACCAGTTTTTTTCTACTCAATGAGATCTTGAAATTGATGTAAAATGTTTTGAAAAAAATGAATGCTAATATATTAGATTTTGCGTGCAAAATGCACGGAAACCCAAAAAGGGCAAGAAATTTGGGACAGATGGAGTAGTTACTAGTGTATCTACAAAAGGCCAGGGAACCCTATCTAAATCTTCCCACTAATGTGGGATATAGTGTGAGATATTGAGGAAAGGGAGAGGAAGGTGAGTAGTAATTACGTGGTCCAACTAGTACCCTATATCTACATGCATGTGCATGTTTTTTTGTACACAACAATCCCATGATATTTTCTTAGATACTCTTATAAAAGCTCTAGGATTCTCTATGATCTTCCCATTAAACACCTAGAGATTTTTAGTACTAAACCTATGGATTTGCTTAGGATATGCCTAAAATTATATAGGATTGTGTTGTTTGTGTTTGCCTACAAAACCTAGAGATTTTCCATTATTGGCCTAAGATCTCATGTGCTAACCAAATCCCTAGATTCTTGGCATATTGAGAGCACACAGGATGGTATCCATCCAATGCATTCTTTCATCTACAGTAGGCATTGAACCTGCTTTACACCGCTTTGATTCCGCTCAATCGATCAATGACTCAAGACTTAGTGAAAGGAAGCACTTCATTCTTAATATATGTTATAAGACTATGGTCTTGGTTGAAGGTTGAAAGCTCCATAGCCAATAGTCTACTAAGGCTGGTGACCTACTTCATAGAAGTACTTTTAGCAGTCCGTTATCACTATCTCACTACACACTTTCCCCTCGACTTTGAACCGTTGGTTCTGATTTATATATGTTACTTCATAGAGGGAGAGGGGCGCCATGGTTTGCCTATGAATAGAGCCCTCACTCTCCATTTGTTCTTCACACCTCCACCACCAACTTTGTAGTATTCTAGTGTTGAGTTTTAGTGAGAGAAACTCTCATTGTTCTTGAAGTTTGGTCGAATTTCTTTTGAAACTCAAGCTAGTTCTTCCATATTCAAGTTGAAGCCACCACCCTCCAATCCTTAAATTAGTAGAAAAGTTAGTAGTCTAGTGTTTGTGCTTACGAAGTTCTAGTTGTTACCCCGTTCGAGAAAATTTTACCTCGCTTTCGCTTCTTCCGACTTACTCTCGGAATTAAGGTAGTTACTCAACCCTACTTACTATGTAGTTACTTTAATCTCATTTCCTAAGAATAAATTTTTTTGTCGTTATAATGTTTGGTTTTCTACTTGTAATTTTCTAGTCATCACTAACTGAAAATGGTTTTTGGGAAAATTAGTAGTTAGCTCTTAAAAACACTTTTTCAATACCACGTAGTCATTATAATGACCGTTTAGTGATCCGACTTATCAATTTTATGTTGTTATAATGCCTGATTAATTTTTTGAGGAAAAAACGTAGTCAACTAGTCTTTTTATGAATCACTTTGCTTACAGGAGTAATCATGAGATTTTCTTAAATATGACTACGTAGTTGTTCAGTACTATTTTCTACTAACCCTAGACTGGTTTTTGAAAAGAATCGCGTAGAATATGATTTTATGTGACATGTTTTACGAGAAAGTTGCATTGATTTGAAATGCATTTTACGAAAAGTTGCATATTCACGAATGAGATTTACAAGACATGCTACATATTCACGAGACATGATACGATAAATGACATGACACGGTTTTCAAGAAAATGAATGAATAGTTGTTGACGAGAAATTAGATAAGAATGAAAATGGATTGATTGATTGAATTGGATATGGTAGTGTTGCTTGAGCGCCGCCCTTCATGTTGTTGCAATCTGTGATGTGGTTAGGGCTAAGCGTGTACAACTGCATAGTGGATAGACCTTGTATCATGTTGTTGTGGTCTATGATACAAGATGATCGGGACTATGTTCGTGTGTCGCGGGGTGGGTGGAACTTTTATCATGCTGTTGCGGTCCGTGATACAAGATGGCCGGGACCTCGAGCGGAAAGGTTGGTGACCGTCAGTTGAAAGGAGACGTAAACGGATCTTTAACTTTCGAGTGATGGACTGTAGGCCCGGTGGTCGAAAGCAGTGCCATAGAGTGGAGTGACTAGACTATAGGCCCGGAAGTCGGAAGCAGTCCCACACTTAGATAAATTTGAAGAAGAATGTTGATACTACAAGATAATACAAGACACTTCTTATTCACTTGCGATACACTCTGATTTGTATTGACACTGACACATGCATTCTTCATGAATGACATTGTTTTTCTGTTAAACTCTCGCTATTTTATTCCTGTCTTAATATTGTTCTAGAATTGCTAGTTTGGTTTTGGGGTAAGAGTTATCTGCTGGGCGTTACCGCTTATGGTGTTGCACTTGTGTGACCTTGGCATAATACCACGATGTTGCTTTGCGACTCTGACGTATTATTCTAGACTACCGAGATGAACAGGAGAAGTACTATAGTTTGGAAAGTTTCGGAGCCAAGCGAGCTGTCGAAATGGGGAATGACCAGACAGAGGGCTAAGAGGAGCCGTAGATCCCACCTATGTAGAATAAATGTATTTGTTGACAAGGATTTGATGTATTTCAGACTTATTATTACTTGTAATAATAATAATGTACCCAAAATTAGGGGCGTTACAGAAGCAACTACACTTGTGGAATTGTTGAGCTAGAAGAGAGATAATTCATAAAATAGAAATAGAACTTCTCCCCACCTGTGAGAGTATAAATGATATATAGTCAACAAAATTTTATTTTCTTTCCATTCATTTCCTATTTTGGGTAAATTGTTATTGAGATACTAAATGCCCTGTCCACTATCCATGGGCTAATATTTCTGCATTTTCTGATTTTGGTGAATTACTTGTGAATAAACTTTTGTACTTGCGCAAGTTAAGGGTCACATAACCATCTTCCTTTTTTCCTTCATGCAGTGCCTCAGCGAGAACGGAACGTACTGCGATCGTTATCGCAACAAGTGCCCCCAATTTGAACAGGCTCCGAAGTGCCATTCTGCTGTTGCCAGTATCTCATGAATGTTTGTAGCAGACTGACATCTATCTTGTGCATCGGTTTAGAAACCTCCTGTAGTAATTAATTATCCAGCTAATTAGCTTTGGATGTTCACTTATGGCGCGTGATATTTATAACAGAGCTAGTATTTTGAGTAATGATAAGACGATTTATACCTTCTCATCTGTCTAATTATGACATGCTTGCTTCGGGTGCCGAACAATTGTTTTAAGCATGGTCTTGTAGTATTTTGGCGGTGGCTAATGTCATTTTTCAGTAATTCCCATAAAAGTTTAAGTGAAACTTTTGAGATTGTTCTTTCATCTTGGACTTGCTTGGATATTTTTAGGGGGAGAAAGAAACTGTGAGGAATCTTATTGAGATTGTGCTTTCATCTTGGACTTGCTTGGATATTTTTAGAGGGAGAAAGAAACTGAGAGGAATCTTACTTTGTGAAGACGGCTTCTCTGCCGTGGGGTGGTCTGGACTGCACAGGTGCAGTCCAGCTGGCTCCCAACCCCATTTCTCGGGTGCTGTCCGGCTGGCTCCAACCCCATTTCGGAGCAATTTCAATGATTGGATTCATTCACGTTGCAGAGCTTGTTGAGTACTATAATTGAATACCAAATAACATTCCATCTCTATGTGCCAATGGTGCACTAAAAACATGGCAAGTTGGCAAATGGACGGAATGGGTGATTCTATTAACAACTTCACATTTTTTCCATGTAACTCATTTTCTTCATCCAACTCACACCTAAAATTTCCTCCTCAAACCAATTTACTTCATACAACCCACAAAATACACCCAAATTACCCTTAACCATCGCGACCAGTTTTCATACTTTGAATGTCAAAATACACACCCATTTTCGACAACCACATGTCGATTTATATTGAAGGTTGAATTTTCAAAAATTGGACCTTGTCTTTTTTCGACATCCTCGTGTCGAAATTTATGTCTCTATTCAACTTCTTAATGTCAAACCAATACTTGTGAAATTTGTGGGAAAGGACCCTTGTCTATGTTCGACATCATCCTGTCGAAATTTATGTCCATATTCAACTTTCGAATGTCGAACTAAATACATGTGGATAAAATATTGTTGTTTTCGACAATAACATGTCGAAATATAACCATATTTTCAGCTTATTAATGTTGAAATTTGTGAAATCAAACATGTGGATTTCTCAAGTATCGTTTTCCGAATGCAAATGTTGATGTAATACGTAGAATTCGATATTATGATGATGAAAAAAGTAACTTAAAGTCGAAAATTTATTACTGAACTTTGTCTTGCATAATTTCGGATAAGTGAAAAGTTTCGACTTCGATATGTTGAAAAAGTTTACATATTTCGGGGTATGAATGTCGAAAAAAAAAAGCAATTTTTCAGATTTGTTCTTGGTGTTCGAATGTTCAAATGGGAACCCATCATTGATTGAATGTCTACTCCTTCATTCTCCATTGAGAGTGAAAAGAAGAAGTTAACAGGTGAAAAGGGGGTGGCGGTGGAGGTGAAGTGAAAAAGAAGATGAGTTTGGGGGCATTTTGGTCTTTACACAGTAATGGAAATGAAGGAGTTTTTCGTGGGTTACATGGAGAAAATGAGGGGTTGTTAATAGAATCACCCTTTTCACAATGTAATAGCAAATCCACCTGTTGTACAAAAATAGCATTGTCAATGACATTTTTTTAGCTCGCTGTAATGTCAAAAACTCAAAAAAATAGCATTCCTGTTACAAGGTTTGCAATTCTTGATGCAAAGTTTTTGACTTTGATATGGAGGAGATTTGGCACTACCTAAACTTGCTTTAATGGAGCATTCTCATAATTCACCCGTCCTAAAAAAAAAATACCGGGAAAGGCTTGATCTAAGCAGTTTTTCATAAAACTGTATATGTACAGTTTTAATGGAAAGCTGTATTTTTTTTTTATGATTTCTCGCGGGGACCCTTGAAAACACGTTTTAAACACATTGGACGGTTCGGATTAAGCAAAAACAATTTTTAAAACCTTCAAAACACCCAAAAACCTTCAATCCGGGATCCTTGACTGGATCACCAGTGTATATATATATATATATATACAATCCGGTTCCAATCCGAACGACCTGATATACCTTATATCCGCACTTTGCATCTCAGCCGTTGGATCGCATCCAACGGCTCTCATAAAAGGGAGGATCTCGCGGGTTAAAACACACCGGGTCCGGGTAATAATGTCTCGCGGGTCATAGCTTCACAGTACGGGTCATTTCGCCTTTCAAACATCCAGAAGAGAGAGAAAGAGGCTCTCTGTAGGCGATTGAACGAACGAAGAGAGAGAGAACGAACGAAGAGAGAGAGAAATCATCCATCGCGAAGAAGAAGAAGAACTCGAGGTCGAAGAAGAACAAATCGAAGTTGCCAGGTTCGAATCTCTCTCTCTATCTCGTTTTTCTGGTTCGAACAGATCTAGGGTTTCGAAACCCTTTTTGTGGTTCGAAATCGAACAAAGCTCCATGTTTTGGCATATGGTTTTCTCTCGTTTGTGGCTCGAATCTGTCTCTCTTGGTCACGACACTGTTCGTGTTTTTGTGTTTGATTTCGAACAACCAAACCAAACCCAAGTTTTGTCTATGTTTTTGTGCTGAATCAGTGTAATGTGGCTTCACTTTAGTGAATACGGTTCAAAATTGAGAACTGGAACTACGTCCTTCATCTATTACTTCCGTCAAACTATGACATAATATTAGGAACAAAAAATGAAGCTAAGCTCACAGTTTCCCAAGTCTTAAGAAATGAATCCCCAATTCGATCCCAATACATTTCTACCAAAATTTGGAACTACGTCTAAATTCCAGAATTTTTAGGCCAATATAAACAAAATGTGTCCAACCACTAGTTATAACAATCAAAAACTATATTACACCAGTAGCAACTAAAGATAATGTTCTAACATACATACGTAAGTTCCCAAGTCCAGAGGACCATCATTCTGAATCGAATACATATGCCAAAATAATACAAGTTACGAATCCTAGAAAGAAAATTATAACAGGGCTTAAACATCGGCTATTGGCCTTCGCGCTCCGCCACGAAGTCTACTTCCAATGCCCTTGCTGAAGTAGACGCACAAATACTAGGTTGATGGTGGGTTCGGCCGTAGTATCTATGTTCATGAAACGTGCACAACGCTTCTTCGGCTTCGGCAAACGAATTGTACCTTTTGTGGTCGTTGTCTGGATATCCATTAACCTGAGCTTTAGCATCCTCCCAAGTCGTTGTCTGGATCATAAAAAATTTGACCTGGAACTAGGAGTCCCGGAATTAGGGATTCCGGACTAGATAAGAACAATATATATATATATATATATATATATATATATATATATATATATATATATATATAGGTGGATTTTCTAGTCCAAACCTCCCGAAAATAAGAAAAAAATGAGTTTTTTTGTGTTGCAAATTATTTTTGGAAAATCCGAGCCGTCCAATGTGTTCAGAAGGTGTTTTTAAGGGTCCACGCGAGAAATCTTCAAAAACAAAATACCGGGAAGGGCTTGATCCAAGCAGTTTTCGCAAAAACTGTAAATATAAAATTTTTGCGAAAACTGCTTGGATCAAGCCCTTCCCGGTATTTTTTTTTGAAGATTTCTGGCGTGGACCCTTGAAAACACCTTCTGAACACATTGGACGGATCGGATCGTCAAAAAAAATTTCGGATCATGGAGGTCCGGAAGTCCGGAGTCCGGAGGAGAAGCTTACCCTATATATATATATATATATATATATATATATATATATATATATATATATATATATATATATATATATATATATATATATATATATATACGCCACGGATCCTACCAAGGATCCCGGATTGGAGGTTTTTCGGTGTTTTGATGCTTTTAAAAATTATTTTTGAAAAATCCGAACAATCCAATGTCTTCAAAAGGTGTTTTCAAGGGTTCTCTCAAGAAATCATCAAAAAAAAAAAAAAAATACCGAGAAGGGCTTGATCCAAGCAGTTTTTGGGAAAAACTGTATATTTACAATTTTGCGAAAAAGTGTTTGGATTAAGCCTTTCTGGGTTTTTTTTTTTTAGATGATTTCTCACGGGACCCTTGAAAACACATTTTGAAGACATTTGACGGTTCGGATCATAAAGAAAATATTGGGAAGGTGGAGTCCTGGATCCGGGATTCCCGAACTAGATAACTCCTATATATATATAGGAAAAAGATCTTATAAGGGCTCCCTTAAACTCTATGGTGCGAGATTTTTTGTTTGGGGATGATTTTCGATAATCCGAACCGTTAAATGTGTTTAAAATATTTTTTTAAGATCCAACACGAGGATTCGGCCAAAAAAAATAAATACCCGGAAAGACTTGATCCGAGCCGTTTCAGAAAAAATATGTATATGTACATTTTTATGAAAAATTGCTCAGATCAAGCCCTTTCGGGTAGTTTTTTTTGACGAATTCTCGCGTTGGACCTTAAAAACACATTTTAAACATATTTAAAGGTTCATATCGTTGAAATTCAATCCCAAAGAAAAAATTTCGTACCGTAGTTTATATGAGGGAGCTCTTATTAGAAATTCCTCCCACATATATATATATATATATATATATATATATAGACACATACTTTGTACACACATATTGATACTCTATCTCAGCCATTGAGATGGACAGCTGAGATAAAAAATTAATAAATCCCTTCTCCCACGTTTTAATGCCTAACACTCCTCTCCGTCTTCCCCAAATCGCTGAACGCTCTCTCACTCTCTCTCTGTCTCTGTCTTCTCCCCTCGCGTCTTCTACCTCTGTAACTCCCACCATGACTGGACTCACTCCCTCTCCAGTCCCTGACTTCCGTCGACGAGCCACCGCGCTGAAGCCGACGAAGCCCTAACCGTACGAACACTGAAAGGATGGTTGAAACCTGACGCCGACGAAGCCCTAACCAAAAGAAACGGTGGTTGAAGCTTAACGGCTCTTTAATTCTGTCCATCATGCTTCTCGATTGGGAGTTTCTCGAATCAGGTCCGTTAATTTATCGTTTCCCTAATTTAACCGATGTCGGTCTAGTTCGAGTGTTTCCTCGTCTCGCAACTCTGGTAACAGTCCATCTCGATTCGTGCTTGTTTAATGAAGGAGGGTTTCTAAAGAAACTGGATTTATTGCACTCAAATGTAAATTAGATTTACTTGCCTGTTAACCGTTCGGTAGAATGTCTAACAGAGAAAGATTCTTTTGAGTGCGCAAAAATAGGTCAATTCAGAAGCTATTTGTTTAATTTCTCATTGAATTACTGCTTTAGAAGCTCATTTTAGATGTCAACATGTGTTTTTTGAATAACAATTGTGATGGGGAAAATATGGGAAAAGGTGTGTAAGAATCTGGTTGTCCATTTGCTTGATTGTGTTCCTTATTTTATCTTAATCTCATTTGAATTGTCTTTGACAAATGTTTCCAGGCTGGAATAAAGATAGTCTGCGCCCTCCTGTCTTTGCCAATACCTCCTGAAGTTGCGAAACCCTTGGGGGAAGAAGTTGCCAATACTGCTAATGGAGTTCTGCACAAAACACTTAATAAACTTCTTCTAGTTGGTTGTAAATTCTGGGCAGTGTTATCTGTCGTTGATCGCCTGTGGGTTTGCATTCAATTGTTGTTAGGACGAACGGAAACAAACCAACACAAAAAATGGCTCTACGAGTATTTCTTAAGCCCCTCTCTCATCCATCTTTAACAAGGTACATTCCTTCGATCTCCCTCAGCTTCTATCATCTTTATCCCAATCCAATTTACTATCGACCATTCTGTTCTCAAAACTCGGCCCTAGACGACGACGTCGAAAACGTGTTTCGGGTAATCACTACCTCTTCCTCCTCAACGGACTTGAGACAGTCATTAAAATCGAGCGGAGTGTTTCTATCCAACGATTTGATCGATAGGGTTCTGAAAAGGGTTAGATTTAGTCACGGGAACCCACTACGAGCATTAGACTTCTTCAATTTAACAGCCACTCGAAGAGGTTTTTATCACACCCCTTTCTCCTTGGACACAATGCTCTACATCTTAGGACGAAGTCGCAAATTTGACCAAATTTGGGAGCTTCTTTATGAAATGAAGAGAAAAGACCAATCTTTGATATCTCCACGAACTGTTCAGGTCGTTTCAGCTAGAATAGCTAAGGTTTGTTCTGTTAGAGAGACGGTTGAGTCTTTTAGAAAGTTCCGAAAGCTTGTTCCGGAATTCGATACAAAATGTTTTAATGCCTTGTTGAGGACTCTGTGTCAAGAGAGAAGCATGGCAGATGCAAGAAATATTTATCATAATTTGAAACATGAGTTCCGGCCAAATTTACAGACTTTTAACATACTCTTGTCTGGTTGGAAGTCGTCGGAGGAAGCTGAGGGGTTCTTTCAAGAAATGAGGGAAATGGGTATCAAACCTGATCTTGTGTCCTACAACTGTTTGGTTGATGTGTATTGTAAAGGTAGAGAAATTGACAAAGCGTACAAGTTAGTTGACAAAATTAGAGAGGAGAATATATGTCCTGACGTAATAACATATACTAGTATGATTGGGGGATTGGGGTTGGTTGGTCAACCTGACAAATCTAGAGATGTTTTGAAAGAAATGAGGGAGTATGGATGTTATCCTGATGTAGCAGCATATAATGCTGTGATCAGGAACTTCTGCATTGCAAAGAGGATTGGTGATGCATACAGTTTGATGGATGAGATGGTGAGGAAAGGCTTGAGTCCAAATGCAACTACTTACAATGTGTTCTTAAGGTCGTTCTTTTGGTCAAATGATTTGAGAAGCTCATGGAGTTTGTATCAGAGGATGAAGAGAACTGGGTGCCCACCAAACACACAATCTTGTTTGTTTCTAATCAGGTTGTGTAGGAGGCAGGAAAAAGTAGATATAGCACTTGAGCTCTGGAAAGACATGGTGGAGAAGGGATTTGGGTCTTATATATTGGTGTCTGATGTTTTGTTTGATTTGCTTTGTGATGTGGGGAAGTTGGTGGAAGCAGAGCAGTGTTTCTTGCAGATGGTGGAGAAGGGGCAAAGGCCAAGCAATGTTTCATTTAGGAGGATCAAGGTGCTCCTAGAATTGGCGAACAAGGAGGAAACGCTGAGGAACTTAACACAGAAGTTGGCTGCTTTTGGTTCATCATCAATCCAAGTTTCTAAAAGTGACGATGGTTCGATAGCTATGTGAAAGCTCCTTCTATAATTTAAACTACAGGGAGTGTAACTGGTTCAAGAGACGCCTAGCAAAAAAAAAACTGGTTCAAGAGACGGGTATTTGAGATTTTTGAGAATCAGTTGTCTTTTCCTACTATCTGTTCCTTTCTTCCAGATTCTTGGAAGATGATTTTTGGGGCAATTTCCTTCTTTACAACACAAAAATCAAACAGAAAGTCGCAATAATGAGATACGTTCCGTTACATTTGTCAAGCCTATACATCCTATTTCCAGTTATCTTCATTGTTGATGGCCATCTATGAAGCACGTACTCGTACCCGTACCAGGTATTGGTAATTCATGTGTACTTCTAAATACATATCGGTAATCTGAAAACATACCGGGTACTTTTGAGTTTCTAGGTACGGCAATGAGTACTTTTCTGGATACTTTTGAGCCTATTCTTAAAGATGTAAAAACTTTGAGGGTTCCACATAGGGGGGGGAAAAAAAAAAACCTCAAACAGCTGTCCTTAATATGCAATACTCAATGCGAAGAAGTCAATGAATTGAAGACGACGACGAAACATTATACCCAAGGAGGAGAGACTAGGTTGTCGGACATTGTCGGAGGAGATGCATTCTATTCACTTCTTGAAATTGATGATTTTTCACTTGATGAGCCAGAGTTGAAAACTGTGTTGTTTAGAGATGAAGTCGATGACGTTCAAGATCCTTAGTTCTTACGACTATTTTCTTTCTTTTACTTTTTTTTTTTTTTTGGGAAGTTTGCTTTAAGTGTAGTTGGAATGTACTAAAACTCTAAAATGACATTGCATTGTGTTGATCTCGGATTCTAGGCGCATTGAACTTGATGGATGAACTCTTAGTCTCTGAACTTTTATTTATGCTAGTTTTTGTTGGCGAAATGGGTTTAGTCTCTGAACTTTTTTTTTGTTGGCAAAATGGGTTTAATATTCCAAAAAAAAAAAAAAGGAAAACCTATAATACATGTTTTATAGATTCACAGGGTATATGAAAAAATGACACATTCATGCCCAATCCTAGGACTATTAATAAACATGTCTAACTATGGAATATTAAAAAAACCATTAAAAATCATCAAAACCCCCCACGCTTAGATTATTCTATGACAACAACAATATCAAAGAGCACTTATTATGTTATCCATTAAATGGAAAAATTTATGGACAACTATACTTTGAACAGCAAATATGACAAAGTCATAAACCATATAATTTTTATATCATAATAGCGAAGCATTGGTCCACCATTTTTCCGTGCATCGTCCACTCTACCATAAAATTTGTAAACCAGAACGGTGGATTATTAGTCCATTTTCATTTGGCATCATTAGAAACACAATTTTTAAATTGATTCATGTTTAACATCTTTACACTCTAAAATCAAGGAAAATCCATGTAATACATGTTAATCAATTTGGTTCATCAAATCCATGTTTATGTTCTACTTTTCGACAAGCCTAGGATTGTTTTTTTCTTTACTTGACAACCAGAAAAGTTAAGCCTATGACAAATAAACCATGTTTATGGTTCACGGATTCACAATACACAAACCATCAAGTATGCATAACTCAAACCATGGTTATCAAAAACAAAACCCCTAAATTTTCAAAACTCCTAAATTTCCTGCCCATGATTAAAAACAAAACCAAAGGCATGCAAATCTTAAACCCCATAAACAACTTCTATTCTGAAATAGACTTTACAAGCCATGATTAAACACATGTATACTCTCTAAATTCCATGGAAATCGCTGTAAAATACACGCAAAAGCCTCAAAAAATACAGTCTATTCATTACTCAAACAAAACATTGTCTACTGTTAATGTCGAGTAGAAAACTTACGAGCCATGACTGGGCCTTCTTCTCGTCGACTGGCTAGCCTTCTTCACTGTTTTTTTTTGCCGTAGTCGCCGCCTCAGCCAATTTTTGGTGTGTTTGTTCTTCACAACAAGAGGTTTCCGCAAAATCGGAAAAATTGGGATTGTGGAATGCTGCAATTCCGAAAAGGGTGGGATGTGTTGGGACGATTTGGGGAGTGGGATGGGTTTCACCAAAAAATCAAGGATTTTGGGATGGTTCGGGTAGGGTTTTGGTTCCAACCGAAGATGATGGGATAGGATGATTTGGGAAGTGGGTGGGGTTTCACCGAAAATTTTGGGATTTGGGATGGATCGGGATGGGTTTTGGTTTCCACCGAAGAATACGCGAACATGACGATTTGGGGATGGGTTTGGATTCACCTAAAAATTAGGAAATCGGCCAGGTTGGGACGGTTTTGGTCCTGCGTGTTCTCTCACCGAATGAGAAGGAAGTTGGGTTGTGATTTGGTATGGCAAGCCTTCCCTAATACACCTTAACCGACCTATAATATGAACGGTTTTTAGAACTGCCCAAAATTAGTGGGACGTTAAAAGCATTAATTTGTGGACAGTTTTGCGGGATGGTGTTGAGGACTACTACAATTTCCAAAATCCGTTAGTAATATCAAACAAATTCAAAAAGGGAAAAACAAAAAGAAAGGGCTTTCTTGGTATTATTTAAACCTCAAGATGATATCATAAACATTCAAATCCCATGGGATGGGATCCTAAGGATTTTATTTGTTTGGGATGGTGAATTAATTGCCCCTTTTTTTTTTTTTTTTCCCCTGGTGTATGAAAAAAAATTTAATTGACTATAGTTGGCCAATTTAAGGGTAAAATATTTACTTGCCTGTTAAACTATCCAATTTTTTTTTTACTTCCCCCTTCAACTGCCAATTGAACTTCATTCCCCCTTAAACTATCATTTTCTTCTTTACTAAGGACAAATCACGTTTTCCATCCAAATTTTGTGACGGAAACCGTTACTTTTTTTTAAAAAAAAACTGATGAAGAAAGAGAGGATAATATGGACATTTCGTACACCACAACAAATTAAGCCAACTGAGAGTTTTCATTCATTCTGTTGATCAAAGGGTTTTTCGGAGAACAATTTCCGCGAAGAGATTTCGGAGAAGGGTTTTCAGCTCCATTGGTCACCAAAGCAGTCTTGCGGTACTGCTATGGCAAGACAGCTATGCCATTTTTTTGCTTCTTAGTGTTTTGGCTGACCTATGGATGGCTATTGATGCATTTTTTTTTAAATTTTGGCTTTTGATTGTGGCTTTAGCTGTGGTTCCGTCTACTAGATACGCTTCTACTACGGTAATTTTAGTTCACTTAAGTCAGTGATTTAAGCTGCATTTTGGTTTATTGCTTAAAAGGATAGTTTTTTCTATTCTATGTTTTTTCTCTAATTGTGGTAATTGAGAAGATAACTATTTTTTGGAGTGAGTTTAGGCAGGTCAAACACTTTGAGTTTGGATTTAGGATTGTTGTTCAATTTAGTTTTCATTCTAGTTCAATGCAACTCTCTTTTTTGGTTGCATTAATCAGTCCAAAGACTAATATAGCCTTAGGACTAACTTTTCCGTCCATCAAGAGAATGGAAAACATGATTTGTCCTTAGTAAAAAAGAAAATGACAGTTGAAGGGGAAAGGGAGTTCAATTGGTAGTTGAAGGGGGAAGTAAAAAAAAGTTGATAGTTTAAGGGGCAAGAAGATATTTAACCCCCAATTGGGCCCATCTAAAGGGTTTAGGATTGAATTTTCAGCCCATAGGATTGGGCCCGTTGATAAATGAAATGGCTTGAGGATAATGCTTGAAGTCCAACCCAAGGTGAACCCACAATTACATATACAACCCTTTTTTTTTTTTTGTTTCTTCGAGGTGAACCCACAATTTTTATTTTATTTTATTTTATTTTTTTATTTATTATTTTTTTATTTTTGAACATCGAACCCACAATTACATGGAACTATAACTTTTTATGCTGGTGCAATTTAACGGTGATATTGGATTATTGATTTATGCTTAAGGAGTATTCAGTCAACCTTTTCAAAATACTAAAACAAAGAGTATTCAGTCTAAAAAATAAATGGGTTAGTTAGATGGACTTTCCTCTCACTACCGACAAACAATTTCGTCCCCGTAAATGTGCTTATAGCCGACCTAAATTCTTCTATGAGGCAATGTTTCGCCATAGGTTTTCATCGGCCTATATGTCGCTGCAAAAGGTCCTTACGAGAGAAATTGTTTTGCTTGCCTAACATATGCAATTGGCCACAAAAATAATCCTTGCAACTTTCCAAAGAATTCGATGCCCTAATGGAGAATTTCATCGCTAAAACGAAACTCTGTACTATTATTTCTAATGACAATAAAAGAAAAATATTTTCTGTCTCTAAAATTCATCAAAATATTTTGTCGCAAAAGACTGACACGTTTGACATTGTATTTTGTTTTATTTTCTTCCTAAAAAAACCTAGGATATCCCAAACTGTGGTTTACCATCACTTGCCAACAGAGTTTTGTCCCAGCAGCATGGGATCGGGCACGTTTGACATTGTACTCCCTCCGTCCCTTTTTAAGTGTTTAACTTTTCATTTTGGGTTGTCCCTAAATAAGTGTATGGTTTGAAAAGTTAATGGGTAAAAGTTTGTACAATTATCATTTTGCCATTTTGAAAAATTAGTAGGTAAAGAGTTAATAGGTAAAAGTAGAGGATAATTTTGGAAGGTAGAGGTAAAAGTTAATGTGAAAAGTATGAAGTGGAGAAAAAAATTAGATGTGAAAAGTGCAATGATTATGTTTCTTTAATAAGTTGAATTTACGAAGCAACACATTTAAAAAAGGACAGAGGGAATTTTTTTTTTTTTCCTTCCACCAAAAACCTAGGCTATTCCAAACCACAGTTAAGAGCATCCTCATCAGGATGATCAAATTGGCTTTTTGGCTAATTTGAAGAGCCAAAACCTCCAAAACCCCCAAAAATCAGACTCTCTATACTCACTCACCAAATTAATTTTGCTACAGTACCGCACCAAATTTGGTGCGGTACTGTTCACGCATCAACCATTATTTTAATGTTACTTGCTGCGCATCAACCGGTTGCTACTTGCAGCGTACAGAAGCAAAGGAGGGGGGTGGGGTAGGTACGTACACGTGGCGACGTGTGTGTGGGTGTGGGGAAGAAATGTCAATGGCTTGGGGTCCACTTATTTTTTCTCCTGACAGCATACATCTCCCCAGGTGGGGGTTTAGGGAGAAATTTTATTTTTTTTAATAGATTTGAGGGGAATAGTTTAATATAGTAAAGTTAAAATAGGGAGTCTGATTTTGTGGGTTTTTGATAAAGTGACTTGTTAATTTATAAAAGGTGGTTTTGAAGTTAAATTTGATGAAAATTTTGGTTCTCCTGATGAGGATGCTCTAATAATACACCATCACTTACCAACGGGGTTTTGTCCCAGTAGCATGGGATTGGGCCTAAGTGCCTAGGTGAGGTCGCAGGTTGGTTTCGAATAGACAGGCTATAGGGGCGCAAAAAAAAAAAAAAAAAACCACCAAATTTAACTTCAAAAACACCTTTTACAAATTTAGCAAATCATTTTTTAAAAAACTCACAAAATCAAACTCTCCAATCTAACTTTATTATATTAAATTATTCTTTCTTTCTACTCCTACTCCTCAAAAGTAATAATAATAATAATAATAAAAAAGAACAGTGCATGAACAATGGGTGAACAGTGCCTTGGTGAGTGAACAGTGCCGCACCAAATTTGGTGCGGTACTGTAGCAAAGTCATAAACTTAACAAATTTAATCATCCATTTGGTGAGCCTAATTTTGGCCTATTTTGGATTTTGGCTCTCTATTTTTGTTAAAAAATTAATTTGTTCATCCATATAAGGATGCTCTAACCATACCTATGGCAAAAAATATAACGATGATAACATACCTCGTGCATTAGCAAAAATCATACAGACATGAAAGTAAATAAAAAGAGAAACAGCTCTACTTGCTGCCTTAGTACAGGTGCATTCTGGTAATTTTTTTGTATCTCAACCACCATTTTCTACTTCTATGTAAACATGTTAAAAATCAGTCTGCATTTCCTAATTGGAAGAGTATGCATACCAACAGCACAATCCTACAGGAATAGATCAACTAGATGCCATATTTTGGTGCTATGCTGGTTTGGTTTGGACACATTTTGAACCCAGGATCCATGGTTTCCTTCTCCAGCACTGGAAAATCAAGTAACCTTGTATCTGCTTGTGTTAGTAATCGAGCTCCGTTTTATTTGTCATGGAAGCCCTTGTAAGAGAGAAACGACCACCAATCAAAGAAACTGAACCGATCATCAAGGCGGAACCCCATTCTACTATGCAGCATCCTCAGGAGAACACAAGACAGTCCAAATAATTCTTCAACTTGATACTGCCATGGTATACACATCAGATAAAGACTGCCAGTCACCACGTCACGTCGTAGCCTGTAAAGGCCACACCAATGTCATCAAAGAGATTGCTCACCATTGATTTATGAGAATTACCTGTAATGATAAACAGAAAATAATGTTAACAATCCAATGGGCGGTCAATAAGGCAGGAAAAGGATTAAAAAAAAAAACAAATTGTACATGTTAGAGTGCCTTCAAAGTGTTGAATTGTAACTGAAACTGTTTTTTTTGTATTCTTCTTGCCTTATTCCTCTTCCTGCACAATGGATGGAGGAGTTATCATAAAAAAGTGTTGAACCTATCTCAGCCTAAAATGAAGTACTCTTAACTGATGCCATCTCCAAGACCATGAGGCCATCTATATTTTCTTGAAGAGATGTGGATATGTAGACACAAGAAAATATGGAAATTATCAATACAGCCGCTACATTTCTTGCAAGACAGACACCGACAGATTTTCCTCCCAATAACTTCAAGGAACCGATTAAAAGGATGCAATACTGGAAAAGGACAAAGTGAAGATGATAAACAAGTACTACATTTTAATATGCACATGAGAACATATCGGTAAGCCGGTAAATCTATGAAAATTCAAAAGTCTTAAACAAGAATCCACGACTTCATCATGTAAATCTTTCAAAGCTTACATGTACTAGTGAGGAACTAATTCCCACTCTGGATATGAAGATACCAAAGAAACCAAAGAAGCACAAGTGACAGAAGCAATGGCTTCAGCAAAAGCACAAAGGACGAAGAATATTTGGTAAACCCGCTGGGATTGTAGGCCACTGTGTCTGCAGGATCAAATAGAAAAATGGATGAAAAGAAAAACAATATAGAACCTACTTCACAATATTGAAAGACCACAAAACCAACAAGACTTACTCACTAACAATACCATTTTGTGAATGTGAATTGATTGGCTCTGTAAAACAGCTGAGTGGGGGCAAGGACCTATTCACAAAAGAAAATGCGAGAAACTTTTAGCATCCACATTAAAGAACTGTCGTATCCAAGAATCCAAGAAAACAGATAATCTGGCCAGGCTTAGATACAGATAGCATACACACCTTAAAGATGCGTGGCTTATACTTAGAGAACATGAAAACTTCTATCTGAACTCAACCAATCCCCCTCCAAACGTTTGACCTGGACTAAACACACAGCTTGAAAAAACCACGTTTGGACACACATGACTTTCGTTCGGACGCTCAAGGCATTTCTCGACCAAATAGTCACTCCAAACTCCGGATTTTCAAGACTTCATTGTTCAGCTCCAAAATCAGCACAATCAATTGTCGAGTCCTGAAACATGAATACAAGCACCAAACTCCAACAATATAATAAATAGACTCAGCAAATGTAACTTAGGGGGCGTAAACATCTATCACACCTCGCAACTTACACTTTGCTAGTCCTCAAGTAATGCACAAACTAAAATAAGAACAACCTACTCTAAGCCATGTCCACTTTCGTAGGACTCACAATCAGGCCCCCGAACAGCCTTGGTAGAACAAGTGAAGTGGGTTACCAGCAGTGATACCCACAAACAACGTGAATTCCTTCTCCATCCAACAACCACTTAAACAAGTATCAAGCATAAATCAAAGATTCACCACGACGATATGAAGGGCATTCAAAGTTCTAAATGCTATCAACTCATAAAGACATTCAACGGAATCCCTACTCGGAGTGTGTGAAATTTAGCCAACATGAACACAACCTCAATATCAAAGTAAAGAACCACTCCCGTCTCTATCAGAACCAAGTTTTGACTTCAAAACTCACAAGATATGCTCTCAACAAATGAAACTCTCAGAAACAGGGGCATTTATTTACTCTCAACATGTGCATGTGGCAGAAATGGTGGAAGTCAAATCAAAATATCTGCACACCAAGACCACGAAAGACGCCTAATCAAAGAAGACTCGTAGTCTCATGAATAGAATGCCAAATACCGGTAAGAATAAGATCCCCACACCACCACATCATATGTAAAGCTCGAATCACGTTATCCCTAGGATAAAATAGGACTTCAGTATCGGGTATAACGTTGGGTACAGGAAAATATATTAGGGCAAGGTCAATGGAATTCATGTCTGAGAATAGGCAATGGAGTCAATTCAACACATGGGCTTAAAAGTTCAATACGTAGCCCTCTTCTACATAGCCAAAGTTTTTTTCTCCCCTTTCTACACATTCTCTTCAATTCAAAATTCAATTCCAATTCAACTCTTCTCCACTTTCTCCACCATTTGAACATATAAAACTTTGAACATTCTCTTCTTTCTATTGATTCTTTTCTCCACAATAGATTCTCTTCTTTTTCATTGATTCTTTTCCCCACACATGCTCCACAAATGTCCCTCCAAAATAGATTAGCCTCACATTCAAAGCAAAAGCCTAAATTCTCACGACATTTTGGCTATGGAGTTCAGCAAAGAATGGATTTATCATGTAAAAGGCTCAAAATGGCGAACTAGGGTTAAGTGCATAGAGAAAAGAGACAAACGGCACAAACAACAAAGACGGACTAAAATCCTCTCTTAAGGATAACATGATTCTCCACAAAGTTCTCATTCATATGGTGATAGTGTGGCACAAACTACTCACTCCCGGCATTCAACCAAAACACAAAGAATAATGAGACTAACCAACGACCAACAGGCACTTTCAATAATCACACAAGAGTTAACGTAAGAATACCCCTCCAAACAAAGAATGGCTCTAAACTCGCAAAAGGGTTAAGTCTCCACAGCTTTTCATCAAGATTCTCAAACAGTCCCCGCTCATCAATCAAGATCATGAACATGCAAGCTAGGCGTGAAGTGCAAAGAACCAAGTATGGATACCATGAACTACTTTAGCAAGAGCTAGCATAAAGAACTATGACGCCAACAACATATCAAAGTTGGAAAAATCCACAACTCATGCTGAACTTTGCAAATGGACAAAGTAAAAGAAGGAATCCAACCCTTTTTTCTCTTTTTTTTTTTTAATTTTTGAAAATGAATAAAAGAAAATAACACTACTCCCCAACATGCTATTCCACCCTCAATTTAGGTAATGTCCTCATTTACATCATACTCATCAAAAAGATAGGGCAGAAACCATAAAAGAAAGGTAGGATATCACCTTGGGAATCGTTCTGACATAATCCACACATAGAAGACGTGTGGGACATGCCCCCCAACTTGAAGTATCCCAACCTACAAAAAGTTAGGCCAACACAAAAATACAAGCAAACAAGAAACGAAAAAGGAAAGAAAGACTCAAACAACAGTAACTCTCAAGACAAACAAAAGACGCAACACAATGTACAAATGCCCAAGTGACAAAACAAGTCACGCCTCATCATCGGAATGGGGGGCCCGAGCACCAGGGAAAGGAGGATAACAGGGGGGCTGGTATGGCGGCAGCGGAGGCTGGCCGGTCAATGCATGGAAAAACACGCGAAAATCATACGCATTCCGATGGCTCTCAGCTCGAAGGGCATCCAAAGAAACCTGACAATAATTCTGGCGCTGAACGATATCTTGATACTGTCCATATGACATAGTCCATGGCACTTGTGGTGGCACTGTAGCAGGAGGAGGTGGCTGGAATGGAGGAGGCACATCGTTAGCTCCTGCCACCCTCTCAATGTCAGGATCATCACCACCCTCCTCGTCAACGGGAACCCCAGCGGCATGTATAGCCCGAGATTTCCGCAAGGATCGCAAACTTTTTCTCCACGTGGTCTGGTCCATGGTACGAGTGGTACGATCCTCCTCCTCATCATATGGGGGCTCAAAGGGCCCAGGAGGTCCACCTTGGACTGCCTCAAGAGAAGCCGGATGATTCAAGATATCAGTGACCAAGGTAGCGAAGGGCATTAAAGTGCGAGGGCCTCTGTTTTCATAAAATTTCTTCATCTCGGCTAGTACAAGCCCTGGGATGTCAAGAGGGACTCCCAAATGGATAGAGTAAAGGGCTCGAAGATAATCAAGACGCCGCTCGTCTTTGTGACTCGTGGGGAATATGTTCTTAAAGACTGAGTCCACAAACCATAAGCGGGCGGGGAGGTCAACTCGACGCAAATAGCCCAAACCCGTGGGAACCCCCTCACTAAAGGTAGCGACAATCTCATGTGGTTGAAGGTACCGCACAGACTCATGGAAAATGTGTTCCTGGTGGCGCGTGGGACAGTTAAGGACTTGCGACAAGACGCGCTGAGAAATTTTAAAATGGAATCCATCCACTACAGTGTAAAGAGAAGTTGACCCATCTTGCTTATACATGTTCTGCCAAAATAAACGGACAAGACGGGGGAATATAGGACGGAAGGGGCCAAAGAAATATTGGGCATTAATACGCTCAAGCTCAGCAATACCCCAACGGGCATCAGGGTTGTGGCGAAGAAACTCCTCAATTGGAAATGTTATAGGGATCACATAACCCCGACTGGCCCACTGTGATTGGAGCAATCCATCATCCGCTTCATCATCACTCTCCACAACTTGGGTCTGTCTACGCTGACAATGGGTGTGTGCACGTGCCTCCGTGAAAGGGGCAACTTGGACGGGTACATGAAGTTGATTGGGGCCGCCCCTAGCTTGACGCTTACTGCGGGTTATTTGCTCACTCATGACTCGAAGGGCATCCAAAGAGGCCTGACAATCATTTTGGCGCTGAACCAGATCTTGATACTGTGCATAGGACATAGTCCATGGCTCCTTTGCTGGCATGGCAGCTAGAGGAGGTGGCTGGAATGGAGGAGGGCCAGGAGGCACAGCGTGAGCTCCTGCCTCCATCTCGACATCAGCACCATCACCACCCTCCTCATCAGCAGGAACACTACCGGGATGTATAGCCCGAGATTCCTTTGGTAGCATCGCAGATAGAGGAGGTGGCTGGAATGGAGGAGGGCCAGGAGGCACATCGTGAGCTCCTGCCTCCCTCTCAACATCAGCATCATCACCACCCTCCTCGTCAGCAGGAACCCCGGCGGCATGTATAGCCCGAGATTTCCGCAAGGATCGCAAACTTTTTCTCCACGTTGTCTGGTCCATGGTGCGAGTGGTGCGATCCTCATCCTCATCATATGGGGGCTCAAAGGGCCCAGGGGGTCCACCTTGGACCGCCTCAAGAGAAGCCGGATGAGTCAAGATATCAGTGACCAAGGTAGCGAAGGGCATTAAAGTGCGAGGGCCGCTATTTTCATGAAATTTCCTCATCTCGGCCAGTACAAGCCCCGGGATGTCAATAGGTACTCTCAAGTGAACAGAGTAAAGGGCTCGAAGGAAATCAACACGCCGCTCATCTTTGTGACTCGTGGGGAATATGTTCTTAAAGACCGAGTCCACAAACCATAAACGAGCAGGGAGGTCAACTCGACGTAAATAGCCCAAACCCGTGGGAGCTCCCTCACTAAAAGTAGCAACAATGTCATGCGGTCGAAGTTGCCGCACAGACTCATGAAAAATGGGCTCCCGGGGGCGCGTGGGACAATTAAGGATTTGCGACAAGACGGGCTGAGAAATTTCAAACCGGAATCCATCCACTACAGTGTAAAGAGAAGCTGACCCGTCTTGTTTGTACATGTTTTGCCAAAATAAACGGACGAGGCGGGGGAATATCGGACGGAAGGGGCCAAAGAAATATTGGGCATTAAGTCGCTCGAGCTCGGCAATACCCCAACGGGCATCCGGGTCGCGGCGTAGAAACCCCTCAATCGGGAAGGTGACAGGGATCACATAACCCCGACTGACCCACTGGGCTTGAAGCAGTCCACCATCCGCCTCCTCGTCACTGTCCACAACTTGGGTCTTTCTACGCAGACGACGGCGTGGCTCCGCGGCATGGGCAACTTCGCCGGCCTCATCAACTTGACTGGGGCCATTCATCGCTTTACGCTTACTGCGGGTTAATTGCTCACTCATGGCTAAGACGCGACTCGACTAAGTTAGACTCAAAGAATAACAGAAACTCACTAGTTACCCTAGACCAACAAAAATAACCAGAAGAACATAAAACCAGAGGTTACCCCGGAGCTCCGGCTAGGTCGCCGGGAGGAAATTTCACATGCAGATGAACCGACACCAGGAGAGGAAATCCAACGAGGTGGGGAACTCAAAACGGCAAGGAAGATGTCAGTTAGGCGGCCCGGTTGTCGGAGATCGTGCTCGGAAAATAGGAAAACTCACCGGAAGTTATGGAGGTCGAAAACTTGCAAGAGAAATTCAGTGGACGGAGAAGGAGTGTCGGGACGATTTTCGGACGAGTTTAGGGCGCGGTGAAGGGAGAGAGATGAAGGTGTTTGGCTATGGTGATGAGCGAGAGGGGGAGCGGCTGCGAGGAGGAGGGCGAGACAGGTTAGGGCAAAACAAAGCCGTAAAAGCTGCGGCCCGAATTGAATCTAATGAAACCGGGCCCCTATCGGTCCGGACGAAATTTTTGTCTATTTTTTTGGAAAAGTTAAATCTACAATTACAGGTTGGCCCAATTCTAAGGCCTTGTTCGGTTAGACATTTTAGTTTAGTTTAGTTTAGTTTTGATGATGTAAGCAGGTGTAATAAGTGGAGAGAGATAGAGAGAAAAGTAAAAAAAGTGATGATGTAATCAAAACTGAAATAGTACAAAACTGGGGGAAAACCCTCAAACGAACACAGCCTAAATAACTTCCATTATTTTTTCACTACAATTAGGGGGCCAAATGAGCAGAATTGAGCAGAGTTTTAAAATGTTTAGATTCTTTCATTAAGATTTAAGCGAACTCAAGCTGAGTTCAAACAAAATTTGACACGCCGTGCTCGAGCCGAGCTTGCCTAGATTTGAGTCGAACTTGAACTATTCACAATTCTTAACGAGAAAAAAAATACTTAGATATTTATACTCTTATACAGGTCTAGAACTTCTAAAAAAATTATTTTGTACGTGAATGAGTTCATACACATATATAAAATAGTAAAAAATATATTAAAATTTAAGCTTATATTACTTTAAAAGTTTATGTGTAAACATTAATAAAATTTCCATTATGTATACATAAAAGTTTATACATATTAAAGTTCTATGTGAAATTTTTATGAGATATACATATACACTCTAGATTCGCTAGCCTAATCGAGCCAGAGCCAAATACTATCAAGCTCAGATTTGCTCATTTATTAAACGAGCTTGAAATTGAGACTCAAATTTGCTTAGTTTAATACCAAAATCAAACTCGAACTCGCATTACCTGAATCAAGTCTCAAGCAGTTCACAAACGACTAGTTTCATTTGCAGCCCTAATAGAATTAGAGGTTGGGGCAGTTCTAAATGAAAATTGATTTATGCACTCCCTAATTGATGCAATTAAACAATCCTATTTTTATTTTTTAGCAGGTGAATTTAAGAAACATCCCCTAAATTTACAAAACACTCCCCGCATGCGTACACTGTTTACAAATTCCAGGCTACTCATGCAACCAAGAAAGGTATTTCCCAACCAAGGTTGTCAAATCTCGAATCGAATCAAGAATCAGATTGACACCTTATCGAATCGTGAATCTCGGTCCAATTTCAAAAGTACATTGGAAAATGTATCTATGCACCTACATAATAAAGATTCATTGTAAAATTGAATACTTAAGCTTAAATCCATATTTGAGTTTGTAAACTATTATTGACTGATGATCACATGGTCTAATAGGAAAGACACTTATATAGAACAGGAAAACAAGTAACATAATAAAATGGATATGCATGTAGATATTATACTTTCATTATAAACATGAAAGGTTATCCTTGACATAATAAAAGTATGTAGCTTAATAGGTATGAAACTAGCTCATTTTGCAACATTATGTAGGTTGGTCCAAGGATCTGAATCTTGCCTCAGATCAAAATAAACAAATAATTAATACTCACTCTATCCCATTTTAAATGCTCCATACGAATATCCGTGTCGTTTTCAAACGTCTATATCTTTTTATTTGCAATTTTTTCAAAGTTTTTAAATATTTTGTCTAATAGAACTAATTGAGATCTATTAAATAAGATTCATATTGCATATAAAATATATTATAGAATTAAAACTATAAGAGTTTTAAAAAGGCACGTATAATCGTAGGGGGCAATTAAATTGGGACGGAGGGAGTCAATTTTACATGGGAATAAGGTTTTTCGTTTCTTACAAGTATAAATGATCTTATATGACTGCTTTTCTATAACAAAAATTCACAAAACAAAAAAGAATATTTCCTATTGTCCAACGTAACAATTGTGATAAACCTTGATTCACAAGGGCGGAACCAGGAGTCTAAGCTACCATGGACTAATCTAAGAGCTGGCTTAAAGCATATGTCAATGAAGCCGCGGCTTTGAGCCCCCCTAAAACTGTTAAAAGTAGGGGCCCCACATATGTAAGGCCCTCATATATGCTGGATCTTGTTATTTTTTTTTTGTTCAAGCATGTTAGTGCTACACATGAAAATAGGTCCAATCCAAGCTTTAGGGACCCAAAAAAACCAGTGGTGAAATTGAAATTACTATTAGCTTGAGACATAAATTTAGAACATGAATAAAATAGACGTTTCAGCCTCTATGTGTCATGGGGTTCAATGAATTTTGAATTATTGTAATGGTTGTTAGTTTTGAAGTAAATTTTTATTTGTATGCAAAATATATAGAAAGCCCACATAAATTTTTTCACTTCTATCCCCATAAACACTTTCAAAAGAAGAAGCAAGGGTTGGGCTATGTTTTTTTCGGTAAAGAGATAGAAATGTATTAAAATAAACCACCGGCCCAAAATCGGTAAACACAATCACCTACAAAACCACCGGCCAAGAAAAACCACCTACCAAAACTAACAACAGCAAAAAAGAAACAAAAAAATCAAAAAATTAAAAGAGCAGAAAAGAAACCGCCGGTGCCATCGCCGCTTGCCATCGATGTCAGAGGCCTAGATCGGCCTCCCCTTATTCCAAAAATCAAGATTTCGGCCGCCCACACTGACCGGAGAGCAGATCCGGCCATGCATGAGAAGTTACCGACAAATCCAGGAGAGGAAGTGATAAAGGAGAGGAGAGGAGAGGGGCGGAGGGGCTGGAGGGCGAAGGGCATGGAGGGGCTGGGGGCAAGGGGCTGAAGGAAGAGCTCCGGCATCTCTCGCATGGCTCTCATATCTCTTTCTCACTCTAGACTCTACTCTCTCTCGGTTTCTCTCGCATGGCTCTCACTTGCTCCGTAGGGGTTGGGCTATGTTTGGATAAGTGTTAGAATGGGTTAAGCTACACAATAAAATGAGCTGCGCTGATATGTATTGGGTTAAAATTTTACCTATAATTTTTTTTTCCTTACCCTTTTCTACATTCTTCTGTTTTTGGTACAACGGAAGCTTCACTTTTCTACATTCACTTAGGCTACAGGCCACCTTAGCCCCCACTAACTTCCGCCCTTATTTGATTCACCTATAGATTTGTATCGGTTTTACGAGAAACGAGAATTAAATCACGAATCTAATCATGACTCATAAGATTCACTATGGATTTTATATAACCTTTATTCACCTATATATAGATTCATATCAAAGAAGAAGCAAAGCACATAACAGACCACTGCATCAAGGTAAAATTACTTGCATTACTTTCAAAATTAAGGGTAAAAGAGATTACCCAAATCCTCAAAATTACGAGATTAACGAAAAATCCTGTGCTTGATGACATATATGTTTGGACCGCACACTCTTTTTGAGAGGAAGGATCAATTTTGATGGAGCACCGAATAATCAACGATGTCTTTGTTGTTGCAAATCAAGCAAACGTATCGAGTAGTTGAAAACTGAAAAAGTACTTTCTTGCTAAGAAAAGTAGGAGCTTGTTTGGGCACCTCATTTTCCCATTCTCATTCTCAAATTTTTTTTTTGGCTGTTTGGGGGAAATGCCCCAAAACTCATTATCAGAAAGAATGAGTTTTGCAAAATGCACAAGCTATAGCAGAAGTGAAAAAGTGGTCCGGAGCTACTTTTTACATTCTCCACTTTCTATACATTTCTTCCGAACATTCCTCCCAAATTCAAAACACATTCTGATTATAATCTAAAAAGTCCAAAAGCCAAAAAATTAAAAATAAAAAACTGAAAAGTAGACTCCCAAACACATGTACTAGTTTGTAAGGCTGATTCTATTGGCGTATAAGGCTGATTCTATTGGCAGCCACTTAATTTTTCCACTAAAGGTCAAAAATACCCTTGTATATATGTAAAGACTATTTTGCCCACTTAATTTTTACTACACAAAACCCCCACAATACAAAGCCCTACATTACAACCAACTACAAACACCATTCCCACAACCCAAACAAACATCCCTCCTCTTCACCTCACCTATATGACTTCCATCATCGTGGCTACCATGCGTTGAAGAGTCGCATTGAACAAAACAAACAAATATATGGAAGAAAAATCTGCAAGTATTTCGGTAAGAAAAACATGAATTAGTGCCTGAAATTCAACTTGTAATAATTGAACAATTGCTACAAATAATTGATCTAAATCTATGCAAGTTGTAATAATTGAACAATTGTTACAAATTCGAATTTTAAATTTGTTCCATTTCGGACATAAATAATTGATCTAAATCTACACATTCCACGTTTGCCCCTATTCGAATTTTCAAACTTCAAGTAATTGTTTTAGTTCATATATTTTAACTTCTGAACAAAAATGAAGCATACGGCAGCTGCCACACGATAAAATAAGGAGGATTCGCTTCAGTGGCTGCCACATGCTAGTGGTACCTGGCCTGGTATGTTCACTGTCAAGTCTGCATGGAATGCTATGAGGCACAATTACCCTATTCAAAGCTGGTATTACTGTATAAGGTGGTGTGGGGAGGCAAAGGTGTTCCTAGATGGGCCTTTATCCTGGCTAGCTATGCTGCAAAGACCGAGGACTACAGACAGAATGGTAAGCTTGGGATAAAGGGATGAAGCCAGAGAGGGCCAGTAGGGACGGTTGCCCTTGCAAGGGAAAAAAAAAAAAACCTCTAGTATTAGATAGAGGAAAATTTTTTTCCCTATGAATTATATAGACTCGTCCCTGCAAAGTATTTTGGAAAAAATATTCGCTCTTGCGTAGTGAAATTCATGACTCCGTCCTGGGGGATTGATCTGTGAAGTACTTGTCAGTTGTGTAACAATGCAAGGGAAACTCATCACCATCTGTTTTTTTGAGTGTTCTTGTTCCAAATTTCCAATGCTATCTGGCAGACTGTGAAAGGGGAAAGCCATATTTTGGTTACTGAGGCTTGTTAAGTTACAGCTTGGTGCCCATTACGCTAATGATCGGGAGAGTCATCCAACATAAAGTGTCGGCAAGTGTTTTGTGATCAAGAAATTTGGTTGATTGATGGCAATAAAACAAGTTAAATATTCTTCGCATTAACACCTCTTAAAGGTGAGAACATTCAGTGCAACTTTCCTTGCGAGAACAAAAAAATATTGAACTAACGAAACAGTGGCGGCTCCAGAAATTTTTAACAGGGTGTTCAGAAATTACCTTTAACTCTACTAGCTTAACTAATCAGTCGTATCTTCACAAAATTGTAAATCACTTGAATTGCAGTGTGCTTTGTTTATAGTATAGGACTAAGTGTTCAAACAAAATATTAGATAAAATTACTGGATGCAATATAACAACAAAATAAAAAAGCGTGTTTAATTGACCACATTTTCTTATATGTGGTGCCACCTATGATTGTGCTATAACGGGATATAATTTAGGTTGTTCAAAGCAGACTGATTTGTTGGTGGGTGTTCATTTAATTTTGCACTGGGTGTTCATTCATATTTCAGCTGGGAGTTCAAAACATGAACTAACCTAAAATTTGTACAAATTTGTACATGTATTATTAGTACAATTTTTTTTTTAGGGTGGTCATTGACCATCCACCCCATAGGGTGGAGCCGCCAGTGTAACGAAATGCGCATCTTTTCCTACAGGCTACACCGGAACTAAACCCAGCAGTAAATCATCTGGCTTCATTTCAAGTAGTCTTTGTACTAGGATGGATAATATTGGTGTCTCGTAAATGTTTTGAGCTATGCTAGCTGTTGCAAAACTTCCGATGCAAAGGAAGACTAGAAGTTTCCAATACCACAGTGCTGTGTTACGTACATAGATGGGTCCAACCCTGTTTGTGACCATTGCATCAATGCATGTGAAAAGAAAGAGCAAAGATGGTCCTGATCAGTTATAGCCCCTTTTGTCAAACATGGCCAAAAGTCTTAAGAGTTGTCCCGGTGCCGCGCGCACACAATTTGCACATTCAGAAATATTACAGTTTATTAATTAAGACTCCAACCGTTCTTATTTGATAGTGTATTATTTCATTTTGGGATGTTCCAAAATGTTAGTCCTTCTCCAAAAGTGTAAAAAGTAGATAATTTTCCAAAATTGTCCCTCATAAGTGGATAAAAGTGTTGTAAAGTAGGTAGGATATAGGGATAATGGTGGAAATGAGTGTGTAAAATGTGTTCCATTTTTTTTTTTTTTGGTTCCGCACGTTAACTGAGAGTTATGGAAGTTTTTTCAAGTCCCACAGACTAGGTAGTCCAACAGTTATATCCATGGATCCAGAGCTCAACAGATACATCCTTTTGAATGAAGGAAAGGGTCTTGTTCCCAGCTACCTTCAATCCGCGCTTGACATCTTAGGGAAATCCAACATTGCTGCTGTACACAGATTCGATCACAAATGTATACGAGGATCATTTTTATCGCTCGTCAATCCATACATGCTCAAAGACCAACTTCTTCCAAAGATCGATAAGTACATGAGAATCCACCTCCACAATTTGGATGACAAAACTTTTGATATCCAAAAGATAAGTTAAAATGATCACATTATGATACTCCCTCCGTCCCTAAATAAAAGTAGAATATTCTATTTTAGGTTGTCCCCTAATAAGTGTGTTTTCAATGCGAGAGGTGTAAAGTGGAGGTAAAAGTTGATGTGAAAAATGTAATGATGATGTTTCTTTAATAAGTTGGATTTACGAAGAACGCATTTAAAACCGGACGGAGGGAGTATGTATTAAGTCTGTGTCTTAGTCTGGACTTAGGTTCGCTGTGGTGTACATATTTTGTTCAGATGGCATTGCTGGTCGCATTCAAGCAGCTAATGGAAATTTAATCAAGATCTATCTATGAGGCTTTCAAAGCTGAGTTTGATAAGCTAATGGTGTGGGAACTTTCACTTCCAATCAACGTTCCCGGAACAAATTATCATTGTGGTTTCCTAGTAAATTATTGAGAAAGAAAATGGTTGACAGTTCCAAACTAGGTTTTCCAGATAAAAAAGAGAAGATGATTTTGCTTTGCAGGCAAGAAAGAGTGTCCTTGGAATTTTGAGAGACATTATAGAGGGGAGGAGAAATTCCTTGATGAAGCATAATGACATGCTTGAGTATCTTCTAGAGGAAGAGGATCAAAGATATAAACTCCGCGACGAAGAAATTATCGATCAAGTAATTATGATTCCGTGTTCGGGATTCGAAATTGTATCGACTACTTCAATGATGGCCATCAAGTATCTGCATGATCATCCATCAACACTTCAGGAAATCAGAGTAAGCAACAGTCTGCGTTGTCCGAAAACTGATCATTGCCAAAACCCTGAATAGTCAATAACACCATTTCAATGCAATTCCTGCAGGATGATCATTTCGCAATAAGAGGAGGGAAAAAGCCCGAATAACCACTTGATAGGAACTATTACAAGTCGATGGTTTTTACGCGTGCGGTATGCAGATTGACAAACCTACTCAATTCGGCAAGAAATCCTGTCCCCGAGAATCTCTGTCCTCCTGTCCCAATGCACACTGAATTTCACAAAACATACAGAATCTTCAAGTACACAAGACATGCTAATGAAGATGGGGCAGAGGGGGACAGAAAATTGAGAATAAATGCAGTGCCACTTCTCCTCCTAGAACACTTCTTGGTACCTTTTGTCTCTCAATGCAGGTAATATTCGAAACATCAAGATTGGCCATAGTTGTCAACGGGGTTTCGAGGAAGACAGCTCACGAAATGACACTGAACCACTTGGCAAACTATTTAGTTCAAACTAGGGCAGAATGTTACTCAGTTACATGTTAAGGTTTTCCAGGAGATCGAGTAGCAAAAGCATGCAGTTTTGTAACTTCATATTGTTGTTATCCAGGATATGTTATTCCAAGAGGATGGAGAATCTACGTTTACACGAGAGAAATCAACTATGATCCTTTCCTGTATCCAGAGCCTCAAGTATTTAATCCGTGGAGATGGCTGGTAAGCTACCAACAAAATTAAACCGTTCTATTTATTTACCAGCTGTAAGGTTTTTGTATCCGTTTCCTGTGCATGAATCTAAAACTCTAGGATATGGTTCTTAAATTCTATCCAGGAAAAGAGCTTGGAATCTCACAACTACTGCTTCTTGTTTGGAAGGGGAACCAGGCTTGTCCAGGAAAGGAATTGGGCATAGTTACAATTGCGATATTCGTTCACTACTTTGTTACTAGATACAGGTAGTCAAAGTCTGTGCTACTGATACCCATTTGGTATCAGTCCCGCAAAAGCAGTTACTTCTCAAGTTCTCATCAGTAACAATATAGACCCAGATATGTTTCTAGGGGAGTTTTCCGAGCCCTAGGATGGCATCACCTATGTTGCACAGTATCTTCTTTACGTACAAAATACTCGTGTCATATTCTCAACACTTGCATAAGGATGTGGGAAGCAAGCCTCACAAAGTAGCCGCTCACTCACTTAGGAAAGATGTTTGGAGTTTACTGTAGAATCACGAATAAAAAAATCTCAAGCATAGTGTACGAAATGATATATGACAACAAGCAACATCAAGCAAATGTCAGATATCCAAGAAAATAGAAGCTACATATATTCATGAGTATGAATGTCGTGTCCTGGTGTCCTTGGCTAGAAATGAGATGAATGCGACACTTAGGCACACACATGCACCTGAGTCTATGTAACATAGAGCAGCAGTGATCCTGTTTTGGACATGATTAATGAGATCTGTTGGGTTTCGTGAATGACAGAAGTATAAGATGGCTAAAATGTAACTTTGCCATTGCTTAAAAGGAATTGCCTGGCTAAGCTTGCCTAGTTCATCTTGTGCAATGAGAATTGGGTAATAAATTCAAAGTTCAAAAACGGTAATGATACTACTAAGTAACCTGTATACTTCAGTTACCATTATATGATCTGCTTTGCAATAATAGTATCGCAACGTTTTTTGTCTTTGTATTGCCAGATGGGAAGAAGTTGGGGAAGAGAAGCTCCTAAAATTCCCAAGAGTTGAAGCACCAAATGGATTGCATGTGAGGGTGTCGAAGTACTAACATTTTGAAGTGCATAGGAATATGCAGAAGTTTAGCATAAACACAACTGAAGAACATGTCGTCATTAAGCACAACGTAAATTTCATGTTCCTGTTCAACAAATTCAAATTTCACTTGAGTCCTGAAAACTTTTTTTTAGACGTAGTTGTAATGCAATCCGTCCCCTTTCAATCCCGTACTCGGTATCCCATATAACATGGTCTACTTTAATGCCAAAATTCAGAAGGTCAAAGTTTTCAGAGGCGTAAGCCTTTGGAGTTTTTACTTTTTATTTATAAAAAATTAATTATAAGTACCACAAAAAGAGGGGGATAGGTTTGTGCCTTGGGAAAAACAAGCCAATAGGGCAGAATTCAAAAAAGAATAAAAAAAGAGCATGTTAAGGCATAAAATCATAGTGCATTAACCAACTTTTAAAAGCACTGTAAGTCACCTCACACAAACGAGAAACCCTCCGTCTTCGCCCCAACAACATATGTTGAAACTTGAAACCAATCTGGATTCCAATTTCCCAATGTTAGCAACTTGCAACCCCATAAAATACTGAAAGAGCATGTTAACGCATAAAATCATAGTGCATTAACCAACTTTCAAAAGCACTATAAGTCACCTCACAAAAACGAGAAAACCCTCCGTCTTCACCCCAACAACATATGTTGAAACTTGAAACCAATCTGGATTCCCATTTCCCAATGTTAGCAACTTGCAACCCCATAAAATACTCATCCAGCTCCAATACAAGGACTTGCAGTGACGAACATTAAAGTTGTATTTTCTGATGGATTATTTCTGATCATGAAATAGACCTCCTTTTCAGCATCGCATCACAAAGCTTCACAGCATCAAGGCAATCTCTAACAAAGCTTCACAGCATCAAGGCAATCTCTAACGTTGTGCACTCTTACACTATTTGAACCACCAAGGACCCCAGCAGTAACAGAAGCAACACTTGCCGGATCTCTATCAACTGCAGCATGGCGACCACAAACGTCACCTAAAAATCTCTTTCTAGAAGGTCCGATCAACATAGGAGCACGAGACAAACCTAAACTCTTCCTACCAATCTCTGCACGAATGTTGAACAACCCATTGAGAAGGTCCAAATTACTTTCGGTACTTATAGAGAATCCAATTCCTGGGTCAATAAAGATCCTCCAAGCCGGGATACCTAATAATTCTGCATCTCTAACTCGCGAATACAACTCTGTCGCGATTTGTACACAAACATTTTCGTACTTCAGGTTTTTACTATTCTGCATCGTCGACGGGTCCCCCCTCATGTGCATCGCAATGTAAGGTACCTTAAGGCCCACAACAACACTAAGCATTTTAGGGTCTAATTGTCCACCGGACACGTCATTTACAATGTGAGTCCCTCTTCTGACTGCTTTGAAAGCGAACTCAGAATAAAAAGTATCCACTGACAAAAGTTTCCCCTCGACCTTGGGCATTTTCATAACAGCTTCTCGGACTGGGATTAGTCCATCTAATTCTTCTTCAGCAGCTACCCTAGTTGCCATTGGCTGCGTCGATTGTGCACCAAGATCTATTATATCTGCACCGTCTGATTTCATCGAATGAACCTGAGAAACTGCAGCTTCCACAGACCGAAACTTCCCTCCGTCACTGAAACTATCTGGGGTGAGATTAAGGATACCCATGACAGAGGTCCTTTCTGACCAGTCCCACAAGCGATTTCCAAAGGGAAAAACTCTTTTTAATCCATCTTTCCCTTCACCACCAAGTTTTTCCCACGATTTAAAAAGTCCACCGGAATGGGTTGATAAAGCAAACCAACATGCAAGAGTATCACTATCCACAGATGATCCTATTAAATCCATCAATGGAGCCATTACAAATGGGCTCTCCCAAATTCTTTCATGTGGGACTGTAAGAATCTCAGAATGTATCTCGAGTTTCCTGTAGAACAATATATCCAAGTCAATCGGTCTTGGGCCAATAGTTCATGAGGTCTGAGTTTTGTAACGGCTCTCACGGCAGAGTTTAGGAAGATAGGTTGATCCGTCACGTAAGCAGGTTCCGTCTCATATAAGCAGGCATGCCTCGTGATGTGTACGCCCGACTTGTTCATCAACTGCAACGCTTCGTTAAAATTGTGAAGTCTATCCCCCACATTGCTCCCTAAAGCGATCACTACTTCCTCTTCTTGTGTGTGAACTTCCACCGTTGTGTGCAGAGAAGAATGAAATAGAGAAAAGAATGCTGCCAAGAGGATACAAGTACCAAGAAATCAGCTGAACCCTCCATTCATTAACAATATATGACATGCAATAAACTGTGATTGTTATATCTGGTTGGGGTATGTGATGTGGACTTTTCAAATTTGTTTAAAGTACTGAATCTCAGATACTCGACACTTGGATAATAGTAAGGGATACGCTTTGTATTATTTTAGATGAACATTCACCTAAGACCTATATCAGTATCCAAGTTTACTGCACATAAAGCTCCTATGTTACAGTCTGAAGGGGATATTTTGCCATGTCCTCTTGTCCTTAAAAGGAGAATTAGATGAATTTCGACACTTAAGACACATACCCGTGCCTGAGTCTATGTAACACAGCACTGTGGTATTGGAAACTTCTATTCTTCCTTGGCATTGGAACTTTTTGCAACAGCATAGCTCAAAACGTTCACGAGACACCAATATCTATCCTGCTACAAAGACTATTTGAATGTTAAAATGGCAATTCACGATTCTAATTCCAAATTCAGAAACCTACTTACACAAAAACCTAATGGATGAGTAACGAACAATATCAACCTGAGCTTGAGGTTTAAAAACTGATTGCCATTTACAAAAGAAGTAATGACCATGTTGATAAATTTGCTACAAATAGACATAACCCAGTAATCTAATTCAATGAAATTGGACAAAAATGAGCAGGTAAATGGTAAAATTGCACAAATACACTGATTTCTTTCTGGGTTTCGACGTCTTGCATACAATGGATACAATACACTATGTATATATACATTGTGGGAAGGATGCCTTGTATCTATATATGCTGTAAATGTCATCTCTGCCTCAGGCCAATTTTAGGAGGATAAAGAGATTCACCCGAAAGGTATCTTTCAATGGTGTTTTTTTTAATTTTATTATTATTATTATTGTTATATTATATTATATATATCTAAAATGGACTGTTTCTCCAATGTACCATACGAAAAACGATTAACAAAATGGCAATTATGTAAATTTGAGGTATAATGATTGGCATTCAATTACACGGTTTTCATATAATGATAGTAGCTGTTTTTCATTATTTTCCTTTGGCTAATTCTAGCAGCCACACATTGGCTAAATTAAAACCATTAAAACTTAACCAATTTTAAGACGAAAATACTCTTGTATAAAGACTATTTTGTCCCCTTAATTTTTACACATAAAACCCCTACAATACAAAACCCTACATTACAAAAAACTAACTACAAACACCATCTCCACAACCCGAACAAACATCCCTCCTCTACACCTCACCTATACGGTGCTTCCAATCATTTCACGCCGTTATTTGGAGTTTGGAAATCATCTACTCCACTTCGAAAGTTTCTTCCATTATTCACCCTTCACAAGGAAATAAAACTCTCTTATTAAGTCAAGAAACACATGCTTGCGTTGAAGTCGCAAACGATTAATTTAATTTCCAGTTTTGTCCAAATCATCCAATGAAGAATTCATAAACAACAAAATGCTTGTTGTTATTGTTTCATTTTGTCTTCTGGATCAAAGTTAGAATAATGATGCCAAAGGGCACTTGCAGTATTTTATATGTTTACATCAGAAAAAAGTAAAATAAGGATTGAATCAATAGTACCACTTAGTATCCAATTGTCTAATACTATATTACTTTTCAACACGAAATTGGCAACACAAACCCTACTAAACTCAAACACTGGTACAAATGGGTCTTTTGTGAAAAAATTAGGGTTTTGCAAAATCAACAGTCTTGTACAAACCTGTCGGAAAGTATCAACCTTTCGGAAAAATAGCTGAGGAGGTAGTAGGTATTGATTTGCAAACAACGAGTTGGGTCACTACTCCTGCGTTCGTGTTCGTGCGAGAGAGAGAGATCACCGGAATTGGAGCAGTAATCGCCGGAGACGTGGTCGGCCGGAGTTGGGTCCGCTGGCAATGGAGGTGTATTGTGGGTCGCCAGGCAAGGGAGCGAGAGAGAGGGTGATAGTGTGAGGGAGAGATACAAGTGATTGACTGCAATACCCCAAGAGCCATTGGTTTCAATGGCTGAGGTGAATTTCTAATCTGAGCCATTGGTTTCAATGGCTGAGGTGAAGTATCAAAATTTATGTTTTTTTTATGTGTGTGAGAGGAATCGGACCCTTAGATAGATGTCAAAGTCAATTACTATGATAATTTACATATCACAGAATTTCCTATTGTTGGTTTTGATAATTACTCCTTCCGTTCCTATTTGTTCGTCCCACACTCTCTCTCTTGCCTTTTTTCAAATAAAAAAATTAAGTGCTTTTGTGTATCATTTTTTAAATTTTTTCGCACCGAATTAAAGTACATGATGAGTACTTTAATTCGGTGTAAAAAAGTTTGAAAAATAATACACAAAAACACTTTATTTTTATATTTGAAAAGTGGCACGACTTTTCGTGGTGGACAAACAAATAGGAACGGAGGGAGTAGTTGGTTTCTATCCTAGAATTTATACGAAATTGGACCGGGACATTGTGTTGGAAACCTCAACATTCTTTGCAAAACAGAAAAACGAACAAGTCCAAAAAAATTCCCCTTTCTGTAACCCCACACTCAAGTCCCTTTTGCAAAATAAAAAATAAATAGAATAATGATTGGAATACCGTTTTTTATAATAAAAATAAGTTGAACTTTTCCCCAAAAAAAAAAAAAAAAACAATTACACTTGCAAGTGTAATTGTTTTTTTTGTTTTTTGTTTTTTGAATAAATAAAATGTCGATGGGTGCTAATTTAAAATTGAACACTGGAATCATTGTTGTTAATACTGCATCACATAGCTGATCAACTGCCGTTACCAATCTGTGTTGTATTCAATTAACTTCTGCGGTAACTAATACTAGCAGAAAACTCGTGCTATGCACATGTGATGAAACATTCGTCACGATTCACAGAACTACAAAAATTCGTGCTGCTTCTAGAGCTAAATTAATATTTATCTCTACCAAAATTAAAAAGAATCAAAGTGCCTACCATAAATTTTTTACTCAAATACATGCAATATGTGCTATTGGATGTTTAAACTAAAGTGCTTTTTACGAAAATATTGAAACTAAATTTAAAAACCCTAAACTTCGTAAATTAATATTTATCTCTACTAAAATTAAAAAGAATCAAACTGTCTACCATAAGAATTTTACTCAAATTCATGCAATACATGCTTCTGAATGTTTAAACTAAAGTGTTTTTTACGTAAACATTTAAAATAAAGTAGAAAATCCTATATTTCATAAATTTTCCGCATCACTTAGAAATTTTTATGATATCCTATTTAGTGCAAGCCATGTATATATGGAATACTTCTTAATTTTTAAATTTTCAAATGTAGTTATTTCGAAGACCATGACAGCCGGGCTAGACTTAATTTTGTGGTCCTTTTAGTCTAGATTGGTCAAAATAGAATGTTTGAACAGTTTGGAATGGCATGGTATCAAGTGATGTACGTAGGTAAGAGTGTCTTTTAAGGTTTAAGCAATAATTATCAATTTGGGCTTGTGTGCTCAATTCATACGAACAAACGCACACATGAACTTCATTTTACCCTGCGGCGAATGTCAATGGTTCAAGTCTATTTATTTATAGTTTTGGGTATGGGTTCTTCACAAAAAAAAATGAAGAATGAATTGATAAGATTCATAATGTAACCAATAAAAAATGAGTTAGGTAGAAAATGATTTATAATGTTCCTAAAATATGAATTAGAAGTGTGATAGTTTACATAAATGAAATAAAAACATATGGTTTCATGCAAAACTACAACATCCAACAAAATGGAGCAGTCGGAATGAAAAACATAAAAGAAATTGATCAAAAAAGACATAAAACTTAAGTTATAAAGAAAGTGACAACTTTTTTTTGGAGGCGTTCCTCTTTCTTTTTTCACCCATGAAACAAAGTTCTTTGAAGTGAATCAATCCAAAGATATCTCACTAAACTTAAAGGAAAAATGTGATTACCTAGTGTTAATTTCATACTAATTTCAACAATCCAATTTCAATTAAAGATTTTTCCTGGTGATGAGTGACAATCATAAAAAAAGATATGCAGTGAAAAAAACTGAACGTGGTAAAAAAATCACCAAGATATATTAAGGAACTCCAGACCTTCAAGCCATGCATCTCAAGTCCTTCAAACTGAAACCATGAGAGCAGCTAGAAGATCATGTTGCACATAAATGCAAGGTTAATGCTCAATACGATTTTCTGCCGGTTTATGTTCGTTACCTTTGAGTGAGTCTTTGACATACAACAAATGGAATTAGCAGAGGCAAGGCCTGCAAAAAAAATTTAAACAATTTGTTTAGGAATTAATTTTTGGCTTACCATCAACGTAAAGTTGGGCATATACATTGGTATATATATATAAGTTAGAAGTTGAAAATTGGATAGTTTTGTGCTTAAATATCCATCTATCTATCTATACCCTATAGCAATGTAGTTGAGCCCCCAAAAGCCTCCAGACTCCAAACCCACAATCCTAATTTTCTAGATTTTTTTTTATTTTTTTAATTATAAGATAATGACGTGGCACTCTATTATTGCAAAGAGTCCAAAAAAGTGACAACCTCTTACCCAACTGCCACACAAAACCCATGATTTGAATATAGTGAAATAGAGAGAGCACTAACAAAGAAAATATACCCAAAATCCGAAATATGGTAGCTAAAACATATAGCAGATCATGGAATCATTCATGAGAGAGGGAATCACATTTTTTCCCAAAAGAGTTCAACAATAATGCTATGGGTACACCAAAAATGCACACCAAATGCACACCAAGTGATGTGGCGGATGGGAGCCACTTATCTTTATGGGTGGGCTCCACATTGGGCTTCTCCCCATCCGCCACATCACCCGGTGTGCATTTGGTGTGCATTTTTGGTGTAGCCATAGCATTATTGAAATTTCAACGTTATTCCAAAAATCATGAACTTGTTTATTTTTATCACAAAACATCATGAACATATTAGCCATATATTATTAGATCTATTATGAATGATCTATATCACAAATTGAGAAAAATATAACTTGTGAAATGTGTAATTGGTTAACGGTAGAAATTTGGTTGGCAAGGTCCTCAAAGGAAAGAGGATTCTGTTTTCCAAAGTGCTCTATTAAAACAAATGAAATGACAAAAATTTACCCAAAATCTGAAATTAATGTGCATCAATCAAAATTCTAACCTATGTACGTAAATGTTAACTTCTTTCAACATGCTGACTTTTGTATGAAGTTTTACGGAATCACATACGAAAATATAGCCCCGACAACGTAAATAATAAAATACCAAAACAATAGACTCATCAAATAAAAAAGGATTTTTTAATTGAAAACACTGACCAATTGGGTCTTCATCAATGTGTCAGAGAATAAAAGCGCAAATACTGGGTAAAAAAATGAAAATGATCGAAAAATCAAATATCATAGCACCAAAAAACAGGAAAAGTTTAAAAAGACCATAAATGACTTGAGGGATGCATATACTTGGGGATGGAGCCATTCATAGACTTTCAATGTTCTAGGAGCTTTGGTGGGAAAAT
This sequence comes from Vaccinium darrowii, assembly GCA_020921065.1. Lineage (NCBI taxonomy): Eukaryota > Viridiplantae > Streptophyta > Magnoliopsida > Ericales > Ericaceae > Vaccinium > Vaccinium darrowii. The sequence continues at coordinate 35,101,449 of CM037160.1, forward strand.
AGAATGACATTGGCCATGTTAAAGAGTCGAAAAAGACCAACAAATTGAGAATCAGCATTCCTATTACCTAGTCTCGAGGAATTCAAATACAATTGAGCCTCCAATAAAGCTTCCACTAGTGGAAATTGAATATTGGCGAATGCACGCCTACTCACATAACTTATTCGTAGTATCAATCTACATCCGAAACTACTTCTTTAATGACCAGTTGAAACGACCAGCGTGCCTATAGGGTACTCATGAAAAGGACAGATACTTTGAGACATCTGAACACATCAATGGAAAATAAGACATAATTATAGGCGTCAATTAGCACATGTTCAAAAAGAATCGGAAGCCATACAATCTTGCATCCTGGTTATGAACAAGCAGTGCATATAATTGATGGCTTAGCAACCCTTCACACAACTTTTAAGGAGCATTTAGGAAGATAATCGCAGCCCATATCAGTTAACAATTTCCTTCAGAATAAAATCTTTGTTGCTGTTTATGTAGGAACAACATCTATGCAGCAGGTGTTTTCACCCACTCAACAGCCTCATTCCATTCATGACATTTCCACCAGATATCGTTTTGTTGGCATAATAGATAGCCAAATCCTGTTGGTGTAAACTACCATTTGAAAAAATAAATGACAGAGTGATTCCCCCTATCCCTTTGTTATTGTACTTTACAAAGAAGCAAACGAGGCAAATGGAGCACCTTCCTCTACGAGCCTACCTCGAAATGCTTCCAAATGTTAGGTTTGGTGTGATAAGAATATAATTGCAAAATGTGTTTTGCAAATGAAGCACCTGCCTTATTACCAAGAAAGATGCTTTTTATCTTTGTCCACAACGTCAATCTTGATCACAAGAGAAAATCAATTAGCAGAAGGATAACGGGTCCAAAAATAAAGATTGACAGAGTTCAGCCAAAATTGAGAAGGATGGAATCTGATGACGAAGTGGTTAGGGACTTTCTCCCTCTTGAGTTAAAAGTTCACAGTAAGTGAATGAATCTACAAGAAATTCCAACCATATTAACAAGGGATAAAATAAAATGCGTCAAAAAACAAACTAGAGAGTTCAAATTTTTTACAAGTTTTTCATTTTGCAACTGAATGTATAACAACCATCTCTATTTTGAACAGGAGCTCTCACATAAGTCTCTTTCAGGAATCCTTCATTGCCAATCCCCTACTAAAATTAGGAGTCACAACGGAATGTAACAGCCATCTCTATTTTTGAATAGGAGCTCTCACATAAGTCTTTTTCAGGAATCCTTCTGTAAAATCCCTGCTTTGCCAATCCCCTACTAATCATCAACTGTGGTCTTCTTCCCTGCATCAATAAATAAGAGTAACATACGATAAAATGAAACATGGCGCAAATGAATGAGAGTTTAAATAAGAGAGATCCGGTGCAGAAATATTGCATTATGACTGAAACAAGTACGAAGCCAGCATACCAGTATCAGGTTTAGCCATCCTATGCCTGCTAGGCCCTTCACTCTAGTTCTCCAACGTTAAAAAAATATGTACCTCTTTTGACTGCACCTTATGTCCATCCTAAAACAAGTTCGAAGCCAACATACTGATATCAGATGTAGCCATCCTATGCCTGCTAGGCCCTTCACTCTAGTTCTCCAGCATTAAAAAGTATACTGCACCTTATGTCCTACAAAATACATGAATATACTAGTGATCCCATTGGGTCTTATTATTCACATTGAGGAATGTGATACTATCAATTGAGTTTGATTTTTCAAGTTTCTCATTCAACTCGGAACAAATTCACAGCGATGGTGCAATGGGTTCCACTTATGCATTATCAAGTTCTAACGATTGTGAAATGAGTTGAATCAAACACTAAGTGAAAATGGCCAGCAGAGTATTTTCATCATCAAGTGAAAATGGCCAGTAGAGTATTTTCATCATCCAAGCCAATATGTGACGAAACTCAACTCACCCTAAACTGAAATATGAAACATCTCCCACTCTATGTTATGCAAGAGAGAACAATTGTTAATGGCAGTAAAACAATTTCCAGTTTTAATTTTTTGAAAATTGGGGAAAAATCAACAAAATGGGGAAGAATGGGGAGTACAACTGTCCTTGATGCTTGAAAATGAGATATGCTTGGGTAGCATTGGAATGGCAGGTCTGTTACAGCTCGTGTGTTCAAGCTTGCACTCCCGGGATCTATGTATCATAATGGGGGAATGGAATAGCATAATCTTTTCGAGGGAAGGCCTTTATTTTTTTGATGGGTAACAAAATTTATTGAAAAGGGAGTGATATTATAAACTTGTATGGAATCTTGGAAGAAGGTTTCATCTTCGGTCAAAGCTTGAAGTTTTGGGAAGTCTTAGGTAAGTAATGTCATGTAATTTTCTACTGTATCTGTCATGGTTTCGGTTTAATGTACATGGTGACCCTTCGAGATCAGGGTTGCGACTGCTGTAGGTTGGATATTGGTTCTCGGTGCCATTGGTATTTGTTTTTCTTGGTTCTTGGTTGTGAGGGTTCTGCCTTGTTACTTAAGGATTAACTTCAAAGATACTCCCTTGCTTTCATTTTTGGTTGTCCCCTTAACGATATTAACTTCTCGAGAGTAAAAAAGAACGATATTAACTTCCTGAGAGTAAAAAGGACGATATTAACTTCCCAAGAGTAAAAAATAACTAACGACTTTAAACGAGGAAAAATTTGACAGCAACAATAATACTTCAAAAAGAAAAAGAAAAAGAAAAAAAAAAAACAGCATCGGTGCTCCAAGTTCCAAACAATTATTCCAATGATGAGCTGATTTCCACAAGATGAAACAAAGCAACAAACATTCTCTCACTTTTAAGGAGCATTTGGTAATTAGGAAATTACTGCCCCTATCAGTTAATATTTTTTGCTTCAAACTGAAATCTTTCTTTCAAGTAACAGACAAACATCCAAGCATACGACATATTCAAATCAGCAAACCAATAGGCATATACAAGAAGCAAATCATTAGGCAAACAGAAGAACCTCTGTATTGATTAAAACATTCATGGTATAATATAATGAATGGGTTCAAGGAATAAATTACACAATGATCCTTTGGACTTTGTCTAACATTAAATTAACAATCCAACTCCAAAGCAATTTGGCTCTCCACTCCATAAATTTTCTTGATACGGCAGATCTGGCTCCGATAAGTAAGTCAAGAACTCTTCCCCATAGTCTTGAGAAGTGTCTTCCGGAGTCAACGGATTATAGCCAAAAGCATCATAATCAAGATTGAAACTTGGTTGCTCCTCCAATTCTAATAGAGAAACTGGTTCTTCAAAATAGCCAGCAACCATGTCTTGAGAAGTGTCTAGTGCCACCGATGCTGAAGAGGCTAAACCATGGCCCAACGGAGCAACTTCGGGAGTCAACAAATTATTGCCATAAGCATCACAATCAAGACCCAAACTTGGTTGTTTCTCCGATTCTAATAGAGAGATTAGAGATTCTAGTTCTTCAAAATCGCCATCAACCATGTCAGAATGCATCGGTGAATACTCTGCTTGCTTCTCCACTTCCAAAAATTCTTCTGAGAAAGGAACACCTTCTGTTGTTGGTGTCGCAGCAATATCACAATCCGCCTTCTGTTCTTGAACAAACTCTGTTCTAATTCTCTTTGCAGGACTCGAGACTATAACATCATCACCAACGTTCTTTCTTTTCCTAAGGGATTTCTTGGTGGACTTTGAATCGTCTCTTTTTATCCTACAAAGAACATATTCGGTATTGTCACCGCCACCGCTTAGAGAGTACTCATGCATGATCCAGTGGCCTTTTGTCACACTCTTGTCCATAACTTCAGATTCATTCGTAATCTGAAAGCACAACATTCTCTTGTACCCTATTACACGACTGTAATCATCCACCACTTGTTCAAGAGCGGTCTCAGCATGCCACACACCACAACCGGCTATCCTAGCGATCCGGTTCTTGCTAGCCTTGATCAAGTTCGTGAAAACATAGATGGTACCTTCTATCTTCATTCCGTTCTTGCATATCTCCCACGGATCTTTTTCAGAAAAAATCTGCCATGGTGCTTTGTCGCCAACCCCATAGATGTCACGCTCGATAAACACATCACAAGGCAGCGGCATGCCCTTAATCTTTCTTCCAAGATAGAACACAAGAAGTTCTTCATCAGTAGGCCTGAAAAGATAGCCCGGAGGTATAATCATATCTCCTGGAGATGGCTTTCTGTGTGCTCTCTCTGATCTTATTGCTACTCTTTCTTGCAATACGTACGCTCGATCTCACACGTTGTTACTTGTGAAATTGTATGAGACGTAGGGTATATTTATACAGAATATAAGGACGGCAGATTGGTGTAAAGATAAACGTGTAACAAATTATAAGACGGCATAAGAAATACATACTTGGTTCCTAAGTTAGTAAACAAACATACTCCTATTTGGTTTTGGAAACAAATACAAAAACATACGTGCATGCATATCCAACGGGAGTACTTGAGGAAAGAAAATATAGGAAACCAACGGCTGTCATTTTGTTTGTGTATTTGTAGAGGATCACGCTCCCAATAAATAGAAATAAATTAGTTTGGCAAAAATAAATCATATGGATTTTTTTGTCTTTATTCAAAAAGAAATTGGCGTTTGTTAATTTTGCGTCGTCATTTGTTAATTATTGGTTCGTCTCAACAAAAAAAATCGAAAAAGAAAAAATTTAGGAAAAATTAGTGAAAAATGCAACATCTTTTACCTTTTTTCAGCAAAGGACATGGGATATTTCCAACTGATGATAAGGACAAGGTAAAGTCCAAATAAAGAAAACACCCCTTGCTCTTAAATTGGCCGACGAAGGCTCCAAAACATTGACGATAAACATTAGGAAAATCTTCTACCCGGTACCCACTCCTCCGACGATCTACCGCCTGAATTCTCTATGAATTTTAGAGGGAAACGATTCCCGCCCCAACAAGATCATAAGCATTTACCCAATCTTTTTGCCCTCTGGTTGTTCCTTACCCATTCCCGATTGCGACGTCACTGAAATCAAAATTGAAGAGGAAGAGGCCACGATTTGTTGAGTTTGATTGGGTGGTGAAAAAGTGGATTGGTGAGAAAAATAGTCTGCTCTTGTTGATAGCAGGTCTGTTCAACTAGTGACGTTTCAAAATTAGAATTTTCAAAAATTAGTGATATTTCACTAATTTTTTTGGTCACCGAAAGTGGTCAGCTTGAGGTAGGGTGGTGGTCGACCGGAGGTAAGGTGGTGTCCTTTTTGAATTTTATGTTCGAAATTCAATTTTTTTACAATTAGTAACATTTCACTAATTTTTTGGTCGCCAGAAGTTGTCGGCCAAAGGTGGGGTGGTGTTTGGTCGGAGCTAGGGTGGTGATTTTTTTTTTGAATTTCATGTTCTAAATTTTATTTTTTAAAAATTAGTGCCATTTCACTATTTTTTTTTTGGCCGCTAGAAGTGGTCGGCCTGGGGTGGGGTGGTGATTTTTTTGAATTTCATGAACAAAATTATAAATTTTAAAAATTAGTGACATTTCACTAATTTTTTTGGTGGCTAGAAGTGGTTGGCCAGAGGTAGGGTGTTGGTTAGCCGGAGGTGGGTGGTGAGTTTTTTGAATTTCACGTTCAAAATTAGAATTTTTAAAAATTAATGACATTTCACTAATTTTTTTGGTTGCCGAAAGTGGTTGGCCAGAGGTGGGGTGTCGGTTACCGGAGGTTGGGCGGTGATTTTTTTTGAATTTTAGGTTCAAAATTAGAATTTTTAAAAATTAGTGACATTTCACTAATTTTTTTGGTATGGGGTTGTTATTTTTTTGAATTGTATGTTTGAAATTAGAATTTTTAAAAATTAGTGACATTCCACTAATTTTTTTTGTGTGGGGTTGCGATTTTTTTTGAATTTTATGCTTGAAATTAGAACTTTTAAAAATTAGTGACATTTCATTAATTTTTTTGGTCGCCGGAAGTGGTCGGCCAAAGGTGGGGTGGTGGTTGGCTGAAGCTAGGTTGGTGATTTTTTTGTATTTCAAATTTGAAATTTTATTTTTTTAAAATTAGTGACATTTCACTAATTTTTTTTGGTCGCTGGAAGTGATCGGCCAGAGGTGGGGTGGTGATTTTTTTGAATTTCATGTGCGAAATTAGAAGATTTAAAAATTAGTGACATTTCACTATTTTTTTTGGGTCACCGGAAGTGGTTTGCCAAAGGTGGGGAGTTGGTTAGCCGGTGGTGGGGTGGCGATTTTTTTTAATTTCATGTTTGAAATTAGAATTTTTAAAAATTAGTGACATTTCACTAATTTTTTTGGTTGCCGGAAGTTGTTGGCCAGAGGTGGGGTGTTCATTAGCCGAAGGTGGGGCAGTGATTTTTTTGAATTTTAGGTTCAAAATTAGAATTTTTAAAAATTAGTAACATTTCACTAATTGTTTTAGTGTGGGGTTGCGATTTTTTGAATTTTATGCTTGAAATTAGAATTTTTAAAAATTAGTGACATTTCACTATTTTTTTTTTGTCTTTATGGTCTATGGTAAAAGTTTCTTATCTTTCCCTTTAAAAATGTCAAGTATTTTTTGTTTTTATGTTCGATTAAAAAAGTTCTTTGTCCTTATCCTTAAAATGATCAAATGTTTTGGATTTTTGGCTAAGTGGCTCAAAAAATTATTAACTAAACAAAAAATTGGGATTACTTTTGTCTTTAGTGAGCTTTTTAAATATTTTTATTTTTGACTTTTAGATTCCTCTTGTTGTGATAAACCAATAATAATAATAAAATAAAAAAATCGACACAAAACTAACAAATGTAAATTATTACTTTTTTTGAATAAAAAACAATTCATTTCTTTTATATTTGCCAAAACTCAAAAATAAGAAAAAAAAATCATCGAATTGGTTTATTTTAATCTTTTCATAAATAAGAAAAATCATTATTATGTGTATCTTTCTCTTACACTTTCTTTTATGCCAATACGTCCTAGTTAGAGGCCAATTATTCCATGGTCTTGCAAGGTACCATTATATGATGGCCAAACATGTTTATCCATAAATAAGGGTATTGTTGAGACACCACGTTGCAACAAGACTATAGAGTAACTACTTCAAAACAATTCCTTGGTCTAACACAAAATTTGTTTGCAAGCAATTAATCACTTTTTTTTTTTAATACTCATGAGTATATTAGTACCAGCATCCGTGCCGTTCGATGCACGTACGGAAAAGCGATTAATAAAGTCTTTTTTCACAATGAACAAATAAACTATGCAATTAATTTTTTTTTTCAAAATTGGAAGAGCTAAAATTGCCAAAATACTGTTGTCTAAATTCTTTTTAACAAACATAAAACTTATTACTTTGCTCATAGAAAATATGCATATAACAGATTTGAGTTGTTCAATTTTTTGAGGAATTTTGTATATATATGATCAGATTTTTAGACCATTCTTCTTTTTTTTCTATTTTTTTTTTTTTGGGTGCGGCACACATTTTGTGAACATTCTATTCTACACTAAAACATGCAATTCATCTTGAATCTTTCGATGTGTGTGTTTATATTTTGAATGCACGATTCAGATATATTTAAGTGAGCGATACTGTAAATTTTTCCTTTGTTAGTATACAGCTGGACTAACGATCGAGTTTCGTTTAATGTTTCCAATTTTGCAATTTGCGATTATTGCGTACTTTGCCGTTAGCTTGTGATGAATGACTTGAGCTGCAAGTTTCTTTGGGGAGCAATGATAATTAATTAGTGACTGATCTCATTTGTTATCACTTATAACTTGGAATTTAATTTTGCAATTTGCTAAAGAGACTTAATATAATTTGTAAACGTCCATGCTTTTTTTTTTTTTGGGATCAAATTGTAAACATCCATGTTTGATATAACTTTTTATTTCAATAGAAGTTCAAACTATTTGGTTATAACCTAAGATGAGAAGTCCTCTTCCCTCCTAATTCGGTGTTTGGTAGCGATTGAGAAGTAGGGATGGGCATGGGGAGCGTAGGGGGTGGATACCACTACCTCCATCCCCAATCTCCAAACTCATATCAATCTCCATCCCCTCCCCACCCCAATCTCCACCGAGGATTTTTTTTTTTAACCTTCATCCCCGCCCGAATGCGGAGAACAAGGATTCCCATGGAAAATTAGGGATTCTAAAGTTCACTCAAATTAGAGGCCCTTCTGAAGGGACTAAAATTCTAAGATCCAACTTATTTGTACAAATTTATCATTCCCTCCAACCCAACGTCCAAAACTCAGCATTTTCACTTTCTTGATTTGTCAATTGGTCAATGATGCATTTAAGAAACTTTCTAGGTTTTTCTCTTAAACATAGGCTAAGTCACCTTAGGTCTTTTAGAGTTTTGATTACGCCTGCATTTGGTGGTTTTGAAGACCCTCAAGATTGGGTTAAGGTAGGACAGAATCGGACTTTAGTGTAGATAAGAAGAAGATCGCCTACATTTGGTGGTTTTGAATACCCTCAAGATTGGGTTAAGGTTGGACAGAATAGGATTTTAGTGTAGATAAGAAGAAGATCCTTGTACTCGCAGCCTCCGTTATCCTTGAATATCGACAGATTGTGAGGTGGTAGGTTGTTTTTCACACCAAAAATAATTAATAAAACGAAATAATTACTACTACTCAAATGAATAGTGATATGTATTCCGAGTATTGTCCTCAGGGATTATAAGGCTAAACTGCAACTATTTCAATTGATTTCTAAATTAATTCAAGAGAAAGTGATTTGGTTTCTAAAATATCTAAATAATGAAAAGCAAGAAAGATTGTGAATTAAATAATGTGGAAAAAAGGTCTTAGGGTTTCGAATCCACCCTAACTTTGCAACCGAAGTAATTTTATTAATTTAGGAAAATCAATTACCGAAACGACAATCACTCGCCAAAAGCAACAAGCCCTAGCGAGGTCGACAAGAAAATAGCATGTAATTGAAAATCGGGCATAACCTATCTTCGGTTGGCACGAATCGTCTTTGATTCTAAAACTAATTAATCTAGGCACGACTCGTCTTCCCTAGGCATAGACTATCCTAATTCACAATTCCATGCGCTAAGAAAATTGTTGCATAACTATGTATTTGTAATCACAGAAAATAAACACTTAACACTAGATAGGAAGAATAAAATTGAATCATAAAAATAAGTCTCAAAGTTATACAACCGTCGTTTCGATAATCAAAATCCAAAATTAATATTAAAACATAGTTACTTGGTTAGGGTTTCATCTACACCCTAAGAGGAAGATTTAGCCGGACATAAGAGAACTGCCAAAACCCAAAGCCATAGCCTCTATTTTTCCGTCCGAAGTCTGTTACGCGTCGTCTCATCTCTCTAATACCCGAGCAGCCTCGACTTATATATATTATTACATGCAGCCTCCTTTCTTTTTAACCTAGCAGTGGTCTATTTTCCAAAGAAAAAAGCATGTGCCAACCAATTACTTGGGCCCCACTAGTTTCTCTTTTATTAATACCAACCGGTTCAATATCAAAATCTTTGGAAATTCATAACCCACGAGCAAGCCCTTCATAATGTTGGCCAATAACCCAATATACTTTCCGAGAGAATTAATTTGGATGCTTTCTCCCCTTTAATGTCTAGCAAATTGAATCCAACGGCTAAAATTTGATGATTTTTTTTTTATCAGGGAGAAGATTTTATTAACTCGACAAAGGGTACATCGAGAGGCCAAACTTTCGACCAAGAGGATACGAAAGAGGCAATACAAACAATCAACCAACGAAATGTTGGACAAAATAAAAGGAACAGAAACAAACTCTTGTTTTAATACAAGAATAACCAAAAAAACATGAATGCTTCCATTTCCATGCTACAAATGATGGACATTGATCAGGATCACACCAAAATGGTAAACTTCCAGATTCCATCCCCCAAAGCACCTCAGCCCCCGTAGTCAGATTTTGATTTTTCTGATTCCATCCAAGCATCTTTTAAAGTCATCAACATTGTAATTTTTGACATCAAACTTCCCTTTGATCCAAATGGCCATTCTAGTCTTTGAAAGGTCAATAACTTCCTCAACCTCCCAACCTTTGTTATTGAATACAATATCGTTCCTGCATGTCCAGATTGTCCAAATAACTGCATAGAAGCAGGCCATCCAACACAAACTCTCCAGGTTCTTATAATTAAAACCATTCCAGAAACTTAGTAGTTGAATTAAAGATGCTGGGCATACCCAAAAAACCTTCCACCAACACAAAATTGCAGACCATATGCTCCAAGAAAAATGGCAGTGAAGTAAGAGATGTAATGGGGTTTCAACTTCAGTAAAACAAAAGGGGCATAAGGATTGAGAGTTGCTAATGATACCTTTACTAGCTAACACAGCTCTGGACGCCACACAATTCTGAACAACCATCCAAGCAAATAGTTCCACTTTGGGAGGGCAAATGTTTTTCCAAACAGCAAAAAGGTCTTTATCTAACTCAAAATTCTGGTCTTCCCATCCATGTCATCACATACCTCACCAACAGAACATATGTCCTTCCAGATCCTAGAAGGTTTGCCTCTGCTAGGGATTTGAGGAAGCCAAGTATCCTCCTCTAAAAAGTATTTCCTGGATATCACCTTAACCCACAGGGCTTCTTTCTCTTTGTTGAACCTCCACCACCATTTTGCTAGTAACGCAACATTGTGCTCCATCAACCTTTTGATTCCCAACCCACCAAACTTCCTGTTCTTAGAAATCTTGTTCCAGTTAACTAGATGTAGTTTCTTCTTACCTTCTGAGTCTCCCCATAAAAACTGCCTTTGAATCTTTTCAGTGGTGTTAGCCACTGCCACAGGAATCTTGAAAATAGACATGTAGTAGATGGGAAGATTGCTCAAGGTGGATTTAACTAATGTAAGCCTACCACCCATAGAAATGTACCTCTGTTTCCAGATTTTCAGCTTCTTCTTGACACTATCCACCACTGGTTTCCAAGTTGCAATTTTACTAGGATCAGCACCAAGTGGTAAGCCAAGGTATTTCATAGGAAGTTTGCCACTCTGGCACCCTAAGATATTAGCCATTTGAATCACCGCTTGGTCTTGGATAGCAATACCACAGATCATGCTTTTAGAGTAGTTAATCTTTAACCCTGACATTTGCTGAAACCATCTCAAAATCCTCTGAATATTCAGAATTTCAGAGACATCATTATTGCAGAAAAATATTGTGTCATCTGCAAATTGAAGGTGGGAAATGGTCACACCTTCTCTGCCAACTCTGATTCCTCTAATTAATCCACCATCAAGACTTCTTTCTAGACAAATGTTGAGAATCTCGACCACCAAATTAAAGAGAAAAGGTGACAAAGGACCACCTTGTCTTAACCCTTTCTGTGGGAATATTTCATCTGATGGAGAACCATTGATCAAGATCCGAAGAGAAACCGTAGATATACATTGCTTAATCCATCCACACCATTTTTCTCCAAAGCCAAATTTATGCAATATATCAAGCAAAAAATTCCAGTTCACACAGTCGTAGGCTTTTTCAAAATCAATCTTAAGAATCAAACCACCAGAGTTGGTCTTTTTCCAGAAATCGATTACTTCATTTGCAATGAGGACTCCATCAAGAATTTGCTTACCACCCACAAAAGCTGCCTGAGATTCACCAATAATGGTAGGCATAACCATCCTTAATCTATTTGCTAACACCTTTGCCAATACTTTGTAGATGCAGCCAACCATACTGATGGGTCTAAATTGATTGAAATTAAGAGCCCCATCAACTTTTGGAATTAAAGTAACAAAAGTAGAGTTGATACCTCTAGCCAAGTCTGCATTGTCATAGAATTCCTCAAAGAAAGCAATAATATCCAGCTGAATAATGCTCCAAGCTTTCTTGATAAAGGTGAAATTAAAGCCATCTGGCCCGGGAGCTTTCAAACTATTGCAATCCTTGATTGCAGAGACAATCTCTTCTATCTCAAATCTCTTTTCCAGATCCCTAGTTTGAACAGCTGAAAGTTTCCTTCTTATTAGGCCAATGAACTTTGGCCTGTTGTGGAGATCTTCACTGAAAATGTTCTTGAAATACAACACTGCTGCCCTTTTAATCATAGCTGGGTCCTCCCAAATCCTTCCATCAAACTTGATCGAGCAGATTAGGTTCTTTCTAAATCTATTGTTTGTTATAATCTGAAAGAACTTTGTGTTACTATCCCCCAACTTCGATTCAGCCAATTAATCCTTGATTTTTGTCTCCAAAGACATTCAACTAACTTAGAGCATTTCAAAAGTTCCCCCTTGAGATCATTTCTTTGTTTCTTTTCAACAATGGTCAACTGCCTTGATTCACTTACTAAATCCAGTTGATGGAGATTATCCTGGATTTTCTTAAGCCTCACATTAACATCTCCAAAATCCTGTTTATTCCATGCTTTGAGTTTTTCTTTAACCTCTTTCAACTTCTTCACTAACTGACTGCCAGCAGTTCCAAAAGATGCTGAGTTGTTCCATGCTTCTTTGGTTATTTCTAAGCATTTAGGATGGGAAAGCCACATATCCATGAACCTGAAAGGCTTTGGACCCTAATCCCAATTACTATCCGATATCATTACTGGACAATGATCAGAGATAGGTCTTGGCAAACCCCACTGACTAACCTTGAATCTCTCCAACCAATCAAACGAAATTAAAAATATATCCAATCTACTATGAATAGAAACTTCTTGAAAGTTTGTCCAAGTAAAGGATCTACCATTCATGGGTAAGTCTTTCAGCTCAGCCTGATCAATGAAATTCTGGAAAAATTTCATGCTTCTGTCCACTCTGGTACATCCCACTCTTTCGCACATGGCTTTAATCTCATTGAAGTCTCCCCCCATACACCATGGGATGTTACTAGCTTCTTTGATCGTTAATATTTCTCCCCATAACTCCCTTCTACTTCTCTCATCATTTGGAGCATGAATATTTACCAATGAGCAAGCCAAATCCTTCAAATAGCCAGTTCTAATAATGAAATGTCTACTAGAAAAAATTGAATGAAGTTTGAAACTTTCCTTGTTCCACATAGTGATCAGTCCCCCTGATGATCCCACTGATCCAGCTTCAGCAAACTCCACGTGAGAATTACCCCATAATCTGTGGATGGTACTTGCTTCAATTTTCTCCATCTTGGACTCCTGGACCATGACTGCATCTGGTCCTCTGTCTTTTATTAGTTTAGCCAAGAACCTTTTCTTAGTTGAACTTCCCAACCCCCTAATATTACAGGTAATGATTTTCATTCCTTTATGCACTGACCTGGAATCAGACACAACCACAATATTACTAATTTAGAGTGCTCCTCTGGAGAAGAGCGAATCTGTTGCTTTCCTTCCCAATTAACTTTTCCATCACCAGTAAATCAGTAGTAGAAAAATCCACACCAATGATCCTTCCAGTTTCAGCAGTGGCTTCTAGCTCCTCATTTAGTGTGTTTCTTATAAACTCACTGGATTCCGGACTAGATACCTCTTCTCTAATCCTTTTTCTCAATATTTTCCTGACCTCTTTGGGATTCAACTCCACCTGAAGGTTAATACTAGGCAGTTGAGATGGACGAATACTATTGTTTGAATCCAAAACAATAGGGCCATTTGGACAAAGAAGATTTTTCCCAGTGATAGCATGAGATTTTGACTTCCCTCCTCCAGCAGTCTTTGTCTCTTCATATCCTTTGGAGCAGTCTTGATTAACTATCATAATTGGATCATTAGAAGAAATAAATGAATCTGCCACAAAGGAGTCCAATCCTGGAGAAGAATTTAAAATAGACTCATAATTATTCTCAACCAAATCTAGAGGACTGTGATTATCCTGTCTTGGGAATTTAGAAAGCTGTTCAATATCCTTCTCATTAACTGCCTTCACCATGCAATCTTTAATAGCCTCATCACCATTCTCATTGCGCCCTCCTCCAACCACATTAGATTTAGCCATGTCAATAAAAACTGCTTGGTTGTCGATTACTGGTTGATCCTTCTCCTCTGTATTTACCTTGGCATTTTTATTTTTTACCCCATCATTGTCTTCTTCATTTGGTTCTGGACCAGAGATTAAATAATTAGACTTGATTACCCTGAAAGTCTCCATTTCTTCTACTTTGACCAAGTACACTTTATGATTATCACCTTTTTAACATATTAAGCATCCGAATCACTGCAAGACAAAAATCAAGCATTATATTCCAAGTAACAATAAAAATAGACTTAACAAGGGTAAATTAAGGGGCACTAATGGGAACATTCGCAGCCCTATCATGAGGTTCCATCGCCCCCTCTTGACAAGTGTCACTATTACATGAGAATCTAGAAAATCACCACGCAAATATCTCATGAGTACTACAAAGGTCAATTGTTAGTGATCTAACCTCAAGATATCATTAAGAGGAGGCCAATGTTGAGATGACCTAAGCGTCCTAGGCGGATGAGATTTCTAGGTTGAGAACACAAAAAGAAAAGAAGGTCCATTTTGAAAGGATTGAAAGCCACCCAAGTTATGTCTAAACCACCCAAGTTTTGGGAGGGGAGGGAATTGAACCAAGCTCAAAGTCAGGCGGCTTAGCAGGCCTCTCAGCATGCATGGAAGGAATGTGAATGGACCAAGATAATGCCCCACCACCCCAATGAAAAAAATCGGTCATGCCTGATTCTTAATAGAGATTTTCAAAATAGAATGACATTGGCCATTTTAAAGAGTCAAAGAAGAACAACAAATTGAGAATCAACATTCCTATTACTTTGTCTCGAAGAATTCTAATACAACAGTTGAGCCTCCAATAAAGCTTTTGCAAGTGGAAATTGAATATTGGCGAATGCATGCCTACTCACATAACTTATTCGTAGCATCAATCCACATCTGAAACTACTTCTTTATGTCCAATGACCAGTTGAAATGACCAGCGTGCCTATAGTGTACTCATGAACAAGAGAGATACTTTAAGACATCTGAACACATTCAATGGAAAAAAGGACACAATTATAGGTGTCAATTAGCACAGGTTCAAAAAGAATCGGAAGCCACGCAATCTTGCATCCTGGTTATGAACAAGCAGAGCATACAATTGATGGCTTAGCAACCCTTCACACAACTTTTAAGGAGCATTAGGAAGAAAATCGCAGCCCCTATCAGTTAATAATTTCCTTCAGAATGAAATCTTTGTTTCTGTTTATGTAGGAACAACATCTACGCAGCAAGTGTTTTCACCCACTCAACAGCCTCATTCCATTCATGACATTTCCACCAGATATCATTTCATTGGCATAATAGATAGCCAAATCCTGGTTGTGTAAAGTACAATTTGAAAAAATATATGACAAAGTGTCTTGAGGAATTAATGTCTTGTAAATTTCTACTGTATCTGTCGTTTAATGTATGTGGTGACCCTTTGAGATCAAGGTTGCGATTGCTGTAGGTTGGATATTGGTTCTTGGCACCATTGGTATTTGTTTTTCTTGGTTCTTGGCTCTTGGTTTTGAGGGTTCTCCCCTGTTACTTTAGGATTTCAATGATACTCCCTTGCTTCATTTTGGTTGTCCCCTTAACGATATTAACTTCCCAAGAGTAAAAAAAATGATATTAACTTCCCGAGACTAAAAATTAACTTATGACTTTAAATAAGGAAAAATTTGACAGCAGCAATAACACATCAAAAAAAAAAAAAAAACATGAATTCCTTTCATCATATTGCGAACCTGCCCCTATCAGTTAAATTTTTTTGCTTCAAACTCAAATCTTTCTTCAAGTAACAGAACCTGCATCCATGCATACGATGTATTCGCCCACTTAATAGCCCTATTCCATTCGTCATATTGCGAACGAACATCAATTTATTTGCAGCATAAATCATAATAAATAAGTGACAGTGATTCCTTCCTTTCCTTTTGGTATTTAACAAGAAGCAAACCAATAGGCATATACAAGAAGCAAATCATTAGGCAAATAGAAGAAGCTCTATATTGATTAAAGCATTCATAGTTCAATATAATGAATGGGTTCAAGGAATTAATTACACAATCATCCTTTGGACTTTGTCTAACATTAAGTTAACAATCCAACTCCAAAGCAATTTGGGTCTCCACTCCATAAGTTTTCTTGGTACGGCAGATATGGCTCCAATAAGTAAGTCAAGAACTCTTCCCCATAGTCTTGAGAAGTGTCTTCGGCAGTCAACGGATTATAGCCAAAAGCATCATAATCAAGATTGAAACTTGGTTGCTCCTCCGATTCCAATAGAGAAACTTGTTCTTCAAAATAGCCAGCCACCATGTCTTGAGAAGTGTCTGGTGCCACCGGTGCTAAAGAGGCTAAAACATGGCCCGATGTAACAACTTCGGCAGTCAACGAATTAGTGCCATAAGCATCACAATCAAAACCCAAACTTGGTTGTTCCTCCGATCCCAATAGAGATATTAGAGAATCTAGTTCTTCAAAATCGCCATCAACCATGTCAGAATGCATCTGCGAATTCTCTCCTTGCTTCTCCACTTCCAAAAGTTCTTCTGAGAAAGGAACACCTTCTGTTGGTGGTGCCCCAGCAATATCACAATCCGTCTTATGTTGTTGAACAAACTCTGTTCTAATTCTCTTTCCGGGCTTCGGGACTGTAAGATCATCACCAACGTTCTTTCTTTTCCTAAGAGATTTCTTGGTGGACTTTGAATCGACTCTTTTTATCCTACAAAGAACATATTCCGTATTGTTTCCGCCACCGCTTAGAGAGTACTCATGCATGATCCAGTGGCCTTTTGTCACACTCTTGTCCATAACTCCAGATTCATTCGTAATCTGAAACCACAACATTCTCTTGTACCCTATTACACGACCGTAATCATCCACCACTTGTTCAAGAGCGGTCTCAGCATGCCACACACCACAACCGGCTATCCTAGCGATCCGGTTCTTGCTAGCCTTGATCAAGTTCGTGAAAACATAGATGGTACCTTCTATCTTCATTCCGTTCTTGCATATCTCCCACGGATCTTTTTCGGAAAAAATCTGCCATGGCGCTTTGTCGCCAACCCCATAGATGTCGCGCTCAATAAACACATCACAAGGCAGCGGTACGCCCTTAATCTTTCTTCCAAGATAGAACACAAGAAGCTCTTCATCAGTAGGCCTGAAAAGATAGCCCGGAGGTATAATCATATCTCCTGGAGACGGCTTTCTGTTTGCTCTCTCTGATCTTATTGCTACTCTTTCTTGCAATACGTACGCTCGATCTCACTTGAGAAATTGTATGAGACGTAGGGTATATTTATACAGAATATAAGGGCGGCAGATTGGTATAAAGATAGACGTGTAACAAATTATAAGACGGCATAAGACATACATACTTGGTTCCTAAGTTAGTAAACAAACATACTCCTATTTGTTTTTGGAAACAAATACAAAAACATACGTGCATGCATATCCAACGGGAGTACTTGAGGAAAGAAAATATAGGAAACCAACGGCTGTCATTTTGTTTGTGTATTTGTAGAGGATCACGCTCCCAATAAATAGAAATAAATTAGTTTGGCAAAAATAAATCATATGGATTTTTTTGTCTTTATTCAAAGAGAAATTGGCGTTTGTTAATTTTGCGTGTCATTTGTGAATTATTGGTTCGTCTCAACAAAAAAATCGAAAAAGAAAAAATTTAGGAAAAATTAGTGAAAAATGCATCTTTTACCTTTTTTCAGCCAAGGACATGGGATATTTCCAACTGATTATAAGGACAAGGTAAAGTCCAAATAAAGAAAACACCCCTGCTCTTAAATTGGCCGACAAAGGCTCCAAAACATTGACGATAAACATCAGGAAAATCTTCTACCCAGTACCCACTCCTCCGACGATCTACTGCCTGAATTCTCTATGAATTTTAGAGGGAAACGATTCCCGCCCCAACAAGATCGTAAGCATTTACCCAATCTTTTTGCCCTCTGGTTGTTCCTTACCCATTGCCGATTGCGACGTCACTGAAATCAAAATTGAAGAGGAAGAGGCCACGATTTGTTGAGTTTGATTGGGTGGTGAAAAAGTGGATTGGTGAGAAAAATAGTCTGCTCTTGTTGATAGCAGGTCTGTTCAACTAGTGACGTTTCAAAATTAGAATTTTCAAAAATTAGTGATATTTCACTAATTTTTTTGGTCACTGGAAGTGGTCGGCTTGAGGTAGGGTGGTGGTCGGCCGGAGGTAAGGTGGTGTCCTTTTTGAATTTTATGTTCGAAATTCAATTTTTTTACAATTAGTAACATTTCACTAATTTTTTGGTCGCCAGAAGTAGTCGGCCAAAGGTGGGGTGGTGGTTGGTCGGAGCTAGGGTGGTGATTTTTTTTTGAATTTCATGTTCTAAATTTTGTTTTTTAAAAATTAGTGACATTTCACTATTTTTTTTTTTGGCCGCTGGAAGTGGTCTTCCAGGGGTGGGGTGGCGATTTTTTTGAATTTCATGAACGAAATTATAAATTTTAAAAATTAGTGACATTTCACTAATTTTTTTGGTGGCTAGAAGTGGTTGGCCAGAGGTAGGGTGTTGGTTAGCCGGAGGTGGGGTGGTGATTTTTTTGAATTTCACGTTCAAAATTAGAATTTTTAAAAATTATTGACATTTCACTAATTTTTTTGGTCGCCGAAAGTGGTTGGCTAGAGGTGGGGTGTCGGTTACCGGAGGTGGGGCGGTGATTTTTTTGAATTTTAGGTTCAAAATTATAATTTTTGAAAATAAGTGACATTTCACTAATTTCTTTGGTATGGGGCTGTGATTTTTTTGAATTTTATGTTTGAAATTAGAATTTTTAAAAATTAGTGACATTCTAGTAATTTTTTTTTGTGTGGGATTGTAATTTTTTTTGAATTTTATGTTTGAAATTAGAACTTTTAAAAATTAGTGACATTTCACTAATTTTTTTGGTCGCCGGAAGTGGTCGGCCAAAGGTGGGGTGGTGGTTGGCTGAAGCTAGGTTGGTGATTTTTTTGAATTTCAAATTTCAAATTTTATTTTTTTAAAATTAGTGACATTTCACTAATTTTTTTTGGTTGGTTGAAGTGGTCGGCCAGAGGTGGGTTGGTGATTTTTTTGAATTTCATGTGCGAAATTAGAAGATTTAATAATTAGTGACATTTCACTATTTTTTTTTGGTCACCGGAAGTGGTTTGCCAGAGGTGGGGTGCGATTTTTTTTAATTTCATGTTTGAAATTAGAATTTTTAAAAATTAGTGACATTTCACTAATTTTTTTGGTTGTCGGATGTGGTTGGCCAGAGGTGGGGTGTTCATTAGCTGAAGGTGGAGCGGTGATTTTTTTGAATTTTAGGTTCAAAATTAGAATTTTTAAAAATTAGTAACATTTCATTAATTGTTTTGGTGTGGGGTTGTGATTTTTTGAATTTTATGCTTGAAATTAGAATTTTTAAAAATTAGTGACATTTCATTATTTTTTTTTTGGTCTTTATGTTCTATGGTAAAAGTTTCTTATCCTTCCCTTTAAAAATGTCAAGTATTTTTTGTTTTTATGTTCAATTAAAAAAGTTCTTTGTCCTTACCGTTAAAATGATCAAATGTTTGGGATTTTTGGCTAAGTGGCCCAAAAAATTATTAACTAAACAAAAAATTGGGATTACTTTTGTCTTTAGTGAGCTTTTTAAATATTTTTATTTTTGACTTTCAGATTCCTCTTGTTGTGACAAACCAATAATAATAAAAAAAAAATAAAAAAATCGACACAAAACTAACAAATGTAAATTATTACTTTTTTTTGAATAAAAAATAATTCATTTCTTTTATTTTTGCCAAAACTCAAAAATAAGAAAAAAAAATCATCGAATTGGTTTATTTTAATCTTTTCATAAATAAGAAAAATCATTATTATGTGTATCTTTCTCTTACACTTTCTTTTACGCCAATACGTCCTAGTTAGAGGCCAATTATTCCATGGTCTTGCAAGGTACCATTATATGATGCATGCCCAAACATGTTTATCTATAAATAAGGGTATTGTTGAGACACCACGTTGCAACAAGACTATAGAATAACTACTTCAAAACAATTACATGGTCTAACACAAAAATTGTTTGCAAGCAATTAATCACTTTTTTTTTTAATACCCGTGAGTACATTAGTACCAGCATCCGTGCCGTTCGATGCACGGAAAAGCGATTAATAAAGTCTTTTTTCACAATGAACAAATAAATTATGCATTTAATTTTTTTTTTTCAAAATTAGAAGAGCTAAAAGTGCCAAAATACTGTTGTCTAAATTCTTTTTAACAAACATAAAACTTATTACTTTGCTCATAGAAAATATGTATATAACAGATTTGAGTTGTTCAATTTTTTGAGGAATTTTGTATATGATCAGATTTTTAGACCATTCTTTTTTTTTTTTTTGGGTGCGGCACACATTTTGTGAACATTCTATTCTACACTAAAACATGCAATTCATCTTGAATCTTTCGATGTGTGTGTTTATATTTTGAATGCACGATTCAGATATATTTAAGTGAGCGATACTGTAAATTTTTCCTTTGTTAGTCTACAGCTGGACTAACGATCGAGTTTCGTTTAATGTTTCCAATTTTGCAATTTGCGATTAATACGTACTTTGCCGTTAGTTTGTGATGAATGACTTGAGCTGCAAGTTTCTTTGGGGAGCAATGATAATTAATTAGTGGCTGATCTCATTTGTTATCACTTATAACTTGGAATTTAATTGTAGATCTTTTTGTTATTAGTTGCTAAAGAGACTTAATATAATTTGTAAACGTCCATGCTTCTTTTTTTTTGGGTCAAATTGTAAACATCCATGTTTGATATAACTTTTTATTTGGTTATAACCTAAGATGAGTAGTCCTCTTCCCTCCTAATTCGGTGTTTGGTAGCGATTGAGAAGTAGGGATGGGCATGGGGAGCGTAGGGGGTGGATACCACTACCTCCATCTCCAATCTCCAAACTCATATCAATCTCCATCCCCTCCCCACCCCACCCCACCCCACCCCACCCCAATCTCCACCGAGGATTTTTTTTTTTTAACCTTCATCCCTGCCCGAATGTGGGGAACAGCTGGGATTCCCATGGAAAATTAGGGATTCTAAAGTTCACTCAAATTATCAAGGGCAGATGTACACACACACACACACACATATTTATAGACAATGGTGAATTAATGTACAATGAAAATGAAATTATAAACATGTTGATTTACATATTTGTATGTAAAAATTACAGATTACTCATCTTTTTATACGTAGAGTTAGAGAGATTTCTCTTTAGCTCCTGCATCCATAAACTTGTCAATTTATTTATTTTTTGTGGTGTTTTGCCAAGGAAAAAAGCAAAAAGCGTCGACTGATGGATCTACTGGTCAATTTTATTCTGTGACGGTGCTAACATAGAGAGGGGCGAATAGGTGTCACCCAGACTTTTGAATTTACGGATATAAAAAAAATCTAATACATTGTACATAAAATGAAAAAATTGCAAATTGGAGCATTGTCGGTTGGGATCAAGAAAAAATTAGTATCGTAATATCTTGTATTTGAATACATATGGAAGTTGGAGGAAGCCTTGATTTATTTTTCACAAAAAAAGCCCATAACAAAACCTAATTATATGTAATTATATGACTTCCTAGTAATTTTTTTCTCCATATTTTTCCGTACAACATGTAACTAGTTTTTCATTCAATGGTGCCACCCTCGTGGCCAAATTCGGGCTCCGTCCCTGATTTCCAGTGTCTCAAATTATCAATGTTTGCATAGCCGTCAAGCTTGCAATTGTTAAGCTAATTTGGCAACTGTTATAACTATTCTTTTTAAGGATCGGGGATGAAGGCCGGTCCTCTCTCCGTAATGCCACCCACAAGTGGGAAATTTTGGCCTTGTCGTAGGCATCAGCGGAATTTAGAATCCTGGCTCCGCCACTGCGCAAATTATTCAAGTGAATACCAAAGAAGTTGTATTAAAATCCAAAGCTAATGACAAAAAAAGGTCCTAAAGATAATTAAAACGTACCAAGTCACTTAAAGGTGCTACTACTGTTCTTGTTTGTTTTTAGTTTCTGGGTAGATAAAATTCACTCAAAAGTGCCACATAAAACAGAAGTAAAGGAGAAAGTCTTCCTTATACTACCAACAACTAGGAGTCAAACCATGCTATAGTCTTTGCCAGGGCAGAGTCAAACAACCAAAACAAGGAGTATGAACAGCTCCAACAAAATCATAAAACAGTTTAAACCAAACAGAAATCATAAGTAGCGAAGACTTCTCCAACAATCACGGCTTTTCACCCTGAATTGAGAGATAGATTGAGATGAGAGAGAGAGTACCAAACTTTGGTCCTTGAAAGTTGAGAGACAAGATGGGAGCGGCTGTGGAAGAGTTGAGATGAGATAACCCTAACTTTTACAAGTTAAAGTTATAACTTATAAACCTATCCGGGAAAAAACAACAACTTATAAACTTAGAATATAATATTTCTATATCTGTGAATGGGGATGCAGGGACGGGAGGGGAACGGGGAGGGTTGGAGAACGAAGAGGGGATTGACTATACCATCCCCTACCCGATCCCTGAATTTTTTTGAAAGAAATTCCGATACCCTACCCGATCCCCGAAAAAATCCCCGAATCTGCTACCCATTCAAGGAGGAGGCGGGTTGGATCGGAGCGGGACGGCCGAGATGGCCATCCCTATTGAGAAGGGGGTTAAAATAGTCCTCCTCCTCATGGATTGTTTAATCCCACCCCATCTCCTATCACTAATTTATTCCCTTGCCTCTTATCTGGCTAATTATTACGAAATTGACATTCTTTGCCTTTAAGTTGTTCATCCCCTCCTTGACTAATCATCTCTTATAACATATTCATCCTTCTTTCTTATCCACTTAAAACATTAGTTGTCCAACAAATGTGCTAATAGTAAATAATTCAAATGCATTTATGTGAGTGGGAGCACTAACGCGAGCATGCGTGGAAGTGTCTTTGAATCACAAATCGAACTACTTAAATCTGCGAGAGTGAGGATTGAGAGCGGGATCGCTGAGCATTTTGAAGGATTATCTGATTATGGTTATACTAACTCGTAAGATGAATTGTGGAGTAGCTTAACCCGAATAGCTTGGTTTAGTGGTCAAGGCTTGGGACTTAGGGATTCTAAGGTCTCAAATTTGAAACCTCTCATGTGTTACCAACTCCTCAGGGGCCGGTTCATTCAGAACTTTGATTTTGATTTAATTAGGATCCACGCAAGTGGTCGGTGAAATTGGTCTCTCAAGATTAGTCGAAGTGAACGTAAGCTAGCCCAAACTGAGTTATAAAAAATAAAAATAAAGTGGAGAATAACTTATTGTTGAATAAAATGTTTAAATTGTTTTTAATCATTCTATATAGGTACTTTGTAATTGATGAGTTTTTGGTCCATCCGTAATTTTGTCAACTTATAGAAATCTATTGGCCGGTCCTATTATTTGGAATTTTGGCCCACCGGGTCTTGGGCTAAAATTTATTGCTAGAGAGGTCCTGGGGCACAAATATGGTTGGGGATTTTACTTTTTTGCCCATCCTCGTCGTCGTTACGCTTTGTTTTTACTAACTGTTTAGGCACTTTCATAGGGTACCCTAGGATTTTAAGCACTTTCATAGGGTACCCCTACAGTTTAGAGTACCCTACAATTTAGGGTACCCTAAATTTAAAATGTACATTTTAGAATTTAGACCGTACATTTTAGAATGTAGAGTGTATATTTAGAATTTAGACCGTACATTTAGATTTTAGGCATTTTCATAGGGTACCCTAGGATTTTAGGCACTTTCATAGGGTACCCTAGGGTTTAGGTTTAGGTTTAGGCACTTTCATAGGGTACCATAGGATTTAGGTTTAGGTTTAGCCACTTTCATACAGTATCCTGGGATTTAGGTGGGGTCGAGAGAGAGAGAGAGAGATGGGACAAATAGGACATGGAAAGGCGAAATGATGGGCCGGAGGGTATTTTTGGACGAAAAGCACGCGCAGGACCTTGTGAGGCACGAAGTTTGTTCCACAATTTTTGGTGGGACTTGTTGAGGTTTGATCTAACCTTATAGGACCGGCCCATAAATTTGCCTGGAGAGTTTGGGGTGTTACACTCACCTTGTTCTATTGTATGCGTTCCAACTCCTCTTAGGCCTATTGTTCTTTTTTGTTTTTTTTTTGTCAGCAATAATAAAATTTATTAACTCATAACACGAAGTACAGAGTTAAAAGGATCTTGGGATCTTGGGTACACCGGCCTGACCACTCAAAATCCTCATCTCCTAACCACATGGAGGAACTGATCCTTCATCTACACACCTTTGGAGCTTGGTATCTTCTAGCTTTGTCTTTGGGAAAGCTCAAATTGGTGATTTCTAGAGTTGGAAAGCTAGGGTTTAGAGTCAACATTGATCTAGAGCTTGTCTTCACTTGAGGTAGGGAAATATTCAATGACTTTTAAGTGTAAATGTTGTGTGTGTGTATGTATATAGACTCTTGATTGATCCATAAGCTTGTGTCTTGTGTATTTCATTGATAAAATCTTGTTTTATTCCCAAATTGAGATATTGTATGCTATCCCTTGGTTGATATGTGATTCCTCACTCAATTTGATAGGTATTTGGTCTTAACCTTGCCCCAAATCCATGTATTGACTTGTAATTTGAAGGAACCATTTGGGACCCCATTTTTCATCCAAATCTTTGAGTAAATGCTTGATTCTTGTTGATTAATGTTTCCTTGATCAAATTGAGTGTTAAATTATCTCCCTCCATCCAATTCCATTGATATTTGGCTTTGGAATCATCCAATTTGGAGTTGTGTAGCAAAATTCCCAAAAATCCCATCTCATGGGCAGTTTTGTTTGTGTTGTTTTGGCCCACCCCCATGCACTTGTTCGGTCCCTAAACATGTTTTTCACTTGTCTTAGAACATTTTCAACCTTGGTAACACTTTGGTACCTATTGATAATGGGTAATGAATGACGACACTTGTTATGTGATTAGAGATGAGTTTAGTCAAATGGGTGTTTTGCACGCATTAGGGATGAGTTGAGAGTCCGGGACACTTGGGAAAGGGTTGAGTGACATGTGAGTCATAGGGAATGTCAAGTTGAATATATGTATTGATAAGTGATAATGTGAATGTGAAATGATTGACACGGGGCCCGAAAGGGTATGCCCGGAGTGACACGGGACCCATTAGGGTATGCCCAGAGTGACACGGGGCCTATATGTCATGCCCAAAAAATAATGAAATGGTTAAGAGAAATGAGACACATATGGTAAACATGTACGGCACTTGTGGTGTGTCGGGTACAAGTCGGGCATGAGTTGGGCACGAGAGACGGTAGTGGACGGAATCTATTAGTCGATGCATTGTTCTCAAGTCCTTTAACTTTAATACTCTCTCTCTCTCAACTCTTATTTCATGGTTCATGTTTCCTTTTCTATTACTCATATACACTTCATTTCACTTAGAATTTTTAGACATTTCTCTACTGGGCTAGTGTAGCTCAACCTATAAATTTTTTAGGTACCCATCAAGGAGCATGATCATGGAGTGTCTGGAGTGCTTGCATGCATTACTTTGAAAGCTTATAGAAGAGTTATATTATCATCTTAAAAGTAGTATTTTTGTCAAGATGATTTTGTAACTTGTCTGAGTCTTCTTTTTGACAATGGGATGTAAAACTTACTTAAAACTTATGTACGTGTATATTTGGGGCTCGGGTGCCCATAGACTTTTATGTATCATGTTGTTGACTTTGACTATTTATTCAGACTTTGACGTGGCCGTGGACTTGTTGACCGTCCACGTGGGTTTTTCTTAATGGATTATCTTTTAAAATTTTGAGGGCGTGACAACTTAGTATCAGAGCTTTAGGTTCGAAAACCTTGGAATCGTGGGGAGACTTTAAGTCTCGGGGTTTAAAACCACTGCATAAAATTTTTACTAAGTCATGTTTTCTCATACATTGTGTGTGCTTGTGTGACATTCATGAGCATGGAGCATCATGTAGCTTCTTGATAGTGTAAAATTAGCATCTAGTGGAGTTGTATAACCGTGTTGGAAAGCGTTAGAGAGTTGGACCTCGTATGAAATTATGTCGGGCTTGATGATAAATCTTTCTTTCTTATATTCTTATTAGAGAAATGGCACCAAAGAGAGAAGCTTCACGTGCTAGGGGTGCAACCGGGGGACGAACCACTAGCCGTGGTACGGGCGGTAGGGTGCAAGATGAGGCTAGTGTTCATGATGAAAGGGTGGAGATTTCTTTGTTTTTCTGACTTTGGGCCTTCGGGTGATTTTAAGAAGTTTGAAAGGACAATGAGAATTAGATGCTCATTGACTTCTTAAATGTTGTAAGGTTGTTAAGGTAAGTCACAGCTTTTTTGTGCAGCTTTAGTTACAAATAAACTATTTGCTCATTAAGATCAATTTTTTTTGTAAGGTTTCTCATTTTGGATATCTTTATCATTTGTTTTAGGTTTCTTACCCCTCTTTCAATGGTTCCTCTCATGACATTGACTGGACTTGGGCTATATTATCTTGGTTTTCCAATGGTAAGAGTAGTTGATTCTTCAACATATGGTCTCTCACTAATATTCGTTTTTCCGGTTAAGAATTGATAGCAATTCTTTTTTTTTTTTTTTATGGGTTCACCTATTCAATCTTTAATGCTGAAAAATAAAGTTAAAGGCCCTTCTGAAGGGACTAAAATTCTAAGATCCAACTTATTTGTACAGATTTATCATTCACTCCAACCCCACCTCCAAAACTCAGCATTTTTCACTTTCTTGATTTGTCAATTGGTCAATGATGCATTTAAGAAAGTTTCTAGGTTTTTCTCTTAAACAAAGGCCTAGTCACCTTAAGTCTTTTAGAGTTTCAATTACGCCTGCATTTTGTTATGGATCGACCCAAACAACACACACCAACACACACAAAAAAATTGACCAAATAACACAAACGATTTTACGTAGTTCCCCAAAATCAGGTATGTCCACGGAAGAGAGAACACCTTTCACTATATTGGATGAGTTATAATGAGATAAAATACCCAACCCAAGCCCACGCTCACATGTATTTTTACCTCTCACACACTCACCAAATATTCTCTCAACACACACTACAAATTTTCTTTTCTTTCTCTATTTATTTTTTCCCACATACACGGCACATGCTGCCCTTTAAATACATGGTATGCCAAAACACAAAGACCTTTGAGATTCTTGAGGAAGCAACAAATGACTTTGGACAATGCACTGCCAACTTAACTCCCATTTCAACTCCAACTCCACCGAACTTCACAAATTTCCAAAGCCAAACTAATGTTATTTCCTTTACTTTTTTCAAGAGCGTTAAAACATGTGCAAAATCCCAATAATCACCCCATTTTGTACATGTGAACTCGCACCCCCTTACTCGGGTACCACGCACCCCCTCGCCCAGGTGCCTATCCTAAAATATCGGAGACCAAATTTGGTGCGAAAGTGACCCTTTTTCTTGCGCTCAATTTTTCGCCATCAACTTTTTCAATCAGGACTTCATGCACTTCCTTTTTGACATTGCTCTCCACACGTAAAGATTCATTTTCATGGGCCTTTGCACGCCACACTCGTGTAACCCGATGCCCATAATTTTTGCTTGTTCGGTGCCCAACATTTGTACGCCTCACGTCGACGCGACCTTGGAGCTTGTATAAATTTCCCACTAACTTTCCTTGTAACACCACTTTCTCATTCTTGAACACCTCAAGAACTCCATCGCTTGATGCAAAGCTACAACCATTGGAATCTAACATTCCCAATGAAATCAATTTTTTCCTTAATCCCGGCACATGTCGGACTCCGGTCAATCTCACAAGTCTTCCATCGGCCATCCGAAACCGTACCGTACCCATGCTAACAACCTTATTCACCGTGTTGTTCGTCATCCTCACATTACTTTTATCACAAGCCTCAAACGAGCAAAAATAATTTTTATTTGAACACATATGGAACAACCGGAATTCATGACCCAACCAAAATGATCCAAGCTCAAATTGAGAGGCGGCTCAACAGACCTCTCAGCAGGAAGGGAATGCGAATGGACCAAGATAATGCCCCACCACCCCAATGAACAAAATTGGCCATGTATGATTCAGTAACAGAGTTTTCAAAATAGAATGACATTGCCCATTTTAAAGAGTCGAACAAGAACAACAAATTGAGAATCAACATTCCTATTACTTAATCTCGAGGAATTCTAATACAATAGTTGAGCCTCCAATAAAGTTTTTTTTTTTTGATAACCAAGTGTCCGGGCCAGTTTTCGCGCACCTTGACTAATCATGGGAGATCAATCCCACCGTCCACTAGCGGGGGCCCCATTTAAAGCCAGAGCCTCTATATGGACTGACCCAAAGGAGTTGATAGCACCTACGAGGTTTCGAACCTGAGACCTTAGGAGGGAGCAAACCCCTAAGTCTCTTGTCTTGACCACTAAGCCAACCCCTTGGGGTTCCTCCAATAAAGCTTCTTCTAGTGGAAATTGAATATTGGCAAATGCACGCCTACTCACATGAGTTATTTGTACCATCAATCTACATCTGAAACTACTTCTTTATGTGTAGTGACCAGTTGAAACGACCAGCGTGCCTATAGGGGTACTCATGAACAAGAGAGATACCTTTGAGACATATGAACACATCAATGGAAAATAGGAAATAATTATAGGCGTCAATTAGCACAGGTTCGAAAATATTCGGAAGCCATACAATCTTGCATCCTGGTATGAACAAGCAGTGCATACAATTGATGGCTTAGCAACCCTTCACACAACTTTTAAGGAGCATTAGGAAGAAAATCGTAGCCCCCATCTGTTAATAATTTCCTTTAGAATGAAATATTTGTTGTTGTTTATGTAGGAACATCTACGCAGCTGGTGTTTTCACCCACTCAACAGCCTCATTCCATTCTTGACATTTCCACCAGATATCATTTCATTTTTGGGTAAATTCAGATATCATTTCATTGGCATAATAGATAGCCAAATCCTGTTGGTGTAAACTATCATTTGATAAAATAAATAACAGAGTGATGCCCCCATCCCTTTGTCATTGTAGCGGTTGTGTGCTACAGCCTACATACCGTACAAAGAAGCAAACGAGGCATGCAAATGGAGCACCTTCCTCTCTATGAACCTTGCTCGAAATTCTTCCGAATGTTAGGTTTGGTGTGATAAGAATATGAGTGCAAAATGTGTTTTGCAAAATGAAGCACCTGCCTCATTACCAAGAAAGACACTCTTTTATCTTTGTCCACTGCGTCAATTTTGATCACAAGAGAAAATCAATTAGCAGAAGGATATGGGTCCAAAAATAAAGATTGCCAGAGTTAAGCCAACATTGAGAAGGCGGAATCTGATGACAAAATGGTTAGGGAATTTCACCCTCTTGAGTTAAAAGTTCACAATAAGTGAATGAATCTGTTAGCATCCAATTAGTTCAGCTACTACAAGAAATTCCAACCATATTAACCAGGGATAAAATAAAATGTGTCAAAAAAACAACTAGAGAGTTCAAATTTTTTTAACAAGTTTTTCATTTTGCAACTCCATCAAAATTAGGAGTCACAACTGAATGTAACAGCCATCTCTATTTTTGAACAGGAGCTCTCACATAAGTCTTTTTCAAGAATCCTTCTGCAAAATCCCTGCATTGCCAATCCCCTACTAATCATCAATTGTGGTCTTTTTCCCTGCATCAACAAATAAGAGTAACATACGATAAAATGAAACATGGCGCAAATGAATGAGAGTATAAATAAGAGAGATCCGGTGGAGAAATATTGCATTATGACTAAAACAAGTACGAAGCCAACATACTGGTATCAGGTTCAGCCATCCTATGCCTGCTAGGCCCTTCACTCCAGTTCTCCAACATTAAAAAATATGTACCTCTTTTGACTGCACCTTATGTCCTTCAAACTTAGATGAATATACTAGTGATCCCATTGGGTCTCGTTATTCTCATTGAGGAATGTGATGCAATCAATTGAGTTTGATTTTTCAAGTTTCAATTCAACACGGAACAACTTCACAACGATGGTGCAATGGGTTCCACTTATGCATTATCAAGTTCCAACGATTGTGAAATGAGTTGCATCAAACACTAAGTGAAAATGGCCAGCAGAGTATTTTCATCATCCACGCCAATAATCACTGCATCTCTCTGTCATTATCCCAGTCAAATGGCTTAAAAATGAATCTTAAAAATGCAATGAAACTCAACTCACCCAAACTGAAATATGAAACGTGTCCCACTCTATGTTATGCAAGACAGAACAATTGTTAATGGCAGTAAAACATTTTCAAGTCCTAATTTTTTGAAAATTGGGGGAAAATCAACAAAATTGGGAAGAATGGGGAATACAACTGCCCATGAGGCTTGAAAATGAGATATGCTTTGTAGTATTGAAATGGAAGGTCTGTTATGGCTAGTGTGCTCAAGCTAGCACTCCCGGGATCTATGTATCACAATGGGGGAATAGAAAAGCATAATCTTTTCTAGGAAAAGCCCTTTTTTTTTTTGGATTGGTAACAAAATTTATTGAAAAGGGAGTGATATTATAAACTTATATGGAATCTTGGAAGAAGGTTTCATCTTTTTGAAGTTTTGGTTTAATGTACATGGTGACCCTTCGAGATCAGGGTTGCGACTGCTGTAGGTTGGATATTGGCTCCTGGCGCCATTGGTATTTGGGTTTCCTGGTTCTTGGTTGTGAGGGTTCTCCCCTGTTACTTTAGGATTTCAAAGATACTCCCTTGCCTCCCGAGAGTGAAAAATAACTAACGACTTTAATCAAGGAAAAGTTTGACAGCAGCAATAATACTTCAGAAAGGAAAAATAAAAAAAAAACAGCATCGGTGCTCGGAGTTCCAAACAATTATTACAATGATGAGCTGATTTCCACTAGATGAAACAAAGCAACAAACATTCATACCACTTTCAAGGAGCATTTGGTAACAAGGAAATTACTGCGCTTATCAGTTAAATTTTTTTGCTTCAAACTGAAATCTTTCTTTCAAGTAACAGAAAAAGCATGCATTCATCACATCGCGACTGGACATCAATTTATTTGCAGCATAAGTGATAAAATCCTGCTGGCATAAACTTCCATGAGAGAAACAACTGACAGTGACTCCTTTCTTTACGCAAATAGAAGAAGCTCTATATTGATTAAAACATTCATAGTTAAATATAATGAATGGGTTCAAGGAATTAAATACAATGATCCTTTGGACTTTGTCTAACATTATATTAACAATCCAACTCCAAAGCAATTTGGCTCTCCACTCCATAAGTTCTCTTCATAAGGCAGATCAGGCTCCAATAAGTAAGTCAAGAACTCTTCCCCATAGTCTTGAGAAGTGTCTTCAGAAGTCAACGGATTATAGCCAAAAATATCAAAATCAACATCGAAACTTGGTTGCTTCTCCGATCCCAATAGAGAAACTGGTTCTTCAAAATAGCTAGCCACCATGTCTTGAGAAGTGTCTAGTGCCACCGGTGCTGAAGAGGCCAAAACATGGCCTGACGGAATAACTTCGGGAGTCAATGAATTGTTGCCATAAGCATCACAATCAAGAACCAAACTTGGTTGTTCCTTCGTTTCCAATAGAGATATTAGAGATTCTAGTTCTTCAAAATCACCAACAACCATGTCAGAAATAGAATGCATCGGTGGATACACTCCTTGCTTCTCCACTTCCAAAAATTCTTCTGAGACATGAAGACCTTCTGTTGCTGGTGCCGCAACAATATCGCAAGCCATCTTCTGTTCTTGAACAAACTCTGTTCTAATTCGCTTTGCGGGTTTCGGGACTATAACAACATCACCAATGTTCTTTCTTTTCCCAAGGGATTTCTTGGTGGACTTTGAATCGTCTCTTTTTATCCTACAAAGAACATATTCGGTATTGTCACCGCCACCGCTTAGAGAGTACTCATGCATGATCCAGTGGCCTTTTGTCACACCCTTGTCCATAACTACAGATTCATTCGTAATCTAAAAGCACAACAATCTCTTGTACCCTAATACATGACCGCAATCATCCACCACTTGTTCAAGAGCGGTCTCAGCATGCCACGCACCACAACCGGCTATCCTGGCAATCCGGTTCTTGCTAGCCTTGATTAAGTTCGTGAACACATAGATGGTACCTTCTATCTTCATTCCGTTCTTGCATATCTCCCACGGATCTTGGTCGGAAAAAATTTGCCATGGCGCTTTGTCGCCAACCCCGTAGATGTCTCGCTCGATAAACACATCACAAGGCAATGGTAGGCCCTTAATCTTTCTCCCAAGATAGAACACAAGTAGTTCTTCATCAGTAGGCCTGAAAAGATAGCCCGGTGGTATAATCATGTCTCCCGGGGACGGCTCTGCGTTTGCTCTCTCTGATCTTTCTTCTGCTACTCTCTCTTGCAATACGTACGCTCAATCTCACACGTTGTTTACTTGAGAAATTGTATGAGACGCTAGGGTATATTTATACACAATCTGAGGCGGCAGATTTGTGTAAAGATAGACATACATACTTGTTTCCTAAGTTAGTAAACAAACATATTTGTTTTTGTAAACAAGCACAAAACGAACGGCTGTCATTTGTTTTTGTGTATTTGTAGAGGATCAGGCTCCTAATAAAAAGAAATAAATTAGTTTAGCAAAAATAAATCATATGTTTTTTTTTTTTGTCCTTTATTCAAAACAATTTGGTATTTGTTAGTTTTGCGTCAGTCCTTTGTGAATTATTTGTTCGTCTCAACGAGTGAAATCTAAAGAGTAAAAAATTATTAACTAAACAAAAAATTGGGATTACTTTTGTCTTTGGTGAACTTTTTAAATATTTTTCTTTTCTTTTTTACTTTTTAAATTCCTCTCGTCGTGACAAATCAATAATCTAAAAAAAAAATCGGCGCAAGACTAACAAATTTAAATTATTACTTATTTTTTGAATAAAAACAAAAAATAATCCATTTGCTTTACTTTTTCCAAAACACAAAAATAAGAAAAAAACAATTCAATTGGTTTATTTTAATCTTTTCAAAAATAAGAAAAATGATTATTATGTGTATCTTTCTCTTACACTTCCTTTTATGCCAACACATCCTAGTTAGAGACCAGTCATTCTATGGTCTTGCGGTATCATTACATAGTGCCCAAACACGTTTATCCACATTGTTGAGACACCACATTGCAACAAGACTATAGAATAATTACTTCACATGGTCTGGGATCCAGATGGATCCTCAAAACATCTTTGCCTATGGATACGAACAAAACAATTCTTCAGGGAGTGTTCCACTAAGATAGTTTTGTTTTAAAACTGTCTTGGTCTTTGTGTTCACATCTTTTTATGTGATGTATTGTGAGAGGGTGACTTGTCTCAGTTTTTGAAAAAAAAAATTAGTTAGTGGAACACCTCAGAAAAGCTAATAGGTCTAACAACAAAACTCGTTTGCAAGTAATTAATAACTTTTTTTTTTTATACTCGTGAGTATATTAATACCAAGCGTCCGTGCCGTTCGATGCACGGAAAAGTGATTATTGGAATCTTTTTTCACAATGAACAAATAAATATGCATTTAATTTTTTTTTTCAAAATTAGAAGAGCCAAAATACTGTTGTGTAAATTATTTTTGACAAAACATAAAACTTATCACTTTGCTCATAGAAAATATACAGATTTGAGTTGTTCAATTTTTGAGCAATTTTGTATATGATCAGATTTTTAGACCATTCTTTTTTCTTTTTTTCTTTTTTTGTGCGGCACACATTTTTTGAACATTCCATTCTACATGAAAACACGCAATTCATCCTGAATCATTCGATGTTTGTGTGTGTTTATATTTTGAATGCACGATTCAGATATATTCAAGTGAGCAATAATGTAAATTGGTGACGGAAGTATTGTAAAGCATTTCATTTTTTTGGCAATAGGCTTGGTTTAATTATTTTTTGAATTGTATTGAAATCTAATCCAGCATCAATGAGATTTTTACAGGCTAATGGTCTTTTTGAAGAAGGAAAATCTATATATCATCCCTCTTAATCGAAATTCCGCAAGCAATGAAAATAATTTAAGCCGTAAAAATCAATATATAACACACACAAAAATAGCAAAAAAGAAACTTCTTCAGATTAATTAAATTATGTACTCCAACGTAACCCTGCACCTAGTAGGCTTCTCAGAAAATGTCGATGAACCTCGTGCTATGTTACATGATGAACCTCGTACTATGTTACATGGATATGGGTATAAGTGTCGGGTGAACGTATGCATCCAGGTGCCGGAGTTATTGTTGGAATTATGTCTTGAATTTTAGACATTCGAAGAAGAGATGTAGAAGTTCATCGCGCACGGGTTTAGTTTCTGGAAAAACCTCCCGGGCGGGTTTGGCAAATTTGGTCATTCGGTTGGTTTTTCTGGAAATCCCGCCCGGACGGGAATCAAACCCGCCCTAGGCGGTTTTGACTGACTGCCGCACGGATTGCGGGTGGCTGCACGTTTTTTTTTTTTAGGGTTTTAACCTAATTTTCTATACTTTCTTATAAATAGGAACCTTGTGGCCTCCTAGGACTTTGGACTTCTTGAGTGAATCCCATTGATAGTCTTTTAACTCTTGGGATTGGATATTAGGGTTTTTTGCTTTTCTCTTCCGCGTTCTTGAGACTTTGTCCCTAGATATCTATTGGATGTTTCAATTAGAGTTACTAGTATAGCCGGCTTTTTGTATTCTCTCCTGTTCATAGTGAATCCTCTCTCGCTTTTCGTCCGTGTACGTACCTTTAGAGCTTCGTGCTTAGGGGGGAACCACGTAAATATTTGTGTCCTTGATTTTCGCTTGTTGGTTTGTTCTCTCTGACTCTATGGCCTGTCACAACAGTTGTAACTTCCATCTTAAGGACACAGGAAAAGTTAAAATATTAAAATTACTGCAAATAATTTTTCTCACTCTGCAAACAACTAGTGTTTACAAAGTGCCTTGAGGCATTTCATGCGGAAAAGGCTACAATACACACCCCCCTTATCTTACGATTTTTTTTTATAAAAGTTACGAGATATACCAAAATGTCACGAATCATAAAAAATGTTACGAATCATAT
The DNA here is from genome assembly GCA_020921065.1 of Vaccinium darrowii. Taxonomy (NCBI): domain Eukaryota; kingdom Viridiplantae; phylum Streptophyta; class Magnoliopsida; order Ericales; family Ericaceae; genus Vaccinium; species Vaccinium darrowii. Next base: position 35,136,615 of record CM037160.1, read on the forward strand.
TGCTGAAAAGTTATGAAAAAGTAAAAAATGTTGCGATTGTCAATGAGGAGGCATAATCTGGACCATACAATAGGTGCATATGGTACACACCTTTAATGGGTGTGTATTGTAGACATTCCTTCCAGGACACAGGATCTCATATGGCCTTAGCCAAGATATCGTGAATAACAACTGGTAGCTCTCAAGCATGTAGTCTTCCAATGTTTAAAGATTGGAAACATGTCTAATTCTAAAGTAAATTCATTGATCATAGATTGAACTAATACAACTCCGATTCAACATGAAGTTTGGGAAGTAAAAACGACACAAATTCCTATTCAACATGAAAATCCACGGAATATAAAGACTGGCTAAAACAGATATGAAAAAGTATCGGTTCTCAATTTATGGGGCTAATTTGAAGAGTGCTGGTAATCGCTTCTCGAAGTCTCTCTCTCATTTTCCTTCGGCTCGACCTTTCTATTCTTCATGTGGCTCTTGGGAGGATGAGCGCGGTATTGGAAAAATTCAGAGGCCAAGTGAACACCTGGATCGTTGGTGAAGTAACTTTCACCAAGCATGATAAGAGTTGTTGATGGTCTGGGAATTACTTTTTTTTTTTTTTTTTTTGGTGAAGCGGAAAATTAAACAACAGCAAAGAGGTTCAAGACAAAGCCAAGAGGATGTCTAAAGGAAGACATCCAACAAAACTAATCTAGGATAAGTCTAGTGCCAAGCCTATCTCTAATAAAAAACTCTCTAAGCGAGGGAGGCATGACTTCAGTAACGACGAGGTGTTCTTCTTGCTCTGCTCCAAGATGGGCCAAGTGGTCTGCGCATTCATTAGCTCCCCTATAGATGTGTTTGAGGGTCGCACCAGTCCTTGCCATCAAAGCCTTAGCTTCCATGATCATATTTCCTTGTGGGTGGTTGCCTTCCAATTCTTCATTTATCAGCTTAACTGCCACCATGGAATCTGATTCAATCAGCACATTGGGCATGCTTTTCTCCAAGATTATAGTCAGACCTCCATAAATTCCCCATATCTCTGCCTCCAAGCTAGTGTCCCAAGTGAGTTTCCCATAGAATCCCAGCTAGGGATGGCAATCTCGGCCGACCCGCCCCTATCCAACCCATCCCCTACCCATTCGGGGAGGGGATTCGGGGATTTTTTCGGGGATCGGGTAGGGGATGGGGATTATTTTTAAAAAATTTTGGAGATCGGGTAGGGGATGGTATTGTTAGTCCCTTACCCGATCCCCGCCCCTCCCCTCCCCGCATCCCCGTTCACATATATATATATATATATATATATATATATATATATATATATATATATATATATATATATTATAAGTTTTTTAAATTTATTTTCCACCACAGCCGCCCGGCCCGTCTGTCTATAACCCTGGTCAGTGGACTACTGGACTGGTCATAACTCATAAGTCATAACTTAAAATTTATCTGTTCCAGATTTACAGAAAAGTTTGTTTTGATATTTGATTGTGCACTCCATTTGTTCATATTAATTTGTGATCTCACATGGTAAACTCTTCTAGTGGATTGCATGTGATGTGATGGAAGTGTTAACTCTTCAGTAGCACGTGATGGAAGTGCTGGATGTACATTATTGGGCAAAGTTCCAAACAACTCGAGCTTTTGGGACAGTAGCAAGCTAATTCACTTTAAAGTGTAAGACTATTAAAAAAAAAACCTACACATTAAAGAGCATTTTTGCCGTTAAAAAAAAAAAGAGCAACTATTTTTAGATCCCCGATTCCCCGTGGGGATCCCCGTTCCCCGCATCGAGGCGGGGATGGAGGTTAAAATAAAATCCCCGGTGGGGATCGGGGAGGGGATGGGGATTGATATAGGTTCGGGGATCGGGGATGGAGGTAGTGGTATCCACCCCCTACCCTCCCCATTGCCATCCCTAATCCCAGCTGCCAATCTCCATCTTTATCGCGAAAGAGACCTCCATAGCTTGCTTTTTGTCTGGACTCGTACCAGCAACCATCAGTATTTAATTTCAAACCTGTAATGGGAGGAGACCATTGAATTAGCATGGATTTCTTGTGCCCCATGGTGAGTAAATTTCTGAAAGCTTCCTGTATATCTTTGGAGTAGGAGATGATAGTTTTAAAGCTCACTGTAAGGGGAGTATCAATGTCATCAAAGCTTTTCTTATTCCTGTCTTTCCAAATTTGCCAAATAATGGCAGAAAACAGATTACACCAAGGAATACCATCTCCTACTCCTGATATCTTATTGGATTTGAGATTTCGAGAGATCCAATCCATAACAGGGCTGTCAAAACTATTACTCAACCAGCGGCTACTCCGAAAAAATGACCATAAGTCCTGGGCTTTTGGACATCTCCTAAACAAATGGTCAATATCTTCAATACTAGCTAGACATCTGGGGCAGAGATCCGATTGAGATATCCCTCTGTTGGACCGGAGTTTATTCGTAGGAAGCTTCTCTAGCAGGGTTAACCAAATAAAAGTTTTTAGTTTAGAAGGAATTTTAAGTTTCCAGAACCATTTCCACCCTGACAGATCCGAAGCTTCCTTGCGAATAAACTCATAAGCACTAGAGGTGGAGAAAATACCATCAGCAGCAGGAGCCCAGGACGAACGATCTAAATTAGTATCAAAAGCAGAAATATGGACATTATTAATGGAGGCAATGGTATCTCTATCAATAATATGCAATATGCTACTGAGATCCCAAATCTGGTTACTTCCCATAATATCAATGACCTTCCTCCCATCATAAACATGAGGACCAGGAAACTTGTTGCCTAAAGGTTCTTCCCCACACCACCAATCATTCCAAAGATCAATATCTTGCCCATTACCTACTTTCCATTTGGTACCATTAGTAATGTAGGCATTAGTGTTCTTTATACTTCTCCAAGTGTGGGAAGCCGATCTATTACAAGGCCAATCATTAAGAGTATTATGTCTAAGGTATTTATTCCTAAGCAAATTTACCCATAAACTCTCATTCTTAGTTTTGAAACTCCAGCCAAGTTTGGTAAGGAGGGCAAGATTTTGGTTCCTAGCTTTTTTAAGGAAGTTCCATGGTTTGCATCAAGTAGCTAGGATTAGTGGAAGTAACATGTTGAATCAAGGTGGCTCTTCCAGCAAGGGAGAGGGTATTACTACTCCATCCCTGGAGTCTCTTTTGAATCTTTTCAATCAGGGCATTAAAGTGTTGCTTGGTGACTCTCCCATGGAGGAGAGGGACCCCAAGGTATTTCCCAAGGTCATTGGTCAGAGAGATGCCAGCCAAATCACTAAGTCTCTTGGCTCTAAGTCTCGGGACATTTTTAGAAATAAACATCTTGGACTTATTAAAGTTGATGGATTGACCAGAAATATTACAGAAGTTATTCAACACATCCATCATAGCTTTACACGTATCAAAACTATCTTGCCCAAATAGAATGAGGTCATCAGCAAAAAATAAATGAGTCAAGGGGGAAGAGTTACTAGAAACCTTTATACCTTTCCACTTACCTTCCTCCGCTTTTGCATTAATCAATATCGAAAGTCTTTCCATACATAACACAAAAAGATAAGGAGAGAGAGGGTCACCCTGTCGTAATCCTCTACTAGGGGAGAATTCCTTGAGGGCTTCCCCATTCCAAAGAACAGAAGAAGACACATTAGACACACAATCCATAATTAAGGATATCCATTGATCATTAAAGTTAAACAAGAGCAAGGTTTCTTTAAGGAATTCCCAAGAAATCTTATCATAGGCCTTTTCCAAATCAATTTTAAAAACCATCCCACCTTTTTTTCCTTTTTTCAGTCTTAAGGTATGAAGTATCTCTTGGGTAATAATAACATTATCATTAGTAGATCTACCCGGGACAAAGCTACTCTGAAAGGGACTGATAATTTTATGGAGAAAAGGCCTGACCCTGTTGACAAGAATCTTAGTAATGATTTTATAGAGAACATTACACAAACTAATGGGTCTAAACAACTTTAGGGAATCAGGATTGTCAACTTTAGGAATAAGAGCTATAAAAGACTTGTTGACATCTCTGGGGACAGCAGCAGAGTTAAAGCAATTTTTAACAAAGTTACACACATCCCGGCCCACTCTATCCCAAAACTTGTGATAAAACACCGCCTGAATCCCATCCGGACCAGGAGCCTTATAGGGGTGTATACATTGGACAGAGTTCCAAATCTCCATATTAGAAATAGGAGAACATAAACTATAGTTGTCATCCCTGGGAATTACTTTACATGAACGTAAACTGTGAAAATTACTTTACCTCCCCGTGATCATTGTGGCTCTGCGTTCCCCGTGACCTGGCAGTGAGTGCTGGTATACTTCTGACCACCCCACGTAGCTGCTCATGTGTTCCCTCCAAAAAGCCCGAGTATTCTTATGCCATGGTACTCCTCATCATTCTTAGGGGCCAGCTGCGGATGTTGGCCGTGGGTTGAACCAGCTTCTGGTTGTTCATGAAAATGATCATGATTATGTTGGAGTTGAACAAAGGAACGAGTCATTGTCGAGATCATCTCTGTAAAAGACAAAGAAGAACATGTATAATTGATTGTTGGGTTTAGCCTTCATTTTAACTTCCATACTTAGATTCCTTTTGTGACTTCTATAGTAGCCAAGTTCCGGTCGAAGAGTACAGTCAAACAACGAGAAATAAAATAGAGAATGCTTATTGGAATAGCACATGAACACTATGCAACAATAAGTATAGCTACAGACGTGCAGGGATGATGCATGCTATAAGTGTGTAGTGGTGCCGTGGTGATATGCGAGGAGGGTTCAGCAGCAGTGTGCGCGAAAATGACATCGGTTGATGCTGGAGTTGTGAACAAAAAGAAGTATGATCAGGTTACTGTCCACATGCACTAGAATCGACAGTGATAAAATATTTTGGCATTATTTATTTGGAGGAGATTATGTATGAAACGTCTAGGCTTTGAATAACATCAAACTGCGAAAATCACCATAAGATAAGCAGCATGTCTTGAAGTACAAAACAAAATAATTGATGAAATTATGCAGAAGCGTTCAATTTACTCCTAGAGGGGGGGTGAATTTTTTGGAGGGGTGGTTGAGGAGTTGCTTCGGGGTATATTTTGCTGGGAGTTTTATTTCTATGGGTAGTGCTGGTGGTGTTGCAGCAGCTGGGGTTTGCAAGGTAGTTGATTTTCTCCCTAGAGGTGCAAAAGTTTGGTGCGGTTTAAGGGTTGCTGTCCCTTTTGCCTGTTTTGCTTTTCTCGTTGACTCCTTGTTAACGTGTTGTTATTTCCCTTTGGGTCCGTGGTGGCAATGTTTTGTCTTGCCTCGGCTCCTTTAAATCTTTGTAATGTGTTTTCGAAGATTTATAAAATTTCTTTTGCTGTGCAAAAAAAGAATAGGAGTTTTGACAAAAATTATCAGTTTATGTGAAAAATAACCGATTAAAAATTATTATAAAAAAAACTGGTTAATAGTCTTGATTCAATCAGATTAACCAAACCACAAGCAGTGCAATGAAAATAAAATAGAGACAAGATACGCACGATTTACGTGGAAAAACTTAGGGTCCTAAATAACCCTAAGCCAAAACCACGGCCTAAACCTACTGCTTTATTCTATTAATCAAAAAGAAGTATAGATTGCGAAATAGTAAAACCTTATCCCAAGCATTTACCTATTCTCGCCAATCTCCGATGCTCCCAGAGCTTCTTCAAGATTCAATAGATGAACCACGGACTTCACGCCCGATCTCCGGATTCAACCGGCTCCGAATCAATCTCCAAAAGATTCGGCCACAACAGTATACGGCACCACGAAAATACGAACACCAATGGACGAATAATGTGATATGAAAAAAAATGTTTGCTTAAACAAAACTAAAACACAATGGAAAAATACGTAGTCTCTCTTTTCAGTTCTTTTTCCGTTAAAAAAAAATGTGCATATGAAATGTGATCCCTGATAGAAGTAATGCACAAATGAAAATGTAATAGGATATGCATAGCTAGCAGTTCATCTTTTAGAATCAATCAACGTGGAACATGCTAGCAAACAAGACAAAGGTGTTTTCTTCCTTTCGGTTTTTTTTGTCTCGTAAAAATAATGTACACCCGCTTATTGATGGCTAGTGCTCCTATATAGAGCCAATTAGATGAAAGCCTAAATATGTTTCCATAAAAATAAACATCTCTCTTTTGATTCTCTCCAAAACAAAAGATAGACAATGATATAGATTTGGAAATAACTTCCGGAGAGTTAAAAGACAATTTGTTTACTAGAAGTAAACATATGTATATGGAAAACACAATTTTTCGGAAAGGTAAAATAAAATTATTTGCTTGATATCAATATATTTATATAAAAAGTACATCCCAAAAGATTGATAGCCAATTGATGAAAAATCCAATCATATCAACTGATTTCTAAGTTCTCCAAAAAAGAATCACGTTACCTATGCTTTGAGATTGGTAATTTAATATTCAAATAGGCAAATTGCTTTTGAAGAAATGATCTGATACCTTTTTTAGTCGATTTCTGAGGTCTTAAAAATAGACCACGTTTTTTATGCTAAGGTATGGAAATCAGTTGTAAATTGGCATTATGCATTTATGTAAATGATCAGGCAATTAGTAATTTAGAACTCCAAGGATTGGAACATATGGGTATAATATTTTCCGAAAAAGAATATTTCCATAGATCAAGCATGATGTGGGGGTCAAGAAAATAATTCCCTATTATTAATTTTATAAACTAATTTATAACATTTTAAAATATGATTAAAAAATAAAAAATGCTATGTATGAAATGCCGTGATAATTTTACCTTTGTTGAATCCAAGCGGCTTCACAGGGTCAAAAAGCTGAAGGCAAAGGAAGGAGCATCGCGCGAGAAACTACCCCCGGCCTATTCAATCTACCCATTACAATTCAAAGAAATAGAAAATCAATTGAACTAGGGTGTGTTTTGAACAACCCCGGAAAATGCCAAACCAAAATCACTAACAATTGACCCAATCACCCCCTCTAAAACCCCCCCAAAAAGGAGTTCTCAAATACCTCTTTGCAAACGTCTTCTGCCTCCTTTGATGACCTATTATTGTAACTAACAAGAACCTGCCTTTGGGAGGAATGGAAAGATGACTGAAAAACTGATGGCATCACTTAACACTCTGAGGTAAAATCAGGAGTAAGTAATTGCAGGCTTGCAGCGTTAAACTCAATACCAGAACCAAATCTAATGTAGAATAATAGAGTGGCAGTCATGTTTTTCCTATGCCAATTGGCCAAAGCATTTACAGCCAAAAATCAAGTTGGTCACAGAGCAATGCATACGCGAAAAACACTGCTTAAACAACACATAATCAGCAGCTCACTGGCACTGAAGATGCTTACGTTAGTTCACTGGCACTGAAGATGAATACCAAATTTGATGAATACTGGTGGCACTGCAGATTGGCTTTAGCTGTTGCAGCCATCTTGGATCCTCGGGTTAAGATGAAGTTGGTCGAATATTAATATCCACTAATTTATGACAGTAGTTCAAGAGATTTCATTGACATGGTTTCTTGCTGTATGAAGGCACTTTGCAATGGCAATGCCATCTGCTCCATGTTGGATTCTCGCAGTCAACGTTTGGCTTGTCAAGCATTGGTGGGATTGAATCAATGGATAGGATAAGGGTTCTAACCTATTCCTTCGAGAAATTTCACAGAGCTAAAACACAGTCAAATTTGGATAAGTATTTGGAGGATCCTCTGCATCCTGTCTATGATGGCCCGCTAACATTTTTTGGGAATTCCCATGTCGAAAGTTTTGGTAGAGTTGGACTTCAGTGGGATATAGAATGCTTTATCAATGTCAGAGGTCACTGAGACCGGATACTGCGCAGGCCCTTATGTGTGCGCAAGACCGGATTCAGAACAATTTTAAGGTTAGTCATTTGTCACTGCAATACATTTGTTTGTGTAATTTAAATGTCTTTACTGAGAGTGTGCTATTATTTATGTACCAGATTCCAAATCAACCTCCAACCACTCTATTTTACCTTTACAGACGCTACGATGGGAATTAGCAGCATGGTTAGTATGGTTTCTGTGGTTCTACACTAAGAGCTTAGCATTGTATGCACCATGAGTCAGGGACATTGTTTTAATTTATACTCTTTTTTGTGCTGTTCTTGCCACCAAAAAAAAAGGGTCTGGATTATGGCTCTCACAGAAGCCTCTCAAAACCATTATTGAAGAAGGCTATATGCCTTATTTTTTGGGGAGGATGCCATGACCTTTCCTCGTTGAAAATACAATAACAGTAGTTGATTATAAGTCCATTATCATGCATTTAGTCCAAAGTACAAAACGCTATGACAACTGGTAGAATGGACATAAGTTGATTCATTGATATTCAACTGGTTGCTCTTGAGGAGTTAAGAAAGGCTTAGGAGGCATTCCAAGAGCTTCAACATTTCCTTCAAGCATCTCTACAACATTGTTCATCGGAGGACGATCGTTGGGTCTCAATTGGATGCACCACAGTGCCGTTATAACCATCTTCCTCACCATCTCCCTTTCCTCGTCTGTTGCTTCACCCAATTCTATCTCCTTTCCTTCTTTGAATTGGTCATAAATCCACAAAGGGAAGTAAATTTGGCTCGTGTGATCAGCAAATGCATTCAAGTTTCTCCTTCGTCCTGCCATTTCCATCAACAGCATTCCGTAACTGTAGACATCAGCTTTGTATGAAACACGTCCAATGTTTTTGTAGAACAACTCTGGAGCCATGTAGCCCATTGTTCCTCTTGCCGCCGTAAGAGACACCTTGCTATTATCTGTCGGATACAATTTCGCAAGCCCAGCGTCTGAAACTTTTGGATTGAAATGCTCATCTAAAAGAATGTTGTGAGGCTTGATGTCAAAATGTAAAATTTGTATGTCGCATCCACAATGCAAATATTCAATCCCACGTGCCACTCCAAGGGAAATATCATACATTTGCTTGCAGCTCAAGGAGATAACTCCTCCTTGAGAAAATAAGTACTTCTCAAGAGAGCCATTAGGCATGAATTCATAGACAAGAGCTCGTTTAGATCTTGTAGCACAATATCCGATTAGTCAGACCACATTGACATGATGAATCCTTCCAATGGTAGCAACTTCATTGATGAATTCTTGGCCATTGGCTTTGGACTTGCCTAATACTTTTATGGCTGCGACAGAACCGCTTCGGAGCTTCCCTTTGTATACAGAACCATAGCCTCCTTCTCCCAACTTGTCCTTGAAGCCTTTGGTCATCTTCTTTACTTCGGAGTAAGAGTATCTAATCGGCATCAGGTTGTTCTGACTTTGTAGAAAACATTCAATGGTGTCAAACACTGACCAATTCCTTCTCCTGAACTTATAGATCAAAAGGGCAAATAGGCCTAGGAACCCAGATAATGTTCTTGCACCAAGAATGAATCCTGCTCAGGGAAAAACTAAATATGACCAAATGCGAAACCAAAAAAAGAAAGAAAAACAAGAGAAACAGAACTTCCAAGTCTTTCCAGTTATCACCAATGTACTAGAATTACTGTTCAGTGTATTCTCAGATGTGTTATGGCCATTTTTTTGTTTTTCAATGGTACCAAAGGGACGGAGCCATGTGGTGAGCACAGAGCGTAGTATGCTTTCGCCTTTTACTAAAAAAAATTGCATCAAAAGAGATTGGACATCTTTGGAACAGTGCTGCACATTCCCACAATTGGTGTGCAATGCCACATAATCAACATAGTCCCACTTCTTATCCCTGATTCCTTTCCCAGCACAACTCAAAGGGACCAGAAAAAATATGATCCCTAATTTAGTACTTACTGTCCCACCAAAGTAATCCCACAAACAAATATGTCCTAAACATTTCCATATTTTCCTTGTTCTTCCATTTACAAGTGATTTTCTTAAAGTTTTTGGGTAGTAATTAAAGAACGAAAGGCGATAGATCTTACCTGTGATTTTGAGCGGAGAAGCGACATACTCTGCAATAAAAATGTTTGATGGTTCAGTCAACCGACCAAGGTAAATTGACAGAACTAATGAAATTTTAGCTCAATCTAAGACCCATTTTACCAGTCTTACCAGAAATATGGACCATTTAAGGAGTTAGAATTGCAACGATACCAAATTTTGTAGCCAAGAGGAAATGTGTCCCTTTGTTATGTTCGAAAGCTTGTAAAGGAGGGAGGTTTTGAGCTTCGTTAAGATTGAATGAACTTGGGACATCTAGTAACAATTTGATAAGTGGAGATAGTTGGATGTCAAGCTATAAATCCGAAAAAAGTAAGATAAGGAGGTGACAAAATATTTTTACTTTGGATCACGGAGAATGCTTCAATGCACACTCCCTTTGGGAGATACGATATGCCCCCCATAACATTACCTCTAAGAGGCGCAACATTTACCACTGATTGGCGTAACAATTTACCCCAATAGGCGTAACACCTATAATGGGTGGATACCATATGCACCCTAACTACACAAAGGCATAACATTTACTTGACTACAGAGAGGCGTAACATTTGTCAAACATAGGTGTAACATTTTCAAAAAATAAGGCTGAAGCCTTTCCCGATCATCATTTAAGCTTATGTTTGATCGCATATAGTAAATTTAGTTTATATGCTCTTTTGCTTGAATCGGATCGACAAGTCGGACACATTTCTCACATTCTAACTTCAGTGTTGGATCAACTGAAAAGGTACCATCTCTGGGCACTTGCCCAGGAAGAAGCAGCCGTTTTACTTCGGTAAAAGAAAATTAGGCCTATCCATACAAGGTGAAAGAAAATTATACCCATTGATTACAGTAACTATATCTTTGACAAAATTCGCAACCCGGGGCTGGCCAGGTGGTCAAAGCCTTAGACTAAAGGGTTTGCTTCTTTGGTTCCAGGTTCGAAACCTCCAAGGTGCTATTTAACTTCTATTGGGTCTATTCCATACAAAGCCAAATAAAATAATGGAAGACCAAAGTAATCTACATTATAGTTGGAGGGAGGGACACTTACAAACGAGCCGAGCTTTTTAGTATTCGAGTTCGGCCTTTTCACTATACGAGCCTAAAACTCGATCTCAGTTACTAAACAAGCCGAGCCGAGCCTCGAGCAACTCGGTTTGTTTGCCGCCCGATATACTTGTGGCTATCAGGTTATAGCACCGTTTCAATAACATACTTTGCACTAAAAGGGTAGAAAACAAAGGAGACAGAGAAAACATACCATGGTAAAAGATCTCCAAGCGACCTGCAGTTTTTGAGGGAATGAATTACGTTCGCAAACAGAAAGCATCTCAACATTCAATATATAAAAAGTTGGTGACTTAGCTTGATTATATTAGTACTTTGACTTAAATCTTTAACCAATGGTGCTAGCTCTAATTAGTTAATTAAAAAATAAAATAGTGTCAATTTTGTTGTTTGTCTGATGACAGGATATAATAAGTAAAAAATTACCAACCGAAACTCAAAAGAAATACTAACAACGGACTTATTTGTGTGTGCGTGTGTGTGTTGCATTTCTTTCAAAATTACTTGATGTTTGTTTACAAGTCTAAAAGTGATTCACAAGTTTATGACTGTTTAATTTTTTTTGCCTCTTAAAGCACTCCCAAATTACTCTATACTTGTAAACCAAAGTTTCCTCCGAATAAATTACATTGCGCCACGTGTCCATGTTCTAACTTTTGAGACCACTGTTTGGACACATAGTGCAATGTAATAGATTTGGAGGAAACTTTAGTTTACACCGCCGGTGTAAATAATGTTCTCCCTTTATGTAAAAGAAAACATTATTTACACCGGCGGTGTAAACCAAAGTTTCTTTCAAATAATTGCATTGCGCCACCTGTCCATCTTCTCCCTTTATGTAATGCTAGGCTGAAATAAAAACAATAAAAGGAAAGGAAAAGAAAGAACCACGTTCTGTTGTATTGAGTAGTAGTTCTTCGAATTTTGCTTGGCTTTCCTTTGTCAATAAATTAGCTAATTAAATAGGTAATGATCACAAAGTAAGAAATCTCTATTTACCCAAAAAAAAAAAAAGGGTAAATTTCACTTATCTCCCCTGAGGTTTCTAACAAATACAGAAACCTCCCCTATCCTTTTTGAAACTCCACTTCCTTCCCTTACTTTTCAAACTAATTGTCACTTACGTCCCCTGCCATTACTTTGAGGCTAACGGTGTTAACTTTTTTAGGGAAATGACCGTAGTACTCTTAGTATATATTATCCTCTTTTAGAAAACATTTTTTAAAAAAATGGAGTTACAAAGTTTCCCAAAAAATTGAACCGTTCTTCATTTTTTTTTAAAAATAGCTTATAAACAAAAAGTACAAAAGAGAATTGTTTTTTTAAAAAACCACTTTTTGAAAAAAAAAATTGTTGCAAATAGTTTTTGGATGGAAAAAAACTAATTTTGGAAAAAAAGTTAAAGATTTTTTCAAATACGAAAGTTTTGAAAATATTTTTTTATAAAAAAACGAGTTTTTGGGTAAACCGTTAAAAATCAAGTTTTGGAAATAGTTTTTTTTTTCCCGAAAATTTGAAAATAAAATTTGAAAGAAAACTGTTTGAAAATACATTTTTTAAAAAAATACAGTAACAAAGTTTCTCAAAAGATTAAACCGCTCTTCATTTTATTAAAAAAATAGCTTATAAACAAAAAGAATTGGAGAGAATTGTTTTCAAAAAAACTACTTTCTGAAAAGAAAAAAAAATGTTGCAAATAGTTTTTGGATGAAAAAAAACTAATTTTGAAAAAAGTTTTTTTAAACATTTTTTGGAACACGAAAGTTTGAAAACATTTTTGGATAAAAAACTAGTTTTGGGTAAATCGTTAAAAAGTCAAGTTTTGAAAATAGTTTTTGTTTTTCAAAAATCTGAAAATAAAATTCCAAAAAAAAAAACTGTTTGAAAAAGTATTTTCAAAACTAGTTTTTTTTCCTTAAAAAAAAAAACTATTTTCAACAAAAAAAAAATTCAAAAAAAAATTTTATTTGAAAAAACTGCACTTTGATACTTTTTGTTAAAAACCATTCTTTTAAATGAAAAGCAGTTTAATTTTTTTGAAAAACATTTTTAACTCTATTTTAAAAAAAATTGAGGAGGAAAATATATTTTGAGGGTACTACGGTCATTTCACGCAAAAAAGTAAACACCATGAGCCTTAAAGTAACGGCAGGGGAGGTAAGTGATAATTAATTTAAAAAGTGAGAGAGAGTAGTAGAATTTCAGAAAGTACATGGAGGTCTCTATATTTGTCAGAAACCTTAGCGGAGGTAAGTGAAATTTACCAAAAAAAAGTAAGTAATCTCTAAATGTTGCCTTTTATCTCTATTTTAAAGTCGTAATCATGGTTAAAATAAAACCGCACTTCCCGTTCAAAAAAAAAGATTGCACTCCGACTAAATAATATGTTGTCTTCTCGGGATAGACAAAGAATTCGGGGTGTTGTAGGGCGCCCTTTAGTCTATAATACAAAAAATACTATTTACACAAGAGTGGAAACTCACTCTTACAGTGGCGAAGTAGAGTTCACACTAGTTTTGCATCAATTTTTTTTTATTATTGTTTCGTCTTTGCGAGAAGAACATAAAAAGTAAAAAATTATCATCAAAATTTTTAAAAAGTTCACTAAATAAAAAAATAATCCAAATTTTTGTGGATTATTAGATTATTTTTGTTTTTATTCACAAAAATTTAAGTTTGGTTAATAATATTTTACTTTTTAGAATTCTTTTGTCGAGACGAACCAATAATCCACAAAGTCGCCACAAAACTAATTTCAATAATGTAAAAAAAAAAAAAACATTTTTGCCAAAATACCTAAGGTATTGAATAGGAAATCTTCGGCCGTTCCCAAAAAAAAAAAGAATAGAAAATCTTACGCACATCGAAATGACCTGTTTTCCAAAAACTTATTGCAGTATTTGTAGCAAGCGACAGTGTGATAAGACGGCCAAACCGGGAAGCAATCGCCTTGGCATTGTTCACAGAGAATGGACAGCCAGGAAAGCTCAAACCCATACTCCAATTTACTGTGAAAATCCGGGAAGGAAATGTTTCCTTCAATTCCATAACCTGGCCACCGCGACAGCAACGTTGTTAAAACAATCTCACCTATTTTGCACTGATCCGGCACATCCGAAGCTGATAAGCTTGTCCCGTACAAAAAGTAAGAATATCTCCTCTTTTCCCAGGACAAGAATGAAGAAGAAGTTTTTTCCAATACAACTGGAGGCACTAGTTTTACGGTCAGTGTAGAATGGAGATATTTCTACAGGCATTTCGCAATCTACCCATAGTGCTACGGCTATTTCCCAGCCCCAGTACCATTTGAGATCGAAAGGACCCTTAAGTTTTACTGAGCGGACATCATTTAACATTAAAGAATAGGGTGTGGCGTCAGAATTAGGAGTAGTGAAGTTGAGATCCGACAAAGAATAAAGAGGGAGGGAGGAGCAATTTCCTTGTTGTAAGCCGACATCGACTAGTCGGATTGAATAGTCGTCGTAGTTGATTTCGTGCACGTAGTATTTTCCAGAGGCGAACAAGTGAAGTACAGGACGATTGTGCTCGCAATCCAGTTCGTATTTCTTGTTTCCGCAGTTTTCTGGATCTCCTTTCACTCGAAATGGGTGTCTGATGTCGATATTTCCACAATAGGAGACACAATTGGGACTTGTTTTAGCATGGCAATTGCCCCAAAACAGGGCAACCAGAAGAAGAAGATTATGGATTTTGTAGACATCGGAGAAAAGCATTCTGCTAGACATAGGAAGGAGATAAAGAGAGAGAGAGAGACAGAGAGAGTGTGTGTGTGTTCAATATTGCAGTTGGACATGGTTTCCTATAACTCTTTTAACACGGTGAGTCTATACATGTCTCCTATTGGTGTACACGTAAACGCAAGGGAGTAGACACACAATAAGTGTTTGATACACGAAAAAAAATAATATGAAATGGCAGCCAATGGCTGAGATTCACTCGGTGGCTCATACATATTCTAAAGGTGGCCCCCACCATATAGACTAGGATTGCTTTGCATCAAAATCATGGAAGTGTATTTAATATTTTTTGTAATATTGTTTTGGGCAAAAAAAAGGAGCTTCGAATTGTAGTAGTAGACAATTAGCTTGACACATACAGTCGATAATGATGTCGTGGTTTTGGAACACCGCGTGTTCACGTGATGTCCAACATTCTTATCCACCATACATTGTAGTGTCAACGTGATGCCTTAACACCATTATCCATCACGCATTATGTGTGTGGTGGAAAAGGGTATTGGGCACCATGTGGCAGTGCACCAAGACCATGGAATAATTGGTCATAAAGGTCCTTTGAGTTAAAGGAGATAAAGATATAAAAAGAACTCCATATCAGGGGATCATCAACTAAAACCAAAATGGTGATCTTCCTCTTGCTCTTATTCTGCTTGTTGTCCGCAGGGGCTGGAGCCAGAGCAAATGAACACGATCGCAATCACGATGAGGAGTGCATGCCCACGAGGTGCGGAGACAAGGGCCCAGAAATCCGGTTCCCATTCTGGCTGAAGGATCGTCAACCAGACCGTTGTGGCTATGGGCCTGACTTTGCACTAACCTGCTCTGATCACAAGGAAACCCTGTTTGATATCGCATTTCCTGCGAAGGCAGTGGTCGAAGAGATCGATTACAGGCACCAGTACATAACATGCAAGTTCTCCGGTTGTGTTCCAATAACAGACACCTTTTCCTTCCAAACCTACACTACCTTTGAACAACACGTGTTCAATTGTCCCTCCTCAGTAAATCCATATGATGAATACACACCACTCCCGTGCCTTAGCCGTCAAGGTCACAATCTCTACTCGCTGCATTCGTATTCTTTGATCAGACAACCCCTGTTGAATTGCACAAAGATGTATACCATTGGATCATATCAAGATACAATTCCCGGTACCCTCGATTCTGTTGCCTCTAGCAATTGGGCCAACCCAAAATGTTTGGAGTGTGAAGCAGTAGGCAAGTATTGCAGATTGAGTGCTAGCATTAATGACAGCAGGAAGCATGAAACCGAGTGCTTTGACATCCCTAATTACCTACCAAGAGGTACATCTCATCATGATCTCATCCCGTCAGAAGAAAAGAAAGAATGTTTAGTTCACTTTTGCTCGCGGTTTCATTTTATTTGCCTTTTCAGTTAATTAAAAAGCTCGAAATAATCTTCCTCAAGTTGGATTTTAGATGACTGTTTAATGCCGTTAGTACGTTTTTACAATGACAAAATTTAACCGAAAAGAAACGGGGGTTGTACGCGAGTATCAACCTTCAACCTCGCCACAAATTGAATATGACTTGCTGCGGTTGGGAGGAGGCGATGCTTAACCATAGTATCCACCTCAACAATTATTGACCTGAGAGAGTTCGGGTTTTGGCAACGTCATGGAAAAATTAAAAAAGTTTTTGATTTATGAATTCCGAGGTGCGATACATTGACTGGTGTTTTCTGTGTGATCTTATACAGATGTAACGAAAAGCCTACTTGTTAAAGGTGAATTGTCTTTCTATTTTCTTCCATCTTTTTTCTCTACATTCCCCTTGTAATTTGGTTGTTTAAACTTGCAGGTCTGATCCCACCTGGCCTTTTTCTTCTTGTTGTACTTGTCATAGCCACATATTTTGTCCACAGATCAAAAAATAAAAAGAAAGAGGATCAAGTAAAGGTTGAAAGATTCTTAAATAATTACAGGGTTCTCAAGCCTACAAGATTCACATATGCTGAGATTAAGAAAATTACTCGTAATTTGAAGTACAAATTAGGCCAAGGAGGTTATGGAACAGTTTACAAGGGGGAGCTTTCGAACGGTGTTCTCGTTGCAGCCAAGATCCTCAACAACTTCACTGGAAATGGCGACGACTTCATCAACGAAGTCGGAACGATCGGTACGATCCACCACATCAACGTGATTCGCTTGGTCGGATACTGTGCTGATGGATATAAAAAAGCTCTTGTTTATGAGTACTTGCCATATGATTCTCTAGATAAGTACATATCATCTGATCGTTACATATGTTTGCTTGGTTGGGAAAAGCTCCAAGATATTGCTATAGGAATAGCCAAAGGAATTGAATATCTTCACCAAGGGTGTGATCAAACAATCCTTCACTTTGATATTAAGCCTCATAACATCTTGTTCGACAAAAAATTTGTTCCAAAAATATCTGATTTTGGGTTAGCTAAGTTGTGCTCAAAAGAAATAAGTGTGGTGTCCATGACAGCTGCTAGGGGGACCGTGGGTTATATTGCTCCAGAAGTGTTCTCCAGGAACTTTGACCACGTGTCACATAAATCAGATGTCTACAGTTTTGGAATGTTGTTGCTTGAAATAGTTGGAGGGAGGAAGAAGAATGTTGATGTTCATACAGAAGAAAATAGCGATGAAGCTTACTTTCCTGAATGGATTTATAAACGTTTGAATCGTGAAGAAGTAAAGAACAATGAAGTTGAGGGAGGCAGAGATGCCAAGATTGTTAAGAAGCTAACAATTGTAGGGCTCTGGTGCATTCAATGGTGCCCAGGAGGCAGGCCCTCAATGAAAGTTGTGGTTCAAATGCTTGAAGGAAATGGAGAGACTTTGGCCATGCCCCCGAATCCCTTTTCCACCAGCAATCCATCAATCACAAGGGGAAACGTGGGTGGAAGTCCTTTTAGTAGTATGTTAGATATCATTTCTGAATCCGATTGAGAGAAACATAACCGGTGCCTGCTTAATTGTATGGAGTTTTTAGTAGAGTCAAAGGTGGTACTAAATATAATAATAGAAGTGTGTAATCTTGGAATTGCTTGTTTGAGTTTTTAGGAGGGTCTAGTCCTTCAATGCATGGTGCATGTATACTTTTGCTTTGTTGGTTGTTTGTGCATTGCTTTGTTTTGTTGTTGCAATTCAATAAAGTGCACGCCATAAGAAGGATGAAGCTGCAATTTACATTTTAGGCTTTTCAAAGAAACTTTTGTCAAATACCCTCTCAACAAGATTTTAGATTTCAGGTAATCTGTGTGTAAACATATCCTCAAACTTTTTGATATTTGTGATTATTTTTATCCGGAAAGAAAGGAATTTGATTAATCATTGAGAATCAGAATAGAAGTTACAAAGATTAAAGGGATCAACGGCACAAAGGCATCAGAACAGGGAACAAGCATTTCATTTAGGTTAGCACCCTTCACACCTGACAATCACATCCCACTCAAAACCAAAAAAATAAAACACAGTTGGGAAGGAACCAATCAAAATATCAATCTACAATATCCCGGGGCCAAAAAAGATACAACAAAACTTGCAAAACTTCAAACCAGTAGCAACCATTCAACCTCTAGTAAAAATAGACGAGAGGGAATCGGCATTTGCAGCCCATAAAACAGCTTCATCAGTAGCATTCTTGCACTATATAAAGCTTCCCCAATACTACACATCTAAATGGTTTTAGGATTGCAAGTGGTGGCTAGCTCATGCACAGTTGAGCTCTTAGATGCCCCACACTGCATTCCAGGATCGAGTCTCATTCCCCTTTTCCCCTATGTAAAAGATTAAGAATGACGAATGACAAAAAAAAAACTTTTAGGATTTACAGCTTTTGGTCATTTTCAGCTTTTGGATTGTGAGTTATTTACAATGTCATTTTCAGTTTTTGCTACAAATGTTACTAATTTTTATTACCACTTAATTCATAATCCACAATTCAAATTAAATGTTTTTGGCTTAGACTCCAAAATCTATAGTACTAAGTCAAACTTTTATCCATAATCTAGAAAACAAAAAAAAGTATTTTTTGAATATTGCTATTGAAAATACCTCTATTCTATGACCTGTGAAGCTTGAGTAATTTAGCCAAATGAAAATTTTCATCAGAATAGCAATTTAGGCCTTTTCTCATTTTAAAAAGTTTGCAATTTTCAAGAACATAATTTCCACAAAGTAACCATAATTGTTTTTTTTTTCCCGATATCTTGTAGTGTCCGCACCTTGAATGATCTTTAGAAACCAAATGGTACGTAGGAACACGGATGGAGCCATGGGGTGCCAGTAGGGGCAGTCGCCCCTGCAAGAAAAAAAAAAAAAACCTTTAATTTTATGGGTTTTGCTAGTTAGGTCCAAAATTTTGAATAAAGAAGTACTTTCAATCACCTTTGAGCCGAGAGAGCTGATTATAAGTGGGTCCCCTCCCTTAAATTCTTGTACCTAATCTGCTGCCAGAGTGTGGGACCGCAGGTCCCCTCCCTTAAATTCTGCCAGAGTGTCATTTACCATTAACTTTATTTATTTAATTACTCAAATTACATTTGTAAGTAATTGCCCCCCGGCCCCACCCCTGTCACGCGCGTAATTAGTACAATTTTACCCCTACTCTCTTCCTTTAATTACTATAGCTTTATTATTAATATTAATTTATTTCTTTATTATTTCTTTATGGAATGGAGGGAGTACAATTTTTTGAGCATTATTGGTTCGTCTCGGCGAGATGAATCCAAAAAGGTAAAAGATTTTTATTAGAACTCTCAATTTTTTTAATAAGATCCAAAAAAAGTGTAAAAAAATTGACTTTTTGGCTTATTTTTTTCTTTATTAAAAAAAAATTTATGATTCGATCATAATTTTTTACTTTTTTGATTCCTCTCGCCGAGACGAACCAATAATACACAAAAAGTTGATACAAAACTAAAAACACGAAAAAAATCAAATAAAGACGAAAAAATAAGCTAGCTAACTTTTTAGTCCAAAACACACCTAAATATATGCTACTAATAAATTTGTTTATGTTTTGATATGTAATTTATTTTTTATATTTTTTGTGGAAAGATAAAACAGTGTTAGTTGGTTAACCTTGTGGTTCATGCAACCACGCGACTCTAATTTGGCTAAATTGAAAAAAATGATTTCTTGGTTTTTTTCGTTTTGTCCTTATTCAATTTTTTTTTGTATTTGTTAGTTTTCGGTCGATTTTTTTTTATTTCTTAGCTTGTCTCGACGAGAGGAATCTAAAAAGTATAAAATTGTAAGTCAAACTTAAAGTTTTGTGAATAAAAACGAAAAATAATCCAAAAAACTGGTTTATTTTCGGCTTTATTAAAAAAACTATTACTTTTGACCATAATTTTATATTCTTTGGATTTGTCTCGACAAGATAAATCCAGAAACTACAAAATCTTAACGCAAAACTAATAAATGCAATTTTGTTTTGAATAAAGACAAAACAAAAAAAATCAAAAACCAATTTTTTCAATTTAGCCAAATCAGGCGTTAAGGTTGCAGTAAGTGAAACGGGTTATGGGTTATGTGTGTACAACCTTGACTTAGAAGAGTTCCTTTTCACGAGAGTTACTTATAAAAAGAGAGGGAAAAAAAAGAAAAGAAATGGGATTGCAGCTTAATTATTCATTGTTAAGACAACTTAATTAACTAATTAAAATAATATAAAGTTTCTAAATATAAAGTGAAATTTAAATGCAAATTTAAGAAAATAATTTACTTGCAAATGTACTTTGAATAAACCAAATTAAATGAGTAATTAAATAAATAAAGTTAATAGTAAATGAAATTATTAAAATTTGAGTAATTAAATAAATAAATTTGAAAAAAAAAAAAAAGGGCCGGAGGGGGGGGGGGGGGCGGGGGTAATTTGGGGAGAGGGTGGGGTGGGCCCAGGAGGCAGTTGTCAGGGGGGTGTGCAAAGCCACACTCCTCCCTTAAATTCTTGTCCCCTCCTCTCTCGCATCAGATGATTATAAGTGGGTCCCCTCCTACAAAATTAGCTTTTCCAACTTTTTTTTTTTTTTAAACTGTTTAGAAATGTTCTATAGAAATGTTTCAAATGTCTCATATTCTATTTGGAAATGTTTCAAATTATTAAAACAAAACTCTCAATTTTGTGAATAAGATCGAAAAAAGTTTTAAAACTGTCTTTTGGCTTATTGTTGTCTTTATTCAAAAAAATTAAACTTCAATCATAATTTTTTACTTTTTTTTTGTTATATACTGTAGAAAGCAAAAATTGGTGAAAATGTGTTGTCAAAAAAAAAAATTTGGTGAAAATGCAAATATAAAAATGGGAATGCTAACGGGTGCCATAGTGCACTCGTTAAGAGTACAAAAAAGTACAATTTAAAAGTATATTTGCACTTTAAAATACATCTTTAAGTGTACTTTAATGTATAAGTGTACTTTTTGTACAAGTGAGACCCATAAAAGTATATTTTTTTATACTCTTAACGGGTGCACTATAGCGTCCGTTAGCATGACCCATACAAAAAAGTATGGAACTTGACTCATTGAAAAAACTTGGAAAGATTAGTTATTCACTGCTCCCGACGTGGCACGTCAACACTCTTAACCACTACTATAAAAACTCCGGAGTTACTCTCTAGAGATTTTCAGCACTCTTTTTGTACTCTCCTTCAACTTTTCTAAACACACTCTGCGGTGTAGATTGGGCTGTTTAATATTTAGGGATAGTGGTTTGAGACCTTCGATCTCTCCTACCTTTGAAGAAAGAATGCCCCACCCTCTTTATCAAAAGGAGGCAATGACTTTAGCAAAGACACGCAATGACCCGGCAAAGTCACATATGATCAGTTTAGATTCTTTAGAACATGAGGCAAAGACCTGGCAAAGTCATACACGTATAGACACTATGGAGTACTCATGTGGGCCTCGAATAAAAAGACGGCAATAGCAAAGACCCGGCAAAGTCGTGCAATCGTTCTGGAGAAGTTGAGAAGAATCTTTAAGCTTGGTTTGGCCTAACAGGTAAAGTGACTTTTTACTATTCCTTTTTTTTTTGTCCTTATTGTCTTTTTTTTTTTTTTTTAGTTTTGCCTTATTCTGACTTATTCTGTATTTTTGAAAAAATTTAAGAGTTTCGGTCAAAATTTTTTACTTTTCCGATTCCTCTCGTCGAGACGGATCAATAGGTCGCAAAAGTTTGACGCAAAACTAAAAAAAAAAAAAAAATGAATAAGGACAAAAAAAGGAATAATAAAAAGTCACTTTACTTATTAGGCCAAACCAAGCCTTACTCGTCTAACAGTCTTTAGGGCCCGTCTGGCTGCGAGAAAAAGGAGGCCGGGTGACATTAGCCCCCTCCCTCTAATCCAGCCCCAATCAACCTTATCCAGCCCCAATCCACCTTAGGCCGGATAAATTACGGACAGCCTATTAAATGTCCATATTTGCTTGGGTCAACTCTCCCTGGTCCAAGTCAATTCATCCCAAACCCTCTACTTCATCATTATCCCCCATTTCAACTACGAGATTAACTACGTACTAATTTAGGTAATTGATTTAAACACTTCCAAATTGATATCCACGTTCTTTTTTTTTTCTTTTAGTGAAAATTTTACACATAAAAATTGCACCAAAAGACAAAAGGAAAAAAAAAAAAAAAAGAATGGATATCACTCCCCCTATTTTATCCCCCTTATTACTAAAATCTTCCAAACCAAATGTACTATTTTATTTCCCTTCATGAATTTCACATCAATATGGGTCCAGCCTCTATAAATCATACCCCCTATTATCTTATCTCCCTTTATTATTTAATCCACCCAAATTTCATCCCACAAACAATCGAGCCATTAGAACCTTAGTTGGCTCTGTCAGACAGCTTATTTTCGTTTCTCTGTGTTATGAAGAAAAACTTAAATGAGCCCTTTTCCTCGCAATTTCTTCACTATTTCTCTTTTACCGATCTCAGATTTAAATAAAACCAACAAATATCTGAACCGAGAATCCGGGGGAGACGCTATGCGGTAGGTGTTGTCAGTTGTGCGCCAGGTTTTGCGGCAAAACTACATCGTTTTGCTCATTTTCTTAGTACATCCAACGGCCTTGTTTGGAGAGTTAAGTGTGGGGTTTAATTTTGGGGTTCAATGTTAGGGGATTTAGGCTATTTGGGGTAGGATACAGTGGATTTAGGCATTTGGATTTTAAGTACTTTGGGTTTAGGCACTTCAGGTTTAGGGGTTAGGCACTTTGTAAAGGTTTTTTCTTCCTCCAAACAAGGCCCTTGAAAGCTTTGAAAGTGTGCACAAAAATCAAGCAATATGACATAGTTTTGCCGCACAACACCTACCGCATAGCACCCACTCCGGATCCCTGAACTGAATAGCCCATTTTGAGCCGTCTTTTTCTACGAGGCAATTACGGGCCGATCATGTTTCTAAGAGAGGACGTGAAAATTGCTCTCTCTCTCTCTCTCTCTCTCTCTCTCTCTCTCTCTCTCTCTCTCTCTCTCTCCTTTTTTTTTTTTTACTTTTAATTTTAATACCTCAAATCCTATGAAAGTGCCTAAACCCTAGGGTACCCTATGAAAATGCCTAAAATCCTAGAGTGCACTATGAAAGTGTCTAAACCACTAAAAACACTATAATAGGAAAGTGCACCCTAAACCCTAGGGTATCCTATGAAAGTGCTTAAACCTAAACTCTAAGGTACCCTATGAAAGTGCCTAAAATTCTAGGGTATCTGTGGATGCTGCCTTTTCGTTTGTGAAAAGTTGTTATCCACGGAGTTTTTGGTTGTGAAAAAGGGCGATCCGGGAAATGAAGAAAAATTTAGAGTCGCCACCCAGGGTTTAATTCTTAGAGAATGTTGGGTACCCGAGAAACCGTTTGGAAAAATAATGACTCTTGTGCCGCTGAAAAAGGGTTTGATCTGCGAAAAATAGAGATTTGGGTTCGGGAGCCAGGTTACCCGCGGGGAAGGTTTTGTTTGAAAAATGCACCCCGCCTGCCCGAAATTTTCCGGTCTTTACTAAATTTTTGTGGGATTATTCTATGAAAATGTTTTATTGAAAACTTTTATAACACATAAACAGTATATCATGAAATAATAAACTTTAAAGGAAATCAATAATGACAATAAGTTGAACAACACAAAATCAAGCATATGAATGCGAGGAAATTAACTAGAAAGGAGAAATAAACGCGAAAACAGAAAATGGAAGGCGGTAAACTGCATTTTAGCCACTGGTTTTAGCCGAAAACAGAGAGTCGGATTTCAGAAAACAGAGCACTCAAGAATGTATTTCCAGTGACACCGTACGGTATCAAAAATCACACTGCACGGTGCCACGGGGGTGCCGTACGGCGCCCCTGTGTAGTGCATTTTTCAAAAAAAATTATCATTTTTATCTGATCGAAACCAGTTTCTATTTTTGTGTAAAAACCAACTTATTTGTTGATAAAAATGGGTTTGGAAAATGGTTTTGATAAAAGAATGTACCTCATCTTAGGGATGGCATCTCGCGACAATGGAAGATGTCACGCGAAACTCACCTGGGAGGTTTAAATTTCGTTTGAAATATCTCCGTTTAGACTCGAGGACGAGCTACAGAGCTCCCCTCATGCCTGATGGAGACCCCTCAGAAGATTGCTATTTCGATTTGGACGCAGATGTATACCTCGAGTATGCTTGATCGTGATGAAAGTATCTGAAAAGGATTGGTTTTGAAAGCTGGGAATGATAGTTATAAGGTTGGATTTTGAAGACGGTTTTTGACAGAATAACGGGGGAGGACGAGTCTTCTTCGAAGGAAATTTTTCTGAGAATTCGTGAATCCGTCCTCGTCGGCCTTCCATTTCACGGCTTATATAGACGAGATTTTGAACTCTTTCATCATTCCGATGATTCCCGTACGCCAGCGAATGTCATAATTTGCGAATATCATCATCGCTTCTGAGCTGCTGGGCGAACCCGGGAATCCTATTGATGGGACAAGGGTGCCGTACGGCGTCAAGGGTATGTCGTACGGTGCACATGGTGACACCGCACGGTGCAAATGGATTTTCAAGCCGTACGGTTATGGGTTTCAGGCCGTAGGGTTCAGGTGGTTTTGGGGGGTTTTTAGTTTATTTGATCTGTCTGACTCAAGCAACTGTTCCGAGGTACATTTCGTGCGCTCTTATCATCATTGGGGGTGCACAAGTTATCAAAATTGGGGTGTCTACAGTATCCTATGAAAGTATCTAAACGACTAAAACCTTATAATAGAAAAAGCACCCTAAAGCTAAATCCCAAAAAAAGAGTGGCTTACCTTAATGGTAATTAAAAAAAAATGACTTACCTTAGTGGTAATTAGACATCTCTTTTCTAGACCTAGAGGTAATAATCTATTTTTCTACCCGCGGGCGATTTTAGTTTTGAAATCAATATACCCGACCAGTTTCTGTTTGGTATAGAAAGGTATCCACACCAAACCCAAATCTAAACCACAACATCCTTAGCACTTCTTATTTACCAAATATAAAGCAAACCTATACAACATCCTTAGCATCACCTTGGGTTTTGGAATTAAGGGTGGGCACTAGCTCGTTGGTCTGCCCGCTCACCTATCTAAGGGTTAAGGATTGAACTTTCGGCCTATCGGAGTGGGCTGAGTTGAACTTTTAACCTGTTGGACAAATGAAATGGCCCAAGAATGATCCTTTAAGTCCAATCCGCTGTTACCCAACCAATAATTACTTGGAACTATAAATTCTTATGTTTTGTGCAATTTAATGGTCCTGCTAGAACTCTGAACTCTGACTAATGATAATGGATTATTGACTTATGCAGTGGCATAGCCAGAAAATCATACCAGTGATGGTACAACTAATCCATAAACGCCAGTATTTTGTAGTGTAAATCTAACATGCCTTGATTATTATTTAAAATGAGCCTCTCTTAACTTACATTTTATTAGCAAATATGCCTCATAGCCTATTTTGGTGTACCCTTTGAATTCCAAGGGGAGGTCAATGGTTCGTGTTAGTTGAGAGGTTTTGAACTTTTTTTAGTAGTTAACACGCTAATTTTTCCACTAACCCCTGGTGATGTATATCGTAGGGAATAAAAAATTGACTTACATTCTATAGTAATATAGTAATTATGAATCTGTAAACATGTGATAGTTTTGAGGTAAAAATTTAGTGAATTGAAGTTTGTTTGCGAGCAATTAGTTATTCGATGGTTCTGGAGTATCGCCACATTGTGCCCTAAAATCCTTCTCCATCACTTCTTTTTCCTTGGCCTTCATCATCACATATTTAGGTAAAACACATATATTTAGTCTTGAGTCCCACATGAATATATACTGGAGAATGATGTTATAACACCACGTAATGGCACCCTCAAAGCAATAATTAATATTTTGTATAAAAAAAGGCGATGTACTGGTGAAATTTCTAATGCATTTTTCTAAAAAAAAAAAACTAGTATGGGCCCAGGCCCACACTGGTCCTATAGTGGCTCTGCCACTGGACTTATGCCTAGGGTCGCAAGCAAACCAAGTTGATCACGAGCAACTCAAGGGTCAGGCCAGCTCACATTTCATGGGTATATTGCACTATTGTTTTACCCCTGCCTTTTTTCATTGGAATTTTCTGCTCCTCTCTCTTTTGTATCCTTTCATATCAAATAAATGATTGTGTGAGACTCACTTCAGGATCTCACACAAATAATGCGAGTCGTTTAATAATTATAAAGTAATTATTTTTGTGGTCTTGTAAAAATCATCTGCATTAGATAAATAAAACAAATGATCTACTCATTAAATTTGTCATTCAGAATTGAAGATCCACTGTGTGGCTCGAAATTTCTGCCAACACCCATAACGTGAAGCAGCAAAATGCAAAATGCAAAAATTGAGCTCCCCAAATGGGCTCTTAGTATTAGATGGTTTTCTAATTCTTGCACACCATGTTTCTAATTTTGTGCTACGCAAGAAAAATTTATGGACCACTGCCATCTACCATTTTCGACCATGTAAACTTGAACGAATTTTGGACTTATAAACATGCGCACGTTATTTCAGCCGGACAATCATGGGCTGATTCGATATCTTTTAAAACTGGACCAAAAATGTCTGTTAGTATTTATTATGGGCCTCCTAAGACTGTTTGGGCCGTATTTTATTTTTTATTGGTGAAAAACTGGAAGATCCCAACATTGGTGGAGACATTACGGGACCAGGGGCATTTATGTCCTAATATGTTATACTGGTGCTTTATTATTTGGAAATTACTAGTACTATCATAACAACTTTGATAATCGCAGTCCGGGGGGCCTGCTGTCCGTGGGGGTCGGCAAGCCCTGCCAACCCCATCCGCGCCGTTCATTTCGCGTATCAACGGCTCGGATTGCATCAAACAATAGACGGCTCGGATACATTTTGGAGAGGTGAGATTTGAGCCATTGATGCACGAAATGAACAGCGCGGATGGGGTTGGCAGGCCCTGCCGACCCCAAGGGACAGCAGAAAGTACACTTTCAAGTGAAGAATAATAGGGTTGGGTTTGCATTAGCCAGAATATGCAATGATGGCGATGGGAGTAGTGCAATTAGTACTGTATGGTTAGTTAAGGCACTTGTACATATATATCGAGAGTTTATGTTCTATGTATAATTGGGTTCGGGTATGGGGCGGATATGGGGATTTGCGGGTTGGGATAACAAAATTCATACCCACTTAATTCATATCCAAGCGGGCTGGTATTCCCTAAATTCCACCATACCCACTACTATTGGGCAAATTTTTGGATAAACCCTGCCTCCTCGGGACGAAGCAAATATCCATCGGATGTTGGGTAAATTGTCATCCCTAGGCGTATATATAAAGAGTCTTGCTAATCTCCATCCATTAGGCGGAGGATAAGATATATGTAATGACAAACAAGTGTGGATACCAATATAGATTTCACGGATATCAATACATTTTTTTCAGATATTGATACACTTTTTTACAGATTATCCTCCACCCTAAGAGCGGAGGTCAACATTTTGCATATAAATGCTTGCATAAAACATGTACCCTTCCGTCCCAAATTGGCTATCTAATACGAAAAACAGTAAAATTTTCAAATCAAAAAATAAAATACTTACGTGCATAATTGGGTTCAGGTATGGGGCAGGTAGGAGATTAGGGGAAAGGATAACAAAATCATACCCACTCCATATCCGAACGGGCCGGTATTCCCTAAATTCCACCATACCCATTACTATTGGGTAAATTTTTGCACAAACCCCGCCTCCACGGGAAGAAGCGGGTATCCATCAGATGTTGGGGAAATTGTCATCCCTAGGTTGGAACTTTTGTTTCGTGTATATAAAGAGTCTTGCTAATCTCCATCCATTAGGCGGAGGATAAGATATATGTAATGACAAACAAGTGTGGATACCAATATAGATTTCACGGATATTAATACATGTTTTTTGGATATTGATACACTTTTTTACAGATTATCCTCCACCCTAAGAGCAGAGGTCAACATTTTGCATATAAATGCTTGCATAAAACATGTACCCTTCCGTCCCAAATTGGTTATCCACTACGAAAAACAGTAAAATTTTCAAATCAAAAAATAAAATACTTGCGCTGCGTAATTTTTTATTTCTTCCAAATTTAAAAACTCATGAAGTACTTTAATTTGGCAGTGTAAAGAAAATAGGAAAAAACTACGCATGGAAGTATTTTATTGTATGATCCAAAAATCACATAATTTTTCCTGGTGAACAAACAATTGGGACAGGGCCAAAAATATTTTGTGGAATGTATTTGTGTAAATGTATGCAGTTGTAGAAGAGTTCTTAAAGGGAATTCATCAGTGACAAAGTGGACAACGAAAGAAACTTTCCTTCTTCAGCTCGAGAGAAAAAGAATCTTTCCTTTTTCATGAAGCATCCATTTTAGTTTCAGGTCGAGCAGGGACCATAATAAATTTTTCTATTTTTAGTACGAGGAAGGGTCTACGTGTATTGATGTTCAAAAATTACCATGGGTATCCACCCTATGCTGTGTTTGGATGACCAAAATCTTGAGTAGGAATAGAAATGTGATTACCGAGAATCAAATTCCTGGGAATTTCCTTGGGTAGGAATAGGAATGTAATTACTAGGAATCAAATTCCTAGGAATTTGATACCTGGAGTAATTTTATTACGGTGTTTGGATTAATTGAGTAATTTACGTAGGAATTTCCTAGGTCGAGTAGGGACCATTTTTTCTCCTTCTGTCTCCCTCTCAATTTTTTTGAAAATTGAAAAATCTAAAAAATTAGGGATGAGTGTCTAATGCTTATGAGACTTTAATATATTTGTATAAAGTATAGATTGATGACTGACTGACATGATATATGCAACACATTACATTTATCCTTCCTATATCCTATATATAAAGAGAGAGTGCACATAAGCAGTGATTTCGTCCAGACGTCCAGTTAATGAACGGTAGAAAAGAAATGATTCAATGCGTCACTCTATGATAGGTGCCGAAAAGTACTCGTTTAGCCCTCTAATTAACACTTTAATAGTCTATTTATAAAGTTACTTGATGAATCATAATGGTTGAATTGTGTTTGTAGGCTTTGGAGAGTGCCGAACAATTAAAAGTGCTAATTGGAGTCGATACGATGCATGGAACACAAAGTAGACGTATAGAGCTTCGCAACGGTCCAAGAAACGCATCATTTCGAGTTTTGATGAAGCCGGAGCGAGTCCGCGAAGTTTTGGCCTACAATCTGGATTTTCCGCCCGGGCGGGAATCAAAGCCGCCCGGGCGGGTTTACCCGAGTCAAGGGCGGATTAGGGCGTTGACCACATTTTTTTAGGTTTTATTATAAATAGGTCATTGCTTTGTACTTTTTGGGGGTTCTAGAATATTTTGAAGCAAGTCTAGAGAGAGATACGTGAGCCGTTCCATGGATTCTTCAAGTTCTTCGTCAAATCAAGCGTTCATCTCTATCTCCATGGCCGGCTAAACACTTTCTAGGGGGAAGATGAAGCCCCGTTCCAAGTAACTTTGTTTATGTGTAGGCCTAGGTTTTCTATTTCAAATCGATTGCTTAACTTAGAACATGTTTTCATTATGATCAGATGGAATCGTTTTAATTCTTTCTATTGGTTGAGTATTTGTGTGTGCACTCTCAAATACCTAGTTAATCGATGGTTTTCTTTGCTTGTGCTTGGGTAACTGAGATGGATTATGCTCGTAAGACGGATCGTGCCACTGGACAGTCCGTGAAAGAGACGGTTTGTGCCAGCAAGACGGTCTGTGCTATGGGATGGTCCATGCCTGTTAACAACTCAATTATCTTCTTGACAAATTGTGATTCGAGTAGAAATCCTAACCTATGCATAACTTAGTTACGTGGTTGAGGTGGATTCGAAACCCTAGATCTTTCTCTCACTAGTTTTTCACCAATTTAATTACTTGTTCTCTTACTTCATTTAGTTTCCAAAAACCAATCACTCAAATCTCTTTTTCTGAATTAAGTTAGAAATTAATCTAAATTAACGTAACTTAGCCAAATTGTCTCCGCGGATCGACACTCGGACTTAGCCACTATTCTTCTGAGTAAGGGTTAATTCCCTGTTTTTATAAATATATTTTTGATACGGTACGACACGGTCACTCTACACAATACAACCCCACCTAATGGGGTCTTCTTCACACGTCCTCGAACTCTTTTTTTTTTTTTCTTTCATCCAAAATTCCTCTTTTCACCATCTTCATCTACATATCCTTTCTCTTCACTTTTATTGAAACCACCCCAAGATTTGAAGACTAAAAAACTGAACTGGTGAAAAAAAGAGAGAATTTCTTTAGGGAACCATTAAAAAAAAGTCCGTGAAAGTGAAAAATAAGAGAAACGAAAAAGAAAGAAAGAAAGAAAAAGTTAAAAGTAAAAGATCAATAATTATTAACGATATTATGAAAGAAAGAATAATATTAAATATCATAATCATAAGAGGTGGCAAACTTCATATCGAAATAAAATCTTGTCATCAGTATTAGGTTGGTATCTTAAAGTGGGTTGGTCGAAATAGAAATCTAGACTTGGTTCACGATATTATGAATCTAATGTACCATGTGAAATCATTGCTTTTATCTCGTTTTTCTTAGAATTATCATTGTATTTATTTCCAACGTTGTGCGCTCAATATCAATTTCCTTTTATTACACTCAATATTTTCAAACATAACTACAAATCAAGCATGCATACACTGAATAATGCTTGTATTGGGTAAAGTACTGGGCACGGGCTTGTGTGCATCACATGCGACCACCTCACTAGTAGATAGATAATAAATTAAGCTAAATTTTATCCTATAAATAGTTTTCTTATACGTTCATGAAGCTAATAAGTAATTCTGGACTAGGTGGAGATTAACGTCATTTGTGGATCTAATTGTGTGTTCATTGTGGTACGTTTATGAAGATAATAAGTAATTCCGAACTAGGTGGAGACCACCATCATTTGTTAGTTCAACTATGCGTCCACTGTGGTAATCTAAACTGTTCATGTTGTAGAACTAACAAAATAATATACCTACAATAAAGATTAACTTGATTGAACAACGACAGGTATACCAAAAGTTTGAATTTCGGCTAATAATATTGGGAGATGAAGTGAAAAAGAGAATCCAGGGGAGGTGCTACACAGCATGTTGTGCGGCACTCGGTGTGGCCTCACCGGTGCCAACCCGACGATTAGAGATGTTCATCGCGTAGAGCTCGTCAAATACTACAATTGTAACGAAGATCAACTCAATCGGATATCGTTAAGTACCTTATCGGAACACAAATTGCTTGAAAAAAAATGGGTTCGATGGTCTTCATCTAGTGTTGCAAGTTATATGTGTTCCAATTTTTTTTCAAGTTATGTGTGTTCCGATGACGCATTTAACAATATCCAATTAGTTGATTTTTGTTACGCTTTTAGTAATAGACAAGCTCGATGCGGTGAACGTCTCTGATCGTCAGACCAAACACCAACGCGGCCGCGCTAAGTGCAACACAGCACGCTACGTAGCACCACTCCATTTCCAGTGAAAAGAATCTGGATATGCAAGTTGTGTAACTTTCTGTTCCGGGGTTTCGCGCCATATGGTCCTCCATCAATAATTGATCACAACGAGCAATAACTCTCGTGACCAAACTCCATAGCTCATCAAACTCATCTCTTTCTCCGATCAAAAGCCAAAAAAAAAACTCATCTCTCTCTCTCTCTCTCTCTCTCTCTCTCTCTGTGAAGTACAGAAAGACGATCGAATCTGTGAATGCTCGACCAGATAGCAAATCTAAACCCCATACCACCTCCAACTCACTCAGATCTGCTCTTCCAACTCTGCCCTTCTTCCTCCCCCAACTCGTTTCCGCTCCAACTCTGCTTTGTGGGGGCCGATCGGGAAAGAAATGGTGCTGGGGATGGCTTGGCTTTGCTCACCGGCGAATACGTCACCGGTCACCGTCCACCCATCTGAGGATCGGGTTGAGATTTGCTATGGTGAGTTCATTTTTCTTTCATTAAAAATGCTTGAGTGCAAGGGCGGAGCTACACCCCGAGCCCCCCAAATTTTTTATTTTGGAGTATATTTTACGTATTTTGTTTAGATATTCTTAAAAAAAAATATGCAATTTCGAAAATAATTATAAAGTAAGAACTATTTTCACTTTGGGAACACTAAATTATGATGAATGACACTGTTCGATATTGATATTGACATTGATATTGCGTTCGTGATAATAAAAATACTCGAGATTAATTTTTTAATTTATGAAAACCATCATATTAAATCCCGAATGGCTAGATTTAGTCTTGAAAAAAATCATAGGTTCTTAATTGATGCTGATATCCATGCTTCAATGGCTTGATAACGAGTCTTATTTCCTACTTTGTTAAGATTAATTTTTCCTGCTTCTTAATTTTTGTCCAAAGTGGATATGCTTTTCTTGTCTAATTAGGTTCTTAATATACGTCAATACCTGTAGCTGTATTAATAAGCACATACAGGGAAATTGTAAAACATGTATGTACGGGTGTTCCACTAACAAAAACAATTTTTTCCAAAAATCAAAACAGATCATTTTCTCATAATACATCACATAAAAAACCATAAAAAGCCAGTTTATTCTAAATACACCCTTAGCGGAACACCTAGTGTTGTCCTCTTATATATGAACCCTTATCCTATCAATCTTATTTCTGTTGACATGACTTGTTCTCTGTCTAGGTCACTTGCCTATATCTATATTTAGGGGACTGAACCTTTTCATCCATCTTCTATCTGCAGTTTACTTGCACTGTTATGTTTCACCCAGGGCTAGCCCAAAGTATTTGGGTGCCCTAGGCCCAATTGTTAATTAGTGGTGCCCTTAATAGTTTTACAATTACAATAATAGTGGAATAATTTGTCTGTATAATTATTTTAGTCCATGTTGAACAATAAACATGCTTTTGTTCCAGCGGCATAGAAATCTCCTTTGGTTGTCCTTGACACGTGTTCAATACTTGACAGCTCCAAATAAACACTTAAAAACAATTAAAAAAGAAAGTGTTGTGATAGGATTCGAACTCAGGCAAAAAGAGTGGAATACATTCACCGTACCATTAGACCAAGAGTAGCATATCTACATATGTTGTGGAAAAACTAATATTTATAACTATTCCTGACTGGTGTCCCTTTTTTTGACCCAAAATCCGAGGCCCCAAGGCTCAGGCCTCTTGGGCCTTGTCCTAGGGCCGGTCTGGACTTTCACCAATTCTTTTTTATTGGGTGACAACTACTCTTCATAACCATACATCAAATCTGCTTTTTCCATGTGGGTAACCATCATCGATCTTCTAATCCTTTTCGATAAGTTGTATTTTTGTTTTATGTGAGGTCCATGTGAAATCAACTTTACCATGAGACCATGATGAACTCCATGTAATTAAAAGGCAAGATTGCTAACAATAGCTTCTCTTGTTAATAATTGAATTTCTCACAGAGTTTGACCTAGCAGACATTCTTAATAACTTTGACACTTCATTTATAAGCACGGGTAACAAGTTTGTGGGATCCACATGGGCGTGCGTGATGAAGAATTTTGAAATTTTATCTTTTATTGATTCCTGGAAATAATAATTCAAGGATTGAGTGATGTTTTAGCTTGAATTTGTGGAGTTGGTGAATGAGCTTATGTTGTGTTGAACCTTGGGGCAGTTGGGTTTAGTGTCGTATCATGTGACATGCCTTTAGTTGTGACCAAAATTTATTAGCACTCCCAACGAGTGGTACATTGCACCAGACTAAAAAAGAGTTCATTATGTTCTCTTTGATTGTAAACGGAAGGTCCATTAGTCCACAGTGAAGGTTTTGGACTCTAAAAAGAATTAGTTTTTGGCCTTTTGCCTTCAACAATAAAAGCCCTTTAGATTCATTGAAACTATAAACTACATAACTTGGGCCATTGATTTCAAATTCTGGGTATCAACTTCTAATCTTCTATCGCTATTTCTTTGACAAAAACTAATTAGGGAAAACTGTTTCATGCTTTAAAAAAAAAATTAGTGTTTGCAAATCTTATGGTTCATGTCTCAAGCAGTGATTTTCTTGCTAGTTACAGATGGATGTGTATGGGATGTGCATATGGTTCATGTCTTAAGCAGTGATTTTCTAAAAGAATATGGTACTAATTTTCATGAACATATGATTTCGGATGTACGCCAGATTCAGCGGTCCATCAATATGGTCCAATCTGCATCCGAATGCCTGTGAGTATTCGATCTCTAACTTAAGTGACGAAGCAAGGATTTTAGTTAGGTGGGAGCAACTTTTGTATACAAATTCGACAATATTTCAGTAAAATCAAAATTGAGTAGTTAATTCTTTAAAAAATTATATAACAAAAAAGGTTATAGATTGTGTGCTGTAGAAATGTACTAGTAAAATTGCAGTAGCTTCCCTAGCTGTTAAACTCAATTTCATAGACATGTAGTGGCTTAGATCGGTTGGATGTCCTTAACTATCAAAACTGGACTTTGGGTCCCTATAGTGCCCCAGGGCACTCTATTAACTAGTCTTTTTTTGGCTAAGTTATTAACTAGTCGTATATACACAACTTTCTATATGTTAGTGTGAATAATGTAACCAAACAAACCGAAAATACGTAAGATGTCACAATTGTTTTCAGCGAATTCTATATTTTGGGCCAAGCAAAATTAAACAGGCATATAAATACACTAGTATTTATTGTAGTAAATTGTGTAGCGAATAGGTTCGAACATATCTTTTTGGACATATGTTCACAGATACTTTTTTCTCACGCTATTTTCCTAATTTTCGTCATTAAACGTGTGCATTTAATTTGTTTTGGGCTAATCTATTAGTGTTGTGAATTACCTAGATTGATGAGTGTTCATAGTAGAAGACTATAGTGCCTTGATGCACTACAAGGACCCAAAATCCAGTTTTGATAGTTCCGGACATTCAACTGATCTAACCACAACTGTCCATGAAAATGAGTTTAACAGTCAGGGAAGCTATCACATTTATACTAGTACATTTCTACAGTACACAATTTATACGCTTTTTTGTGATATAATTTTTTGAAGAATTAACTATTGACTTTTGATTTTACTAAAATATTATTGGATTTGTTTACAATTGTTGCTCCCACCTGACTAAAAATCCTAGCTTCATCACTTAAGTTAGAGATCAAGTACTCATAGGCATTTGGATGCAGATTGGACCATATTGATTAACCCCTGAATCTAGCACACATCGGAATCATATGTTCATGAAAATTAGTACCATAAAAGATGGCAAGCTCAAAGTCAGCAATCGATGGTTCGCTTCTCAACACTGTGAGTATTGGATCTCTCTCTCTCTCTCTCTCGTTTAGCAGTGACTTTGCGCTTGCCATATTTTACGTGGGCGGCCATAGGGTGGTCACTTGAACACCCTAAAAAAAAATTCATTTAGAATACAGTAATATTTTAAATTTTGTACTCCCTCCGTCCCATTTTAAATATCCACCTTTCTATTTTGGGATGTCCCAAAATAAGTGTCCATTTTCTATAAATAATCATCAAAACATACCAAACTTTCAATTCTACCCCTAAAAAGTACTCATTGATTTGACAGTTTTTTATATTCATATCATTCTTAAATTGGCAATATCTTTCAACATATAATATTTTTCATGATTTTGAAAATTTTGTATAATAGAATTAATTGAAGTCTATCAAACAAGATCCATATGATATATTTTTTGAGATCTATATTGATGGATATAAACAATCTAAATACATTTAATTGACTTCACAGTTTTTAAGGTTACTTTTGGAAATTTAGAGCAAAAATTTAAACTTCTTAAAAAGCTCGATTTCCCGTAGAGGACATTTAAATTAGGACGGAGGGAGTATTAGTTTATCGTGAACACTCATCTCAAAAAATTAGCCCACAAATCAATCCAATGTAACAACCTAATTAAAGCCCATTAGCTTCTCCATAGATGGTCAATTGAACACTCTTTAAGTTTTTCATTTCTTATATTACATGTAGAAAATATAGCTTGGGTTTTTCTTTGAACACTTAGTCCTGTACTATGAACGCCCATCAATCTAGCTAATTCACAATACTAATACATTAGCCCAAAATAAATTAAATTCACATGTTTAGTGACAAAAATTAGGAAAATATCGAGAGAGAAAAGTATCTGTGAACATATATCCAAAAAGATCTGTGCGAACCCATTCGATACACAATTTCCTACAATAAATACTAGTGTATTTATGTGCCTGTTTAATTTTGTTTGGCCCAAAATATAGAATTCGCCAAAAACAATTGTGACATCTTATGTATTTTCAGTTTGTTTGGTCACATTATTCACACTAATGTATGGAAATTTGTGTATATATGACTAGTTGATGAAAAAGATTAGTTAATAAAGTAAGTAGAGTTAAGGTAATCCTTGAACACCCTATTAAAATTTCTTGGAGCCGCCACTAATTTTTTATACTAATTTCCATGAACACATGATTCAAATGTGCCGGATTAAGGGCTCGGTCTACATGGGCCTCCCAATTCCAATGACTCTTAGAATCATACTAAAAAATGTTAGGCGCATGACATTTGGGTACGGCTATAACAAATGTATTTTTATAATTTTGAGCAATGTATAACACGTACCAATTACACTTCAAACAAAGGAAATACCAAAATGACTTGGGCACTTAAGAATGCAACATCAAATAATATTTGAACACCAACCTTAAAGTGCAAATCATATCTTAAAGCAATTATAGGAATTGCGATGGCCATACTTTTGGGAAGTAATTATTGGAGTTAAAAGTGTATTAGGAGTTAGTTGAGTAGTTAGTTAAGGACTAATATAGTGAGTTTTTTGAGAGAGCAGTCGGTCGGTTAGTTGGAATCTTTTCTCCTTGGTCTCTCTCTTTGTATCTGCTTCCCATATAATTCCCTCCTTCAATTGTATCCTCCAACCTGTGATCCAATTTACCATTAATAAAGCCGTAGTCGAGTGCTTGAGTTTATCAACCTATGACCAAAATCATTTTTAGGCGATGCTCAATAAACCTATGACCACAATCAACCTGTGATCCAATTTACCCCGTAGTTACGGACGCGAGTACGCCAGGATTTTAGAGGTACCCGTGCTTTATTGGTCATCATTTTTAGGCGATGCTCAATAACTCTCACATAGCTTCATTTTATAACTCGTCAATTTTATTCCTCTATAATAGTTGCAACTTTGTTTTAATACTACAAGAAAACGCGGATGTCGTCACCGATGACCGGGAGCCCAGCCTGGGGGTCCTCTAGTGGATGCAAAATATGTTTTTGAATTTGCCTAGCAGTTCTAGAAAAGAAGTGGGTAAAGATTTATGAGTGGAAGATATCGTTGTTCAAAGTGCAACAATGAAATTGAGTCCGTCGAAATTCCACAAAACTAATGAGAGATGATACATGTGGATTCACGGAATCAACAATCACTGGATGCCCCAAAAGGGAATCAACCTAGAGGACGACCTCAGATAGTAATTACTATGGAGGATTTGTTGAGATACAAAGGCTACACGTTAAAGGCTGCTACAAAGAACCTCCGTGGTACGCGCACAATTTTAGAAATTACAGATATAAAAAGAGGTCTCTACAAATTACAATTTTGTAATTTGTAGAGATCGCCGTTTTTGAGAACCTCCGTGGGGATATGGAGGATTTCAAAAATGTATTGTAATTTGTAGAGATCTCTTTTTATATTTGTAATTTCTGAAATTGTACGCGTACCACGGAGGTTCTTTGTAGCAGCCTTTAACGTGTAGCCTTTGTATCTCAACAAATCCTCCATAGTAATTACTATCTGAGGTTGTCCTCTGGGTTGATTCCCTTTTGGGGCATCCAGTGTTGATTCCATGAATCCACATGCATCATTTTGCAGAATTTCAACGGACTCAATTCCATTGTTGTCACTTTGATCATCGATAGCTTCCATTGATAAATCTTTACCCACTTCTTTTTCAGAACTGCTGGGCAAATACAAAAACAAATTTTGCATCCACTCGAGGAACTCGAACTGGGCTCATGGTCATCGGTGATGGCATCCGCATTATTTTGTAGTATTAAAGCAAAGTTATAATTATTATAGAGGTATTAAATTGTTGAGTTATACAATGAAGCTATGTGAAAGAGTTATTAAGCATAGCCTAAAAATGATGGAAGCAGGGGCCCTGTAGTGAGATCTCAGTCGTCCATTCTTGTTTTAGACGGTCCGGATTTTTAATAAACTACTTGCGCAAATAAATAGACTATTTGTGCAAATAGATTAGTGAAAATCCGGACCGTTCAAAACACTTTGAACGGCCAAGATTCACTCACTACACCCTGTAGTGAGATTCACTCACTACAGGGCCCCCGGTTCCAAAAAGGATGACCAATAAAGCATGGGTACCTCTAAAATCTCAGCGTATTCGTATCTGTAACTACCGGGTACCTTTACTCTGCATGGTACTTCTGAATCCTTACCACTTACACAAACCATGTACCGAAACTTCTCTTTTAATTTTGCCGTATTCCGGATGTACCCCAATATATGTCAATCCGTACCCAACATAGAGATGAAACTAAGTTAATATGACTTCTTTTTTTTATGCTTAGCATGATTGTGGTCAAGAGATGCTCATATCATCTAAAGGAATGATGTTACCGTAAGTTAAAAGCATTAGGAGAGGAACATCAAACTCCCCTGAAAAAACATGAGAGAGAGAGAGAATGCGAGGGGTGCTTCCTTTTCTTGGAATACCCTGAGGAATCCACTCTCTCAACTCTTGAGAGAGAGAATGCAATGGGTTGTTTGGTTATGATTGTGGCTTTTCATAATATTGGAGAGAAATGCAGCTCTTTCTCAATGAACTAGATTATCTCCATAATGATGCGTATGAGAGCCCAAAAATATATAAGGTTAGGTCTAAAGCTTTTCACGATAAAAATGTCCATAGGAAGTCCTTTGAGCCCAATCGAAAAGTGTGGCTCTTCAATTCGCTTTTGCAATTGTTTCCGCAAGTTAAAGTCGAGGTGGGATGGGCCTTATATTATTACACGTGTTTTCCCCCATGGGGCAATTGAAATTCGAATCCATGTGATGACCGAATGTTTAAAGCCATATGTAGAAGGTGTTTGTAAGGAGGGTGTTGTTGAGTCCATCCACTTGGAAGACCCAATGTGCCCTAATACTTAAAATTGGCCAAAAGTCTAGGAGACTTTTAAGTTGCTCCATTGCCATTGGCTTAAGGATTTTTTGGTTTTGTCTTTATTCACTTTTCTTTTTGCGTGCGTTAGTTTTGAGTCAATATTTTGGTCATTATGGACCGTCTTAAGCGAGGATTCAGAAAAATTAAAAAAAATTATGAGAAATATTTTTGAAAAATATATACAAGAAAAGTATGACGCGAAACTAAAAAACACAAATTTTTTTTTTGAATAAAGACAACAAAGAATCCTTAAACCAATGACAGTTGAATAGAATCTAAATAGAATCCAGTGTTCCCCGTGCCCCAACTGCAACAAGAGTCAGTTGCTGAACCAGAATCACTTGCTGATTCAGAATCACTTTCAACCGTTGATGTCTAAAGAAAGAAAACAAAAAATGCAAGAATCACCAATCTCTACCACCATTGCAAATAACCCACCACCACAGCCCAAAAATCCCTACCAAATCACCTCCGCGACGAACCACCCACCACCATTGCCCAAACCACCAAATGGCTACCTATCACCACCAGCCATCACCATACCACCATCCTGATTGCCGCAAACCCTAACCTCAATTTCAGAACCCAAAAATCCAATTTCAGAACCCAAAAATCCAATTTCAGAACCCAAACCCCAAATTCAATTCAGAATCAATGGGGGTTGAACACTTGCCTTTAATTTTAATCAGAGATTGGAAACCACAAGCTCCCGTCCAATGTCGCCGTCACCAATCATCACCTCAGCCGCCACACTGAAATCACAGAGAAAGGGGGGTGGATTTTTGAAATCCCAAATCGCAGAAAGGTGAGAGAGAGAGAGAGAGAGAGAGAGAGAGAGAGACCGGGGGGGTTTGGCGGGATCAATTGGGGCAGCATGGAAATTTTACCAGGGGGATAAGGGGGTTTTAATAAATAACACCCCTCCACCCTCACTAGTTAGTCCGGGTGTTGAATAACACCCATATTGGTGGGACCAGTGTGAGTTATACCCCCAACTCTTATACCCCCATCAAGACCCCTACCAAACGAGCCCTTATTTTCTATATTTTGTGTTGTGGAACTAACAAGTGCAGGTTGATGTAGTTCAAGTTGGGGTGCTTTTTCCCCTTATCTTGGTTATGCTTGTCGTACCCATTTCCGAGGTGATCTCTTTCCTTCTTTTTTACTATACTTGCCTTATTCTATTTATATGATCACCAATAAGGGCATTATCTAGTTCTAGATGGGGATGGGAAACCCTTCGGATTTTTTGAGTCTTTAGAGTCTTGTTTTCTTAAAAAAAAAAGAAAATTTGAAAATTAAGAAATAGTTGGATCCCCTTTGCATGAATGTGGAATTTATTGAGATTGACTTCCAATAGCTTAAGTAGGGGTATGTTGCTTTATTGCTTGGATATTTTGTGGCACAGTAGTTATTTTTTATAGCCTTTCATGAGAATTTATCATGGCACTTACTTTTAGCACCTCTTGCACTTCACATTCATTGGGCCTTGGTCGTTTAGTGAGTTGCACTTTAATTGTTCTTGATGGCTTTAGTAGAGACTTATGCCCCTGTGAGTTTAGAGCCTTATCTTTTCTTGGAGTGGTGTCAAATAAACTCTTTGTTTGTCATGAAAAGAGTCAAGTCGTTGCTGGTCTCATTATTTTTTTTTTGTTGCCAAGTGATGGAACATATTGCTTGTTACTTATCTCTTGGGTTTGCTATGAAAATTCATGGTTGTGTTGCCCCTAGGAGAGGATAATAGGCCACTTTTGATATATTGAGCTGGTTCGTTTCTTTGTAATCAAACACTTGACCCCTTGCAAGCCATTTGTGCCTCTTGTATGATGCCTTTTTCTTGTTGAGCTTCACCCACTATATTGTGTTTTGAGGATGGCAAAACAACCATGTGACAAGATTTTTTGAGGAAAAAAGGGGTGGGTGTAGTTGAGAATAATTTTGATTAGTTGGCGAAAAAAGAATTGAAATGAACAGCTGAAAAAGTAAAAGTTGAAAAAGAGAAAGAAAGAAAGAAAGAAAGAAAGACAGAGGGAAGACACCATAGCACTTGTTGAACGAGCCAATATTTGTTCTTAATTTGGGTTTGTGTTCAAGGGGAGGAAAGAGAGATGTCGTACAATTGATGAAAAGAGGGCGCCCCGCCGCCCATAGTTATTAAATTAGCCCTATGTTAGTTGTTTGCCTATTCTCAAGCACTTGTATTTTTTACCCTAACCTTGATACATTTTCCCTTACCTAACGCTATAACCGGAATGAAAGTGCTATTTGATCCTAGGGGAGATGGAAAGAGGGTTTCCTACACTTGGTGATCCTTTCATGTGATCACGTGTCCACATTATTAAGCGTTCTTATTGAGTCATTGCATGGGTAATACTTTGATTTTCTATTTCATAACTTCCACCCTCATGTATTGAGAGTTCATTATATGTACCTTGTTTTGAGTGTTTTCATTTGTTGAGTGCATAACAAGGTGAGATTTGAAGTCAAGACTTGGTTCAGAGAGAGTTTTACATTGTTTCTCACTTTTTGATCGAGGCCCTTGTTCACACAAGCTAAGTTTAGGTGCCATGGTTTATTTTCATGACTTGAGATCGTCTAGAACTGTTTGTGCCCGTTATATCTTTGCGATGACTTCATACTCTTTGTTTGAGACATTAGTGTGTCATCTTGCAGGTTTCTAAGTTTGATGGGAAATAATTCAGAGTGTTTTGTAGGTGGTCATTGTTGAAATCCCTCACGAGACTTCACTCGTTATACTGGGGCCGCCCTGGGGTTTAAAAGACATCCATCGTTTGTTATCATCATCATCATCATCATCATCATCATTATTAATGTGTGTATATATATATCAAAAAACTTCCAATCCAAACTCCTGGATTTTAAAACGTCTGGACCTCCACCTTCCCAATTTTTTTTTGAAAATCCGAACCGTTAGATGTGTTTCAAACGTGATTTTAAGGTCCAACGCGAAGATTTGGCAAAAAAAAAAATACCCGGAAGGGCTTGATCGGGGCAGTTTTTCACAAAACACATCTAACGGTTCGGATTTTCAAAAAAAAATTGGGAAGGTGGAGGTCCGGACGTTAGGTCCGTAAATAGGGGTTTGGATAGGAAGGGGTTCCGTGTATATATATATATATATATATATATATATATATATATATATATATATATATATATATATATATTAGTCTTATTTTATTTGCTAGAGACTAGCAAATTGTAAGTTGGGGGTTGTCATAGGGGCGTAAATGTGCCCATTGAGCATGTGGACGTGTTTGGTACTTGTTCAAACAAGCACAATAGGCTCGATTTTTTCCTTTCTTTAAACAACAATATGATTAACTTTTTCATACCAAAATAATGGTAATGTCATTAATTGGAGGCTTGGAGGCTGAAGCTTGTTTGCCGATAGTTACTATCTTCTTATTAATTGGTTTTTCTTGGCTCCGGAGATTGAAGAAGCGTGTGAGATTGTGCTAAGGGCATCAAGAAGTGGGGTACTAGAGTCCAACTTCAGGTTGCTGTTTGATAATGATTTCCAACCATCAGGAGATGAAGGGACCCTGTTGAAGGGACAGCTAGGTACAATAGTGTGCAA
Organism: Vaccinium darrowii; assembly: GCA_020921065.1. Taxonomy (NCBI): domain Eukaryota; kingdom Viridiplantae; phylum Streptophyta; class Magnoliopsida; order Ericales; family Ericaceae; genus Vaccinium; species Vaccinium darrowii. Next base: position 35,179,777 of record CM037160.1, read on the forward strand.
CCCCCACCAAGTTTTCCCCAACTTATGACTTGGATGCAATGCCTGAAGACGTCAAAAGCACCATTTGGAAGAAGACCATAATTATTTTGAAGTTTCGAGTCATAATTGGGAAGGATATCAGATGGACTATTTGAATCCCGCAGAGGGACAAATGGCACTGGACAGGTTCTTTACAAATGATCGGATATTGTTTTTTTGTTATATGTTTACAGGTTTTAAGCATGTCATAGTGACGATTGATATTGGTAATGTCATAGATTCCGTAAATTAGGGAGGCTGTGGGAGATGACATCCAGGATGATGAGCAAGTGGCCTCTTCTCCACGACTTAATGGACTGGTCTGTTCAGTTTCAGTTATTGTATATGCATGCCGTCGAGTTCCAATTTAGTGATCGTCACCTTACAGTTGGGTAAGCCAGTTTCGGTTCTTGCATTCTTTCTGATGCAGTTTAATTTTCAGCAAGTTCTTATTTGACATTAATAAGGTGTTCAGTTCGTTTTCATTTTCTCTCAGTGCAATTGATTTTCTGAGTTGTGGAAAATGAACGGGGAGCTGACATGAAAGCTTTGCACTGATTGAATTTCAGTTAAGAACAATGCTGAAAACGCAGTTCATGTGTTGTTGTGAGCATACAAAAATGACCTAGTTTGTGTTATTGAGGTTTGATTTCATTTGAACAGGTTTTAGTTTGCTTTAGTAATCCATGTCCATAAGAAATAAAGCATGCGTTTCCTGGGTTCGGGGACCCTGCTTTTCTCCCTGCTTTTTGCCCAAAACGACTTCGTTTTGCTCATTTTTTTGGTTCACCTCCAAAGCTTCCAAGAGTCCTATTTGGAGAGTTAATTCCTAAAAGTGCCTAAACCCTAATTAAACCCAATGCCTAAACTCAAAATGATGTCCTTTTGGAAAAAAGCAAGGGCCCAGATTCGCGTTTCCTAGTCTTACGAAAACCAAGCGTGTTGTTAGAGTTGATAAACTTCGCCCTATTGGAGAAGCCGTTGGCTACATTGTTGCTTGGCTATCTTATGATGTGTACTATAATAAAATCTTAAATTCACACACCAGCATCTCATTCTTGTATACCTTCTTTTTCATGTGTTTGTCGAGGACTAAAGTGTGCGACAATTGAGAAGATGCAATGATTTGGTTTCAACTTATGTCGCATTGTTTTGCTAACGTAAAGTTCAAGACTAGTGTTCCTCAATCAGAGTTTTCACCAACCAAAGAGAAAAAATGAGTTGTGGCTAATTTGTCAATTCGAAAATTTCGTGAGTAGGGGGAAAACCCCAAACTGTGGTAAATATAATTAGAAAATTGTGATAACGTTTTTTTTTTGTTTTATCCAAAAAAAAAAATTTGTGATAAGGCCTCATTAAATTAGAAAAAGTGAAAAAGAAAAGATAACAAAGCCCCAACACAATTAGAATAGCATGCTCTATTTTGAGGGGGAATAAAATAGCATGCTCTTTCGAGGATGAGCTGATTTCCACAAGATAAAACAAGCAACATTCCACTTTCAAGGAGCATTTGGTAGGAAAATTACTGCCCGTCAGTTAAATTTTTTTTTTTACTTCAAATTGAAATCTTTCTAACAAGTAATAGAACCAGCATTCATGCATACGACATATTAAAATCTTTCTTTATACGTTGGGGACAAAATTGAGACGCGGTCAATACTTTGGAGACTAAAAAGGTTGATAAGCCCACGGGGGAAAGTTAAATGTTAAAATTACTTCAAACAATTTTTCTTACTCTCTGAGACAACTACTCCAATGTTTACAAAGTGCCTTAAGGCATTTCACGCGTAATAGAGGAATTCCACGTGTATTTCATTCTAAATTTGAAATACTTAATACGCTTGAACGGTGAATGTCCTACTACATACCTCAGACACGGATCTCATACCCTTAGCCAAGACATCGTGAATAACTGGTACCTCTCCCTATGTTTAAAGAGGGCCGGCCCTGGGCTAAGGCCTAATAGGCCAGCGTCTTAGGCCCCAAAAAATAATGCAAAAACAGAGCCTCCTATTATTTTTTAGTACCATGTATGTAAGCCCTTTTTTTTTTTATAGAGGCCCATTTTAAAACCTAAACAACCAATTTACACTTAATGATCAAGGGCCCAATAGGCCCAATCTGAGATTCTTATTAATTGCATCAGCATCACACAACAAAAAGGATTAGGAAAAAAAAAAACTCCAAAAATGAAAAAAAGAAACGGGAGAAAATTTTTGCCGCTTGTAAATACCAAAACACTCTCTGAACCTTGTTATCTCAGAAGTTCTCACCGAGTAATACTAATACCAAACCCTCACTTTTGAACTAATTTTTTCTCCTGATTCGTAAATTACAAATGTATTCTTTCTCGGTATTCACCATCAGTGTGTCATGTGTGTCTATATAGTACATATGTCCCAAATTAATTAGTCTATTTTCAGTCTGACTACTTGCTTTAATATAATGCATACTTTATTTGAATGTTTATTTGTGCGTGCTATGCTTTTGATTTCTTAGTGTGTTTGGTTTGCTGAAAATAATGCTTTAAAGCATGCTTGCTATATGATAGAATGAATCGCAAAATTTTTCCCATGTTAAATACATGCTTGTAGGTGTTATTAACTTTTTATTAATTTAGTTTCGCTAGTATTTTTAAGGGCCTTTATTTTCAAACTTCGTCTTAAGCCCCTGAAATGCCAGGGTTGGCCCTGTGTTTAAAGATTGGGAACATGTCTAATTCTAAAGCGAACTCATTGATCATAGATTGAACCAATACAACTTCGAATCAACATGAAGTTTGGGAGGTAAAAACAACACAAATTCTTTTTTTTTTCTTTGAACTGATGAAAATTAACACAAATTCTTATTGAACACGTGAATCCATGGAATATAAAGGCTGGCTAAAACATATATCAGTTCTCAATTTATGGGGCTAATTTGAAGAGTGCGGGTAATTGATTCTCGAGGTCTGTCTCATTCTTGTACTAGTATACACATCGTGCTTGTAATGATCTAGCGTTGCGAAGCCTCTTTTCCTTGGATAGTATTTCTGCCAACCTACAGAGATCAATAAAAACATGTATCAAATAAGGGTATAAATAAGTGATTTCTTAAACTAGAAAAAGAATCAGATTTTACTAGAATAGTTAGCTTTTTAAACCTTATGAGGGCCTCTTCGTTAGTGCCCTAGTTAGAAGGTTCATATATTCCAGTCTCTAAGCTCACCCTCGAAACTAGCTTCCTCAGTAATATCTCACCAACTATCACTAGTTCCCTTAAATTCTATGAAGTTGCAATATCAACAAAAGCTATTTTGCCACTTATCGTGTCATCCTACCGGTTTTTGCGTGTGTAGCCCAAAGAAAATAGAAAAGAACCAATAATACCACTAAACATTTTTCTTGTACATTTTCTATACATTATGTATGGTAGTATACCTGTATTCGTACGTAATTGTTTTCTGAGTGAAGGGCTTGAAAAGCTGTAGAAAGGTAAATATCAACCATATCACTGCTGGATTGAGTAAATGTATCCACTAAGAGACTTGAACCACTATTAGTTAGCCATCTACAGAGTCTCCATTTCGCTGCCTCTTCTGCATCATATTTCTCTTCAGTTTTTGCAGAACCAGTTCCTAGTGATAAAACCAAAAAACGTCCATATCCTGCTGGTTGTATGGGGAAGAAGTCACTATTCCCACGGGATATCTCCTTGGTGACTTCGCCAATCACTACTAAAGTCTAGAACAAGTAAAATGAAGAAAGAAAGAATTGGGAGATGTTTGAATTCAAGAAAGGATATAAGTACCAGATTATTAGCAGCTACTCCACCATCAATGAGGTTGAATTCCCTTGATCTCCCCGAGTTGTCTTTGGTTTCGAAATAATGTGTCGGGAGATACGTTGGCGCAGCAGAGGTGGCGATGCATATATCAGATAGTAAGGCATCCAGGCTTGGGTTTTTCTTCACTTAAATCAACCAAAGACATGGTAAGCTCGATATAGAATTCAGCATTGATAGAAATACAATTCGTTTTGACATCTCAAGTAGAAACCTCGTAGCTAGAGAAAATGGTTGGCTGGAGTCACTTGATGTCGAAAGTAGGCACCACAATCTTAGTCAATGTTTGGTGCAACCATATGTTTCCCAGCTTTTCCTTGACAATTTGGTGCAGATACTTGCCATCATATTTTGCTCCTGAGAGTTCTTTGTAACATTAGCAAATATGGATCTGTTGCACAAGGGACAGCAGCCAGTATGTTAGCAAATGTGATCAAAGAGTATACAAAATCCACAGTTAGGAATTGTATCTAATAGAATCAAAGTAATCAATCACCTGTTCTGAGGGAAGATTTTGGGGCAGTGATCAAGGTAGAAAGCCTCGATATCTTTAGCAGCAAACAATGGGCAGTTGTTTTCATTAGGTGCAGTGAGCATGGCGGTCACGAGACCACCTGTGCTTGTCCCTGCAACCACGTCGAAATAGTCAGCAATTCTTGCTTCCTCGCTATCTAGTTTCTGCACAAAGCCAGAAACACAGCTTCACTCAGAACTTGTTAAATACTAATAACAGTTAACCACAGAACAGAATGTACAATCTAAGTGTCTGAGGCTTAATTTGTCAAGCGAACAAAATGTACTGTCTCAGTGTGGAGTTCTTCAAAACGATATCGGCGTTCGATCATACATAATTTGAAAAGCATTGAGAAAAAAATGACTATAATTTTAATAGAAATAGAGAACGCGGGTATAATGACCGACGGCGACTAGTTTAACAAAAATATGAAATCAAAGCACGAAAAAAATAGACATATAACACTTTTTTTTGGTCAGTGATTACCAATATTACCATAGAAGACAGAAACCGGGAGAGTAAAATATATTTTGAATTTGAGGCTTTCTTATATTAATGGCCTACATTTATTTGGGCCCTATTCTTTCAACTACACTCTATTTTAAGTGGTGAAACAGAACTAAACACAAGAAAATTTCACTTAATAAATACAATTAGTAGTAGATAATAGTATACCTGGAGTTGGGCTTCAAGGAAATTGAGCATAATGCTAGGACTGATCCCTCTAATGCCACCACCATCAATGGAGAGGATTGTGATTATCTCCCCATAAGCTAAAGGCCTGATTTGAAACAAATTTGTTGGCATGACAAATTTTTAGTAGAAAACAAATTTTCAGTACAATTAGTAGATAATTATTTGAAAATTTGTTATTCCAACAAATTTGTTTCAACATAGGCCTTCAGCTCATGGGGAGATAATCCCAATCCTCTCCATTGATGTTGGCGGCATTAGAGGGATCATTCCTACCATTATGTTCAATTTCCTCAAAGCCCAACTCTAGGTATACTATTAACTACTAATTGTGTTTATTAAGTGAAATTTTCTTGTGCTTAGTGCTGTTTCACCACTTAAAATAGAGTGTAGTTGAAAGAATAGGGCCCAAATACAAGTAGGCCATTAATATGAGAAAGCCCCAAATTCAAAATCAATTTTACTCTCACTGTTTCTACCTTCTATGGTAATATTGGTAATCATTGACCAAAAAAAGTGTTATATGTCTGTTATTTGCGTGCTTCGATTTCATCTTTTTGTTAAACTCGTCACCCTCGGTCATTCTACCCGCGTTCTAAATTTTTATTAAAATTATAGTCTTTTTTTTCTCAATACTTTTCAAATTATGTATGATCGAACAACTACATCGTTTTGAAAAGCTCCACACTCAGACAGTACGTTCTGTTCACTTGACAAATTAAGCCTCAAACACTCAAACAATACATTTTGTTCAGTGGTTAATTCATTAATTGTTACTAGTTTTTAACAAGTTCTGAATGAAGTTGTGTTTCCAGCTTTGTGCATAAACTAGACTGCGAGGAAGCAAGAATTGTGAACTATTTCGACATGGTTGCAGGGACAAGTACAGGTGGTCTTGTGACTGCCATGCTCACTGCACCTAATGAAAACAACCGCCCATTGTTTGCTGCTAAAGATATGGAAGCTTTCTACCTTGATCAGTACCCCAAATTCTTCCCTCGAAACAGGTGATTGATTACTTTGATTCTATTAGATACAATTCCTAACTGTTGATTTTGTATAATCATTGATCACATTTGCTAACATACTAGCTGCTGTCCCTTGTGCAACAGATCCATATTTGCTGATGTTACAAAGAACTCTCAGGACTAAAATATGATGGTAAGTATCTGCACCCAATTGTCAAGGAAAAGCTGGGAAACATACGGTTGCTGCTTGCGTCCTTGGATTGTATATCAAATGATTTCCCCAAGCGTAGGGTTTAGGTGTCGCGAAGCATGATAACCGGAAGTCCGGGTCGAGTCCTCAGAGACCGAATGTGCAGCACGTGAGTGTTGATTCGCGAATGTTGGTTTTAGCCTTAAAGCGGCAAACTTGGCTTTGTAGTTTGGGGGTGGAATTCACTTAACTTCGTGAATGACTCGGAAGATTAAAAAGACTAATTAAAACAAGGCTAAGTCAAGGGGTTCACAACACCCATGCCTTAGGCCGATTCGTTCTCCTCTAAAATAACCGGCTCGGGGCGTCGTTAAACGACCCCAAACGGAAGATTTGGTACTTAAACTCGTTTGACTAGAAATGGTGTTTCTCAAAGAGTAGGATTCTTGTGCCATTTATACAAATATTTTGATTGACATCGCCCTAAGCATCACACGTGCCAAGTGGTCAAGCCCTTGGCTACGTGAAATCAATCCATACTCTTTGGTTAACAAGCAATGTTTGCATTTTGGTGAGGAGAGTGAATGAGCCTAAGTCACGGGGTGCTAATCACCCCATGACCACGCCTATAACGACTACTCGATCATTACTACGTAGAACATGATTATTTTGATGAAGGAAATAAAAAACATAACAAATAACATTAAAAACTTATTTTTATGGAAGATCCTAAGTTTGCCTAACACTTTATACTTTGAGAAATTAACTAGTAACCAATAGAAACAAGAGTTAATTAAGGAAGAAGCTTGGAACACATGAACATCAAATACTAGAGAGAATTGAGAATAAACTACATATATTGAAAGAGCTAAGCAAGAGTAGCAAGATTAATAAACGAGAAACTTACGGGAGCTTAATGGTTACACGGGAATTTTAGAGAGAGAAAGCTTCAAAGTCCTCCAATGGAGGAGCAAAAAACTAAGAACTAAAATGAAAGAGTAGTTAATGGGGGAGAAGGAGAGAGGAGAGGCCCCATATAGTCTTTCCCTTCTCTCTCTACAAAATATCCAATAAAGTCCTCACAACAACTAAAAGTTTCCATTAATAGCAAGTGAATAAAGTAGCTGAAAAGTTGGTTCGGAGCACTTCTGGACCGGTCCAGAATTATTCCGGATCGGTCCAGAATCGTCTGGAAAATTTTGGGAAAATCTAGATCGGTCCAGAATTAATCCGGATTGGTCCAAAATCGTCTGGAAATTTCTGAGAAAATCTGGATCGGTCCATAATAATTCCGGATCGGTCCGGAATTATCTTGACTTGAATTTGACCTCTTTGATCCCTCCCGTTGAATTGCGTGCTTCCGGACTTCCTCCAAAACACTTAAAAGAGTTGTGCGACCCTCGGGGGCGGTGCTCCTCGGTCTTGTGAGTGCTTGTTCAATCTCGGACCCCACCGGGAATTCTTGTGAACGTGAAGCACAGCTTCAAAGCATCAACTTTTCGCATTCCCGGCCTTGGCCGCATCGTCGTTTCGTGGCTCTCGGGGGCCTGGTGTTGGCCTGCCATGGGGCACGTGGCCCACATAAACGTGGCACGGTTCTCTATGCCCTCAAAATGCGCTTATTCTGCGCGTTTAACCTGTAACTTCACAAAGACACACTACGCGCACATCAAACATATAAGGCGCGAAATCGTGTGCGTGTGTGGAATTAATGGACGAGATAAGCCCCAATTATTACAATATTGGGGGCTTATCAGTTGCACCATACATTGACTAAGATTGTGGTGCCGACTTTCGACGTCAAGCGACTCCAGCCAACCATTTTCTCTAGCTACTAGGTTTCTGGCTTTGATGTAAAAACGAACAGTACTTCTATCAATGTTGAATTCTATATATTGAGCTTACCATGCCTTTGGTTGATTTAGGTGAAGAAAAATCCAAGCCTAGATGCCTTACTTTTTGATATATGCATCGCCACTTCTGCTGCACTAATGTATCTCCCGACACATTATTTTGAAACCAAAGACAACTTGGGGAGATCTAGGGAATTCAACCTCATTGATGGTGGAGTAGCTGCTAATAATCCAGTACTTATATCCTTTCTTGAATTCAAACTACAATAGTTTTGGGCTCTTGTTAAGAGTTCTCTCACCTAATTCTTTCTTTCTTCATTTTACTTCAAACCAAAGACAACTCAGTAAGCCATCAAATTGGCCAATCGAAAATCAGCCCAAAACTATTGCAGCTTGGAGGGGCTGATTTTCAATTAGGTACTCATTAAGAGGCTCCTATCAATAGGAGGTCAAGTCTTATCAATAGGAGAGCCATCAGATTGGTCATTTTTTAAGCGAATGGGCTCCTATTGATAGGAGACCTATCAGATTGGCCAAAACACAAATAACAAAGTCTCAAACTTGATTTTTTTTTTCCACCCAAACTCAACTATTAGGTCCCAAACTCAAATTTTTATGGTACCCATGAACAAAGAAACATGGGAATCAAACAACTTTCATCAAGATTTCAAGAATAAGATGGATTTTCAAAGTAGTCAAGAAATACATGATCAAACAAGAGGTATATGCAACATATCAACCAAAAACACTTAGAAAAAGTCGAAGAAATCCCTACCTTAAAGTGGTGAGCTTGATTTTAGCTCCAAGAACAAAACCCTAGCCTCAAAAACTTGTACCCAATCGAAAATCAGCCCCTCCAATCTTATACACGATATTTTGAAGCTCTAATGGTGAGATGGTGGAAGTTATTGAGTGGATCGTCAGAGGTTTGTGTGCTTGATTTATGGGAGAAATGAAGAAAAATCAAGAGAGGGAGGAGAAGAGGGAGTGGGTCTAATGGGGGAGGGGAAACAAATGAAAATTTTCTTTCCCCAACCCTTATATAGTGTAATGGCACCCTACCCCCCAATCACTCAAGTGTTTCAATTAAGCCCAAAACTAACGCGTTATCTCGCATTCAATCCATGTATTTTCAAATGCGTACCCTTTTGCACAAAACCCAATTTAAGTCGGGAAAATACTTGAAATTTTTTTCCCAAAAATTGCGTGTCTCTACATTAATTAGGACCCACGCAAGCGGACGGCGAAATTAGTCTCCCAAGATTAGTTGAAGTGAGCGTAAGCTAACCCAGACCAAGTTATTAAAATTAAAAATAAAGTGGAGAATAACTTATTATAACTTATTGTTGAATAAAATGTTTAAATTGAATTTATTCATTCTATATAAGTACTTTGTAATTGAGGAGAATTGGTCCATTCGCAATTTTGTCAACTTAAAATAAGGTTTAAAAAAACGAATTGAATCTTCAAATAATCTAAATTTGCAAGCAAATCATGTTTCACCAACTCTTCCAGTAATTTGTTGGTTAGGAGTCTTACTCTTTTAACTTCATCACTCTCAATTGGTTTTGTTTAAGAAAATTATAAGCTAAAACTGTCAGATTATAAGTGTTAACAAACAATTTATACTCGCGATTATGTTCGTGCTCGCCCTTCCGCTCACGTACACACATTGACTGAGAGTGTGTTTGGACTAAATTAATATTTTGTTAAAGATAATCGGTATTATTGTATTATTCAACTTTTATTTACTCTTTTGTTACATTCTCTTCTTAAATTTTATATCGAATCGTTGCCTCGGCGAGGGAATCAGTTATAAAAATATCAAAGAAAGTTGAAAAATGTTCATATAAGACGACGCTAGAGATAACAAAAGTTTTTTTTTTTTTTAAAACAATATAGTATTTAGTGAAATATTTCTAAACTTTAGTCTATATTTTTATAATTTTCTGGTTGATCTCATTCAGACAAACGATTAATTAAAAAAATCTTACTCGGATATAAAAAAGTCAAGTGAAAATAATAAGGGTTTGTTCGATTTATTTGTTAGATTTACTCTTCCTTCATTTAAAAAAGAAGAAAAAGAGATTTGGGTTTGTTTGGAACTTGTTAAATTTTCATTTTTTTTTGGTTTGAAAGAAGAAAACAACAAAATCAAACTATGTGAGTAGTGAAATTTTCCTCCAATTTTCATCTCATTTTTCTCACATTTTCTTTTCTTTTCTTTTTCCTTTCTCTCACTTTCCTTCAAACCAAACACAGCTTCCCTTCTTTTCCCTCGTACAAACGTAGGAGCACTCTCGCGAAGGCGCGAAATCGCTCGTTGAGAGAGGGAGAGAGAGAGAGCTTTTCATCATCACTCATCAGAGCAGTGGCGTTTATCGAAGACGGCCATGTCAATCGACAATATCGATACTCTCAATCTCTCCGAAGCTTCTCCACATCCTCTCCTCATCCGCCTTCAGAAAGCCCTAACCTCATGCTCCACCGTAAGCGGTGTTCTCTTTACAAGCGCAAGCACAATAGATAGTGTAATCTAGGGTTTGATTTTGAATTCATGATGATATCAACTCACGTGACCACTACTTTTGCAGTCAATCGAATCAGGAGATTTACAGCAATCAGACAAATCCATTAGCGAATTGGTCGACTTCCTCAATTCAGTCACCGACACCGTCATATCAGAACCAGAGGACGGCTATTCGGAGCACGACGCTTTTGAAGTTCTTACGGAGATTCAGAGATATGTTGCTTCACCTTCATTGGACCAGGTATAGGTTTCCACAATTAAAGCTCCGTTTTTTAAGAGCTGCTGATATGAAATGACCGAGAATCACATTATCTTTGAGCATGAAATTTAGGTTTGATTGGTTACAGAATGGATATCACCATTGAGTTTGGAAGAGCTTTATTGTGATGGATTTTGAATCACGATTTTATATGGGTATTTTCAGGGGCAGAGCTAAGGTGGCTAGTGGGGTAAAAATTAGATTCATATGCAATTCGAAGAAATAATTAATAAAGAGGTTAATTGTAAGTTAGATATACACTGATAAGTGTAATTTTGATTTACGATTGGTCCCAAAGACATAAAAAAATATTTTGAAAATGATACTGGTTGGCCTCACTCGCGATACTTTGAAGTCTCAAAAAGAAAAGAAGACTTAGGATTTCTATGCATTTGAAGTAGGTTGGGGAATTTTGAGATTTTTCGTGGGTCGAATTAGCAAAAATCGACTACAAACTATCAGATGTTCTTGTGAGAAATCAAATGGGGTACCTTACTCCCTCTGCCCCTAGGTGTTTTGAGATCCTTCGTGTTAAGTACAAATTCAGGTTCAATAGTTAAGATAGTGGATTTCCACATTGAGTTTGGTACAGTTTATAGTAATGGATTTGAAATCAGTCAAATCACTATTTGATGTGGGTGATTTGAAATACTTCATATTTGCACAACACTTTATCCTGCTATGTGGTAGAAATGTGAAAAAGTATTGGAGCAAAACCTCAGTAGCTAGAACTCCTTTGAGCCTTGATGCCGAGATTAGTTGGGCAGTGCAAAACAGCCAGCAAAGCATTATGTAATGTGGTCTATAAGCTATCATTGTCACAGGCCTCATGGCCATCTAGTTTCTTTTGGGAAAGAGGAACAAACATATTTCTACAGTACGGTGTGGATGCCAACAACTTGGTCTGCTGCATTGCGGGGGACCTTAGAGCTTAGCTTTGCTCCGTGGTTAATCTGGAGAAGACTGACCAAAACAGATTAATCTGTGAGGGGTGGAGGGTGCAGTAAAGAGTTTTCAAGCATTAGTTTGTTTTCTTTTGTGTTTGGTATTGGTTTTTTGTTTATGCTTTTAGTGACTTTTTTGGGTTCCCCCCTAAGTGTGGGCTGCTCATTGTTTTTCTCGTTGTTTTTTGTGTTCTTTGTCCTGTTTCTGGGGTATGCCTCTGCCTTTGCAGTGTTTGTGTAGTTCTAAGAAATTTAACTTACTGAAAAATATGTATCTCCACGTTTTTATCCTAGCTGCCCATTGCTTAACTACTTGTTTCCTTTTTTTTTTTTTTTTTTGTGGGGGGGGGGGGGGGGGGGGGGGGGGGGGTTTAAATTCTTGTATCCTTGTTGAGTGTTAAAGTTCCTTAAGTTTTTTTTTTTTTTGGTAAGGTAATTCATTTAAGAAGAACAAAACCAAAGAAGATGGACCAAGGGCATAGCCTTGAAAGTCCTACACAACAAGGAGAACCAACAAAACGTACTGGAGAACCTTACTTAGAGGATCTCTAAACCGACATCAACTACAAAGACAGAAAAACAGCCAACACAACAGCAACAAAACATCATCAAGGTTTGAGCACATGAGTTGTGATCCCCCACTCAGTCAAGACCTGCTGGTTAGCCAAACTATTAGGGAAATTCCTCCAAGAAGAGATGCACATACGGACCATGAGTGTTGAAATACATATATACCTAAATGGACCATGAGTGTTGTCATTTGATACCTTATGCTCATTAATATCTGCATCTGAATTTGAGTTTGGATTGTTTTTTGGGGGCTGAAGGCGGTCATCGATGCCCTCTCTTTTGAGTTGCCTAAGGCAGTTGCAAGATTTGCATGCGTGTCTCGGAGGTGCTTGGAGATTGCTGAAAGAGTCATCGATCGGTTTATCGAGATTTGCAGTCCCCGAGATATGATTTCGGTTCTATGTGAGGTATACTATCTTTTTTTGCCCAATTGGATTAGAGAAATGTTAGGGATACTGATTTGAATTCTGCATAAAGTAGCAAATGGAAAACTGCTGAATCTTTCCTTGGCGGAAGAATTAGTTGGGTTCCCTTGAATTTACACTTATAGTAAATGAGTCTGTTATATCTCAGGTTCATACGTTTGTAAGTATTTCTTTCTTCCATTTGGTAAAAAACGTGGTGAAATGGTTAATCTTGGTATTTATTTTTCTAAAATTCTTTAGCAGCATGAATCTTTTGTTCCAGTTCAACAAGCATACCCTTCATGTGTTTAGATACTTTACTGGTAATTTTAAGATGCCCTATAACAAGCCGTATCATCCATCTGTAAGTGGAATTTCATTTGCTTGACAAAAATCCCTTCATCTATCAAGTGATTTCAGTACTTTGTATTATCTCAGTCTTTCCAGTAATCTTGTGCATGTTGTTTTTGCACCCTAGTTTTCCACTGGTGGCTACTTGTCACCAATTTGTACGCTTTGGTTTCATGAATAAATGGTTCATAGACATTTATCTACAATTTTACCAGGCATTGGATTCTCCAGCCACAATGTTCAAGGTTCCTGGTTATTTTGTTCCTCTACTGAGTGGGTTGTCAAAAGGTAACATAAAAACTGTCGGATAAATTCTATTTTCTTTTTCTTTCTGTGGAATATATTATGGCATTGAACAAGATCCGGGAGTTTCATAACTTTTTCTATGTGGAAACCTGAGAAAGTCGCTGGTATTCACATTTTCTGGTTTCCAGTTCTCGTTTCCATTCGAAGACGCCAATTTGAGCAAGTGAAAGAAGCAGTTCCTGTTATCATCAATGTTTTGAAGGCCATATCTTCAGAGTCGGACGATGGAGATACAGATTATGAGGAAATGTTAAACCGGTCAATAGACATTGCCAAGGCAGTGCAAGAAATTTGTTTAAAGTTGGTCTGTGACAGAAGACACAAACTTTTTCTTCTCTGTTGGGTTTGATGACTTTCTTTCATTGTAACCGGATTTTCACTCTCTGCAACAGGAAGATGAAGTAAAGGAAAAACTTCGGGCTCTACTTGGTCTATATGTCTTGGAAATCATGGTTGGCACTCATTGTTGACTTGGAATTTTATTTTGGTTGTTTAATTTTCATTAAATCTATCTTTTACCTTCCATTTTGGATGTTTGTATTATTTTATGTTGATTTGATCTGTTATTTTGTTTATGTGCCTTGAGTTATTTTTGAAGTCGTTCCTTTCTTTATTTTTATTTGTTCCAAAATTCTTATTGCGCAGGCATTTGTATCAATTGGCCTTGGGTGTAAAATTTCAAGCTGTCTTACTTTGATGTTACGGCTGGCTTACTTCCTCCGGTTTTGTAATTTGTCATATCTCGGGTTAATAACAGGCTGTGATGTTGACATAATTACTGCCCCTGTTGTTGGAGGTAAATTCACACTGCTTTCAATCTGTGTTATGTTCTCTGTTGCTTCATATTATACCTGTGTTGGGTACCTTCTAAGAATCACGACATTCCTTGCTAATGTATTGTTAAACCAATTGGGAGTTTTTTTTTTTTTTTTTTAATCTGTTTTTTACATGTTTGTTCTGATGAGTGCCTTTCTAGACTCTTGGTTACTGCCTTGAAATAACACAGTAGTGATACGGACAATTATAGCCATGTGGGATATGATGGACAGTTTTATTGCCTAGGGATTATTTATAGTGGCTAACTGGCTATACGACCTGTTCCAGCTTGGGGTTAGATAGTCTGCGAAACAATTCTAATCCATAATTTTCTGTTTAGTTCACCTTATTTCTAGTTTAAAACTAGGCAATTACTTTTACTGGTATAGAAAGAGCACTAGCATAAGTTAAAATGGAGATTTCACATCTTGAAATTTGTTCTCTGGCTTTGGTAGGACGCTGCCTCGTCTTCAATCACCCCATTAAGGGATAGATAGCAATCCATTTCGTGGCTTTGTTTGGTTTCACACTTGAACTTCTAATTTAATGGTAACATTATCTGTGAAATAATGTTAAAGACTTCAATGACAGACATATATCCTAACAAAGTTGATCCATTGATTTTAAGGAAATCACATGGCCTTGATTCATGACCATGGCACTTTATATATAACAATTACTGCAAGTTAGAATCAAAATGCAAAGTTAGCATTCATTTTCCTGCATGCAAAGGTTGAATTTACCCTGAATGTTTGTGCAATTTGTCGCATGATTCATTCCCAAAAGGACAGAGGATGGAGATGATCACTCGGTTTGTTTTTCTCATGTCAAGCATGGAGCATGTCTTGCAGGTTTGTAGTTGACAGACTCTCTTCCTGTTGTTCCATGTTTTAATTGTTCTGCTTGCCGTGGCCCGTGATATTGTTGACTTGCTCATATATTTGTTGCCTTACATAGAGCGTATGTGTTTGATGTAGTAATATGGGGTTTCATATCAAATGAGCTCGCTCAGGCTGCCGATGAGGATCTGGTTGCTGTTAAGGCTGAACTTTCCAGTGACCAGACAAAAAGGTGGCAAGCACTAGGCATGTTACGGAACATATTCACATGCGTGAATTTGCCATGGGAATTGAAGAAACAGGCCATCAATTTCCTTCTTAGCATTCTCGATGGAAGCGTCTTGCATGAACATGACAACAAACATATGGAATGCTTGTATGACACGCCCAGCATTTTTGCAACTTTGCAGGTAGTCTCATGCCATTTATTTTTATATCTCATTCCATGTTTAATTATTCTTTTAACAGTTGAGAAAATAGTTCAGGCTATTCAGATGGTCATTATCTATGCACCAGAAGCAGAGATAAGGAGGAATGCTTTTCATGCATTGAAAAAGGTACGTTTGTAAGATTTTCTGCGTGGTGAAATCGTGATTGGTCTTCTGCATACTAGCTGTTAAGTTGCTTTCATGAAGTAAAGCACTGTGTAAAATGATAGATCAGCTATTCAGCATATTGCAGTTAAATTCTTTATGGCATCTTTTTGCCTAGCCCTATGTGGATTTGAAAAATCGGCTTTTTGGCAGGATTATTAATTGGATGATGTTTTTGTTCTAGAGAAGATTGATAGATGTTACCTTTATTGTCAACTCGACCTTGTAAAACTGTTTTCTGATTTCATTTACGGTTTCTTTTGGTGGCCTCTGATGTCTCTTTTAGCTGAATTCATGAAGTAACAATCTGCATTTCTTGGAATTAAGCTTTGGAAATTGTGGGAATAGTTATTTATGATGTAGCCTAGAACAGGAGAGACTGGTGAAAGATGGGCTGTACTATAAATTTTTGTCTGTTGTGACTCGTTTATCGCTCTTGTTTTGTAATTGGGTAGATTGGTTCAAGCTGCTGCTTATAAATTATCACGTCTATTAAACCCGTCGAAAGTTGAAAGCTTGAAGGTTTTTCACTAGCCATAACCCCAGGGATGCCTCTATACAAAGTTAAGCTTGAACTTTATATTTACTTGATGAGAAAGTAAAATTTTGAAGAACTGAAAAGTAGCCCATGGTGTGTGGGTTTTATTTACTTAGTTTGGGGATCAACCACATGACCACTCTTTTACTGGAGATCAAGTCTACCAACCTCATCTTTTATTGCAAACTCTGGCCACTTAGTTTTCATAGGGCAGAATAATTCAAGCTACTTTAAAAGGCAAGTTTTGCTTAATAACATATGCCAGAAGAGGGAGAGGGGAGTACCAAGAAGAAATTACTTTGATTATTTCAGCTTGAATTTCCTGGCTGTGCGCCCACATGGCCTAATGCAGTGACAATTCATTGTGATGTTAACACTGTGTGAAGGTGGGTATTGTTACTCTTGACACATGTTTTATTAAAATCCTTGACTTGTATTGTTCTTTTGGTTGGGGCTTTATAAAATAGAACTCGTACTTATCAAAAAAAAAAAAAATGCACCGGGTGGATCAGCTGGTAACACCTAATGAAGTGGAGGTCGTTCAACTCCTCCCAGCCCTATTGGTAACCATTGTTCTTATTGGTCTTGGCTTTGCCCGTTCCAGGCATGTGGTGGAGCATAAATGGACCCAGGATTTCTCAGCAGGGTGGTTCCTCGGCATAAAGAAAAATAAATCACTTACAACTAACCCTTTGAGCTTAGCCTGTTATAGTACTTGCCTTTATGGAGTTCTTTGTAGACTTTTGGGCTTTAACGTATTGACATTTCCATTTTTTTCCCCCCTCATAACCAGGTTCTTGCTGATGTTCCACCTTCTATGAGATTTGACACCTTAATTGGTCTAATAAAAAACACTGATTCATCTTCCATGGTAAGCCATTATGGTCACTTATCATGGTGTATGAACATGAGGGTTACGGTTATCTGATCACGATTACACCTTTTGAGTGTTGTTTAATGTCTTATACAGATGGCAATACTCATTGATTGTATGAGAGAGCAGATGCGCATGGAAAATTGCCAAAGGATTTCAAGAGGAAATCAAGTCATCCAGGCACAGATTAACTCGTGTCACAGTATAGCATTTTGGAATGATGGTGCTCTGGAATTGGTGGAGCTGGTATTGAGGCCTCCCAAGGGAGGACCTCCATCCCTCCCTGATTATGGTGATGCGGTAATTCTCTCTTTGTTGTTGATTTGATGAGACTTCAATATCTTCCGTAACATATTCTTTATTGTGTCACCACTGCTGTTTTGTCGTGTATTTGTTTTGTTAACATACAACATCAAATAAAAATATTATATTGAATCTGGAAATAACTGTCATCCTTAAAATCTGAACCCTTGTCTCAACAGAGATAATTATGAGACTGCATTACGATGCTGATGAAATATTTGCTTGATTATGAACTTATTGCATGTGGAAACCATATATGTGATTTGTCCTTTAATTCAAATTATTTGAAGCATTGAAGCTTCCAATTCCGATCATGTTCATAAATGGTGACCCTGTGTTGGTTTATGACGTTATTGTTTGTTGGTTCTTATGTCCGGAGTTTTTGAGGCAACTGTACTTGGTGTGAGCTCATTGGGAACAAAGCTGCAGGTTATTTGATCTTGCTCCTGTTCAATCGGAGCCACGGCAATTTGATTAATATTGTATAAAAGTTTGTTCCTAAGCGATGCTAGTATTCTGCATTTTGCTTGCGAGTGTTATCTGCATACCAAAAGGGGGACTGACACGTTGAGGATAGACTTTGCCTTTGTAGATGAGATTCAGAATCTTTATTTTCTGAAAAGAAATTTTAGAATTGGTTTCAATGGGAAAAAGGAGGCAAAACAAATATCAGATATGACCTATGCTTTGTTTAAAGCTATTTGTCACTTAAATGATGTAATTGCTGGGTCAAAGAACTAATTACATTGCATTCTACTGTATACGGGCATGTTGTAGCGGCATATTCCATTCTTCGCTTGCTGCCAAGTTACAATCGATGGAGAACCCAGCTATGGTGTGGTGTAGATCATTTTGCGACGGCTATTGTAGCTTTTCTTTGATAGTGAGCTTGATCGAAACTGATATATTTTGCGACATTGATTTATTTGTTGAGTTCAATAACAATCACCTTACTTTCTAATAGATGCTCCCTCTGTTCCAAATTGTTGGTCCTTTACGGGATTTCCAAATTTTTAAAGAGACATACAATAAATGCATTCACACTTCAAAAGAAACATTGATTTCCAACAATGCTCTTATATTTCAAATTTTGAATGAAATCATTGTTATTGGTAAATGGACTATTTTGGAAGATTGAATACTTTTTTTGTTTTGACTTTTCAAAGAGGACTAACAATTGGGAACATCCCAAAATAAAATAAGGGAGGAGCAATTTGGAATAGAGGGAGTCTAAATCCGTGTCAGTGAGAATGTTTATTATTATCCCCATAATGATTACTGACCACCTTTTATATATAATGCTTGCTATCTTTGATGACATGTTTGTTATCAAATTCTGCAGGTTCTCTCTGCTCTCAACTTGTACAGATTTGTGTTGATTACAGAGTCAACAGGTATGGGACTTAATATGAACGATTGTTAGTCAACAAAGGGTTATAAGTTATAACCATGCGATTCTTGTTAAAAAGCATGTGTCTTTATGGATAATTACATATAAATGCTTACATGACTCCTTCTACGAATACGCTGTCAAACCAATTCACAACCCAGCAAGTGCTTGCTGTGTTGGAAAATTCAACCAAAAAAATAAAATGTATCAATAGAAAATTTTTGAAGTTTAATATGTATAAACACAACCCAAAGAGTTAACAGCTCACAAAATTGCAGACTATTTGAAGGTCAATAGCCATGTCGGATACACCGTTAGATTCAGATTACATTTGAGATAGTTATATTCTTAGCAGGTACAACCAGTCTTTCAAATTTGCATAATTTTGCAAATTTGGTAGAAGTCATTTCATAGCCCTCGTTGTGAAAAAAAAAAAACTGACCCAAGATATGAGAACCCTCGACCTGTTTGTTCGTGATTAAGACTATAAATCCAAGGGGGCCACATTTCTAGTGTTCGATTGTAACTTGTCAGCATTACATGTCGTCGGATATTACTACAAAACACAAGATATGCAATACTTTCTCGGTTGTAGCATTGGTAGTCCTCTCATTGTTAGTCCATGGAGTTATGTATCCTATGAGACCATGTGTCAATGATACTATGCATCCCTTCCATAATTACTCTAATGACCCTGGTCAAACAAACACCGTCCTAGAGAACTACTATATTTATGTAACCTAACCCGAACTAACCGCAACTTTTAACCATTCTGAAAGAATCTATTTAGAGTCGGAAGGATTTCTGACCACTGGTAAAAATGACCCAGGGAATACCAACTACACTGGGGTGCTGTCTGAGAAAAACTTACAGAAGGCCTACAATGAGTGGCTCCTACCTCTCCGAACTCTGGTGACAGGTATTGTGGCAGAAAACCAAGAGGATTACGACCAACTTGCATTGGACACCGTATGTGCCTTAAACCCCCTCGAGTTAGTTTTGTACCGCTGTATTGAGCTTGTCGAAGAAAAACTGAAACGTGCTACCTAAGTTTGTCATATTTGTGTACAATATTTGATGTTTGCATCAGTGGGGAATCCAATGTATGTTCAAGTTTCGAATGTAGGAATTAAGTGTAAGTTTGAGAGCATGTTCATCCCGTTTTGTATTGGCAATTTTGCAGATTTGTAAGAAAACTTAGAAGTATGATGCTTTTTTCTTTGCGACCTTTGCCTTATACTTGGTTAATTATTTCATTACATTCTTCGTCGATGCAAGAGCAGAGATATCCACTTGCCGAGCGCACTCTTATGACAATGTACAATCATTTCAAGGCATGATATCAGGATACGTAATCATCGTCGTCGCAAGAGCTTTCTTACGTCTTATTCGAGTTATTGGAAATAGTAAGATCCGTTTCTTTGCCTCTTATTTTTTAAATGGGATTTGCCCTTTCCTATGTTTTGATTTGGTATTGAAGTTTGTGTTCATCTAATGGTACTTAACCATAGGAATCAGCAAACTTCGTTTACCGTATCTTTTGAATGATGGGTTCAAGACAGGATTTAAGCAACACTACGATCTGAAATTGGGATCAGCTCCCCTCAACACCCAATCCTCCAGAGCTCCTCTTTATGAACCCAAGTTTTGGAACCGCAGTAATGATCCAAACCGTTGATCTCGTACATTTTGAGGTGAACATATTTACAAAAAAATTATTTTTGCTAGATATCAATAGTCTTGTTAACACGTACTTCCTCCGTTCCAAATTGTTTGCCCCTTTTGGGAGTGCGTGCATTTTGCACACAAAAAATAATGTACAAGCATTAATTTTTTTCCAACAAACTTTACACCAATTTAAAGATCTCATTGAGAAGAAAAAATTGGTGTAATTTTTTTTTCAAAAAAAGTTCTCATAAACACGTTATTTTTTGCATATAAAATGCACGCACTCCCAAAAGGGGCAGACAATTTGGAACGGAGGGAGTATTAAAAAAATGGACTATAAACGGACTTATAAGTGGCCACCTTCACTTTTTTACTTTATTTTTAAATTGCCTATAACTTTCAATCTATAATGTATTGGAGTATATATTTTTGAAAAGATTGTATTTTAGAACTCATTGATCTTTATCAAACAAGATTCATGTTGCATATTTTCTATATTATAAATTGAAAATTATAGACTACTTTTGACATTTGAAACCAGCTGGAATAGTTACATTGCCGCTTAAAATGGGATGAAGAGAATATGTTCTTCACTGTTAATTGTACGAGGTCAACGGTTTTGATCATCGACGCAGTTCCAAAAACGGGTTCATAAGGACGAGGTTTGGAGGATTGGGTCTTAAGGGGATCGGAGCTGACCCCTCTAAAATAAACTATGGACCACAATTGTAATTTGTTCTATTGTTAAATGTCAAAGGCTATTTGGCTAGGTTTTATAAGGATTTGACTTTTGTTGACAAAACTTCTTTATAAATGGGTAAGTTCTTCATTTGTATTAGCATGTACAAAGTAATCACATAATCAATATTCTCTCTCACTTGTATCTTTTAGTCGTAACGGGTATCCACATATGTTAATATCTCATTATTCTTGCCAAACAAACACAGCCATACAGAACTACTTATTTGCTAGTGTTATCAAATTATTCTATAATGGTATCCACTACTTATTTGCATATTTTGTCGAATTATTGAATAATGATATCCAAAACCAATTATATTTTTAGGGAAATCTCTCTCTCTCTCTCTCTCTCTCTCTCTCTCTCTCTGAAGGAGACCGTCAATGGAAAATTGCTTTTGAGCCTAGTTTTCGCAAACTAGTCATCCTAATTTTAGCCGGGCTCACTATAGACCCCTCGGATGTATTGGTAGTCAAATTGGATTTCACTACCTTTGTCAAGGACAACAGAATTAGGGAAAGAAAATAGCCCGTGAATGAAATCTAAATGGTAGTCATATTTACTTACTCTCATTTAATGTGAGTGAAGGATAACCACTAATGTCGATGGGGTTTTTTTTTTTTTTTTTAAAGAGATCGTCTTTGCCTCTTTGGTTATTGGGATCTTAACTGTTTTGGCCAAATAATCGTTTTACCTTATTTTTCGTCTTTGTTAGTTTTGCGTTATGTTTTTATAGATATTGATTCGTATCGACAAGACAAAAGTCAAAAGTAAAAAGTTGAAGACCGAAACCTTCAAAAAGTTAGCTAAAGACAAAAAAATCTAAAACATACAAACTAAGAGGAACTCTCTAGTCCGGGACCCTTGGGTCCGGAACTCATAGTTCCGGATCAAATTTTCATGATCCGAACCGTCCAATGTGTTCAAAAGGTGTTTTCCAAGGTCCACGCGAGAAATCTTCAAAAAAAAATACTGGGAAGGGCTTGATCCACGCAATTTTGTAAATATGTAGTTTTTGCGAAAAATTACGTGGATCAAGCCCTTCCCGGTATTCTTTTTTGAAGATTTCTCGTGTGGACTTTGGAAAACACCTTTTGAACACATTGGACGGCTCGGATCATGCAAAAACATCTTTTAAAAGCTTCAAAACGCTTCAATCCGGGATTTCCGGGATCCTTGACAGGATCCTCCCCGCACAAACTAATTCTCTTTAAAGTTATTTTGCTTAATTTTCTACGAATTGGTTCCTCTGGTGGATAGAAGTCAATCCACAAAAAAATTAATGCAAAGCTAACAAAATCAATTTTTTTAATGAAGACAAAAAATAATTTAAAAGGAGTATTAAGTCAAAACACTCTTAAATGGACCCCATTTAAATCAGTGAACTTATAAAATCATAAAAAAATGTTCATCCGCTATGGGGTTAATATAATTGCTCCCTTGAAATCCGGATGGCTTGTTTGGCGTTTATTGTTCCAGTGGCTAAAATCCAAAGAAATTTGATCATCTCCGTTGAGATTGGTTCAGGTTATGATTTTTTTCTCAATAATGCAAATAATATTTTTCACTTTCACATCACATTGGCTTTGGGACAAGAATGAGTCACTAAAAAAAAAAATCCTTAGTGCCACCAAAATATGCATCAAAAATGATACAGACACACCCACTCGGCACCGCCTCTCACATGTGGGGTGGGTCCCCTCACATGTGAGAGGGGGTGTGGCAGAGTGTGTCCGAGTGGGTGTGTATGTATCATTGTTCAATATGCATATCCTTGTAAGCTCTGGCAAGTGGCAAGTCCTTTTTTTTTTTTTAACTGCAAAAAGGTGAGATGGGGCAATTAACGTAGCAAGCCTCTTTGAAAGTGACCATAGGGGCTTCCGACTTATTATGTAGAGTGTCCAGTACTGTCCAAAAGTAGTGACCATCACCACAGCACCACCTAGGTACAAGATGATATGTGGCACTAACCCCACAAAGACATGTCAAGAGCGAGACTTGAAACTCAGTCATGTGATCATGTCCGCCTTATCATCTGGGTACCACCTTCGATGCTAGTGCCAAATCTTTTCAAACTTGATTGAGTGAATGTTTTTTTTAACTAATGTAATACTTAACCAAAAAGATTGGAAAAGTGGTCTCTTTTCAAGCTTGATTGAGTGAATGTTTTTTTAACTAATGTAATACTTAACCAAAAAGATTGGAAAAGTGTTCTCTGACTTGAGACTTAGGAGTTTTGCTCTCAGCTATGGTCTCAAGTTCGATTCTCCTTAGGGCCACTGGAGTTATGCCCAATCATTTCTCCAAGGCTCCGAAATTAGTCGAGGTGCACGCAAGCTAGTCCAAACATCTGGTGAAAAAAAAAACTAATGTAATACTTAGTTGATAGAGGTAGATTACAAGGATTAAAGGAAGATTTAAGACACTTGCAAGTTGCAATGAAGCATGGTTTCCACCATTTTTTTTTTAAAATATCAAGTGTCCGAATCATATTACGCGCATTTCAACTAATTTTGAGGGATAATAAATCCACCATCCACTAACGAGGGCCCTACTTAAAGCTGGAGCAAAGGTGCCCACCATCTATCTTTAAAAAAAACCAGTCAAGGATACAGAACCTTACACTTCGTCGAGAAATCTGGGAGTCCACCTAAAGTAGGGTTTAGGTGTGTTAGGTCAACCTAAACCTCGATTCAAATTAAAAAGACCCAAAAACCAAGAACTATTCGAAAAATAACCATAACCTAGAAAGCCAAGTCAGCCTTCTTCTACGAAAACACAAAACCAATATGTCAACACAGAAGTAGGAGCAAAGTTTTGCAACAAAAAAATTAACACAACAAAAAAAGAGATTTCAAATAAAGATCCAACTATGTAATTTGAATCTGATCATTTCATCTTCACAAAGTCTAACCCTACTTACTGCAGATGGTCCAGGAATGCGAAAACGAACAAAATTTGTGAAACCAAGGTTTTGTGTCATACGAGAGGTATTTATATCGGACACCATATGTTAGCGAAAGCAATAAAAAGACAAGTTTACGTTTTCGATATATTCCTGAAATGAAGTAATGAGGACTTACCCCTAAAGAATTTCCAAGAACAAAGAAACCAGAAAAAATTTCTACATTTTCCAACTTGCTAGGGTCTTTCTACACTACCTCAAATCTCTCCATCCCTTCTCAGCTCTTTTACCTCTCAAGAATTGGCAATTGGAGCATTTTATCCGCGGCCTGCCAGCGGGAGAAGAAAAGACTTACTCTTACAAGGAGTTCCCATATGCATATGCAGGAATCGAGAAGCCTTCAAGAATCACTGCTGCTTTGCTTCAGAGTGGCGAAAAAAGGCCCTGTGTTTTTCATCAGCAGCTCAATCCGTACAGAGTTTCACAGCCGAAATCCTCCTCGGATGGCATCATATTTAGATCAGGTAAAACAAAACCTCTTTCCGAGGTCTCGACTTCCTTTTCTGCCTTGCAGGAATTAGGAGATGGAAAATCTTGATGCATTGTTGTTGGTGAGACTGGAAAATCATGAGCAAGAGTACAAGCTTCTGAGAAAGTAGGTTGGCCGGAATTGGCAGCTATTTTCATTGCTGAATCTGAGTGTAGATCAAGCTGCAAAAAGAATTATCAATTATTAAAATTTGCATTTTCTGGCATGACCGTAATCAATTATCAAAATAAATCACAGACAAATCAGATGTAGAAATTGTTAATGCGAGGAAAAACAGCTAGGGACAATGCTTGAAACCAGAACTAAACAAGAGCAAACTCAATCATTGGAACTGCTCAATAACTTTTAGGACACCAACGTTAACATTTTTGTGGGAAACTCAATAAGTACATCGTCGTAGGCTAAAACCATTGGAACTGCTCAATAACTTTTAGGACACCAACGTTAACATTTTTGTGGGAAACTCAATAAGTACATCGTCGTAGGCTAAAACAAATCTGTGAATGTCATCTTCCTTTACACATACATATTACTGCATACCAAAAATAGTCGGACAAATTGGGCAGGAGTCGAAATCTATTATTTCTGCTACATGCCAATTTGGCATTAACTCGTGAAAAACTTGTTACCCTTTAGGCAGAAGAATGGATTTGATTTTATCGCGTTCAATTTTCAGTCAACAGAGGAATTGCAGTAGCAAATGCAACAGATACGGAGGAGGAAATAGAGGGAAAAAGAGTAAGTTGGTTACCTTGATTCTCTTAAAATTCTCGCCTCTAGTTTTCTGCTCCTTAATTGTGACACGTACGGTTGCTATTTCCTGAGTGACAAATATTAACAGTACCAAACAATTAGGATCAACCCACATCAAACACATAGAGACTTGAGTTCTAGAAGACTGTTTGTGTTGCTTACTTTCTTCAGATGTATCCTTTCCTTCAGCAGCAAACTCTCCTCCTCTCTAAGTTCAGAAAATGTCTGCCATAAGAATCAAGAAAAGAACGTCAGATCACTCAAATTATTAGTAGTGGATTACAAACTAAGAATCAGTTCCGGTTTACAGTGCAGTCATGTTTAAGGTTGTGGTTGTTGGAATGGTTTTCAGATTACCAAAAGAACAAAACTTAGCAGACGATGCGAATCAAAACTACTGAATTGTAAAGTTATAATACTGCATAACATGCATTTTAACAGGAAGCCGACAAGAAAAACTAGAAAGTGATTATAATTTACAAAACATAAAAATTAGGAAGTGATAAATGAGTTGATGAAAACTTTCAATTAGGAAGGAGATCTCTGTCCAATGTACGACAAAAGTTTACCTTTTTCTTTCTTGATCGCTGGCTGCTGATGGTAGCGGCTATGGCGTCATTAGTAAAATCACCCTGAGAACAAACGAATTGTGTAACAATTAGTGAATAACAATTGAGGAAACAAAGGCCTGTTAAGCTGATGAAGTAGTAGTTAATATAAAATCTAATCTTATGTGAGGTGGCATGATAAGATTACTGTTCAAAAGGGGATGGAAAGGGATAGAAAAACAATGACTCAGAGAGAGAGATAGAGGACCACTTTTAATGGATAGGTTCGAGCCCACCCAGACGGATCCTTAACCCAGCCCTTTTAGGCATTTTTGGACCCATAAAAGCAAGGAAATATCATAGTGGGCCCACTACAAAAACAATGAGTCATGCTCCAATAACTGATCCAATCAATGCACAAGGTAGCAACAGAACTAAGGCCTTATTCCATTAACTTGACTTCTTCAGCTTTTTTAATTAACGTGTGTGATGAGAATGACCTGCTTCGAACGTGGAAAACCCAAAAGTTTACAAAACCAAGTTATTGGTGGAACAAGGCCTAATTTTATGGTATCATACGGGGAAATACACTACAAAAAGGCACAAAAAAAAAAAAGAAATGGAGAAAAAAGAACAGCAAAAATTACACCGTTGTAATGCTTCTTCTTCAAGGGAAGAGCTGCAAAAATTGCTTGAGCAAATGTTGGACCTTCCTAAAAAGATTAGCTACAACAACATGAGGCTAATAAAACGCTGATGGTTCTATGATTGGTATCACAATTGTAATCTAACTTAAATTTTCAAGAATAATCTCTTCACAGATTATTCAACATCAACTGTTGAATCATCAAAGGTTCAGTTACAGTGGGCCCCAAGCCCATCAATTTTGAAGGTCTAAATTATTACTGGAGCCTGATCTAACATCTCCAATTATTTATCCAACACTATAAATAGAAGTACTAACTTCTCGAATTAGTAAGGGGTCCAATAAAAACCCAAGCCGGAGAGTCTCACAATCAATCCAATCAATCCAATCACTCTCTCTCTCTCTCTCTAATAAAATAGGTAATCGGCTTCAGCCTTTACACAGCGACGCGGAATGTTTCTCGATCCTCTGTGACTTCTAAACTTGTCAAGATCGGACACCCTTCGACACATTTCCTCATTATATATGCCTTTTAATTCCACTGCACTTTTTTTACTACAACTAATCTTAACCCAAATGCCAACGGCACAAAAATCATCAGACAGTATTATTATTGTCACGCCGCAAGACGATAATTTGTTGTCAATCCTTGACCTGCTTTTGACCCACTTAAGGAAGAATCGAGATGTGCATAAGCTAAGCTGACATAGTTACCGTCCGGCACGAAAGAAAAAAAAAACGGGGGAGAAGAAATGGGTTTTGTTTTTTTTTTTTGCCATAGTTTAGGAGAGATGTTAGTGGGGGTTAGCGGGGTGTTAGTAGTGTCAACCACAGATGAGTACAGGGGCTGTCCATAGCCCTAAAACTCCAATGCCCCCAACGGGGCTTGATCCCTGGTCTCCCATTGGAGAGAGCCAGGAGATACCAACTGTACGGGCTACAGCTCACGGGGGAAGAAATGGTTAAGAAGCTTTTTTTTTTTTTACAGAAATACCACTAGCCACAGCCACGCGTAAACAACGAAACAACAAAACAAACAAAAATAACTCTTTGGGGCCCACGTTATCACCAACCATAGCAGAAAAAACAAAAGAAAAACGAAAATGGGAAGGTCAGAACCCGCGGATTGCGTGGTCGCGCCCACACCTGATGCCTTCTTTAATTCCTTCCCATAACCCTTAAATACAACCAAAAGCATCCACCACTGAAAACACTACACCAGATTATTAGTACTTTATTTAATTATTTAAAGGGTCATGCTAACGGGTGCCATAGTGCACCAGTTAAGGGTACAAAAAATTCACTTTTGTGGATCCCACTTGTACAAAAAAATACACTTTAAAAGTACACTTGTACATTAAAAGTACACTTAAAGATGTACTTTAAAGTACAAGTGCAGTTTTTAAATTGTACTTTTTTGTACTCAACGGATGCACTATGGCACCAATTAGCATTTCCCTACCCCTATTTAAATACCCTTTCTCTCTCTTTTTTTTTTATCCATGTAAAATTGGGTACTCCTATGTTTTAGTCACATAGAAAATAATTTTATAATTCCAACAGAGTAAAATTTGGAGGAAAAAAAAAAGGCAATTGAATAAATGAAGAGGATAAAAATCAATTCCCCAAATAAAAACAGAATTAGAAACACGAGCGACGAGAGACCCCAATTCCAGTAACCCTACCCCAGTGTAGGTCCACGCCGACTAAACCCAAGTTCTCGTAATGACAAAAAAGCCCTTACTCACGATCCAAATTAACGAACAAAATACTAGAAGGCAATTTCGACCAAAAAAGGAGATGCCCATGTGGGATTTTGGGAAGCTTCGTTTTTGTCAACTCCTCAGTTATAAACCAAAACAGTACATCTAGGGATGTTTTCGTCAATTACCAAAATACACAAAATATAATGGATAGGTTAACGAAAAAGAGGCATAAAAGAATAAAGAAAAAATCCAATCTCCGGTAGGTCGTGGAGGATAATAAGTAGAAACTGTTTAAATATCCAAAAAAAAAATATACTGATATTTGTAAAATGTGCTTTTTAATATTCGAACTAATATGTCATTTTATATATATATATATATATATATATATATATATATATATATATATATATATATATATATATATAATTCTCCCCGTATATGGAGGCGGTGAGCAAGATCCAACAAATAAAAACTCTAACTCTGATTAAAAATTTTAAATAAAAATAAAATCTCCACTTTCCGTTTCTTTTCGTCCAACAAAAACAAAAGAGAGAAAATGGAAGAGATGATGATGTATACACCGTCTCTATCATCATCAGTAAATCGAAGATCGAGCGTCCTATTCACCTCTGTTAGATCTGGAAAGTTACGAATCTGCCCTTCCCCATCGCCGTACAGGAGGGACCGTTTACGAGGAATAGACAAACGAGAAACTGACAACGACGGAGCCACCGCTTTCACTGTTCACATGCGTAAGTGAGAATGACAATTGACTACTGAGGGTATAATCGTCATTGACCAAAGAAAAGCCATTATTAGAAGACAAGAAACGTATCATCGTCGTCGTCGATTGAAAAATTCTTCGACGACAAGACACGAAGGCGTAATTTTACTCCTGTTCCGGTGGTAGTTCGGTCAACTTAAAAATCCGGCAACGAGACAGATCAATTGGCCGGAAAGTAACTTCGTCGTCGGAAGACGATGAGTGAGCTAGAGGTGAATAAGATGAGAAACAGAGGGTAAAATTGTCAAACTAAGCCAACACAGCGGTTTAGAAGAATAAAACGCCACGACGAATACAGGTGAAGCCGTGAATGGAAAAAGTTTCGAAAAACCAGTGAGTCTGAGAGAGGCATAATTAGCTCAAACCGGCCAGTGGTATCTCAGTCATTCGACAAACGATAGAATCTGACAAAGACGGAGCCACCACCGCTTCCTCAGTTCATTCGTAGATGAGAATCAACTTGAGAGGGAAAAAGTCTCGTCGACGATTGAAAAATCCTTCGACGATAAGACTCGTCGTTGAAATTTTATTCGGATTCCAAGGGTAGTCCGATCAACGAAAAAAACCGAGAAAAACAGATCAATTGGCCGGAAAACTAACGTCGTCGGAAGAAGATGAGCCAGAGGTGAAAACCGTGAGAAAAAGAGGGTAAAAATGTAAACGTAAGCTACCACAGCGATTTGCAAAGATAAAACGCCACCGCGAATGAATTTGAGAAACCGTTACGGAAAAAGTTTCGAAAAAAGAGAGAGTGTAATTAGGTAACTCGCCAGTGGTATTTCTGACATTAGAAAACAAACAGAATCTGAGGCCACCGCCGTAGTCTGTAGACAGCGGAGGAGATGAGAAGGAGGTAGGAGAAATTTGATACGAACCTTATCAGATCTGCTAGCGGATGAACGATCGGAACGACGGCTGGATTCGTCAGATCCGTCGCCGGGAGATACATCGCCGCCGCCGTAGCTCCAGGAGAGTGGCGTGGTGGGGCTGCATCTGTTGGACTCTCGGTCCTCCTTCTTTGAGGTGTTTACGGTGGCGGCGGCGGCAGGTTTCGACCGCGGCTGGCGGTGGCCCCACCTCAGCGGCGAAGGAACGAGCGACGGCGATGATGATGACGACGACGACTGTTTGAGGCGAAACAAGAGGTCCACCACTACGGCGTCGTCGGTTAAGGCGGCCGTTACCCACTCGTCCGTTGTGGTCATCTAGTGTCGATTTCTTCTTGGGCAAAGGAAAGGGGAGAGAGAGAGAGAGAGAGAGAGAGAGAGAGAGAGATGTGGAGATGTGGGGGGTGGCGGAGAGAGAGAGAGTCTATATATATAGTGTAGATATATATTCCGCAATAAACGAAAAAAAAAAAAAAAAAAAGGGCAAGTGAATATATTCAATCCTTTACGTACGTATGGTTTTGGGGGGTGGGTTTGTGTGTGGTCTAGTTTTCAGATTTCCCCGTGCAGCCTATGAGATGTGGGCCCATTGTGAATATTTAATTCTGATCTGAATCAAAAAGTACCCAAAATGAGTATCCAGAAAGTGCTCAGAATCTGGATCGTTGAAGTTTACATTATGGGCACTTTCTAGATACCCAGTCTAGGTATGTAGCAAAGCTCGATCTGAATACTTCCTCCGAACCAAATTGTTGATGTTGTTTGGATTTCGATGAAATTGTTAAACTATTTACATCTTTCAATCTATAACATATTTTTATGTGTAATTTGGATCTTATTTGATAAATCTCATGGTTCTATCATACAAAAAAAAAATCTTTAAAAATATTATAAATAGGAAGATATGAACAGTTTTAAAATTACATCGCAATCCAAACAGGACCAGCAATTTGGGATATTGAGAGTAATAGATTTGCAACCAAGTGGGTAGCTCAATTTACAGCAGAGATGAGTTCTAAATCTTGTGTTCGGAACTTGGCAACTTCTTGAGCCTACAACAGGAGAGAAATCAAAAGGAGCGCGGAAACAAGCTTGCACACTTGTGATTGTTTAAAAAATAAATTGCAAACACATTAAGATTGAGTTTCTACTATGGTATTTTTTTACTATAAGTTGCCAAATTAGAGACTCATTCTTTTCATATACATCAACTAATTTAATAATTAATAGTCAAAGAATACCATGATCAAAACTCACACTATTGAAATTGTAATCGATTAAATGTGTATAGCAGTGTAGTCTAACATATTCATCTTTCGAAAAATGATAACCCCAAGTCAACATCTTTTATTTGGGGAAGAAAAAATGATTAGTTCAAAAAACTTGACTTGAATTCATTTCTGGTCTATATGAATGTAAATTTACAATCTCGACAATTTATTTTCCAACTCTTGACACATACTCGGGTAATAATGTAAATTGATATTAATCAAAACAAAAAAAAAGTACAAAATGGGCAAAAACATAAGTGAAAAAAATCATTAAAATGATTTAACACTCCCTTTTTGTAGCAAGCGGAGTGGTAGCCTATGGTAGGACACCATGCATTTGAACCTCGTTAACAACAATTAACCATATTTAACTTATGCCAAAAAAGAAAAAAAAAAATAGTCCTTTGTTTTTAAGTGAACATCTATTAAAAAAATTTAGACCGAATTGTTAAAAAAAAAAAAAAGAAAAGCCTCTAGCTCCTTCTTGTTTACTTCTCAAGAGATTTCAATGTGATTTTCTGAGAACAAAAAATAGAGTGTACTTATAGAGATTGAAAAGTCCCTTGGGTTTCCCTTATGAAAATGCCCAATGTTCTAATTCCTCTTTTTTTTTTTTTTTTAATTGGAATGTCGAAGATTGAGAGCAATCACAGCCCATTGGTCCTATTCATACCAGACCACGTTCAATCCTTCTGCAGGAATCATCTTCTACAAAATTAAGTAGGTATGTCGAAGATGGTTCCTTGGAATTAAGCTGGGTAAAGTTCATTTTTTAATGGAAGCTAGATGAAGAAACAAAACAATGTTACATTTTGTCTGGCTTGTCATGAAAGTGGTTGTGAGGTATTTAGGTGGAAGTGCCTATTTTGCCCTCTCAAATTCGCATGGGAACCTAAAATCTGGGAGTTCTGTCCAACTTGTGAGAATCGGCTAACGGAATATCTTACACCATGTTCGGATGAGGCCTCCAGACCTTGGTTGTCAAACTGTAGCACGATGTGATAGGTTGAAAATGAGGGAGAGGGAGAGGGA
This sequence comes from Vaccinium darrowii, assembly GCA_020921065.1. Lineage (NCBI taxonomy): Eukaryota > Viridiplantae > Streptophyta > Magnoliopsida > Ericales > Ericaceae > Vaccinium > Vaccinium darrowii. The sequence continues at coordinate 35,212,044 of CM037160.1, forward strand.
GAGATAGAATATAAGGAGTCAAAACTAGATTGTGCGTAGAAGTTTTTTGGGACCCACTCAAGAGTTCCACAAAATGATCCAAGTCGTTCATTAATTTGAAAATATTGTTTCAAGTGACATTGGAAAAAATCAGCTCAATTGGATAATGATAAGTGATTCATTCAATCTTCTAAATTTTGATAGAATATAAGATCTTGAATTTTGAATAAAAAGTTAGATAATCATATCAAACACTTACAATTATCAAATTCAGTTGATTTTTTTTAAACCACTCAAAATTATATTTTTACGTTATTGAACGGCTTTGATCATTTGTGTGGAACTTTTAAGTAGGTCCCAAAAAATTTCTACGCACAATCTAGTTTTGACTCCTTATATTCTATCTATCCCTCTCCCTCATTTTCAACCCATCACATCTTGCTACAGTATAAAACCAAGGTCTGGAGACCTCATCCGAACACGGCGTTAATGGGTTGCAATCGAATAATTTCTGTACGAAATTGATCAAATTGATAATTTAAGGACAAAATAGAAACTTTGGTGATAGTGTTTTTTTTTTTTTTTTTTTTTTTTTTGGGGGGGGGGAAACGAAATTGACTCAACAAGTTAAGAGTACCGAAATAAGATTCCCAGGGGTGTGAGCGGTGTAGGCTGGTCAAATTACCGTTGCCGCTCCTCACCCCTTCGGTGGCTGATGGTGACCGTTGATGGGGTCGAAGGCGGCGGATTTGGAGATGGATCTGTTCAGATCTTTGCTTTTTTTGTTTCTTTGTTTTTTTGTGTTCCTCTATTCCCTACGTGGAATCTTTACCCCCTTCGAGGGTGGTTGTTCAGTTGTTTTCTATACTCAGAGCATTCTCATCCGAACCACATGGATAACCCGTTTATCGGGGGTTTCTACCCTTCGATGGGCTCCGGTTTGGCGTTTGTAACCCTTTGGGCGGTTTTTGAGTAATCAAGAATTTTTGAGTTGGACCAAAAAAATAAATAAATAAGATTCCCACCTCAGAGGCTGGAAAGTACAATCTATGTAATGAGACGCAGACAATCTTTTCCCATGCATGTATTTGTATCCAGATTTACGGTTTTGTGTGGCGCAGTGGGATTCCATTTCTATTGTGGGCCTGACTCAAATTTTAGCCTTTTTTTCATATTATTGGGACCCACTCTTAAACATGGCATCGACACCTGCCCATTTTTCTCTGTGGCTTCCACAGTGAGAACTGAGACGTGAGCAACTCAATTTTTGTAGCTCGACTCTGCTCATTTATTAATCGAATTAAGCTCGAATTTTAATTTCTTAAAATAAACGAGCTAAGTTCAACATTTTAAGTTTTGATTCATCTGTTTCTGCTCAATTAATTTATATTCTTGGGACCCAACTTTACACATGGCACCTTCCTATTTTTCTTTGTTTAAGGGCTTTATTATGAGAGAACGTTTCTAGGGCCCAAATGCTCAAGTGTCTCGGTTGCATTGGGCTGGCTCTCCCGCATCCTAAGCTTCCCAGCCTTCGGCATCATCACAATTCTCAAAATTCTCGGAGATTCTTGTTCTTGTATCCCTCAATTTAATAGGTTTTTTTGTAACTTGAAAAATAAAGCGAACCATTATAAAGAAATTAATGAGTGCGGTAGCATCAATGGCACTTGATTTTGATTAAGTGCAATAATTGTTACTCGATTTAGGTTGATAAGCAGAATTCTGATGAATCAATTTTGGTGTGTGTGAAATTGATTATTTAAGAGAAGAAGTCTCCCTTCTCTCTAGAAAACCCTAATCCTAGTCCCCCTCCTCCCTGGCCCCATCTATCTGGCCTCCACACCTCTACCTCCTCCGATCCTCTCTGGCTTTCATCCATTACCTCTGTCACTATTTTTTCTCTCTCCCTCCACAATTCGAACTCCACCCTATTCTTCTAGCCGTGCGGGGTCAGATTTGGTGTAGAGGAGTTTGGGGCTCAATTTGGGGCTTCTTCAGCGAATAAGTTGCCGGACTCGACAGCGACGGCTATGGTGACTGTCTTCCCAGCCGGTGCTTTGTTTTTTTTCTAGTTTTTTGTTTTGCTTTTAATTCCCCTGTGTGGGTTGCTTTCCCCTGTGTGGGCTCTCTTACCCCTGTGTGGGTTGATTTCATTTGTGTTCTTCGTGCTTAATTGTTTTAGTTGAGTATCCTTTGGATTCTCTACTATTAAATCAAGGAGAGACTCTATACTAGTACCTAGTGTTGATCTGCTTTGGCAATACGTGTCTACGAGCCTGTGAGGCTGTGTACTTTTTTCCCTTCTCATCTTTGATTTTGGTAGTGTAGGTTCATTCATGTATGTGTGGTGAAATCTTTGCCTTTATAGCGTTGGTGAGATGCATTGCCTGTATCAAATTTCGTGTGTGTGGTTTAAGGATCCCACTTGTCAAAAAAAAAGATGGGAGTAACACGTTTCTCTGAGTGAGCTGTGCGTTGCAGACGATAATATTTCTACTGAATGCTGTCCTTTAAATGCTGGTCACGTGTGAGCGTGTCAATCCAAAGTGCTAATACAATAAAGTACACCAACTACGTCTACGAGTTTCATTTCCTTTTTTCTTTTTTTTAATTGGAAGAAATATTAGTAGTGTATGTTTCTTTTACTCGAATTTAGTTTGACTTTTGAATTTATTCACTTTTATTGATTTCGTCTAAAAAATTTATGAAATTATATTCCTTCCACCTATTTTTAACGGCTTTCTTATTAGCCTGCACAAAATTTGGACCAAAACACTTTTTATATTTTAGCTGGCCACTTTGCCAAAAACTCACAAAATTAACTTCTCTATTTTAATTTTACTTTTCTACTTTTTAAAATAATTACAAATAATTTATTCTTTCTTTGCCTCATCTCTCTTTTCGGAATAGTGTCTTGCCAAAAAGTAATAATAAAATATTATTTAACCTGTGAATAGTGACTTGTCAGAAATGTTGAGGTACTGTAGCAAAGCTACAACTTCTACAAATTATCCAAGTACTTGTTGAAGCTGATTTGGGGTGTTTTTTTGCCTTTCACTCAACAAAATAACTATCAGGGGGATTTGCTTCCCCTGATGAGGATGCTCTTAGAGCATCCTCATCAGCTTCAACAAATTTTGGACCAAATTTAATCACAAAAATACCTTTTACAATTTAGCAAGCCACTTTATCAAAAACTCAAAAAATCAGACTCTCTATCCAAACTTTACTTTATTAAACTATTCCCCTCAAATCTATAATAAAAAAAAAAATTCTCCCTAAAAGGCTAAAAGTTCTCCCTCGGTCAGTGGGTGGACCCCCCATGCGTCATTTCATTGGCTTCCCCGTACGCAGACTAGCCACGTGTTCTCCCTCTTCCCCTCCCTCTCTCTCTTCTGCCCATTTTCTTACGCGCATCCGGAAGAAAATAAAATAAAATAAGGGTAACCCATGAACAGTGCATCGCTGGGTATGTAAAGGTACTGTAGCAATTGTATTTTGACCCAAGGAAGTGGAGAGGCTGATTTTTGGGAGGTTTTCACGGTTTTGCTCGCTAATTTGTCGAAAACAGTGTTTTACAACACCTGATGAGGATGCTCTTACACGGTACAGTGCAGTACTTCCGGCCATTCCTTTTGATAATACACGGCTCGGATTTAATCAAAATATTAAGTGGTTAGATTAAACATTTCTCGGATTAAATGCGAACCGTTGATTATCGAAATGGATAGTCGGATGAACACTACACGGTGTAGTGCATTTTGCGCAATGCATCATCCCTTAGTTCGGTGTTCATTCCCTACTGAGAAGTCAATGAATTAAATTTTGTGGAAGGAAATAATTGATTAATGGTTCTCCTGTACAAGAATGTTTATTGTTACGGAGTAAATTATTTTTTTCCGTATAAAACTATTTCTTGTATTACTGTATATTCGACTTGATTTAAGTTGTAACAGAGCCTCCCATGTCGTGTTCTGTTATTGTAATTTGTTGGATTTGAATTTAATGCCTGCCGCTTGACACAAAAACAGAAAAACTTATTTGAACTATTTTAAAGATGTATGGATGTAAGAAGGAAAAATGCAAAATCATGTCTAGAAAGCAAAATATATGACCGCATTGGACATTTGAAGTTTTGAACACCCCTTGATCATTCCTCCCGCAGCACGGCTGCCTTTGGCATTATTGCTAGAGATAGTGATGGAACAGCTCAGTGGTAGCGTAGCGGTAAAGTGACAGTTGGATCAGCTCTCTTAGTCGAGACATGGGCCCTTCGTATCGCTTGTGCAACAGCAAAGGAGGAGAACCTTGATAAGGTAATCTTTGAATCAGATTGCAAGCAGTTAGTGAGTTTTGTTGAAGATGTCGACGCTGAGAGTCCATGGATTATTGCTGCTATTGTTGAAGAAATCAAGGCTTGAGCAAAGTCATTCAATTGGCGTTTTAAGTGGTGCAGTAGAGAGAGTAATAGAGGAGCGCATTGGTTAGCGGCTAATTGTAGAGATCATAATTTTACTCTTTTCTCGGGTTGTATTCTGCCCGGCTTATCTTCTGTGTTGTCCAGAGATTTGGCTTAGTTGATATTTATATATCTTGACGTTTCCAAAAAAGAAAAAAAAAAAAGAAAAAGAATATGAAGTAACAAATGGGGATTAGGTAAAGTAGACTAATGAATTGTGGTACAATTTGTTGCACGAGTTCACAGTACAGTTGACACTTATCAGTGATTTGCTCGTGAATTCCAGACCACCGAAGTAATGAGGGGAAGGAGAACTAACGAAACCATTGCATTCCACAAAACCATATCTATATTGGGTATTTGATCAAACAGCTTCCATACAACTTCAACATCCCACATAGAATAAACAGCCATGAATTGCCTGGGTCATATTTTCAGAACCCAAATCGCCAACGGCGCATATGATGCTCAAGCATGGTTTTGAACAACCCAATGGCCTCTTGGGGCTTCTCTCACCTCACTAAAGCTGAGATTTTTGAGGTCCAAGATATTACATTTTCAGTTTTATAATAAAATTGAATTGGGTCTTCACGGGAATGGGTTTGGCTCGATGCACTGTTTGATAAACAACGTACAGAGTTTCGCATAAAAGGGCACCTTTGGGTTATTTATTCGGACAGGTTGTATGCACTCCGAACAAGAGGCCACAGCCATGTACATATATGGAAGAAAGGATAGCCATGTACATATATGGAAGAAAAGGATAGACCACAAAGAAAGCTCATGAGAGAGAGAGAGAGGAGCTTTCCAGGTCATGAACGTGATGATTGTTCATGCTCAAGACGAATCACTTTTTTTTTTTGTGTTTTGAAAATTTTTAGAAATTTTGAAAACGTTTTTAATAAACATAAAACAGAAATAAATTACCAAACACATTTTTGTTTTTAGTTTTGAAAAAAATAGAAAACAAAACCAAAATACATAAAACAAAAACATTATCAAACGATGATTTTTGACAAAAGTTAATGACTTAGGTCCTAACAAAACAACGTCCATAAATGAGCGAGATAAGCCCCGATTATCTACAAAATTGGAGACTTATCAATGAGTGACATCATCCGAAGCGACAGGGTGCAGGCAGCGCCATGTCCGAGCCACGTGATTTGCCAAGGGAACCGATGGCGCGTGAGGCGCGTGGAGAGCTCGGAGCCCAACCAACTCGTCGCCTATAAAAGGTAGACTCCCCCAACCTGAAGAGGAGAGAGTTTTCACAAGAGGAGAGAGTTTTCTAAAATATAAACACCAATGAGAGTAGAGAGAGAAAGTATCAATAATTTGAGTCTTATTAGTTTCTTGAAGGGGGAAATCCCTATTAAGTTTAAACCTCAAGGAAAGTCAATGCAGTTTATCCTAAATTGAAAGTTAAAATAGAAGGAAGCGAAGGAGGGAGAGATCCAACTCACTGAAATTGTGAAGCGGATAAAGCCATTCTTGACCAATTCCCGAACCCAGCAAACCCAAATCATCCGTTTGGCCAATCGGGAAAGCACAACTATCTAGGACAGCTACTAAATTTCTACTATTCCGTCCATCCCATAATTGTTTGCCACCACAGTAAATTACTTCTTCTGTCCCAATTTATTGGTCCCTTTTAGAGATTTCAATCATTAGGAGAATATTATCCTTGCACTTGTCATAATTTTTTCTTTAATTTACTTAATATCAAAGAATAAGGTGAAAGATTAAATATGCTAATTTCACCCATTATTTTCCAGACAATAAATTTAGGATAGCAAAAAGTGGCAATTGAGATTTTTTTTTAAAAATGATAAGAGGAAGGAGGACAAGTATATTGGACAAGCAAAATAGGAACATAATCTATAAGCTTTTATATTCTAGTATTCTACCATAAATCTGATGAAGAAGTAATTGTTGCCTACGGATTTCACCGAAATATTGTCTATGGTGTGTAGAACTCTTTGACGGGGGATTTATGAACACAGGTCCAATCTGCCTCAAAATTCCAGTTAGTCTTCGATCTGTAACAAACACAAAATCAAACACACCTAAATCAATAAATCATATGTTGGTAAAAATTGAGTAATAAATATGACAAACACAACATCATCGGTAAACAGGAGAGAGAGAGAGAGAGAGAGAGAGAGAGAGAGAGCGGGTGGGTGGCTGGGTGGGGGGCGAGGGCGTTGCTCACCGGCAAAGTTTGTCGCAGGAGACTCCGAGCCGGAGAAAATATTCCCCGAGAAATTCGGGGCGAAATGATTCGTCGCATGAAACCCCTAGCCGGAAAAATTATTTGCAGAATAATCCGGCACGTCAGAATTCGCCGCAGAAAGCAACGAATTATTGGCAGAAAGCTGTCGGAAAGACAAATTGGTTGGAGGAAGCTTCGATTCGGAAAAAGCCCTGTGAGAATCAATGCCTCCCGTGATGCCACTAAGGCAACCACGTAAAAACACGTGCTTGGCGGCCATTTTAGTACTCAAATCGCAAGGTTCACAAGGGAGGAACAGCTGATCGGGTTCAGGTCTACTGGGTCCACGACGGCGGGGCCAACTGGTATGATCCAAACTGGTAATTCCGTGTGATTCATGAGGGAGGAACAACTAATCGGGTTCAGGTAGAGGTGTCAAATGGGCCTTGCCGGCATGACATGAAAAAACCCGGCACGGGCACGGCTTGGGCACGGTAAAAGTTGGGCACGACACAACACGGCACAATCTGAGTGGGCACGGGCACGGGGCATGAAAATGGGTGGGCACGGCACGAGCACGACATGGTAGTTGGCCTGGCACGACACGGTCTAAGCTGGGCATGGCACGATAGTTGGCCCGACCTGGCACGACACGGTCTAAGCTGGGCATGGCACAATAGTTGGCCGGACCTGGCACGACACGGACTTAGTCAGGCACGGCACGGGCACGAGGCGGTCTTAGTTTGGCACGGCATCGGCACGACACGACACAGAAGTGTCAAAGGTACGGCACGGGCACGAAACGGAAGCGGCACAGGCACGGGCACGAAATGGAAGCGGCACAGGCACGGCACGGTAATTGACCTGGCACGACATAGAAGTGTGAAGGGCACGACACGGGCACGAAATTTAAAATGAGCCATAATAAGGGGAAAAAAGAGAAATTTAAAATGCCATAATAAGGAAAAAAAAAAAAAAAGGGCAAAAAAAGGGGGAAAAAAAGCCAAATGCCATAATAAATTGTGAAATTTTGATTTATGGCCCATAGGCCATACCGACATAATAAGTAAAAAATACATTTTTATAAAATAAATTTAATTTTATAATTTATTTAAAAAATGAGGGAAAATAAAAAAAATGAATTTTTCAATAATAAAAATGAAAATTTTTTGATTTTTGAAATGATAGGTCAAAATATTCTTTATGAATAACATGATAAAGAGGGAAATTTAAAATGAGCCATAATAAGGGGAAAAAAAAGAGGGAAAAAAAAAAGAAAGAAAAAAAGTCAAATGCCATAATAAATTAATGAGGAAAAAAAAAGAGGGAAATTTAAAATGAATTTATGAATAAAAAAATGAAAAAAAATAGGGGGAAAACCCAAACTCTTTACCGAGCCGGGCGCTCCTTGTCGAACGGATGCCGTTGTCGATCCGAGTGCTCCATGCCGAACCAGGCACCCCTTGTCAATCTGAGAGCTCCTTGCCAAGCCGGGCACTCCTCGTCAATCTGAGCGCTCCTTGCGGAGCCGAACACTCCTTGTCAATTCGAGCGCTCCTTGTCGAGCCGGGCACTCCTTGCCGAACCGAGCGCTCTTTCCCGAACCGAGCACCCTTTCCCGAACTCATGGGTTCTGAAGAGTCCCTATCACGCGTGCCTGACATATCGGATGTGACTTTAGGTGACGTGTGTCAGGCGGCATGCTGCAAAAGTCGTGACAGGTGACAGGAGCGACGTCATCCGAAGCGACAGGGTGCAGGCAGCGCCCTGTCCGAGCCACGTGATTTGCCAAGGGAACCGATGGCGCGTGGAGAGCTCGGAGCCCAACCAACTCGTCGCCTATAGAAGGCAGACTCCCCCAACCTGAAGAGGAGAGAGTTTTCACAAGAGGAGAGAGTTTTCTAAAATATAAACACCAATGAGAGTAGAGAGAGAAAGTATCAATAATTTGAGTCTTACTAGTTTTTTGAAGGGTAGTTTTTTGAAGGGGGAAATCCCTATTAAGTTTAAAGCTCAAGGAAAGTCAATGCAGTTTATCCTAAATTGAAAGTTAAAATGGAAGGAAGCGAAGGAGAGAGAGATTCAACTCACTGAAATTGTGAGGCGGATAAAGCCCTTCTTGACCAATTCCCGAACCCAGCAAACCCAAATCATCCGTTTGGCCAATCGGGAAAGCACAACTATCTAGGACAGCAACTAAATTTCTACTATTCCGTCCATCCCATATTTGTTTGCCACCACAGTAAATTACTTCTTCTGTCCTAATTTATTGGTCCCTTTTAGAGATTTCAATCATTAGGAGAATATTATCCTTGCAATCGTCATAATTTTTTCTTTAATTTACTTAATATCAAAGAATAAGGTGAAAGATTAAATATGCGAATTTCACCCATGATTTTCCAGACAATAAATTTAGGATAGCAAAAAGTGGCAATTGAGATTTAAAAAAAAAAAACTGATAAGAGGAAGGAGGACAAGTATATTGGACAAGCAAAATAGGAACATAATCTATAAGCTTTTATATTCTAGTATTCTACCATAAATCTGATGAAGAAGTAATTGTTGCCTACGAATTTCACCGAAATATTGTCTATGGTGTGTAAAGCTCTTTGACGGGGGATTTATGAACACAGGTCCAATCTGCCTCAAAATTCCGGTAAAGTTTATCGTAGGAGACTCCGAGCAGGAGAAAATATTCCTCGAGAAATTCGGGGTGAAATGATTTGTCGCATGAAACCCCTGGCCGGAAAAATTATTCGCAGAATAATCTGGCACATCAGAATTCGTCGCAGAAAGCAGCGAATTATTGGCAGAAAGCTGCCGAAAGGACAAATTGGTCGGAGGAAGCTTGGATCTGGAAAAAGCCCTGCCTCCCGTGATGCCACTAAGGTGACCAGGTAAAAACACGTGCTTGTCGGCCATTTTAGTACTCAAATCGCAAGGTTCACAAGGGAGGAACATCTGATCGGGTTCAGGTCTGCTGGGTCCACGATGGAGGGCCAACTGGTATGATCCAAACTGGTAATTCCGTGCGATTCATGAGGGAGGAATAGCTAATCGGGTTCAGGTAGAGGTGTCAAATGGGCCTTGCCGGCACGGCACGACACGGGCACGGCACGACACGAAAAAACCCGGCACGGGCACGGCTTGGGCACGACACAGCACGGCACAGTCTGAGTGGGCACGGGCACGGCATGGTAGTTGGCCTGGCACGACACGGTCTAAGCTGGGCATGGCACGATAGTTGGCCTGGCTTGGCATGACACGACACGACACGGACTTAGTCAGGCACGACCGCGGTCTTAGTTTGGCACGGCACCGGCACGACACGACACGACACAGAAGTGTCAAAGGTACGGCACGGGCACGACACGGTAATTGACCTGGCACGACATAGAAGTGTGAAGGGCATGGCACGGGCACGAAATTTAAAATGAGCCATAATAAGGGGAAAAAAGAGAGAAATTTAAAATGCCATCTTAAGGGGGAAAAAAAAAAAAGAGGAAAAAAAAGGGCAAAAAAGGGGAAAAAAAGCCAAATGCCATAATAAATTGTGAAATTTTGATTTATGGCCCATAGGCCAAACCGCCATAATAAGTAAAAAAATACATTTTTATAAAATAAATTTAATTTTATAATTAATTTAAAAAACGAGGGAAAATAAAAAAAATGAATTTTTAAATAATAAAAATGAAAATTTTTTGATTTTTGAAATGATAGATCAAAATATTCTTTATGAATAACATGATAAATAGGGAAATTTAAAATGCCATAATAACGAGAAAAAAAAAAGAGGGAAAATGAAAGAAAGGAAAAGAGTTAAATGCCATAATAAATTAATGAGGAAAAAAAAGAGGGAAATTTAAAATGAATTTATGAATAAAAAAATGAAAAAAAATAGGGGGAAAACCCAAACTCTTTACCGAGCCGAGCACTCCTTGTCGAACGGATGCCCTTGTCGATCCGAGCGCTCCTTGCCGAACCAGGCACCCCTTGTCAATCTGAGAGCTCCTTGCCAAGCCGGGCACTCCTCGTCAATCCGAGCGCTCCTTGCCGAGCTAGACACTCCTTGTCAATTTGAGTGCTCCTTGCCGAGCCGGGCACTCCTTGCCGAACCGAGCGCTCTTTCCCGAACCGAGCACCCTTTCCCGAACTGATGGGTTCTGAAAGGTCCCTATCATGCGTGCCTGACATATCGGATGTGACTTTAGGTGGCGTGTGTCAGGCAGCATGCTGCAAAAGTCGTGACAGGTGATAGGAGCGACGTCATCTGAAGCGACAGGGTGCATGCAGCGCCCTGTCCGAGCCACGTGATTAGCCTAGGGAACCGATGGCGCATGAGGCGCGTGGAGAGCTCGGAGCCCAACCAACTCCTCACTTATAAAAGGCAGACTCCCCCAACTTGAAGAGGAGAGAGTTTTCACTATGCTGAAGCTCTTACTTTCTCTCTCACTTTCTCTCTCTAGAAACTCTGAAGCTCTTTCTTCCTTCATCTTCTTCCTTCTTTGACTTGAACGTCGAAGTGCCTTCCCGACCGAAATTCCTGGTCGGTTAAGCGCTAACGATGTTTGTCACCTATGCAGGTCATCTTCTCAGGCGAACTTACTGGGTCTCAAGTGAGGCTAGGTGGAGTCCTCAGGCAAACTAGAGGCTAAGAGAAGGCCTCAAGAGGAAGAACCAAATGGGAGCACTAGGCAAAGGCCCTAGGTGAGTTCATCCTAGCCCCTCGGCTAGGCAATAGCGCTTGGATGGAGCGCTAGGCCAAGAGCGCTCGGATGGAGCGCTAGGCAAGAGCGCTCAGGCGGCTCAAGATGTTCATGGGAGGCTCACCTCGGAATCGACACCCCCACAGTTAACTTGCTATCATCCAAATTGGCTTGGTGTAAAATCCTTGAAAAACGTTAAAATTGTGTTTCAAATAAATCAACCCTGAAACATCATTAATTAACTTGTTCCAGAATCCTTCACCTTGTTCGCTTCGGTTTCCTAAAACTAGGCCCCTCAAGAACCTCATCCCCACCGTACCCTTCAAGATCCCAATTTGTGGGCTACACAAAGCTCACGATAATGATCTGAATCGTTGACTTCGTGAGTCTCGCTGAGACAAAGGCATATGCAAAAAACCAATTTGATTAGATATCGATAGCTACACTAACTAATCATGCCTAGTTTTATGAAAAGGACAGTGAATATAACTTTTTAAAGTGATGGTCCAACGTATAGCACAAGACACAAATAATTGATGCGTCTATCGATGTTTGATCGAATTGATTTTTGTAGATACTTTCGTCTTAGCGAGATTTACGAGGTGAACGATTCGGATTACTGTCATGAGATTTGTGGAGCCCCAAATTAAGGTCTCAAGGCATATGATAGGGATGGGGTTCTTAAGGGGAGTTCTCTAGACATAACCACCATATCTCTTTCAACATGGTCCCCAATAACTTTTTTATCCAATTATTACTGATATTTTTTTTTTATTTCTCTCTCTCCACTCATTAGCCATTTTTTTTAATTGAGGAAAACAGAAACTTATATTGATAACAAAACATCACAATACAACCGATGAGATCCTCGTTCCTATCGAGTATTCTTTTTAGACTATTCTACATTTTTTAGGTCCTTGCAATTGCCTTGAGGAGTTTTGAATCGAGGAATTTGAATTGAATTCTAGCTCTTATTTGTGAAAACGCAAGTGCAAGAACCTAAAAAATGTAGCAATCTGAAGAGGATACTAGATAGGAACGAGATTCTCATCGGTTATGTACAGTCTTTAAAACTTTCTTAAGTAATAAAGATGATTAAATATGGAAGTTTCAACAAACATCTCATACTGGTGGTGTTTGTGCATAAAAATTCACAGGCGAGGGCCTTAATATCACAATTTAAGCAAATTTATTACTTGCTTATTTTGTATATTTGAGACTTTAGATTCTGAGTTGGATTACAAAGAGAGGTGTTGATACTGCTCAATCAATTTAAATAAATTCAGATTCTCCAGGAGCATAAATTATATTAACTGAGCTGATCAGATCATGATCAAAGCATAATTAATTTTGTTGATAAATCCGATGTTTTATATTCTGTTAGTTAAATAGGCCACATGCAAAAATTTTAAACGGGGGCCTATCATTTATAAATAAAATATTTTAAAATAGATAAAATCAACTTTCAAGAGAAATATTACAAGTATAAAAAACCTAAGTACAAAAAACTTGTCAATCATTTCATTAGCATTTCCAACCCCCCCCCCCCCCCCCCCCCCCCCCCCCCCGGCGCCCTTTTTGACTAAAGAGAGAAAAGTCAGAGAGCAAAAACGACTACCTATCAGAGAGCAAAAAAACCCTATGGGGTAAAAGTCAGAAAATCCAGGGGTATCGACCCCTGGTACCGATCACGCACCGATCGGTGCCGGAGCCGGAGACCTACTTGTGGGTCCCATACGGTCGATCCGAGCCTTCCAGTCATTCTAGAATCAAATTCCAAGTGGGTCCTCGTGAAAATTACCTTAATCGGACGCTCTTAAGTGCATAATTTTGGAATGAATGGAAGGCTCGGATCGATCGTTTGGGACCCACAAGGAGGTCCCCGGCGCCTTCGGTGCATGGTCAGTATCATTTGGTCGGTACGGGTAGAATGGTTCGGTAAAAATAGAAGTCACGTATCGAACAAACCACCAGAAAGGACTTTCCTTGCACAAGCATGTGCGGCCCTATCGTTTGACTAAATTAAATTCACAAGAATTAAAAGAACTCTTGAGAATCCCAAGCACAACACCATTTAATAGAATCCCAGGCACAGGGCGCACCATTATGAATTTTCACAATCGGACGCTCTTAAGTGCTTAATTCTGGAATGAATGGACGGCTCGGATCAACCGTTTGGTACCCACAAGGGGGTCTCCGGCGCCTTCGGTGCATGGTCGGTATCATTTGGTCGGTACAGGTAGAACGGTTCGGTAAAAATAGAAGTCATGTATCAAACAAACCACCAGAAAGGACTTTCCTTGCACAAGCATGCGCGGCCCTATCGTTTGACGAAATTAAATTCACAAGAATTAAAAGAACTCTTGAGAATCCCAAGCACAGCACCATTTAATAGAATCCCAGGCACAGCGCGCACCATTATGAATTTTCACTAGAATCCCCAGCACAACACCATTTACTCCTGAAGCTACTGTGCCTGTTCCAACAGTATTCATCGCCGGATCCGGGGATCCTGTAGTGCGATACTGCACTATAGTACAGTGTAACACATGAGCCGTTGATCTTTGCAATCATAGTTGGAATTTCATCTCGGCTACGACGACTTGGATCGTGCAAGTAGCAAAATGAAATCCGAGCCATTAATTACGCAATTAGCGGCTCGGATGTGACACTACGACTTAAGCGCGGCAGAATCCCCAAATCCTTCGTTGCCTAGACACTGCGGCATCCACGTTAATGTTAACCACACCATCCTCTGGCTGATCCCATGTCCTGGTGTCAAGATCTGAAGTAACCGGACGGCTACGAGCAGTCTTAGTCAAAAGGTCTAGTATCTTATACGCCACAGTGACACAGTCGTCACTATTCTTACATTTTTTGAGATAGTATTGTAAAGAAAATTGTTCCACATTGTTTAGGAGTGGAATAGGTGATCACTTAATATATGTCGGGACCTCTTCACTCATTGTCAATGGATTTTGAGTTTGATATAAAGTTTTTACATGGTATCAGAGCGGGGTCTAGTCCACTCCACGTTTTAAAAAAAATACAATTAATCCACGCTCCACGATGACAGACCAGCAAAAAGACTGCACGACGATAGGATCCAAAAAGTGGCCACACGTGAGAGGGATGTTAAGAAATATTGTCTCACATTGCTTGAGAGTGGAATAGGTGATCACTTAATATATGCTGGGATCTCTTCACTCACTGCCAATTGGTTTTGAGTTGGATATAAAGTTTCCACAAGTATTACATAGTTTCTCATACCAATTATTTGTATGGAAATAATGTAAGAGAATATAAAATTTGGGCCACCGAAATACTAGATTGTTAATCACTAACTCATTTAAAAATTTAAGCTATTAGAGAGATGGGTAACTAAATAATTTATATCTTCAACAAGCTCCCTCACATGTAGAGGGTAGACACTCTTACCCATGAGCGGGCTAAACACGTGTAGATATTTCAATCATTAGGCGGGTGGTGAGATTCGAGAATCTATTGCCTACTCTGATTTCATATTACTAAGAACTTAAGTTGTTAGAGAGTAATAGCTTAATTATTTATATTTTGAACACAAATTTACATACTATTTGGAGGCCTACTACAACCGCATCTTGTTAAATTAACGAAAATCACCACAAAAGTACGCTTGTACAAAACAATTTCAACGATCTACTCAAACATATTATTTGCAAGGGTCACTCATAAATCCCCATTCATGTTAAGAAATCGGATCACAACCAAACGTGCGTAATAGAAAAACGGAAAAGAAAAATGAGACACAAGATATACATGGAAAACCTCAACGTGAGGAAAAACCACGGATGTCACACCAGTTTACTATGAAATCAAAAATAAGAATACAAGTTTTCTCACAATCTCTCTGAGATTTGCGTTTTCCCTCGCTTGTCTTTGTTTTTCTTTGAAAACTGATAACCCTAAAATTTAAAAAAATGCTAAATAAATAGGTCAGACCCTATGGCCGAAATTACACCCCGAGGTCCAAAAACATCGTTTTCGGTGTTGCCCCCTACACCCCGAAATAGATCACTGCTGAAGGTTGTCTGCACCCCAACAATTCAATGGGTGAAGACCTCATCTTTACTTCGGTTCCTTCAGTCCCATCTCAGCTATGAATTTGTTATGCTCACCCACTTGTAGCCTACATATACATTTCAAGGATATTGGTTGAAAATAACTCCGAATGTCTAATCACACTATAGAAATAAGTTGGCCATAGAGTCTAATGAGACTCTACTTTGATGATTCGAGTAATTTATCTTGTAAGCCCCTCTCCGAGATCATCCATTGTAATATCATACTATATATGTAGGTTGGCCATATACAAGTTTAACATGAGAATCTGTTTTGATGACTCGAGCTATTTATCTTGTAGGCTTATTTTTAAAATATATACAAATAAAAAATTAAGTTCATCAGATGGTTTGGATCACATCAACTGATGTCATGCAAGTGGACAAGAAAGAAGATTCTTAAATAAATTGTCTACTATTAATCATGATGAGATCACAGGATTAAATCTTCTATTTATAATTTAGAAGACGGTGTTTGCGGAATAAAAAAAATTCATCAATGTAGGGTTATGTGGACCACTAACACATTAACGCTATCACTATGGCAAAAACAAAAAAAAAAAAAAAAAAAGGAAAAAGAAGAAGAAGAAGAAATTTCCAAAGCATAAAAAAAAAGAGAAAAAAGATAGAACTTGGACAAAATTATAGTTTAGGTCTTACGCTCTCAAGCTGGTATGTTGGGCTCCTACTGTCATCAAAACTCTAGAGGCCATTGAAGGTTTTTCGGTCATCAACGTCATGGCTCAGGAATTAGTTGAGACGATTATACTAGTAAATTAGTTCGCAAAGTTGGTTATAAAGAAATTTAAAAAATGAAGTACTTCAAACTCGAGTGATACTTGCTATCTCTCAAATCGTAATATAAATAGAAGTATTTTTTGTAATCTTAAAATCTTTTTTTTTAAATTCAGATTGTTTGAACTAGCTTACCCTTTTTTTCCCCAATTTTTTTTTATAAAAGGTATTCAGTTTAGAGGGCTCCAAATGACTAGCTGTTTCGAAAATGAACTGGGCCGTTCATGAACTATTCGAGGCTCGGTTCGGTAAGAGCTCGTTCGAGTTCGATTCGTCTACTAAACGAACTGAACTTGAACCTCAATATTAGGCTCGTTCCATAAATGAGCCGAACCTGAACCTAAGTGGATTCGGCTCGATTAGGCTCGCGAACCTGAGGTCAAAATGTAATTAATAATACTGTATGGGTCTACATGTAATATTTTATAGTTGAGAAACTTTTATGTAGTTTGTTATTCTTTTATCCCTAACCAGAGTATTCTACTACGAACAGATGGGTTTTATCCCTAACTAGAGTACTCTATTTAGTTCTCAATATTTTTTTTCTTGTGTTCTTTTTCTTTTGATTTCTTGATTATTGT
This sequence comes from Vaccinium darrowii, assembly GCA_020921065.1. Taxonomy (NCBI): domain Eukaryota; kingdom Viridiplantae; phylum Streptophyta; class Magnoliopsida; order Ericales; family Ericaceae; genus Vaccinium; species Vaccinium darrowii. The sequence continues at coordinate 35,228,879 of CM037160.1, forward strand.
GGTAGATTTGTTTATTTTGTTTAATTTCTTGATTATTGTGGTAGATCTACATGTAATATTGTTTTGAAGCATATCTCTTTCCCCTCTCAGTTTTGTGTTCTAAATTGCTAACGAGCCCTACTGAGCTTGATTCGAGTCTTAGTCGAGCCTAAATTCGGCTCGGTTCGGCTCGTTTGAGTTTAACGATCCCTACCGAGCTTTATTCGAGCCTTAATTCGAGCCTAAATTTGGCTCGGTTCGGCTCGTTTGAGTTTAACGAGCCCTACCGAGCCGAACCCGAGCTTTGTAATTTTTTCACGAGCCGAACTCGAGCCCATTTGTCTAGGCTCGAATCGAACCCGAGCCGAACTCATGCCTTAACGAACTGATCCCGAACCTCATAGGGTTCAGCTCGATTCGGCTCGTTTACAGCCCTAGTGACCAATAACATTAGGAGTATGTCTATACATTAATATTCTTGCATTTTAGTGGCAAAAGTATTACTCCCTCTGTTTCTTTTTATGCGTGTTACTTCGTAAATTCAACTTATTAAAGAAACATTATCATTACGCATTTTACCTCAATTTTACACTTTTCACATCTACTTTTACCTTCAATTCCAAAATTATCCTCCACTTTTACTCATTGTACAAACTTTTACCTGTTAGCTTTTCAAACCATACACTTATTAAGGGATAGATCAAAATAGAAATGTCGACACTAAAAAAGAGTTGAAAGGAGTACTAATTATTTTCTCACACTAATTATGTGTTTGGACACGATGTAAGAGAATATAAATTTGGGCGTCAATTGTTAACATTTCCAAAGGACCTGGAGATCCATCTTTTTTCCACGATGATTCGAGTATCTCGAGTATCGGTGGTGTTACTAATAATTCTCACCAACTCATCTAAAAGCTTAAACTGTTAAAGAGAGAGAGAGAGAGAGAGAGAGAGAGGTAACTTAATAGTAACTTATATCTTCAACAAGCGCCCTCACGTGTAACAGACTCTTACCCATAAGCGGGCTAAACATGTGCAGATATTTCAATCATTAGGCAGGTGGGGTGAGATTCGAGAATCTATTGCGTGCTCTAATATCATATTGTTTACCACAACTCATCAAAGAAAGCTGTTATAAATAGGGGTAACTTAATTATTTACATCTTCAACAAAAAATTTACATACTATTTGGAGGCCTACTGCAACCGCATATTGTTAAATTAAAAATGCCACAAAAGTACGCTTTTAGGAGTACAAAGCAATTTCAACTACCTACTGAAAAAAATTATTTGCAAGGGTCACTCATAAATCCCCATTCAACGGTTCAAGATCTCATCTTTATTTCGGTTCCTTCAATCCCATTTCAGCTATTATATTACCATACTATATCTTATATCTACATATATATAGGTTGGCCATATACGTGTTTAACACGGGACTCCATTTTGATGACTCGAGCAATTTATCTTATAGGCCCATCTTATAAAATATAGTATATAACTAAAAAAAATCAAGTTCATCAGATGGTTCGGATCACATCGACTGATGCCATGCGTTTAATAAAGTGGACAAGAAAGAAGCTTCTGAAATAAATTGTCTACTTTTAATCTGAGATCACACGATTATATCTTCTATTTATAATTTAGAAGACGGTGATTTACAGGGAAAAAAAAAACTCATCAATTTAGGGTTACAAGGACCACTAACACGCTAACGCTATCACTGTTGCAAGAAAAAAAAAAAAAAAAAAGGAATATGAGGAGAAGTCTAATGTGTGATTTGCTATCTCTGTAAATTAGCTCGAACAGTTGGTTATAAAAAAAATTTTAAAAATGAAGTACTTCAAGCTCGAGTGGTACTTGCTATCTCTCTAAAATAGTAAAATAAACAGAAGTGCTTCTTGTAATCTTTTTTTTCAATTCAGATTGTTTGAACTAGCTTACACTTTTTTTTTTCGTAATTTTTTTTTTTTTTTACAAAAGGTATTCCGTTTAGAGGGCTCCAAATGCCTAGCTGTTTTGAAAATGAATCATGAAATACTTAGATTGAAGACAGAATTTAAATTACATTTACAGAAAAGATGAAGGGCCAAAATGGTTTTTGAGTTTCTCTTATTTATTTCCGTATATGATTAAACTCATTGAATTGGTCGTGTGTGAGAAAATTATATTGCTAGGACATCAATAAATACATGGGAAAAAATTTTCGTCTTAAAAAAAATTAAGGACTAATTAACTAAGAGAAAGGGGTTGCTGCTGTGCAGCACTTGCACAACAGATGTTGTGCACCATCTGAGCCGTCCTCTGATGGACGGCCCAGATTTCATCTCAGCACCTTTGCATCCGAACCATTCGTTGTCGTGCATGCAAAATAAAATCTAAACCGTCTATCTGAATAACAGACGGCCCGATTAGTGTACAACATTTGCTGTGCAAGGGCTGTAGAGCAGGAACCCAAATCTGACTAAATAGTGTGAACTTTACATATATCTCCAGACAAGCTTGTTTTGTTGTCGACGATTCAGGGCGAAAGTCACTTTTTTAGTGCCTATATGTGCGCACAGCAGGTCCGGTGACCAGTAACACTAGGCGTGCGTGTCACCAATTACAGCAGTCAGCAGAGTAGCATACCAATGACTGGTGGTTGCGAATCTGCTGTCTTGAAAATCCTGTCTCAACTTCGTGTCCCGTTTATTCGAGCTGTCCATCTGAGTAATCGATGGCTCAGATTCAGAAATGAACATGTTTGGCTCAAATTTGTTTGAGGTGAGATGGAATCTAAGCCGTTGATTACACGGATAGACGGCTCGGATGAACGGAATAAGGAATTCGGGACAACGGATCCGCTTCCATGACAGGTACCCATTTTTTTTAAGGAAGAGTAAGAATTGTATTGGTAATAGAGATTACAACCTACCATTTGCAACAAATACATCCGGAAAAAGATAAAATGCACATGTGAGCGACAAATAATACATTCAAATCAAATGAAGGATACTTCCAACGATAAATTGATCAAACGGTTAAGGATGGTACCTATTTGGCTATTTGTAAAGAAATATTTGTGCTTCCTTTTATTCACACGGACACCTTTTTTTTAATTTATTTACAATGAAGTTACAACATTGCCCTAGATTGGTGAAGAGTTTATTTAGAATGTAAGGGTAATTTTGTAACTCCAACGAACAAGGATGAAAAAAAGGGAGTGCAACGATGTTGTTAGAATATAGGGACCGTGAGAGAGCTTATTTTGTGTCCGAGATCCAGTTGGTCCCCCATTTCTTCTTCTTTTTCCGACTAACGGCCTAATAAAAAGAGTGCAAAAATCATTTCCCTGTATTTTTTGCCCATCAACGGTATGAATATACTCTTTTCCTTTTGTATTACTGGGGAAAAAAAAACTGTATGAATTAGTATTACTCTTATTCTTTTGTTTAAAAAAAATAGAAAGATTGCTAATGTAACCTATATATCATTTTGCTTTGTCTAATTCCATGTCAATCAATCTACCAAAACGTATCAGTATTTACCGAATGAGGACAAAAAATAATTGTGCTAAAAAATTATTTTTGCAGGTGTGTTTCTCGTAATTTTTTTTTATCTTTTAATTATAGACAAAATTAATGTTGTCTCTCTTGTCGTGTCTTTTTGAGCTGCTGAGACTTTTTCTGTGAGTAGAAACTTTTGCGTTTTTTTTCGACTTTTTGAGCAAAAAGTCGAAAGAGTTGAAAAAATCGAAAAAGTCGATAAGAAGAACGAGTGATTTTCCTTTTTGATGCTTAGATTTTTTTTAAATGAGCCAATTAGAGAGTGCCGTCCTCTGAATTCCTGGCCTTGAATAAGTATAAATGACTTAACCAACCACCAGATATAAGGACAGACTAGCACAAATATTTATGGAACGAAAATAAATGATTCCAAAATTAAATTTTTGATCTCTGAAGTAGGTAGTAAGTATTAAAAGGGGATGTAACAGCATTGAAAATCTTGCTAACAAGTACCACACAAGAGAATTGATCTCCTCATAGCACATTTGCCACATGTTCAGTGCCTATTTGTGGTAAAAAATAAAAATAATAATTCGAGGGGTTTTGCCTGGGGTGCACACCGGTCCAGAAGTCTGCCCATCTGAGCCCGTTTTTCTTAGAGTACGGATAAACATTTAGGCCCATAGGTCTAAGCTGGATTGATTTTTGAACTAAATGGGCTAGGTTTGCTAGAATCCCTTGTGGCACAACCCGACCCGATTAAGATAATATTTTTATTTTAATAAGGTTCATATATTACCATTGTAAATCCTAGTTGCTTAAGATCTTTTTTCTTCAAGTGGCACATCTCTTATTAAAAAGTAGGTTTCATCTTTGTCTTTTTGCTCTTCAATTTCTTGTTTTAACAGTTAACTTTAATAGTTTATGAGAACTTAGAACTTTAACTATAATAATTACGGTTGTGAATTCTAATTTGTGATCGTTATGGTTGATTAATTTATTTTTGTGATACGCTTTAAAAAATTAAATGGGCTTGGGAAATTAAAATTTAATTGGATCGGGCTTGGACATATTAAATAAAGCCTAATTATTAATAGACCAGGTTAGGACTTGCACAATTCTCGTTATTATCTAGTGTAAGCCTGACTCGAACCATGGCAGCTGAGTGTATGTGCTCCCCTAATTTTGCCGAATGATATAAGGCCTGAAATTGAGGAATATGCTTTCTGTTGAGTTCTAGGTTTGAGATTTTCTAAGGGCAACCAACTCTTTTAGGTCGATCATGTTAGGAATCCAACTCCACGTTCAATTCATAACGCCTTTATAAATCTAAGAAACTAGAGTCATAAAAATCACACAGCAAACAAAAAATACTGTGTACTAAACAGAAGTTAGAAAATGAAAGAACACCGTGAAAAACCTCAAAGCGAGAAAAATCATAGGAGCCACACCAGTCCACGATAATCGAAGAATCAATGGAGTACAAGTCATCTCTCTTCTCTCTGAGAACAATTTTCTCTCAACTCCTCTTGTGCTTACACTAAAACTCTTAACCTTAATTACAGTGCAACTGTGTTATAAATAAGTAAGGCTCAATTACTGAAATTGCCCATGCCAAAAGTTTAAAGGCGCTGGCCCCCACACGCCTTGGCTGGATTATCACTAAAGGTCCTCAACATGTCAGTCCCTATCGAGTCTTTGTCCCAATTTTAATTAAATGGGGATCTCACTCGGGAATGATGAATTAGCCGAGGAGCTCATATATACTAGTTCAGACACATGAATTATAAAAAAAAAAAAAAAGAATTGTGTGGACGACTAATTGTTTAAATAAAGAAAAACAATCCATGGCATAAATCCGAAGATTACTACTACTAATACTTGTGAGCTATACAGTTCAATGGGAATAAATTAAACATTGATTGCGGGAAATAATACCAGGGTTTTCTTGTTATTGGGGTTACCCCATCCCTCCTCTCTTCGAAATTCCATTATTTATGTAAAAAAAAAAAAAGAGAAGAAATTCCATTTTTTAAGTCCAAATGTTCATTTTGTGGGGTCCGATATACGGCCCACAATGATGATTCAATTTGTTCGTCTCATAACCCAGCAAAGGCAAGGCACATTAAGTGGACAAGGAGTTCATTAGGTGCAATAATGCACTACAGGATGTAGGACGCCTTAACGTGATCAATCACAATTTTATCCTTGTGACTTGAACCATTCACATTGTAGGGGGCACTGGGTAGATCACAAAAGGAAATAATAAAGGGCTGGTTAGTAAAATTCTACAAATGTATTGTATCACTAGTCTATCTTGATTATGTAGGTGCCTTATATTAATTTATGGAACACATGTAGCTTTTGGCAACCTCTACAAATTGAACAATCTAGTTTGGATCACGATAATGAAATTTTGATTGAGCAAACCGAGGCGCTCTACACCCTCATAGTTTATTGTCACACTACAAAATCTCTTGATCCGACGTGAGCCAAACGTATCAATCCATTTTGAACACCGAGTACCCAATCCACATCTGCCTACGAATCTAAAAATTAATGGAAGAGCTAAGGGGGTGTTTGGTAACGTTTTCGTTTACTGTTTTTTGCTTTTACTTTCAATTTTTTTCAAAACTAAAAACAAAAATGTGTTTGGTAATTTATTTATATTTTGTGTTTATCAAAAACTTTTTCAAAATTTCTGAAAATTTTAAAAACACAAGAAAGGTGATTTGCCTTGTTTTTAAAATAGGGTAGTCTAAAAACAAAAAACAAAAAACAGAATTTTTATTACAAAACATGTTTTTTGGTTATTGTTTTTATAGCCAATAACCATGATTCTATTTTTTAGTTTTTTAGAAACACAAAACAAAAACATTACCAAACGTCTCCTAAGAGCAAGCGCACCAATGGATAGCAAAATATGCTACTTACTCAACAATGTCAAAATGCATTTTACCTTGTCAATTTTTTCTCTCAAACTCCACCAATGCTCTTTACTCTCCTCTCTATCTCTATTAAATATTATTTTTTTCATTACAATAATAAAATTTTGACACCAACAGCCATAGAGAGATGAGAGAGAACGCAAGGGATGTGACCAAAACTAATAAAATACTCCATCGCTAGCGAACAGCTCCTAGCAATCTCTGGCGAGTTTTTCTCACAAATGTAAAATACCTAGCCTTTTACCTAGTCTAGTGGAGGTGGTTTTTTTGGGGTTTTCCTCTCTTTAAATAGCTAATTGTTTCTTTTACCTAGGCTTGTGCACATGATCTAAGAGATTAGATATATAATCTATCTTGATAGGCAAACAATGGGATGAAATATTGGTTCTTGTAAATTGATTGCATTTTGGGTAAGAAAATATTTTTACATAGAGAATGTAGGCAAGTCTTTCATTTTTTTTTTTTCCAAAAGAAAAAGAGAGAAGGAAGTGAAGAGGTTTTTTTTTTAAAATTTTTTTATTTATTTTACAAGGAGTCCTAATGGAGATTATAGACCCGGTCTGGGCCGAAGTGAAGGGTGCAAGGAGTTTAGGCCCCCAAACTCTGGGCCAAGATTTCTATAAATTGGGCCAAATGAAAAGAATAAAAAATCTTTTTGTAAGAGCCTATTAGCATCTTATGGGCCCAGAATTTGTTTTTTGTTCAGCAAAATGCCCTACTGGGCTATGGGCCCAGATTTCGACATTTGGACTCACTACTGAGAAGTGAGAACTGTTCAAGTAGTTGAACACTACAAATACAGATTTTTACCTCTAAGTCAAGAAAAGAGGCATTTAATTATCATTAAGGTAGTCACTTTTTTAATTACTATTAAGGTAAGTCACTCTTTTTGTGTTTAGGTTTATGATGCACTTTCACATTATAGGGTTTTTAGTAGTTTAGACACTTTTGTAGGATACTCTAGAGTTTTAGGCACTTTCACAGGATACCTTAGGATTTAGGTTTAGGCACTTTCATACGGTTTGGGGTGGGTAGATGACTTAATGGTGCCTTTTCAGAAGACAGATGTAGTTGGGCGTGCATTGCTCGTGATTTTTGTACCGGCTTGTAAGTCTCTCCTACAAATAGTAGTTTCCAAGTACAGTTGTAAATCAACTGAGCTGCTCGCGATTCGGCTCGACTCGACTTGTTTAGTAATTGAGTCAAGTTTGAATTCGAGTTTTGGACTCATTTAGGTGTGTTTTGGCCTAAAACGTTAGATGGCTTATTTTTTCGTCCTTATTTGATTTTTTTCGTGTTTTTAAGTTTTGCATCAACTTTTTGTGTATTATTGGTTCGTCTCGGCGAAATGAATCAAAAAAGTAAAAAATTATGATCGAATCATAATTTTTTTGAATAAAGAGAAAAATAAGTAAAAAAGACAATTTTTTTTTACACTTTTTTCGATCTTATTCAAAAAAATGAGAGTTGTAGTCATAATTTTTTACCTTTTTGGATTCCTCTCGCCGAGATGAACCAATAATACTCAAAAAATCGATGCAAAACTAACAAATGCAAAAAAAAAATCAAATAAAGACAAAAAAAATAAGTTAAGTTGATTTATTAGGCACCTATTTAACTAGCAAAGCTTTAAAACTTTGCTCGACTCGAAAAAGCTATGCTTGTATGGTTTAAAAAAGCTAAAACGTCTCTACATGAAAAAGTGAAAGTGACTTCCGTTGTACATTATACTGCACATGTTGGTCAAGATTTTTTTTTTTTTTTTGGTTACGTTACAACATTTCAAACCATAATTTCCTAGTGCACATATGGAGCAAGAATATCAGTAAAAGATTTATGGTTTCAACATTTTGCCGATTCAACGGTTTAGAGCTTGGGTTTAGTCTAATGGTTGTGTAGCGTTCACGTGCGTGAGTCCTAAAATTCGATTCCTACAGACAAGAGTTTGGTCCTCCTAATAATTTTACCAGCATTCTATTGTCTGACAAAAGAAAATTAAAAAATGCACGGATTGGTGGGAAATAATTGCCTGATATAAACTCGAGGCACGTGCAGTGGGGTTTTTTTTTTTTTTTTTTGGGTATACTATAAATATGATAGAAAATTTTATTTTTACCCTAATCCCATCCCAACCAATCACAATGGGTATCAACTTCTCTTTTTAAGATTTCAACCCGCAACCTCACAGTACTTAGTTTGTCACACAACTATTATGCCAATTGCCGGGTTTGCCATTCCTTACAGTATCCTTATCAAGAACACCAAATTTAACCTCAAAAACACTTTTTACACTTTAGCAAATCACTTTTTGAAAAACTCACAAAATCTGATTCTCTATTCCACTCATATTTTTCCATTCAAATACCACCCACCTTTTATTTCATCACAAATTTTAAGGGTTTTTTTTTGCTTTAAGTGAATAATGCCTTCTCTTCTTTTTCAAGTCACTGTAGCAAAAAACAAATTGTTAAGTTGGAGTAGCAAGGTTGATGTAGGAGAGTTTTTGTTAAGCCACATGAGGATGGAAGTTTGAGTTTGAAGGTCTCTTACTTTTCAAAGGGTACCAATTCATAGATAAAATGACCTATTTTTTTTTAGCTAAAAGAAAGAATCTCCATTCAACCCAACAAATTAAAACCCTAATACAATCTACAAAAAAACCAACGAAAATACTGAAAAGAAACCAGCAAAAAACAAAGAAAAGGAAAGTACCGAAAAATACAAAAACACAGAAGTCGCAGGAGCTATCCTAATAGGATTACCTATTGGGATTGCCAGCATTTATGTTTATTCACTGCGAGAATGATTCATTAGCGGCTCACATTTTTTAAATAATTCAGGTGTTTAGGTTAATTTACGAGCACTTCTACTATTTTTGGGAATCCAATCCCAAAGCTCCGTATGGTCAAGTCCAAATGAGAGGGAGAGGTTCCGAACAATTTTTTTTTTTTTAAAAGCAAAGAAAGATTTATTAATCTTTGAATACACATTACAAAGATTAAATGGACCCTAATCACAATAGCATCACAACGAAGCGCGGACATTCCAACAAAAATGTTACCCATGCACGCCGACAATCATGTGCCATTAAAGACCTAAAAGGGAAAAACAACACCGCAAATTAGCAAGGTACCAACCAAAGAGCTAGCGAAGCAAAGCAAATAAACCCCAATTGGAACAAATACAGAAAACAAAAAAACAAAAAACAATAATAATAATAATAATAATAATAATAATTTAGTAATCGACATTTAATCAACGGGTATCTGTAATCTTAACGTGGGGAGATTAATAAGTATTTAATAACGTGGAGCTCGAAATATAATCGAGATAAAGATGGGAGTGCAATTATAATTCTTTAGTGGTGTGAATTATAATTTGTTGAAATAAGAATAGAATCCGAATGGGATTAGGTTTTCTTATTTACACAAGGAGCCCAGATTTATTTCTCCTCAGGTCCCTGCTCTAGCCCTATAAATATATCGTTATGTTCTCTAGGTCAAAAAACAGTCATTCAGAAAATTAGAATAGAGGCTGTGAGAGAGAGAACAAAGAGATTATGTAGAAGTCCACACTTGGCTACATGATCGAGATATAAGGGAATATGGCAGAAGATCATGAGGTACTGTCGAGCAAAACTTGTTGCATACAGTAATTAGGTCTGTCAAGTTCTAAAATAAACAAGTCAACCAGCGTTCGTGTCTACGGATGAGAGGTAAACCCTAATTCCGCCTTGTAGGGTTTGTGTTTATTTTTGTTGTTTAATCTGTACGCGTAATTACTGGGTTCTGGGATTCGTTTCCCAACAGCAAGGTCGTTAATTATTGTGTAGCTACTGCATGGCACCGTGTTGTATACATCTAGGTCATCCGTTGCTCAGACGGCCTAGATTTCATCTTGGTTCCTTCGCATCCGAACTATTCATTGTCGTGCGATGCAAGATGAAATCTGAACCGTCTATTCAAGTAACGAACGACTCAGATGTGCACAATACAATGCCGTGCGGTGGCTGCACATGCAACAACGACCCCCCTTCCCAGATTTGCACCCCAACTTAGCTTCAATGGCAAACCTAAAAAACAGAGCCAAACCCACGAAGCTGAGACCATTTCAACAGCAAAAACCAGGCAGCATCATCAGAGGACAGGTTCCGAACTTGATATTTTAGGAGGGAGCAATTTTCTAAGAAAAATTCTAAATTTAGCCTACTGAACTGACAATAATAAGACAATTCTTTTACCAGTAAATGTATATTTTTATATAGATAAGAGTGCAAATACTCTTATCGATAAAAATACACTTTTACTGGTAAAAAAATTGTCTTGTTTTTAGCCTAGTAAATTGTCTATTAGCAGGACTGAATTTGTAATGCCAGGATTTTGACCACCAATATGTAAAGATTTTTTCTTGCTTCTCCGCGACGTCTTTTCTCTTAAATTCAGTCTATTGAACTGACAATAAGAAAAATTCTAAATTTAGTCTACGAAATTGATAGTAAGACAATTCTTTGGCCGGTAAGAGTGTATTTTAACAGATAAGAGTGCAAATACTCTTACCGATAAAAATATGTTTTTACTGGTCAAAAAAATTATCTTATTGTCAACCCAGTAAATTATCAATAGAAGGACCGAATTCCTAAATTCCGGGATTTTGACCACCAATATGCAGAGATTTTTTTCTTGCTTCTACACGACGTCTCTTAAAAAAGTCTTTTAATATGGTAATCGTGATTCGTGCTTAAAGTATAATTAAATTTCTTCAACTACAACATAAAAACCTTTAAATTATAATTTTGCTTGATTCGCATAAACTGAGCTAACCAGAAAACATACATTTTTTTTTTTAAATTTACTTTCACATATCATATAGCACATCTTGAAAATGCGGATTTCTTGAATTTAAATTTGGTTGTTAACTTGGGAGGTGATGAAATGCAGAAAATCTAACCTTTGTTCATCCTAAATTGTAACTTTTTAACTTGAAAATAAACAATAAATCTTTCGTTCGAGGCCCAAGTTTTTTAACTGCTTCTATTGTTGTAGCGACTCAAGGGAAACAAGTAGAGTACCATTTACTTAACTTTTTTCGTTATTTTAGTGAATCGTCTCATATTATAAGATCTTGACGTGTTTGTAAGTTGTACAGTTGTATTGATTTGGAATTCATGTGAGTTGCATTATTTTTTCAACTGTTGTGACTCATCACGTATCATAATAATATTCTTTTCGTCTCAAAATGATAGTCCCCCTACGAAAAGATGTGTAATTTTCGAATAAAAAAATAAAATACTGCTATTTGTAATCCGTTAATTTTTTGTTGCGCAAAATTAAAGAATATTATTTCACGTCTTTTCTTAAAAGACTATCATTTTGGACTCAGAAGTAAGCATGGTTTTCTAGACGCAAGTTTAAAAGGCATTATAAGTGCGCTCATTATCATCTTTATGTTATTAGCATAATGACATAACTAAAGTAAAAGTTAAGTTTCAATTGCCATATATTTTTTCCGTTGATTCAAGCAAAACAATGGTTTTTTGACCAATTAAGTTGCCGAGGACAGAAAAGAAAAGCTGAGAGGCCGGAAGAAATAGAGGCCAGCCAAAAGGGAGTGAGAGGGAGAGGATTTCCGTGAAGCTCAGTTTGGATGGTAGCAATCTCAAGTGGCAATGGGAATAGGGATGGCAAGGGTGGGTTGGGGCGGGTTTTGATGATCCCGGCCCCGGCCCTAAAACTCCTGAACCACCCCTAACCCGACCGGGCAATTTCTGGGTACCCCGCCCCCATTCCTATCGGGTATCAGGTTAACCCACTCCGCCCCTATTTTTTTTCACATATTACTATAGTAAAGTATATTTTAGACTCCACTATTAGTGAGCACAAATGATAAAAATTCACAAAATAACTTTTACAACTTAACCAAATTTACTATCTAATGTTGTATTTTAGTTGTAAAGATAAAATTATACGAATACAAATAAAGTTTGATGCATATAAGGGAGAAAATATAATTTCATATATACATATGAAAGTATATCAACATAGTTATACACATATATGTATGTCGGGGCCTGTAATATCGGGGCGGGGTGACCATTCCTCTGCCCCTACTTTGGCGAGTTTTTCAAAATCATCCCCCGCCCCTACCTGTTATCCAAAAAAATAGAAAAAATCCTACCATATCGGGGCGGGGTAGGGCGGGTTCGGAGCGGGAATGTGATGATGCATTTTACCCATGATTCCAACGTTTGGAAGAGACAGGAACGAGAATGTAATGCCAGACTTTTCTGATTCCGATATTTGGCAGAGACAGGAATAGGAATGTGATTCCTGATAACATATTCAACCAGGATCACATTTCTAGACTGAGTGGGAATCTGATCCTTCCCTTACCCCATGAGAATATCAGATTTCTGGCTCATCCATTAAGAAAAGAAAATGTCGACTTTAATAAATTTCCAAAATAATTGTTCCCTACGTAAGATTACTGAATTAATCCAAACACCAAAATGCAATTCCTCCAGGTATTAAATTCCTAGGAACTTGATGGATCTGGGGACCCTACTTTTCCCTCCTTGCTTTTCTCTCTAGTTTTCGGTTGAAAACGGTTGTTGTGAGTGAAATTGCCGGTGTTTTTTTTGGCGTCTAAAACGAAGTCGTTTTCGGCCGAAAAGTAGGGAGAAAAGAAGGGAGAGAAAAGTACGGTCCCGAGATCCGAATTGGATTCTCAGTAATCATATTCCTATTTCTACCCAAAAAAAAGTCCCATAGTTTGATTCATCATAATCATATTCCTATTCCTACTCAACAGAGGCGGCTCTAAGAAGAGCCGAGGGTGGTCACTCGAACACCCTGAAAAAAATAATTTTTTTAGAAATACATGTAAAAATTTATTTGTTTTTTAATTTTTGTCATTTTGAACACCCTAACTGTCACACCCCACTCTGGCAAAATAAAACTTGCACAAAGTGACAGGACACCTGACACCACCTGTACGCCTTTCCGGCTTCTCACAAAAATAATACTCAAAATTAGACTACACCTCGCAGCAGAACCAATAAAAATAAACAGGTGTTCACACCTCCACATCATTTGTACAGTCAACCATATTAGACTTGTACTGAACCACACCAACCTCACATTATATAGTCATTCTACAACACCCTCTAACTGACAAAATTATAAAACTCAACCTCTTTGAACACCTGACTGGCACCCTGACACTGTAGTGGACCGACGTCTAGCTCAACTGGAAATCTGCAACCAAAAAGGTTACAGGAGAATGTACCTTAGCAACATAATAAATGGAAATGATAAGTATTTAGATGGATCGATGTATAAACAACACACCAACACATTTGCTTAAACAATTTAGATGGATCACAATTTTTAAAGCATCACACCCACACTTTTATCTCAAAACACAGCACACCATATTTATCTCAAAAATACAGCCCACCGGCTCATCTCAAAACTCGGCCCACCGGCCCATCTATAAAAAAAAACACAGCCTATCGGCTCATCTAAAAAACACGGCCTATCGGCTCATCTCAAAAACACGGCCCACCGGCCCATTTCATCAACACACCTCTGTAAGTTTTGCAAAATATTTCACATTTTCTTTCACAATATAAAATAATATCCTATCATTTTACCCAATGTGCCAACGAGTTGCCAACCTCACGACCGGGAGTTATGACGGTACCGTTACCTCGCTCACAGGCTCACATATAGTGGCGGTGACGAGGGCCATTCTTTATCACCAATGGTAGGTGCAACCCAGAAGGTAAGCAAAGCTTATCGGCAAGCAGCAACCAAGCTTGCCCCACATAACGCAAGCAGCAACCAAGCTTGCACAACCACAAATGGCAAGCAGCAACCAAGCTTGCACAACAACAAATAGCAAGCAGCAACCAAGCTTGCACAACATAAAGCAAGCAGCAACCAAGCTTGCAAACATTGGCACAAGAGGCATAAAACATTTTCCTTCCACACACCAAAAATCATTTGATCCATCATAAAAATCATTTAATTCGTCCAAACACAATACTTTTATCATATACAAAAATCACAAGGAGAGTTTTCAAAACATCAATAATCACACCACACATTTGAAAACACCACATAAACACTACACATTTCTATTTATTATAGAGGCTGTACATTCTCACCTGCCACAAAAGGACAAACTCTGCTATCAACTTAACCTCCACGCACCGAAAGCAAAACCACGACCATTCTTACGATTACATCACCTACAATAACAATTATATATATCACCCATAAGCTCACTACTAAAATTCATGCCCAAATGCAAATGAAGTGCATGAAAAGTATCCTACAACTCAACAGTGCTGCGCTCTATGAATTTTCAGAATTAATCTACTTATCCGATTCCCACGAAATTTTCACCACAAACTCCAGACTCACACTTCATCATCATATCCAAAATTCAGAATTTTCTGAGCTCCGTAACTATTTTTAAACAACCTCCAAACAGACCCATAACCTGCTGCAAATTCCCCAAATCAGATTTTTCTCCAACTTCAAATTAAAAACTGCTATTCTCTGGAAGAATTTAAGGCACAACCCATACATCATTTCGAAGGTATACGAGTCTAGTTTCAGAATCAAAAGACGGTGTACAAATCGGATACCCACGCTAGAAGTTATGACCGTTTTCCCAAGACATGTCAGTGCTGTCTGCACAAACACGAACCTGACAGCAGATTGTTTCACGAATTTTCATATTTTCTGTACTTTGAATTAAACCCCGAAATTTCTACACAACATAAAGAACATCCATGGGTAGCTACTGTAAAAATCTCGTAAATTTTCGACTTCAAGAACCCTGTCTTAAAATTCGCCAAAAACCATGGTAGATGTGGTTTTTCACAAAACCAGTCAGTGAACCATTCACCTTCCTTTCACGAATTTCATAAAAATCAAACCCCAAATCACTCTTATGAGATGCAAAATCAGTGATTAACTTGTAAAAGAACAACGTATATCAAGAATTTCAGAAATTAAACTCTAATTCGTACCTTAATTTTGAGTTTTCCCCAATTTTTCCTTCTTCTCTTTCTTCTTCTTCTTCTTCTTCTTCTTCTTCTTCTTCTTCTTCTTCTTCTGCCGACTTCTCTCTCTCTCTCTCTCTCTCTCTCTCTCTCTTCTCTGATTGTTGGCAGAGGAAGTGGGGAAATAAAAATCTTCCCCTTGACTTAGAGTCAAATAAGGGATGATGTGTCCCATTTGCTCCAATTTTCCACAACAATCTTTCTTTCTTTCTTTCTTTTTTCTTTCTACGTACTGATCTCTTTAAGGGGGAAAATATCCCCTCAACTGAATTATTGAGGGGAAAATGATTGGGTGTGGGTGAGAACAAGCCCCGTTTCGACCGTGCAGTCCAGATACTACCTCAGAAAATTCTAAAAATTTTACCATGGCTCCAATAAATTACCTTGAGACTAACCGCGGTCTCGGTTTATCCAATAACATTCTCATAAGTACTCCAAAATGTGTATCAAATATTTTTGAAATAATCCGGGGTGTTACACTAACCAAAATATTTGAACACTCTACCCAAAATATTTGAACACATTACCCAAAAATTTTAAACACCCAATCCTAATGACGGAATTCCCCATGCACTATTTGATACTCCATTACAGAATAGTATAAATTGGATATTTGAGAATTTGGGTGTTTCTTTGTCTCAACACATTTAGCTCAAAGAGATAAGAACACTTTTAACTATCTCTCTTTAATCTATTTATACTTATTCCAAATGATTACTTATTACATTATAAAATATAGGTCAATAATTTAATATATGCGCGCTATCTTTTTTTGTGAAATACTTTAATATATATGCACAGAGGGTATATAGACACAATAGATTTGGATTATTATAGAGGCCATTCATAGGTTTGATTCTTTTTTAATTTTTGTTTGGTAATTGGAACCATGGACAAGTTTGTGATAAGAAAATCTAGAATGGTGCAAGAGTCATTTCCTATTGAAACTTTTTTTTATGATAGCAACCCCTAAAACTCGTCGAAGCAAAGCCGTATTGACTTGGAATTGTTGTTTTTTGGGTAGCATTGTTGTATTAGTAGAATTTTTATTTTTATTTATTTATGTACAGTTATGATTTCTAGAGGACATTGGTTTTGCCCGGTTTATGTGTGTGGCAAGGCGTAAATAGACCCTGGGATTAGTGGCAACAATGTTTTGATTTAACCAAAAAAAAAAAAAAAAATTGGACACACGAACATCATTTTGCCATCCTTTTTAAATTCCTTACACGAATGTGTTAAATGTGTTATGCTCTCACATCTATCGTGTCTGACCAAACAATTTTTGCAATAATAATATCCAATGCAAAACTCATAAATTGAATGGTTTGGATTAACCATTGTAAGCCTACAAAAGATCCACGAAGGCCCAAAATTGGATGAGACTAGATGGATCAGGACTAGAGAGTAGTCTTTCCCTGTCGAATGACACCATTTTCTCATACCTTTCCTTATGTGTGTGAAATACGGTTTAGAAAGATCAATCCCTAGTCTATTCTCTCTCTGTCAGTAAATGCAAGTGGAAGAGGGTGGGATGGAAACAGCCAAACAGGTCATGGCCCAACTCAAGTCTTCGTCTTTTGACAACAAAATTGCTCAATTTAGATTCCTTCCCCTTTACACATGAGTGCTCACAGGATAGTCCGAACCACCCAGTTATATAAAAAATGATTTCTAGAGGACCGTAATCGAATTTCTGAACATCCTCAAGAGAATTCGTGGAGCTGCCACTAGTGCAAAAGACTCGTGGATAAAAAAAGAAAAGTACAAAGGACATGCCGGTCCTTCCGGGGTAACATCTTGAGCAATCAACCTTAACTTCCAAAGAAAAAATGGTCAGGACCACAATACAGGACCCCAAAAGCCAAGTCTATGGTCTCTGTCTTCAAGTTAAAACTTCTCTTCTCCTCCATCCACGTCATGTTTAGTATCCACAAGTACTTGAAAGGTATAGATGTATGTAAAACAAACTTCCTACTGTAAATTCAAATCTAGCACTAATACAAGTTGAAAAGTTCTATTCTTCCCAACTGCCGTGTAGTGTGAGTTTGTGGCAATAATGTTTTGATTTAACCCCAAAAAAAAAAGTTGGACGCACGAACATCATTTTTTCATCCTTTTTAAATTTCTTGCTCAAAGGTGTTAAATGTGTTATGCTCTCACAGCTATCGTGCCTGACCACACAGTTTTGCCAATAATAATATCCAATGCAAGATTCATAAATTGAATGGTTTGGATTAACCATTGTAAGCCTACAAAAGATCCACGAAGGCCCAAAATTAGATGGGACTAGATGGATCAGGACTAGAGAGTAGCATTTCCCTGTCGAATGACACTATTTTCTCATACATTTCCTTATGCGTGTGAAATACGGTTTAGAAAGATCAATCCCTAGTCTATTCTCTCTCTGTCAGTAAATGCAAGTGGAAGAGGGTGGGATGGAAATAGCCAAACAGGTCATGGCTCAACTCAAGTCTTCGTTTTTTCACAACAAAATTGTTCAATTTAGATTCCTTCCCTTTTACACATGAGTGCGCGCAGGATAGTCCGGACCACCCAGTTATATAAAAAATTATTTCTAGAGGACCGTAGTAGAATTTCTGAACACCCTCAAGAGAATTCCTGGAGCCGCTACTGCAATTTAGATTCCTTTCCCTTTACACATGAGTGCGCGCAGGATAGTCCGAACCACCCAGTTATATAAAAAATAATTTTTAGAGGACCATAGTAGAATTTCTGAACACCCTCAAGAGAATTCCTGGAGCCGCCATTGCTACTCAAGATTCCGGTCATCCAATTAATGTGAGTGGGAAAAAGATCATAAGGGAAGGAGGCAAGGAAAATAGGATGGAAAAAATTATATGGAAAAGATTTTGAGATTGGGATTTGGAATCTCAATGAATAATGGGATTTTGGAAAATAAAGTTTGAAAGGGATTTTGGTAGGATTTCCTATACTTGGTAAATATCGCATTAGGAAATACTTAACTAGGTATTAAAACGTTAGGAAATACTTATCTAAGGACACTAGCACATAAGGAAAACAATCAATTCAATATCGATCAATAGCAATTTTTTTAAAAAAAATCCTAATTAATAAGAAAACTTATTACAATTTGGCTGGAATATTTTTTTTTTCTTCTTTTACTTCAACTCAATTCAGTTTTTTCAGGACTAAATTTCTTGCACAATACAACTGAATAGAGTTTGTATAGATTACAATTCACAAAAAAAAAAAAAAAAACATTGGACGTCTAAAAATTAAATGATTCAGATCTTCAAAAGGGTAAGAATCACGTGGCCTATTTGATCCACCTCATGGATTTGAGTCAACTGGTACACTATTTTTAATTTGGAAAAATTGAATCCATAGGGCACGTTGTATTTTTTTTAATACTATAAAAGTATCTACTAAAGAAAATGTCATTGGTGCTTCTCTCACTAGCCAGATCTTCTCTCTCTCTCTCTCTCTCTCTCTCTCTCTCTCTCTCCACAAACAATAATGAATCGGCATGGTGAGTTACTCAACAAAGCATTTGCAACGCTTGCATACTCCAACTTCGTTTTGCTCTTCACAATACCTATAGTCAACATCATTGGTTTATATACAAATACTGGTGTAAATCCTACCTTACAAGCATGGATGGTTGGGTTGTCCATATCTCTCTTTGCCGTCCTGGTCATCTTGTTTTGCCTTGTCGGCGCGTCGCCGAGCGAAACCGACGCCTTCGGTTACTTTCAGTTTCACCATGGTTACTTCAACATGGTCGTAGGTTTTTTAGCATTCCTTTACCTTCTGTATTGGGCTGCGGTCATCGATAAAGCCAGCCACCATGGATTGTCAATAAAAGCTTCCTACAAGGAGGAGTACAGGTTTCCGGCCGGGTGCTCAGAGTACTGGATGCATAAGGAGACAGATATGACCAGTACCGATCAGCAACCGGCCGAAAACCATGTCGAGAGGTATTGGAGTGAGATCCGGGAATGCATGATTCACAGCCATTTTTGTGGTAGGATTAGTGGTCATGATTGGGCTGATATGACTCTTGAGCAATTTTACAACATGGATTTGTCATCGATAGAGGTGCGTACATGCAATGCAATAATGCTAGACGTATTGCCGTGGTGGTGCCACATTAATACTAGGGTTGTCGTTTGAACACCCTTCTTTTTGTATAGCTATCATTGATACGTATGATACTTCGGTATTTTTAATGCCTTTCTTGAAAATAAGATGTCACTTTGAACACCCGCAAAAATTGTCATGTGTTTGTATTGGATTTGTGATGGTCTTCGGCTTTTGGCCGTTTTGTTTTCGGTCTTGTTCATTCTCTCTCATTGCTATTATTTGATCAGTGTCGTTAGTTGAACATCAAGATGTAAATCGTTTTTTTGATAAGAGTGAGATGTAAATCTTGTTTTCAATTTTGTTTTTGATAATTTAATTTGCTGTTTTTTTCCTTTAAAAAATATTTACGCGAATCTTGTTAGATATAATTCAATTAATTCAATTAGGTCTATTCAAAATTTTCATAATCATAAAAATCTTATTCATTAAGATGGGTGAATTGGGCCGGAGAGGTAATAATTGTACTTTCAAAATGCCATTCTGTAAATACCCTTGTGCTCTTTCTTCATTGTGCATCCAATTGGATTCATTTTCAAGAAAAAAAAAATTATAGAGGGGCAAAAAAAAGAATTATACCGATTTGTATATTTGAATTTGCAGAATACACAATTATTTCGAACAGTAGTGCTACATATCTAGAAAATTGTCGAGAATTTGAAATCAATGGCGGTATTATTGGTATTTGTTTCATGCTTCTGGTCTTTTTTGGGTCATGCTTCTAGTATGGTTGCTGCATACCACCAATTGATTTCAATTTCAACTTCGTTAGCCCAACCAATTGGACCACCACAGCCAACTCAATCAACATACACAAATCTATACTGCCATGCTTGGGCCAATGACCCAAAAACCCTTTGCTTTGATTGCCAGACATGCAAGGTTGGAGTTTTTTTTTTTTTTTTTTGTGGGGCCAAAATGCAAGGTTGGAGTTGCCAACAGCTATAATGTTAACATATATGGTTAATTTGTAAACTATTTGATTTTGTGTTGGTAACTTCTGTAAGTAACTTACAATTTTTTTATTAAAGTATGCTTGTTTGTGTAATTGATGTATCTTTGTGCAAATAAATAGTGCAGATTAATGAAAACAGTATAAATGGCAACAATTTTATTTTTTTTTAAATTTTGTGTTCAAGAAAAGATCTTAGTTCTTTCGAATAAGAGAGATGCCAGACAAGAAAAAATCACGCTAATTTATTTTCTATCACAGTTTTAACCACAAAAGATCACACGTTTTGGATGTCACATTTAACCACACATTTAAAAGAAAATTGAGATAAAAAAACAAAAAAGATCATGCGGAATTAGTTTTAATCTCGGTTTTTACTCGAAACAATCACGCTTTTTAACCGTGATTGTTGTTATCATTCAATCATGCTTTTATAACTGTGATAGAAGGTAGTGACTTGAGATCTCACCTGGAATGACCACGTTTTTGGGAGCGTGATTAAAGCTATACGATCACAGTGAAAAACCGTGATCTTTATCGTATTTTGTAGTAGAGTACAATTGGAGTTTGAGAGCAGAAACGACATCTAGAACGCTCCCGCTAGTGGATAGTAGGATTGGTTGTCCAGAAGTAGTTGAGATGCACGTAAGTTCACTCGGACACCTAAGTTACCGGAAAAAGAGAAGTCTCATCCATATATTCAGCTCGCAAAGGCTATAATACAGACTTATTAAAAGTGTGTACCATATACACCTAGTGTGTGATTCAAATTGTGCTAATGTTGCTAATAGATTAATTGGGTTTCCCTATCCAGATTGCTTTAAGTTAATTTACAAAAGTCAGATTCAGATCGAATTCAGTCCATTTACTGGTCTAATGCAAGCGCTTGCAGAGCCGTTAAAAAGGAAAAAACCTCATCAATCAGAACGAAAGATAGATATGATCGAAGCAATCCGGTCTGGCCAAGGACAAAGGAAACGATACAGAAACCAAAAATAGGTTTTAAGTTCTAAAGGATAGGAAGGGCAATCGTTATCGGCCCTTCCGGGACTGGACCATAGGGGTTGATCCTCGCTACAAATTTTTTTGCCAGGAGGTGCTCTTGCGAGATAGCCATTCAACCGGGTGGAATTTTTTTGCCAGGAGGTGCTCTTGCGAGATAGCCATGGAGCAACTCGTCCTCGTAGCTCCAAAACCCCTTGGGCGCGATCTGTACAAGAGTGTCCTTTAACTTGCCACCTGGTTCACAAGGATGACTACTCGCAACCTCATGGAGAGGGAGTTTCACCTTCTGGTGTTTTCCTTCTCTCCTGAATACTTTTCACAAATTCAAAGTACGAACACTAACATTTGAAAAACATCAGCTATTCAGCATCAACAATACTTCCGCTAATAGCGAGTTTCAGCGAAGTTATTTTGGTTGACAGTCTTCGAAACTGATTTAGGGAAGCACTAGATTTGTGTTTATAATTATCGAAAACAATGTCAGCTAAGAAACAAACGAGATATATCTGCGGTACTTTTGAACCAAAAATTACCCTGGAAAACCAATTCTAAAAACCACCACCGAACAGGGTCAGCTTCCAAGAACCCGAAGTGCAACTTAACTACCAGGAGGAAAACTATACTACAGAGAAAGCCAATCAAGAGTTAGTCTTCCTTTTGCCGCCTCTGCAGCTGTGGCGTCGCTGCAGTTAGGAATAACAGCCAAATCACAGTTGAACTTTAAGCTGCCAGAGATTGGTTTTCTCCATGCCAAATTGGCTAATAGGTGAATCATCATGATCCAAAACCAGTCTATGAGCGGAAGCGACAGATCAAATTCGGTACGAGCTTTTGAAGCAATAAAGACTGAAGAAACAGGGTCAACTGGCGTGTGATTCAACACAAAATCATTCCTGCATTTTCAACCAAAGCATGACACAAAAGCCACCTTCCAAATAACCTAGGCAGCTTCGCAGCTTCTTTTATGGAAGATCTATCAAGACAATTTTAGCATAGAAGCACAATTACCCGGGTTTGACATAAGGATGTAGATCATAACCAAAAACCATACAGCTGTGGCCTGAGGGCATTCAACAATGACGTGTTCTATAGATTCATTAGCGAGACTGGAGAGTGGGAACTTTTTCTGCAAATCAGATTTTCATTCAAAGCCAAAAGAGTTTTTCACAAATCCCACCAAAAGTTCCACACCTTCAGAGGAAAATATCTAGTCTCGTAATCAAATTCCACAAATGTTTGTTGGGTTTAAAAGATGAACATGGTCTTCCAATAGAAGTGAAAGAATGAGCAAGGGGAATCTTGTAACCGATCTACCAGAGTAAATACCTTGAGTATTATGGTACCAAACCAATCTCTGATGACAAGGGAGAATTGGCAAAGGAATAGCTATGACAGCCTCCACTCCTCAGATAACAGACCTTGCATCTTGCCTACCTCCTATGCTCCAGATGAAAGACCTAATGTCTTATCACATCCGTAATTCTAGATACATTACATCCATGCGACTTTGATAAAGAAAGTTAAGAATTAGGAAGCGAGGGAACCACTTACCCTCCCAAAGGTAAATGCTCACCTGCCATCCAAGTCCTTGCACCATGATTTCTTTCCCTTTTAGAATGCTCGACCAAGCCCATGAAGCATGTCTGCCTTTAACAGCACATCAAGGAAAGATGAATTAGGGAAGTAGACGCCCTTCAAAACTTCATCCCAAAAAGAAATAGGATTCAGGAAAGATGAATTAGGGAAGTAGACACCCTTCAACACTTTATCCCAAAATGAAAATAGGATTCATACAGAGCCTCCAGCCTTGCCGTGCTAGCAGAGCCTCATTGAAAGCCCTGAAGTTTCTAAAACAGTAAAACCCATGCCTCCCTCCGGGTTTAGAATTTAGATGCAACCATGTTGTCTCAACTAACCCAGAAAATATATCTGTTCTCCAGTCTCCTTTCCACCAGAAGTTCCTGACCATGAAATCCAATTTGTCCAAAATAATTTTAGGAAGTAGAAAGAAAGCCATTGTGGGTATGACCTGAACCACTGCTTTAATAAGGATCCCCTTCCCGGCTTGCGAGAGGAGCTTTTACTTCCACCCCTGCGGCTTCTTCATAGCCTTCTCAATAAGAAATATTAAAGCCTCTGATGTTGAAACACCAACACGGAACTCTCATTATGCTATATTCCTGGCTTTGAAATTGCCTAAAATGTACACCCCGGTGCACGTTCACATTGTTATTGACACTTATCGTCCACCATTGTCTTTTATCGTCCACCATTGTCTTTAGGCAAGGCGAACCAACCACAATATCTCCCCACAAATCCATCTATAAGTTCATACTAAAGTAAAGTTCGAGCATATTATTATGATACAATGTAAGTTTCTAGACCATGGTTAGGACAAGAAAACGAAGAAGAAAACAGAAACAAGGTATAACTGGGTCAAAATGCATCCTTAAACTCTTCTCATAAATTCCCATACAAAAAAGATTGGGCAGTCTCAACAATGTGAAAAATGTAGCATTATAAACTTCTCAGTCAAACAATATGAGAGTTAAGCCTAGAATGAAACAGCAATATACCAGCGCACAGAATTCTGCTAGGCTTCCAAACCGGCATGCTAGAATTAACCTAGCAAAGAGAGCATGTTGTTATTTGAAAATCGTATGCATCCAGCATTACATACCCGGAAGATAATCTTTCTTCTACGAGCTTCTTCAGCAGTAACAGTAATGAAAGCCCAAAGTTGTAGTTTTACCCATCCCACACCATGCCAAAAAATATTCCAGTTCGACTGCTATGGCTATTTTGGCTGTAGCACAAGAAGAATTGCTGGACCGTCGAATTGACCCAAATCAACAAAAGATGCTAATAATTTGATTTGGCAGATCCATTGGCAATGGGACTGGGAACGCCATAACCCACAAAAATGGAACGCCACAAGAGAGCCGCAGAACAGGCATCAGTTTCTGATAGTCATAACCTAATTGCTCAATCGCCATAAAACCCATTTCTACAACCGGTGAATGGTGACATGACATCTGATCAACCAATTTGGCTACTTCTTGAGCTAT
Organism: Vaccinium darrowii; assembly: GCA_020921065.1. Lineage (NCBI taxonomy): Eukaryota > Viridiplantae > Streptophyta > Magnoliopsida > Ericales > Ericaceae > Vaccinium > Vaccinium darrowii. The sequence continues at coordinate 35,253,518 of CM037160.1, forward strand.
GCAAGACAGACAGAATCATACCAAACCTAAAATTGAAAATGCAATTAACTCGTAAAGGAGGCAACACTTGTAAACTAAAAAACTTCACAATACATTCAAATTAGCATAGGTTACATTAGGATTCCAAGGAACTAGTAACATCCCAGAAGATACAACACCTACGGAGAAAGCTAGTAGTCTATCTTCGATCTAATTTCACCTTAAATACCAAACCCTAACGACGATTAAAAAAAAAAAAAAAAGTACATGAAACAAGAGGAAACACACACTAAAAACCCTTACAAACTAGCCCTAATCTGTGTCAGAGAAGGCTATACATGTATATAAGTTAAACTACCCAAACAAAAGCACCTACTAAACTGAAAAGTTGACAACTTGCTCTTTTCCAATTCCGACCTTTCCCGTTTTAAAAAATAAGGGGAAAGGCACAAATTGGAGTAACCAAACATCACCAACTTCATCAAATAATCATAACCACAAAGCATCAGTGTCGAAATTCACATCACAAGTCGAGGCGAAGAAGTCGCCGTAAGTCAGCAGAGGCATCGATATTAGGGTTAGGGTTGATACCCAAAACATTCTTCTTAGTGAAAAAAGCCGGTAACGGCAGAGAGCTGGGCGGCGGCGAGGTAATAATCGCCGATCCGGCGTAGAAATCGCCGATCCTCATCGGTTTCGGCTTCATTTCCGAATCTCCGCCTTTCCTCTCGCCGGCCAGATTCTTCACCGGCGACGTTTCCTCGCCGCGTTTCAGTATCTTAACTTGCCCCACGAGAAGGCTCTTCACGGGAGACCCGTAAGACGTCGCATTTCTAGGCTTGTTGCTGTTGTGGTTGCTATTTTTCTTCTCGGGGCTTCGTTTTCTGCGATTGGATCTGGTAGTGTTAGGGTTAGGGTGAGGCTGCTTCATCTGGGGAGAAAATAGGGGTCTGTGACGAGGTAGGTGGTCTTTGATGGAAACCTGAGGGGGAAGTACAGCGATTGCGGCCATGGGAGAGAGGAAATTGAGATTGTTTAGAGAGAGAGAGAAAGAGTAAATGATAAGTTCTAAGTGAAGAGGTAAAGACAAAATCAGATCTGTGAACTTGCAAAAACCTTCAGATCTGAGAGAGATTTCAGAAATTTCTAGAGAGAGAATCAGACGTCCGCAATTGGAGAGAGAGGGAGGGAGAAGATGTCTAGAGAGAGAAGCAGACCTCTTAGAGAGAGATGGGATTATTGATTGGAGAGCAGAAGGAAGAGGGGGGTGTTTATATATAGGGGGAGGATGGGGAAGGCAGTGGTTATTTCGACAACGTTGTTGCTTCCACAATTTATCTTGTTTGTTTATTACAGCTCGGAAGCAAACACCGTTTGCTGTCTTTTTGTTTCTAAAAAATGGTTTTTTAACTAATTTTGGCCAAGTTGTTTTTCGAAATTTAGTCTGTTTACAGCTTTATTTTACTGTTTTGGTTAATAAGCGTAATAATAGATTATTAGCAAAACGGCCTCCTTTGGACAAGACAGTACGGTCGACACTATCAAATTTGGCAACAAAAAATATCGTTAGGATACCCCCGGTTGGTATCGACCAATATTGAAGACCCACTTATAGGTCTCAAACGATTAATTCAAATTGTTTATTTATCTCAAAATCAAATTTCAAGTGGACCTACGCGAAAATCGATGCAATCGGACGGTCAGATGAGCTTGATTCAAAATCACCCTATTTCAAAATTGAAAGTAACAAGTCATAAGGAGATTCCTAATGAAGTACAAGAACTTGCATTGCCTAATTTTTTTGGTGTTTTGCAAACTTTTTTTTTCTTTTGGTCATAATTTTTTACTTAGAGTTTATTCCACAAAACTGACTTAATACGTTTAACGAGACATGTTATTTTTTTCACAAACCTCCAGCCAGTCGTCGTTCATTACAGATGAGAAAGGCCACCATATACAAGTCCTTTTAATTTATTCCCTTTTCTTCTTGAAGAACTTAAACATTGGGCAAACCAAAATATTTTTGTTTGTAAGTACCAATTTTGCAAAATATGAACTGTGTCACAACTGTCGTATCTCACTATACAGTGATTTCATGCTAACTAACAAATGTCATCTCACTCCAAAATAGACTACTTTCTCCTCCCATTTTAATAAACCAATCTACCCACTTGATTACCTCTATTAACCCTTCAGTTGAAACACCTTAGCTTTGAAATTAACTCCATCTCTTCCTCGCACGCTTGAACAAACTTCACCAAAGCTGTCAACCGATTCGCTTCCTACAGTCCGTACATCCCTTTTGATATTTGAATCTTCAATACGGTACTTAACTACTCGCGGTACCTATTTTTCGTTAATCGAACAATATTCATTCTCATAATAGACCAACTCGCACTGACAGTCTACATGGAATACATAATACGCCTGTAGACTATTGGTTCCATACAACCTCCAATCATAAACATTTATCCTAACAAGACTATTGTTCCCATCCAACCTCCGGTCATAAACATTTACCCTAACAAGACTGATTGCATTGGGGGCACATGGTGAATATTTTATCAATACTTTATCCATTTTAATACTTTTATGACTGCACCTTAACCTCAATTAACAAAACAAATTAGGCAACACCAATTCGATACAATTACAATTGGTTGTTGAAACACTTTCCACAACACCGGTTTTTATATCGTCCACCTCCATTAACTTGAACATTACAATAAAAATACATTTACAAACACAGTCCATTAAAATTACATGTTATACAGTTTTGAAAAACATTTGACTCCTTAAAGTGTATTTGCACTCTTTTCCACTGACACTGGCTGCCATTAAATATATGGCATCCTTCTGAATATTTCCCACATTTTCAATCAACGTATCTTTGTAATCCATCCAAACATCAAGAATACAAAAGCGATCCACAACCTCTATTCCGTGACGAGGATGTTCTTTGTCCTTCCCACCAATAAACTTGAACCTCATTTTCAAAGTTTCAGGATTACTATCGCCAACACCAGATAAATATCTTATCTGGAGTAGAGACCGCATCTGATGGACTATTATCACTTATAGTGAACAACACCACATGACGCCATCAACACAATTTCACCCAATAAGCCAATTCCACTGATTTATTACTAATAAGTCAATTTGTAGAATACCCCTTTTTTCAAATTTAGGCTTTGTTCTCCAATAGATAGATTTTAAGTACATTTTATGAAAATCTCATGAAATGAACATTTTATGAATGGATGATAAAATGGAGTTGTTTTCCCAACTGATAAAATGTAGTGGTTTTCCTAGAGATTTTAGGAAGATTTTATGAAAATCTCATAAAATTACTTTTACGTTTTATGTGTTGAGATTGGAGTGTCAAAAAATATGAAATTTTATAAAACAAAAATCTGTTGAAGAACGAAGCTTTAACGTGAATTTACCAAAAACTTAAAAAAGACAGACAGAAATACCATTTGCCTTTAAGTGTGGAAAACCATTTACTCCGTTTAGCCCATTCAGTTAACAGCGTCAAGCCGTCAACTAGGCAGACGAACTGTGGTGAAACGTTTTGCTAGTACGGTGGGCCAGATAGATAACGGGATGGATAGAGCCTTCGTAGAAGGAGGCCGAGGAACGTCACAGCTGGCAGTGAGAACACGGGATAAAAGTAATGCTTATCTACACACGTCGTCAACCACCGGGCAGGGCAGGTATGACTTTGTCCTCCCCCTTCCTTCACAACAAGTTTACAAAACGTGTTTTCTATACCCCCACGACTCGGTCCACCGACTCTCACTTTAACTTTCATTGGTCCCCACCCCTTTATCCTTTTTTTTTTTTTTTTGGGTTGAATTGGAAAAAGCTGGGAGAGGATACCTAGTGTAACAATATATATTGGACGTGACCCACAACGGTTTTCCACTCGTTATGAAATGACCGGTTCGAGCTATAACTAATCTCTCTACATTTTTATATCCATAAGGTTTCTCTGTTGTGCAGTGGTTAGACTGCACCCATGTAGTACAGACAGCTTCGACCTAATTTAGTACAAATTTCAATGATCAGATTTGTTCACGTGGCAGAGGTCTTTGGTGACTTCATTTGCGTTACTAAAAAATCAAGTCAATCGAATTGCAATAATATTTGATTGGAGCACACATGTTTTTGAAGAAAATGAGGTCCTGAAGCTATAATCCAGGTGTGCCAAAGTCGTTTTATTTTCCGAAAAATATGCATCAATGTTATTTTTCATTCGATTGACCTAATTTTTTAATGTGGTTGTAGTAAACAATGAGCTCTACTACATAAATGAATCCGATTACTAAAATGTTTTGGAATTGAAGTTGAAGCTTGCAGAACTGTACAGGTGCAATCCGACCAACCATGGCAGAGAAGTCGTCTCCTCCGTATCGGGGGACGACTTCTATATGACTATATCCATATGAGGTAGACGACATCTAAAAAAAACGACAAGCATAACTGGCAATTGGACATGAACATTTTCATTTTTTCACTCCAAGTAGGACTTTGGGGGCCATAGGGTCCCACGGGACGCACAATCGGCTTTAGGCATACATTGAGGATGAGGCTGCTATAGGTCCCCAAATTTTATCTTATTTTTGGGCTCTCAAAAATTTGTTTACTCTTATATTATGCATATTCATAAAATTAGAAGAAAAAACTTCAAATAAAAACTTGGGTCCAAATTAAATGGAAGCGCAAAGAAAAAGCCCTAAAACATGGCGGCGAAGGTGTAGCTGAAACAGGGTCGGTCCTGAGATTCTCAGGGCTTAAGACGAACTTGTAAATCTGGGCCCTATGTTTTTAAAAAATAAAAATAAAAATAAAACTAATCCTCAAAATAATAATATAGTTACTTGGTCCCATATAGTTTTTTTTTCCACGATTTGTTTCGTTGTTTCGAATAAAACTAGTTTTTGACATAAATAAGTTTTGCACCAATCAAAAAAAATATCCCTTTGGAATTGCAAGTTTGTGAGAGGAAAAAAAAATTGTTATGGAGAACGTAAAGAGAGGTCTAGGAATTGAACCGTGTACCTATTGGATGGAGCAACTAAACTTTTCAATTAGGTTAGCTAGCTCATTGATTGTATATGTGATAGATTAAATATATATATATTATGTCCCTAAATGTACCTATCCGAGCCTTATTTTTTGGCCAAAATTCGGGGGCTTAAGACAGCCGCCTTACTCGGCTTAGCTCAGGGTCGGCCCTAAGCTGAAATGAAAATTGAACTTGTATTTGAGGAAACAACCCTTCTATGCGTACTGAGACAAATCAGTGTGTGGGGCCTACTCCCACAAATGATTCACGCTGTTTAATAATTCTGAAATATCTTTTCGAATGGGCTGGTGAAAAATCTGTTCAATCGGATAACTTCTAGCTTAGTGTTTATAGATTGTCGTATGGTGGTACCAATAGAATTATTATTGAGGACAATTGAATTAATTATTTATAAAAAGAAAACAATTCCATGGTACGAATAACCAAGACATTCAAATAAATAAAAGTATAGACAAATTGAAAAAGAAAGCCGACTTAAGGTAAAGAGAAAGAATACTGAAAACTAAAGGAAAGTAGAAAAAGAAAAAATCAAATTCTTTACGTTTCTTTTATTCTTAAAGTAGGAATCAAACACAAGAAAGAAGAAAGATTTATTATTATTATTTTTTTCATGTTCCAAAAAGGTCAAACAGACCCTTCTGGAATTTGCATGGAAGCAACACAAACTTTTATCTTCAATAAAAAATCAACATATAATCAATTGTAGTAAAGAATCAGTGGACAACTTTTGCTTCACGATGAAAAGACACAAGGCCCACATTTCACAGATTCGACCCAAATATCACGATCAGTGTTTTGACATTTAAATTTAAACTGGGATTTGCTCCACACAGTTGATTAGGTTCGGTTCATGAGATTATGTCACAATTCTTGAGAATCATTTAGTCAGTCAGGACCCTATCAGGACTCTCTGACATAGCTTACGTCCACACCTCTCCTTTCCCAGCCATGTTGTGATGATCCGAACCGTCTAAAGTGTTTAAAACGTATTTTTAAGGGTCTCCGGGAGGATTCGTCAAAAAAAAAAAAAAAAATCCGGAAGGACTTGATCCGAGCAGTTTTTATCTGCAATATATGTATTAATGTGCAGTTTTATCAAAAACTGCTCGGATCAAGCCTTTCCGAATATTTTAAACTGGGATTTACTCCACACAATTGATTAGGTTCGATTCATGAGATTATGTCACATTTCTTGAGAATCGTTTAGTCAGTCAGGATCCTATCAGGACTCCCTGACATAGTTTACGTCAACACCTCCTCTTTCCCGGCCATGTTGTGATGATCCGAACAGTCCAAAGTGTTTAAAACGTGTTTTTAAGAGTCTCCGCAACGATTCTTAAAAAAAAATACCCAGAAGAGCTTGATTCGAGCAGTTTTTGATAAAACTGCAACATGTGTATTTATGTGCAATTTTATCGAAAACTGCTCGGATCAAGTCCTTCCGAGTATTTTTTTTTCACAAATCCTCGCGTAGACCTCTAAAAACACATTTTAAACACATCCAACGGATTGGATCCCGACCAAATAATCGAGAGATGGGAGGTGTGGAAGTAAGACTATGTCAGAGAGTCCTGATAGGATCCTAGCTAGTCATTTAGTCTCGGAATGAATTGTTTGACTTCGACAGGACCAAGAACAAGATGTGCCAACATACGCATAAGGCTTGGCCTGGATCCATCGGAAAAAAGGTGTCTTGATATCTTCATTTTGTTCCTTCCCTCTTCAAATAGCATGAGGAATTATGAATGGGTGATTTGGCAGGTAATTTTCTGAAGAGGCTCAAAATGGAAGCAAAAAACATATGTATGTTTTCATTTTATATGAACAAATAAAAACAAGTTGAAAGGGTAGTGAGCTTACAGAAGCTTGTATAAGCTTGTTTTACGAGGGAAAAGAACTCTGAGGTCTCTACCCTTCCCCTCTCATGACCTTGCAATGCAATATATAATTATAAATTATAATAGATGAAAAAAGAAATGATAAAAAGAAACAACTTTTCATGTGATCTTCACGTATTGTAAAATATGATAGCCGTTACAAAGATGAAACGTTATCTTCCCCTATGAATTTTGCATATGATCTTTTCATGTGATCACGTGAGGAGAATACTCATGATCCATTATGAAGATCCGGGTTATTAATTTTGGAGGCCTATGTATAGAAGCTATTCATTTAAAAAAAATCAAGTTATAGGACATCGATAGCCATCTAAACAAGTTAATCTATTTATCTTTAAAAAATGAAGGGGAAAAACACCATTGGAATTCTGCCTGTTCATTTCTACGTATAATGAGGGTGTGTTTCTTGTAATTTTTTTTTTTTTTTTTAGCTGTAAAGAAAAGCAAGCTTATTTTTCTTATTGTGGCTTTTAGAGTTTTGAGACTTTTTTTGTGGGAGAGAATTTGAAACTTGTTGAGAAAAAAAATCAAAAAAATAAAAAAAGTCGGTAAGTGGAACAAAACCTAAGACTGCTAGTCATGGGTTTTGGTTGGTACGGCCCAAAGATCAGATTGAGGCTTAAATTGGATAATTGACAATTGGAGCCCACAATTGCCGCATGACAATTGGGCCCAGTTGTGACAGACAAAACCATTCACTCGAATCTCTACCCGGGGGTTTTCCACTAACTCAGTTTTTTGAATAAACTGGTTTTTCATATTTTTTTATGTGATGTGTTTGAGAGAATGACCTGTCTTGGTGTTTGGAAAAAAAAGTTTTTTGTTAGTAGAACACCCCAGTATCAAGATTCAAGACAAATGTTCACCAAAAAAAAAGAAAAATGTATTAGACAAATTAACCGAAAATAAAATCGAAAACCTATAACGCCATTCCAAAGCGGTGGTAAATCTCTATTAGAGCTGATAAACGAACCAAATCGTTCGAGTTCGGGTTCTTGTTCACTAGTTAAAGTTTCATTTGCGATCGGTTTGTTATACAAGAAAATCAAGCTTCAACATCTTTTTGAAACTCGTTAAATTTTCGAAGCGAGTTCGATTAAATTACTTCTTAGTTCGTTCGGTTTATGATGGTTACAAAATTCAAATTGCTTGTGATCGGTTTGTGATCAATTCGATTAAAGCTCGTTTGCAAATAATTTGTCTCCTAAACAAACAAAGCTCGAATATTTCTATTCTTAAAGCTCGATATGTTTACGAACCAAATTTGAGGAAAATAGGCTTCCTTGTATTTGTAAATAAAAAAAATAAATCGACATAAATATTGAAACGGTATAGTTTGAATTATTTGGGAAAGTCCGATAAGAGGGTCCATTGATTTGTGCTATGCTGCGTCTTTTATTTTAGTTTTTTTCAAACGAAAGTCAGGGAAGACAAGTATGAATTACATCAAATTGGATACAAAATCTACAATAACTACAAACACAACTCAACTAATAGATTCAGTAAGGAGAGAAATAACACAACATATATGAAGGAATAACACCTGCACATAAGTGTGAAAATTCAAACTTCTGACCTCCTAGTACGATGCAAGAGTCCTCGTCAACTGAGCTAGCTCAAGTTGGTTGTTTTATTATATGGGAAGTTGAGTGAGAGGAAATTAAGTTATTAGCGCTCTTGCAACTTTGGAACAATTTTTATCTTGAAAAATCACTTAAATATGTTACCGAAAATGAAAATTTTGTAATCGAGAATGATGTAAGAATCCACATAATTTCTCAAAGATGTAATATATTCTCGTATTAATCCAGTAAAACAATTTTACTTGGGCCAATTTCAATGATTCAACTGTTTACTTATTAGATCTCATCGAGAACATCAAGAACACCGTATATCATCTTGTCGAATATTGTCTAATTTGTTTTCTATTAAATGGAAATGGATCTGGAAACTTAGAATTCCAGCTAAACTCAAAAGCTTCCTATGGACTTGTATGCAAGGGAAAATCCGAGAGTTTTTGATAATTTATATTCAAATCCTACTGCTATTTATGCTAGAAGTCTTGCTTTTGCATCTGAGATAGTTCAAACTTTCCTCTCTATTTCCAGTGCTAATCCTAGACAAGTGAGACTTGTGTCTTGGACTTTCCCAAGAACAAGTAAACTCAAGCTAAACACAGAGGGCAGTAGCAGGGGCGGCGGTGTCTTCAGAGACGAGAGAGGGTACTAGGTACTTGGGTACTTGGGAAGACTCCGCAACTGCACAAGTTTCGAAGCCGAACTATGGGGTATCTTCAGAGGCCTTGAGCTGATCCAGAATCAGGGCATGGATTCGATGGGAGACAGAATCAGACTTAGCTACGGCTATTGATCTAATCAAAGATGACCATTTAGAGCAGTCCACTCATTTTATTCTGATCAAGGAGTGTAAAGCTCTCATGAACATCACGGGAAGCACGTTGAAACATACGCTACGAGAGGGGAATAGAGTTGCTAACCACCTTGCCAACCTAGGAGCTGACCAAGATGAGAAGATGGTGTCCCACATCACTCCTCCTGATGGCATATCATTTCGCTTCTTGAGGCGGATATGAGAGGAGTGGCTTTTGAGAGAGCCTAGTTTCTTGTTGTTTTTCTGTTGTACCAAACAAAAAAGGGCATTAGTAACGGGTCGAGTCTAGCACTTATAATGAACCAGTTCCACTATGGGTAGGTACATATACATGTGGCTTTGCGTGGCCTATTTTGGGATTCCACAAATAATTCGAGCCTTTCCTTAATTTTAGAGTATTGGAGTTACCTAAAAACAATCAGCTCAATCGAATAGCTGTAAGTGTTTGATTCAATTGTCTAATTTTTCATTCAAAATCCTGAATGAAAAGTTGAAAGATTGGATCAAACACTTACTTTTGTCCGGTTGAGTTGAATTATTTTCATTCAAAGTACTTTAAAATTAATGAATGATTCAATTATTTGTAAAGGACTTCGAAGTAGGTCCCATAAAGCCATGTAGTGGATTATGCACTTCGAAGTAGGTCCCACGTACAATTATCATTTTTCTCTTTTGAAAAGTTAGTGAGTAAAAAATTAATGGGTAAAGGTGAGTGATAGTTTTGAAAGTGGAGGTAAAAGTTGATGCGAAAAGTGTAAAGTGAAGGTAAAAGTTGATATGAAAAGTGTAACGATGATATTTTTTTAATAAATTGGATTTACGAAACAACACACTTCAAAAAGGACGGAGTGAATATCGTTCTTCACGTCAAGGATGGAAGGTGGTTTTCCGGTGAGGATTAAGGAGAGGGCGTAAAGAATCTGATGGCGGCGTCATTCAATGTCACTTTTTCTTCAACTGATTTTTCTTCTTCAAGTCTTTCTCTAAAGATTCTGCAACTGATTTTCCTTCTTTGCGTCTTTCTCTAAATTTATGTCATTGTTCTTCTTCTGTTTCTGTGTAATAAGTTATGGGTTATTCTTTAATACTCCCTCCGTTCCTATTTGTTGGTCCTCTACGAAAAGTCGTGCTACTTTTCAAATAAAAAAATAAAGTGTTTTCGTGTATTATTTTTCAAATTTTTTTACACTAAATTAAAGTACTCATCATGTACTTTAATTCGGTGAGAAAAAATTTGAAAAATGATACTCGGAAGCACTTAATTTTTTTATTTGAAAAAAGGCAAGAGAGAGAGAGAGTGTGGGACAAACAAATAGGAACAGAGGGAGTATGAGATTAAATTCTACACGTGACACGCGTGGACATATGGTTTTATGCATATTCAATAAAAAAAATTAACATTTTTTAAGTTAACATGGGTTTAAATAAAAAACCAACTTTAAGCATGGTTAACAAAAATAATTACATATTAATAGCGTGTTTACATTTTGTAATTAGCTATTGCTAGTCTTTTCACGAACTCAAGTTAGTAATTTTTACTGTATTAATATTAATCCAACATCCCACTTAAAATAAAGCAGTACTATAAACTTGAGTTTGAAAAAGCTAGCTAGGAGAAACGAGGAGCCAGAATTCAGGGGTATAACACAGACTTTTATAGGGAACTAAACTATACTAAATATGGAAAACAAACACAGCTATAGATCATTTCTAGTGCACTACCTAAACAATAATTACTAAAGTGTACACCTAAGAACACGTGGAGCCCTATTTTAGGCGCTAAGAACTTTAGTTAGCTAGCTAAGGAGGAATGCACTTTAATGAATTACCTATATATGTATATTATCTTTTAGTTTTTTCCTCTCTCTCTGTCTCTCTCAAGTCTTTCCCCAAATTTAGATAGTGATTTGGGGCACTCTAGGGAGTGAGGAGTGTCACCTAGAATTTTAAGGAGTCAATTTTTGTGCACTAGAGAGCATTTTTTTGAATTTTTCTTAGTTAACTGGGTTAGGGTACTTTGGGATACTCTTTTAGATAGTGCACTAAAAATGCCCTTATAATTGTGTTTTAAAACCCATTTAGATTGTTTGAATTTCTGTTTGGAGATGGCTATTGCTATGTATAGACGTCAGAGACTTGGGCATTCTGTAGAATTACATCTTAAAACACACACTATGTAGTTTCGCCAGAAAGAAATATAATAGATCAAGAATTTTAATATAGAGGATAAATTACAGTCACCTCCCCTAAGTTTACTAACAATTTTACTGACTTCCCTTTCCTATTGGAAATTACATTAACTTCCCTTACTTTACAAACTAATATACACATACCTCCCTTGCCGTTAAAATTGACTTTAACGGTGTTAACTTTGAGTGCTAGAAGACTATTATACCTTCCTCACAATCAACTTATGTTACATTATCATTACCTATTTTATGTTAACACATATTGAAGAAAAAGAGTAAGATATTAAATTGGACAAACCTTAAAACAAAATACGCTATATGTTAAAAAAAAAGGGCTAAAAATTATTTAAATAAATTAAAAGTAAAAAAAAAGCACTATATATTAAAAAAAGAGGGATAAAATTTATTTAAATAATCTAAAAGGAAAAAAAAATTCATTATATGTTTAAAAAGAGAGTTAAAAATAGGAGTATTTAAATGATTTAAAAGGAAAAAATTTGTGCCAAGGTTGGAAAACAATACAGGAACGGTAAAAAGGGATGAATTTTTTCTTATCATTAGTGAACTATTTATAGTTATTGATCAATTATTTTAAATTATGTTTAGTTAATCTTATGAGGAATTTTTTTTAAAAAAAATAACAACATTGTTATAGTTAATATAAAGTAGAGAAAGTTGTTGGAGAAATACAGTAATAAGAAAAATGTCCATAAGAGTTTAATGATTAAAATTTTCCTATTAGTTGCTCTATTTTATGTAGGATCCCAACAATAAAATAATATTCTATACTTCTCATATATTAATACGTGTTAATATAAAGTAGGGAATGATAATGCAACACAAATTAATTGTGAGAAGGGTATAATAGTCTTTTAGCACTAAAAGTTAACACACTTACTAACGGCAAGGGAGTTATGCGTATATTAGTTTGCAAAGTAAGGGAGATTACTATAATTTTTGAAACCAGAGGGGAGGACAGTGAAATTGTCAGTAAACTCAGGGGATGTCATTTTAATTTATCCTAATGTTAAATACTCCTATTTTAAACTCTTTTAGAGGCCTCACAAACAAAATTTCGCTTTATAAGATGATGTTGAGCTGCTCTGTCCCGTGACTAAATACATCATAATGATCTCATTAAATAATAAACCCGTGAATGAATACATCATAACGATCACATTAAGTGATAAATACTCCAACACTCCCATTATTTTAGTCAACCTTATAATTTGAGCTCTTTCCCTGCAACTTCTTAAATTATATGTTATCAGAGCTGGAATTACCGCGGGTGAATGTTGGCACCAGACTTGCCCTCCAATGGATGAACTAACATGTGTTCTTTTTCCAGTCTAGTCGGGCTAGTTGGTAAGTGGGCCTTTTAGTGCCTAGGCGGCGAATACTCGATTTTCCAGACCTTCTTTTAAAATTTGAGATTGTGTTTGGTTTGGGTTTTGAGTTTTGGTTTTTGTAATGATTAGAGAGAGAAATAGGGATAATAATTAAAAAATAGGTATTAATGATTGGAGAGAAAAATAAAAATAATATTTAAAAATAGGGATAATAATTGTATAATAATTGAGAAAACCGGTTCTTAAGAACCAAACCAAACAAGGCCTGAGATGCCCCAAAAATGATGATCTTTTTCGAAAAGTAGAACAAAAAGGTGTTTTAATTTTCAAAACTAACTCTCATAAATAATCAAAATAATTTTAAATGTGAGAATCAAAAGACAACAATCAAAATTGAAACCAACATTTTGAGGTGTTAATGCAGATCTTTTTAAAAAACTGGAAAAACCAAAATGGAACGGAGGGAGTAGAAATTAACCAAGACAAGATTAGGAATAATCACAAACCAGCCACCATCAACCAGCCAGCGTATACATATGTACCTCACAAAAAAAAATCACCAAATTTAACCTCAAAAACACCTTTTATAATTTAGCAAGTCACTTTATAAAAAAACTCACAAAATTAGACTTTCTATTCAAAATTTTACTCTTCCTCCCTCCACCTCTTTTGGTGCGTGAACAGTGCCTTCCTAAATTTGGAGGGTTACTGTAGCAAAGTTACAAAATGTAGCAAATTAGGGAGGCATTTGAGGAGCCTGATTTTTAACGTTTTTGGAGATTTTGCTCTCTACTTTAAAGTAGAGAGCCACATAAGGATACTCTTACTTTGCTAAAGTAAATGACTCATTTTGTGATTGAATTCTGCTGATTCAAATTGTTCAATGTGTTTAAATTTTTAGGGTCCGCACGAGGAATCATAAAAAAATGACTAGGAAGGGCTTCATCCGAACAATTTTATTTATTTTTATGAAATATATATCTATGGGTTGTATAAAAAACCGCTTGCGATGAAGCCATTCCCTGTTATTTTTTTTTTATGATTCTTCGCATGAACCTATAAGAACACATTTTAAATACATTGAACAATTCAAATCATTAAAATACAATCGAAAAAGGCGAGAATGACAAGGATTCTTACTCTAGCAAAGTAAGATATTTCTTATTAAAAGTGGACTGTATATATTGTATTTTTTAATTTTATACCGTCCCCAAACAAAATCCACTACTTGATTATAACATTAAAGTATAACAGAAACAAGATTCGGGACGCCAATACCAATTACCAGGGGCACTGCTGTTTAGCCATTTGTCTTGGACTAATACATCGACTTTCAACCTCCCCCTTCAAATGCAGCCCCGAAAAAAACTAAAAATGATACGTGCAAAGGAAAATTTACAGGGAATTACGTAAGAAAAAATTTTAAAAACATATTTCAAGTGAGCTTGTAAGAAATCAGTCCCATCCGATATGTGTGGATGCTTAATCCAAACTTTTATTTTTGAATGACTCGGATGTAAAAAAAAAAAAATGAAAATTTGAATCGAGCATCTGGACAAATCGGATAGATCTGATTTTTAGTGGGTCCATCCAAAATGTGTTTTTAAAATTCTTGAGCAGCTCAAATTAACCGTTCGAGATCCGTATTGGGCTCCGCAGGATCTTCCTGTACGATTCCATGCAAATTTTTTCCCCTAGTACAGCGTTACCTCCTCCGCCCCTTCAAATGCAGTTCAAAAAAGAACCTCCCCCTTCAAAACTGCTTACTGCTTACGAATTTCTTGGACATGGTTTCTATCCGTTGACCCAGTGAACCGACCTTCTCCTTCCCCGAATCTCTTCCTCTATAAATATGAATTAGCACTTTCTCTCTCAACAGTCAACTCCCATGTCCCAACGACAAACAGCTTTTCTTGATCAAAAGTCCCCTTTTACTTCTAGAAAGAGAAAACCCATCCGAAACCCACAAACTACAAATCGAAATCACAACAATGGCAACTGTCAAACTGGCACGAATACCCAGTATGAGAGAGAGAGTCGAAGACACCCTCTCTGATCACCGCAACGAACTCGTCTCTCTTCTCTCCAGGTTTTGTAAAATCGTAATTGTCCAATTAGTATTTGATTATGTACTTGGTCACAGTATACAAAGCTTTAGGGGTTTTGTTCTTTTTCTTTGAAAGGTATGTGGCACAGGGGAAGGGGATACTGCAGCCCCATCACCTGATCGACGAGCTCGATAAGGTAATCCGCAATGACAATGCCCATCTCACACTCTGCGATGGTCCTTTTGGCGAAGTTCTCAAGTCCACTCAGGTGAATTCTTTTATGCCCTCTTCAATGCTTTTTATTTGAATGTGTTTGGATGCCAAGAAAATTAAGGACAAAGAAACTTTCTTTGGTGCAGCCTGTTTTACAGGTATGCCCCGTAGCTTTTGTAGATTCTTGCGTTTGTTTGGTGAAATAAATTTGCTTGCCAAGAAAGAGAAAAAAGTCGGTCATCTCATTGGATAAAACAGGGGATACCGCCAGGGCTGGCCCTGACATTTGGATTGCCCAAACCCGACTTTATTTTGATTGCCCACTTACTATTAATTCATAAAAAATAAAATGACATAACAGTTTTAAAAAAAAAAAAGATTCAAATTACATAATTTACGTAGTTTCCACATTGACAAGTGGTTATAGATTCCTGCATGACATGTTTTCCTTATTTTCGTTTCTGGTTTATTTGTGTTTTCATCAAATTTTCACTTTACTTGTGGTTGTAGGAGGCCATAGTTCTGCCTCCATTTGTGGCTATAGCAGTTCGTCCAAGGCCCGGTGTTTGGGAATATGTACGCGTCAATGTCCACGAACTAAGTGTGGAGCAGTTGAGCGTTTCCGAATATCTTCAGTTCAAAGAACAACTTGTGGATGAACAGTAAGTGGTTTCTCTTATGTGTTCAGATATTGCGTAGTTAATTGATACGAATTTCGTGCAA
This sequence comes from Vaccinium darrowii, assembly GCA_020921065.1. Lineage (NCBI taxonomy): Eukaryota > Viridiplantae > Streptophyta > Magnoliopsida > Ericales > Ericaceae > Vaccinium > Vaccinium darrowii. The sequence goes on from CM037160.1 coordinate 35,269,400, forward strand.
GTTTTTTTTTTTGGTTTCAAAATCCAATGGAAGAGTACTTTTTGATATTCTCCACTTTGGCTTTTAAAATGCGCCAGCGTGAGTAACAATTATGTGCTTGAGCTTGATTTGGAGCCTTTCAATGCGTCATTTCCTCGCCCAACCCGATCTTCATCAATTGGCAATGGTGTTCAATTCCTGAACCGACACCTCTCTTCAATCATGTTCCGCAGCAAAGATTCTTTGGAGCCTTTACTTGATTTTCTCCGAGCACACAAGTATAAAGGGCACGTAAGTTGGTTTTGCAATGCTGTTTTTCGTTCACATTTATTAGCGGGACAGCATATAAAGCTTGATGGTTAAAGCTGTAAATTTTTAATTATAGGCAATGATGTTGAATGATCGCATATATAGCATACCCAGACTTCAGTCTGCATTGACAATGGCGGAGAGTTATCTTTCTAAGCTACCCAAAGATACACCTTATTCTGAGTTGGAACATGAGTAAGCTTGTACTTCTATGTTCACATTTTCCAAGTTCTAGGTTCATATCAGTAGTGTTAAATTCTTGACATTTTAATTTACCACTGGCATGCAGCCTGCAAGTGATGGGCTTTGAAAGAGGTTGGGGTGACACTACGGGGCGAGTTTTGGAGATGATGCATCTTCTAATGGACATCCTCCAAGCTCCTGCTCCCTCTTCCTTAGAGGTGTTTCTTGGTAGAATACCGATGGTGTTTAATGTTGTCATTTTGTCTGTTCATGGGTACTTTGGCCAAGCAAATGTCCTCGGCTTGCCCGACACTGGTGGCCAGGTACAATTGTTCTCTTCAGTATCATATGGTAATTTCTGCAAAAGTGGAAAGATGGACCACATGACAAAGAAGCAAAACCAAAAAGCAACGAAATGACAAACTTCTTCGTTTTTTGGTTGATGTGCAGATCGTGTACATATTGGATCAAGTTCGTGCCCTGGAGAATGAAATGCTTATGAAAATAAAGCAGCAAGGACTGGATGTCACTCCAAGGATTCTTGTGGTAAGCGTAGATATTAATATTGTGATGTTGATGTCAACAGTACTTAAATTCTCTCTGTACCTTGATCCATTTTATCCACCTCTATGGAGAGGATAATTCTTATAAACACTGTTTTCGCTTGTTGTCCAAGGTGACACGATTAATACCTGATGCAAACGGAACTTCATGCAATCAGCGGCTTGAAAGAATTAGTGGAACTGAACATGCACATATTCTGCGAATTCCTTTTAGAACAGAAAAAGGAGTTCTTCGGAAATGGATATCAAGGTTTGATGTATGGCCTTATCTGGAGACATTTGCAGAGGTACAGTTTCATAAATTAAAGTTCTGACAATTCTTTTTTTCAAGCAAGGGGCTTTAGCCCCTGGTATTGCATGTGGGTGGGGGGACGCAGTTTATTTGGCTGCTACTTAACTTCTAAATGATGCTTCAAGAGCCGTAGGTTATCAGGAAGAGCTCTACGCAGATGTCCTTTCTTACACCTTGGATATTATGTTTCCTTACACCTTGGATATTATGTTTCATGTCTCCCGTTTGTCTTTCGTCCTAACAGAGATCAATTCGAATGAAGTTGTTTTGTTCAATTTATGTTGTGGTAAAGCTATGTTTGAAGCTTGACTGTGCAGTGATTGTTGTTTGATAACTTCAACCATAATAGCTCATGATAGATGCATTCTTCCATAATTTCGTTTCGTAACTTTCCATGTGTATTTTGTGTTGTTTATCAGGATGCTGCCAGTGAAATTGCTTCTGAACTACAGGGTGTTCCGGATCTAATTATTGGCAACTATAGTGATGGAAATCTTGTTGCCTCTTTATTAGCTCATAAGATGGGAGTGACACAGGTTAGAAGTGTCAGTTGATTATCATTTTTTTTATATAAATACATAAAAAAAAGTTCATCAAATTATTCGCTGAGAGCTAAATTTGACATTGGAAAATATTATTTTGCAGTGCACCATTGCTCATGCATTGGAGAAAACAAAGTATCCCGATTCTGACATATATTGGAAGAATTTTGAGGATAAATACCATTTTTCAGCCCAATTTACTGCTGATCTGATTGCCATGAATAATTCAGATTTTATCATCACCAGTACATACCAAGAGATCGCAGGAACGTAAGCCCTTTGTGCCATATTAAGACGATCGTGTATATTGTGTATGCACTGTGAAGTCTCTGATTATTGGTATCTCATAAATTATTGTGTCGCCATTAGGTGCTTAGAGGAAGGAGAAGTCCTAACAAGGTTTCTGTAGGTGAACCTGCAGAAGGATCATTGTTGAAAACCTACCAAGCAGAAAACCCGCAAACTTGTCTATACTCTTGGGGATGACGTGCGGGTCTGGGCCTAGTTGTCTCGCCTTCTGTTTTCCCCTTGCGAGTAGATGCGCACGGACCTTTTGGGCTACGTGTTCATTTACTTGTCAAACAACGAAACCCGGCGCAAAATGCACCTAGGAAAATTGAACAAGAGTTCACGTCCCTACTCGTTTTTGGGTGGTGTTGGCGTATGCAATCTTTCATATAACTAAATGACTCTCAGCAACGGATATCTCGGCTCTTGCATCAATGAAGAACGTAGTGAAATGTGATAGTTGGTGTGAATTGCAGAATCCCATGAATGATCGAGTCTTTGAATGCAAGTTGCGCCTAAAGCCATTAGGTTGAAGGCACGTTTGCCTGGGCGTCATGCATTGCGTCACCCACTCCCCCGTACCTAAGTGGGCATGTCGGTGTGTGGGTGGATATAAGCCCCCTGTTCAGATTCGTGCTAGGCCGGCCTAAAAAAGGGTCCCCAATGATGGACATCACGACAAGTGGTGGTTGCTAAACCATCGCGTCAAGTCGTGCATGCCATCGTTTGTTGTGGGTTGGCCCATTGACCCCGAAGTGCCATTTAACTACAGTACCTCAATTGCGATCCTAGGTTCTCCGAAGCTTCTCTCAGGATAGCTGGAGCCCGTGTGCGAGTTCTTATTTCCATAGAAAGGAGCTGCATAAGAAGGGAATTGTCTAAAGAAGCCATAGAGGTTAATTGAGATAGGCTGTTGGTTTAGCAATATACTTGTTATGACAACCACAAAGTAGAGGATTAACAGACCAACTAGCAATGAAACAAAAACGCCAAGATTTACATGGTTCCGCCTAAGCACAACGCTTAAATGCATTCCACAAGCAAAGAGCGAAAGAAGTCACTCTGAACGTGGACAGATTACAAAGAGTGGGCTATATCCGTCACTCTCAAAGAAGCACCCAACTATATCTATGTACAAATCTCTAGTGGAATCTGAAAGGGAGGACAAACCCTAGTGAAACCCAAATAGATACCCAAAGCCGTAAATATCAAGCCCACTAGACAAAAGGCACAAAGAATACTCTGCATAATGGTATCCAAAGGAACCTCACCATAATGGACTCACCAGAATGGACCCAAAAGGGACAAACCCTAAGTCCCTAACAGTGAAACTCCTAAAGTAGATAAAAAAGTTGCCAAATTCAACGCACTTTCCTGACAATACTTGCATCAACTTTTGAAAGAGAGCTACATCGGAAAAATCTATTGATAGTGTATTTCTACCTTGTTCTTTAAAATATATTGTATTCTACTGCTTTCCAAATGTATCACGTCTTTGAGCTATCTGCATAGTACTGCCATAACTACTTCATGCAGATTTCCGCCTAACCCTCATTTGGCTTTGGATTAGCCAAATTGCTTCTTCGATTATTTATGTTCTGCAATGTTACCTATATGATTGCTTTTGAGTGATGCAGAAATTCCTTCACTTGTATTATATGTCATTTTTCTTTTCAGGAAGAATACTGTTGGTCAGTATGAGAGCCATACAGCCTTCACACTTCCAGGCCTATACCGAGTTGTTCACGGCATTGACGTTTTTGATGCAAAGTTCAATATCGTGTCACCCGGGGCAGATGAGTCCATCTATTTTCCGTACTCTGATAAGGCAAAGAGGCTTACCGCCCTACATGGTTCAATTGAGAAGTTGTTATATGATACTGAGCAGAGTGAAGAGCACATGTGAGTTGTTTTCTTGTACTGAGTCTTGGAATACAACGCGGCTGTAAATGTCACAGACGTTCATTGTATGCTTTTTTTCATGAGTTACTAAAATTACATTAGTTGATATCCTAGTCCTCAGTATAACATTTTTATCAGGCTTAAATAGCAATGATTTGTAGTTTGTTTTCCTTGTTACTTAATGATTACTACACAGATGATGAATTCTAATCCAACATCTTCGATTGATGTGATGCAGTGGAACATTGAGTGATCGGTCAAAGCCCATAATATTTTCCATCGCAAGGCTTGACCATGTGAAAAACATCACAGGGCTGGTAGAGTTCTATGCTAAAAATCCCAAGCTGAGGGAACTGGTGAACCTTGTTGTCATAGCAGGTTACAATGATGTGAAGCAGTCAAACGACAGAGAGGAAATTGAAGAAATTGAAAAGATGCATGCGCTTATGAAGGAATATAACTTGGACGGTCAGTTCCGATGGATGTCGTCCCAAACAAATCGAGCACGTAATGGGGAGCTCTATCGCTACGTTGCTGACAAGAGAGGTGCTTTTGTGCAGGTATATAGCTTGTAACTTTAATTTTGTCGGTCACTTGTATGGCTCATTATTTGGGTCGCTGAGTTGGGGTTGCTCCTTCAGCGGCAGAGTTGAAACATCTCAGCCATGGGGCTAGAAAAATTGAAGGCCTGGATTAATTAAGGACAAAGTTTCATTTCAAAAAACCAAAAAAGTTTCTGTTTTATAGGAGACTGACGAAACCTTAGTGGAATTCTAACGGTTCCGCAAGACACCTACCAAAAATACACCAGTGCCTCAGTAAATAATTCTCCAAATGTTACATTCTCAATTCTTTTTGACAATTTTCAATACGTTTTGGCTACCTTCCCCAATGTGTGTGTGTGTGTGTGTTTTTTTTTTGATTGGCTATCTTTTTCCTAGCTAATTGAAACAACCTAAGCAAACGAAATTTTGGTCCTTCATGAATACATGGGGGAAGCAGTTCAGTTTCTTGCAAAGAATCAAAGCGAGCGAGTGAGTTTTGATCTTCTCAATTTGAACCTTTCGGTTCTTCACACATGATTTCATTTTCTCCTGCTTCAAGTTGTATCTGAAACCTTAATTCAGCTAATCAAGGTTCATACAACTAATCTGTTGGACTTTTTCTTCCTTTCTGGATCTCAGCCTGCATTTTATGAAGCATTTGGGCTGACAGTGGTGGAGGCCATGAGTTCTGGCCTTCCAACATTTGCCACTTGCCATGGTGGTCCTGCGGAGATTATTGAAGATGGAGTATCGGGGTTCCATATTGATCCCTACCATCCTGATAAGGTTGCTGCACTTTTAGCTGATTTTTTCCAACGGTGCAAGGAAGATCCCACCTACTGGGAGGACATCTCTAAAGCTGGACTTCAAAGGATCCAAGAAAGGTTTGTCTTTCTTTATGGAGTTGAACGTTCGTCACCTTACATGAGGAAAGTAATTGTACCACACCAAAAAAAATAAAAACTAATAATGGGTTGCCATTGGTATCGTAGGTACACGTGGAAGATTTACTCTGAAAGGTTAATGACATTAGCTGGTGTGTATGGTTTCTGGAAGTATGTTTCGAAACTTGAGAGGCGTGAAACCCGGCGATATCTTGAGATGTTCCACATTCTCAAGTACCGTGATTTGGTGAGCTTTCAGACCCTCTTAAGACTTTTGCTTTAGATATTGTTCAAATTCACCTGGCATATGCTTCATAATGGTATTAATGCTTATTGGCAATTTAATGCAGCATAAAATTGAAAATCATCCTGGTAACTCATCATTCTTAATCTGTTTCAGGTAAAGTCCGTCCCTCTTGCAATCGACGAGGAACATTAGGCCAGAGGTGCTTAAACCGTGTCCGTCGACGAGGAATAGAAGTCTAGAGGTGCTTAAATAGGTGACTTTCAGCTTTGACAATCAAAGTTAAATAGAGTTGGTGTATTTGGTTGTTGAATTTATCATGTAGTCTGTACATGACGACGGATGAGATGCTTCTTACTTGATCAATCCTTTTAATGTGACATTCCATCCTCTTTTGGATGCTTGGAAGTGTATTAATGTGCTTCATTATTTCAAAGACAAGTGTGAATTAGTTAATGTTATTATTGGGAGTTTTGACTGGATACTTGTGTAGGTTCTCATGTTATTTTACTTCCACTTGCCCGGATGGAAATTGAGGTTTGGCTATGGATATTTGGACATCTTCTGTGACACTAGTAACCTGTAGGAATGTCTCTGGGGTAAACTAGATTAAAAGACGTGCTCAAAGTTGGTTTTGGCACACCTAAAAATTATAGGTGTTTAAAATTGGAAATGAGGTCTATATCTAAACACATACACGTGACCAGAACCACGCACAGACTCACGATCACGACACAATGCAAGGCCTAAGCTCCCCGCTGTTTGTCTTTTGATCCCCCGGCCAGTCTTCGTCTCTCCGATATGCTTTCCAATCTCAATATCCCTCCCTGATCTACTCCCAAACTCCCCACCTGCAACGGCCCTTTTTGCCGATTGTGATAGGCCCTGACGTAAAAAGGAGATCATCTGTCACGCCGTCGATTTTCAACATAATCAAATAAACCTTTCTCAAAATGATAACCTAATAAATCCATACATATCCTTTCAAAAGTCATGCTACAATATTCAAAGTACGTATCAAGCGATAACAGCTAGCTTGGTACCCACATCCCATGAGAAAATAAGTGTACAATGTTAAAGTGTTATATTCTTCCAATTGTCAAAAGGGGGAACATAAATAAATTACATTTTCATCTACCAAAAATATGATTCATTGGATGAATAAGTGACTCTTCTTGTATGCCTTCTAAAATGCCATGCACTTGAAGCACTCCAACTCATGTTCCTTGGTTTGAACCTGAAAATCAAATGATAGGGTGAAGCCCAGTAAATAGATCTACAACAGTTTCTAAATGTGAAGTACATGTACATCAAGGGATATAGAAGCAATAACAACGGAAGAGTTAGTGAAAAGTACAATCATATACTAAGTCAAATGCCCTTGTGAGTAACGGTATGTCCCACAAGTATTCGTGTGTCAGTGTGTGCCGCAAGCATCCGTGTATCCCACAAGTATCCACGTGTCCTACAAATACCCAACAAGTATCCAACGTATCCTACAAGTATCCACGTGTCCTACGAGTGCCCAACAAGTATCCAACATATCCTACAACCGTCCATGTGTCCTACGAGTACCCAACAAGTATCCAACCACATTTCATATACATTTCGTTCATCAAATTAACATTTGGGGTTAGATAACCCGCTATTCTTTTACCGTGTCTTGTGGGCCTCAAGGGACCTCTTTTTCCGAGTCTTATGGTCCTCGTGGAACCCTTATTCCAATCATTCATTAGATTAACCATCAAGTACTTGAGGATTAGGAATCCCCTTTTGAGATTTTTGGGCCTCGTTGAACCATTCATTCCGAGTCTTTTGGGCCTCGTTGAACCCATTCATTCATTTGATTGACTACCAAACACTTGAGGATTTGGAATCCTCTTCCGAGTCTTTTGGGCCTCGGTTAACCCTTCATTTCGAGTTTTTTGGGCCTCGTTGAACCATTGTTATGAGTGGGACACTTCCAGCTCTTCTACGGCTGGTGCATTTAGCTGATGACGATTTTTTTATATCTGGGTCGACCTTCATTGCACCAAAATTCAAGTTTATACAACACCAGTCCTGGATGCTTATGTCTTTTGCTGCCAATTGTATAGCTTTGATCACCCAATTGAGCTCCAACATTGTGTGCCTGTGCAGCCCAGGCTGTCGTAAGTGCACATTTGGTTTTCTCTTCTTATGTCCATTTTCCTTCCGTCTGCTTTCCTTTTTCCAATCTGTTTGCATGTCTCTTTGGATGTTTGGATATCTTAATTTCTATCCTATGAACAATTATAATAGTTCCTTCTGTTTTCATTTATGCTCTTGAATGCTTGTTCTTTGGGTGGATCATCATTATTGATCTTATTCTCTTTTTTTGACCCAAAGTCTGCTGTGAGAATTTGTTACTAACAGTTTTTCTCGCCTTTGGCCAAGAGATTCTGATGATTTAATTGTGTTTATTTTGCATCGTAGGCATCGCAATGATGCTGCTGTTGCTGCTGCTGCTGATGATGATGGCCAATGATATGGACATGAATGTCGAGGCGGCTAATGATATGGGAGCAAAAAAAATTCAAAAACGATATGCGAAAGTACATTTTTAAACGTCCGCAAAAATACATATTTCCCAAGCAGATAACTTAAAAAGAGACGGATGAAGTATTAATTATAATTTTTTAAATCGTTGTTGGCGTTGACTACCGTCACTTATCCCACTTCGGCTCCATCTTGAACCTCCTCCAAAACACCTTCCTTCATCAGGTCAAAGAGACCTCGTGGGCTGCGGTCTGCCCTTCATTTCATTTCCTAAGCATGCTTTTAAGCTTTGGATGGTGCAAGGTGAAAACAACAATACCAATATATATTTTCTCCTAATGATTTTCTAGCTCATTGTGGAGGAAATCTTATGTTGAAACCGGTGTGGTGACCCTCTGATACTCTTTAAGTGGGGAGTTGAATTAAATTATGTTTGTATTTTTCGAAGAGAATTTTCTATACCTCATAATCTTGCTCAAAGATTCTTAAAAAGAGGGTTTTTGCTTCAGTGTCAAAGGCATATTTTAGGGCTACAGAACGCTACTCCCTCCGTAACAAAAAGAATGTCCAAAAACACTATTCACACCTCTAAAAAAAATTCTATATTTGCTAATTTATAATACTTTTTATAATTTTAAAGACTTTGTTTAATAAAACTAAGTGAGATTTATCAAACAAGATCCATATTCTACTTATAAATCATTATAAATTAAAAAATATAGGAGTAGATAATTTTATGAGAGGTGTGAATAGTGTTTTTAGACATCTTTTTGAGACCGAGGGAGTATCAATATAGAGAATTAGAATTTTTGCCCCAAAGACTTCTTGAGAATCGTAACCCTTGACCTTTGTGATAAAAAAACCTTGTATGACTTTACGCACATGAATCAACCGTCCGTAAATTCTAGCTCTGTTCCTCGCACCTGATATGTTTGGGCATATGCTTAAGCTTTGGCCATGTACAATTTTTGAAATAGAGGCGTCCAAATTTCAAAATTATAAATGAAGTGACTAGGTGAAGAATGATGTTCAAGAAAGTGAAGTAAAAGATAGAAATGGTCCTTTGAGACAAATTTTAGTATCGTAGAATATTTGAATTGAACTTCCAATTTTAGCATTTTGGACACTAATAGAATGAAACTTGACATTTGGAAAGGCTCAAATTAGTACTAGTCTTGAGGACAAGCCCTGCCATTTGGGTTGCTCAAGCCCGATTTCAATTTTGGTTGCCCACTTACTATTAAGTAAAAAAAAAAAAAATGGCATGCAAGTCAGAATAAAAATCAAAGTTACTATACTTTTAGCTTGAACAACGTCAAAACAATACTAATCATAATGCAACTCTAGTTATGGTATTTCATGATGAACACAATCCGTTTCAAAGAGAATTTCTTATTACATTTTTTTAGCAAATTTTTCCATTGAATTATCGTACTAACTTATTCAAAAATTCATTTCCAATTGAGATAATAACCAATCTGCGTAATATCTCGTGACATGGCACTCGTTACTTTTTTTATTTTTTTATTTTAACTTTGGCTTGTTTGAAAAACATTATAAACCAAGTTAGCGCATCATTTTTTAAAATTTTCCACCATTGGGATTTTTTAATCCAAAGTAAGAAAACATTAGTTCTACATTATTGTTGGGTTTTTTATTTTTAAATGTTAAATTTCTGACAAAGTAATTAATAAGTGGTGTGATTTTTGTGAAACTGTGGATTGGGAGGGGAAAAAAACAAACCATAAATTAGAAGAACAGAGAAAAAAAAAAAAAGAGGAAAGAAAGGCCTAAAAGAGGTCAGAGTCAGAAAATAAGAAAAATTGAAATTATGCGATAGTACTACAAGTCGCTTAATTAAACATAACCACCCAAATAAGAAGAATACAGAAAAATTTAAAGAACAACGAACGATTCAATTACCCAAATTCCATGGTAAGTACTCCAATCCAATATGTTCAAAATAACGAAATTAAACTAATGAAACAAAACATATGAAATACGTGAAAACTACTTAGGGTCTAATACCATAAGCATAAATCATGACCTTACACTACTTATATTCCATAATTCAAAAGGTTTACAAGATGCTAAAAAAATAAAAAATAAAAACTTATCAATCTGCCTAGAGTAGGTAGTTCATCGACAAGGCACACAAGCAACCACGAAAAAAAAAAGAGGTAGGTTGACAACAATACCCCAGCCGTAATACCTTGGCGGTCCGATTGGATGGGGTCTTAGTGGGGGGCATAAATATGGGGGGTCTTATTTATGTCCGGGCCCACGGCTATGGAATGATTTGCCTAAAATAAGTGTAGGGGTGTTATTTATTACCTGGACTACATATCACCCTGCCGGGGTGTTATTTATGGACACCCTGCTGGGGTGTTATTTATGACCCCCTAATACTCCCTGGAAAATGACCATTGTACCCCTTTTAACACCCCCTCCCAATACCCCTTCCAAGACATTGGCATGTGCTGTGTTTTCTTTTTTATTATTTGAAAATGTACTAAAAAATTAGGACAGGACATTATGGACGCAATCCACACGCTTTACTGTGTCCACTTCATAGACACCAGAAAGAAAATAATTTCGCCACCCTTTTTCGCATATGAGCCTTCTCATACGATGGAAGACGTCAAGCGCCAAATGACAGCTTTTCGGATGAAATGTGGTGCCGTTCAATCTGGTCCAGGCGCTTTTGGAACAGGTGCATTGGCAGAAGCTACATTTTTACCTTTGGTAGAAGCTCCTCCTCAGCTCTCTAATGCTCCTTCCACTATTCAAACGCACTGTAGTGGCCGGGTAGACTGGGGTCCAAAGGGGCCACCTCACTCAGGAGGGGCCACAGCTCCGAGGGGCTTCGGCGAGAACCTCTGTCCGGTAGGTGTGTTCGGCAGTCCTAGGGGCTCGGTTGCCCTGGGTCCCCGGTCTCGGCGCACGGTAACGGCGTTGCGGAGGGGGGCCTCAGGAGCGCTCGGGGATGGCCCCCGAGCGCCCCCCCGGACCGAGTCGATTGACCTCGGTGCCGGGGATGGCCTCGCCGGGTGTTATGGGTGCTCGGTGGAGACACCTTTGACAGCCTGGGTGGCTCATTAATGATCTCCGTTATCCCACGTGCTCTGCGCAGGTGGCAGGCCACTAACCCTACAGGCTACGCCTGCAGGGAGGACTAGGCCGGCGAGGACGTCAGTAGTAGGTTACTACTTCGGGAAGGAACAGTGGCCGAACTGCCACTTGTCTGACAGTCAAATATCTGTACACTCAAGTGCAGTGATAGTGACGGGGCGCGTGAGGCCCCCCCCCCCCCCCGAGGAGCATGCGGGGCACGCGCTCCCTCTCCTATAAATACGCCTCTCCATACCTCCATAGGAGGACACAAGAAAAAATCTCCCTCTCTCTCTACATTTGGCTTTCAGTTGCACTTTCTCTCTCTCGATCTCCGTTATTCAAACTCCTCCCGTTGCTTACTTAGCCATCAGAGCGCCTCCCCGGACCACCACTGTCCGGGTCAGGCGCTAACGTGGTTGTTCCCTTGTGCAGGTCACTCTCCGGCGCACCGACAGTCTTCTCCGACGAACTTCCAGAGATTGCAATGCGGTCCATTCGAGCCTCACCCCTGCAGTACTACGCTAGGCGTCCAAGGAGGTCAATTCAGCGAAGCGTCCCCTACAATTGGCGACTCCACTGGGGACAGCGGCTTTCCCAGCCTCTTTTCTACTAGTGGTGGTTCTTCACTCTTGATTAGGACCTCCTCCACGCCTCAACTAGAGCCACTGGAAGGATGACCGATGTTACTCTTGGTTTGGACGCGTTCGACGCCTCTGGAGGATACGTCGACGCCGCCGACCGTGACAGATACCATCAAGTCAGGAGAGAGTTGGGGCTTACCCTCTCCCCCGTCGTTAACCGGGACGGGACGGTAACGGTGGTGTCCAACGCCGCCGGTACCAGCAGCGTCAGGACGGGCAACGTCCTTTTCAGCATGAACGGGGATGTCCATTCCTTAGCTAACCTCACCGCACCCGCTCAGAGGGAGAATCTGCCCCCTCCTCCTCCTCTTACTATTGAGGCCGAAATGGCGTTGCTAAGAAAGGAGGTGCTGGCCTTGAAGCAGGCTAGAGAGCGGCCTACGACCTCGAAATCTGGAGGCCGTACGAGGACGAGGAGACCCCCTCCGAGCACGAGGAGTGCGGGCGACAAGGCTCCGGTGTTCTCCCGACTCGGCCCGATCATCGAAGTCGACAGCCGAGGGAATGCTTTCGTTGTGCCCCGAGGTCCTGGCGGCCGAGCCGAGGAGCGAGCTTCGTCTCGGGACTAGCAGACTCACACAAGGCAGACGGGGCGAACTGAGTACCTGGAGGACAGTGCCACGGCCTCAAGCGCGAGGACCCCCGACGTTCGCAAGGACCCCGAGTATGCAGGGCAGGTCCAAAGGGACCCGAATAGAGGCAAGGGTCCCGCGGCCGCATTCGAGCGCCGAGAATCCGCCGGAGGTAACCCGACTGTGAACCGAAGGGATTCCCGACACCAGAGCCGATCTGGCGGACGTGCGACTCCTTGCCGCCCCGGTAGGTCGATGGAGCGACGAGGTGATCGGGAGGATTTCCCCGAAGACGACCAACGAAGCCATCGCGGTGGGTACGACGTCTAGGAAGCCGCACCGGCTGGAAGAGAGCGTCGTGACCAGGGTCAGGGTCTCGACCCGGGGGAAAGATATGAGCTCCGCCACCAGGGCGGAAGTATAGTGCTCGTCAACACTCGGACGGGGGTTACGCGGGTCTACCATCCCGAGGATGAGGTAGCGCACCCCCGCCCGAGGGACGACGCGCACGCAGTAAGGGAGCACCGCACCAAGAGGCGCTCGTCCGAGCGAAGCAACGTGCGTACTGCTGGCCATGAGGCTCGGCATCAACAGAATGTACCTTCCAAGAGGGCCTGCGGGGCGTACGCGGCGGACGACCTCGGCCGACCCAGCCTTAGCCAGTCCGACTCCCGGCTGGAAAAGGCCAGGAGGTCCCCCTTTGTTGCTGAGGTCGCAAAGGCAATCCCTCCCAAGGGCTTCAAAATCCCAAAATTTGATAAGTACGAGCCCACCACGGACGCCATCACTCACATACAGCAATACAGACTGGTCTCAGAGCTTTATGGACACGGCGACGCCTTAATGTGCAAAACCTTCTCCATGAGCCTCGGGACCACAACCCTCCTATGGTACGGTCAGTTGGCACCGGGTTCGGTTGCCAGTTTCGACGAGTTAGAGCGCGCGTTCACGTCACGGTTTGTGACGAGTGGCACACAGCCAAAGACGCTCGACGCCCTGGTTAACATGAAGAGGGGGATGGACGAGACACTGAAAGAGTACATCGCCCGCTACTAGGAAGTGTACAGCCTGGTCGAAAACTGTGACCAGAAGGTGGCGGCCACTTCATTCAAGAACGGCCTGGAGGACACCTCAGACCTCTTCAAAGACCTCATGGTGCACCCCCCCAAGGACATGACCGAGCTAATGCGCACCGTGGATAGATACCAGGAGCTGGAGGAGTTCTTTGTTAACAAAGCCTGCAAGGGGGGTACCACCAAGAGCACCCCGAAGGAAGGGAAAAAGCAGGTCAACGATGTCAAGAAAGGTGGAAGGAACGAATCAGCCGGTGGAGGCAGTACTAGGAGCTACCGAGACAACTCTAACCGGGATAACAACAGCCGAGGAAATGCCAGTAGGGGCGGGTGGGAACGGCCCCCCAGGAATGATAATGACTACGTAGCCGAGACAACTGTCTTCACCCTACCAATCTATAGACTGCTCACAGAGATTGGCCGGTTGAGGTGGTTTGTCTGGCCCGAGGATAAAATGGGGTCGGACCCGACCCAAAGGGGCCGGTGCACCTATCACAACGAGGCGGGGCACTACACGACCAGCTGTCGACCGTTCAAGGCACATCTGGAGCGGCTAGTGACCGAGGGGCGACTGGAAGAATGGATCGATCGCACCAGGACTCCACTCCCCACTAAGGGGACCTCCCCCACTTCCCTCTCCCCCCAAGGGGCAGCCGCCCCAACATGGAGGGCAGAGGGGGAGGGGTGGGGTCGTCGAGACGATACATGGCCCGGTCAGCAAGGACTTGGCTGAAGCAATGCACCAAGAGTTGGTGCAAATTGAACGAGGGATGCAGGTGCTCTCGGTGGGGCAACCTCCGAAGCGAAAATTTCACGAGCCGGAAAACCCTCACTCGATCACCTTTACCGAGCTGGACTTGGAGGGTTTGCAGCTTCCCCACGAAGATGCCCTCGTGGTTGAAGTCAAGATCGACGATACGGATGTCCGGAGAATATTGGTCGACCAGGGGAGCTCCGCGGACGTCCTTTTTTACTCGGCGTTCAAAGCCGTAGGACGGATGCGTAGCGAGCTGACCCCTACGGACACCCCGCTGGTGGGATTCGTGGGACACCCCGTGTACCCCCTCGGCAGCATCACCCTCCCGGTCATGGCGGGGTCGATGCGACTGGAGATCGACTTCACGGTAGTGGACTCCCCGAGCCCCTACAACGCTATTCTTGGGCGGGGATGGCTCCACGCCATGAGGGCGATCGCCTCCACCCTCCATCAGTGCGTCCACTTCGTCAGCGTGTCTGGGAAGCAGGAGACCGTCTGGGGCAGCCAGATGGCCTCCATGAAGTGCTTTGTAAACGCCGTCCGCGTGAAGGACAGGAAGGAAAGTAGGATGCCGAGGCAAATCCAGTGGATTGAAATGCCAGAGTCCACCCCCGTCCTGGACGACGTTGGCTCCCCGGCCAAGGAAAAGGCCGTGGAGGACCTCCTTCAGGTACCAATCAACGAGGATGGCAGCCGGTACTTCCTGGTAGGCTCCGAGCTCTCCAACCCCGAGCGCAACGACCTGGTTGGTTTTCTCAAGGACAACGTTGAGGTTTTTGCGTGGACTCCCTACGAAATGCCGAGGGTGAGCCCGGATTTCATCACGCACAAACTCAATGTTGACCCGGCTAGGAGACCCGTGATACAGAGGCCAAGGCGGTCCTCGGCCATACACTCAGACGCCGTGGTGGAAGAAGTCCAGAAGCTCGTTGAGGCCGAGGCCATTCGGGAGGTACGATACCCAACTTGGCTGGCCAACACCGTGGTGGTCAAGAAGAAGACTGACAAGTGGCGGGTGTGCGTCGATTACACCAACCTCAACGACGCCTGTCCGAAGGATTGCTTCCCTCTCCCACGGATAGACCAACTGGTGGACGCTACCGCCGGGCATGCCAGGTTGAGTTTTATGGATGCATACCGGGGGTACCACCAGATTGCCATGGACGAGGGGGACGTGGAAAAAACGGCCTTTATCACGCCGAGGGGTACTTACTGCTACCAGGTGATGCCCTTCGGCCTGAAGAACGCCGGCGCCACCTATCAAAGGATGATCTCCAAGATGTTCCAAAGGGAGCTCGGGGACATCATGGAAGCATACATAGACGACATGGTCATAAAGAGCAAACTTGCGGAGGACCACCTGTGTCACCTTGGCAAGATCTTCGCCGTCCTCAAGACGCACAAATTACGGCTTAACGTCGAGAAGTGTGCTTTTGGGGTGGGCTCGGGGAAATTTTTGGGGTACCTCGTCACTCGGCGAGGGATCGAGGCGGATCCCAATCAGGTCACCGCCATCCAAAGACTTCGGGCCCCGTCCACCATCAGGGAAGTCCAACGACTCACCGGGATGGCGGCAGCCCTCAACCGCTTTATTAGCAAGCCCTCGGATGCCTGCCGCCCGTTCTTTGAGTCCATCAAGACAAGCAAGCGAGCGTTCCAATGGACCCCTGAGTGTGACAGGGCCCTTGCCGAGCTCAAGGGATACATGGCTAAGGCCCCCCTTCTGGTCACCCCGGCGGAGGAAGAGGACCTCCATCTGTACCTAGCGGTATCGGAGCATGCGATAAGCTCGGCGCTGATCCGGCAAGAGGGTCCAGATCAGCAGCCCGTCTACTACTCAAGTAAGACTATGCTCCCAGCCGAGACGAGATATTTGCCACTGGAGAAGTTGGCACTTGCTCTCGTTACGGCAAAGCGCAAGCTTCTTCCCTACTTTCAGTGCCACACGATCATCGTTATTACAGAGTACCCTCTCAAAGCCGTGCTCCGGAAGGCAGACCTCTCGGACAGGATCTGCAAATGGTCCATGGAATTGGCTAACTTCGATATCCGCTATGAGCCTCGGACTGCCATCAAGGGGCAAGCTCTGGCAGACTTTGTAGCCGAGCTCACCCCGAAGTTGGAAGCCGAGGCCCAAGAGCGGGAACGGGCAGCAGACGAGCCCTCTCCCCAGCGTCCGGGAGCCGTGTTACGGAGATCTCCCCCGAGGTCGGCGACGATTTACGCTGGAGAATCCTGGAGCATGCATGTCGACGGTGCCTCCAACAGCCGTGGGGCGGGGGCTGGCATCGTCCTCGTATCCCCCGAGGGCACCCTCCATGAATGTGCCATGAGCATCGGCTTTCCGGCCACCAACAACGAGGCCGAGTATGAGGCCCTCATCGAGGGGCTTCACCTCGCTTTGGACCTCGGCATAGAGGAACTGCAGGTCTACAACGATTCCATGTTGGTGGTGAACCAGCTCAACAGCGAGTACGGCTCCGACGACAGCCGAATGCTGAAGTATCTCAGCCATGTGCTGAAATTGCAAGAAAACTTCAAGAAGGTGGACTTTTGCCACATCGGCCGAGCCCGCAACGCTCATGCCGATGCCCTCGCAGCCCTCGGCTCAGCCTGCTCCGAGGTCGGGGGTTTCCGCACGGTAATCCTCGGCGACATTCCCGCCCCCAGCTTCGAGCCCGGGCAGGAAGACGTAATGTGTGTCGCCTCCTTGGGTCCTAGCTGGATGGACCCGCTCGTCGCCTATCTCCGGGACGGGCGGCTACCCGAAGACAAAAAGGCTGCCCACCGGCTGCGATGCTAAGCGGCATCATACTTCCTCTCCGCGACCGGACAACTTTACAGGCGCACCTATATCGGCCCGGACCTGCGTGTGCTCCATGAGGAGGAGGTCCCCTGGGTCCTCATCGAGCTTCATGAGGGCAGCAGTGGCTGTCACTCAGGAGGACGGTCCTTGGCCGAGCGAGCTGTGTCCCAGGGCTACTGGTGGCCCAAGATGCGTAAGTCTGCCGAAGACTATGTGAGGAACTGCGGGGCCTGCCAAAGGCATTCCCCCCTTCTCCATCAGCCCACCCTCTCCCTTCACCCCGTTACCAGCCCGTGGCCTTTTGCTCAGTGGGGGCTTGATATCGTGGGCGTGCTTCCCACCGCCCCCGGCGGGTTCAAACATCTTATCACCGCAACGGACTACTTCACCAAGTGGGTTGAGGCGGAACCTCTCATCCACATCACAGCGACGGAGGTGAAACATTTCATCTGGAAAAACATCGTCTCCAGGTTTGGCGTTCCCTATGCTATAATCTCAGACAATGGCACCCAGTTCGTGGCCGAGGCCATTAAAACGCTGTGCAAAAAGAAGGGCATCCGAGTCTATAACTCGACGGTGGCTTACCCTCAAGGGAACGGCCAAGCCGAGGCCTCTAACAAATCCATCTCCGCTGGACTTAAGCGGCGGTTGACCAACAAGCGAGGGAAATGGGTCGAGGAGCTCCCAAAGGTCCTTTGGGGCTATCGCACCACCCCGCGGCGGGGTACTGGCCGAACGCCTTTTTCCTTGGCATATGGGATGGAGGCGGTCCTCCCCCTCGCTGCCGCTACACCGACGGCGCGTACCGAGGCGTTCCACCCTGCCACTAACGACGAACACATTGCCTCCGAGCTCAACCACGTCGAAGATCTCCGGGATGACGCGCATATCCGGTATGCCGCCTACCAGCAAGAGGTGGCCCGGGGCTACAACAAGAACGTTCGGCTTCGCCCCTTCAATGTTGATGACCTCGTCCTCCGGGAGGTGGTCCAGAAGAAAAACAAGAAGAAATTCATGCCTAATTGGGAGGGACCGTTCAAGATCACGGCCAAGGCCGGTTATGGGGCTTACAAGCTTGCCGAGATGGACGGCACGGTTGTGAGCAACCCGTGGAACGCTTCCAAGCTTAGGAAGTTTTATGGGTAGCCCGACCGCCTTTTCTTTTTTGCACTCATCACCCGCCCTCGGTGATCCTTTGTGAACCGAGCGGGCCACATTTCAATGAACGACTGCATTTTCATGATACCATCTGTTTGATAGAGCACAATAGTGTTCGGTAAACGCCCGTCCTCGGTTGAGCGAACGGATGAGACGCCCGTCCTCGTTTGAGCGAACGGCAGACCAGCTGGTCTCGGATGATGCAGTAAGGCCTCGGGAAGAACTCCCAGGCCCTGCCATCTCCTAACCCCCTTGCCAGCACGGGCTCGGGGGAAGAACGCTGTTTAGCGCTCGGCTTAAGGCCACCTCGGCTTAGGTTCCGAAATCGGGGGCTATCGGAGCGATTCCCCACCTACGCCGAGATTTTGCCACCTGTACTCGATCGAGCTCACGGGCTCGGTCTCGGTGTACCCGTCCTCGGTGGAGCGACTGGGAGGAACAACGGACCTTGACCTCCACTTGTCTTCGGCAGGAAGCCACAGTGTTATGCTTCCTCCCGAAGAGGGGCTATTATCTATAGCATTATCTATAGAGGGCTCGGCGAGCTAGGCCTAATGCCTATGCTCGGTACAAAACAATCATTCACTCGAGAGAAATTTCAAAGCAAAATCACATGTTAAAGCAAATCGAACACAGAGCAAAGTTATCCATTCACATCAAAAATGGGGGGTCTCGGTGATGGTACATCGTTCGGTACCGGCCCCCGGAATACCTAAGTTAAGAGTTACAAAAATACGAGGCCTGGCATGTGCCCTAACAGTTCGGCGCCAGTCTCAACAGTTACAAAATTTAAAGAAAAGGAAAGAGAAATCTAGATAGCTGGGGGCTCGGATTGAGTATCCTCAGCAGGCTCATCCTGGTCGTCACCCCCACCCTCCTCGGCGTTATCCTCCAGATCGTCCATCGGCATCTCCGGGACCTCTGGCTCAGGGACCTCGGGAATGGTGCGTGCCTCGGAGTCGGGGGGAGCATTGCAAGCATCCACTCCCCGGAGATAAGCGCTCGGGAAGCAGTCCTTGTAGGCAAGACGGTAGCCCTTTTTGAAGGCGGCCACCTCCATCTCCTCGGATTCCTTGAGGTACTGCCTCCCGGCCTCCACCTCGCCCCGGTTGTAGCTGTTCTCGTCGGCCGCGGCCAGCATGATGGCCTGGGAAGCTTCAAGCTCGGCGAGACGGTCTTCGGCTACCTTGGCCCGATCCAGGGCTGCCTTGGCTTTTTCCTCGGCAGCCTTGGCCCGCTCCTCGCCAGTCCTAGCGTCAGCCTCAGCAGCTCTCGTCAGGTCCTCGGCCGCCTTAACCCTCCCTTCAACGCCCTGCTTCTCAAGGCTGAGGTCTTCAAGCTTCTTGCCGAGGTCTCCGATCTCGGCCCTCATCCGCTCGGCAGCCTCCCTCTCTGCCTTCAGCTTCTCCCCGGCAGCCCTGGAGGCGCCGGCCAGCGCCACCGCCTTCTTGTGCACGGCTATTGAGGCCTGGCTCGCCTGAGAAAATTGGAATCAGTACAAGTGAAGCCCTCGGGAAGAAAAATTGACTCTGATTTAAAAGACAAATCTTACCTTAATAAGGCAGCTGTGAAGCTCCACAAAGTTGTCATCAAGGGAGCTGGTGTCCACAGAGGACATGTCAACGGGAAGGGCCAACCCCTTCAGCAAGATGTTGGCCACTTCTGGGTCTGCTCGGACGCTATCTGCCCTCGTCAGCAGCACCCCTCCTCGGCCGGAGAAGATGGGAGCCCAGGTCTCGGGGGGAACTGACTCCGACCCTCTGACCACCTCGTGGGCGCCCGAGACCTGAGAGCTGCCAGCCCCTCGGGAGCGCTCCTGGCCCTCGGGAGCGTTTGCGGCGGCGAAAGCGTCGACGGTAGGCCCCACCCGTTCGGGGGTTTCCGAAGCCCCCTCGGTGGATCTCGGAGGAGAGAGTGGAGCGGAAGGTTCCTCCACCCGAGGCCTCTTCGCGGCAGGGTCGCTCGGGGACTGAGGCTGCTCCCTTTCCCTTCTTTGGCCGGTCCCTCCCCCCGGCCTCGGGGCCTGCCTTCGGCGTTCCCTTTGCTGCTGCTGCCTGAGTTGGGCCAGGGTGGGCCTTCCGGTTGACGCGGTTGACGGGGCCATCTCGGTTTGGGGTAGCCTCTCTCTCCCCCACAGCTGCTCTAGCCCTTCGTCGGGAAGGGAAGTCCTGCTCCTCCTTCGGCGGTTGCTGACCCTCGGTGACTTGTCTCGGCTGAGAAAGGCGCGGTAGCTCGGCACGTAATTGAGGAGGGCGCTTGCTTGATGCTGGCCATGGGCGAAGAGGGCCTGGATGATCCCGTCGTCCGAGAACTCAAGGAGTCTCTTGTTAACGTTGCTGCAGCCTGCAAGAAGAAAAAGTTCAGCCAGTACTCGGCAAGAAACAATGAATGCAATAAGGATGCACGGTAAAGATAAATGAAAAGAAAAGTTCTCGGCTTACTGGGGTCCCCTCGGCGGTGGTTGAGAGGCCAAGTGTGGGGCTCCTCGGGGGCCCATGAATAGTTCCCCCTCACCACTACGTAGTTGTACTGGTGCTCCTCCTTGTCATAGAGGTCGGTGATGAGGTGGTCGTACTCGTTCCGGACGGAGA
This sequence comes from Vaccinium darrowii, assembly GCA_020921065.1. Lineage (NCBI taxonomy): Eukaryota > Viridiplantae > Streptophyta > Magnoliopsida > Ericales > Ericaceae > Vaccinium > Vaccinium darrowii. The sequence continues at coordinate 35,290,360 of CM037160.1, forward strand.
AATAGTACCGTCGGAACTTGGAGCTCAGAGCCACGAGGTAGACCCCGAGCACGTCGTATACGGTCACGGGGATGTTGTGCCTCTCGGCCAGCTTCAGGATGGAGAAGAGGACTCGGTAAACATTGACTACGACTTGGTGGGGACCGAGGTCGTAGTAGTAGAGAAGTTGGCGGACCATCTTCGGGAAGGGGAAGCGAAGACCCCCCTCGGTGATGGCCATAAGGGGGACCGTGACATGGTCAGCCCCGTATGTGATCCGGTCGCCGTAGAGAAGATCGATCTCCACGTCATCCGGGACCTCATATCGCAGCCTGAATTCCACCAGGCGTTCGGGGTGATTTGGGTCGAAGGCTTTGACGTAGGGGCACTCCTCATCCCCGCCCTTCGGTAAGGGAACCTCCTCCCAGTCATCGCCGTAAGAGAGTAGGGGAGTCTCGGCACGGCGAGCCCTCGGGTTTCCTCTTGGGGCCGCCACCTCTCCTTCTCTGCCCTCGGTCGGAGCGCCCTCGGTTTGATCATTCGGGGCTGCTTCGTCCCCGTTGCTGAGGTCGACCACCGGTATCGGCTCGACGACCGGCTCAAAGATCTCCGGCTCGGAAGAGTCGGACCTCGGCGTCCCTTGGCGCTCGGGGACATGAGAGGCCGAAGCCCCTGTGTCAGGGTTTAATCTCTCCCTCTCCATTCTGGTGTATTCCTCGGGGTAGATGGTTTGGAGCGGGGGAATGTTGAGTGCGCTCGGTGGACGGTTGCGATAACGACTACCGAGCTCCCGGATGTGTGCTACGACTTCTTCGGTGAGCTCTTCGTCGCTGTCTGAAATGACAAACGGCTCGTTGCTCATTCAGCCGAGGACCTAAGAAAATGCACAAGGAAACCCATCAACAGCTGTATGCATGAGGGGCAGGGGTGCAATGGCGTATTCCTATGTGGAATACACACGACTAACCGAGGGAACCTACCCGCTCGGGGATACTCTCGGCTGAAGCTGTGTGTAGTGTGCGCTCGGAAGGTTGTAGCGACGCTCGGCCCGACCCCTCGGAAGAACACGTTGAATACTCAAACTGTGCTCGGAAGAACACATTGAGTATTCAACGCGCCCAGAAACCGGCAGCCGTGCGCCGCCGCGAATGTCGCCGGAAAACTCAACCCAAACAGGGGCAGAGCTTAAATCGTCAAAAACAGGCCAAAAATGGCCCAAAATGCATGAAAAAGGTACTAAAAAGCAGGAAAACGATGAGAGAAAGCGATTTACCTTAAGTTTGGGTGGAGGAAGTGGCTGAGAATCAAGATCTGGGCTTGAGACGCTTGAGATTCCACGGCGGCGACGAGATTTTCCGGTGAGAGGCAAAATCGGCAGAGTAACAGTGGTTTCTCTCTCTACCCGAAGGTCCTATTTATAGGGGGGAGGGGGGATGCCAGCCGTCGCCATTAATGGGAAGTGATGCGACGCCTCGGCGAGCGGCGCGACCGCTCGGCTAGCCAACCAGAAGGTGACACCTGTCCACACCTTTTGAAACGTTTTGGCGCGAATTCCAAACGACGGCCCTCGGGCGAATGCCGAGGCGACACGTGGCACATGACGTCGTGCCACGTCAGGGAATCTCTGACACCGGATAACTCAAGCGTCGCCTCCGAGATTGGGTCACGTCACACGTCCCATCGGCTGCAGAACGATGTGACGTTCCGAAGCGGAGTGCTCGGTGGCCCATTTCCCTCGGCAAAAGGTTCTCGGGATTCGGCTATGCCCTTGGGATCCTCATTGACCGCTCGGTTCGGTCTACTCCCCCAATTGATGGAGCACAGATTGGCGAAGTAGAGGGGCTATTGTAGCGGCCGGGTAGACTGGGGTCCAAAGGGGCCACCTCACTCAGGAGGGGCCACGGCTCCGAGGGGCTTCGGCGAGGACCTCTGTCCGGTAGGTGTGTTCGGCAGTCCTAGGGGCTCGGTTGCCCTGGGTCCCCGGTCTCGGCGCACGGTAACGGCGTTGCGGAGGGGGGCCTCAGGAGCGCTCGAGGATGGCCCCCGAGCGCCCCCCCGGACCGAGTCGATTGACCTCGGTGCCGGGGATGGCCTCGCCGGGTGTTATGGGTGCTCGGTGGAGACACCTTTGACAGCCTGGGTGGCTCATTAATGATCTCCGTTATCCCACGTGCTCTGCGCAGGTGGCAGGCCACTAACCCTACAGGCTACGCCTGCAGGGAGGACTAAGCCGGCGAGGACGTCAGTAGTAGGTTACTACTTCGGGAAGGAACAGTGGCCGAACTGCCACTTGTCTGACAGTCAAATATCTGTACACTCAAGTGCAGCGATAGTGACGGGGCGCGTGAGGCCCCCCCCCCCCCCCCCCCCCCGAGGAGCGTGCGGGGCACGCGCTCCCTCTCCTATAAATACGCCTCTCCATACCTCCATAGGAGGACACAAGAAAAAATCTCCCTCTCTCTCTACATTTGGCTTTCAGTTGCACTTTCTCTCTCTAGATCTCCGTTATTCAAACTCCTCCCGTTGCTTACTTAGCCATCGGAGCGCCTCCCCGGACCACCACCGTCCGGGTCAGGCGCTAACGTGGTTGTTCCCTTGTGCAGGTCACTCTCCGGCGCACCGACAGTCTTCTCCGACGAACTTCCAGAGATTGCAACGCGGTCCATTCGAGCCTCACCCCTGCAGTACTACGCTAGGCGTCCAAGGAGGTCAATTCAGCGAAGCGTCCCCCACACGCACATCATACCTCCAATAGAAAAGTTTCTTTCTGCACTTTGCGATTTCCTTGCGCACTCGAATTTACTTTTAGCACCAGGAAAGTGGCATGCCTACCAGAATTCTTTACCAGTTCAGGAACTGTGTTTCTGCTGAAGTCACATATAAACTACATAAGCATAAGGTGAGACGAAAACAATGTTCTTCAGTTTTCCAATACCAAATTGTTCATTTTCCCAACAAAACAAGTCAAGCTCCCAAACTACATACTATTGAGTAAAAGCATTCAGAAACCAAAAACACCAACACCCATGCCATCAATTGAAGCATCAATCAAGATCCCTTATTGCACTTCGAGGCTCCTTGGTAACTTTCCTTTGCGTACTGCCAAAGTCCAGATCGCCTACAAAACAAAATGAGGGGAAATATGAAGACTTTGCCAAGTAATTTTGGATGCAAATGATCAAATTTATCAACAGCTGATAAAGCAATAGAATTCGGCTTCTTCAGATAAGTAGACAAAAATGCAAAAGAGAAATCAAGTTTCTCTAAAGACTTGTCATACAGTCTGAAGGCAGTATGCGATTCTCTTAATGGGTATCACATGAAAAGAAAAAAATGAAGATAACATATAATAACTATCCAATATTTAATTGTAACGCATATATATAACAGAAGTTTTCTCAGAACCTGCACATAACAAGTAAAAAGCTTCAGTTAATCACGTGTTTTATAACATGATAGCAACTGCGTACGCAGATGTAAACATGCATCATGTAACATCTCCGAAACCTGAACAGAAGTAGACAAAGCTCTCGTGTGTACGAAAAAGAGGGATGAAACTCGAACAAGTGCAGTGGGTGAGTACACCGTCAACCAAGAGAAGCTTCAAGCAAGAATCGGTATTAACTCTTAATGTACAAGCCCCCACGACTCTGGATTCTTGAGCATCAAATTATTTTGTAAGGAGTTGGGTACTTGTAGACTATAGTAACAAGAGTGTTGCTACAATGTGCCACTCTCCATATGAGATTTTTTGACTCAAAATATGAGATTTTGTGGCTCTAAATATGAGATTTTGTGGCTGGAGATATGAAGTGCATATGGTATGCCACTTCATATGAATAGTCACAAAATCTCATATATTTTCAGAAAATCTCATATTTGGAGCCACACAATCTCATATTTGGACCCATTCGGATTGCTACAGTAACACTACAGTAACGCGATCTCATATTTGGAGCCACAAAATCTCATATATTCTCATATTTGGTGCCACAAAATCTCATATTTTGAGCCACAAAATCTCATATTTGGTGCCACAAAATCTCATATTTTGGAGCCACAAAATCTCATATTTGGTGCCACAAAATCTCATATATTTTGAGCCACAAAATCTCATATTTGGTGCCACAAAATCTCATATTTGGAGCCACAAAATCTCATATTTCCGTATGAGGTGCATACCATGTGCCATATCATATTTGGAGCCACAAAATCTCATATTTGGTGCCACAAAATCTCATATTCTCTCATATTTGGTGCCACAAAATCTCATATGCGGGGGGTGCACATTGTAGCTTGACCCTAGTAACAAAACACAGCCCTGATTGCAAGAAAGAGGTTTGGACCAATGGTGCAAGCCTTTGTGTTTGTTTGTACCCCTCAGCAGTTGGAATACTGCGGGAACGCTAGGAATCCTTTCAGCCTTGATTTTCTGGTTGGAAGCAACATTCAACCCGATTCCATGATCTGGCATGCAATCCTACCTGATTCTATGATTGAGCCGGTGATCCCACCTGATTCCACGCATACAACAGATCCAGGAATGATCTAGATCGTCTGATCCAAGTAAAAAATCATATGATTGCACAATTTTACGGTTATAATGGCGATCATAATGATCAACTGGTACTATTAAAGATAGGAAGACATTGGTGATCAGCTAATTGATAACACCATTGATGTCAGAAGGAAAAATTGACACCGAAGAGAATCTTCTACTTAATGGAGAATATGAGAAAGAAAAAGGAGATTATGAGAGATACAGGCGTGCAGGGAAAACATACACTTTGTTCACTTCACATTTCCAAAAATTTTTTCAAAAAGATTCTTTTCCCATCTCTCATCTCTCCAATCATTAATCACATTTCTCTCTCTACTCATACCCCTCTTTCCAATCATTATTCTCATTTCTCTCTCTATCTCTCTCTAATTATCACACTTCTCTCTAATTATTACTTTTTCCAAAAACTCATCCAAACACTATCTCCAAAATATTTTTCAAAATATTCTTCTCAAAATTATCAACCAAACACAGCGATAAACAGTTACGGCATTCATATCCTTTCTTTCTTCCTATAGATCTTTTCATTAATATAGTCGCCAGTATTTCATCTTTAATCTTTTTCAATCCTACCGGAAACCCAAATTTCTTGTACTTCATCACACAATGTCCTTTGTTTTATGAGCTCTTGATGTTAATTTACCTCTATTGAAACTCCGCGTCTAAAAACAAAAACCTTAATTGCGCAAAGGACCTCCTACGCATTGGATAGTCTTTTACCATTACTTTATCAATTTTGTGTATTATTATGATTCGTAACATTTTGGTGTGTCTCGTAACTTTTATTAAAAAATTCGTAACTTTTACAAAAAAATCGTAACTTTTATAGAGGTGTGTATCATACACACCCAAATAAGGGGTGTGTATTGTAGCCTTTTCCTATGACAATTAGCAACTTTAACTAATTAGTCGGACACTTACCCTGTGGTTCTTATCTCGGACAATAATGGGTCTCTTTGCGAGGTATTTTAGCACAATGGGTAAAAATCACTTAAACCCCTCCATCTTTCACCGATCCACACATACACCCCCTCATCTTTAAAACCCATCAACCACACCCCCTCATCTTTCAACCCGTATCACTTACCACCAGTGGCGGAGCCACTACAAGACCAGTGTGGGCACAGGCCCACATTGGAATTTAGGGAGTCTTTTTTTATATAGAAAAATGTATTAGAAATTTCACCGGTACATCATATTATTTCTACACAAGATTAATTATTGTTTTTAGGGCACCACTATATGGTGTTATAACATTGTTGTCCTATGCATATTGATGTGGGACGTGAGACTAAATATATGAGTTTTACCTTGTCGAATACTACAAGTGTGCCAAAAATCAACTCAATCGGATATCTTTAAGTGCCTCATCCAGAGACGTTCACTGCGTAGACCTTGTTGAATACTACAAGTGTGCCAAAAATCAACTCAATCGGATATCTTTAACTGCCTCATCGGCACACAAATAACATGAAAAGTGATTTTGATCCAGTGTTTGTGTCCATTTGTGTTTCATTTGTTTTCAAAGTATTTTTGTTCCGATGACGTACTTAAAGATATCCAATCGAGTAGATTTTTTCTACACTTGTAGTACTCGATGAGGTTTACGTGGTGAACATCTCCGATTGTCGAAAAAGTGATGACGCAGCCACGCCATGGCTGCACAGCACCCCCCTAAGTCCAAGGGATTTTTGGTATCTTTTTCGTTTTGAAAGTTAAAAATCACAAGAAATAATTAAAGTAATTATTGCCAATCAGAGTAGGCTCTCATTGGCATGTTTTTGGGTGTTATCTTGCTTCTCTGATAACTTGCCCACGTGATTACTGTGAGCATTCAATCTCCCCTCGTTCTCAAAATGGAGAGATGGTGAGAAACGGAAATGGATATTGCGGGACTTTAGGTGAGAAATGGAGAGATGGTACGAATTGCTGATTATATTATGATCAAAATTTTCTATCTTTTCGATTTTTCTCATCGAAATAAGTAAAAATAAATTTGACGCAAACCGAACAAATGTGAGTTTTTATGAAAAAAGAAAAATCAATAAGTCAACTTTCTTTTTAAGGCAAACCTTGCACTCACATTTGTAAAGAAATCACATATAGTCTCTTAATCATTGGAAAAGAAGTCACAAACAACCTCCTAATGCATATTAAAAAACCATGGACAACCCCATCGATTTTAAAACATTCTTGACACTATTAGAAAATTCTCCAATTCGATTGGACTTATCGTAAAACCTTCAAATGTCAAGAATGCCTCTGGTATTTTTGATATGAGAGGGGTGTTTTGGGACTTTTTTATATATCAAGGAAGTGTATATGACTTTTTTAACGATATTATAAAAGCAATTTTATGGTGACCATGTTTTAAGTTTCATGTGATCGTTACCAGTGCATTGGTAAAATGTATTCCACAAATGTGATACATTCTATTAGTACATTAGTGACACGTCACATTGTATGCAAAATAAAAACACTACAAGTGATCACTAAAGTATTTTTAATATTTTAATTGAGGTAAAACTAAGGGCTATTATGGCCTAACAAGTCACTTTGACTTATTTTTTCGTTGTTATTTGGTTTTTCTTTTCGCGTTAATTAGTTAGTTTTGAGTCAAGTTTTTGAGTATTATTAGTTCGTTCTCGACGAGAGAAATCAAAAAACTAAAAAAACTATGACCGGTACTCTCAGTTTTGTTTGAATAAAAAAGAAAATTAGTCTAAAAATATCTCTTTGACTCAATTTCGTCTTTATTAAAAAATATTTGAGTTTGTATCATAATTTTTTACTTTTTTGATTCATTTCGTTGAGATTAAATAATAAGGGTAAATCTCCCTTTTTTAGCCAAAAATGCTAAACTTCTAAAAGTAATTGATGCATGTTAGGAGAATGACCTGTCTCGAAATCTGTATCTAAAAGTTTTACTCCTAAAAGTAATTGATAGACTATGAAAAAGGAATGATCCGTCTCGAAATTTGTGTCTAAAAAGTTTTAGGAGTTTTAGAAAATGGAACACCTTGTTTGGTTTGGGTTTCAAGACCCACCCTACGCGGTCCCTAATAAAATTTTCTTTCTATTTCTCTCTACTCGTTGCCCCCAAAAACCCTCTCTCAAAACTCAAATCCAAACCCAAAACTCACATTAATAAAAAAAAAATTGATAAAAAACTAACAATTGAGAAAAAAATATATAATAAAGACAAACAAATAAATAAATCATATGATACGACTTTCAAATGTCAATGGTATTTTATGGCTTCAAATGTCAAGGGGTGTTTGTGTAGTTTTTTGGGGAACAGTGGATAGTGGTATCTTTTTCCTTTGGGTAAATTACACTGACCTCCCCTGAGGTTACTGACATTTTCACTGACCTCCCCTCTGGTTTTGAAAATTACGTTAACCTCCCTTACTTTACAAACTAATATGCACATACCTCCCTTGCCGTTAAAATTGACTTAATGGTGTTAACTTTGAGTGCTAAAAGACTATTATACCCTTCCTCGCAAACAATGTATGTTACATTATCATTACCTATTTTATGTTAACACATATTGACGAAAAAGAGTAAGATATTAAATTGGACAAACCTTAAAAAAAAAAAATACACTGTTAAAAAGAGGGCTGAAAATTATTTAAATAAATTAGAAGGAAAAAATACACTATATTAAAAAAAAGGGATTAAAATTTTTACTGTTACTATCTTGTTTTCAAAACTTGGCACAAATTTTTTTCTTTTAAATATTTAAATACTCCAAATTTTAACCCTCTTTTTAAACATATAGTGGATTTTGTTTTCCTTTTAGATTATTTAAATAATTTTAATCCCTATTTTTTGTTAACACATATTGACGAAAAAGAGTAAGATATTAAATTGGACAAACCTTGAAAAAGAATACACTATATGTTAAAAAAGAGGGCTCGAAATTATTTAAATAAATTAAAAGGAAAAAATACACTATATTAAAAAAGGGAAAAATTTTGGAGTATTTAAATATTTAAAAGGAAAAAATTTGTGCCAAGTTTTGAAAACAAGATAATAACAGTAAAAATTTTAATCTCTTTTTTTTAATATAGTGTATTTTTTCCTTCTAATTTATTTAAATAATTTTCAGCCCTCTTTTTTAACAGTTTTTTTTTTTAAGGTTTGTCCAATTTAATATCTTACTCTTTTTTGTCAATATGTGTTAACATAAAATAGGTAATGATAATGTAATATAAATTGTTTGCGAGGAAGGGCATAATAGTCTTTTAGCACTCAAAGTTAACACCGTTAAGTCAATTTTAACGGCAAGGGAGGTGTGTGCATATTAGTTTGTAAAGTAAGGGAGGTTAACGTAATTTCCACAACCAGAGGGGAGGTCAGTGAAAATGTCAGTAACCTCAGGGGAGGTCAGTGTAATTTACCCTTTTCCTTTTGAAAGTTAAAAATCACAAGAAATAATTAAAGTAATTATTGCTAATCAGAGTAGGCTCTCATTGGCATGTTTTGGGTGTTATCTTGCTTCTCTGATAACTTGCCCACGTGATTACTGTGAGCATTCAATCTCCCCTCGTTCTCAAGCACGATATATTCGGAAATGCTAGGTACCCAAACACAAGTTACTCACAAATTATCCAAACACACACACACAAGTGTGACCCCCACACACACTGCACTTGCAATGTGTGTGGGGGCCACACTTGTGTGTGTGTGTGTTTGGGTAATTTGTGGGTATTTTTTGTGTGTATGTAGTGTTGCTCCGTTGATTTCTGTACTCATCTGAGCTACTTATCTAGTCATCCCAGAACACCGTCACGCAGTACTCCGAAACACTGCAATATGGTACTATTTTTTTCGTCCGGATTTATAGTTCCTTTTTGAAATCTGTGGCATTTTTTATTACTTATATCTTACAATGTATATCTCAAAACATATGCAATACGAATCTTGTTTGATAGATTTCAATTAGTTCTATAATACAAAGTTCGCATCATGGAAACCATAATAAATTTAGTGATATATTCAATAAAAAATGACATGGATTTCAAAAGGGACTAACAAATCCGGACGGAGGGACTATGAACTTTTGTAGAATTCACAATTAAGTGTATGAATCGAGAAATTTTTCAGTGCCGAGCGGGCACCATCTTACGCAGTGATTGAGCGCACACCTCGGCAGTATAAATTATTTTGGATGACCCAAATTTTTTAGAGAAAAAGTAAAGAGAGTGAGTGAGAGGAATTTGGGCTATCTATGACACTTTTGGACAGCTAAGATACGTGCTCAGCACTGATTATTATTATTATTATTATTTTGGTATGAGTCCTACGTAAATTTGTGTTTTTAAAAATGATAAGGAACATTGTAGACCTATTTGGAAAAAAATTTGGGTATAAGGTGGGTACCACATGGCAATGCCTACATGGCGCCCCTTGGTTCATCTGGGCTGTTCGAAAGTGTATACGGTCAAGATTAAAACACATGCTCTTCTTACTCTCTCCAAATCCAGATCGCTCAAGACCAAAATGGACGGTCTAGATGAACGCTGAGGCGTGGTACCCTCTCCTCACTGAAAAATCTCATTTATTTAGCTGCTTATTTAGCTGTGGCGCTCCAAATCTGTACATGTTGCGAGAGAGAGAGAGAGAGACAGAGACAGAGACAGAGAGACAGAGAACGCGCTTCAAATCCCATTTTCCACTTGGGATCAAAGATTTCTTTCTTCCAGAGAGAGAAAGAGAGGGAAAATCTAGAATCAAATGAAGCTTCTTCTGGTGCTCGTGATTCTTCTGTACGGACCCACTTGGATCTTTCACTTGCCCGAGGTTGATGCCAGACGAAACCATCCTCTTTCTAGGCTAGCTTTGGCCAGAAAGGTCGACCTATTATCTGCCTCTGTTCCTCATCATAAAAAATCTCATGCACCTCTTCCTTCACCAGAGGCCTCACCCACTTTTGCAGTCTTACAATCAACGGCTCTCTCTCCAGGTAATCTCTCTATTTGATTGATGTACAGTGGCGGAACCAGAATTTAGACTCTGCTCCGGTCTAAATGTTATAATGGACCGTTTACACTGTACATTGGTTAAATCAATGTTTCAGATTTGCTAATCTTACAGTCCTGTCCAGTTTTCAAGAATGATTTCGGTCGGTAATCTTGTAGTCCTCCCTAACCAAATCTCAATGCTGGTAAAAAATTAGCTTGATCGGATATCACCCGTTTACTACGTGAACAAATCGCAGCTTACTCCAATTTTTCTTGGATTGTCTATTGTTCCTAGAACAAGTGATTTGTTCATGTAGCAATCGATGTCCTATCAAAGCTTATTTCGGCACGGAGGTTCTTCTCGGCAAGATTTACAAGATGAACGATCCGGATCATCTTCATTGAACCACATGCTAAAAACTGGACGGGATTGGAGGATTAGAGATTGGACGGGAGCCGGCTCCTGTTTATTCAAAACGTCAACAATAGTTACTAATTCCACGGGTCAACTATTCTCTAGGTGATTCAAGGGATTGCTTCAATTTCAATTTTTAAAAAATTTCAAAATTCAAATAGTGAGAAACCATCAGATTCATGGCATTTAATGCAGTAGGCAGAAAACATATTCTTCATTATTATGACCATTTATCGTTGGGTTTTATAATCCTTCATTTTCCTTTTACCTTTATCAGTCTCCAATCTATATTTACTTTACATGTTAATTTCCGTACTTGTATTTCAATTTTCCTTTCCAAAATCATTACTTTCAAACTTCTCTGGCTTTACTGAATTTTCTTACATAAATTGCTTATGAAATCAGGGTCTCAAGTGGAAGAACACCATAAGATGGATACAAACGAGATACTGATCATAGTACTCATAGTTTCCTTCGCTGTAGTGGGTGCAATCACAGTGTCTTTATTGTACTTGTGGTTTTGTCACAGAAAGACCTCACCCAAATCCCACCAGAATGAAGAACTTACCTCATCCAAATCCCACCGCAAACAAGAATTTAGCTCAGGTACCTTCTGTTTCATCAATACCCATTTCAAATTTCATTCATCAAATTTGTGGGTATCACTTGATTTACATCTATTATGTTCTTTCTTTGAGATTCCATAAAGGGGCTTTCAATTGCCCAGTTTATGGATGAATAACCATCTGCAACAATACCCATATCCATTAATCAAATTTTTGGATTTCATTTGACTTCCCATCAAATTATGTTCTTATTTCATACCTCTGATATTACTGGTTTGATTTCACTATGTGGAGTCCCTAAATGAGCTTCAATTTAGAGAAATACCCATTTCAATTCCTTTCCATCAAAACCCCTAGGGGTTGGCTTTGTGGTCTTGACTTGGCCTAGGACTTAGGATTTGCTCTCTCCTAAGGTTTTAGCTTCAATGGCAATTGTCCCTCACCTCCGGTGTAAGCGCGGACAGGGCTGTGGGAGGGGCTGTAGAGAATTGTCCGAGGTGGGCTCTTGTTGGCTCGGGACACTTTGCATTACCAATAAAAAAATTGTCTTCCATCAGATTGGTGGATACCTGTTGTCTGTTGAATTCACATCAACCAAGTTCTTTCACTTAGATCCTCTGCTGTGTTTCGCTTTGAAGATTCCCTAAGTGGAGTTTCATAGCCCTCTTTATGGGTGGATACAAGTTGCAACAGTACCAAATTTAATTTTCTCCCATAAACTGTGTGGGTATCATTTGAATTGACACGAATTAGGTTCTTACACTGAGATTTTCTGTTTTTTGTTTGTCTTTGAAGATTGCATAAGTGGGCTTTCATTAGCTCCCTTGGTGGGTAATTGCAGTAGCAAGAGGATGAGTTACAAGAAAGGAGTTGTGGGTTTTATGGATTACAAGTTGCTAGAAACTGCGACGAAAAATTTCCACGAAAGCAATATTTTGGGGAAGGGTGGTTTCGGTTGCATTTACGAGGCGCGGTTGGACGACAACTTCCATGTCGCGGTGAAGAGACTAGTTGGTGGAAGTCAGGATGCCATTACAGAATTTGAGGTACTATCTGCTTTCTAGTTTTTCCTTCTGCTTTTATTTTCAAATATTAGGTGTTGTAGTACCCTTATTATTTTCCTTGTTCTTGAACTGACACTTGGAATTACACAGACTGAAGTGAATTTGCTGAGCCAAATGAAACATCCAAATATAATTTCTCTCTTAGGTTACAGCACTCATGAGGAAACAAGGCTTCTTGTTTATGAATTAATGGAAAATGGATCCCTGGAAACTCAACTATATGGTAAAATTAATCTCTATGTAATTCTTTAAGTTCAGAGTTTATATGATCTCAAAAAGACAAGCCAAACAGTAAATTTCATTGTCTATAGGACTTTCTCGTGGATCGGCTTTGAGTTGGCACCGGCGTCTGAAAATTGCACTTGACATCGCAAGGTTAGTTTGCCAAATGAATCAAAATCCAGTAGATTAAGGGGGCGCTTGATTATCATATCTTATTTTTTTGTAGTCTTATTTGATTATTTTGTGTCCGAATCTAGTCATATTATAACCAAACGGCATACGTAATCAGTTTATTAGTTGCTATTAACATATTTGCTAATGTTTGACCAGAGGATTAGAATATCTGCATGAGCACTGCGACCCACTGGTGATCCATAGAGATCTGAAATCATCTAATATTCTTCTGGATTCCAACTTGAACGCAAAGGTGAAAACCCATATAAAATTCGAATATTCTATGGTCTATGCTGTACAATTACTGGGGTTGTACTAAAATATTGCTGATTTCATTACTGCAATCAGACTCCAGTTGGATTTTCTAATCCTCTTTCTGTTTTTGTGATTTGTGTGGATTCAGCTGTCTGATTTTGGTCTAGCAATAACTGATGGGAGCCAAAGCAAGAAGAACATCAAACTCTCAGGCACCTTTGGATATGTAGCACCCGAATATTTTTTAGACGGTATGGTTAGAGATTTCTTTATTTTTTACCCCTAATTTCGTATTTTAGACTTAGTCTTTTTATAGTCATAGAAAATTAGTACAATGGTATATTAAGTATTATGGAGCATATAGCTACACATGATTAGTCAATTCACAACACTATCCAGTAGTCATCACCTGGCAAAAAGGGCCTCAGTAAGCCTTTTCTCGTGTGCTATCAATTCCTGTGTTGCGCCAGTCTGTACGAGCTTTTGTCCCGATTTTTATTGGGCGCCATGCTGTGGACGATTAGATTAGTTCCCGGATTAGATGGTTCATTGGGCCGGTTATTGACTTATCAAACACAAAAATAAAAGATAAACAAAACAGCACTAGGAGTCTAGGACTGATATTTGTGCAATTTGTCTGCAGAAAACCTCTTGTGAAACATGGTTAGCTTCACATAATATAACCATCTGTGCTTTTTGGATGGTGATTTCAGCATCCTTCATTTTCCTTCCTTCCAATGCTTCGTAACGAGGGGCAAAAATAAAAAGAAAATCAATTAGGAAAATTAGGGGAAAGTTATTTTCCTCTTTTAAAACACCAAACAAGGGAGAGTTGTTTTCCATCTCATTTTCCTCTCTTTTCCGTTGCCATACTATGTCGAATTACTACTTTTTTTTTCTGCGATTTCATTCCCGCTTACTTAAAACTTAAAAGCATGTGTAAGGTCATGTAGATTCAAATTTCTTTTACCTGTCAAGAAAATGAACAGCTCCTTTTTTTTTTTTCAGGAAAATTGAGTGATAAGAGTGATGTTTATGCTTTTGGAGTAGTCCTCTTGGAGCTTCTACTGGGAAGAAAGCCTGTAGAAAAACAATCACATGCTCAATACAAGTCTATTGTCACATGGGTATGCCTTATTTTACTCTTAACCCCCTAATCTATTCAAGATCTATCTGGAAATGGAATCTCATTAAGGCCGTGTTTGGAACATGGATTTGCGTCTGCGTTAATCGATGAAAAGAAAATGAAAGGGAAATCAAAGATGCCCAAATTTTGCTTGCTTTATTTGCTGCATTATCTTCTTATCTTTCCCGATACATTCTTCTTTTCCTCCACAAATGTCTCATCAAATCTATGATCCAAATATAGCGCACAAGTTCTAAAAATTGTGAAACTGAATGCCATTACTATTTATGACATGCAGGCCATGCCAAAGCTCACTGACAGGTCGGAACTTCCCACGATTGTGGATCCGGTGATCCGAGATACAATGGATCTGAAGCATCTTTACCAGGTTTGTGAACTAACCAACCTTAGCCAACTATAGAGGCCTTCTTGTTTTAATAAAAAAACTTGTATTAGGAGCTTAAATTCAGTTTTTTTTTTGGAACCGGATTTTTATATAAGCAAAAGGGACAAAGCCCAAAACTCAAGGGGAAACCCTGAGGAGAACAAAACACACTACACTAGGACATACCCTAGCTGTAGCAGAAACAAATCCAAAACAAAAGAAAACTAGAACAGTAGAACATACCCAAGACTTTTTTTTTTTTTTTTGACCGGCAATCAACCCAAGACTTAGGGCTGTAGATAGGGCTGCAAACGAACCGAGCTGCTCGCGAGCAGCTCGTGGCTCGGCTCGTTAAGGCTCGGCTCGGCTCGGTTCGATAAGTAAACGAGCCAAGCCCGAGCTCGATTTTCAGGCTCGTTTAGTTAATGAGCTTGCTAAAGCTCGGCTCGATTACATAGGCTCGGCTCGTTGAGTAAATTACCTTGGCTCGGCTCGTTTATGACCGAGCCGAGCTCGAGCTCGATTTTTCAGCTCGTTTACTTAACGAGCCGAGCTCGAACACTACAAAGCTCGGCTCGCTTGCACCCCTAGCTGTAGACGTGTGAAGTCAAGCAGAATAGTGGTTTGTCCAAATCTTTTCTTTAAAATTCAACCGAATCTTGATATTGTTTTCCCAGTTTAGTTGTTTATTTTTAAGCAGATCTTCAAAAAGATTGAATCAAGCGGATCCCGTTGAGCTTGAGGCACTTGTTTTATGTATAGATAGTGTAGTCAAAGATTGTTTATTTTATGAGTCTAGGACTAATTGTCAATTGATTCTATAAAATTCTGTGTTTAGGTTGCTGCTGTAGCTGTGCTATGTGTCCAACCGGAGCCCAGTTACCGTCCATTCATAACCGATGTTTTGCACTCTCTCATCCCTCTCGTTCCTATCGAGCTTGGAGGGACACTAAGGAAACAACTTCCGGTCACAGATAATCCATGAAAAATTGCACATTACTGGAAATTTGGTTTTTGGATCAGTTCTGTGAGGGACGATAGCGGTGCAGAGTTGAAGAACATTGAGGTCTAGTCAAAGCTTTTGTAAATTGAAGCAATTGGGATGTGGTTTCTTCTTCAGCTTAGCTCAAGCCTGGAGTATATACAAGGAAATACAGGAGTCTGCTACTCCTATCTTGGTTTTTTCCTTTTACCCAAATTTAATTACCTTTATGCCCAGAGAGAAAAGAAAACATTAATGCCCTGTTTGTTTTGTGGATTAGCATATGGAAAACATAAAGATAAAAATTGTGGAAAACAATAAAGAGAGTCATCATTTCTTGCTTCATTACAATGGAGTAGATATGACTAGAGAAGGTGGTAAATTTTGTAAGTGTAGATCTCATTTCTTAGCAACAAATTGTTTGGGGGCAATTGAATGATACATTCACATTGTAGAACTCATTTGATGTCCTAATATTTAAGCTTTTGAAACAATTGGCGAACTAAGTTACGCACTATTTGCATGAAAAGATTGATGATAATCTATTCCCAACTTAAAAGCATTAGAGCGTCTTCGACAGATTCTTCAAATATTTATGTCAAATGTGCACTTTGTTACCGCAAATGACATTTGGACAATTAATTTCTATGGTATACAATTAATTTCTAGGGTTTTCCCCAGCCCCCACCCCCCCCCCCCCCCCCCCCCCCCCCACCGCCCCTTTCCTCTCCTCTCCTCTCTCCGGTTCTACTCCTCCATGTAGATCTGGGCTGAGTCACTCTCCTCGTGAGAGTTTGAATCGCCCCTATCTCTTCCATTTTTGGTTTGACCATCACCAATCTGTGATGGATCTTGGGTTCCGGCTTCTATGGCTTCTGTGGAGGTTGTGATGGGTGGTTCTCAGGCAGCAGCAAGAGCGACGACGGCGGGCAGCAGGTAAGACCCCGGCGTCGGTGGAAGTTGGATCTAGGTCTTTCTTCTCTGGACCCCGATCTTGTTGATTTGGGTTGTTCTCTCTTGTTGTTGATTTGTTGTTCTTGTTGTTGTTATTTTCTGTTCTGTACTTTTCCTTTCCGATGTACCAAAAAAAAAATTAATTTCTATGGTATACTTTTGCTAGACCCTTCGGCATGACACACCAAACACTATTTTCCCAATAACAAATACTAGTAATCTTTATCAAGACAAAAGGTTAAAAGCACTAATTAAAAAACTAAGAGAAGTAAAAGGTGAAAAAAATAATTAAGCAATTAGAGCTTGGTATTTCAAGGATGAGTAATTTTAATGAATGAGAAGTAAATTTTAAAAGGTGAGATAGTATTTGAGGTGTTTCGTTGAACGCATAAAAATTAAACTATCTTTCGATTTCTTCAAATTTGGTGTTTGAAGGATTTTCTAAATACTCCCTCTGTCCCCATTTAATAGTTCCTTTTGGGGATTCCAACTAAATAATGAAACACATTCATTGCACTTTTGAAAACTTATTTTTCTCATACAATCTTTTAGTAAAAATAGAAAGTAAAAGAGGAAATTCATTAACTATTACTCATTTAAATTTGAAGTCGGACAATCTTTTTGGGGCAATAAAAAGTGCTAACTGGGACCATAAAATGAGAACGGAGGGAGTATGTTCTTTTGATTGATTTAATCTGAAATCATCAAGGATCATATTGTGTTATCACAAGGTTGAAGATAATGATGACTTTAAAATTGAAGTACCATTTGAAAGTGTCAGTCTATAATGGCAAATGTCTTCGTTGATAAAAAATACAAGTACACAAGATAATCACCTAAAAATAGCATCTGTCCTTAATTAATCAATGGAGTAGAAATTAACGAAGAACGGTAGACTTCTTAATTATAGTCACACGACCACTACTACCTCTCAACCAAAGAACGAGCCATCCCATTTGCACAAGGGGCAGCTTTGCTCATACAGTCATACGTGATATCAAGTCCGTCGCAAGTGGCTATTTGAACCTTTCAAATTAAAAATTATAGAATGCTATAAATTGGCATTTTTGCCATCCTTTCGTGTGAGCCTTGTGATCTATTCGTTTTAGAAGTGGATTATTACAACTCAATAAAATCTGTTTAAACCTTGATAAGCTAATATAATTGGACATAAATTAATCAATTGTTGAGAATCAATTGTTAAAAATATTAGAAAAGTAGCCATCTGTGTGATATACTTGGCACCAAAATCTGTACAAAATTTAACATTTTCAATGTTTGAAATACGCAGCCGTTTCTTGTCAAATACGTTGACGGCAATGCTAAAATACTACGTACGATAGATGCTAGAAGATAATTGGACTCGCTTTGATAACGTTTAGCATACGCTACACTGCTGTACAAAGTACTATATGAATGAGAAATACGTCTACGATAAAAACGTCTCGCAAACTAAGCAATAATTACGTCTGCAAAAGATCAAAAAATAAAAAATAAAAATTTTACGCCTGCAAAAAATACTACGTATAACTTACTTCAAGATACTTTGTCAACAAATACTAACGACTGAGGGTGGTCATTGGGTCGGGTTGGCAAGCCCTTGAAGTCACATGCGGGCTTGGGTCGGCGACGGGACAACCTTCTTCAGCATGTGTAAACCCAAGCTCAGCAAGGCTGACGGTCTGTGGGCTTCACAGAATCAAAATATTTGCTGCCTTTTTATCGATAGGTTTTTTTTTTTTTTTTTGAGGACATTAGAAACTTATATTCATAATCAAACATTACATAGTACCCAAATGGTCCAAACAAACAACAAACTAAAAATCCGCCAAAATAAACAACCACAGTGTTGACGACCACCGATCCGCTAGGTTTTTTTTTATAAATGTTTTGAAGTGCCATAAACAGATATTTGAATGTCCTATCATCAATTACCTCTTTTAGAGCGTTTTCAAATTACATAAAGATTTATACCCAAATAAAAAATAAAAAAATCTAGTTTGGATTTGAGATGTCCTCCATAGTGAAAATAGCCTCTCACCGTAAAATAAGACAAGAGGATAATATTTTTGAAAAAAGGAAATCATTTGATGATATACAACAGTCACCACGAGGCAGACCGGGCTCTGACGCCTATACCCAAGCACTAATCAAGAGGGTTATTTACCGGCCGGTCCATTTTTGGTCCTCCATTTCCCACGCACTCCACTTTTGCATCGCATGCTCCAGTTATAATAGGAAAGTACACCCTAAACCTAAACCCTAGGGTACCCTATGAAAGTACCTAAACCACTAAAACCCTATAATAGAAAGGTGCACTCTAAGTGCCTAAGCTCCAAAAAAAAGTGATTGGCCTTAATAGAGTTAGTAGTAATTAAAAAGAATGATTGGAATTAGTAGTAATAAATATTCATTTTTTTTGTACTGGCCCATAATAAAACCTAATCAAGATGGGCCAGCCCAATGCACGGGTGCTAAAACCGGTCAGGCCCACGTGTAGACCCTAACGGCAACGTTTAAAAGCGAATTCCAATCCAAAAAGGTTCGACATGGGTATGAATTGTAAGCGTGGCACATTCCATCTTCTGATCCAATTTTTTTTTTTTTTTGAGGGGTAAAAAAGAAGAAGAAATTTTATTAAACAAAACCGCCGACCGAAACCGGCAAACAAAAACCACAGCCACGAAACTGCCAGCTAAAACCACCTACAAAACTAACGGCCACAAAACTACCTACAAAACAAACAGTCGGACAAAACCGCCTATAAAACTAATAACAAAAAAATACAAAATAACCCAAAAAAAAAAAAAGAATAGAAAGACAAAAAAAATACACTGTAGCAAATCGCCGGAGTTGTTAGTTGTTACCCACTGCCACCATTGTTGTTAGGAGTCTGGATTTGAACCCCTGATCCAAAAATCGGGTATGGTTTCCTATACTGAAATGAAGAGGATCATCCACCAAGTAGAGTCTCCGAACACCAAAGAAATGCAGCCACAGATCGAAGATCGGCGAGTCGGAAGGGAGGTCGGGTAGGTGAGTGAAAGGGGTGCAGAGGGAGAGGGGGAGGGGGTGTGGATCAACCGCTAGTGGTGAAGCCTGGGCAGAGGCCGCCACCCCCTTCTCTCTTTCTCACACTCTCTCTCGAAGTCTACTCTCACTTATATCATGTCTCTGATAAAAAATTTGGATCATTTCTCAATTTGTGCGTGTCGTCCTTGATAAGGGCCATACTAATCCATTTAGTATAAGTGAAAAAACAAAACAACGTTCTACTTCAGTTTATTTTAATTTCTTTTTCTTTTTCTTTTTTCGCAACAAATCTCTACACGAACACAGATAATTAAACTAGCCTAAAAGTGTCGGAGCGAATATCGAAAGGACCTATAAACTCTTCTATATTTCTCTGGTTTTTTTTTTGGGTTACAAAAACTTAATCCCTCCGTTACTTTTTAATAGTTGAGTATTTCATTTCCACTCTCCCTTAATAAATGTGTGTTTTAAAAAATTAATGAGTACCGCCTTGATGATTTTTGTGTGTCGACTTTGAAAAATTAATAGGTAAAGAGTTAATGGATAAAAATAGAGAATAAATTTAAAAAGTGAAGGTAAAAATTGACGTAAAAAGAGTAACAATGATATTTCTTAAGTTGAATTTACAAAGCAACACACTTAAAAAACAAAACGATGTAAAATACTCAAAATGCACGTACACTAAAATCAAGAAAAACCCATCTAAATGGAAACATATGCTTGTCACACACCATCATTAAGTTCATTGTCAATCACCGTAACTCCAAAACCCCTCACCATCACTGCCTCTTTGAGTGATCCAGACCTATATTACCAGAATGCTAATATCCTAAAATACCTACATATTAGAATGTACAATCAGACTATGGCACAATTCTTTTGCATGACAATGAAGAATTCAGTGCCGAAAGTTTGTTCCAGTTATGTTAAACAAAAATCTAGCAAGGGTGAAACTTTGGCAAGACAGAAATGTCAAAAAAATATTAAAAATTAGATTCTTTATCCTTTGAAAGAAGTATATTTTGCAATTATAGAAAATACAGTAGCATACTAACCCTACCATACCACAAGCTAGGACATGTGGCCTACCACGTTTGTGCTCCTATAGAAACGATCCATGTTTCGAGTAACATTGATCACAACAAAGCTACAAAACCTTAGGATTATGAAATTGTGGCAATGGAGGGCAGGATTTCAACATCATCGATTTATGAAACCTTAGGATTATGAAACCTGTAGTCCGAAGTACACTGGGGGAAGAGAAAAAGAGTGTGAGTGTTTGCAGTGCAATGGATAATAACAAATGTCATCCAATTACATTGGAGCACAACTCCATGTCACATGTAAGTGGAGCAGGCTCAAGCAGAAAGGATACGTTTAGTTGTACGCATAGATAAAATCCTGAAAATCATTTCCATTAAAGAAGATTCCAAGAAGAACTTATATGCGATATGGGCGAGGCAGTCAAAGCAAAACACACAAACTTTGGAGGGGGAGAGAGAGGAGGGTGCTCGCAGAGCAATGCATAGTAATGAAATGTCATCCAATTACATTGGAGCACAACTCCATGCTATAGAATAGGGAGTGGAGTAGGCTCAAGCAGAAAGGATACGTTTTAACTATACGCATAGATAAAATCCTGGAAATCATTTCCATTATAGGAGACTCCCAAGAAGAACATTATGCGATGTAAGGTAGTCACAGCAAAACACTGACATAAATACACAGAGAGAGAGGGAGGTGTTAGTTCAAGGAAGAAAAACGAAACCATCATGTGTGATTTTCATCAGCAACTTAACAAAATTTGCTTCACGTTTCAAACCCGACCTCGCCTATTCTCTCTGTCATCGTCGAAGGGAGGTTTTACATCTAAAGGAAGGTTTTGGCAGTAAAGACGAAGAGTAATGGCCTGAGGGGAGGGAGATGGGGGAGAAAAAATAAGAGGTCGTATGATACGGTAGGAGAAGCTAGTGATGTGGGGGAGGATTACAAAAGTGAATCAATCCACAAACACCAAAATAGGTCGAAAGAGGTGCGACCCATAGTACACAAAGTAAAGACTACAGTCGAAATGTGTAAAACTGGCGACCTAAATGGATAAAAGTGAAACTTTACGTTCAAATATGCATGATTCATATCAAACTACCATCAAAACCCCGAGATAATCTGACCACAGGTAAAACAATTCTAACGACCATACAAGTCAGAAAAGTAGATACACAAAAAGATCAAACCACAATGGAAGGCGGCGTGGGCGCACAGAGCAAATTGCTTCATCTTTTATGACATAGACTAATGCAGTATACCAAGAACAAAGGGAGAACCCAAAATGCAAACAAAATGAGGAACCAGAAACATCACATGATCGATAGCAATTAGCAACAGGCTTAACCCGTAACTCCAGATCACAAACACATTAAAGCTAGGAATGCAACAGAAAAAACCCCAACAAAACTGACGAGGAATTTTAACAAAACCCATCTTCGAAAATAACCATAAAGCTAAGAAACCATCGAAAATAGTATAGGTTGATCAAGGACCCTCATGAGTTCCATACAATTAACATCAAGAAAAGAACTACATCAACTTCGTACTGTCTTTTGCAACAATTGAACTTACTCTAAATCTCATCAAAACAAACTTAACTGAGGAAATAAAAGGGAAGGTTTCCTCTACCATCTTAGAACCCAAGCTTCGTACGGCGCCAGTGCCTGCGCTTCGCATTGTACCTACAAAAGTAAAAAAAACCAAATAAATATACAGAGATGTCAATACAAGATCTCTGAATACCGAGAGAAGAAGTGTAAAGATAGAGAGAGAGAGAGAGAGAGAGAGAGTGACAGAGGTTACCTGATGGTGTTATCAGTCCTCATGCGGATCCAGTGAGGGATGGGCCTGTTCTGCCTCATCTTCTTCGCCAGTTTCTTCTTGATCATGAACGTCTTGTGCGACGGCTGTGGATCAAAAATCAAACACCGATTCGTTAGAGAGAGATGAGAGACGAACTACAGATGTATCAGAGAGAGAGAGAGAGAGAGAGAGAGAGATTCACCATTTTCGCCTTCCGTGTTCGGCTGCGGAGAGAGAGAGAAATGAGAGAACCCTCGTCAAAGAAACCCTAGATGGTGAGCAGCTGATTTATAGTAGACGACGAACCTGTTAGCGATTTCAGCCGTGGAATTCAGATTTGTTACAAAGATTGGGCTTAGCCCACACTTTAGACTAAGGGACTTAGTTGGGCCTTGTGTCTTGCATAATGGGCTGAGCCATCACCGAGTGCATTCCACGTATATTCTTTTTATTTAATTACTTTATATTCTTTTATTTAATAACTTAGGTGTTCGGGTCAGCTCACATGTATATCGACTAATCCTTTAAACTCCATACGAAACAAATCTCCATACACAATGCCCCCAAAAATTCCGTATATTCTTCTTAGTTAATACTTTCTTTTCATTGCTAAAAAAAAAAATTCAACCATAGTATTTGTGTAGTTTGGTGTAAAACATAACAAAAATCGGTGACCCAAAATATTTTTAAGAATAAAAAAACTAACAAACATTGAATTTCTTTAGAAAATCTAAAGGCAACTAGTGAGGAAAACAAAATAAGAAAAATCCTAATCACTAGTGCCGAGTAACTTGAAAGGGTGTCGTTTAAAATTAATAGGAACAGAGGTTTTGCAATTTTATTTATTTTTTTGACCTCCATGAGCAATGCGGACAAATATTTTGGTTGATAGATATTTTGAGAAAATTGGTAGATAATGTGACCCTTCCATAAGTTGAGATTTAACCTTCATATGACTTTTCTTAATTGGTTTTGTTTGATTCCACGTTAAATATATATGTTATATTCAAACATACTTTTGACACTCCTCAAATCAGCCCCCGAAAAATATTTGGGATTCAACGGGGTAAAGGAGCACACGACACGCCAACTGATTTGAAGGATAATGGTGTTTTTACGATGCGCTCTGCTTAATTACTATGTGGCTACGTTCCGTGGCATACCTAGAGGATCCAACGGGAGAGGTGAAGTGTGTCTAGCTAACTGAAATGGAAGATAGTGTGGAGGCTTTTAGTTCCCAATATGCATATGATTTTTCGCTGCATAAAAGCCAAGGTGATAGATATGGACAGAATACATTGTCGTATCCAAACACTGTATTCTATGCAGATCCAAACGCAAGTTTGGCAGTCTCTGCCATAAATCTGTTCCTATCCAAACCCAAGTTTGGCAACCTCCTCCTAGCGGAATCGTAAAAATCATTGTAGATGGTGCGATAGACTTGCGGAATGGTAAAGCGTGATTGCAATAGGGTAGCTGATTCGGAAGCTAAACATTCCCCATTAGAGGTTAGGAGATCATTCACACATGAGAATCACAAATATAGAACACATATGTAGGACAGTCCACAATCCACATAGTAGGAGTGACAAGGAAAGCTTCCTTAAAGAGAAAAAATAAGAATTGTTTTCTGGCCTTCCATTTGCCGAGTCTACAAGGAAATATAAAAAGGATGGTTAACTGGGGCAGCCCTGCTGATTTTTACAGCTAATTGGTAACCAATCAAAAGTCCTTTGTAAGGGCATCTCCAGTCGTAGAGTTAAAATATGGTGTTATAGGACATAAAAGTGTAAAAAATGGGTCTCAATTTTATAGTGTTATATATGACAAAATTTGTTGTTAAGTTATTGAAGAGATAAGTGTTACAGTGGGGTTGTTAACGTGTATAAAAATACTATATATAGAACAATTACCATTAAGGTAAAAAAATAAATATTTATTAGTCAGTCACTCATTTTTAATTACCATTAAGGTCAATCACTCTTTTTTTTGGGTTTAGACACTTAGGGAATCATACGATTACATAGGGTTTTAGAAGTACATAGGGTTTAGAAGTTTAGACACTTTTATATCGTTTTGAGGGTTTAGGCACTTTCATTTGGGTACCGTAAGGTTTAGGTCTAGGGTGCACTTTTCTATTATATGGTTTTAGTGGTTTAGACACTTTTATAGGGTACCCTATGGTTTTAACCACTCTCATTAAGATACTCTAGGGTTTAGGAATTTTCATAGGGTACCTTAGAATTTTAGGCACTTTTAGACCGAGTGAAAAAATGGTGGGAGTTGTAGTAAAAATAAACTTCTTTCACTGATCAAAAGTAGAGCGGCATGGAGTTACCCATGCATTTAAGGAGGCGGCATGGAGTTGTCTTGGAAACAGCTCATCAAATGTGGAGCGTCCCGTAAAATGCTCTAGTACAAACTCTCTCACATCCTCCCTCTGTCTCTCTCTACCTTTTTCTCTTCTTTTTCGGATGGGACCACTTCCTCCCTAGCTCTCTCTCTCTCTGCAACGCAGTGCTACTATGAGGCACACAGTTATTACCGCAACAAACATTTTGTTGCCTCTGACACCCACTAACACTTTAACTCTATTATTGGGTACAAAAAAAAAAAAACACTAACATCAAATAACAGTCACTAACTCTTTTCTTAACTCCATTACTGGAGATGCCCTAAAAAGGTCCAACAATTTTTTGACACAGACTGTTTCAGGCTTTTGAAGAGAAAACTTGCATTAGGATAGGTACCAACACATGGTACCTGTCCGCGCATCCGAGCCATCCAAACATGTTTTGGATGGCCCAGATTTGTTGGTGTAAAGTTGCACCTAAAATTTACAAAAATGCCACCCTTCAATCTGAGCCATCCAAAATATATTTGGACGGCTTATATGCACCGACGGGTTGTGGTGGTACTCGTTCGGCATTCAAGTTTTTCTCAATTCTGACGGAAGATTTCCTCATGTGCAATCAGTGGTGACACGGGGGTTGCGGCGATGCCTGGCTGGCCCTGACCCCCCATAGAACTCTAAATATTTGGACTCTTGGTAATAGTTTTTAAGGTCAATTTAAAAAAGTTCCATGGTATTGACCCCTGCAAGTTCTTTGTGTGCATAACAATTCTTAATCTCCTCACACATGTGCGGGGAAAAAACTCCATAAAAATTTAATTTATCAGCCATTTTTTGATCGGACATTAAAAATCAAATGACGATGATGAATATAAACACTATTTTGTCTTTTCCTCAACTTAGCAAATGTCTTGTAGAATAGACGTGGTTCGGGCCCTGCTACGTCCAAATCATGTGTTGGCAACTGTGTGCATTGGTTTGGTGATCTGTGTGGGAGACATTCAAATTCCTCGCATATAAAAAACTTACTAGGAGAAAATAGTCTTTGTAGTTGCACAATTCAAAGCTGAACAGATGTTTTTGTATACAAACAACATAGATGTCTAATAAAACTGCCGTAAGATTTCCAAGCAACAGCAGGAAACACTAGATTGAGAATATTGAGTTCCTATTTTACCCACCAAAAATGAGCGAATCAACGAAAGTTGGCATTGTTTTTAGGTGTCTGAAATGGCTTCTCTTAACGTACGAAAGGAATAAGAAGGTATTCGGCGTAGAATAGCTGCAAAACAAAACAAGTGATGTTTTAGCATGAAATTAAACTGATACGAGGAGAATGGCATAGCTTCCAAGATACTCAAAATGAATAGGTTGGTCTCCATTTGATCTTCAACAGAGATGGTTTAAGGTCTACTGTAAAGTATGCTGGGCCGTAAAAAAAAAAAAAAAAAAAACGTACTTCAATTTTAGTTGGCATGGAAGCTCAGTAAAAACTCCTTGGGATCGGCTCGTGACACAAAGACGCCAAAAGAAATACAAAAGACTTTTGTGGCATGCAAGGATTATAAATTTCCCATTGTTCAGCTACTAGTGATACAAGAAAGTTCTAAGTTGTGGTCCTGTGGATAGGGATGGGAATTTCCGACATGACACGAGAACCCGACACGAAGTTAGAGGGTTAGGGTTGTTGGCTATTTCTGACACGGAACACGAATATGACACGACATGACATAATAACATGAAAAGCTAAATAAGTTGGGTTAGGGTTGAGAGCATTCTGACACGAACACGAGATGACGCAACACGAATACGACATGACACGATGCCCACCGCTACTTATGGACATATGATCTGGTATATAGTCCATATGAATATGAAATTACTACCGAAAACAAATGCAGTTTAGTCTATTAGAAGCTTAAGTTGCAGTTTGAAAGTGCCTAATCCATGGAATTATGCACTTACAAGATATCAGAAAAAAAAAATGACGTGGTCTACTGTCTAAAAATTTGGCTTCTTCAACTATACTCCAAAAACAAAATCACAATTCACTTTTTACTAGATCAAACTGTTATAGTCTTTACTTGACCTATAAAGATGTAATTCACTTGCCTTCCATATGAACATGTAAAGTGAAGTTATTGATGCTTTGCTGTCAAGATCAACAGATCGAGCTCGGAGCCAAAGAGATGAGGCTAGCGCACAGTGGCCTAATACCTGCAACAAACACGAGTTTTAACCCATTAAAACATCCGTTAGTTATGTTATTCAAAACAAGATGACTTTGATCCACACAAGCATTAACGAAAGACCCATAAGAAGGATTATCGGCCTCAAGTCTTTTAATTAGGTCCTTGGAAAACTGCCTCTAATTGTGCAGTATAAATAACAGTTGACAACTCGCGTGGTTATTGTTGAAGAATATGACGTACAGTCACAAGCTTGCTGCTTAAGTAGGAAGAAGAAGCTCCAATCACCATTGCGGATCCATATCCTATCAATAGCATGCTAATGCAAAGCCAAAATACCTAGCCAAACCACAAAAAAGTTGTGAGCAGTTGTGAAAACATTGGATAAGGGAAAAAGATAGAAGAGGAGCTTGAAATTCATTCAATGAACCATGTCCGTAATTTTCCCTTTGCTCTCATTTGTTGGCAATAGTTAAAGGGAAAACGTAAAGGAAATAGAAAGGATTTGTTTTGCTAACATTTTTTTGCCCTAGGCTGACACTGAATGACTGAATTCCATAGTCTCTATCGCCATCCACATCTGGTATGTCCTGTAACCAAACCATTCAAATGCAAAATAGCAATTATTTCTAGATTAAAACAAAAACTATTTGACAATCTCTTCTAAAAGCAAGTAAACCATTTTTTTTTCACAGAACGAGCAGACTGTCGAATACTAGTAATCAAATAGTGAAAGCTTTTACTATATTGCATGTCTGAATGTGTAAAGACTACAAACTAGGAGTTACCTTGAATAAAGCAATAATAGTCGAGAACAAGCACATGAAAGCAACTGCAAATGCCAATGATCTTGAAAGCACTATAGGTCTGTCAAGCACATATTTCTGCAGATTTTATCACCTCAATTAGTTGATCCAGTGTTTCTTGGAAAGAAGTTTACATAACACAAAAGGGTGATTAGCAACTACCTGGATGTGAATGAAAAAAGCCAGTTGAACGACGATTGCCCTCACAATCAAGATGCATGTTGCAGCAAGAAATGCGTTTCTTTTCCATCTGAGTAAGGGAAGCTACATCCAAAAAGAGCAAATTTAGATACTCGATCATATAGAGTAACATATCGTACTGAGGTGTTGATAGCTCAAATTACTGGTCAACAAACTGAAGGACAGTGACCATGCACACAAAACAGCAACCAGATTGAAAATCTATATCATGACTATAATTCTTTTATTAATTGAGAACATGCATGTCCCACATTATCATGCATTTTTCAGTACTCAAGTGATGGTTCATGGCCTCATGGTCTCAAAGGCCATTATGGGGCTCGCCTTGAGGCAAGGCATAACAAAAATGCCCCTGGCGTTGATTTGTAGGCAGAGCACTACAAAGGCATTTGCCCCTCCATTAGAGGTGTACGGTTTTCAAGCCTTTTTCTCCCAGATGACGAAATCGAAGGCATCAAGAGTCGGTTCATCAGAAGAATCAGTTCTTCCTGTTTTTTCTAGATGACTTATGGTGCTTTTAATAGTTGGATATACTAATGCAGCATGTTTTTATGCCTTAACATGCTTTGTTGTGAATTCTATCCACTATTTTCTTATTTTTTGTGAGACACCTTTGGATGGCGCAAACACTATCCCCCTCTTTCTATGGTAGTTTGAATAAATCCTGTTTTTTATTTTATATAAATGGAAAGTGGAAACTCCAAGGGCTTATGCCTCAACACCTAGAGCCTTACGCTTCTTTCATATGATCCTACTTTCACATTATGTACTATTACGGTTTGCTACCTCACTCTTTGATCTGTGGAAGCGGTTAGCATCTATTTCGAATTTTGTGAAAAAGTGGACAACAATTTTAGAAAGAGCAAAGATATCACAAAAGATGCCATGATCATTTTACTGTTCAGTCCAAGGTGGATACAACTTTCAAATATGCAGATCAGCCATTGAAGATGTAGTCACAGCTGATGGAGATGAAATTCTGATAACCTGAATCCAACGAGGGGTTGATCGAAACTAGCTGCTCAATGCATTACTATGCCTAATATTAAATAGCTCATATCAGAAAAGGTACTAAAGTATTGGTTGAACTAAAAGAGGATTAAACGTTAAAACTCAAATGGCAAACAAGTGCCCCTTTCTGTATGAGGAAGAAGCGCCACGAACCAACATCCGGGGATCAAGATGATGCAATCAAATCCGACTTTCTGAATTTTGTGGAGTGATTACTCTCAGTAAGAAGCAGAGAACTTTACACAGGAGAATAAAGTAATACGTCTTTCATGTTTGCTTGTTTGTAAGAGTTGGCTCCTCATTCAAGTGTGGTTTTGTTAGTTTGAATTATGGTCAAGTTTTGCACCTCCTAATAGGTTAAGATAAAAACATGGGTGTGGAAATTTACCTCAACAGAATATGCACTTCCCATTATAAAGCTTACAATAAGAGCGCAGAGCAATGGGGGTGACTGAAACATGATTCCCAAAGTGAAACTCTGAAAAAAGAAATACAACAAATTATGATGCCGAAATTTTGATCTGCATTATCGGTAAATAGACTACAAATCTTATTCGTGAGAGGCAGCCTTCAAGTCTCAATGAAGGTGCTAATAATCATCTGGTTAGTGTACAAAATTACGTTGAACTCAAAACTCGAAACTAAGTATGCATCTACCAGAGGATAGGGTTTACTGACCATTAAAAGAAATGTGGAGACGATTGCGATTCCTAACTCCATTGAAAATTCCCCAGAAGCTAGCGGAAGATAAGGTTTATTTACCTAAATACATACAGCAGTAGCTTAGAAGCAAGAAAACATTATGTACCTGCGAAGCCCGTTTAAGCATATGGTTGTTGATTGCACTGAAAATTTTCCAATTACCTTGTCTATACCAACATCAAATAGCTGATTAAGTCCTACCACATAGATGTTCATTAGAACTGATGGCACTAATGCCTGCAATGTAAATGAAAGATTCTCACAAATATTTCCCATCAAGTGAAAGTAGTCCTATTTATCAGCTAAACCTTACCTTCAATAGTCCCACAAAAAATTGGATGGAAAAATCAGCAGTTGATTCCAACGGAAGAAGAGAGACTGATGTTATTCCTATAAGCTGAACAAACAAAGTGGGTAAACATCCATCAGTGAACTCAAAGCAAACTTTTTCTTCTCCAAGGTTTAGTTTGGATGACAGTATCTTGAGGGGACCATTCAAGCTTCCATAATTCCAATGTGTGGAAGGGATTCGAATCGAGAAGTGTGTTTAGCAGCTCAATCCAGAATCGCTTTCTCAAACTAAGTATACATCTGATCTTATAGTAGATTCGAGTTCAGTCCACAAGAAAGGAGATGGTGAATTTTAATATATTCGCTAAAATGTTTCTCATAAGTATCAGAAAACACTAAAATTAAACTATTAATTCCTGGGAACCGAATTTCATGCACTGAGATTCTTATTTCAACTCTAGATTAGAACAATCCAAACATAGCTAGTTATTTCCCCATTGACTGTGACAGAACTCTACTCACAGTGCCAATAACAGTATGTGGACGGGAAAACCGGTAAAACGCATTCAGTTGCCTGCAAATGCCACTTTGAATTGTCCCTGGATGATCGTCCTCCTGCGTTTTTGATGGAAACTCATCTTCTGAGAAGCTTTCCAAAAACTCTGTTGTTTTACTCTCAATTCTTGTAGCATTTAAATCTGAATTGCTGAAATATCTGAAGCAACGGCATCTGAAACGCTTCTTGAAGCTGTGGTTATATGCAATGCTTTGTATCTGCCTCACTGGGAGTTGAATTTGTGTAGCTGAGCCTACATAAGTACAACAACCGAAGGATCACCACATGGGCACACGTGGGAATTGGAAATGGTTGAAAACAAATTGAAACTAAATAACTGACTACATCATACTCAAAGAAGAAAATATTACAAACTCATCAATTGCTTCGAAAGCAGAATATCATCAATTGCCAGAGGTACTTAGAGCAAGTCCGCTCGATGGAACCAAAATGATTTTTTGCCAGAAGTACTTAGAGCAACTCCAAAAATAGCAATGCTGCTGCACCGGTTTTGTTTCATTTTGGCACAGTAGCAAATTCAGAACATTGACTTAAACTCATCTCATTGTTCGACATGGATCATTTGGCTTGGATGGTGTGAGAGATTTGGCAAAGCCGAAGTTGGTGCCAAATTTGGAACCAAAGATGGCAAAATTTTGGCAGCAAAAGATAGCAAAAGGTAGACTTGAATTTTACCAAAACAAAATCTACCAAACTATGGCTTTAGTCACTTTTTGAATTTTACGAGAAGTTGTACAGGGTTGCGTAACTTTTGTCTTTAGTCAGTTTTTTGTAATATTTCAACAAGTTTTTTTTAACTTTTTGGATAGACGTTACTTTGCAATACACATCCAAAAAATAAAAATCAATTCATTCAAAAATCATTGAAAACGAAACACAAGGAGGACAAAACAGCGAAAAATTTTGGAGATAAATTTTCTAGGATCTTTCTATTATCCGCCCACTGGGCGGACGGTAAAATACAAAACAATCATAATTCTTACATGAAAGAGTTTTCACTGTTTGAATTCTTACATGTAAGAATTCAGATTCTACACACTTTATTGTCCGTCCATTGGGCGGACGGTAGATTAATCCAATTTTCTAAGAGGAGAGCCAAACAAATAATCTAGAGCGACAACATCCCGGTCATCGTACTTAGGTACTATTAGATGTTGCAGATTACATGACTCTAATAGAATGCACCATGTAGGATCCATCAAATGGTGTGTTCAGTATTACCACAGTCCGCATCAGATCATACCCAAATGTGGTTGCTAAATGCAGTTAACCACGCATGCATTTATCGAAAATTGAGGGCTTTCTAGGTTAGCAAAATTGCATTCAATGTATCTTTTGGTACAAATGTAGAATTTTCAAGTTCACCAAAGAACTGATTCGAGACTGAATCCTCAATGGAAACGGAGTGTTAAGTTAGGCTGTAACATGATTGAAGTTCTTCCCATGTAGCAAAGAATTAATAGAATAATCGATGAAAAGGGAAATTATATTGGGAAAAACACACCTTGATCTTGGACAGAGGGTTTCAGAGGGAGGACGAATGAATATGACTGAAGCATGTCTCTCTCTCTCTCTCCTCTCTCTCTCTCTCTCTCTCTAACACAAAAACCAAAGGAGATACGGAGAGACAATTAATAGATGTGAATAAATACATGCATGGCTGGTACACATTGCTTTGGTGTTCAATTGGCACTTGCCAATGAACTCACACTTGGCTATCGCAGTTTTTTGTATTTATCTATGCGGATTCTCTGCTTGCAGTTTCAAATTGAATATTAGATATGAGTAGCAACGGGTCGGGTCGGGTCGGGTCGGGTTTTGTTTCTTCCGTCTTAGATTCTTGTATATGTAACAATTTCCGAAGGATCGAAAAGAATTAAATAAAAAGAGTAACCATTTCCTATTCGCGTTGCGATCTTCATGTGAAATTTGTCCCCCTTCCCAGATCCGGCTCTAGAAAATTCTGACAGGGTATTGTTACTGTGAATAGTGCGGTCAAAAAAATTATAAAAATACATAAGAATTTACAACTGTCCTCGAAGAATTTTTATATTTTGAACTGAGTAAATTTAACCGGTGTATAAATGCACAAAGATTTTTGGGGTAAATTGTGGGGTATAGTTTGGCAAGGAGCTTTTCGGACATAATTTTTTAAGATATAAAGTTGAATATCGTTCGAAGAGACCAGATCACGATATCGATACCAATAGATCATTTTTTCTCTATCTATTTTTTATGAGATTTTTGTTATTTAATGAGTGTACCTTGTTTTTTGCCTAATGTATAAGTAGGTGTTAAATGAGTAATTACCTAGTTTAGTGGATGTTCATAATATAAGACTAAGTGTTCAAATAATACATGGAATAACATTTTAAATAATAATTAAAAAAATGAAAATACTTTCCGTTTGTTAGGGTTACTAGGAAGGGGATAAGGGTGAGAGAGGTATAAAGGGAAGGACTAAGGCCGGCCTAACTTCAAGATTCAAGAGGGTTGGGCCTTGGGCATAGAAAAATCCAAAAAATAGAGGCACAACCATAATTTTTACTAATTAGGCTTGAGTATGGTCTTTATATCCCAATGGGAAAAAAAAAAAAAAGGTCCAATCTGATTTTAAAAAAAAGGCCTACATAAAAAAAAGAGTTCATTGGGTTCAAAATAAAACATAGAACTAATAACCTTTTATGTACAATTAATCCATTAGGCCTTATTGCCCAATATAAGACCCATAATAAAATAAAAAGGCAACTAAAATAAAAAGGCCCAATTTAGGATAGGACTCATTAAGATTTACCCTAGTTGTCTAGTCCTTAGACTTCGATTCCGACTTCAACGCTTTACCCGTCTCTTCTGTGAGTTGATGCAGTGGGCACATGGCACCCTATCTGTCCCGTCTCCATCCCCACTATTGTCCATCAACGATCTCCGATGACAAGCTTCGTGACTCCGTCTTCATCCAGTAGTAACCAGTTTTTGTATTGTGATTGTTGCTGTAAAAATTGTTTAAGTGTTTAATCTAAATAGCACAATTTTTAGATTAGGTCTTGGGCACTAAAAATCTTTGGACCAACCCTGGCCTGGAAGGAGGGGGATAAGAAGAACATGTTTGGTGGTAGGATAAGGAAGAGGGTGTTGTAGGGGTCTTAGCTAATCAAATCCCCCGTTCTAGGATTAGCTAATCCGGGTAAAATAACCAAATAATCCCGTATTAGTGTGTGTTGTAACTTTTTGGAGGTGCATATGGTGGTAGTTTAACATTACTACAAACAAAGTAACAAACTATGCAATTTTATTAGATTCCTGTTCAAAACTCGAGATTGGTTCCACTAGATTTCTGCCTAGCACTTGAGGTTAGTTTAAGTGGTTTGTAACTTTGAGGGCAAATTAGTGGGGAAAAAAATAATTGGGAACAAAAAAAATTTTAGGCATGTCGCTTGTGTTTGGTAAATTTTTATTTATTTTAGGCAAAAGAAATTTTATTGATCATAGAAAAACAAACTTGCAGTGATTAAAAGGATTATGAAAAGGAAGAATCACAATCAAAACCATACATCCCAACAAAGTTGACAATTATGTCAAGGACAATCATCTACTTTCGTAAACCCCATGGAAAAGGATAGCAAGACCCACAAACAGGGCCGGAGGGCACCCAAAATGTCCAAAAAATTAAGGATACTCCCATATATTTTAGTATTAGGCTTGAATAAGATTCCTTTTCAGGCCTAGTCTACAAAAAAATTTATAAGAGGCAGCCTTAGAAAGAAAAATATTAACCCAACTCAGTTTTAAATTTTTATGCCCAAGAAAGCAGAAGTTCCAAATACAATTAAGAGCCCAACTCTTACTCTAAATTAAATAATCATATCCCACCCTCTAGATTAAAAATGCCCATCTCCCCCTCTTTCTTTTTGTCCTAAATCTAATTGGAAAGATAATACTTTTTACTCTTTTTTTAACCTTGAGTTAGTAGCTTATTTTTTTTTATATATATATGAATCAATGTTTCGATGTATCATGGTTTTTTTAACGTGCGCTGTGTGTTTATATCTGTGTATCATGTATGATAGTGTTATAATGTTCTAATCATGTTCTGACACTTTCTTTTTAAGTGTTTATTTGTCAAAAAATGATTCCATTGTAAAAATTTGGAGCTATCATGTATTAAACATGTGTCAAAGACAAGCAAATGAGACTTCTATGCCGCTGGAACTAAACTATGTTTATTATTCAATATGGACTAAAATAATTATATGGACAAATTATTCCATTATTGTTGTTTAATTGCAAAAATATACAGGGCATCTTTTGATGACTAGGCCTAGGGCACTCAAAGAGATGAAACATAATGTTTGATATTAAAACATGAAAGTCAATGAAGTTGTGTAATAACTCAGATTCTGAAGATTGATGCTTTTGGGAGATGCTTCTGTGGTCTTGGGGGTTTTATGCTGTTGTTGCTTGGGATGGATCTTAAGATGCTTTGGACAAGCTTTTTCTGTTCTATTTTCCTTTTCTTTTTCTGTTCCTTTCATCCCTTTCAGCATTTGGCTAGTTGTGGATTCAGAGCTA
The DNA here is from genome assembly GCA_020921065.1 of Vaccinium darrowii. Classification (NCBI taxonomy): domain Eukaryota; kingdom Viridiplantae; phylum Streptophyta; class Magnoliopsida; order Ericales; family Ericaceae; genus Vaccinium; species Vaccinium darrowii. Next base: position 35,325,594 of record CM037160.1, read on the forward strand.
TTTCCTTGCTTTGTGCTTGGTAGTGGCTTTATCTCGATGTACCATTTGTCGAGTGCTAATAAAATCTTGTTGCCGATAAATAAAAAAAAAACGTAATGTTTTTGTTTAATGTTTTTATTTTCTATTTTTTATTTTTTATGTTCTAAAGTTTCTGTAATCTTCTTAAACTTCTTAAGAAAACATGCTTGATGAATTATAGTATTTATTTTGCAAACGTTTACAAAGTTTTCTTGAAATTATCAAACACATACCGAAATGTTTTCACTGTTTAAGAAACGCACCGGCTAATAACAGAAATGATACATACACACAAACAATTTACCCACAAATGACACAAACACACACACACAAGTGTGTGGCCCCCCCACACACTGCACCTCCAGTATGTGTGGGGGCCACACACTTGTGTGTGTGTTTGGGTCATTTGTGGGTAAATTTTGTGTGTATGTAGTGTTGCTCAGCTAATAATGGCCTATCACACGAGAGCACAACAATTTTGAAAAAAAATGTAGACCTACTTCTATAGCCCTCACCAAAAGTTTTAACACATTTTACTCAATGAGAAAACATTATTTCCATCGCCGGCGGAAACAAATGTTTCCTCCAAATCAATCACAGTGGTCCGTGTGATTGTGTAGTACACAATCACATGGACTGCTGTGATTGATTTAGAGGAAACATTTGTTTCCACCACCGACGGAAATAACTTGTTCTCTTACTCAATACTAGCGGTTTTTTCACGTGCATCGCCACATGGTCTGTGTTATTTGCAATTCCCGGACGTCAGTACTGGTATGGCATTATATACAACGTCAGTACTGGTATAGCATTATATACAACTCCTACATATATAGAACCTAGAATGTGCAAAAGACACTCTTCGAACTTTCTAGGATTCTTGTAATTAATAGGCACCCACTCGGTTATAATAAGTTTATAGTAAGACAGTCAAGGTATGTGTCTTTTAGTGAATATTGGCATACTGCTTAGAATTCAAAAAGAAGTACTATAGTGTCCGTTGGGATGGGACTAGGACCTAGAAGTAGAAGTTGCAAAAGGCACCCTTTCAGAAAATTTCTAGGATTCTTTTAACTTAATACACTACAACAAAAAAGGCTTTATGGGGCATTCAAAACTGCCTCAATAGGGGACCTATTGGGGCATTTTAACTGTTGAGGCACTACGCCTTAGTGTCGCTTGTATCGATGCAGCTATAGGGGTAACGCGGCACTTGTTATGAGGCACTTTAAGGAGCCTCAAAAGCTCTTTCATGCTGCATTTTTAGGTGCCGCCTAAAATACTTATTAAGGCATTTGAATGAGGCACTTTAAGGGGCCTCAAAAAACTTCTTTTGCTGCACTTTTAGGTGCCGCATATACTACTTATCGAGGCATTTTCTAGTGCTGCCACAGAAATTCGAAATTCATTTTTAATGAGCTATTAAGGCATTCGTAGGAGGCATTTTAAAGTGCCTCAAGAGCTCTCTTGCTGCACTTTCAAGTGCTGCATATGTTACTTATCAGGTCATTTTCTAGTGCAGCCACACAAATTGAGGCACTGTTAAGAGCCTTCAGAGCTCACCCTCGCTGTACTTTAAAGTGCCGCATAAATTACTTATTAAGAGTTAAATCAGGTCGGCTAAAGTAAAAAGGAAGAGAAAAAAAAGATGGCAAAACGACGTAGTATTATACTTTTAAAAAATGCCCTATTATCTACCCAATTTTTAGAGGCACTACCAACTGCCCCATTAAAATTGCCACAAATAAATTAAATAGGGAAAATTTGGAATTTTGACCAACTGCCGCATTAGGTGCAATCAAATGGGGCACTTAACAAGGTAGTGCCTCATTAGTTACTTGATAGGGCAATTTTTAAAAAGTGCCCCTTTAAAAGTGCCCCTAAATCCCCATTTTGTTGTAGTGATAGGCACCCATACATAGTTTTTTGTTTTTGGGTAGTCAAGATACGTGTCTTTTGGTGAATATTGGTCTACCCCATAGAATTTTGAAAGAAGTAGCATAGGGTCGGTTGGGAAGGATGACTCTAGAACCCAGAAGAAAGGCACCCTTTCATACAATTTGTAGGATTTTTCTAATTCAATAGGCACCCAATTGGCCATAGGCTTTTAGTGTGGCAGCCAAGGTACATGTCTTTTAGTGAATGTTGATGTACCCCTAAGAGGTTTGAAAGAAGTAGCATAGTGTTTGTTGGAAAGGTGCATAGGATGGGGCCGACATCCATTCAAATAAGCTGGGGCATTTGTTCAAAGTAAAACGTAGAAAACGAAGCATGAGCTTTATACATTTAAAAGAAAATAATAATATAGATGTACAACATATAAATTTTTATAGTAATATTTTAGTGAGAGTTTTTGATATTTCGTCCAAAAATAAGAGACATAGAAGCACAATTGGAGCCCAACATAATAAAAAACCTTGTTTAACCATAATCTTAGCAAGGTCATGAGGTAAGGCAAATTCTCTTTGTAGAATACAGACATCATTCAATTCATTTCAACCAATTACAACTTCCGACAATATTTTAGAGTATTAGAGGGGTCACAACACTACGTCGACATTAGATTTCCTCAAAATTATGAAAAATCACTAGTAAAAAACAGTTTTTACTTTTTATTCTAAACAACTTTTATTGCAACATTTAATGATGTCCATACAAAATATATGGACTAAAACAAGCAACACGAGACAGGGAACAATATGTTCCCTCCAAAATGAGAGAAATAAGGAAAACGGTCAGTTTTAGGTGTCCTAAGAAAGACATTCTTTCGACTTACGAAATGAATATATAAGAAGGTATTCTGCATAGTATAACTGCAAAACAAGACAAGTGAAATGTTTTCGCATGAAATAAAATTGACAAGACAATAGTGGAATAACTTCTGGGATATTAAAAAACAACATCGATAACGGTTCACAAGTAACTGCGTAAGTATGCGCAGGGCCCCAAAAGAAAAAAAAGCTACTCGAGTGTGCAGTTCATGGCATGTATAAACTAAACTACTTGTAGTAAATTAACATTTTTGTGGCATCCCAAAAATTGTTGAAGAATCCTTTTTCCTTTGTTATCTTTAAACTTTGGATAAATTACTAATATCACCCCTAAAATTTCTAACAAATACAATTGACCTCACATGTATGAGATATTATATCCCACCCCATGGAGGTTTAGAAGTGCATTACAATTGCCCCCTTCTGCTAGTCAACAGTAAGGCCAAATAACAGATTTCAGTGACCTTAGCAGTTTAATATTTCAAATTAGCTATTATGCCCGTGGTATTTTGATATTTTCTTTGGTTCTTTTCTCACACATTATTTATCACTGGGTCACCACCACCACCAAGTATCCCTCCATCACCATGTTATAAGTAGTACTACCATAGCCATATTATCACCACCTCTGCCCGAATACTAACTTCTAGGACTCTCTAAAAAATTGATCAAAATTCATTTGGGGTGAAGATCTTAGACTATCCAAACTGTAACGGATCGTTTTTTTTTTTTTTTTTATACATATTTATATTTATATATTATATATGTAATATATAAATATAAATAGCTATAGAGTTAATTATCCTAACAATGGGATTATTATCTTGTTGAGAGATAGTATATACTTACATACACATATTTAGAGTGTAAAAATATATATATTTTTTAAAACCCATCCTAATTATCCTAGCCTAACTACCCTATCATTATCCTTGTATCTCTTATCATTTCACTCTCCCACTTCTCCCCAAATTCCTCCATAATCATTATCACTAATCCTTTATTTATAATAAAAAGAGTCCCATTCTCTTCCTTTCTCTCTCTCTCAAATTCCCCAGGTAATATATATATTTTTCTTTTCTTTTCTTTTCCTTCTTTTGGTTCTTTCTCTCATACAAATTCACTCCTTTAAATTATATCTCCTACACCATTGATAAGTTTCTCTCTTTCTCTCGCGGAGTATATTTTTCTTTTACTTAAGCGGATATTTAATTATCATTTTACAGATTTTCTTCCGGAGTCATGATCCTTCGATCTTACCGTTTCGTTAGCGTGTGCTAAATTTGTCGAAGGAAAGGTAGGGAATCTTAAACCTAACCATTACTTTAGTTTACTGTTTTTATAGTTAGTGTGTATGTGGGAGAAGTGTAGAAAATTTGTACACCAAAAACTAGATCGTTATCGAATGGGTAGTGAGAGTTTGACGTTGAAAAATCGGGTTTTCGTATCTGTATTCTGTTCGTAAGTTTTGGGCCTTTTTCAAGTTGATTTAGGAAAAACTCAAAACTGGAAAGTTGTATATCTTGAAAAGTTAAGCAACTTTAATATAGAACTCGTCTCGATTAGAGTTACGTAGATATGATTTTTCAAAGTTTTTGCTGTAGTGAAACATGAGACAGATTACAAATTAATCTTAAAACCCGTTTTTGACTTCTTTAATGAAGGAATTAGAACCCGAGTAAAACACAAAATCTGTTCGTAGTGTAAAGTTTGATGTTTCTGTAAAATCTCATGATTTATTGAGTTAGTTTGCTATTTTTAGTAAATTGAGAAATTTTCTCGTTTTGCATGTTATGTTAAATTTTTCTTTAACTTTGTGATTATTTTATTTTCTCGTTATGTTGGACTTATGTGATTAATGGCCCACGTGATGCATGAACCCAATTGTTAAGTATGTATTGATCGAAATGTTTAATAGTACAAGGATGAATGAATTTAATCGCGATAGTTGGGGTTGGGACGTGTCCGGTATGGGTCTTGAGCCATGCGCAGTTTAGACTTTTAGATAGCTTTGCTATGTGATCGGGCGCCGGAAGTATACTGTGGGTGGGAATCGATGCCGGATAAAAATTGGTGGTGACCGGTATGGGTCTTGAGCCATTTGTAGCATACCCGAGGTAGCTTTGCTGTGTGATCGGGCACCTTGGGGTTGCAGGTGATGTGTTTCTTTATTGTGTCATTGATGCAATTTTGGGAGCTTTAAGGCTTCCGGACATCGGGCAGATCTTCCCTGACAATGATCCCAAATGGAAAGGTGCAACATCATCTGTTTTCATCAAGGGAGCTGTGAGTTTATCAACTAATTTCTTTCATTCTGATTAGTTGGGTTTTCTTCTCTTAGTATATGATATTTGATTTTTATATCATGCCCCTCCAACGTTTTGCATATGCTTTAGCGTGGTTTTGAAATTGGAATGGTGATTTTGCTTTTTTTAGAAGTATCACAACTGTTCTGCTGCAAATTGCTCTCTCACATGGTTTGTGAAGTAGTCAAACACAATAATCAAACACGTGCCCATAGGAATTTCCATCTTGTTGGTAACAACTTGAGAGCCAAGGAGAATTGCTCATCATAGCTTCTGGTCCTTGACATAAAAATGAACCGGGCCGGACATATGTAATTTCGTTGCAGCCAGTGGAACAAGAAGACATGGATTCCTTCAAAATGAAAAAAAATTGCAAAAACAAGAAAAATTAAAAATTTCTTACCTTCCCTGTGTGGAACTCCTTGCTTGCAAAGTGGCATACCGCAGAAAAGGTACTTTCCTCTTCTGTGCAACTGTTCAAGTGTCCATCCTTGATCGAAGCTAAGCCGAGTTTTGCATCCCTTACCTTGGTGCAAAAGGCTTCCCACCAGTCCTTTTTCTAGCCGCACAATTTTGACTTGTTCCCCACCAGTTGTCAAAGTGGGCATGTAGGACTAATATTTAGACTTGACTGACTTAGCATGCTGTCGAAACCTTCAATTGTAGTTTCATTCTCTAAGTTATCACTAATGGCATTACTCATTATCTTGTGAAGTTGGTTGATCATAAAAATTGGCTGTAATGGATTGGTTTTATGTGAACATTAACGTTTCACAGTGTGGACTCATGATGGTAAAAGGGGACCCAGAGAAAGTTCTACAAGGTGATAAAATAAATACTAAATAAAAAGTACCTTAAATCTACGTGCCATTGTTTTTTTTTTGCTTAATCTTTTCCCCGAATTTTATATCTACTATACCATGGAATTACTCAAGTTGTTGATCCAGGGACTCTGTTTAGAATATGGGAGGATGTATAGCCATGCAATTGTTCCATTAAGATCAGTTGATTATGCAATTGTTTCATTAAGATCAGTTGATCCAGGGCTCGGGTGTCGCGCGATCGAGATGAAATCTCGACCATTAGATTGCCGAACGGACGACGAGGATCGTGCACAACACCAACTCTGGACCTGGTTCTTTTGGTGTTAGAATCTACTTTGTATCTCTTTGCATTACCGGTAATAAATGGTGGTTTCACAGTTCATGCATCATTTTTTCCTTTCCTGATCTCTCTCTCTCTCTCTCTCAAATTAATATCTCATATTGGTTCTAGTGTGAACAAATTTTTTTTCAACCACGAGCTGTACAGCCATGCCAAACATCTGAAATTTCATGTTAAAGTCATGATCCCGAGGTCAACTTTTTCCTACTCCTTTTTCCTCTATCAGTGAGAGAGAGTTTAAAATATGAAGTACTACATTAGAATTTGGCTGGTATTGAATATCGATACGACAAAGTCAAGATTATAGATAGGTCCAACTTAGCAATCAAACTACTTGTAGGCTGATCTCCCAATTGCAGTGGATGAATTGTGTATAGGGGCATATTAATCTCAAAATTATAATACAAATTTTGAGTATTATTATTAATGTTATTATTGTAATCACTTCTCATAATCTTAACAATTTCTAGTTTGATTTTAATCATTTTACCTTCTCATTTTCCAATTTTTTTTAGTAATATAATATAAGCTTGTGAGTGTTGTAGTAGCTCAAAATAATACAACAATATGATCTATTACCCTTTATTGCATTAGTCTAGAAATGTTTTTAATGTATAAACGTCTCAAATACATTTTATTCCACATTCCTGGTCCTTTACGAAAATTTCAACTTTTTAAGGAGACAAGCAATAAATGCATTCACACTTAAAAAGATATTCCATCTGTCTCAAAAAGTTGGTTTAGTATTTCATTTTGGGCTGTCCCAAAATGTTAATCCTTTTATAATAATCAATGTACTTTTATTTGTTAAATTTTAATTTTGTCCTTCCTTTTTTGATGTGACAAGAAATATTTAAACGCAAAGTTGTAATGATTATGGACAAAATGAGAAAGATAAAAATGAAAACGTGTAATCATTATGTCTTGAGAAAAACTTGGAATCCCAAAGTAGCCCTATGGGACGGAGGGAGCACATTGATTTCTAACAGCACCTTATGTTTCAACTTTTGAATGAAATCATTGTGGACGGGGGTTGCTGCTGTGCACGATCCGGGCCGTCCATTGCTTGGATGGACGACCCAGATTTCAAACAAAATAGAAGAATTATTTGTGAGAATAGTTTGCTTTCAATCCGAACCGTGGAAAACACTTGTGGACGGCCAAGATTGTGCGCAACAACTACTCTGCACAAGCTGCACAACAGAAACCCCAGGTCCAATCATTGTTATTGGTAAATGGACTATTTTGGAATAGTTGCTACATTTTATTTTGACATTTTAATGAGACTAATAATTTGTAGCACAAATGAATTGAATCAAAGAAAGAAATGCTCAAAACTGACGGGGAGGGATACTAGGGAACAGAGCTAAGAACAATCCAATGATTTGTGCCAATTTGTACAAATGGTCTATATTGTAGTTTTCATTGAACAGATAACTGCAGTTTTTTCAGAAACAAATCAGATCTTGAATGGCTAACATCAAATTTTAGTTGCACAAATAAGAGATGCGATGTAAATATCACAATTTGAAAATTCATCCAATTTTAGTAGCAAAATGTACGTTTGAGTTAACAAAGAAAATCCTGAATGGCTGAATTGGCTATAAGGAAAAAGGGCTAACCCAGTGCATGAGGATCCTATAACTGTGAGGTCTTGGGAAGGGGTGATGTACGCAGCCTTACACTTGCAGAGGGAGAGGTTGAACTGGCCATGAATTTTCCCGAAGGAGTCAGAATAGGCAAGTTGCATGACTGCCATAAATATAATAACCATTTGAATCCAATGCCTAGCTCGGAATTAGGATACATGGTTTCACCAGATTAGACCATTTGAACTGCTAGATAGAACTGCTAACTTGGTGTCCACGAAACAAGGCTAGGCCATACGAAAAACCATACGCAAGACGCTTACCCACAAATAACTTGGAAGTGAGGCGAGGGTTTTTCATTAGCATAAAAATCGATTCTTTCACGATTCTCTTTCAGTCGAAAGAGTTCCGTGAATAAAAATCGATCAACCGAAAGTAATGGAATAGAATAGGCCACAAAGAATGGAACTGGATTGATTGAAAGGAAAGGCAACCAAAGGGATCAATTATCATCAATTATCACTCAATAGAATACAAGATGTTCATTGCGCTCCGACTGACTCGGGAAGCCCACTTATGGATGGACAGGAGGTGGTAATCCTTAGCAGAAAGGTAACTACTCGCATTCGCAACTTCCAGTTTAAAAGGTCTACCCAGTCTTAACATCGAAAGCAATGTAGGGGCCTCAGTGGGCAAACCCCTCGAAGATCACCACATTACTATTCTTCACCCAAGCAATTAGAGACAAAAATGAAAACTTCAAACTTGGAGAGAACCTTCCATTATCAAACAATCTGCTTAATCTATGTCTTCGTCATTCATGTCAATTTTGTAGATCTTTTTGCAATCACCACTAATGGGATCAGACAGATCATTCTTTAATTCACAATACATCAGCCAAAAAGCCAATTTTTTTTTGTAACAAGGCGTAACTCCTTTTGAGACTTTAAACATCAAGTGATCGCAACTCCAACTGCACTAGAAGATACAAAAAAAAAAAAACCTTCATTCCATTGGCACTGTAGCAACTCCAACTGCAGCAGAGCAGTCATACTGGATAAAGCCAAATTTGGTGTTTTTGAAGCTTTTCTTGGGTGGGATGAAAGCACCTTTCACTATCCCATAGTCTGTGAAAGTTTTAGTCAGCCAAGAGAGATATGCCTACTTCTTTGGAATGTTGTCCGCGAACAGAGTAATGAGCTCCATAGGAGTCTTCCATGGAGTTCTCAGTACATTATTTGGGTTTAGAAGCCACAAGTAATTGAAATAGCATTAGGGATACTTAAAATGGACACAACGAAATGAATAAAAGCACAGGAAAAGTGGTCAAGCTAATTTAACGACAATTTGCCGAGACAATTTATTATAAGATTACATGCAATCAAAGGAAATAAAAGGGGCCACACAACAAGGGGTGGCCCTCCCTCCCTTACTCATGTTTCGTGAAGGGGAACACCTTCCCCTTCACTTATTTTGGATACAAAACACACGAAAATAAAAATTATTTAAATTTAATCGGGAACACCTTCCCCTTCACTTATTTTGGATACGAAACACACGAAAATAGAAATTATTTAAACTCAGTTCATCGAAAAGACAACCTGGAAATAGAAAATTAAATCAACGCCAAAGAGGAATTAGATTATTCATTTGGTGGGAGCAACAAGTTGTTTTTTGGGGGCTTTGGTATCTTTATCCTTGAGGAAGTTCATGTACCATTTGGCTGATCCTTTGGGATACCTTGTCAGAGCTCCATCCCTATACTCGATATAGATCAGTCCGAATCGATTAGTGTAACCAAAATTCCATTCATAGTCGTCAAACAGCGACCACACAAAGTAACCCTTCACCTTAACACCGTCTCTGCCAGAACAAAATTACGTATGAAATAAGTAGTTTTTAGTGTGCTCGTTAGCATGTCTTAAAAAAAGAATCCAAAAGTTAGACTAATGTATATTCTCATCAATGTCGAAAGTTGCTTAGGGAGAGACAGAAAGACAGAGTTATTCAAGTACGTACTCAATTGCTTCGGAAAGGTACTGGAGATGATCAATGTGGTAATTTTTCCTCATTTCATCCACTCTTGCTTCTGTAAATCTATCTTTTGGATTGTGATAGGTGCCGAAAAGCACCCATTTAGCCCTCTGATTAACACTTTAATAGTCCAATCATAGAGTTACTTGATGACTTATATTGGTTGAATTGTGTTTGTAGGCTTTGGAGAGTGCCGAACAATTAAAAGTGCTAATTGGAGTCGATACGATGCATGGAACACAAAGTAGACGTATAGAGCTTCGCAACGGTCCAAGAAACGCATCATTTCGAGTTCGGATGAAGCCGGGGCGAGGCCGCGAAGTTTTGGCCTACAATCTGGATTTTCCGCCCGGGCGGGAATCCAAGCCGCCCGGGCGGTTTTACCCGAGTCAAGGGCGGATTAGGGCGTTGACCACGTTTTTTTGGGTTTTGTTATAAATAGGTCATTGCTCTGTACGTTTTAGGGGTTCTAGAATATTTGAAGGCAAGTTTAGAGAGAGAAACGCGAGCCGTTCCATGGGTTCTTCAAGTTCTTCATCAAATCAAGCATTCGTCTCCATCTCCATGGCCGGCTAAACACCTTCTAGGGGGAAGATGAAGCCCCGTTCCAAGTAACTCTGTATATGTGTAGGCGTTAGGTTTATTAACTCGGATCGATTGTTTAACTTAGAACATGTTTTCATTACATATGGATGAAATCGTTTTAATTCTTTCTATTGGTTGAGTATTTGTGATTGCAACTCAAATACCTAGTTAAACAATGGTTTTCTACGTTTGTGCTTGGGTAACTGAGATGGATTATGCTCGTAAGACGGATCGTGCCACTGGACAGTCCGTGAAAGAGATGGGTTGTGCTAGCGAGACGGTCTGTGCTATGGGATAGTCCATGCCTGTTAACAACATAATTATTCTCTTGACAAATTGTGATTCGAATAATAAACCTAGCCTACACATAACTTAGTTACGTGGCCGGGGTGGATTCGAAACCCTAGATTTCTCCTCCATTCGTTCTTCATTAATTTTATTACTTGTTCTTAAATTAATTGGTTTCCAAAAAAAAACCAATCACTCAAATCTTTTTCTGAATTAAATTAGAAATTAGTCAAAGTTAACGTAACTTAGCCAAATTGTCTCCGTGGATCGATACTCGGACTTAGCCACTATTCTTCTGAGTAAGGGTTAATTCCTTGTTTTTATAAATATATTTTTGATACGGTACGACACGGTCAAATTTTGGCGCCGTTGCCGGGGACAGTTTGCACGGTTACTTAATTTCGATTAGTTTTTATTTTAGTTCTTAGTTTAGGGCTTCTTAATTTCCTGCTTGCTAAGTGATACTCAGGGCACAAGTAGTGAAGCATTCCGCTGAGCAGGATTGACCAGTGAAAAGTGGTGCCGTGATATAAAAGCGATATCGTTGCTCACTGTAAGTCTTGTTTCCCTTTTATTTGGTTGTCTCTGTGCATGTTTGGTCGTCGGTCTCAGAAACCCCAACTTGTTCCTCTCAATCTAGATATTGGAAAGAGACGTAGGGTTAAGAGTGAGACTGATTTACTTTCAATGGAGGATATTGAGAATGGTGCTAATCCGCCAGGGGCAGCTGCCGCGCCCCTTGCCCCACTTCACACACACTTTTTGCCATCATCTTATGCTGCACCATCATGCATCCAGTTGCCACCATTCACGGCAACACACTATGAGATTAAAACCAGTACACTGAATGCATTGCCCAACTTTCACGGGCTCACTAAGGAAGATCCCTATCAGCATATTGATGAGTTCATGACCATAAGCTCCACACTTCAAATTCTTAATTTTCCTAATGAGGTGCTTAGGTTAATTTTGTTCCAATTTTCACTAAAAGAGAATGCTAAGCACTGGCTCAGTACTTTACCCGCGAACTCTATCACTAGCTGGGATCAACTCAAGGACGCGTTTCTTAAAAAATACTTCTCCATAGGCAAAACAGTTCATTATCGGAAACTGATTACTTCGTTCCGACAGAATGACAATGAGCCTCTGCACGAGGCTTGGGAGAGGTATGGTAACCTTATTAGGAAGTGTCCGCACCACGACATTCCACAGTGGCAGTTGGTGCAATGTTTTTACGATGGGTTGAATTCTCATTATCGGATGATGGTTGATGCCTCATGTGGAGGCTCATTAATGAATAAGAATGAGAAGTCGGCATGGGAACTTTTTGAGACAATGAGCGACACTTCCCAACACCATGCCACTTACCAGCACAGTGATAGGGCAACCATCACGGCCAGTTCTTCAAAGCCTCGGGGTTTGTACGAGGTTAACCCCTCTGACCACCTCGCGCTTAAGGTTGACTCTCTCGTTGAGAAGCTTGATCAGTTTTTGAGTTTGGGCTCGACTTCCGCTCCGCCTCCTCCTACTTTTCAGGAGGCTTGTTCTCTATGTGCTAGTCCAGCCCATTATGTTACAGAGTGTCCGGCAAGAGACCAGTTTCCAGGTTTTGCGGAAGAGCAAGTTCACGCTGCTCAGGGGTACTCTAATGTTCAGAGTTATCCTAAACCGGGTGATCCCTCTAATAACACTTACCACCCGGGGCTTAGGAATCATCCTAACCTGTCGTGGCGACAACCACAAGACAATGCCCCTGCCCCACAATCTAGGCCATGGTCCACACCTTATAATCCTGCGGCCTATCGCTATGCGAACCATCAGTAGGCACCCCTTCATCAAGCGCCAGCCCAGCCCTCGAGGGACCCTTCCTTCGAGGATAAATTTCTTAAGGCATTTGAGATGATGACTGCGACCCAACAGCAGGTGACTGCGACCCAACATCAGATAACTGCGACCCAACAGCAGGTGAATTCTCATACACAGTCCCTCTCACGGCTAGAGGCTCAATTGGGCCAATTGGCCAACTCAATGAACCGTAGGGAGGAGGGTAGGTTGCCTAGTCAGCCGATTCATAACCCGAGAGGTCAGCATCAATGTGAGGGTAATCAAGGGACTGATAACCTCCAACAAGCGAATGTTCTCATGTCCCTTCGTAATAAGAGAGAGGTTGAAACTCGACCGGAAAAGCCAAGGGTCGAGGAGCACCAAGCTCCTTCCTCCCCATCTAATTCCGGGGAGGAGAGTTCACACAGCAAGGAGGAAACCCCTCCAATCACTACTTCACCACCCACCGACATACCCACGAGCTCCAAGGCACCACCCTATGTGCCTAAAGCCCCCTTCCCTGCTGCCCTAAACGGGCCATCTCCCTACACCAAAAAGGGATCATCTATGGAGGACACTCTTGAGGTATTCAAACGCGTGGATATCAACATACCCCTTCTAGATGCCATCAAATAAATCCCTAATTATGCCAAGTTCCTTAAGGACCTCTGCACTCAAAAGCGGAAATCTCGGACACATGTGTCCAAAAAGGTCCTTCTCACCGAGCAAGTGAGCTCCGTTTTCCAGTCTGTCACTCCTCCTAAGTTACAGGATCCCGGCACTCCTACCATTTCCATAGTCATAGGTAGTCATGTCATCGAGCGAGCACTGTTAGACTTGGGGGCTAGTGTCAATTTAATCCCGTACTCGGTGTATGAGCAATTGGGACTTGGGGAGTTGAAACCCACGATGGTTACCCTGCAATTGGCTGACCGATCGATTAAGGTACCGCGTGGGGTAGTTGAGGACGTTCTTGTCAAGGTCAATGACTTTTACTTTCCTGCTGATTTTATAGTCCTTGACATGGAACCGGTGCAAACCCTCAGAAAGCAAACTCCTGTCATACTTGGTCGTCCGTTCTTGGCGACGGCCAATGCTAATATTCATGTGAGGAGTGGGGAGATGGAGGTGACTTTTGGGAACATGACGCTTAAGCTCAATGTTTACAATCCCACAAAACACCTGAACTTGGAAGAAGACTGCTTTGCAGTCGATGTCTATGAGGAACAAGTAAAACAGGAATCTAATTTACACGAGGAGGTTAGTAACTTTTACAAGAGTGCTAGTCTGGATAATAATTCTTTCCCCAATTCCAGTCGTGCTGATTCTTTAGAGACTTACTTAGCTCACTGTGGTGATAATTTTGAACTTGATGAGTCTATTGAGCAAATCAGGTCATTGGTGGACTCTGCTCTTTGGTCACGTATTGAAGAGTGGACATCTAATGTGGAGCCACTTCAACCTTCTTCATTATCTCCACTCCCGATTGTCTCAAAGTCGTCTTATTGTGAGTTGCCACTTTTACCACCCGATTCTCTTGCTGAATTTTTGGGGCCAGTAAAAGTACTTGTCCTTTCTACACTTAGTGATCAATCTAAACAAGATAGGTTAATTGGCGACACTGGACAATACATCAAGGAACCAGTGTGCAATTTTATCGTTGGGATAGAGCCCTTGGGTCCAACTCTTAGAATTTTGTTAGAGGTACTTTTCCACAAGAAAATCTTTCCTTGGTATGGTGACTTCACTCGCTTGGTGACTAGAGGAACAATTTCGACTCAATTATGTGACTTCCTGTTTTTCATTATTAAGGAAGAGTCAAATTATATCTTTTGGAGTGATCCATCTCGTGTGAATTTTAAACGGAGAATTAAAACTATTTTTTGAGTGTTGGGTGTGTGCTGAATCATGACAAGTCTTGGAGACTATAAATCCTTGGAGTTTGCGACAACTCCAGTGTTAGCCGTGCTCGAACGGCTATCAATGGTCCGGTATAGCCACCTAGTTTCTAGCCTTAAGTTTGTGTATCTGGGTTTCCAACAATCTTATTGCCGTGTCTCGGATAGTCATAAAAGACGATTGGCTCTGATTTCTTTAAGGAAAAACCTTGAGTGATTTAACCTGTTGAGTCGTGACTTACCCGGGATTGTTGTGATGACCTTCTCTACACAAACTTAAGTGAGGAATTAGGAAGAAAAGTAGTACCCGTGTCTTTCGCGTGAAGAAAGTGGTGGATTTAATTATTTTTGTACATGTTTTCTTTTATCATTTTTGTTCGTGTTTTGTTTGCATTTCGTGGTATTTTTATGCTTGTGTCTTAGTTTTTTTTAGGTTCCGGAGTTGGAAACAAGAAGCTGGAGAGTGAAAAGTGCATGGTGTGCTCTCTGGAAAAACCGCCCAGGCGGGTTGGTGGCCGCCCGGGCGGGTGTGAGTTGCTGGAAAAACCGCCCGGGCGGGTTTGGAGCCGCCCGGGCGGGTCGGGCCGAAAAAAAAAAAAAATTTTTTTTTTTTTCTTTCCCCTTATTTTCCTGACTTCTTCTTCTTCTTCCCCACACAATACCCACTCTCTCTCTAAACCTCCATAACCAACACCTCCACCACCAATACTCCACCAATCCTTCGCCCGGGCGTACCAAAACGACCACCGCGTCGCCCTCTACCCGTCTTGGGCTTTCACCTACCAGTGTTGGTTCATCTCCGGCGAATATTTTACGGCCAACTTTCCGGCGACCTCCATAAACTCTGGTGACATTTATTTTTGCTTCTTTTGCTTCTTTTTCTTAGCTTTCTTTGTTGATTTTCGTAGTTTTTTAGTGTTTTGAGTCGTAGGAGTGTTTGCCAATGTCTACTCGTCGTGTCCGTCGCCGGACCGATCCTCTTTTTCTCTTGTTTTGTCTTGCGGACTAACACATGCAGATTTCTCGGTTCAAGTTGGGGGGTCTCTTCCCCAACCTAATTTTCTCTTGTGTTGTTCGCTGTTTCGAGGTGATCTCTTTCCTCTCTCTCCACTTATGTCCTTATCTATTTGTGTTCTTGCGTTCAATGAGGACATTGCACTATTCAAGTTGGGGGGAGGGATTACTTTGTCACTTAATTATACTTAGTCTTAAAAAATCCAAAAAAATTAAAAATTTGAAAAATCCAAAAACAAACAAGTGGGATCTTTTTGCATGGAATTGAGACTTGTTGAGTTTAGTTGTGGTACTTGAGTTGAGGTGTGTTGCCTATTGCTTTGTTATACTTCGTGGGTAATGTTAGTTCCTTTTCCTAGCATATTGTTCAAAGTGGACCACGGCACTTATGCATAGCACCACTTCACCACACCTTTGGGCTTTGATCACTTGTGAACTATTGAGTTGATTACTTTTGATGGCTAGATTAGTGGAGACTTATGCCCATGTGAGCTTTAGAGCCTTATCTTTTCTATTGGAGTGGTGTCAAGTAATCTCTTGTTTGTCATGAAAAGAAGAATAAAAGCGTCATTGTTGTGATCTCATTATCTTTGTCGCCAAGTTTTGGAATTGCATGCATATCATAGTATCCTCTTGGCTTTGGTTTGAATGGTTGAATCACCCTTTGGAAAGGATTATAGGCAATTTTTGATACTTGAGCCGGTTCGTTCCTTTGAAACATAACCATCCCTTGTAAACCATTTTGGGCCTCCTACATTAAGCCTTTCTCTTGTTAAGCTCTATTACTTATATTGTGTCTTGAGAATGGTAAATTTGTGGGAATTGATCCTTGAGAAGAAGGGGGTGAGTTGAAAGAAATAAAGGCAAATGTTGATTGACGGTGTTTCTCCCATTGGTTGAACAGTGAAAAAAAAAAAGGAAAAAGGAAAAAAAAGAAGTTGAAACTTTAATGTGAAGAGAGAGAACACCAACTTATTTCATTGTGAGGAAACGGTTGATTTCATTGTGGTTTGTGTTGAGAAGGTGGGAGAGAGAGATTTGGTGCATATACCCTATGTGAGTTCTTATGAGGCCATTCTCCGACACTTGAATGTCTTACCTAGCCTTGAAACACTTTCCATTACCTAACGATACAACCGATAGCAAAGTCCTATTTGATCCTAGGGGTGATGGGTTGTGGTTTGTGGATTAATTACAGCATTTCGGTACTTGGCATTTCTTTCATGAGATCGTGTCCACTTTAAAGAGCTTTCTTTTTGTGTCAATGTGTGCGGATATTTTGTTTCCATTTACATAACTTCCAACCGCACACATGAGAGTTCATAAATGCACCTTGTTTCGAGTGATTTCTTTTGTTGAGTGCATGACACGGTGAGAATTGAAGTCGAGACTCGGTCCGGATAGAGTGATTAATCATTGTTCACTTGTGATCAAGGTCTTTGCACACACACGCTAGGATTAGGTGCCGGGGTCTATCTTCACGATTTGTTAGCGTTTGGAACTCTTGTTGCTTGCCTAGTATCTTGGTGGTGGCGTCGCACCTTGGTTTGAAGTATCTATGAGTTGCATGACAGGTTTTTAATTCCATGTTAAGAGATTCTTTGTGTTTTGTGGGTGATCACTACTGAAAACCCTCACGAGACTTCACTCGTCCTATCGGGGCCGCCCGGGGGTTTAAAAGAACTATCTTTTTCCTTTTTACTTAGTTTAGTTGCAATGTTCTTTCTTTTGCTAGGGACTAGCAAAGTGTAAGTTGGGGGGTGTGATAGGTGCCGAAAAGCACCCATTTAGCCCTCTGATTAACACTTTAATAGTCCAATCATAGAGTTACTTGATGACTTATATTGGTTGAATTGTGTTTGTAGGCTTTGGAGAGTGCCGAACAATTAAAAGTGCTAATTGGAGTCGATACGATGCATGGAACACAAAGTAGACGTATAGAGCTTCGCAACGGTCCAAGAAACGCATCATTTCGAGTTCGGATGAAGCCGGGGCGAGGCCGCGAAGTTTTGGCCTACAATCTGGATTTTCCGCCTGGGCGGGAATCCAAGCCGCCCGGGCGGTTTTACCCGAGTCAAGGGCGGATTAGGGCGTTGACCACGTTTTTTTGGGTTTTGTTATAAATAGGTCATTGCTCTGTACGTTTTAGGGGTTCTAGAATATTTGAAGGCAAGTTTAGAGAGAGAAACGCGAGCCGTTCCATGGGTTCTTCAAGTTCTTCATCAAATCAAGCATTCGTCTCCATCTCCATGGCCGGCTAAACACCTTCTAGGGGGAAGATGAAGCCCCGTTCCAAGTAACTCTGTATATGTGTAGGCGTTAGGTTTATTAACTCGGATCGATTGTTTAACTTAGAACATGTTTTCATTACATATGGATGAAATCGTTTTAATTCTTTCTATTGGTTGAGTATTTGTGATTGCAACTCAAATACCTAGTTAAACAATGGTTTTCTACGTTTGTGCTTGGGTAACTGAGATGGATTATGCTCGTAAGACGGATCGTGCCACTGGACAGTCCGTGAAAGAGATGGGTTGTGCTAGCGAGACGGTCTGTGCTATGGGATAGTCCATGCCTGTTAACAACATAATTATTCTCTTGACAAATTGTGATTCGAATAATAAACCTAGCCTACACATAACTTAGTTACGTGGCCGGGGTGGATTCGAAACCCTAGATTTCTCCTCCATTCGTTCTTCATTAATTTTATTACTTGTTCTTAAATTAATTAGTTTCCAAAAAAAAAACCAATCACTCAAATATCTTTTTCTGAATTAAATTAGAAATTAGTCAAAGTTAACGTAACTTAGCCAAATTGTCTCCGTGGATCGATACTCGGACTTAGCCACTATTCTTCTGAGTAAGGGTTAATTCCTTGTTTTTATAAATATATTTTTGATATGGTACGACACGGTCAGATTGTCTAAAGAGGCCATCCCTGCAAAAAGGAAAAATAGCTTGGACTAGATCAATACCCCATCACTCTTCACTTTAATGATCTTCAAAATTTGACTGAGGGCCAACTCATCCGAGAGAAGCCTTGCCCCTTGTTGTTCTTATGCACTGGAATTATCATTTCTCACAATACTTATAAAAGACAAAAAGAGCTACGTAGGGGATTAATCGATCGCTTACCATTCTCTGTGATATAAATAGACGGGTTTTTGTACTTTTTCTTTATGTACACCATAGTTTCGTACAATCCTTGTGGGTATACGTAGATCCAGTCAACACCAGGCTGCAACATTACAATCAAAAGCTATATAGTAATTCACTCCCAAAAATGAGTAGGAAGACCAGCATGAGTACTAGTTAACAAGGTCAGAGTTGTCTCAATTAAATGTCTGTGCTTTCTTTCTACCAGACCATTTTGTTCAGGAGTATTTGGACAGGAGGTTTGATGAAGAATACCAGCAAGAAGACACAAATTTTTGAGATAAGTGTTCACAAATTCTCCACCATTATCAGACCTAACAGTCTTGACAGTAGTGTTGAACTGATTTTCTACATAGGATTTGAAGTGTGTCAAAGCTATTTTAACCTCAGGCTTGTAATGTAATGGGAATAACCATGAGTATCTAGTATAATCATCGATTACTAGAAGATACTACCTAAAACCTTGAATAGATGGGATTGGAGATGGACCCCAAACATCCATATGTAACAGTTCAAAAGGGGCAGAAGAGGCAGTGTGAGAAGTAGAAAATGGTAACTTATGACTCTTTACAGAATTGCAACTAAAGCAAGTGATGTCATAAGGTCTTGCAACAGGAAGATGAAACTGTATGACTAAGGATTGAAAAAGGGGAAAACTTGGATGTCCAAGCTTAGAGTGCCAATAAACAGAAGAAGAGACAGAAGAACTTACAAGAGCTGTGTTTGGTGGTGAGAGAACATCTTTAGAGAAGCTTTGCATTGGGTACAATCCCCCCACACATGGCCCCATGTGGAGAATGTGTTGAGTGAGTTTGTCCTGAATTGTATAGCCATCAGAGTAAAAAATAAGAGTGCACTTATTATCTTTTGCAAATTGGGAGACAGAAATCAAGTTGTGAGTGATAGAAGGAGTGTGTAGGATATGATTAAGATCAAATTTAGTATGAGGAGTAGAAAGAATCCCTTTACCAGAATGCATGATTAACAGCTAGGGCAGAACCATTTCCAATTACCACTCCTTCACCAGTGTAGCATGTCTAAGACTAATTGAGATGAGCAAGATCATTTGTGACATGAGTGGAGGCTCCACTATCAAAGAGCCAATTTGTCATCTTAGTTGACCCCTAGAATATCCAGATCCTCCTGAAACATCATGCCTGTCACACCCCACTCCAACAAGACTTAATCTGTGCAAAGTGGATGGACACGAGACACCACCTGCACACACCTCGGGATACTCGCAACACACAAGATAAAATAAACTAAAAATAACTGCAACCCTCTATCATAGGTGTACAACATATAAAATTACAACAAACCCCATAGTCAAACACAGACTAAGTGTTCACAACCCCCAAACATTTATACAAGTCCAAAGTACTGGACCACAACACAACCACACCATCCTCACAAACCAATATGTACATAGCACCCACAGACTGACAAATGCTACAAAACAACTACCAGAAACACCTGACTGGCACTGTAGTTGGACCGACATCTAGCTTATCCAGGTATCTGCAACCAAAAAGGTTACAGGAGAATGTACGTTAGCAACATAATAAAAAGAAATGCCCAAGCTCCTGAGATGGATTGTAGTTTAAAAATCAACCACTGTATAAATATTTCAACCAACTTTCTTTGTTCACAAAACTCATATCAACAACTCATCAAAAATGGATTTTCAATAATCATATTTTCACCCATTCCTCATAACAGAAATCACATAAATTTTTACCAAGTGCGCCAACGAGTCGTCTACCTCACGACCGGGAGTTAAGACGGTACCGTTACCTCGCTCACAGGCTCACATATAGTGGCGGTGACGAGGGCCATTCTTTATCACCAATGGTAGGTGCAATCCACACAGTAAACAAGAACTAAGCTTGCACTGCTCACATTTGGCACAACCCACGAATGCAAGTTGCCAACCTTGCAAACTAAACATTGGCACAGAGGCATAAAAATACTCCTTTCACCCATCAAAAATTATTTAATCCATAACCAAAATCATTTGATTCATCCAAGCAGAATATAGTCATCACATACTCGAAAAACATCAAAGGAGCTTACGAGAACAGTAATAATCACTTAACAACTTAGAAAAAGAAACACAACATTTCTGTTTATTATAGAAGCTGTACATTCTCACCTGACAAAAGACCAACTTCGCTAAAACCTCTATCCTCTACGGTCTGGAGACGTAACCGTGATCCTCCTCACGTTATCCTCACCTAAAAGTATAGTTCATCAGACATCTGTAAGTCCCACGTTCACCCCCCCATGCTTAAATGCAAGTGAAATGCGTGAATATGCACAAAAACACATAACAGTCTTACGGTCTCCGAATTTACAGAATTAATCTACACATCTTTTTTTCCACGAAGTTTACCACATACACTAGACACATATAGGAACATCATATCAAAAATTCAGAATTTTCTGAGCTTAATAGCTATTTTTAAACCAACGCCAAACAGACCAGTCTCCTGCTGTAAAATTACAAAAACAGAATTTTCTTCAAAGTTAAACCAAAAACTGCTATATCTCAAAAATAATTGGGCTATGTGGCTTATAGATTCTGAAAGCCCTATGTGTCTAGTTTCTAAAAAATCAAGGGGAATGAAAATTAGAGTTTTCTAGGCCAAGTTATGCCCATTTTCGTAAAGCATGGCAGAGCTGCCAGCAACTGATTTCAACAGACAGCAGTTCAATAAAACATTTTTAATAAATTCTACACTTCACCAAAAATTCTGAAAATTTTACACGATCAATATAACACATAAATACAACTACGGTTAAAATATCATAATTTTTGGAATTGAAATACTATAGAATAAAATTCGTACCTTAACTCAGAAATTTTCTCCAACCTTCACACTTCCTCCTTCTCTCTCTCTCTCTCTCTCTCTCTCTACGATGGTTATGGCTGAAAAATGAAAAGTCTGGGTCTTGGTCTCCTCTTCTAACACCTCATCCCTTGAGGGGTGAGGTGTCCCGTCACTTCTCCCACATTGCATGCAAAAATAAAATAAAATAAAAGAACAAGAAGTTTCCACATTGACTAGAAGTCAATATACCATGAGGTGTCCTCCCCTCTTGAATTCTAATTCTTCTTCTTTTTTTTAATTGGGACACAAGCATAAGAGGTATTTAATGTGGACTATACTACACTCAAACTATCCATGCATTGTCAATAACATGACACGTCACACATAAAATGATTTATTAAATAAAAATATGTATGAAATGCACATGCATTTTTGGAACGGATGTCACAACTCTCCCCACCTTATAAAATTTCGTCCTCGAAATTTGCTTACCTTAATCAAACAGATGTGGATACTGACTCCTCATTTCCTCCTCGGTTTCCCAAGTAGCTTCCTCAACAGAATGACTACGCCACAAAACTTTTACGAGTGGAATGGTTTTAGTGCGTAACACTTGATCCCTTCTATCCAGGATTTTAACTGGCTCCTCCACATAACTCAAGTCTTCTTTAAGCTCGATAGGTTGTGCCACCAAAATATGAGAAGGGTCAGCTACATATTTCCTCAACATTGAAACGTGAAAGACATTATGCAACTTTGATAATTCTGGTGGTAGTGCCAACTCATAAGCTGTAGCCCCAACTCTTTTGATAATTTCATACGGCCCAATCTAACGAGGACTTAATTTCCCCTTCTTGCCAAATCTCATAATACCTTTCCATGGTGATACTCGCAAAAATACATGGTCACCAACCTCAAATTCTAGATCTCTCCTTCGTGTGTCCGCATAGCTTTTCTGTCTGTCCTGGGCTTGCTTCAATCTTTCCCTTATAACTTTCACCTTATCTGTAGTGATCTGAATAATTTCTGGCCCGAGCAACTTTCTCTCTCCAACTTCTTCCCAACATAACGGACTTCGACACTTTCTACCATACAAGGCTTCATATGGAGCCATACCAATTGTAGACTGGAAACTGTTATTATATGCAAACTCAATCAAAGGAATGTGTTCTTCCCAACTGCCTTGAAAATCAAGCACACAAACTCGGAGCATATCTTCCAAAGTCTGTATAGTTCGCTCTGATTGCCCGTCTGTCTGAGGATGAAATGATGTGCTAAATTTCAGAGTAGTTCCCAAAGCTTCTTGCAATCTCGGCCAAAATTTTGATGTGAAGCGAGGATCTCTATCAGACACAATAGAAACTGGAGTACCATGCAATCGAATAATCTCATCAATATACAATTTTGCATACCTATCCATCGAAAAAGTCATTTTCACCGGCAAGAAGTGCGCAGACTTTGTCAATCGATCCACAACAACCCAAATAGCATCGTGTCCTTTCGGAGTACGTGGCAATCCTGTCACAAAATCCATGGTGATATGTTCCCACTTCCATTCAGGGATAGGAAGAGGTAGCAATCCGGCGGGTCTCTGATGCTCAACTTTAACTTGCTGACACACTAGGCATTTTTCTACATATCTGAGTATATCCTTTTTCATACCCCTCCACCAATAATTCTCTCGCAAATCCCTGTACATTTTCGTACCACCTGGGTGCATGGCGTAAGCAGAACAATGAGCTTCTTCTAGTATTTCCTTCCTCATTTCGCTGTTGTATGGCACACATAATTTGTTCCCACGTAACAATGCATCATCCCTTTCCCGAATCACAAAGTCAGTTCGAATTCCCGCCTTTACCTCAGCTTTAATCCTTGCCATGTTGCTATCTGAATTTTGAGCTTCTCTAATACGATCAATAAGTGTCGGTCTCAAGGTAAGAGTAGCCAGCAAAGACCCACATGCACCAACTGCCAAACTAACCCGAAGAGATTTCAACTCAGAAAACAGATTAGCACGCACTAACCGTAGATATGCCATAGTCCCAGAAGATTTACGACTTAGAGTGTCAGCTACCACATTAGCTTTTCCAGGATGATAATTTATACTGCAATCATAATCCTTGATCAACTCCATCCACCTCCTTTGCCTCAAATTTAGATCCCTCTGAGTAAAAATATACTTCAAACTTTGATGATCCGTGAAAATCTCACACGTAGCACCATAGAGATAATGCCGCCACAACTTTAAAGCAAACACTATAGCCGCCAATTCTAAATCATGGGTAGGATAATTTCTTTCATGAGGCTTTAACTGTCTGGAACCATATGCAATTACCTTTCCACATTGCATCAGCACACAACCCAAACCTTGATGTGAGGCATCACTATAAATCACAAAACCATCATTACTAGAAAGAAGAGTAAGAATAGGTGCACTAACCAACCGAGATTTCAATTCTTGGAAACTCCGCTCACAATGATCTGTCCATTCAAATTTCACACTTTTCTGAGTCAACTGAGTCATTGGCCTTGCTATAAGTGAAAAGTCTTTCACAAATCTGCGATAATATCCCGCCAAACCCAGAAAACTGCGAACTTCAGTCACATTGGTTGGCCTCTCCCACTTCACCACTGCTTCAACTTTCTTGGGATCCACTTGAATACCATCACCTGAAATGACGTGCCCCAAAAACACTACACTATCCAACCAAAATTCACATTTACTCAATTTGGCATACAATTTCTTATCCCTTAAAACTTGCAAAGCAATCCTCAAATGCTTGACATGTTCCTCCTCACTTCGCGAATAAATCAGTATATCATCAATAAAAACAATCACAAACTGATCTAGATAAGCTTTAAACACCCTATTCATCAAATCCATGAATGCAGCAGGGGCATTTGTTAAACCGAACGGCATGACAACAAACTCATAATGTCCGTACCTGGTTCGAAAAGCAGTTTTTGGAATATTAGACTCCCTCACTTTCAACTGATGATATCCTGATCGCAGATCAATTTTTGAGAAAACTCGAGCACCTTGCAACTGATCAAACAATTCATCTATCCGAGGCAACGGATACTTATTTTTAACTGTAACCCGATTCAATTGTCTGTAATCTATGCACAACCTCAATGTACCATCCTTCTTTTTCACAAATAAAACTGGTGCACCCCAAGGTGAGACACTGGGCCTAATAAAACCTTTATCCAGTAATTCTTGTAGTTGCACTTTAAGTTCTTTCAACTCTGCGGGTGCCATCCGGTAAGGTGGAATAGAAATTGGTAAAGTGCCTGGCAAGAGGTCAATTATAAACTCAATTTCCCTATCCACTGGAATACCCGGCAACTCATCAGGAAAAACATCTGGAAACTCACAAACCACTGGTATCGCTGAAAGTTCATTCCCTTTTGATTCAGTATTTACAACATGTGCCAAGTAACCCTGACAACCCTTTTCCAACAACCTCATAGCTTTAATTGCAGAAATGATACATACTGAAGATTTAACCCTGTTTCCCTAGAAAGAAAATTCTACCTCCCCTGGTATCTTGAACAGTACTTTCTTCTCATAACAATCCATATATGCATGATAAGAAGATAGAAAATCCATTCCCAAAATCAAATCAAAATCCTCCATGTATAACGGCATTAAATTAGCCAGTAACTCCTTCTCCCCAATTTTTGTCTTACAATCTTGATATACTTTTTCTATTCGTACCACCTCCCCAACCGGTGTAGCAATAAACACATCATAATCTAATGGTTTTGATGACACTCCGTTCACATGCATCATGAATGTTGGTGATATGAATGAATGTGTAGATCCAGGATCTATGAGTACTTGAGCATTTCTATCAGAAATAGTAAGCATACCTGCCACCACCTCTGGGGTAGCCTGAGCATCCTGTCTGGACATAGCAAACACTCTCCCATTAACTGCTGGCCTCCCAACTGATCCCCTGCTACCTCCCTGAGTTGTCCCAGAAGGTCCAATACCTGTATTTTTCGCACTACCCATTGACGAAACGACAGTTGTTGTTTGTTGACCACAGTGCGCTGCTATATGACCTGGCTGCCCACACTTATAGCAAATCACCTTGTTATCAAGTTGAGGACAATCCCTGATGAAATGACCAACCGCCCCACATCTGAAACATGTTTGGTTTCCCCCATGATTCCCATTTGTGTTACCACCAGAAGTGCTTCTATTAGACTGATTTCCCCCAGACCTTGCACCCCGATTCTGAAAATGAAAACTCTGTCCACGAGAATTTTGAGGTCTCTGTCCACCACTCTTAGTGACACCTGACCCGAAACTCCCTCCTGATTGGCCACTGAACTTTTGCTTTTTAAACCGCTCTTTCATTTCTTCTTCCTCTATCACATCTTTTTCAATCATCTTTGCTCTATGTACTAACTCCGCGTAATTGGTAATCACCCCTTGCCCAGTAAGTTCCTTTCTAATCTTAAAGTTCAACCCTCTTTGAAACCTGCGGCATCGTGCAGCCTCGTCAGGAATTAACTGTGTTGCATACCTTGATAATTCTGTAAACTTAGCCTCATATTCAGCCACACTCATCTTGCCCTGTCGAAGGTCAGTAAACTCATTCTATTTCTCATATTTGTAGGACTCCGGAAAATACTGTTCATCAAAAGCTTTTTCAAACCGTGCCCAAGTAATCCGTTGTGGTACAACCGGTACAACTCCTGGCACTGGCATGGTAAGTAACCTCTTAGTAGCTTCCCACCAATGCAAGGCTTCACCTTTGAACATAAATGTCACTAGATCAACTTTCTCATCATTAGCTACCCCCATCCTATTCAGAATACGCACTGCATCCTTCAACCATTTTTCTGCCTCAGAAGGGTCAATAGTTCCCGAAAATTCCTTAGCACCCAAATTGATGAATTGCTTGGCCAATGATGTGTGGGGCCTCCTTCCTTGTAACTCAAGCAACTGTGCATTTTGTTTTGCCAACCTCATGATAGCCTCAATCATTCTAGCATTTGGATCAGGCTGATTTACTTGCTCTTGTTGTTCCCCTTGTCCACTCACATTAGCTGATGCAGACACATGAGACGATGCTCCCTCATCCATCTTTCTCAAGCTGTTTAAAAACAAACATGAATATATGTATATATGCATGGATTAAACATGTATGCATGCACCCACTACTATCACCCCCGTGAAACCCATCTCGACATTCTAGGTTTTTTTTTTTTTTACCGAGACTCAAAACTGAAAACGACACCGCCTATGGTCCACCACAAGTGCCACACTCTAAAGAGTCTACAGAACCTATAACCTATGCTCTGATACCAAAAATTGTCACACCCCACTCCAACAAGACTTAATCTGTGCAAAGTGGATGGACACGAGACACCACCTGCACACACCTCGGGATACTCGCAACACACAAGATAAAATAAACTAAAAATAACTGCAACCCTCTATCATAGGTGTACAACATATAAAATTACAACAAACCCCATAGTCAAACACAGACTAAGTGTTCACAACCCCCAAACATTTATACAAGTCCAAAGTACTGGACCACAACACAACCACACCATCCTCGCAAACCAATATGTACATAGCACCCACAGACTGACAAATGCTACAAAACAACTACCAGAAACACCTGACTGGCACTGTAGTTGGACCGACATCTAGCTCATCCAGGTATCTGCAACCAAAAAGGTTACAGGAGAATGTACGTTAGCAACATAATAAAAAGAAATGCCCAAGCTCCTGAGATGGATTGTAGTTTAAAAATCAACCACTGTATAAATATTTCAACCAACTTTCTTTGTTCACAAAACTCATATCAACTAGGGCTGAACAAAGAAACCGGGAGAACCGAACCGAACCGGAGAACCGGACCGAACCGGTATTTATTTTCGGTTTTTAAACTTATCCGGTTCGGTTCGGTTTTATAGAATTGTAAAATTTAGGAACCGGTTCGGTTCCCGGTTCTTATAATTTTAATCCGGGCCGAACCGGTTTTTATATATTATATATATAAAATATATATTATAGAGTACCCTTACTCGAAAAAATGGGAGGAGCTGGGAATCGAACCCTGCTCTCTCACATGGAGATAGCCACACCAACCAACTCGGCTAGCCAAGCTGTTGTGTACAATCTACGAAATAATAATATTTATTAGATTAATTAGTTACCTTATATAAATGTACAGCCCATGAGAAATCCATTTACTCTCACTTTCCCAAGTTCCAGATCTGAACCAAACCTTCTCGTCTCTCTCTCTAAAAACGTAAAAACCTCTAATCTCCCATCTCGTCTCAAAATCTCCCTCTCTCCTCTCATCGTCATCGTCGTTCAAGATGCTCAGAGGTGCTCATCGTCATCGCCAAGATGCTCAGAGGTACTCATTGTCATCGACGCTCCGACATCGTCCAGATCTGTTTCATCTCTTTTCTCTCCGATATGTAGATACGTATTTGTAGATCTACTGTTAATATACATATTTGTAGATCTGTTTCATCTCTCTTCTCTCCGATATGTAGATACATATTTGTATTTTACTGTTAATATACATATTGTAGATCTCTCTCTCTCCCCTTCGATGTGGTATGTGTGTACTTTACTGGGTTTGATCTGTTTATGTCTACAGTTTTCTCTCTTGCTCCCCCTGAACCGAATTGACTTCCGAACCGGGACGAACCGAACCGGAACCGAACCGACCTATAAAAACTCGGTTTCGGTTCTATGGTTCCTCTGAACCGGTTTTGCTCGGTTCACTCGAAAACCTCTCCGAACCGGACCGAACCGAACCGGTTACACCCCTAATATCAACAACTCATCAAAAATGGATTTTCAATAATCATATTTTCACCCATTCCTCATAACAGAAATCACATAAATTTTTACCAAGTGCGCCAACGAGTCGTCTACCTCACAACCGGGAGTTAAGACGGTACCGTTACCTCGCTCACAGGCTCACATATAGTGGCGGTGACGAGGGCCATTCTTTATCACCAATGGTAGGTGCAATCCACACAGTAAACAAGAACTAAGCTTGCACTGCTCACATTTGGCACAGCCCACGAATGCAAGTTGCCAACCTTGCAAACTAAAAATATTGGCACAGCCCACGAATGCAAGATGCCAACCTTGCAAACTAAACATTGGCACAGAGGCATAAAAATACTCCTTTCACCCATCAAAAATTATTTAATCCATAACCAAAATCATTTGATTCATCCAAGCAGAATATAGACATCACATACTCGAAAAACATCAAAGGAGCTTACCAGAACAGTAATAATCACTTAACAACTTAGAAAAAGAAACACAACATTTCTGTTTATTATAGAAGCTGTACATTCTCACCTGACAAAAGACCAACTTCGCTAAAACCTCTATCCTCTGAATTTTCTTCAAATTTAAACCAAAAATTGCTATATCTCAGAAATAATTGGGCTATGTGGCTTATAGATTCTGAAAGCCCTATGTGTCTAGTTTCTAAAAAATCAAGGGGAATGAAAATTAGAGTTTTCTAGGCCAAGTTATGCCCATTTTCGTAAAGCATGGCAGAGCTGCCAGCAACTGATTTCAACAGACAGCAGTTCAATAAAACATTTTTAATAAATTCTACACTTCACCAAAAATTCTGAAAATTTTACACGATCAATATAACACATAAATACAACTACGGTTAAAATATCATAATTTTGGGAATTGAAATACTATAGAATAAAATTCGTACCTTAACTCAGAAATTTTCTCCAACCTTCACACTTCCTCCTTCTCTCTCTCTCTCTCTCTCTCTCTCTCTCTCTACGATGGTTATGGCTGAAAAATGAAAAGTCTGGGTCTTGGTCTCCTCTTCTAACACCTCATCCCTTGAGGGGTGAGGTGTCCCCTCACTTCTCCCACATTGCATGCAAAAATAAAATAAAATAAAAGAACAAGAAGTTTCCACATTGACTAGAAGTCAATATACCATGAGGTGTCCTCCCCTCTTGAATTCTAATTCTTCTTCTTTTTTTTAATTGGGACACAAGCATAAGAGGTATTTAATGTGGACTATACTACACTCAAACTATCCATGCATTGTCAATAACATGACACGTCACACATAAAATGATTTATTAAATAAAAATATGTATGAAATGCACATGCATTTTTGGAACGGATGTCACAATGCCCCATTTGACCATCCACAGAAAAGTCAGTGTGTATTGAAGGAGCTGTAGCAAGAAAAGTTTGTGGAGCTTGTGCTGAAGGCAATATCCCAGGACCCCCTTTCATCTGCGAGACATTAGGTGCAGAAGAAGAAAAATAACCTCCGTAGTTAGCCTGTGAGACTTGTGATGCTTGTGGTTGAGTAATAATCCCTATGAAATTCCCAAAGTTGATCCTCTGAGTTGTGACATTAGAAGATTGTGGCACAATAGGAGTATAGGACATATTGGAAAACCCTCCATTCCAAGACTGTTGATTACCATTCCAAGGCTGATTATTCCCATTCCAAGATTGATTATCACCCCTCTTTGGTCTAGAAAATTGAGATGAGTTTAAATTTGGTGGTTGATATTGAAGGTTTTGTCGATGATAACAGTACAGGGCTGTATGATTAGTTTTTCCACAGATTTGAAATTCAATCTTATTGTTCTGTCCAAAATTAGATCCTCTTCCTCCTCTACTATTTTGACCATTGTTGAAGCTTCTATTACTTTGAACAGGGAAGTAAGAACCTGATGAATGTAAGTTTTGATACATGGGAACTTGATAAGATTGTGGTATAGCACCTGACACACCAATAGACATATCTGGTGTAGATACACTCCTTATCATTTGATCTAAAGTTGATATAGGTCTTTCAGAACCACTATACTTCTAATGATTTGTGAAAAACACCTTTGGTGCCGTCACACTCTCATCTCTAAGAATTTGAGACTTTTCATTTTTCAGAATTGTGGCAAGTTCATTAAACGTAGTATCTCCTTTTGCATTCAATGCAGCCCTTATAGGTTTATACTCTTCTGGTAAACCTTTTAGGGCATAAAACACCAAGTCGTCGTCATCTACCTGATAGTCTACAGCTTGAAGTTTCTGATCATAACTCCGTATCTCGTCTATATAGTCATCCATACTTCCTTTCATCTTCACACTATACAATTTATTCTTCAATTCATGCACACGTGATTTCGACAGCGAATTAAATCGATGCTCAAGGATTATCCAAACTTGATTGACATGTACGAGCCCTAAGACATGAGGAAAAGTAGTCGAAGAAAGACTAGAAGTCACACAGGACAACAATTGACTGTCTATTAAGGTCCAAAGAGTATATTCTGGATTTGAAATCCTATTATTCAAGGAATCCAAGATCGTTGGTTGCATGTGGTGATGGTTTCGAACTATCCAAATATTCAATATATCCATTTGCCCTAAGAGCATTCATCACCCGAGTTCTCCATAACAGATAATTTCTAGAATCAAGTTTGATATTAACTAGCGCTTGAAAATTCGACACCAAAAATGCAAGAGAAGAAGGTAATGTTTCTGAATTTGTCGATGAACTTGCTGCCGCAGATGACTCCATTACTATCCACTGAATCTTGAATCTTTCTGAATTTATTCTTGTCTTTGTGAGAAGAAATCAACCTCAGGATCTTGAATCTCTTGGACTTTCGTCACAAAGCTCTGATACCATGAGGAGAATCTGATTTCTAGTGAGAGAAACTGAAAAATGAACTATTGTATAATTGTTTAACGCTTTACAAAATGAGAGATATGACCTTATATACCAAACCAATACTACAACCCTATTGCTCCATTACTCTACTACAAGGATTGCTGACATGTCATCACTTCCCGCCTAAACAACCAACAACAGAAATACAAATGAAATGACATTGGAATGAAAAACACAAACCAAATGAAACACAATCAAATACAAACTAAGACTTGAGCCGAGACTAATTATTTGAAGTAGATTCAGAAGCCATATTTGAAGTAGATTTAGAAGCCTCCTTAACAAGATATACATATATTCCAAGTTCGCGAGCCTAATCGAGCCGAATATTGTCAAGTTCAGGTTCGACTCGTTTATTAAACGAGCTTAAAATTGAGGTTCAGGTTTAGTTCGTTTAGTATCCGAATCGAACTCGAAAGAGCCTTTACCGAGTCGAGCCTCGAATAGTTCACGAACAGCTTAGTTCATTTACAGCCCTAGGCACAAGTAAGTTTCTTATAGTACTCCAAATACCAACTGGTAGTGCTGTCCTCCAAGTGGTCCTCTGCTATGTTACGGAGTATTTTGTTTCTGCTATAGTATTGTTGATCTTGGTGTAAGGAATTCTTGGCCATTTTCTACCAAATTAATCTACTAAAAGATATTTTTAAATCAATGTGAAAAAATTTGAAAAATTATGTTCTGAAATATTTTACATTATTGGCTTACTGAGTTGGCTTTACAATTTCCTTCAAATAAAAAAACAAAGTACTTCCAAGATTTTTTTAAAAAAAAAAATTTCACCATATTAAAGTATTCAATGAGCACTTAATTTTTTTTTTTTGATAGGCAAAGAGAAAATTTTATTAATCATTGAAAACTAATTACAACGATTAAAGGAACCAAGCTTAGGCAAAAACATAATGGACATCCCAACTAGGTTGGCACCCCTGAAAAGTATATTGTTTTATTTTTCGGTGAGCATTAATTTGGTACCAAAAAATAAAATAATATACTTTTTGGGGTTTGAAATTGCATGTATTCCTACAATTGACATTTTAAAAGGACTTAGAGAGTAACTAGTAGAAAAAAAAATTGATTTTTTTTTTTTATGAAAAATTGTACTCCCTTTGTTCCATTTTGATACTTCCTTATGAGAAGACGGATAAAAAAATACTTTCACACATTATTTTTTGAGTTTTTTTACCAAATTAAAAATTTAATGAAATTTTTTTAATTTGAGGCAACAAAATTCAAAAAATTATGAACGGATGCATTTTACTTTCTTATAATTGCACTCTAAAATTTGTCTTTAAGTACTTGTGTTGTATGTATTTTTATACTTAAAAAAAATTTAAATTTTGGAGTAGAAAAGAATAGAGTGTCAATATCATTATCCAACAACAAAATATATTTTCAGGTTGTTCCACATAGTCTACTGATCACATAACAGATCTAGGAAAATCAAAACAACCATTCAAAAAAGTATATATAGGAGTCAAAGCAACCATTCAAAAAAGTATAGGAGTCAAAACAACCATTCATAAAAGTATATATAGGAGTCATTGCTTGTATATATAGGAGTCAAAACAACCATTCAAAAAAGTATTTCATGTTTTTTTGTCATCTATGTACTATTGGAAATTTTTCAAAGAAATTACTGTCAACACATTACATATGGTTAATGTTTCTTTTTTTGATCGGCGAAAGAAACTTTATTAATCCATTACACATGGTTAATGTTGCAAGGCCAACACATAGTTGAATCAGATTCATATGTGGGAAACGTCGTGTCACGCCGTTGTGTCTCCCACTGGATTCAAATCATGCGATCTATATTTCGATTGAAAACATTTGAAAAATATTCTCAGTCCAGAAGTTTGTTTATGAAAAACAAAATTCTTTGTCAATGAACAGATCTTATATAAAGAGCGAAAACAAGCATGGAAAGTTTGACAAGGGTTGTTTCTCCTGCGAAGGGGTAGATGAGGTGTTTCTGATGAAGGTTGTTTTTCCAGTGAAGCGGCAAATATTGAGAGGTTTCCGGAAAAATTTTCCGGCAAAGGGGTAGATGAGGGGCTTCCGGCTAAGTTTGCTTTCCAGTGTATGCTATGGATTCTCCTTTCAGAAAAGATAAAAATAAAAATGCTATGAATTCATAATCAATATTAGGAATTTACCTCAAAATGTTATTTATTAAAGACAATTCAAGGGGTGCATATCGTACACGAGAAAATAAAAGTGTGGAACGTATTATTTCCTTGTCTCAAATAGATTTTCATAATTGTCAGTCCAGTTTTCACCCAACAGTATCATATATGGATTAGAAACCCCACCCATTTGTCATTCAAACTCTAACATGCCTTATCTTCATAGTGTGGAAACTTTATATCCAACTCAAAACCAATTGGCAATGAGTGGAGAGGTCCCAACATATATTAAGTGATCACCCATTCCACTCCTAGGCAATGTGGGACAATATTCTTTAACATCCCCCCTCACGTGCAACCGCATTTGAGGTCTGTCACGTGTGGCCACTTTTTGGGTCCTATCATCGTGCAACCTTTTTTTGTTGGTCTGTCATCGTGGGGTGTGGATTGTATTTTTTTTTATGTGGGGTGGAATGGCCCCGCTCTGATACCATGTGGAAACTTTATATCCAACTCAAAACCAATTGACAATGAGTGGAGAGGTCCCAACATATATTAAGAGCACACCCATTCCACTCCTAGGCAATGTGAGACAATATTCCTTACTTATCAATATTTTTTTAATTTCTAAATCACTGGTACAACTACTATACTAAGGCTGGTTTTATTTTATTTTATTTTTAACTGCAAAAAGATAGTGGAATGTCCATATGGGCTGGCTTCTGACCCACAGTGGAATGTCCAATCCGAGCATAGCTATTGTTTGGAAGGATATGTGGCACCAACTCCACAAAGACATGCCAAGGGCGAGACTCGAAACTGAGTTATACCTGAGGAGTAGAATACTCCTTACCATCTGGGCTACCACCAAACTATACTTAGTTTTGCTCAGCATTCCGTGTGCCACACCAAGGTTCCGTAGCATAAAGAGGCATTTCATGATAAAATTGCTAGGCCAACCTCCCTGTATGAATGCAAGTACGCTCGGAATACAATTTTAGGATGTAATTTCGGTTTGTGTTCTTGATGTCGCCCATTTGGTAGTCGTTAACACTTTAATTTGGTACCAAAAAATAAAATAATATATTTTTAGGGGTTTGAAAATTATATGTATTCCTGCAATGGACATTTTAAAAGGACTGAAAGAATAACTTGTAGAAAAAAAAAATTGATTTTTTATGAAAAATTGTACTCCCTTTGTTGCATTTTGATACTTCCTTACGAGAAGACGGATAAAAAAATAGTTTCGCACATGATTTTTCAAGTTTTTTTACCAAATTAAAAATTTAATGAATTTTTTTTTAATTTGATGCAACAAAATTCAAAAAATTATGAACGGATGCATTCTACTTTCTTATAATTGCACTCTAAAATTTGTCTTCAAGTGCTTGTGTTGTATGTATTTTTATACTTAAAAAAAATTAAATTTTGGAGTATAAAAGAATAGAGTGTCAATATCATTATCCAGCAACAAAATATATTTTCAGGTTGTTCCACATAGTCTACTGATTTACGATAATTCTTGACAATATTACCCTCATGCAATGTAAAATGCAACTCAACACTAGTACGTCTGAAGAGCAATTCGAACATTTCACAGTAGAAATTATACTTCTTACCCAAGTTTATCTTGAACTGTCAAGGAACCAGAGTCCCACATTGCTTCGGAGTGGAATGGATGATCATTTAATATATGTTGGGACCTCTCCACTCATTGTCAATTGGTTTTGAGATAGATATAAAGTTTCCACATGGTATCAGAGCGAAGCCCATTCCACCCCATATTAAAAAAAAAAATCACAATCTACACCCCACGATGACAAACCAGCAAAAAAGTTGGATGATGATAGGACCCAAAAAGTGACCACACGTGACAGACCTCAAATGCGGCTGCACGTGAGGGGGATGTCAAGGAACTAGAGTCCCACATTGCTTAGGAGTCGAACGGTGATCATTTAATATATGCTGGGACCTCTCCACTCATTGCCAATTGGTTTTGAGATGGATAATAAGTTTCCATAGGAACAACATGAGAATGTGTCTTTGAGAACTTTAAGTTGGGTGTTGCGGAATAGTTACAAATTTTCTGTGGCTCATTTTATTTTTGGGTGTACGGTCCACCCTTTACAAAATATTGACCAAAGTTTAAAAAATGCATGCGAGATATTTGCGATGTTTACATTTGTGTACTAGTTTGTAAATTATTTAGTATCTTTGAGATTACTTGTTAACAACTTGTTAATGTCACTATTTTTTTTTGTCTTTTCGTGAAATTTTATGTATAAAAGAGATGTGGATATTAATTTGGGGATGTAAAAATTACTCCTTTTTTTTTTTATCAACATAAATTGTATTCAGTAAGCCATTCGGTGCTTACAAAGATTACCAACGGATACAATGAAAGGAAATTACAGCCAGAGCCTATAAAAAACTAATAAGATGGGAAGATTAATGCCAAAATGCGAACGTAAGCCATATTGATGGCTCTCTTTTCACCAACTCAAAGGTGCGGGGCATGAGGAGTTGCAATTAAGGCAACCAATCTCCCAAGGCTAGCGGCAAAACCAGTCAAGGATAGCAATGAACAACAATGGAAATCTCTTCCTAAACTTGAAATGTATAAACTAACATCGGTCAAAGTAGCACTAAGAACTCGCAAGATGAACTCCCAATAGCACGGTGGAGCGCCGGGCAACACTCCATGACGAAGCTACGCTGTCACGACAGCCTTTGGACAGGGGAAAAAGGCTCGCAACCAACAAAACCGAGACCACGACGAGCACATGACAGATCTAGGGTAGCAAGAACAAATTGAACAGAAAAAATTTAACCAAAATAAGCAAATTATAGACCCACCACCAAAATACCCACCGGATCTGGGAAAAACCAGACCGGTTCTAAAGACTAGGCGAGAAAAAACGCCGGAGAGAAAAACCCCTTTGCTCAAAAGTCATCCTTATTGCCCCATCTTCAGCCACCGCGCTAGATCATCCTTCGTCACCTCCACTACGCCAAAACAATACCATGTTCGCCAGATCGACACTGTCGACGGACGACGACACGGGGATGGGACCACTAATACCAGGGTTGAAATCGTGAAGAGGTGGGCCGCGAGAACACACTAAAGAGGGAGGGTGAGGGGGATAGAGAGATAAAGGGGAACAAGAGGAGGGGGGGAGGAGGAAGGCCTCCCCCCCCTAAAAATTTCTCTAGTTACATAAAAATATACGGTAGATGTTAAAGAAGGAGAACTTGTCATTTCATCTAAAAAATTTCGTCCGAAACTTTAATCACTGCAGTACAAGTGTACAGCCTGACTTTTCTTTCAAACTTCCCATAATTTCACGTCAATGTGATGCGCATCCTTCACACTCCTGATCACCCATTGGGTGATTCTTAGATTTTGCCTTTACCAATACTAGCGGTTTTTCCACGTGCATGCATCGCCACATGGTCTGTGTTATTTGCAATTCCCGGACGTCACTGGTAAAGCATTATATACTTCTCCTATATATATAGAACCTAGAATGTGAAAAAGACACTCTTTGAACCTAGAATGTGTCTTTTTTGAATATTGGTATACTGCCTAGAATTCATAAAGAAGTAAGTACTATAGTGTCCGTTGGGATGGGGCTACAACCTAGAAGTAGAAGTTGCAAAAGGCACCCTTTCAGCAAATTTCTAGGATTCTTTTAACTTAATAGGCACCCATACGGACGTAGTTTTTTTTCTTTTTTCTTTTATTGTGGTAGTCAAGATACGTGTCTTTTGGTGAATATTGGTATACCCCATAGAATTTTGAAATAAGTAGCATAGGGTCTATTGGGAAGGGGCATAGGATGGGGCTAGAACCCAGAAGAAAGGCACCCATTTGGACAATTTGTAGGACTCTTTTAATTCAATAGGCACCCATTTGGCCATTAGCTTCTAGTGTACGTAGTAGCCCAGTACATGTCTTTTAGTGAAGGTTGGTGCACCCTTAAGAAGGTTTGAAAGAAATAACATAGTGTTCATTGGAAAGGGGCATAGGATGGGGCGACATCCTTTCAAATAAGCTGGGGCATTTGTTGAAAGTAAAACATAGAAAACAAAGCGGGAGCTTCATACATTTAAAAGAAAATAATAATATAGATGTACAACATATAAATTTGGGCCACTTAGCCAAAAATCCAAAACATTTGGCATTTTCAAAAGGAAGGACAAAGAACTTTTACAATCAAGCATAAAGACAAAAAATATTTAACATTTTTAAAGGGAAGGACAAGGAACTTTTGCAATCGAACATAAATACAAAAAAAATAAATAAATAGTGAGATGTCACTAATTTTTAAAAGTTCTAATTTTGTACAGAAAATTAAAAAAAATCAACTCCTACCTCGTGGACGACAACCACCACACCTCCGGCCGACCATTTCCGACGACCTAAAAAATTAATGAGATGTCACTACTTTTTAAAAATTAGCTAGTTAGTTTTGTTTCCTTGTATTGCTATTGTTGATATAAAGGTTTTGTCCCGGAAATGCTAAAGGGGGAGATTGTTAGTGTTATTGGCATTTTCCGGATTTCGACAAACCATTGGTGTATGTACTTCTATCTTTTTCCATTTGGGTTTGGGAGGTAGCTTAGTTGATTGAGTCCAGATGCTCCACCCGGTGGTTGAAGGATTGGAGAAATGGAGTTGCACGCACCTTGGCTCGGATTGGCTTATGAAAGGTATAAAGTTGCATTATCATGTTCTTGATTTAGATTATGGATTTAATCCTTTTATGTTGCATGATTTCACATTTTAGCCTTATAATGTGAGCATGAAGTATTTTTTTAAGGCATGTACCTATTTTAAAAGAGATTCCTAGCGTAGCGCCTGTTCAGCGCTACTGGCGCTAATCTAGCGCTTCAGTTTGCTTCATTCAAAATAGTTTCAGAGATCAGCGCTTGATGAGCGCTCGTCGTGCTTACTGGCGCCACGCGTTTTGAGGTCATGCATGATTTCACCCTTTTATTCCGCAGCGCTTGTATAGCGCCCGTTAGTTATTCGGCCGGCGCTTACTAGCGCAACGCCTATTTTCTTGAGTATGTGGCGTTTTCTCATTGGCCCTCTTTAGGGCTTCGACCTTGGCACTAGGT
This sequence comes from Vaccinium darrowii, assembly GCA_020921065.1. Taxonomy (NCBI): domain Eukaryota; kingdom Viridiplantae; phylum Streptophyta; class Magnoliopsida; order Ericales; family Ericaceae; genus Vaccinium; species Vaccinium darrowii. The sequence continues at coordinate 35,364,056 of CM037160.1, forward strand.
CAGATTTTTGAGAGCATTAGCCCACCTGAGGGAGAGAAACACTTCTCCTTCATTTGTTCATGGGGTTCTATGCTTTAGAGGTGATTTCTATTTTGATTTGATCATCTTTTATTCATTCTAGTTTTATATTCTAATATCTATGTATATGCTCTAGATGTGTGAAAGAGGGGTACGGGGTACTACATCAAGAATCGGAGTTAGGTGTCAAAAGGGGCTTGTTGGATAATTCCTAGTCTTGTAAATTATTGTAAATCTTTTGATTTATGGAATGCGTAAGTAGGACTAGGCCATGGTTTTATGCTTAGGGTGTTTAGACCCTAAGCAGTTTCCACGTATATATTGCGTCTTGTCTCTTTACTTTAATTGCTTTATATTTCGCATATTTGGTTGTGGAAATTCTTATGGAGAATGGGTGATTGTGATATCTCACAATTTTTTTTTGAAGAGCAAAAAATTTATTAACCTTTGAAAACGAATTACAAAGATTAAAAGGATCCAAGAACAAGGCCTTAAGATGAAAGAAGGGAAGATTCAAACAAGAATACTCCCCTCACACCAAAAGACACAAGCTGCAAGGAACCAAACGGGAAAACATAACCTAAAGCTGGCAAGAAGCCAACCAAAACCCCCCAACAAGAAAACACTCCCGAAAACCAACGCCCAAAAAAAAAACCAATTGAAAAGCCTTAGACAAACACCACCAACAGCAACCTCAGCTTGCAACAGAAACCCACTTATGATCTCATCATCATCCCCCAAAAAATCTTCACCCAAGATCTTGCTTATAGACCGAGATGCCTGAGCCGTATTAAGATGAATCTTGTTAATGCTTTCAGAAGAAACAGATAAAGCAGCAACAGCTATAACAGATCTAAACACAACGCATTTTTTTTGTTTTCGATGACCGTTCTTCTTAGCTTTGGGAAAACTCAACCCCTTTTCAATCTTTCTCTGTTTCAATTTACCTTTCCCAAAGTCTTCCACCGCATTAGCTGGATTGAGATCCACAACTAACTGGATACCTTCGACATCTTTCTCATTAAAAAATCCCACTTCGGAAAGATTCCAAAAGCCTTGATCAAAATTCTAAACCTCCTCATCCTTGTTTGTAACTTCTAAAATGAAATCCTCTACTTCGAAGGAATTAGAAGGTTCGAGGTCCGCAACAGGCCTGACTATAGAATTAGGGTGTCTCACAGCAACCAAATTAGCCACATCATTATTCATCAAGCAATCCACTTCCTCCTTAGTTTCACCAACCATGGAAGCACTAATAGAAGGTGAATCAATTGCTCTACTCCCAATCGAATCCTCCTGCCTCAAAATTGCATTATCCTTAAAAAAAAATTTAACAACTTGATGATTAGAAAGGCATGGAGTAACAACATCCTTGACAATAGGATGTGAGAGATTCTCATAGGAAGCTCTTCTACCTACCTCCACACTAGACAAAATTGGTTCCTCCTTTACCTAGACTGTATCAGATACTATCTATCTCAATCTGAATAGAAGAGTCAATAATAGACATAGTCTCAGTGGCAATAAGAACACGCCTATTGTGAATGAAAAACAATGCAAAGTGGAATCATCGACCTTCATGAAAACACCCCATTTCTCACCAATTTTTCTAAAAGATTCCAAATTCCAAACATTTAGCCGTATCCCCATACAACTGAGCCGAACAAACCTTTTTGACATAGCAACTTCACCCTGCCAAGGCTTAGTTTCACAAAACCATTTATGCAAACATGAATCTTTAATTATGGCATCTCTCGCATCCATAGACACAAAAGTAATGAGGATATATCTCCCCTCCATACTTCTAATGAGAGTCCCGTTAATGTTTTCCTTTTCGAAATCCCTAATAATATTGTCCACTTCCATGAATTTGTGCAATTTGGCCACCATGATATCTCATAATTTGACTTTATACTTCTTTCAATTTCTAGTCTTTTGGCTCTTGTGTTGAATTGCTTGATTAGTCATGAGCAGTCATCGCTGTTGGGAACAACTTGAGAGCCAAGGAGAATTTCTCATAGCTTCTGGTCCTTGACATAAAAATGAACCAGGCCGGACATATGGAATTTCGTTGCAGCAGTGGAACAAGAAGACATGGATTCTTCAAAATGAAAAAAAATTGCAAAAACAAGAAGAATTAAAAATTTCTTACCTTCCCTGTGTGGAACTCCTTGCTTGCAAAGTGGCATACCGCAAAAAAGGTACTTTCCTCTTGTGTGCAACTGTCCAAGTGTCCATCCTTGATCGAAGCCGAGTTTTGCATTCCTTAGCTTGGTGCAAAAGGCTTCCCACAAGTCCTTTTTCAAGTCCACGTGGATTACAATGCGGTTGAGGACCATGTCTAGCCACCCAATTTTGACTTGTTCCCCACTAGTTGTCAAAGTGGGCATGTAGGAGTAATATTTAGACTTGATTGACTTAGCATGCTGTCCAAACCTTCAATTGTAGTTTCATTCTCTAACTTTTTTTGAACGGCAAAAAAGATTTTATTAATCTTTGAAAATGGATTACTATGACTAAAGGGATCCGAGGGAATGGCATCACAACGCAAACAGACATCCCAACAAGGTTGGCACCCCTCCAAGCGACAATCATATGCCACTACGAACCCAAAGGGAAATAACAACGTCAATAAGAAATCAACCTAAACACCGATACACTCGAGCACAGATACAACTTTCAAAAACATGAGAAAAGCCCAAGACTCCTAATTGACAAATTCTCCAAACTGTTGGAATTTTGTGAATGAAACCGGGGCACTCGGAGGGTCTCCCAGGGCAACCGAGACCACCCCATGGATTCAACACGTTATGCAATTATCGCTGGGTAACTCCCTCATGAATATGGAAATAAATGGCAGAATTGTAGTCCCATTCAAATTAGGATTAAGGGCAGGGGTTTCAGAATCGGAATTGGATTGCATAATTCATTGGCAGAATTTGAGTTCGTATCGAATTGAAGTTCTCAGCTCCTCCTACAGCTATAAATTGATAGCTCTGCCTTTTGGTTTGATCATCAGAAATTCGAGCACCACAAATACTCCAGAAATTCGTCTTTGTGAGAGAGAGGTAGACGCTGTTTCAGTTCGCCAAGGCAGTCAACAACGGTGTTCTGTTGGCCGTGGTTCTTGCCGTTGTATCCTGGGACGAAGACGTCGGTTCAACCTACAACACCTACGGTAGGTGGCGAATCTTTGTTAAGGAGAGTGTGTTACACACGACTTGGCTTTTTCACTCCACTGTTTGTATCTCAATTTCAATTATGTATTTCTTTTTAGTTTTTGTCAAGTTTATTTCTGTTCATGTATTTCTGTTTCGTTGTATTCTGTTCATGTATTATATATCCGAGGAATTGTTCTTTTGAATTCGGATTGCCACTGTATTTTTTCCAACACAAACCATCCAAGCCATGATAAGATCAGCAATAACGAGCAAAAAATCACGGCAAATCGGCAGCTTCCAATCATATCAACAACTGATCCAAATAAGGGGATGTCCTCCTCTACCCGAAGCAACAACCGAACCCTTTAAAAACAGCAGAAACCAAGAAGGATAATGCTTTCCCTCCATAAAAGATGAATCCACTTGCAAATTAAATCATTCCAAAACAAAAAAGAAGATCATTTCTGATGACAATTTGTAGAAGCCCAAGCTTCTAGATTTGAACTCCAAAACATATTGCTTGCCATCCACCTTTCAATAGAAAGGGACACCACAGAAGTAGCGGCTCAAAGGAGATTAATGCATCCAAAGAAGCAGCAGAACCAGATTGATACATCCAAGGACGATAAAGCTAGATCCCAAATCCAAAAAAACCTCAAGCAACAGTCGAATTATGTAACCACGAAAATTAGCCCAACTAGACGGGACATGAAGCACCTCAGCAGCAACAGCTCAAAGGAGACTGACACACCTAATAAGTAGCAGAAGCACAAAAAAAAAATGATGCAAATAGAAACCAGACAGATTCAAAGCTTCTAGAAATCCAGCAAAAGTCCAGAGAAGTAGATACAAAGAAAAAGGTGAGACCAAAGTCCTTGACATGAACTCCTTTGAAGCGTAGAATCTTCAAAGATCCACCAAGAGATCGCATAAATCGTCATATCAACAAACCAATTTGAGATATCGTAACTTTAGTAGAAGCCCACTTGAACCGAGACCCATATTTAACCAAACAAATCATAATAAACAGTCAGCCCTCTCCTTGTCTTGGGCCTCCATTTCAGCAATTCTGCTAATTACTTCCTTTTCATCCCCATCATACCCAATTCCTATGAGTTTGTTAATTTCCCATATGGTTTGAGCCTTATTTAGGAGAATTCTATTCCTATTGTTAATTCCATCAGACGAAACAGAAGCGGACAATGCTGCAGTAGCTACTGCAGATCTTAGCACCACACATTTGTTCTTATTTCTCCCTCCCTTTTGATTGCACTTGTTTACCTTTGAAAAACCAAGAATTTCGTCAATATTTTTTCTCTTCTTCTTCCCCTTTACCCCTTGGGATATGGTTCTCTTCAAAAAGATCAGAATGAGGACCATCATTATTGATCTCATTTTGGTTAAGATCAGGCACCTTGGCAGAGATTTCGTTTCCACCAAAACTATCAAGATCCTTCTCTCCTCCCACTACTGATGGTCCAGTCCCCAAAGAAGATGTCCTTGTGTCTAACTCATTAGAGACCAAAACAGGTTCATCATCCTTGAAGCATTCCTCATTTAATTCCTTATCCATTGTAGCCACATTTTTACTCTCTTTCATAACCAAAGTATTGATGTGGCCGGCATCTTGAGAATCTCTAAAGCTATCCATCACTTTCTCATCTCCCACTGCTGAGTTCCAGTCCCCGAAATGGAGCTCAATGCATCCACTGCAGGTCCATTATAAGTTTGCATGCCTGCAACTAAATTAAGCTGACTGATAGTGGTGTTATATTCCACAGAAGAAGCCACGTCAGTGCCGTTTTGTATTGCCTTGTTGTCACTTCTTGTTCCCAAGTCAGCATACTCTTCGACATCATCCTTATCTTGATCCATGTCATTAACTTCATCATTTATTCCTTAACTTTCCTCATCCACGGGCGAATTAATAGGTACATGAAAAAGGCTTTGATTTAATGTTCTAAATGAATCTTCTTCTTCCACACGAACAATAAAGATTTTCCCTTCAATCACAAGCTCAACATTCCCTTCTATTCTTTGAGGTTGCTCCGTTGCTATATAGATCCTTCCTTGAGCATATGATTTTTCCTTCAAGGTATAGGGATACCTGTAGGAAATGACCCCAGTTGCTGCCAATTTCCTTAAAAGTTGATACAGACCATGAGTGTAAAGTGTTGGAAAAAATATTTTGTTTATAATATTTTAATTTAAGTGTGAATGAAAATTGATTTGGTTTGGTTGCATCTTTTCATTAGCACCTGTTCGCTGTGGACGGACGCGTCCTTTCGTGAACAGATGTGTCTCTTCACCCTGGTGACTATTCGTAGAGTCACCAGTTTTCCCATATATATGGCATCTTTCTTTCATTTTTACGGTGTTGTTAATTTTTCTACACTTTCATTGAGAGTCTTTTCATTGGAGAGAGTACAGACACAAGTTTGGTTCGCCTACCGACCAGATTGGAGTGCTACTTCCGTTCGGTGAAGATCAAGTAGTGCTGGGAGATAGACATCCATGCAAACCGTAAGCACCGTAGCGGGGGCGAATCTGTCTTAAGTACAGAGCGTTATACACTCGCCTTGATCATCATTTCATTTCATCGATTTTCAGGTTTTGCATTCCGATTTTATTGCATTCATATTTCCAATTTTATCACAAAAGTAAACATATTTTCTAACAATCTTAAGACAGATATGCATGTTTACATTTTGTGATTTTGAGATTACTAAGTTATTCGTGTACGAAGAAGAAACTGGAAAACAGGATGCACATATTCGGAAATACTGTTCATACATGAAATGGCATATTTGTTTTTTATTCATGTTACGGCATCTGTGCTTACTATGTTTAATATTGATTGTTTGCTTTCCAAAATATGATGCCTTGAAAAGTTTCTTCCATGTTTTTAAGGATTCATGCAGGTGACATCATTGTCACGGATATATTGATCAAAACTGTTGTTATTCTTTAGTAAGAATAAGATGATAATTCTCATGATGTGCATGAGTCTCATAATTGGTAGTGTCCCTTGTCGAAACTTGAACCGGTTCTTCTCAGCTCTAACTAGTGCTAGTTAAATTTGAAAAGTTGTCTCTCTTTTTTGAACCGCCACATCACTATGCATGTTTCTGGACAATAAAATTTCAGAGAGTGTTTTAGTTTTTCACTTCTGCTTAATTACCATTCTTGTTTGCCTTTTTGTGATTGCATATGTGACTCATACGATTGGATTACGGTTCCTATTCGTACTGCCGTAACATTTTATTTCGAGGTTTGCATATGTCGGCTAGTACTCTTTTTTAGTATACAATTACTGTTTTGCATGAAGGAAAAATTGAAGTTTTGATACAAAGGATGTAAGGTTGGGTTTGTTGATCAATTGATGTTTTGAAATAGTGCATGCTTTGGCATCTTTTCGTTACAACAGTTGTTTCCTTCAAGGAAGAGGTGCGACCTTCCGAAAGGCAAAAGCTTTAAGCTATGTTTGGAAGTTGAGGAAAGAAGTGGAAAAGAAGGGAAAATTTAAAAATTTTCCTCTCATTTGTTTGGTTTCCAAATAGAAAGAGAAAGGAAAAGGAAGAGAAAGGAAAAAGAAGGGAAAATTGACTACTTTTTTTCTCTCCTTCTCTCTCCCATGAATGCAAATTTTCCTCTAATCTTTCACAAACCAAACAAAAGAAAATAACAAGTTTCTTCCCCATTTCTTTCCCTTTTCTCCTTTTTTATTTTCTCTTCTCTTTCTCTTCTCTTCCACAACTTCCAAACACAGCCTTAGTGAATGGATATGAATACATAATTTGTTAATATATATGAATTGAGTTAAAGACACAAGTTCGTTGAACTCTCTCTAAAATTTGTTGTCTTATACTTGAATGGCTTTTGTACTTTTGCTTCAAATGGATTTTTAGAAACTGCTTGTTATCGGGTTTTGGAAAAAAGGACCAACTATTTCGTGGTTTTTTCAATATCTGTGTATCATTGTTTATACAGTGGGTTTCCATTCTTGTTTTATATCGTGTTGAAGCAAATATGATCAAATTCGATTTGAACATTCTGCTTAGTTTCATATCAGTCTGAAATAAACTTTTTGAAATGGTTGTAATTTGTTTGTCCTGCATTGGATAAATTAATAAATTTTGAGTGGATGCAAAAGTTTGATTTGTTGTTCGCACCGTTGTACTGAGCTGAGCCAGACTTGGTATGGAATTGTAGGTTCAGAGGCTTATCCTTAGGAGGATTAGTTGATTAAATTCCTGTAGAAGGCTTTGTATATGAACATTGGGTGAGCGGTTTAGAAACCAACAGGTGCACCCCTTTGTTTTGGTAGTTTATAAATTAACGTGATGCATAGATATCACCTCTTCGGGTTTAAGTGATGCCCTTTCGGCCAGGCACCGTTCTTTTGACAGTTGCGTCTTTTGGCCAATAGTCATGTTCATCTCCATGTATGAGAATCATTATTGTCATTTTTTACAAAACAAATTTTTCAGAGCATATGCATATTTGGATATACTGATGTTGGAATGATTTAATAAAAGTATTGTTATTGTGACTATTCGTTTTTTTTAATATATGCAAAGAGATCATTATGAATGTTTAAAATCCAAAGCCACTTTTGTTTGCATGCTTATAGCCGATGAGATTTAACGAAAGGTAGTGACTCAGTGGAAACCGTAGGTTCGATTCTCTAACAGTAATGGAGAATCAATGGCTTGCATGACTATTTTGTGAATTTGTTTTCCTTGCTGGCATGTTTGTATTGTTTTTTTTTTGATCGGCAAAAAGGTTTTATTATTGAAATCTTGACAAATGGTACATCAAGATAGGAGGGAGAGGAGAGACTCCAACCAAAGGTTGGAGGAAAAAAAAAAAAAAAAACCTGATGGGACAAGCCCACAACACCTAAGGCCTAGGCCCAAACATGCCACACCAAATAAAACAATAAAGCTCAAAAACCAAACAAGCCCACACCATGCAACACCAACCGGCCCAAGCCTCAAAGGCCCACCCTCAGAAACCCCAAAAACCTAACCCTAACAACCTATCATCTTTCTGCTTCAAACAGCCGCTCCAGCCGTCCTGCCACCGCAACCCACGTCAGACGCCGGAAAACATCCCCTGAAAGCAAACAAACCTCCCTTCTGCTGCGACAAAACAACCTCCACAACAGCCTCATACCAATTCCTAAATCAGCCCTCATAAACACCAAATGAACCTTAAAAACTGCCCCTTAAAACCAGCCCCTCAAACACTCTCACCAGCCCCTGAATCCGCCCCAAAATACCCCAAGAAAATAGCCGCAAATCGCCTACTTTGATGCCGCTAGTCGCCAAGAACCCAAAACGCCCCTAGCCTCCAATACGCCTGTTGCCATAGTGAATGAAACCCAAGACTCTTGGCCCCCAAAACAACACCTCAAATAACCAGATCTACAACTGCCACCAGTAACAATCCATCCCCAGGCACCAAAACAACCCCAAAGTTGCTACCTGTTCCGATAAGGAGCGAGACATGAAGAAGAAGCCTCATCGAGAGCCGCCCTTGTCGCCAACTGAGAATCCCACGCAGGGTCGCTCATCAACCGGTAAAGCGACCCAAGAATACCCAAATGTCAAGAACCATAACGCCGGTGTTGCTCACTGCTTCGATGCCGCCATTCATCTAAACGCGCTGCAAAACCCAAAACCTCCACCGCCGCCCAAGAAAACTGTCAAAAGAAACGAAAAAGAGAAAGAGGGAGAGAGGAAGAGGGAAATAGATCCCTCCCCTCCCGCCGCCGTAGAACGGGGGAGGGGAAGAGGCATGTTTGTATTGTTGGTTATTGGTTAATTAGTGTCAAGACACTAATTAACAGTTAGAGATATTATATAAAATTCTATTTTTGGATTTTTCGGCCATGAATAGAGGGGTTTCAGTAGGTGTGACTTTTAAAATGTCACCATATATGTTTCATATGTGAATATATGTGACCCTTGGGGTTAAACCAAAAAAGTGTGACCTTAGAGTTGACATCAAGAGATGTGACCGTTAACCGTTAGGCTCACGCTATGGGATTTGACCGTTGAATTTAAACTAAATGGTGTGACTCTTGAATTTAAATTAAGAGATATGACCCTTAGATTCAAACTAAGGGATGCGGCCTTTTATGGTGTGACTCTTGAACATTTGGTTTAAAAACAAAGGAATGTTATGAGGTTTAAGTGCCGAATAGACAAGTCGATTTGATTTGTTGTGTATAATATAAGACATTGATATGAATATCTTATCTTTGAGATCCAAGAATGGGTCAAATATTGTAATATTTTTTTTTTGACATATCCTTTCCCTGGGTTTGATATATTCTTGGTTCACCAACTATATTTCGGATATTGTTTTTTTGGAAGCATGAATGCTTGATGGATTTTGTCAAATCCCGTGGACTTGAAAATACAAAGCGGTTAGTCATTTTATGACTTGATTGATTACAAGTGTGAAAATGAAGGCATGCAAATGCAAAGATATTACTAGATAATATTCCCCCTTGTATATATCTTGAGTATTTAGTTATAATGTGAACAACTATAGCTCCTGAGTATCTGAAATGATACATACTTCGCATGTTGCATTTCATATAGAATCGTGTCAATTTTTTAAGTGCAGATTAAGTAAAGAATTACTCAAGTTTTGGGTGAGTTACTCAATGTGGGGTTGTTTGTGGCAAATGGGTCTTGAAACAATAGAGAAAATGAGAATTTTGACATAGTCTGTGACATGTCATAAACTACGAAAATTATTTTGATGAATTCTGAATTGATTTTAGAATTGTGGGGGAAGCAACATGTATAATTTCCACAGGGTTAAACGGTTTGTTGCACTTGGAGCTGTCCGACTTTAGCTTGGAGAATGAAGTGTTGTGATATGAGCATCGAATTTAAAGTTTTAGAATCCAAAGGTGGATTTAATTTTACATTTGGAGACAGTGATTTGGAAATCCGCATGTGTGTGTAGCATGGTCTACAATAGAGTCTGATCAACTCATTGCGTTAGACGAAAGCTAGTAAGTGGAGTGGCTAAGCCATCTCTTAGAGGATGTTCCAATGTGGTTCGATTATGTGCCAAGATTTATAATACGATGGACATCGGTAGTTGGAAAGGCATAGAGGACCACAAAGAACGGTAAGTCTCGATATTGTAGGCATGCACCGTTAAACATTTGTTTTCGCTAAAGAATGAGTTAACGAAATAAATGTAGTGACCTTTTTTTTTTGGTAGTCACAAGTATATGTTTGAGTAAAATACAAGTATGAGTTAATAGTTGTGACATTGATATACGTCCGGACTTAAAACAATCATGTCGAACTATAGGTGATTATGTGAATATTCTAGATTATCACATAATAGTGGGGGAAGTGGTGCTTTTTGTAAATAACTCAGTTTTTGCAAGTAACTCATACATGCTTTTTGAAAATTACTCATACAAGTAATTTAATTCTGTGCAAAAAATTTGCAGATCATTCTTTGATTGATGTTCATAAGTTTGACACTCAAAGTTAGAAAGGCACAGGATAGTATGGTAAGTTCTGACGTGATAATTGCAGACACAATACCATACAACACTTTGTTCTCAATTGAAATTAGCACCATTGAAGGTCAATAATGAAATACGGATCCGTTAACTAGATGATTTTGACCAGAGAACAAATGATCATTGAGGGGAATGGGTTTAAAGCCTACCATTTAAAAGGCTCTATAACGGCAACCCAACCTAGCTGACTGGAGATCCCAAGATCTAGGTTCAACGGGACAACCGAGTTATATGAGACTTAGGAGTATCACTGAGGAGATATATCTCTCCAACTCATTCCTATGGTGAAACAGTGATGCCTGCAGCGATTTAGGTTAAGTTTTAACTTTTAATGATTCTTATATCTTGGTAAATCCAAGTGGGGTATATTGCAGGATACTCCTAATAACAGATCACCTATGTGAGTGTGAAGTGGGCCGCTTCTATGAGAATTTTAAGGCCGAATTCTTTAAAAAAAAAAAAAAAAAACACTCTCTGAAACCAGTCGCGTGTTCGAGGGCCAAAATGGGCACAACCGTAAGAACCAACTGTGTTCGGAAAGATTCTGTGTGTTGACTATTGTCTTGGCTTACACAAACGGCTGAGCAGTTCAAGGCATCGCGTCCACTGGTTAGCTAGTAAGTCCGATAGTTATTCACAAGGCGAGGTTCAAAGCCAAAAGCTACCTAACCCCATGCAGGAAATTTCCACATGTACTCTCTCTCATTTGCATTGTCTTTGCATTGGTTATTGAGTCAATTTCATTCATGTGGGGGATTGTTGGAAAAAATATTTTGTTTATAATATTTTAATTTAAGTGTGAATGAAAATTGATTTGATTTGGAGTTGCATCTTTTCATTAGCACCTGTTCGTTGTGGACGGACGCGTCCTTTCGTGAACAGATGTGTCTCTTCACCCTGGTGACTATTCGTAGAGTCACCAGTTTGCCCATATATATGGCATCTTTCTTTCATTTTTACGGTGTTGTTAATTTTTCTACACTTTCATTGAGAGTCTTTTCATTGGAGAGAGTACAGACACAAGTTTGGTTCGCCTACCGAACAGATTGGAGTGCTACTTCCGTTCGGTGAAGATCAAGTAGTGCTGGGAGATAGACGTCCATGCAAACCGTAAGCACCGTAGCGGGGGCGAATCTGTCTTAAGTACAGAGCATTATACACTCGCCTTGATCATCATTTCATTTCATCGATTTTCAGGTTTTGCATTCCGATTTTATTGCATTCATATTTCCGATTTTATCACAAAAGTAAACATATTTTCTAACATAAAGGCATTCCAAAGCAGGATAGCCAAACAAATCGTTCATCCTTTGCTTGTTCCTCATTCCATGGATTTATATCTTCGAACCAGTTTGAAAGCCATCATTTTTTAATGGTTGAATCTCCGGTCTCTGCATCCGGAAAAATGAAAAACCATACGCGAGACGCTTAGTCACAAATAACTTGGAAGTGAGGCGAGGGTTTTTCATTAAAAGAGGGGAGGGGTGGGGCTTTGGTTTTTTGGGGGCTGCTCATTCTTTCACAATTCTCTTTCAGTCAAAATAGCTCCATGAATAAAAATTGATCAACCGAAAGTAATGGAATAGAATAGGCCACAAAGAATGGAACTACATTGATCGAAAGGAAAGGCAACCAAAGGAATCAATTATCACTCAATAGTAGGGTTGAACGAAAAAAACAAAGAACCAAACTGGAGAACCGGACCGAACCAGTTTTTTTACTTGGCCGGTTCGGTTCGGTTCTGAAGAGTTAAATTTTTTGGAAACCGGTTCGGTTCCCGGTTCTCAGAATTTTTACAGCGAACCGAACCGAACCGAACCGGTTTACACATATATACTCTAAAATTGTAAGGGCCAGGGTTTGAACACCTGACCTCGCATGAAGAGTGCCCCATTCTTTACCGTTTGGCTACAACCACTTCGTGCTTCAAGTGGAGAATAGTTCTATTTATTAGATATCTTAGTTGAGACTATATATACACTTAAAGGACTCCAAACTGACTTTAGCAGGCCATTGAAATTTTTTGAAGGAAAATGCTTGTGACACACACACTCAACCACACACAACAACACACACTCACATGTGGTGGGACCCACCACATGTGAGTGTGTGTGTGGTTGAGTGTGTGCCTCTAGCATTATTCAAAGTTGAAACCCAACCCACATCTTTCGTCTCTCTCTCTCTAGAAAAGGCAACCAGATCTGATTTCTCCAATCTTCACCTCTCTCTCTCGTCTCCCTCTCTCTCCTCTTGTCTGTCGACGTCGATGGATGATGATGAAGAAGATCGGACAAATTAACAGCCCAACCTCTTCAACCGGATTTGAGATCGAGTCTGTGTTGGACGACAATTGATGTGGTGGAAATCGATTCGGGTATCTCAATCGATTCGTGTATGTATATCTCGAACGATTCTTGTATGTATACATGCATGTATATGCGAGATCTGTTTTGCCCAACCTCTTCACTTTTTGTGCATATTCGAGATTTGTTTTGCTAAAACTTAAGATCTGGTGTAAGATTTTTGAACTTTGTAAACATCGATTTGTAAAAGTTGAGATTCAGTATGCGTGGGTATGTATACATAGCTTGTATTTATATACAATATGTGCTAGAAAGGTAACGACTCGCGTTTGCAACTTCCAGTTTAAAAGGTCTTCCCAATCTTAATATCGAAAGCAATGTAGGAGCCACGGTGGGCAAACCCCGCGAAGATCACCACATTACCATTCTTCACCCAAGCAATTGGAGACAAAAATGAAAACTTCAAACTTAGAGATTAACAATCTGCTTAATCTATGTCGTTCGTCATTCATGTCAATTTTGTAGACCTTTTTCCAATCAACACTAATGGGATCAGACAGATCATTCTTTCACAATACATCAGCCAAAAAGCCAAAACTTTTCTGTAACACTGCGTAATTCCTTTTGGGACTTTAAACATCAAGTGACCGCAACTCCATCTGCACCAGAAGTTGCAAAAAAACCATCATGCCATTGGCACTGAAGATTGCAACTCCAACTGCAGCAGAGCAGTCATACTGGATAAAACCATATTTGGTGTTTCTGAAGCTTCTCTTGGGTGGGATGAAAGCACCTTTCACTATCCCGTAGTCTGTGAAAGTTTTAGTCAGCCAAGAGAGAGTTGCCTACTTCTTTGGAATGCTGTCCGCGAACAGAGTAATGAGCTTCATAGGAGTCTTCCATGGAGTTCTCAGTACATTATTTGGGTTTAGAAGCCACAAGTAATTGTAATAGCATTAGGGATCAGATCTCTCCTTGGATACTTAAAATGGACACAACGAAATAAATAAAACCACAAGAAAAGTTGTAATACCCCAGGTTTGGGTGTAGATGGTGTTTAGTCCCACATTGGTTGTTTAGATGAGTTAGCTTGGATATATAACAAACCATGTGGGCTACTAGTAGTACCTTGGGCTTAAGCATTTTGGGCCATGTGGTGTGGCTTGTGGACCAAATCAGGGTACTGGGCTAGTGGTCTACGTGGGGCGTTACAAATGGTATCAGAGCCCCGCCCTGGTCCAAGTGGTGGGTAGGATGCGCTCTGCCACCACGAACACCAGGGGAGGTTGCTGGGACTATGCAACGAGGACGTTGCATCTTTAAGGGGGGAAGCCTGGGTGTAGATGGTGTTTAGTCCCACATTGGTTGTTTAGATGAGTTATCTTGGATATATAACAAACCATGTGGGCTACTAGTAGTACCTTGGGCTTAAGTATTTTGGGCCATGTGGTGTGGCTTGTCGACCAAATCAGGGTACTGGGCTAGTGGTCTACGTGGGGCGTTACAAAAGTGGTCAAGCTAATTTAACGACAATTTGCCGAGACAATTTATTATAAGATTACATGCTATCAAAGGAAATAAAATGGGCCACACAACAAGGGGTGGCCCTCCCTTCCTTACTCATGTTTTGTGAAGGGGGAACACCTTCCCCTTCACTTATTTTGGATACAAAACACACGAAAATAAAAATTATTTAAACTCAGTTCATCGGAAAGACAACCTGGAAATAGAAAATTAAATCAACACCAAAGAGGAATTAGATTATTCATTTGGTGGGAGCAACAAGTTGTTTTTTGGGGGCTTCGGTAACTTTATCCTTGAGGAAGTTCATGTACCATTTGGCTGATCCTTTGGGATACCTTGTCAGAGCTCCATCCCTATACTCGATATAGATCAGTCCGAATCGATTAGTGTAACCAAAATTCCATTCGTAGTCGTCAAACAGCGACCACACAAAGTAACCCTGCACCTTAACACCGTCTCTGCCAGGACAAAATTATGTATGAAATAAGTAGTTTTTAGCGTGCTCGTTAGCATGTCTTAAAAAAAGAATCCAAAAGCTAGACTAATGTATATTCTCATCAATGTCGAAAATTGCCTAGGGAGAGACAGAAAGACAGAGTTATTCAAGTACGTACCCAATTGCTTCGGAAAGGTACTGGAGATGATCAATGTGGTAATTTTTCCTCATTTCATCCACTCTTGCTTCTGTAAATCTATCTTTTGGATTGTCTAAAGAGGCTATCCCTGCAAAAAGGAATTACCATCCCTGTAAATCTATCTTCAAAATTTGACTGAGGGCCAACTCATCCGAGAGAAGCCTTGCCCCTTGTTGTTCTTATGCACTGGAATTATCATTTCTCACAATACTTGTAAAAGACAAAAAGAGCTATGTAGGGGATTAATGGATCGCTTACCATTCTCTGTGATATAAATAGACGGGTTTTTGTACTTTTTCTTTATGTACACCATAGTTTCGTACAATCCTTGTGGGTATATGTAGATCCAGTCAACACCAGGCTGCAACATTACAATCAAAAGCTATCTTTCATTACTAAACATCTGTTTACTAATTGAAGTGTTATAATGCACAGTCCTATTTTGGTGAGTGAAGTGTATGCACCCTCTGAAATACTGGCGTAAAAAAACCCAAATTACATCAAATTAAAAAATATATATGTGTATGAACACAACTAATTTAATTTTAAGTTTAAATTTACAATATGATTGAAGTTAAAGATGCCTGACCTGTGGACCAATAGGAATCCCGTTCTGATCGACATCTAGGAAAATTAACACAATCCACCTTAGTAAAAGTATTGAAAGTAAGTTTAATGATTGAATACAACTTGCAGAGTTAATAATTTTGGGCTTACTTGAGTACTTGACCTTAGGATCAGTGGCGTAGCTTAAACTTTCAACGTTGATGTTTGATGCGTCTGCAACAAAACTTGCTGTATAGTAATTCACTCCCAAAAAATCATATGATCCTTTCAGTTTCTCAGATTGTATTTCTGAGAATTCGGGTAGTCGGGGCCCCACATACTTTCTCATGGATTGTGGATACTGGCCATTTACCACGGGATCCAAGAACCTAAAACACGAGGTCGAGGATTTATAAATTCAATTTATATCAACTGTAAACACAATCTAATTAAAAGCATTGCATTAAACTAGGGTGCATTTAAAACAAAAACAGAAGTCACATAAGGCTTTGTTGGCTTGTCTAGTTGTTAATGCCATCAAGAAGTTCTCTCGGCTACAATTAATATCAAATACAAAGAGCAGTTTATAAGGTCTCCTAAATAGAAAGTACAAAAAATGGGGGCGCTCCTCCTTCTGTCTATTGTGTGTGTGTGTTATGGAGTTTTTCTCATATTTCTTGTATGTGTTTTGTGTGTGACCCTGGGCACAACAAGAAGCACAAAGACAATACAGATAGGCAAATAGCCGCGAACGTTTTTGGTGTTCAGTGAGAGAGCGTTGAGATGGTCCATGGAAGAGGGATAAGGTAAGATTTTATTACAGATATGCATTTTTAGTAAAATAAAATCCAAGTGCTACTCACCATCCAAGCGTGAAATCTAGTGCCCGTTGTGTTGCATCGATATCAGCATTTGAATCAGAGTAAGGCACCATCCAGTTTACCAAATTAGTAATTCCAATCTTCCCCTTTTGGCATTCCTATATATTGATAAAAACATGTTCCATATTCAATTCATCATCAGAACCATCTGAAATCTCTAACACCTTATTAGATGAAATGGCGATTTAACAAGTAGAGATGATTTTGCTGCAATATCAATTTAATTAAATCATACTTATATAGGAATTTATTCAGACAGTATGCATGGGGAGTGAATTAACCTGATAGGTTTTCCGATAGATTTCGACTGCAGCTGCATGGGAAAGAAGAAGGTTGTGCGCGACAATGTAAGGTTCTGTACCAGGATTACCGTTTTCAATTGGTTCCGATAGAGTACTTTTAGAAGATCGATGCGGAATAAGGAAACTCCATTTACTATCCTCCACTGTCTTTGTGGCAGTAGTTCCTCGACCTGGTGCATGTGTACCTTCCACATACCCCTTCGAACAGAAGATATATGGCTCATTTAGTGTGATCCAATGTTTCACTCGATCACCAAACTCCCAGAAGCAAAGATCCACGAAATCAGCAAAGTCGGCCCTAATATTTAGACCACCATATATATATAATTGGTTCAGATAATTAATAATAATGGTTATAATTACAGTATTGTTCTATCAACCTCAGTGAATAATTATATAAAATCCGATTTACTTACACTATTTTAGAGCTTTGAAAACCACCATATGCAGCTTCCAAAGCTTGAGGAACTTCCCAATGGAATAATGTCACAAACGGTGTTATACCTATATATACCAATATGCATACAAATTTTTTGAGATCAGATGGATGAAAATGTGTATTACTGTTTGTATAAAAAAATCCATTGAGCTATAAGTCATGATAACCATTTGCTAGAAGCTCGTCGATAAGTTCATTGTAAAACCGGATCCCTTCCTTGTTTATACCCTGGTTTAGCTCTCCACCTGACGTGCAATAGACAATATACATAAGAGAAACTGAAAACTAGAGTATCAGTACATAAATCCAGCTAGCAGAGGGTAAAATACAAATCTTACTAGGCAAAATTCTGGGCCACGAGATTGAGAATCTAAAGGCCTCCAAACCCATTTTCTTCATGGTCTTCACATCATCCTACGATTTAATAAAAATGGTATTTCCATCACTAGTTTAATCATATGACTATAGTTTTTGAAATGCGTAGACCACGTATAAAGTTCACAAAATATTTACCTTAAACTGATTATAAAAATCAATCGCCACGTTTCCGTTACTTGCATCATCGATCCTACCTGCCATATCATAAACGTTCAATGTCTATAAAGATGGAAAAAAAGTTTGTGTATATGATGGATTGGCTACATTGGTATAGGCTGGACACAAGTAAGATTCAACCATTAATTCAGAGAGAGAAAGCGAGAGAGAGAGAGAGATTACCAGGCCATCTCTGGGAGAAATCATCCCAAATACTTGGGCCACGACCCCCTTCCCTTGCGGAGCCTTCATACTGACAAAAGACATCAAATGCAAACAATTTGTTTCTATTAGTAGAAGTAAGCTGGTGCTTGACAAGGGCGGAGTCAGGACATTAATTTACCCTGAGCTAATCGATAAACTTGTATATAAATACGTAAATGTTCAAAAAAAAAAAAAGTACAAGTATGTACAATTTTGAAGTTGTACTTTACAATATTTTATAGAGTAGATGATCGGAGTCGTTCAATTTATTTTAAACATGTTTTAAGAATTCCAATTAAAAACATATTTAAAACAAATTAAAAAGCCTTAAATTTAGACGCAGAGGAAGAGTGAAACAAGTCTTAGAAGTGTAGTACAAAAAAGTCCAAAAAACATATTATTTTTACTCATCAATGTCATAATAAGTATTCTTCCAAGTGGTGGCAGGATTCTTGGTGGGGTCTTGGAGGAATTAAAAAATACTAGGAAACATGGATTAGTCCATTTCAATGGAGAAAGCTACCGGTGGGTCAAACTGGGACAGAAGCAAAATGGACAAAGCTTTTTTTTTTTTTTTTAAATAAAAGGAGAAATTTATTGTAATTTATTACAAAATGGAAAAAGCTATGTTCTGTTTCGTTCTCTTTTTGATTATGCATGGTTTAATTATTGAAACGCATGCAGTTTTTTTTATCCGCAAAAAGAATTTCAAATTATTAATAAAAAATACAATAATTAAAAGGTTCATGCTTTTAGAAATTGGCCAATCATTTACGTACACATGCAGTTGAGAAGTTTTCATGGAGAAACCCATTACTACAGTCCACACAATATTATCGGTCAGAATTTCCTCTGACAATATCCCCACAATATTATCTGTCTCAAAAAATAAAAAGGCTTACACTTTGTGATAAATTTCCGGAACTATCCAAATGTACATATTGCATCAAATCTCTTATTAAAAAATTTCTTTCCCGTCGTGTATTCTTTTTTTTTTTTTTTTTTGTACTTCGGAAATATAATCCTATTGTAGATTCATGGGGCTGGTGTAGTGTGCGATTATATTGTGGGGCTAATTTTTAGGAGTATTTTTTTTTCATTTAACGAAATATTACTTTCTTTCGTGTTAAAAAAATAAAGACACAACAAGGGAGACGAAATACACAAGATATGAGATAGAGGGAGTACTTGATACGCAGATGATGCTGCGCCAAAGGTAAAATCTTTGGGGAAAAAAGTACGATCGAGTGAAGGAAAGCCCATGCCAACAGTTGCCAAGAGATTTCCATTTCCATTGGCATAGCCATTGCCTTGAGCCGCCATTGATGATTTTGCAAAAACTAGCAAATGTTATGGAAGAGAAAGGAGGTAGTAGAAGTGTTGTGCATTTTTGTTGCTTACAATCTTGGGTATATATAGGAGTGGAGTGCCTGGTAAAAGACAATGTGGAGAACTACCATTCTATCTTTGCAGTAAAAAATTAATACATGAGTAACTTTAAGGAAGCTATTGGGTGGAGGCGCCTTCATATTTAGATCTGCACATGTTTTTTGCTTGCTTTATTTTCCATTGTTTGTTTGTGATATCAATTATTTTCCATTGTTTTTTTTTTTTTTTTTGATCTGATTATTTTCCATTGTTTGTTTGTGATATCAAAGCATTCACGGATGAGACCACGCGAATGCTCTAAAACAAATATTGCGGATGAGACCACGCGAATGTGATTCACTGAAACAAATATTACATAACCCAATTGAATTAATCAATAACAAAACAGGATAGCCATAGCATATTGAACAAATCAATAACTTGATATTAACATGCTTGAAGGGAAAAAAGAAAAATAAATAACAGAACACATCCTTTCTTCTTCTTTTTTTATTTTAAACATATCATATTTATCATCACTAATTAACCGAGTACGTACACTCAAACACGGATCCGGGGTGGGTGCTATACGGTAGGTGTTGTGCGCTGTGTTGTGCTATGCGGTAGGCGTTGTGCGCTGTGTTGTGCTATGCGGTAGGTGTTGTGCGCTGTGTTGTACACTCGAACACATAGTCGGTGTCACCATGTTCAAACCCTTCTTTTCTCATACGTGTGCATATACGGAAAAGGAAAAATCTATCAAGAACATTATAATCTTTTAATTGGAACACACCAACAACTAATTTTAACGAGTATTAAAGGAAACGCAAAACTTAAGGTAAAAGAAAAACAGACTTCAAGATCCCCATGCATGTTTTTTTTTTTTTTTTGATCGGCAAAGAGAAATTTTATTAATCATTGAAAACTAATTACAACGATTAAAATGAACCAAGCTTAGGCAAAAAACATAATGGACATCTCAACAAAGTTGACATCCCCGAAAATGAATTCCGCGCCAAGCAAGGACCAAAGGGAAAAATAACAAAAGTTGGCATGGGACCAACATAAGTACACAACAAACTAACAAAGATACAACACTAAAAACAAAGAGAACACAACAAACTAACAAAAATACAGCACTAAAAACAAAGAGGAAGCAGATCTTGACACAATGACACCACTTCACAAAAGCATTAGAGAGAATTCATTCCAGCTTCCAAACATCAAAACCCTTGAACAGGACCCCATTCCAGATTATGAACCCCGATTTATCATTATGAACCCCGATTTATCAAGAGCTTCCAAAAACCCTAATCGTCATTAGCACACAGCAAAAACTGTTTTTCACGTTTTTTTGTCATCTACGTACTATTGGAAATCAAAACAACCATTCAAAAAAGTATATATAGGAGTCAAAACAACCATTCAAAAAAGTATAGGAGTCAAAACAACCATTCAAAAAAAGTATATATAAGAGTCAAAACAACCATTCAAAAAAGTATTTCATGTTTTTTTGTCATCTATGTACCATTGGAAATCTTTCAAAGAAATTACTGTCAACACATTACACATAGTTAATGTTTTTTTTTTTTGATCGGCGAAAGACACTTTATTAATCCATTACACATAGTTAATGTTGCAAGGCCAACACAAAGTTGAATCAGATTTATATGTGGGCAACGTCGTGTCACGCCGTTGTGACTCCCACTGGATTCAAATCATGTGATCTATATTTCGATTGAAAACATTTGAAAAATATTTTCAGTCCACAGAAGTTTGTTTATGAAAAACTCTTTGTCAATGAACAGATCTTATATAAAGAGCGAAAACAAGCATGGAAAGTTTGACAAGGGTTGTTTATCCTGCAAAGGGGTAGATGAGGTGTTTCTGATGAAGGTTGTTTTCCCGGCGAAGGGGCAAATATTGAGAGGTTTCCGGAAATTTTTTCCGGCGAAGGGGTAGATGAGGGGCTTCCGGCTAAGTTTGCTTTCTGGTGTAGGTGATTTTGGGAGCGTGTTTGGGTGTTGAATATTGGGAAGGGTAGCTTGTCTCTATTTTTGTTGGAATTTGGGCCGGGTCCGGGACCAAATCGAGTCGCCCTCTTAGGATTATAGGACTTCTAAAGCATCTAGGATGCTCACTCTATATATTTCCTACAACATATTCATAATTGATATGCACACAATATTATCAGTGATGGAGTTTTACGAAACTCTCTTCCTAGTTATCTCTCTCTGCCATTAAAGAGCATTTCGAAGCTTTTGCACCGTGGAATAAAGGGTGATACTCGAACCTCGTAGTATCACTCCATCGCAGGAGATTGTTGCTGTTCTAGTACTACCAGAGTATGTAATCCATCCACCAAAAGATCCGGTTCGGTAAAAGTTCGCTAAAGGTAACCCGAACCACCCGTTTCCGCATTCCTCATTAAAGTTTAACAATTTTGGTGACAACTGATAACTAAGGAGCATGCACAAAAATGGTCCTGTGGGGTTATGAATTAAAGACGATTCAGGGGTGTATATATATATATATATATATATATATAATCATGATCTAATGGGGACTCTCACGGAATTTCCGTGAAAACCTCATGGATCGGGGTCGAATCTCGACTGTCCTAACCACTCAATGTGTTTAAAATTTGTTTTTCAGGGGCAACACGAGAAATAAAGATGTGTATCGTAGCATTTCTTTGTCTCATATGGATGTTTTCCTAATTACCACTTGTGAAAAAATCTTCATTTAATTTCCAAACATCCAGCAACAACTTGCACTGCGCCCATGGACCAAAGCTATGAAGCCTTAATTTTTTTCTTGTTGAGATCAAAGCATAAAATCCCAAGTACAGACGCAACATTCAAAGAAGGAACATCTACTAGCTAGTGGGAAAAATGCTATACGGCACAAGTTTTTTTTAATATATACTGCATATTTGTATTTGGGTGTGTACAATATGCACCATTTTTTAATCAATTTGCATTTATAATATTCATATATAGATTCATGCACTTTGTAGAAATTTGATAAGTTTTGTCTAAATATTCATAACATTTGCATGAAAATTTACAACATTCGTCTAAAAACTCAAAATATCAAGACAAAAAATTACATACTATTGCTATGAATTCTCCTTTCAGAAAAGATAAAAATAAAAATGCTATGAATTCATAATCAATGTAAGGAATTTATCTCAAAATGTTATTTATTAAAGACAACTCAAGGAGTGCATATCGTACACGAGAAAATAAAAGTGTGCAACGTATTATTTCCTTGTCTCCAATAGATTTTCATAATTATCAGTACAGTTTTCACCTATCAGTATCATATATGGATTAGAAACCCCACTCATTTGTCGTTCAAACTCTAACATGCCTTATCCACTGCTAACAACCTAATGGGTGGTCTGGAGTGCTTCACACGCGTAAATATTGTTCCATGCGCTATTCTTTTTGGCAGCTGGTTTTTGTATTCCCATGAAATGACTTTGGCTCTGATTTGATTAAATACTTTCAGAGTTACTCCCCCGTCCAAATTTTATAGTCCCAGTTGACACTTTTTGTTGTCCAAAAAATATTGTCTCACTTCAAAACTAAATGGGTAATTGTTAAAGAATTTCCTATTATACCCTTATATTTTGAAATTAAAAATAATAAAAAAATAAGAAAGTGTAATGATTGAAGGGTAAAATAAGAAAAACATGTTTTCAAAAGCACAATGATTATGTCCCATTATTAAGTTGGAATCCCCAAAAGGGACTATAAAATTGGGACGGAGGGAGTATATGACAAAATTACCCCTAGCTCTTTTGGTTAACTTTTAACCAAAAGATTGCCGTACGCCATGAACCTTAAATACTCTCTCTCCCAACGGCTCTTTCCTTTGCTAGCTGCTACAATTGAGTACTTTGAACATTTTTTTTACTTTATAGTTTTCTTCGTATAAAAAAATAAAGTATTTTTACAAATAAATTTTGTACTTTTTTTAGTTCCAAATAAAATTACTGGTAGAGATATTTAATTTGATACAAAATAACATAAAAAAATATGTACTTAGTATTTTATATTGTTGCCTTGTTGAGTTGTTTTGTAATATTTTTCAGATAAAAAAATAAAGTACTTCTGCGCATAATTTTTTATTTTCTTTTCTAATTCGATGCAAAAAAATTTGAAAATTTGTGGAAAAAAAAGCACATTTTTGTAGATATTTGCGTTTTAGACCACCAGTGAGGTAAAGATCTTAAACGTCTAAAAAAATTAATTAATACTTTTGTAAATTAATTATTACTCCCTCCGTCCCTTTTTAAATGATCCATATGGGAATACGCGCAATTTCAAACCCCTAAAAACATATTTCTCTATGTAACTTTTAGTTTGTTTTATACCAAATTAGAGTGCTTGTTGAGTACTTTAATTTGGGGCAAAAAAATTTAAAAACGATATACGAAAGTACATTTTTAAACGTCCTAAAAAATACATATTTTCCAAGTGGATCACTTAAAAAGGGTCGGAGGGAGTATAAAGTAATTTTTATAATAGAACATTTAACATAAAATCAAATTACAATTAAATCTTATTAAAAGTTCCATGGTGGACCAGGGCCTTAGTATTTTACTCAATCTGTCCCAAATTGTTGGTCCATTTTCATTATTTAGGATCTCTTATAAATTAATGGAGCAATACTTTTTATATCCAATATGGATCTTGTTTGATAGATCTCAATTAATTTTATTAAAGGAAAATTTTAAAATAATAAAAAAACATTATAGATTGTGAAATAGAAACAATTGTTTAAATGACACGACTGCCCAAAACATATGGCAATACAATTTTGACACGATGACTTTGTTCGGTCTGGGTTTTGATGAGGGAGGGTTTTTGAGGTAATCAGTAGAGAGAGATGGAAAGAAATTAGGGACCGTACATCATGTATCTTGAGACCTAAACCGAACAAGGTAAATAGTACCCAAGAGCCCAGCTATAAAGTTCTCCTAAATGGGTAAAATTGAATAAGGACAAAACGAAAAAAACTAAAAAACCAATTTTTTCAATTTAGCCAAATCAGGTGCTCAACATCCCGTGTGCCACACCAAGGTTCCATAGCATAAAGAGGCATTTCATGATAAAATTGCTATGCCCACCTCCCTGTCTGAATGCAAGTACGCTCGGAATACAATTTTCCGACGTAATTTCGGTTTGTGTTCTTGATGTCGCCCATTTGGTAGTCGTTAAAATTTTCATTTTTTGTTTACCAAACAGTTGTCAAATTAGATTAGTTATTTACGTTGACTGGACTATAACTAAAGATTTACGTTGACTGAGTTGATCCAGAGGGAAATAAGTGTGTCAATTCTCATTTTTAAATTGTATTTTAGTTCGAGAAAAAGAGAAATGTTTAGGGTTTTCAAACAGAAAATGCATTAATTGAAATAACATTAAAGATAAAATAGAAAAGGTCCTGAAATTTTGATTCAACCCTAGCTTCGTAACAGTGGTTTTTTGGGCTAGACGCCACTTTTAGTGGTTTAATAGGCTTTTGGCTCAGCCTAGATATTTTAAATGAGCAAAGTGCATTTGATTGAAAATATTCCTGTCTTACGTCCAGCCATGGACAAAATTGCCCATGGACAGTGGCAACGCTGAACCACGCCGCGGTTCTGAATTGCGCCCACTTGCAGAATTATTTAAACCCAGCAGCCACGTGGGTATCTCTCTCTCTCTCTCCCCAAAATTATTTCTTGCGGGTCAGTGGCAAATGGCATTACCATTTCCCCAGTAACTAGTCAAAAAGATTCACGTAAAATGTACGGAGTACTAGTTATCAATTTCTCTCTCTCTCTCTCTCTCTCTCTTCAATTTTGGGGTTTAATTTTAGGGTTCACTTTTTAGGGTTTAAGTTCTTTGGAGTACGGTATAATGGATTTTAGGCATTTTGGGTTTAGGAACTTAGGGTATCATACGGTTTCATAGTTTTTTTTTTTTTTTATAAGTTTAGGCACTTTCATACAGTTTTTGAGGTTTAGGCACTTTCATAAGGTTTGAGAGTTTAAGCACTTTTATAGAGTTTTGGGAGTTTAGACACTTTCATAGGCTAGCGTGTGGGTATTTTTGGAACATGGAGTGATTTGTCTTCTTGGTATTAAAGAATTAGTTTATGTCCTATTTGCATGATTGACCCATATACCACGTCCTTGTCACCAAAGTTCCTGTAACAATAGTACTACATTAATTAGTTTAAGGTCTCGATCAATTCATTCAAGTGTGATTTGTGGCATCTACAAGCCCCACAAGTATTATCAAGAGGATAAATATAATCATGAACCGAAACACACACACACACACACACATATATAGTATATATTTAATTAGCGCTTTTGTTTCCAATGGAGGTAGCAGTCCAAGTGGTAAGTTGAAGTCTTGTTGTAAAACAAGTTCAAGGTTCAATTCTTACCTCAAAGCAGTTTATCTTTTCATTCTTCATATGATTTTGTTTTCCTAAGGTTTAATTTATTTTTGTTAAAAGAACTAGGGCCCGATTTTACAAGTTCGACTTAAGTTTCAAGAATTTTAGGATCAGCCCCGTCCCTATACCTCGTCGGAAAGGATAGTAAGGAGCCCACCTAAACCCCCAAAAGAAAGTAAGAAACAGAGATGAAACATGACATTTTTGTTTAATGTTCTTTTGTTTATGTTTCTAAAGTTTCTGCAGACATCTTAAGAAAACATGCTTGATGAATTATAGTAGGAGTATTTATTTTGTAAAAATTGTCAAAACACATACAGAGATGTTTTCACTGTTTAAGAAACGCCCCCAAAAAAAAAAAAAATGGCGGAAGATTTGCGTGCGTCCAAGCTAATGGCCTATCACACGAGAGCACGGCAATTTTCAAAAAACATAAAATAAAATGTAGACCTACTTGTATCAATAATGTTATGAGTATACCACATGCGTACCCCGAATACACACTATCCTGAGGTGGCAAATGAGAAAAGACCTATTTTTTGGGTGAGCCCCACATTGGATTTATACTCATTTGCCACCTCATGGTGATATGCATTTGAGGTGCATATGTAGTGTACCCATATCATTTTCCCTACTCCTGTAGCCCTAACCAAAAATATGTAACACGTTTACTCACGGGTCTAACCACCATTGGGTGGTCCTAGAGTACACCTAAATGATGGCTGCCGTATAATGGCGGAAGATTTGCGTGCGTCCAAGCTAATGGCTTATCACACGAGAGCACACCAATTTTCCAAAAAAGAAAAATGGAGACCTACTTCTATCATTAATGCTATGGGCACACCATATGTGCATCCGGAATGCATACCATCCTGAGGTGGCGAATGAGGAGAGACCCATTTTTTGAGTAAGCCCCACATTGGATTTGTACTCATTTGCCACCTCATAGTGATATGCACTTGGAGTGCACATGTAGTATACCCATATCAATTTTCCCTACTTTTATAGCCCAAACCAAAAGTATTTAACACATTTACTCACGGGTCTAGCTAGTCATCACGATTGGGTGGTCCTAGAGTACACCTAAATGATGGCTGCCGTATGATTGCAGAATTGCTAGAGTTTAAAAGTTTGTTGCAGTACTTACAACTGTCTCCGAGTGGTCCGCTATGGATGTATATTATATCCTTCACCAATAGATTTTATTAAAATTGGATAGAATTAAGCCTTTAATTTTATCTATTAGTGAAGAGATTTTATCAGATTTATCAAATCTCTTCACCAATGGAAAAAATCAAGGGATTAATTTTATCAAAACTTGATAAAATCTATTGGTGAATAACTCCTAATCTGCAAGAGTTCTGTTACTGGTGGTCTTAGAAAGTACGGTACAATTGGTATGGTACAAGTAGGGCTGTAAACGAGCCGAATTGAGCCGAGCTTTAGAATGTTCAAGTTCGTTCATTAAATTTTTAAACGAACTCGAGCTGAACTCAAACTCAATGAAAATTTGACGAGCCGAGCTCAAGCTGCGCTTGCCAAGGTTTAATTCCAACTCGAACTTGTTCACGAGCCTTAATAAGGAAAAAAATATTAGATATTTATGCTCTAATATAAGTCTAGAACTTCAAAAAAAAAATCTATTTTGTACATAAATAAGTTCATACATGTATAAAATTATAAAAACATAGTAGTAGAATTTAAGTTTATAATACTTTTATTGGTTTATATAAGTACAAGTTATGAAATTTTCATTATGTATATGTAAAAGTTTATACATATCCAAGGTTATATAGGAAATTCCTATGAGATATGAGAAGAATCTGATTTCTAGTGAGAGAAACTGAATAATGAACTGTTGTATTTCATAATTGTCTAACTCTTTACAGAATGAGAGATATGACCTGATATACCAAACCAATACTACAACCCTACTGGTCCATTAATCTACTACAAGGATTGCTGACATGTCATCACTTCCCACCTAAACAACCAACAACAGAAATGCAAATGAAATGACATTGGAATGAAAACACAAACCAAATGAAACACAATCAAATACAAACTAAGACTTGAGCTGAGACCGATTATTTGAAGTAGATTCAGAAGCCGTATTTGAAGTAGATTCAGAAGCCTCCTTAACACCCACCCACCCCCCCCCCCCCCCCCTCCAAACTCATGGGAGGTGAACCTACCATAAGTTTGGCTTCAATGAAGTGAACCTGGAAACAGAGAGACCTTTAGTAAATATGTCAGCCAATTGAGCATGGGAATAAATATAATAAAGGATGATTTTGTTGGCCATGACTTGTTCCCTTATAAAATGATAATCAATCGCTATGTGCTTAGTACGAGCATGAAAGACTGGGTTTGATGCCAAAGCCATAGCAGACTTGTTGTCACACCAAAGCACATGAGGAGTGGAAATAGGGATACAAAGCTCAGAGAGCAATTGTTGAATCCAAACTAAATCCGTAGTTGTTTGAGCCATGGCTCTATATTCAGCCTCTGTAGAAGAGCGAGCAACAGTTGGCTGCTTTTTAGCACACCAAGAGATAGGAGTGGGACCCAAAGACACAACAAAACTAGATGTGGAACGCCTATCAATAGGGTCACCGGCCTAATCAACATCAGTGTAGGCAGCCAAACAAAGAGAACCAGAGGTAATGTGCAAACCATGATGCAAAGTTCCTTTGATATATCTAAGAATGCATTTTACAACACAAAAATGGCTCAGTTTGGGCTTGTGCATATGCTGGCATACAAAATTAACAACAAAGGCAATCTCAGGCCTGGTTAATGTCAAGTATTGTAATGAGCCCACCAAAGTTCTAAACAAAGTCACATCTTCAAACCAAGGATCAGAAGAATCAGGTGGCAGTTTAGAAGTAGTAGGTGAGGCATTAGGCTTACATTCCGACATCCCTGCCTTAAATAAAACCTCTGTGGCATATTTTCTTTGAGACTAAAACAAACCAGTTGAAGTAGACTGCACTTCTATGCCCAGAAAATAATGCAAATCTCCTAAGTCCTTCATAGCAAATTTTGAACTAAGTTGCTGAATCAAAGTAGTAATAAAGGATGAATGATTCCCTGTGATGATGATATCATCTACATAAACCAGAACCAAGGTTATAATAGGACCATTGTGACATATGAACAGAGAAGTGTCAGCCTTGCTTGCCATGAAGCCAAGAGATAAGAGATGAGAAGAAAAGACAGAAAACCAAGCTCTTGGAGTTTACAAACAAAATGAGGATGAGTGGGATCCTTATAACCCTGTGCCTGCCTCATATAAACATCTTCAGAAATGAGACCATGTAAAAAGGCATTGGAAACATCAAGTTGTCTTAATGGCCACTTGTAATAAACTGCCAAACTGAGAATGATTCTGACTGTGGGTTGTTTGACCACGGGACTGAAAGTTTCTAAGAAGTCAAGGCCTTGGGCTTGTTGATTCCCATTGGCCACCAATCTAGCTTTGTATTTAGCTATAGAACCATCAGAATGCTTCTTTATCTTATAGATCCATTGACAATTAATCACACACTACTACAAAAACCTTAAACCATGACAGTTAAAAGGTGTCAAGAAGCACAAAAGATGACAGTTTTAAAACTGTCATCTTTGGAGGTGACATTAAAAGTCTAGATTTGTTATGACAGTAAAAAAAGGTCATTGAAACATATAAGATGACGGTTTAAACCTGTCATCATTGCAATAAGATGACAGTGTAAACCTGTCATCTTTACAATCAACGATGACTGTTTTAAACTGTCATCTTATCTATCCTCCATTCTAAAATAAAAAATAAAAAATTTCCAATTCTAGTTCAAACACGTGGCTCTTGTGTGGCTACCCTCGCATGACCGCCCAGTGGAGTTCACATGGCACCCTTGTGGCGCTTGTGTGGCGCCTACATAGCACTTGTGTGGTTAGCTAATATTTGCTTGCCCCAGGACTCGAACTCAAGACCTTGACTTCCTCGTGCGCGCGCATGTTACCAACTGAGCTAGCACACTTGTTGTTGACAAAAGACCAACAAAAATATTTATACTATATTTTCGAAAAATTTTAAGCTGAGTACTTTTTATGTCAGTTTTAGATTTAATATAAGATGATAGTTTTATACGTTTAATGACACTTTATGACAGTCTTCTTTTATGATCAACTTCAATGTCGGTTCTAATTAAAACTGACATTAAAAGGGCTTAGTTTCAATGTCACTTTTAAGGAAAACTGACATTCAAAGGCTATCTATATGGGCTTTTGGAAGTGCCTTGTTTTAATGTCAGTTCTAAGCAAAAACTGACATTAAAGAAATAGATAATAATGTCACTTTTATTACAAACTATCATCTTATATCGCAAAGATGACAGATTTTAGGATAGACTGACATCAAAACTCTACCCTCATATTTTCGATGACAGTTTTACAAAAACTGTCATTGTTTCAATTTTTGGTGTGTCATCTTTAACCATTATTGTAGTAGTGACATTACCATGAGCAGGTGGAGGAACAAGAACCCGTGTCCCTTGCTTGACCAATGCTTCATACTCTTCAGCCATAGCTTTTTGCCAAACTGAGTGAGGAATGGCCTCTTGGAAAGATTTTGGTTCTGTAATAAAAGAAGAAAGAGTGGCAAGAAGAGAGAGAGGATGTTTAGGTTTAACAATACCTGATTTAGACCTAGTTTGCATGGGATGGAAAAAGCCTAACTGAGCTGAATTAGAAATAGAAGAATGAGAATGAGACTATGTGGGAGAAGTCATCAAACTAGTAGGAGTACATGAGGAAGTATGAGTTAAAGTAGATTCAAGACCCTCAGTATGAGTTGGAGGAGTATTTGAAATATTATGTGTATATTCAGAAGCGTCAGAAGCTAATGCAAAAGAAAGAGGTGGGATGGAGGAAGGAAAAACAGAAGAAGAAGATATGGAAATTTGAATATCAGTGAAAGAAGTAAGAGGAACACCAAAGGAGGAATAAGAACAAGATTGGGCAGACTTGGGAGTGGAAATCAAAGATAGGTAAGGAAAACTATGCTCTTCAAATTTAACATGTCTGGACACATATACTTTATCTAGAATTGGGTCATAACACCTGTAACCCTTTGATGCAGCACAATAGCCAAGAAAAACACAGCAAACAGATTTAGGTTCAAGCTTATGAGAGGTATAAGGTTTGATCCATGGAAAACATGCACAATCAAATGGTTTGAGACTATAATAATCTGGAACACTGTGAAACAACAAAACACAAGGAACCTGAAAATGTAAAGATGAATGTGGAAGTCTATTTGCAAGAAAAACAACTGAAGTGAGGGCTTCAAGCCAGAAATGAGTAGGAGGACCAGCATGAGTTAACAAGGTCAAAGTTGTCTCAATTAAATGTCTGTGCTTTCTTTCTACCAAACCATTTTGTTCAGGAGTATTTGGACAGGAGGTTTGATGAAGTTTGCGAGCCTAATCGAGCCGAATATTGTCAAGTTCAGGTTCGGCACGTTTATTAAACGAGCTTAAAATTGAGGTTCAGGTTTAGTTCGTTTAGTATCCGAATCGAACTCGAAAGAGCCTTCACCGAGTCGAGCCTCGAATAGTTCACAAACGGCTTAGTTCATTTACAGCCCTAGGTACAAGTAAGTTTCTTATAGTACTCCAAATACCAACTGGTAGTGTTGTCCTCCAAGTGGTCCCCTGCTACGTTATGGAGTATTTTGTTTCTGCTATAGTACTGTTGTTCACGGTGTAAGTAATTCTTGGCCATTTTCTACCAAATTAATCTACTAAAAGATATTTTTAAATCAATGTGAAAAAATTTGAAAAATTATGTTTTGAAATATTTTATATTATCGGCTTACTGAGTTGACTTTGCAATTTCCTTCAAATAAAAAAACAAAGTACTTTCAAGAATTTTTTTAAAAAAAAATTTCACTATATTAAAGTATTCAATGAGCACTTTAATTTGGTACCAAAAAATAAAATAATATATTTTTAGGGGTTTGAAATTGCATGTATTCCTACAATGGACATTTAAAAGGACTGAGAGAGTAACTAGTAGAAAAAAAAATGAATTTTTTTATGAAAAATTGTACTCCCTCTGTTCCATTCTGATACTTGCTTACGAGAAGACGGATAAAAAAATACTTTCGCACATGATTTTTTGAGTTTTTTTACCAAATTAAAAATTTAATGAAATTTTTTTAATTTGACGCAACAAAATTCAAAAAAGTATGAACGGATGCATTCTACTTTCTTATAATTGCACTCTAAAATTTGTCTTTAAGTACTTGTGTTGTATGTATTTTTATACTTAAAAAAAATTAAATTTTGGAGTATAAAAGAATAGAGTGTCAATATCATTATCCAGCAACAAAATATATTTACAGGTTGTTCCACATAGTCTACTGATCTACGATAATTCTTGACAATATTACCCTCATGCAATGTAAAATGCAACTCAACACTAGTACGTCTGAAGAGCAATTCGAACATTTCACAGTAGAAATCATACTTCTCACCCAAGTTTATCTTGAACTGTCAAGGAACTAGAGTCCCACATTGCTTAGGAGTGGAATGGGTGATCGTTTAATATATGTTGAGACCTCACCACTCATTGTCAATTGGTTTTGAGATAGATATAAATCTTTTTTGCCGTTCAAAAAAAGAAAAAAGTTTCCACATGATATCAGAGAGGAGCCCATTCCACCCCATGTTAAAAAAAAAAAAATCACAATCTACACCCCATGATGACAGACCTGCAAAAAGGCTGGACGATGATAAGACCCAAAAAGTGACCACACATGACAGACCTCAAATGCGGCTGCACGTGAGGGGGATGTCAAGGAACTAGAGTCCCACATTGCTTAGGAGTCGAACGGGTGATCACTTAATATATGCTGGGACCACTCCATTCAATGCCAATTGATTTTGAGATGGATATAAAGTTTCCACAGGAACAACCTGAGAACGTGTCTTTGAGAACTTTAAGTCGGGTGTTGCGGAATAGTTACAAATTTTCTATGGCTCATTTTATTTTTGGGTGTACGGTACACCCTTTACAAAATATTGACCAAAGTTTAAAAAATGTACGCCAGATATTTGCGATGTTTACATTTTGTGTACTAGTTTGTAAATTATTTAGTATCTTTGAGATTACTTGTTAACAACTTGTTAATGTCACTATTTTTTTTGTCTTTTAGTGAAATTTTATGTATAAAAGAGACGTGGATATTAATTTGGGATGTAAAAATTAATCCTTTTTTTTATCAACATAAATTGTATTCAATAAGCCATCCGGCGCTTACAAAGATTACCAACGGATACAATGAAAGGAAATTACAGCCAGTACCTATAAAAAACTAATAAGATGGGAAGATTAATGCCAAAATGTGAACGTAAGCCATATTAATGGCTCTCTTCTCACCGACTCAAAGGTGCGGGGCACGAGGAGTTGCAATTAAGGCAACCAATCTCCCAAGGCTAGCGGCAAAACCAGTCAAGGATAGCAATGAACAACATTGGAAATCTCTTCCTAAATTTGAAATGTATAAACTAACATCGGTCAAAGTAGCACTAAGAACTCGCAAGATGAACTCCCAGTAGCACGGTGGAGCGCCGGACAACACTCTATGACGAAGCTACGTTGTCATGACAGCCTCTAGACTGGGGAAAAAGGCCGGCAGCCAACAAAATCGAGACCACAACGAGCACATAACAGATCTAGGGAAATCAAAACAACCATTCAAAAAAGTATATATAGGAGTCAAAACAACCATTCAAAAAAGTATAGGAGTCAAAACAACCATTCAAAAAAGTATATATATGAGTCATTACTTGTATATATAGGAGTCAAAACAACCATTCAAAAACAAAAATGCTATGGGTACACTAAAAATGCACCCCAAATGCACACCAAGTGGGTTGTGTGGTGAAGAGAAGCCCAACATGAAGCCCACCCAAAAATATAAGTGGCTCCCCATTCGCCACATCACCTGTTGTGCATTTGGGGTGCATTTTTGGGTACCCATATCATTGTTCATTCAAAAAAGTATTTCATGTTTTTTTGTCATCTATGTACTATTGGAAATCTTTCAAAGAAATTACTGTCAACACATTACACATAGTTAATGTTTTTTTTTATTTGATTGGCGAAAGAAACTTTATTAATCCATTACACATAGTTAATGTTGCAAGGCCAACACATAGTTGAATCAGATTCATGTGTGGGCAACGTCGTGTCACGCCATTGTGTCTCCCACTGGATTCAAATCATGCAATCTATATTTCGATTGAAAACATTTGAAAAATATTTTCAGTCTACAGAAGTTTGTTTATGAAAAACAAAATTCTTTGTCAATGAACAGATCTTATATAAAGGGTTGTTTCTCCTGCGAAGGGGTAGATGAGTTGTTTTTTCTGATGAAGGTTGTTTTCCTGGCGAAGAGGCAAATATTGAGAGGTTTCCGGAAATTTTTTCCGGCGAAGGGGTAGATGAGGGGCTTCCGGCTAAGTTTGCTTTCCGGTGTAGGTGATTTTGGGAGCGTGTTTGGGTGTAGAATATTGGGAAGGGTAGCTTGTCTCTATTTTGGTGACAGCTGATGATTAAGGAGCATGCACAAAATTGGTCCTGTGGGGTTCAAGCATTGGGTGACTAGTTAATGTTAGGAATATTATGTCAAAATGTTGTGAATTGTTATACAAATGTTATGACTTTTATGCAAATGTTATGAATTAAAGACGGTTCATAATGGGGATTCTCACGGAATTTCCATGAGGACCTCATGGATTGGAGTCGAATCTCGACGGTCTAAACCACTCAATGTGTTTAAAATTTGTTTTTCTGGAGCAACACGAGAAATAAAGATTTGTATCGTAGCATTTCTTTGTCTCATATGAATGTTTTCCTAATTCCCACTTGTGAAAAAATCTTCATTTAATTTCCAAACATCCTAAGGAAAATACAGCAACAACTTGCACTGCACCCATGGACCAAAGCTATGAAGCCTTAAATTTTTTCTTGTTGAGATCAAAGCATAAAATTCCAAGTACAGACGCAACATTCAAAGAAGGAACATCTAGTGGGAAAAATGCTATACTGCACAAGTTTTTTTTAAAATACTGCATATTTGTATTTGGGTGTGTACAATATGCACCATTTTTTAATCAATTTGCATTTATAATATTCATATAGATTCATGCAGTTTGTCGAAATTTGATAAGTTTTGTCTAAATATTCATAACATTTGCATGAAAATTTACAAAATTCGTCTAAAAAATCAAAATATCAAGACAAAAAATTAAATACTAATGCTATGAATTCTCCTTTCGGAAAAGATAAAAATAAAAATGCTATGAATTCATAATCAATGTTAGGAATTTATCTCGAAATGTTATTTATTAAAGACAATTCAAGGGGTGCATATCGTACACGAGAAAATAAAAGTGTGCAACGTATTATTTCCTTGTCTCAAATAGATTTTCATAATTATTAGTACAGTTTTCACCTATCAGTATCATATATGGATTAGAAACCCCACCCATTTGTCGTTCAAACCCTAACATGCCTTATCCACTGCTAACAACCTAATGGGTGGTCTGGAGTGTTCCGCACGTGTAAATATTGTTCAACGCGCTATTCTTTTTGGCAGCCGGTTTTTGTATTCCCATGAAATGACTTTGGCTCTGATTTGATTGAATACTTTCTGAGTTATATGACAAAATTACCCAAAAGATTGCCGTACGCCATGAACCATAAATACTCTCTCCCAACGGCTCTTTCATTTGCTAGCTGCTACAATTGAGTACTTTGAACATTTTTTTTACTTTATAGTTCTCTTCGTATAAAAAAATAAAGTATTTTTACAAATAAATTTTGTACTTTTTTTAGTTCCAAATTAAATTACTGGTAGAGATATTTAATTCGATACAAAATAACATAAAAAATATGTACTTGGTATTTTATATTGTTGCCTTGTTGAGTTGTTTTGCAATATCTTTCGGATAAAAAAATAAAGTACTTATGCGCATAATTTTTTTATTTTTTTTCTAATTCAATGCAAAAATTTTTGAAAATTTGTGGAAAAAAAATGCACATTTTTGTAGATCTTTGCATTTTACACCACTAGTGCAGTAAAGATCTTAAACGTCTAAAAAAATTAATTAATACTTTTGTAAATTAATTATTACAGTATAAAGTAATTTTTATAATAGAACATTTAACATAAAATCTAATTACAATTAAATCTTATTAAAAGTTCCATGGTGGACCAGGGCCTTAGTATTTTACTCAATCTGTCCCAAATTGTTGGTCCCTTTTCATTATTTAGGATCTCTTATAAATGAATAATACCTTTTATATCCAATATGGATCTTGTTTGATTGATCTCAATTAATTTTATTAAAGGAATTTTTTTAAATAATAAAAAAAACATTATAGATTGTGAAATAGAAACAATTGTTTAAATGACACGACTGCCCAAAAGATATGACAATACAATTTTGACATGATGACTTTGTTCGGTTTGGGTTTTGAGGGAGGGTTTTTGAGGTAATGAGTAGAGAGAGATAGAAAGAAATTGGGGACCGTACATCATGTGTCTTGAGACCTAAACCAAACAAGGTAGATAGTACCCAAGAGCCTAGCTATAACGTTCTCCTAAATGGGTAAAATTGTCTTTTAGTTAAAAGGAAAAAGTAAAAATAAAGTACAATCGGCAAAGGAGTACTGACTACCATCAATATGTCAAATCAGGTCTACTTTATGGTTTTTTTGTTTTGTCATTGGGTGTGACCATTTGGGTCGGCTAATTCTGACCCGTAGTGGAATGTCCGATTCGAGCATAGTTAGTGTCTGGAAGGATATGTGGCACCAACTCCACAAAAACATGTCAAGGGCGAGACTCGAAACTGAGTTATACCTGAGGAGTAGAATACGCCTTACCATCTAGTATACCACCAAACTATAAGAACCTGATTTGGCTAAATTGAAAAAATTTATTTTTTGGTTTTTTTCGTTTTGTCCTTATTCAAAAAAAATTTGCATTTGTTAGTTTTCGGTCGATTTTTTGTGGTTTCTTGGCTTGTCTCGACGAGAAGAATCTAAAAAATATAAAATTGTTAGCCAAACTTAAAGTTTTGTGAATAAAGACGAAAATAATCCAAAATACTGGTTTATTGTCGGCTTTATTCAAAAAACTATTACTTTTGACCATAATTTTATACTCTTTGGATTCGTCTCGACGAGATAAGTTTAGAAACCACAAAATCTTAACGCAAAACTATCGAATGCAAAAAAAAATTGAATAAGAACAAAACGAAAAAAAACCAAAAAACCAATTTTTTCAATTTAGCCAAATCAGGTGCTCAGTATCCTGTGTGCCACACCAAGGTTCCATAGCATAAAGAGGCATTTCATGATAAAATTGCTAAGCCAACCTCCCTGTATGAATGCAAGTACGCTCGGAATACAATTTTCGGACGTAATTTCGGTTTGTGTTCTTGATGTCGCCCATTTGGTAGCCGTTAAAATTTTTATTTTTTGTTTACCAAACAGTCGTCAAATTAGATTAGTTATTTACGTTGACTGGACTATAACTAAAGATTTGCATAGTATAGCGATGAAGGCCGAGTTGATCCATAGGGAAATAAGTGTGTCAATTCTCATTTTTAAATTGTATTTTAGTTCGAGAAAAAGATAAATGTTTAGGGTTTTCAAACAAAAAATGCATAAATTGAAATAACATTAAAGATAAAATAGAGAAGGTCCTGAAATAACATTAGGAACTTAGAGTATCATACGGTTTCATAGGGTTTTTTTTTTTTTTTATAAGTTTAGGCACTTTCATACAGTTTTTGAGGTTTAGGCACTTTCATAAGGTTTGAGAGTTTAAGCACTTTTATAGAGTTTTGGGAGTTTAGACACTTTCATAGGCTAGCGTGTGGGTATTTTTGGAACATGGAGTGATTTGTCTTCTTGGTATTAAAGAATTAGTTTATGTCCTATTTGCATGATTGACCCATATACCACGTCCTTGTCACCAAAGTTCCTGTAACAATAGTACTACATTAATTAGTTTAAGGTCTCGATCAATTCATTCAAGTGTGATTTGTGGCATCTACAAGCCCCACAAGTATTATCAAGAGGATAAATATAATCATGAACCGAAACACACACACACACACATATATAGTATATATTTAATTAGCGCTTTTGTTTCCAATGGAGGTAGCAGTCCAAGTGGTAAGTTGAAGTCTTGTTGTAAAACAAGTTCAAGGTTCAATTCTTCCCTCAAAGCAGTTTATCTTTTCATTCTTCATATGATTTTGTTTTCCTTTGAGGTTTAATTTATTTTTGTTAAAAGAACTAGGGCCCGATTTTACAAGTTCGACTTAAGTTTCAAGAATTTTAGGATCAGCCCCGTCCCTATACCTCGTCGGAAAGGATAGTAAGGAGCCCACCTAAACCCCCAAAAGAAAGTAAGAAACAGAGATGAAACATGACATTTTTGTTTAATGTTCTTTTGTTTATGTTTCTAAAGTTTCTGCAGACATCTTAAGAAAACATGCTTGATGAATTATAGTAGGAGTATTTATTTTGTAAAAATTGTCAAAACACATACAGAGATGTTTTCACTGTTTAAGAAATGCACCAAAAAAAAAAAAAAAATGGCGGAAGATTTGCGTGCGTCCAAGCTAATGGCCTATCACACGAGAGCACACCAATTTTCAAAAAAAAAAAAAAAAATGTAGACCTACTTCTATCAATAATGCTATGCGTACACATTATCTTGAGGTGGCAAATGAGGAGAGACCGGCCCATTTTTTGAGTGAGCCCCACATTGGATTTATACTCATTTGCCACCTCATGGTGATATGCATTTGGGGTGGACATGTGGTGTACTCATATCATTTTCCCTACTTCTATAGCCCTAACCAAAAGTATTTAACACATTTCTCACGGGTCTAGCTAGTTACCACCATTGGGTGGTCCTAGAGTACACCTATCATGTAGTTATATCACATGTGGTGTACTCATATCATTTTCCCTACTTTTATAGCCCTAACCAAAAGTATTTAACACATTTCTCACGGGTCTAGCTAGTTACCACCATTGGGTGGTCCTAGAGTACACCTAAATGATTGCTGCCGTACAATTGCAGAATTGCTAGAGTTAAAAGTTTCTTGTAGTACTTACAACTGTCTCCGAGTGGTCCCTGCTTGACCGACCAGGTGACTAAAAATAAGACGAATAAAGACACGTCCCAAGCGTAGGTCTCTAGACCATCTCCGGAAGTACCGGAGTCGAACCACAGAGACGACTTAAGTGCCTGACTCAAAAGTGTGAAAGTGCAGTTTTACCTGGCTCTTAGGTAGCCACCCCTTGATTTGATGAAATTTATTAACTAAATTACTAAACTAATGTAACTGAATGCAAATTAATAAAGAGAGCACAGCTGAGGGAACCCGGCGTCCACGACTAGCCTAACCGATATTTACTCGAGCCACAATTCCTCTTTTCACTGATTTTAGAATAAAAGAAAGGCTTCCTAACAAATGCGCACCACCTGTCACCAGATTCCGTGCGCATTCGAATTCCGGTAATGCCTGGGTTTGTTTGTTAGAAAAGTTTCTGTTTCCTATAATTGCTTGAAAGTTGAGTTAATTCGGCCCCGAGGTGAAACATTGATTAGTCTAGACGTGCGGTGCCTTCGCCCGCAGCCGCACTCGTAACGACTACTCACTCATGATTATAAGAACTGCAAGAATCAAATTAAACCTAGATCTGAGCATGCTTGAACAATTAAATATGAAAACAATAGCTAATGATACCGTAGATTGCAAGGGAAAAATTGAACTTGATTATCAATACGCAAAAACCAATCCACCGCTGAGATTCTGGAAGTAAACTTGAATGCGAAACGCTGAATGTTGAGAGCTTTGAAATCTCTCTAGCCGAAAACTTCGAAAAGCAAAAACCTAAGAAAAAGCGTGGAACCCTAATTTGGTTTAAAACAAAAGTATTTATACTCAACCTAATAATCCTCAGGAAAAACAAACGAAAACGAAAATATTCTCCGCGGATAGACCAAACGACACCGTTCAATGGGCCATGTAACCGCTTGGTAGCGCTACCTAGAAATATGGGTAGCGCTACCGCTTTGCTTCCGTGCGGCGTTGACTGGTGCTCCCCGATTTGACTGTTGACTTCTAATACGCCGGTAGCGCTACACCTCTTTGGGTGTAGCTCTAAAAAACCTTCTGTTCATTTTTCATCCTTTTTGTGCCCAATTTGAGCGCTCCAACAAAATGGGGTAGCGCTCCCGACGGGTTTCGATCACTTCCATGCAAAATCCGCTCGCCTCCAACTCTTGATCTACGTGCATGTACTCTACAGTCATGAAATTGCACCCACAGCCCTAAATTACCTGCTAAATACGATCAACACACCAAAAACACCACGTGCACATATCAAATGGAAAATAAAGCTCAAAACGCACGTCTAACATGCTAAACCACCCTACTTAGGCGCCTGATTAGCAAGCTTTCCACGCGCCTATCAGTCCCCAATGGATATATATTATATCCTTCACCAATAGATTTTATCAAAATTTGATAGAAGTAAGACCTTGATTTTATCCAT
Source organism: Vaccinium darrowii (assembly GCA_020921065.1). Taxonomy (NCBI): domain Eukaryota; kingdom Viridiplantae; phylum Streptophyta; class Magnoliopsida; order Ericales; family Ericaceae; genus Vaccinium; species Vaccinium darrowii. The sequence continues at coordinate 35,404,637 of CM037160.1, forward strand.
TAGTGAAGAGATTTTATCAGATTTATTAAATCTCTTCATTAATGGATAAAATCAAGGGGTTAATTTTATCAAAACTTGATAAAATTTATTGGTGAATAACTCCTAATCTGCAAGGGTACTGTTACTGGTGGTCTTAGAAAGTACGGCACAATTGGTATGGTACAAGTAGGGTTGTAAATGAGCCGAATTGAGCCGAGCTTTAGAATGTTCAGGTTCGTTCATTAAATTTTTAAACGAACTCGAGCTGAACTCAAACTCAATGAAAATTTGACGAGCCGACACTACAACAAAAATGATAAACCGTGACGAAATTCTGGTGACGAAATTAATTTTTGTCTCCTATATGACTATTTTGAGAGGAAAAATATAATTCGTCACTAATATGTTCCCTCCACACCTTTTTGGTGACGAAAATATTTCTTTCGTCACTAATATGTTCCCTCCACATCTTTTTGGTGACGAAAATATTTTTTTCCTCACTAAAATATATATGTTAAATGTAATTTATAACAAACTATTAAACCAAATTAAAAAAACTGATTTGTATAGTATAAACAAGATTAAAAAAAAGAAATTTTATAAAAAGGATTATGTTAAAAAAGAAAATTTATTAAAAATATGATATTAGTAGGTGTTTGTATAATGGGTGTTCAAATGGGGAGCATAAAACAATGCGAATAAAAAAAAACTTATTTTTATAGTATAAACTGGATTTAAAAAAAATTATTAAAAGGCGTTTGTTAAAAAAGAAAATTTTTTCTTTCAAATGGAAAAATATATATATTTAAGAATATATTAGTTGGTGTTTGTATAATGGGTGTTCAAATGGGGAGTGTAAAGCAATCGGAATAAAAAAAAATTATTTGTAAAGTATAAACTCGATTAAAAAATTTATTAAAAGGCTTTTGTTAAAATTTGCAATCTTTTGTGCTTCTTAATTATCGAGACACAATTTCATTAACAAAAATATATTTTTTTTGTCTGATCAATTGTGTAACGATAGCTCCCCCGTTTTTAATAAAATTCTTCTTTGTCGATCAAAAAAAAATTGTGCAGCGATAGCTGATTACCTTTATTTTTTGTATGAAATTAATTATGTACTCTTTAATATGTAAAAGATAGATGGTTTCGATTGAAAAAAAATGACTCAAGTGTGGGGTCGAGTCTTGCAATCTAAAAAAATGACCCGACGAACTTCGATTTTGGTGACAATGATGAGATGTGAAATGCCAACGGTTTAAATCGATGCTTGTAAATATGGAGTTTGTAATTACATTTAAAATATATATGTTAAATGTAATTTATAACAAACTATTAAACCAGATTAAAAAAACTTATTTGTATAGTATAAACAAGATTAAAAAAAGAAAATTTATAAAAAGGCTTATGTTAAAAAAGAAAATTTATTAAAAATATGATATTAGTAGGTGTTTGTATAATGGGTGTTCAAATGGGGAGCATAAAACAATGGGAACAAAAAAAAAACTTATTTTTATAGTATAAACTGGATTTAAAAAAAATTATTAAAAGGAGTTTGTTAAAAAAGATAATATTTTCTTTCAAAAAGAAAAAATATATATTTAAAAATATATTAGTTGGTGTTTGTATAATGGGTGTTCAAATGGGGACTGTAAAACAAACGGAATAAAAAAAAATTATTTGTATAGTATAAACTCGATTAAAAAATTTATTAAATGGCTTTTGTTAAAAAAGAAAATCTTTTGCGTTAAAAAATAAAAAAAATAATTGAAGTAGTGATATTAATAGGTGTTTGTATAAGTATAAAATTTATAAAAGAAATGATATTAGTAGGGGTTTGTATAAGAATAATCCGGTTTTTATAGTATAAATATTAAAAAGGTGCCTACATGTCACAAGTGGTGGCCTAGCTCAGTTGGTTCGCGCGCGCGCAGGAGCAAGAGAGGTCTTTGGTTCGATTCCCAGGAGGAGCAAAATTCTTCAACTTTCAGCGCCACGTGGGCGCCACGCGTGCGCCACGTCAGCAGTTTCCTTCATCAATTTCTGTCACGGTTAGTGATGAAAATTTTTGTCACCTAAGTAGTTTCCTTCATCAATTTCTAGTCACCATTGGTGACGAAACTAGTGAGTGGGTGACAAATAATTTGAAAATTGGTGATGAAAAATTAATTTCGTCACCAGGTGACTTTCGGAGACAATCTATAGGTGGCAAAACTATTTTTCGTCACCATGACTATCAGAGACAAAAACCATGCATTTCATGACGATTTCATTCGTCTCCAAAGACCAAATTTCTTATAGTGCGAGCTCAAGCCGAACTTGCCTATGTTTGAGTCGAACTCAAACTTGAACTTGTTCACGAGCCTTAATAAGGAAAAAATATTAGACATTTATGCTCTAATATAAGTCTAGAACTTCAAAAAAATCTATTTTGTACATAAATAAGTTCATACATGTATAAAATTATAAAAACATAGTAGTAAAATTTAAGTTTATAATACTTTTATTGGTTTATACAAGTTATGAAATTTTCATTATGTATACGTATAAGTTTATACATATCCAAGATTATATAGGAAATTCTTATGAGATATACATATCTTCCAAGTTCGCGGGCCTAATCGAGCCGAATATTGTCAAGTTCAGGTTCGGCACGTTTATTAAACGAGCTTAAAATTGAGGTTCAGGTTTAGTTCGTTTAGTATCCGAATCGAACTCGAAAGAGCCTTTACCGAGTTGAGCCTCGAATAGTTCACGAACGGCTCAGTTCATTATAGTACTCGCAATACCAATTGGTAGTGCTGTCTCCAAGTGGTCCCCTGCTACGTTACAGAGTATTTTGTTTCCGCTATAGTATTGTTGCTCTTGGTGTAAGTAATTCTTGGCCATTTTCTACCAAATTAATCTACTAAAAGATATTTTTAAATCAATGTGAAAAAATTTGAAAAATTATGTTCTGAAATATTTTACATTATCAGCTTACTGAGTTGGCTTTGCAATTTCCTTCAAATAAAAAAACAAAGTACTTCCAAGATTCTTTTTTTTTTTTTTAAATTTCACCATATTAAAGTATTCAATGAGCACTTTAATTTGGTACCAAAAAATAAAATAATATATTTTTAGGGGTTTGAAATTGCATGTATTCCTACAATGGACATTTTAAGTGGACTAAGAGAGTAACTACTAGAAAAAAAATTGATTTTTTATGAAAAATTGTACTCCCTCTATTCCATTCTGATACTTCGATCCTTACGAGAAGACGGATAAAAAAATACTTTCGCACATGATTTTTCGAGTTTTTTTACCAAATTAAAAATTTAATGAATTTTTTTTTAATTTAATGCGACAAAATTCAAAAAATTATGAACAGATGCATTCTACTTTCTTATAATTACACTCTAAAATTTGTCTTTAAGTACTTGTGTTGTATGTATTTTTATACTTAAAAAAAAAATAAATTTTGGAGTATAAAAGAATAGAGTGTCAATATCATTATCCAGCAACAAAATATATTTTCAGGTTGTTCCACAGAGTCTACTGATTTACAATAATTCTTGACAATATTACCCTCATGCAATGTAAAATGCAACTCAACACTAGTACGTCTGAAGAGCAATTCGAACATTTCACAGTAGAAATTATACTTCTCACCCAAGTTTATCTTGAACTGTCAAGGAACTAGAGTCCCACATTGCTTAGGAGTAGAATGGATGATCATTTAATATATGTTGGGACCTCTCCACTCATTGCCAATTGGTTTTGAAATAGATATAAAGTTTCCACATAGTATCAGAGCGGAGCCCATTCCACCCCATATTAAAAAGAAAAAAAAAATTCACAATCTACATCCCACGATGACAGACCAGCAAAAAGGCTAGACGATGATAGGACCCAAAAAGTGACCACACATGACAGACCTCAAATGCGGCTGCACGTGAGGGGGATGTCAAGGAACTAGAGTCCCACATTGCTTAGGAGTCGAATGGGTGATCACTTAATATATGCTGGGACCTCTCCACTCATTGCCAATTGGTTTTGAGATGGATATAAAGTTTCCACAGGAACAACCTGAGAACGTGTCTTTGAGAACTTTAAGTCGGGTGTTGCAGAATAGTTACAAATTTTCTGTGGCTCATTTTATATTTGGGTGTACGGTACACCCTTTACAAAATATTGACCAAAGTTTAAAAAATGCGCACGAGATATTTGCGATGTTTACATTTGGTGTACTAGTTTGTAAATTATTTAGTATCTTTGAGATTACTTGTTAACAACTTGTTAATGTCACTATAGCAATGAACAACAATGGAAATCTCTTTTCAAGACAGTGCAGTTTATAGCAGGTTGGACAGATTCTTAGTCTCATTGGAATGGCTGGAGAGATTCAAAGTGATCCAGTGGGGACTACCAAGACCTATATCAGACCATTGTCCAATAATGTTTAACAGACGGTAGTTGGGATTGGGGGCCTAAGCCATTTAGGTTTTTGGACGCATGGTTATCACATCCTAAATGTTTGATTCTGTCAAAGGAGGTTTGGAATAACATTGATGCACATGGTTTGGCTGGAAGACAATTTTTTGTAAAGCTAAGAGAAGTCAAGAAGAAACTCAAAATCTGGAAATGTGAATACCAAAATTAAGGAGCTTCAGAACAACCTCCATAACTTGGATACCCTCAGTGAAACGAGACAACTCAGTCCTGGGGAAAAGAAGAAAAGATCTGAACTAAAAGGAGCATTTTGGAAGTGCTCGAGGCTGATGGAGAGCATTTGGAGACAGAAATCAAGGGTGAATTGGCTTAAGTTGGGAGATAGAAATACTAAATTCTTTCAAATATCTGCCAATAACAGATATAGAAGGAATTTAACATGTTCTATAAGGGCAGAAGGGAGAACCTTGGAAGAACCTACATTGATCAAAACTGTTGCTGTGAATTACTTCAGAGATAACTTCAGAGAATTGATGCCGAACAGGGCCAAATTTGGGGCTTCAATCAGAAGGAAATTAACTGCAGTTCAGACTGCTAAGCTGGAACTAAAATTTGAATTGGAAGAAATCTATGCAGCAATAAAAGATTGTCACAGTCTAAAATCCCCTGGACCTGATGGATTCAATTTCTCCTTTTTCAAGAAAGCTTGGAGTTTCATGAAAAAAGATGTCATTGCCTTTTTTGAGGAGTTCCATGACCATGCTAGTATACCCAGAGGTATTAACTGTACTTTCATTGGTCTTATTCCTAAAGTTGAAGGGGCTAATCAGTTTAAACAATTTAGGCCCATAAGCATGGTTGGATGTTTGTACAAAGTATTAGCTAAAGTTCTAGCTAACAGACTGAAGAAGGTATTACCTACTATTATTGGAGACGCACAAGCAGCTTTTGTAGGAGGTATATAGACAAATTCTTGATGGGGTCCTAATTGCTAATGAAGTCATTGATTTTTGGAAAAAGGACAACTCAGGGGGTCTAATTCTTAAAATTGATTTTGAAAAGGCTTATGATAATGTGAATTGGAATTTTCTTCTGGATATTATGCATAAGTTTGGGTTTGGGGAGAGATGGTGTCTTTGGATAAAAGAGTGTATTTTTACAACATCCCTATCATTTTTGATTAATGGTGCCCCAATAGCAGAAATTTTCCCCAAAAAGGTCTAAGGCAGGGAGACCCCATATCTCCTTTCCTCTTTAACATTGTGGTTGAAGTCCTTAATATACTCATGGAAAATGCTAGAGAAGAAGGTTACATTAGAGGTATTAAAGTTGGCAGAGAAGGTGTCATTATATCTCACCTTCAGTTTGCTGACGATACTATCTTCTTTTGTAATAATGACTTGGAGGAAATTCTGAATATCAAGAGACTATTGAGATGGTTTCAACACATGTCTGGGCTTAAAATTAATTTTGAGAAAAGCATGTTGTGTGGTGTGAAAGTTCAAGATCAGACTGTTCAGGAGGGGAAATTACCTATGAAATACTTGGGTTTACCCCTAGGTGCTAATCCTAATAGGCTTCAGACTTGGCAACTTGTTATTGATGCAGTTAAGAAGAAGCTAAAACCTTGGAAAAGAAGGCATATTTCAATAGGTGGTAGGTGTACCCTTATCAAATCTACTTTGGGTAATCTACCAGTCTATTATATGTCCATCTTTAGGATGCCGGTAGCGATTGCAAATATAATTGAGAAAATCCAGAGGCAGTTTCTGTGGGGTGACTCAGAGGAAAAGAGGAAATTACACTTGGTCAAATGGGATAAGGTTACAAAGAATAAAAAATTTGGTGGGCTAGGAGTAAAGAGGCTCTTGGAGCATAACTCGGCTCTTCTAGCTAAATGGTGGTGGAGATTTAATAAAGAAAAGGAAGCATTGTGGGTCAAAGTTGTGTAGAGGAAATATGCTTTGGAGGATAACACATGGTTACCCAAAATTCCTAACAGAGGCAAGCCATAAAAAATTTGGAAGGACATGTGTTCTGTAGGGGATTATTATGCAGATATGGGTGAATGCATCATTCAAGGCTTCAAGTTCAAGGTAAACTCAGGAACTAAGATCAAGTTTTGGAGGCATAAATGGCTTGGAGAAGAAACTCTTGAATCTACATTTCCAAGGTTATTCAGAGCTTCCACTCAACAAGATGCCTGGGTTGCGGATGTGATTGGTAATCAGGAACAAGGTCAATGGAACCTTCTTTTTAGAAGGGGGCTGCATGATTGGGAATTAGAACAATTACAAATTCTTAAACAACTCTTGAGCTCTGTGCAATTAGAGGAATCTAGTGAAGATTGTCTACAATGGAGGTGGAGTAAGGATTTGAATTTCTCTGTTAAATCTGCTTATTCAAAATGGGAGGATCAGAAGTTTGTGATCAACGAAGAACTAGCGTCTGTGCGGAAGAATATTTGTCCACCCAAAGTAGAGTTTTTTGTGTGGCTGGCTATACAGAACTGCATTGCAGCAAAATCAGTCCTTAATGGTAAAGGGATTCTTAACATCAACAATGCATATTGCCTTTTTTGTAATTCTGAGGTTGAAACCCCTGAGCATGTCCTTGTACAATGCCATATTTCTTGGGGAGTATGGTCAGCGATTGTTTCTTGGTGGGAGTTGGTATGGGTTTGTCCCCCTAATTTAATGAGTGTTTTTCTATTTTGGGATAGTTTTAAATACAAAAACTTGGAAAAGTGGTGCTGGATTGCAAGCTTCTATGCAGCTGTGTGTTCCATCTGGACATCTAGGAATGATGCAGTATTCAATAACAAGGTGTGGGAGTTGGAGGAAATTATTGACTTGTCAAAGACTAGAATGGCATTTTGGATCAAAGGGAAATACAATGTCAAGGACTATTCTATTGAGGATTTCAAGAGGTGCTTGGGGGGTTTGAGACAAATTAAGATCTAAGGGTGCAAACTTCTTCTCAGGTGGAGTAACATTCATTGAAGGCCCAGTTATTATTAAGTTTTGCTGCTGATGATAGTATGGATGGTGGTTGTTTTGCTCCATAGTTAATGATCCTAATGACGTTATTTCTCTATCCGGGGGCTGTCTTTGCTGCTGCTGATGTTGGGGATATGTCTGCCGATCCTCTGTTCTATTTGTGAGAACCCCATTTGATGGTGATTTAAGCTGTGATTTTGTCTTTGTTTTTCCTTGTTTTCTTTTCTCCTTCAGCATATCGCTGAAATTTCTTTCTCAGCTTATACTCGGCTTCTTGCTCTGTATTTGGCTTTCCTCGATGTACCCCTTGTCGAGTTCTAATAAAATTTTTATTGCCGATAAAAAAAAAACAATGGAAATCTCTTCCTAAATTTGAAATGTATAAATTAACATCGGTCAAAGTATGTAAAGACCCGTGTTTTTAAATATTTTTCAGAAATAAAGTTGGGAAAAATTTGAGGAATTGTTTGAAATGTTTTAATGTTGGATTAGATTGTGATAGGAGTGATTTGGGGCCATATTATTGCATGACACAAGTACCTAGAGGGACTTGGGGTGTGAATATTAGATGCATGTGTGTTGTGTGGTGTATATGAGGAGAGAGCCACCCACTCCCTCCCCTTTCATCAGACGTTACCCCTCCCTCTCTACTCCTTCCATCTTCATCATCTTCTCCACAAATTTCACCCAAAATCCTCAAATTCCTTAAAAACCCTCACCAATACTAGACTCCTATGTGTGTTCGGAAGCCTGGGTATCGTTCATTTCACCCCGGAAGGAGGAGATTCTATTGGAGTATTAGAGAGAAGGCAAGGGTTTTGCTCATCCTTTGTTCACAAGCTTCCAAACCTTGAGGTAGGGGATTTCTACCATTACTAAGTGTTTTGAAGTGTGTGGTGTGTAGATTATACCCATCTTTGATCAATCCCTCTTGTTTCATGTAAAACCCATTTTCTAGTTCCATGGATTTGATTGGATGTTGATACATGTTTGTTGTTGATGTTCTATGTAAATTAGTTGTTGCAATACCCTCTTGTAGCTTGTTGTGTTGATATTTGATCATGAACATACTTGGATTGAAGCTCATTGGAAAACCCATGAAAATTTGTCAAAATTCTGCTCGTAAGGCTTTTGGATCGATCCACTCTTGTTCTGGATTGATCGATCCACTCTTGTTCTGGATTGATCCACAACCTCCTGTTGGTGTTTTGAATCATAGTGGATCGATTCACTCTTGTACTGGATTGATCCACTCCCTTTTGTCTCAGACCAAAGTGGATTGATCCACTCATCATAGTGGATTGATCCAGATCACTCTGATGAAGAATTTTCACAAAGTGGATCAATCCACTCATTCCATGGATCGATCCACTCCCCTCTTCACCTCACCAAAACTTGTTTTTGTCGATTTCGGTCGCTTGTTCGTGTTAATAGTTGGCATAATCATCTCTTATACCTCAAAACTCGTTGAATAACTTGTCCCTAACCTATCCTTGCGTAATTGGTGACTTGGGTTGATTTTTAACGCGACACCCACGCGACTATACACTTGTTATGTGCGAATTAGGCAACTTTGACGAAATGTGTGAACTTGAATAATGAACCGAGGTTGGGAGTGACATGATGACACTTGTGCAAAACCAATGAACGTGAACTGAAATAAGAACTTGAAACTTGTGATACAAGGCTGAAAGGTAGCCCGGAATGATACTCGGGCCGTCCTATGGGCGTGTCGCGAGGAATTATGCCTGGGCCAAGGGGAAGATTATACAGGGTCGAAAGATGGCCCGAAATGATACTCGGGCCGTCCTATGGATGTATCACGAGGAATTTCTAAAGATCTAATTTAAATAAATGGTTGACGTGACACATCGGACGAATTGGACACTTATGAGAGGGGACGCGTATCGGGTACACATTGGGCACACTTGGGTGATAACAAGGGATTTATAAACTTATATGTATCTCGTTGGACTCTCGTAAACTCTTGTGTATCTTATATAGTACTATCATTCTCATGTCTCATCTCGCATCTACATTTCATTGTGTTTAGTTTTGGTAGACGTTTCTCTACTAGGCTAGTGAGCTCAACCTATCATTTTCAGGTACCCAGTACGGAGCATGACTTGGATGTGCATGAAGTGAATGCAAACATCTTTTGAAAGCTTAAAGAGGAGTTACCTCATCATCTCGAGTTTATAATGTTTTGAAGAGATGATTTTGTAACTTATTCATATTAAATCTTTTGACCTGGATTTGTAGTAACTTTAAGACTCGTGTATTTCAATTTGGGGAATGGGTATCCATAGACTAATTGTACCCTTTGATGTTGACTTTGACTACTAAACTTGGACGTGGCACGTGGATTTGTTGATTGTCCACGTGGAATTTCTTAATGTATTTTGCTCTAAATTTAGAGGGCATGACAAAGTAGCACTAAGAACTCGCAAGATGAACTCCCAATAGCACGGTGGAGCTCCGGACAACACTCCATGACGAAGCTACGCTGTCACGACAGCCTCTGGATAGGGGAAAAAGGCTGGCAGCCAACAAAACCAAGACCACGACGAGCACATAATAGATCTAGGGTAGCAAGAACAAACTGAACAGAAAAAAATTAACCAAAATAAGCAAATTATTGCCCCACCACCAAAACACTCACCGGATCTGGGAAAAACCAGACCGGTTCTGAAGACCAGACGAGAAAAAACACCGGAGAGAAAAACCCCTTTGCTCAAAAGCCATCCTTATTGCCCCACCTTCAGCCACCGCGCTAGATCATCCCTCGTCACCTCCACTATGCCAAAACAATACCATGTTCGCTGGATCAACACTGTCGACGGACGATGACATGGGGACCGGACCACTGATACCAAGGTCGGAATCGTGAAGAAACTAGTGGTGAGCCGCGAGAACACACTAAAGGGGGAGGATGAGGGGGATAGAGAGATAAAGGGGAACAATAGGAGGGGGGAGGAGGCAGAAGGAGGAGGAATGCCTTCCCCCCTAAAAATTTCTCTAGTTACCTAAAAATATACGGTAGATGTTAAAGAAGGACAACTTGTCATTTCATCCCAAAAACTTCGTTCGAAACTTTAATCACTGCAGTACAAGTGTACAGCCTGACTTTTCTTTCAAACTTCCCATAATTTCATGTCAATGTGATGCGCATCCATCACACTACTGACCACCCATTGGGTGATTCTTTGATTTTGCCTTTACCAATACTAGCAGTTTTTTCACGTGCATGCATCGCCACATGGTCTGTGTTATTTGCAATTCCCAGACATCACTGGTAAAGCATTATATACTACTCCTATATATATAGAACCTAGAATGTGCAAAAGACATTCTTTAAACCTAGAATGTGTCTTTTTTGAATATTGGTATATTGCTTAGAATTCAAAAAGAAGTAATTACTATAGTGTCTATTGGGATGGGACTACAACCTAGAAGTAGAAGTTGCAAAAGGCACCCTTTCAGAAAATTTCTAGGATTCTTTTAACTTAATAGGCACCCATACGGCCGCAGTTTTTTCTCTTTTTTGTTTTATTGTGGTAGTCAAGATACGTGTCTTTTGGTGAATATTGGTATACCCCATAGAATTTTGAAATAAGTAGCATAGGGTCTATTGGGAAGCGGCATAGGATGGGGCTAGAACCCAGAAGAAAGGCACCCATTTGGACAATTTGTAGGATTCTTTTAATTCAATAGGCACCCATTCGGCCATAGGCTTTTAGTGTGGCAGCCCAGTACATGTCTTTTAGTGAAGGTTGGTGCACCCCTAAGAAGGTTTAAAAGAAATAGCATAGTGTTCGTTGGAAAGGGGCATAGGATGGGGCGACATCCTTTCAAATAAGCTGGGGCATTTGTTGAAAGTAAACATAGAAAACAAAGCAGGGCCTTCATACATTTAAAAGAAAATAATAATATAGATGTACAACATATAAATTTGGGCCACGTAGCCAAAAATCCAAAACATTTGGCATTTTCAAAGGGAAGGACAAGGAACTTTTACAATCAAACATAAAGACAAAAAATATTTAACATTTTTAAAGGGAAGGACAAGGAACTATTGCAATTGAACAAAAATACAAAAAATAAAAAATAAAAAATAGTGAGATGTCACTAATTTTTAAAAGTTCTAATTTCGTACAGAAAATTCAAAAAAATCAACTCCTACCTCGTGGACGACCACCACCGCACCTCCGGCTGACCATTTCCGACGACCTAAAAAATTAATGAGATGTCACTAATTTTTAAAAATTAGCTAGTTAGTTTTGTTTCCTTGTATTGCTATTGTTGATATAATGGTTTTGTCCCAGAAATGCCAAAGGGGGAGATTGTTAGTGTTATTGGCATTTTCCGGATTTCGACAAACCATTGGTGTCTGTACTTCTATCTTTTTCCATTTGGGTTTGGGAGGTAGCTTAGTTGATTGAATCTAGATGCTCCACCCGGTGGTTGAAGGATTGGAGAAATGGAGTTACACGCACCTTGGCTCGGATTGGCTTATGAAAGGTACAAAGTTGCATTATCATGTTCTTCATTTAGATTAGGGATTTAATCCTTTTATGTTGCTTGATTTTACATTTTAGCCTTATAATGTGAGCATCAAGTATTTTTCTAAGGCATGTAGCTATTTTAAAAGAGATTCCTAGCGCAGCGCCTGTTCAGCGCTACTGGCGCTAATCTAGCGCTTCAGTTTGCTTCATTCAAAATAGTTTCGGAGATCAGCGCTTGATGAGCGCTCGTCGTAGCGCCCGTAGTGCTTATTGGCGCCACGCGTTTTGAGGTCATGCATGATGTCACCCTTTTATTCCGCAGCGCTCGTATAGCGCCCGTTAGCTATTCGGCCGGCGCTTACTAACGCAACGCCTATTTTCTTGAGTATGCGGCGTTTTCTCATTGGCCCTCTTTAGGGCTCCGACCTTGGCACTATATAAACTAATTTTTCACACTTCTAGGTCAAATGTTTTAGAGCATTAGCACACCTTAGGGAGAGAAACACTTCTCCTTCATTTGTTCACGGGGTTCTATGCTTAAGAGGTGATTTCTATTTTGATTTGATCATCTTTTATTCATTCTAGTTCTATATTCTATTATCTATGTATATGCTCTAGTTTGATTCTTCTCAAAATCCTCATTGCATCATCAAGAAACATTTTTTTCATATATAAATATGTTTAGATGCTTTAAGTATGATTTAAACTTAGTGTTTGATCATTTTCCTTGTCAATTTAGTGCAATACTTTTGTTCACCATGTATTTGTTCTAGATTGATTTCATAAAAATCATATCTTTATCATCATGGATTGTTGCCTTTGCTCCTGCTTGAGCCGGATGAGTTCGGTGCTGAGTTGACTCGAAGATCAAGACGGTTGTGCTTGTGGAGTCCATGGAATGAAAGAGGGGTACGGGGTACTACATCAAGAATCAGAGCTAGGTGTCAAAAGGGGCTTGTTGGGTAATTTCCAGTCTTGTTAATTCTTGTAAACCTTTTGATTTATGGAATGCATAAGTAGGACTAGGCCGTGGTTTTATGCTTAGGGTGTTTAGACCCTAAATAGTTTCCATGTATATCTTGCGTCTTGTCTCTTTACTTTTATTGCTTTATATTTCGCATATTTTGTGGAAATTCTTATGGAGCATGGGTGATTGTGATATCTCATAATTTGACTTTATAGTTCTTTCAATTTCTAGTCTTTTGGCTCTTGTGTTAAATTGCTTGATTAGTCATGAAATATTGTTACCTTGTTTAAAATTGTCATTAGACTTAATTTTTTAAATTATTGTCCTATTCACCCCCTCTAGGACTCTTTAGTGCATGATATTTTTTAAATTATTGTCCTATTCACCCCCTATCTAAATGACTCTCTTTCTGCAATGCGGGTCAATATCAGGTGAGACTGATGCATGAAGCAGGCTACGAGCTAGGAAATTTAGACGCCACTTTGATTCTGCAAAGGCCGAAGCTGAGCCCACACAAGGAGGCTATCAGGGCCAATTTGTCGAGCCTTCTTGGCGCAGACCCTTCTGTTGTGAACTTGAAAGCGAAAACTCATGAGAAGGTCGACAGCCTCGGGGAAAGTAGGAGTATTGCAGCACATACTGTTGTTCTTCTTATGAAGAAGTAGAAGAATGGCCTTTTTCCAGACATAAATCTCTTAGAGAGACGATACTGCCCTTTGTTACAGTTGTATGTATACAGCTTACAACGATCCAATTGTTTCTTATTCCTTAAAATCAGTGATATATACAATGCAATGGAGATTTTAATTGGGTCTCATTGCTACTGTCTGCATTCTGTGTTTACAACGAAGTAGGTATTTTTGGGAGCAGCGTTGGTGCTATGAACGATCCTCACCATCGGCTCGGCGATCCAATGGTCTAGATTTCATCTTGCAATGAACGGCTCGGGTGTCGAGCGATCGAGATGAAATCTGGACCATTGGATTGCCAAATGGACAGCGAGGATTGTGCACAACACCAACTCTAGACCCGGTTCTTTTGGTGTTAGAATCTACTTTGTATCTCTTTGCATTACCGGTAATAAGAGGGTGTTTGGGAGCCTGCTTTTTGGCTTTTCATTTTCAGCTTTTTGGTTTTTTTGCTTTTTGAATTATGGCCAGAATGAGTTTTGAATCTGGGTAAAGTGTTTGGGAGAAATGTGTAAAATGTATTTTGCAAAAACAGAGTGTTTGGGAGAAGAATGATGAAAATGAGTTATAGATTAATTTTTTACCAATTTGCCCTCATTTATTTTTTATGATATTAAAAATGTGTATGAATTGAATATTATTTTTAGTAAGTTTTTTAACTTTGTATTGGCAAAGATTTTTTGTAAACCTTGTCCCTTCCATTTTTTTTTGTTTGAAAATATTTTTGTGTTTTGGGTGTTCCCAAAGAAAAGAAAGTGGGTATTAGAGTAATATCTCTACCAGACAATTTGCTATCTTTCCCCTCTCTCTCTCCCCCTCTCTCTCTCTGTGCTAGAGAAATTTGTGATATCTCTATGAAACAAACCCATTCAAATTAGACAATGGAGGCTCAAACACACCCCTGGAAAATCCCATGGAAGATCTCATAGAGACATTGAGATGCTTTTTCTGGAGAATCCATAAGAAAATTACAATTGGTAAGTTGAAAACCCAATTTTAGACAGATTTCTTGATTTTTTTTTTAAATCAAAATTCTGTGTGTAGAAGTGTTTTCACTGTTCAAAAACTCTGAGGAGGAAATCTGTCAATTATGAGTAAGAAATCGTCTTCTACTCTATTCTATATTCTCTCGCTTTCTGATGGATTCTTGGTGGCAGGAGAAATTAGGCCTGAAATTTATGTATTTTGCATTGAGCAACCAAGACAGAATCTGCCCTACCTTTCCTTCCCTCTGGTTCGTGTGTTGTGTGGAAGAGGACAAACATAAATCCAGGGTAGATAAGGGAGAGATAAATGAGGGGAAAATGAAAAACGGAGAATGGGAAAATGAGAATGCAAAAGGAAGACTTGACTAGTTTTTGAGTTTTTGCTTCTAAACTTAAAAATGACAAATGAGTTTTGGAGAATGGTTTTTGGGAATGAGGGACCCAAACAACCAAAAAGCAAAAACGGGAATGGGAAAATGCAGAAATGTGGCGCCCAAACAGGCCCTAAATGGTGGTTTCACAGTTTATCCATCATTTTTTTTCTGACCTGATCTCTCTCTCTCTCTCTCTCTCAAATTAACATCTCATATTGGTTCGAGCGTGAACAATTTTTTTTTCCAATCACGAGCTGTACAGCCATGCCAAAAATCTGAAATTTTATGTCAAGTTGTGAAAATTCAAAGGAAATTATGTTAGTACCCCAAGTTGAAGTCATGATCTCGTGGTCAACTTTTTTCCACTCCTTTTTCCTCTATCGGTAAGAGAGAGTTTAAAATATGAAGTACTACATCAGAATTTGACTGGTATCGAATATCGATACGACAAAGTCAAGATTATAGATAGGTCCAACTTAGCAATCAAACTACTCGTAGGCTGATCTCCCAATTGCAGTGGTGGAATTGTGTAGGGGCATATTAATCTCAAAATTATAATACAAATTTTGCTTGTAGGCTGATCGCCCAATTGTAGTGGTGGAGTATTAGTATTAATGTTATTATTGTAATCACTTCTCATAATCTTAACAATTTCTAGTTTGATTTTAATAAAAAACAGGTCATTTTACTTTCTCATTTTCAATTTATTTAGTAATATAATATAAGCATGTGAGTGTTGTAGTAGCTCAAAATAATACAACAATATGATCTATTACCCTTTATTGCATTAGTCTAGATTTTTTTTTTTAATTTACAAACATCTCAAATACATTTTATTCCACATTCCTGTTCCTTTACAGAAATTTCAACTTTTTAAGGAGACAAGTAATAAATGTATTCACACTTAAAAGGATACTCCATCTATCTCAAAAAGTTGGTTTAGTATTTTATTTTTAGCTGTCCCAAAATGTTAATCCTTTTATAATAATCAATGTACTTTTATTTGTTAAATTTTTTTTTATTATACAAATAACGAAAATCAAATCTAAACAAAACATAGCGGATAACGCTGCCAGAGGATAAGGCTCACCAATCCAACCCATCACTTCACTGAGGTGAGGAGGTCTCTCAACTCTTGCTCTCTCTCTCTCTCTCTCTCTCTCTCTCTCTCTCTCTCTGTGATAAGATATGGATAATACATATGTTTTTCTTATCCAAACATACATATGTTGGTCTACATATATCAATACATACATAAATATTAATATAAAAATAAAATATTTGGATGACGGTTTCCAATTTCCCACATTTGCTACTTTGAATGTTAAGTTGGGGTTTGTAACTTTTGTCCCATTCTATATTGTTTACACGGAAAATTACTTATAGACATTTTGGAAATTTAATTTTCGCTGGGTCTAGGGTTGAAACTTAATTCCTACTAGGGTTAAGGCACTTTGAATTTAAACACTTTGAAAGAGAAAGAAAAAAAAAAACCCAAAATGCCCCCGGTGGAAATTATTTTCTTAAAAGTGGACTTAGTGGTAATTGCCCCTTGTTTACATACAACCAAAGTTCCTTTACAGATTCTTCCAAATTCAAAGTAGTTAAAATCATTTATTTGAATGATAGGTTGGGCTTTTTAATTAGTGCTTTTTTATTAGGATTTTGATTAGGGCATTTTGATTGAGAGTTTAGGGCTTTTCAAATACATATGCTGATATACAATATGCTAATATTGCATAAGGTGAAAAATTGCATAAGGTGAAAACTAGTCTTGTACTGTTGTGCTACGCTTTAAATTTTTGTTAAGTTTAGTAGAAATTGGTGCCCCCACTATGAGAAATTCCTAGATCCGTCCCTGGTGTGCATATACGGAAATGGAAAAATCTATCAAGAACATTATAATCTTTTAATTGGAACACACCAACAACTAATTTTAACGAGTATTAAAGGAAACCCAAAACTTAGGTAAAAGAAAAACAGACTTCAAGATCCCCATGCATGTTTTTTTTTTTTGATCGGCAAAGAGAAATTTTATTAATCATTGAAAACTAATTACAACGATTAAAAGGAACCAAACTTAGGAAAAACACATAACGGACATCCCAACAAGATTGGCATCCCCGAAAATGAATCCCGCGCCAAGCAAGGACCAAAGGGAAAAATAACAAAAGTTGGCATGGGACCAACATAAGAACACAACAAACTAACAAAAACACAACACTAAAAACAAAGAGGAGGAAGCAGATCTTGACACCACTTCACAAAAGCATCAGAGAGAATTCATTCCAGCTTCCAAACATCAAAACCCTTGAACAGCACCCCATTCCAGATTATAAACCCCGATTTATCATTATGAACCCCGATTTATCAAGAGCTTCCAAAAACCCTAATTGTCATTAGCAGTTAGCACACAGCAAAAACTGTTTTCAAGTTTTTTTGTCATCTATGTACTATTGGAAATCAAAACAACCATTCAAAAAAGTATATATAGGCGTCATTACTTGAATATATAGGAGTCAAAACAACCATTCAAAAGAGTATTTCACGTTTTTTTGTCATTTATGTACTATTGGAAATCTTTCAAAGAAATAACTGTCAACACATTACACATAGTTAATGTTTTTTTTTGATCGGCGAAAGAAACTTTATTAATCCATTACACACAGTTAATGTTGCAAGGCCAACACATAGTTAAATCAGATTCATATGTGGGCAACGTCGCTTGTGACTCCCACTGGATTCAAATCATGCGATCTATATTTCGATTGAAAACATTTGAAAAATATTTTCAGTCCACAGAAGTTTGTTTATGAAAAACAAAATTCTTTGTCAATGAACAGATCTTATATAAAGAGCGAAAACAAGCATGGACAGTTTGACAAGGGTTGTTTCTCCTGTGAAGGGGTAGATGAGGTGTTTCTAATGAAGGTTGTTTTCCCGGCGAAGGGGCAAATATTGAGAGGTTTCCGGTATGGGTATTTTTTCCTGCGAAGGGGTAGATGAGGGGCTTCCAGCTAAGTTTGCTTTCCAGTGTAGGTGATTTTGGGAGCGTGTTTGGGTGTTGAATATTGGGAAGGTGACGCAGCGGAATTTACGAGAGACTAGTTAGTGTACTAGTCCAAACGAGATAGGTTCTCGAATCCACGAGATATTCTTGAATTCACAAGAAAAGGAGAGAAAATTCTCAAAGTTATATTGATTGAATAAAAGCTAAATATGCCCATAGGCTACATCCTTATTTATACTAGTAGAAGTCCTAATTAAAAGAAAATTACTTAGAGTGGCGACCAAGCAAGGTATTACTTGGAAACCTAGACTATAAGAAAAGGGAAATAAAATCAAATCTTACCAAAACAAAATTAAAAACGTGCAAAACAGGCAGCACAAATAAAATCTCTTAATACTAACCATAACTAAAAATTATTACCTAAATAATGATTCCATAAATAATATGGGTGTATATCTTGTCCTACATCATTCTCCTTTTCTTCAAAAGAACTCGACCTCGAGTTCTCGTTAGGAATCTGCCATCTTCCATGCCAAATAAATAGATACTTGAATACTTCAACTGCTTGATTCCCTTCCAAAAATGTTCTGCACCAAAAATTACTTGCAATGATATCTTCTCGGCATGCTTCAATTGATTGATAAGATCAACTATATGAATATTAAGAATCCAATCATACTGTTGCACTCCAAGAAAATCAACAAAGCCATCTGGACTTTGTGGGTACTGATCTTGATCTTGTTTCGTCTTGGTATTGGTTGACACATCAACAATTGGCTCATTGAGACAGACTAGATTGACCATAGAGTCATCAGATGAATTAACAACATCAATTTCTTCTATTGAAAATTCAATTGGGTCGTTAAGAACTTGATCACCAACATCCATATCAATTTTCTGCTTCTCACCCACCTCCATATCGATTTGCTTATCATTAACTTGAATCACAATGTTCCCTTTGCCGCTACTACTCACATCAACTTTCTCTTTAAAAGCTTCTTCAACAGCATCAGTAGATGTGTGAATTATATGTTGTTGCTTTGGCCCATATTTTTCTTCCAAAAGTTGCTCATAATTCCATGGTAAAAATATCTCTATCATAAGTCTTTTTATTCTTGACCATGTGCAAATACGACGCGTTCCCAATCATTCTCTCTTATCTTGCATATCTAACCACCATCGTAGTGCTCGTTCCGTAAGTTTTGCCAGCAAATATTTCCACCTTATTTCAGACGGCATTCTCACATACTCAAAGAAATCTTCAATATCTAATATCCAATCTAAAATATCTTCAAAATACTCATAACCACTTAATTTAGGCAAATTATCATAAGACCTGAAATCGAGTTCTGATTCCTCACTATTAGCACAGTTAGTTGGGTGTCTCCCAACTACTATTTGATAATCAGGTTGGCGTTAGGCAAATCCCGCAGCGCGTTCCCGATTCTGGTTAAGAGGACGGCGTTGGGCAACTCCCTCCGCTCGATTCTCTACAACCCTCCCTCGTCTTTGGTCGAGGTGAAGAGTAAGCAGCCGTAGCGATTCGCGAATTTCTGTCATGATACTTGTCTGTTGTTCTTCCACCGTCTTTCTCGAATCAGCAAACCTTTGAGCAACGTCAAAGGGTTATGTCATCAACTTTGTTAGGTGCCATCGAGCCAGAAACGATCTTGCTCTGATACCACTTGACGCAGCGGAATTCACGAGAGACTAGTTAGTGTACTAGTCCAAACGAGATAGGTTCTCGAATCCACGAGATATTCTTGAATCCACAAGAAAAGGAGAGAAAATTCTCAAAGTTATAATGATTGAATAAAAGCTAAATATGCCAATAGGCTACATCATTATTTATACTAGTAGAAGTCCTAATTAAAAGGAAATTACTTAGAGTGGCGACCAAGCAAAGTATTACTTGGAAACCTAGAGTATAAGAAAAAGGGAAATAAAATCAAATCGTAGCAAAACTGAATTAAAAACGTGCAAAACAGGTAGTACAAATAAAATCTCCTAATACTAATCGTAAATAAAAATTATTACCTAAATAATGATTCCATAAATAATAGAGGTGTATATTTTGTCCTACATCAGAAGGGTAGCTTGTCTATAAAGTTGACTGATAATTGAGGAGCATGCACAAAATTGGTCCTGTGGGGTTCAAGCATTGGGTGACTAGTTAATGTTAGGAATATCATGTTGTGAATTGTTATAAAAATGTTATATGACTTTTACGCAAATGTTATGAATTAAAGACGATTCAGGGATATATATATATATAATCACAATCTAATGGGGACTCTCACGGAATTTCCGTGAGGACCTCATAGATCGGGGTTGAATCTCGACGGTCCAACCATTCAATGTGTTTAAAACTTGTTTTTCAGGGGCAACACGAGAAATAAAGATGTGTATCGTAGTATTTCTTTGTCTCATATGGATGTTTTCCTAATTACCACTTGTGAAAAAATCTTCATTTAATTTCCAAACATCCCAAGGAAAATACAGCAACAACTTGCACTGCACCCATGGACCAAAGCTATGAAGCCTTAAATTTTTTCTTGTTGAGATCAAAGCATAAAATTCCAAGTACAGACGCAACATTCAAAGAAGGAACATCTAGTGGGAAAAATGCTATACTGCACAAGTTTTTTTTTAATATACTGCATATTTGTATTTGGGTGTGTACAATATGCACCATTTTTTAATCAATTTGCATCTATAATATTCATATAGATTCATGCAGTTTGTCGAAATTTGATAAGTTTTGTCTAAATACTCATAACATTTGCATGAAAATTTACAAAATTTATCTAAAAACTCAAAATATCAAGACAAAAAATTACATACTAATGCTATGAATTCTCCTTTCGGAAAAGATAAAAATAAAAATGCTATGAATTCATAATCAATGTTAGGAATTTATCTCGAAATGTTATTTATTAAGGACAATTCAAGGGGTGCATATCGTACACGAGAAAATAAAAGTGTGCAACGTATTATTTCCTTGTCTCAAATTGATTTTCATAATTATTAGTACAGTTTTCACCTATCAGTATCATATATGGATTAGAAACCCCACTCATTTGTCGTTCAAACCCTAACATGCCTTATCCACTGCTAACAACCTAATGGGTGGTCCGGAGTGTTCCACACGTGTAAATATTGTTCAACGCGCTATTCTTTTTCAGCAATGGTACATACACACACAAAAAATATCCACAATTTACCCACACACTCACACAAGTGTGTGGGCTCCACACACACTAGATGTGCAAGTGTGTGTGGAGCCCACACACTTGTGTGAGTGTGTGGGTAAATTGTGGGTATTTTTTGTGTGTATGTATCATTTTTGATTCTTTTTGGCAGCCGGTTTTTGTATTCCCATGAAATGACTTTGGCTCTGATTTGATTGAATACTTTCTGAGTTATATGACAAAATTACCCCTAGCACTTTTGGTTAACTTTTACCCAAAAGATTGCCGTACGCCATGAACCATAAATACTCTCTCCCAACGGCTCTTTCCTTTGCTAGCTGCTACAATTGAGTACTTTGAACATTTTTTTGCTTTATAGTTCTCTTCGTATAAAAAAATAAAGTATTTTTACAAATAAATTTTGTACTTTTTTTAGTTCCAAATTAAATTACTAGTAGAGATATTTAATTCGATACAAAATAACACAAAAAATATGTACTTGGTATTTTATATTGTTGCCTTGTTGAGTTGTTTTGCAATATCTTTCGGATAAAAAAATAAAGTACTTATGCGCATAATTTTTTATTTTCTTTTCTAATTCGATGCAAAAAAAATTGAAAATTTGTGGAAAAAAAATGCACATTTTTGTAGATCTTTGCGTTTTACACCACTAGTGCGGTAAAGATCGTAAACGTCTAAAAAATTAATTAATACTTTTGTAAATTAATTATTACAGTATAAAGTAATTTTTATAATAGAACCTTTAACATAAAATCTAATTACAATTAAATCTTATTAAAAGTTCCATGGTGGACAAGGGCCTTAGTATTTTACTCAATCTGTCCCAAATTGTTGGTCCCTTTTCATTATTTAGGATCTCTTATAAATTGATAATACTTTTTATATAAAATATGAATCTTGTTTGATAGATCTCAATTAATTTTATTAAAGAAATTTTTTTAAATAATAAAAAAACATTATAGATTGTGAAATAGAAACAATTGTTTGAATGACACGACTGCCCAAAAGATATGGCAATACAATTTTGACATGATGACTTTGTTCGGTTTGGGTTTTGAGGGAGGGTTTTTGAGGTAATGATTAGAGAGAGATAAAAAGAAATTGGGGACCGTACATCATGTGTCTTGAGACCTAAACCGAACAAGGTAGATAGTACCCAAGAGCCCAGCTATAACGTTCTCCTAAATGGGTAAAATTGTCTTTTAGTTAAAAGGAAAAAGTAAAAATAAAGTACAATCGGCAAAGGAGTACTGACTACCATCGTCAAATCAGGTCTACTTTATGGTTTTTTCGTTTTGTCATTGGGTGTGACCATTTGGGTCGGCTTCTGACCCGTAGTGGAATGTCCGATCCGAGCATAGTTATTGTCTGGAAGGATATGTGGCACCAACTCCACAAAAACATGTCAAGGGCGAGACTCGAAACTGAGTTATACCTGAGGAGTAGAATACGCCTTACCATCTAGTCTACCACCAAACTATAAGAACCTGATTTGGCTAAATTGAAAAAATTGATTTTTTGATTTTTTTCGTTTTGTCCTTATTCAAAAAAAATTTGCATTTGTTAGTTTTCGGTCGATTTTTTGTGGTTTCTTGGCTTGTCTCGACGAGAAGAATCTAAAAAATATAAAATTGTTAGCCAAACTTAAAGTTTCGTGAATAAAGACGAAAAATAATCCAAAATACTGGTTTATTTCCGGCTTTATTCAAAAAACTATTACTTTGGACCATAATTTTATACTCTTTGGATTCGTCTCGACGAGATAAGTCCAGAAACCACAAAATCTTAACGCAAAACTATCAAATGCAAAAAAAAATTGAATAAGGACAAAACGAAAAAAAAGCAAAAAACCAATTTTTTCAATTTAGCCAAATCAGGTGCTCAGCATCCTGTGTGCCACACCAAGGTTCCATAGCATAAAGAGGCATTTCATGATAAATTGCTATGCCAACCTCCTTGTATGAATGCAAGTACGCTCGGAATACAATTTTCGGACATAATTTCGGTTTGTGTTCTTGATGTCGCCCATTTGGTAGTCGTTAAAATTTTCATTTTTTGTTTACCAAACAGTCGTCAAATTAGATTAGTTATTTACGTTGACTGGACTATAATTAAAGATTTGCATAGTATAGCGATGAAGTTCGTATTGATCCATAGGGAAATAAGTGTGTCAATTCTCATTTTTAAATTGTATTTTAGTTTGAGAGAAAGATAAATGTTTAGGGTTTTCAAACAAAAAATGCATAAATTGAAATAACATTAAAGATAAAATAGAGAAGGCCAGGTCCTGAAATAACATTAGGAACTTAGAGTATCATACGGTTTCATAGGGGTTTTTTTTTTTTTTTTATAAGTTTAGGTACTTTCATACGGTTTTTGAGGTGTAGACACTTTCATAAGGTTTGAGAGTTTAGGCACTTTCATAGAGTTTTAGGGGTTTAGGCACTTTCATAGGCTAGCGTGTGGGTATTTTTGGAACATGGAGTGATTTGTCCTCTTGGTATCAAAGAATTAGTTTGTATCCTATTTGCATGATTGACCCATATACCACGTCCTTGTCACCAAAGTTCCCGTAACAATAGTACTACATTAGTTTAAGGTCTTGATCAATTCATTCAATTGTGATTTGTGGCAGCTACAAGCCCCACAAATATTATCAAGAGGATAAATATAATCATGAACCGGAATATACATATATATATATGTAGTATACATTTAATTAGCGCTTTTGTTTCCAATGGAGGTAGCAGTCCTAGTGGTAAGTTGAAGTCTTGTTGTAAAACAAGTTCAAGGTTCAATTCTTACCTCAAAGTAGTTTATCGTTTCATTCTTCATATGATTTTGTTTTCCTTTGAGATTTATTTTATTTTTGTTAAAAGAACTAGGCCCCGATTTTACAAGTTCGACTTAAATTCCAAGAATTTCAGGGCCGTCCCTGTCCCTATACCTCGTGGGAAAGGATAGTAAGGAGCCCACCTAAACCCCCAAAAGAAAGTAAGAAACAGAGATGAAACATATTTTGAGAGTTCTGAGAAGAATATTTTGAGAAATATTTTTGAGATATTGTTTGGATGAGTTTTTGGAAAAAGTATTAATTAGATAGAGGTGTAATAATTGGATAGAGATAGAGAGAGAAATGAGAATAATGATTAAATAGTGGGGTATGAGTAGAGAGAGAAATATGATTAATGCATGATTGGAGAGTTGAGAGATGGGGAAAGAATCTTTTTGGAAATTTTTTTGGAAATGTGAAGTGAACAAACATTTTTGTTTAATGTTCTTTTGTTTATGTTTCTAAAGTTTCTGCAGACATCTTAAGAAAACATGCTTGATGAATTATAGTATTTATTTTGTAAAAATTGTCAAAGCACATACAGAGATGTTTTCACTGTTTAAGAAATGCACCAAAAAAAAAAAAAAAAATGGCGGAAGATTTGCTTGCGTCCAAGCTAATGGCCTATCACACGAGAGCACACCAATTTTCAAAAAAAAAAAAAAAAATGTAGACCTACTTCTATCAATAATGCTATGGGTACACATTATCTTGAGGTGGCAAATGAGGAGAGACCGGCCCATTTTTTGAGTGAGCCCCACATTGGATTTATACTCATTTGCCACCTCATGGTGATATGCATTTGGGGTGCACATGTGGTGTACCCATATCATTTTCCCTACTTCTATAGCCCTAACCAAAAGTATTTAGCACATTTCTCACGGGTCTAGCTAGTTACCACCATTGGGTGGTCCTAGAGTACACCTAAATGATGGCTGCCGTATAATTGCAGAATTGCTAGAGTTAAAATTTTCTTGTAGTACTTACAACTGTCTCCGAGTGGTCCCCAATGGATATATATTATATCCTTCACCAATAGATTTTATCAAAATTTGATAGAAGTAAGACCTTGATTTTATCCATTAGTGAAGAGATTTTATCAGATTTATCAAATCTCTTCATCAATGGATAAAATCAAGGGGTTAATTTTATCAAAACTTGATAAAATTTATTGGTGAATAACTCCTAATCTGCAAGGGTACTGTTACTGGTGGTCTTAGAAAGTACGGTACAAGTAGGGTTGTAAACGAGCCGAATCGAGCCGAGCTTTAGAATTTTCAAGTTCATTCATTAAAATTTTAAACGAACTCGAGCTGAACTCAAACTCAATGAAAATTTGACGAGCCGAGCTCAAGCCGAACTTGCCTAGGTTTGAGTCGAACTCGAACTTGTTCACGAGCCTTAATAAGGAAAAAATATTAGATATTTATGCTCTAATATAAGTCTAGAACTTCAAAAAAATCTATTTTGTACATAAATAAGTTCATACATGTATAAAATTATAAAAACATAGTAGTAAAATTTAAGTTTACAATACTTTTATTGGTTTATGCAAGTTATGAAATTTTCATTATGTATACGTAAAAGTTTATACATATCCAAGGTTATATAGGAAATTCTTATGAGATATACATATATTCCAAGTTCGCGGGCCTAATCGAGCCGAATATTGTCAAGTTCAGGTTCGGCACGTTCATTAAACGAGCTTAAAATTGAGGTTCAGGTTTAGTTCGTTTAGTATCCGAATCGAACTCGAAAGAGCCTTTACCGAGTTGAGCCTCGAATAGTTCACGAACGGCTCAGTTCATTATAGTCCTCCCAATACCAATTGGTAGTGCTGTCCTCCAAGTGGTCCCCTGCTACGTTACAGAGTATTTTGTTTCTGCTATAGTATTGTTGCTCTTGGTGTAAGTAATTCTTGGCCATTTTCTACCAAATTAATCTACTAAAAGATATTTTTAAATCAATGTGAAAAAATTTGAAAAATTATGTTCTGAAATATTTTACATTATCAGCTTACTGAGTTGGCTTTGCAATTTCCTTCAAATAAAAAAACAAACTACTTCCAAGATTCTTTTTTTTTTTTTTAAATTTCACCATATTAAAGTATTCAATGAGCACTTTAATTTGGTACCAAAAAATAAAATAATATATTTTTAGGGCTTTGAAATTGCATGTATTTCTACAATGGACATTTTAAAAGGACTAAGAGAGTAACTAGTAGAAAAAAAATTGATTTTTTATGAAAAATTGTACTCCCTCTATTCCATTCTGATACTTCGATCCTTACGAGAAGACGGATAAAAAAAATACTTTCGCACATGATTTTTCGAGTTTTTTTACCAAATTAAAAATTTAATGAATTTTTTTTTAATTTAATGCGACAAAATTCAAAAAAATATTAACAGATGCATTCTACTTTCTTATAATTGCACTCTAAAATTTGTCTTTAAGTACTTGTGTTGTATGTTTTTTTATACTTAAAAAAAATTAAATTTTGGAGTACAAAAGAATAGAGTGTCAATATCATTATCCAGCAACAAAATATATTTTCAGGTTGTTCCACAGAGTCTACTGATTTACAATAATTCTTGAAAATATTACCCTCATGCAATGTAAAATGCAACTCAACACTAGTACGTCTGAAGAGCAATTCGAACATTTCACAGTAGAAATTATACTTCTCACCCAAGTTTATCTTGAACTGTCAAGGAACTAGAGTCCCACATTGCTTAGGAGTGGAATGGATGATCATTTAATATATGTTGGGACCTCTCCACTCATTGCCAATTGGTTTTGAGATAGATATAAAGTTTCCACATGGTATCAGAGCGGAGCCCATTCCACCCCAGATTAAAAAGGAAAAAAATTTCACGATCTACACCCCATGATGACAGACCAGCAAAAAGGCTAGACGATGATAGGACCCAAAAAGTGACCACACGTGACAGACCTCAAATGCGGCTGCACTTGAGGGGGATGTCAAGGGACTAGAGTCCCACATTGCTTAGGAGTCGAACGGGTGATCACTTAATATATGCTAGGACCTCTCCACTCATTGCCAATTGGTTTTGAGATGGATATAAAGTTTCCACAGAAACAACCTAAGAACGTGTCTTTGAGAACTTTAAGTCGGGTGTTGCGGAATAGTTACAAATTTTCTGTGGCTCATTTTATATTTAGGTGTACGGTACACCCTTTACAAAATATTGACCAAAGTTTAAAAAATGCGCACGAGATATTTGCGATGTTTACATTTGGTGTACTAGTTTGTAAATTATTTAGTATCTTTGAGATTACTTGTTAACAACTTGTTAATGTCACTATAGCAATGAACAACAATGGAAATCCCTTCCTAAATTTGAAATGTATAAATTAACATCGGTCAAAGTATGTAAAGACCCGTGTTTTTAAATATTTTTCAGAAATAATGTTGGGAAAAATTTGAGGAATTGTTTGAAATGTTTTAATGTTGGATTAGATTGTGATAGGAGTGATTTGGGGCCATATTATTGCATGACACAAGTAACTAGAGGGGCTTGGGGTGTGAATATTAGATACATGTGTGTTGTGTGCTGTATATGAAGAGAGAGCCACCCACACCCTCCCCTTTCATCAGACGTTACCACTCCCTCTCTACTCCTTCTTCCATCTTCATCATCTTCTCCAAAAAATTCACCCAAAATCCTCAAATTCCTTAAAAACCCTCACCAATACTAGACTCCTACGTGTGTTCGGAAGCCTGGGTATCGTTCATTTCACCCCGGAAGGAGGAAATTCTATTGGAGTATTGGAGAGAAGGCAAGGGTTTTGCTCATCCTTTGTTCACAAGCTTCCAAACCTTGAGGGAGGGGATTTCTACCATTACTAAGTGTTTTGAAGTGTGTGGTGTGTAGATTATACCCATCTTTGATCAATCCCTCTTGTTTCATGTAAAACCCATTTTCTAGTTCCATAGATTTGATTGGATGTTGATACATGTTTGTTGTTGATGTTCTATGTAAATTAGTTGTTGCAATACCCTCTTGTAGCTTGTTGTGTTGATATTTGATCATGAACATACTTGGATTGAAGCTCATTGGAAAACCCATGAAAATTTGTCAAAATTTTGCTCGTAAGGCTTTTGGATCGATCTGCTCTTGTTCTGGATTGATCCACAACCTCCTGTTGGTGTTTTGAATCATGGTGGATTGATTCACTCTTGTACTGGATTGATCCACTCCCTTTTGTCTCAGACCAAAGTGGATTGATCCACTCATCATAGTGGATCGTTCCAGATCACTCTGATGAAGAATTTTCACAAAGTGGATCAATCCACTCATTCCATGGATCGATCCACTCCCCCCTTCACCTCACCAAAACTTGTTTTCGTCGATTTCGGTCGCTTGTTCGTGTTAATACTTGGCATAATCATCTCTTATACCTCAAAACTCGTTGAATAACTTGTCCCTAACCTATCCTTGCGTAATTGGTGACTTGGGTTGATTTTTAACGCGACACCCACGCGACTATACACTTGTTATGTGCGAATTAAGCAACTTTGACGAAATGTGTGAACTTGAATAACAAACAGAGGTTGGGAGTGACATGATGAGACTTGTGCAAAACCAATGAACGTGAACTGGAATAAGAACTTGAAACTTGTGATACAAGGCTGAAAGGTAGCTCGGAATGATACTCGGGCCGTCCTATGGGCGTGTCGCGAGGAATGATGCCTGGGCCAAGGGGAAGATTATACAGGGTCGAAAGATGGCCCGAAATGATACTCGGGCCGTCCTATGGACGTATCGCGAGGAATTTCTAAAGATCTAATTTAAATAAATGGTTGACGTGACACTGTAACACACAATTTCGCGTCCTGCAATAAAGAACATGAAAAAGATGCACAAAATACAATCTTATTGATTTTGAATTTAATGCGAGTACAATCTCTAATTAATGCTCTTTTACAATAAAAGAACAAAAGACAATCCTCTGATTCGATCTCCGGTATGTTTCAACGGCTTGAATGCTTGTTGTTGAATCGCACAAATGACAGTTTCCTTTGACTCTTCGAGTTGAATGAACTGAAGAACAAAGTTTGAAGATGGCTTTGATTTTGTTGAATGATTTGTTGGATGCTGAACTTGTGAAGAAATCGGCACGTTCTTGGTGCTTGATGATTCTTTGCAAGTTGTTGCTACTTGTGTTCTTATGTTTGAGGATGAATTTGATTTGCTGAAGAAATCGGCACGTTCTTCTTGGTGCTTGATGATTCTTCGCAAGTTGTGTTCTTGTGTTTGAAGATGAATTTGATTTGCTGAAGAAATCGGCACGTTGTTCTTGGTGCTTGATGATTCTTCGCAGGTTGTTGAGGAATTGCTTGAGAGCTCTTGTAGAATGCTAGCCAAAAGGTCCTTTTCTCCTTCATATGAGCCTCTATTTATAGGCAAAGGAGAGAAGTGACAAGTTTGGTAAGATTTTCCTTGATTGATTTTCTTTCCAATTAACTTAGGTCAATGTTAAAGAAATTATAATATATAAATGTATATTATATATTATAATTATTCTTTTGACTCAAGGAAAATTGGACTGGGCCCGTAGCTTTGGGTTGGCCAAAATCTATGACCCATTTCAAAGGCTAAGTCGGTCCATCTTCTTTCGGTCCTGCCCATGATTGAGCCCATATTTTCGTGAGCCCATTTGACTAATTTAAATCAGCCCAGCTTATTTTGGTCTTTACCGTATCTCAAATGGATTGAGCCCATAATTTTGGCGGGCCCAAATTTATTTGAAGGTTTTGACCAGCTTTGACTTTAATTAATCCAGACAATTTTATTTGTCTTAATTAATTTGGACAGCGATTAAATCGCGCCAAAATTTTAGTTTCTACAAATTGCCCCCACTTCGAGGCTCAGGCGGATGCTTGTTTGCGAGCGTTGTGAGTGAGGCTTGAAGTAGCATTTTTCTTGGTACTTGGCTTAGCGCTGTATTTTTTTTTTACACAAGCTTTGGAAAGCTTGCTGCTTGAAATGTCAACCACGAAATCAACACATGCGATGGTTTAGATA
The DNA here is from genome assembly GCA_020921065.1 of Vaccinium darrowii. Lineage (NCBI taxonomy): Eukaryota > Viridiplantae > Streptophyta > Magnoliopsida > Ericales > Ericaceae > Vaccinium > Vaccinium darrowii. Next base: position 35,434,672 of record CM037160.1, read on the forward strand.
AGGAAATATCAAAACAATCAACTGACAAGTTGATTTGTTTTAGAAATCCTCAAAGCTTTCCAAGGAGGAACTAGTTTCCTATATTCCAGCACGTGGAATGGTAAAGTTCAAGCTCCTCTCTCTTTTTTTTTTTTTTGGTTTAAGGATGGATCTTTGATTACCAAAGATTTCGGCTTCCTGCCAAGGAAATCCTTTGACTCGTGATTTTCAACTTGCTATTTCCCATAAGTAAACACGATTCCCTTGTCAAAATTTTGGACTTTTGTCTATGTATGGGAGTGTCCCATTGTAGAAATAAAATTGTTGGTTCCCTTGGAAATATATTAGCCAAAGACTTGCTTGGTAAAACCGCTCCATTCACGGGCTAGGAAAAGGAAAATTTCCCCAGTTCCTCTTCTCTTTCCCGGTGCATGACGGAAGACCTTCCTTAAATAAAATTATAGGCCCACGAGAGATCAATCTCCCAACCATCAGAAAATTTGATTTTCAAAATCATGGGTGGTCTATTAACACCACATATATTTTTTCCTTTGGTGGACTTCCACTTCATGCACACGTGCACTTGTGAAAATACTCAAATCCTCCACATTCCTTTACCAAGAATGGGTACTCCTTTCTTAATTTATTATTTTCTCTCAATCAGATTCATTCCTTCTTTAAGAATGGTCAAAACTTTTCCTATCCTCTTTCCTTCTTTTGTTTTACAGCACGCGTGTACATTCCCTTTCAATTGCTCTCGTCCGAGGAAAGCAAGAAGATTGCAAATCCCTGTATGGCATGTTACGCATAATCCCATCATCTCCAAAACGGCGATACTCGGAAATCTATTATTCACTTTCCGTAGCAATTATTTCTTTTCATTGGTGATTTCAAAAAAAAAATCCTTAGCGAATTGAGCGCCATTCTGCTATAAATTTCTACCATACGGCATGTAATGTTTCACAATTCCCATTGCTTACGTTGTTGTGCCTTCCGCTGCCATTGCCGTCTTGACCAAAAGCAGCTATAAACCTTCTGCCGCCGTTGCCATCTTTGAAGGGCTAGGGAAGACAGAGTCTTGGGTTTTGAAGGTAGTAAAAATTATCCCTCATTTTCGGCAGTCTCGTTTTTTTTTTTTGCCCCCAACACACATATGTGCTAGCTGTCCAACTCGAGAGTACTCCCATTTAAATACATGCATGATTTATTTGAGTCAGAAAAATACGACAGGCATTATGCTCATTCATCTTTTGTCTTGACATCTTGACCATCAAGTTCTAATTTGTGGGGCCATTAAGCTCATGCCTGGCATTTCATCATCATTCCTTGTTTGTAATGTCCACCATGCATAACTGATGAGTCCTAGCAGCAACAAACGTGGCCCAATTTCGTTTGGCTTGTGTTGAGACACATGACCTCCCTCTTTGTTTCTTTATTTTTTTATTTTTTTTTTTACCCACATGTGACGTGGCTTGTGCTGAAACAAGTGACATGTTCTAGCATCTTTTACATGTCATCCCTTCAAGCACACGTGTATCGACATGATATCATCATCTTTTTTTTTTTTTTTTTGGTGAACAGGACAGTCTCGAAGCCACCGCTGCACTCCACCACATTCTTTACTCCTTGCCCCCATTGTCAAAGAACGCAGTATTTTTTTTTACTTTAAGCAAAAGTTGGTATTTTCTTCGATGGTTTTGCGTTCCCTTACTTTCTTGCATATGTGACTTATTGGAGAATGCGCTTAGAGGGCTAGTCTCTGACTAGTTATCTAGACACTTTTCCGCAGCCATAAACCATAGGTGGTTAGATTGACTTTCTTGGGGAATGCGCCTAGAGGGCTGGTCTTTGACTGGATATCTAGACACTTTTCCTCATTCACAGACCATAGGAGGTTAGATTGACTTTCTTGGAGAATGCGCCTAGAGGGCTGGTCTTTGACTGGATATCTAGACACCTCTCCTCACCCACAGACGTCCATAGGTGGTTCAAATTGATTTTCTTGGAGAATGCGCCTAGAGGGCTAGTCTCTGATTGGATATCTAGACACTTCTCCGCACCCACAGACCATAGGTGGTTCAGATTGACTTTTTTGGAGAATGCGCCTAGAGGGCTGGTCTCTGACTGGATATCTAGACACTTCTCCTCACCCACAGACCATAGGTGGTTAGATTAACTTTCTTGGAGAATGCGCCTAGAGGGCTGGTCTCTAACTGGATATCTAGACACTTCTCCTCAACCACAGATCATAGGTGGTTTAGATTAACTTTCTTGGAGAATGCGCCTAGAGGGCTGGTCTCTGACTGGATATCTAGACACTTCTCCTCACCCATAAACCATAGGTGGTTTAGATTGACTTTCTTGGAGAATGCGCCTAGAGGGCTGGTCTCTGACTGGATATCTAGACACTTCTCCTCACCCATAGACCATAGGTGGTTTAGATTGACTTTCTTGGAGAATGCGCCTAGAGGGCTGGTCTCTGACTGGATATCTAGACACTTCTCCTCACCTATAAACCATCGGTGGTTTAGATTGACTTTCTTGGAGAATACGCCTAGAGGGCTGGTCTCTGACTGGATATCTAGACACTTCTCCTCACCCACTTGAAGAAATTTTGAAGACGATGAAAGAGAGCCTCTGTTTTTCGTGCATGTCGTCACTCCTCATCACTTGAAGAAATTTTGAAGATGAAAGAGAGCCTCTGCTTTTCGTGCACGCCGCCATTCCTCATCACTTGAAGAAATTTTGAAGATGATGAAAGAGAGCCCCTGCTTTTCGTGCACGCCGCCACTCCTCGTCACTTGAAGAAATTTTGAAGACGACGAAAGAGAGCCTCTGTTTTCCGTGCACGCCGCCACTCCTCTTCACTTGAAGAAATTTTGATGACGATGAAAGAGAGCCTCTGCTTTTCGCGCATGCCGCCACTCCTCATCACTTTGAAGAAATTTTGATGACGTGGAAGAGCCTTCGTGATTTTATGCACACCATTGCCCCTCGTTGCTTGAAGTGATTAGAAGATGTTAGAAGAGCCTCTGTGATGTGCATTCCACCGCTCCTCGTCACTTGAAGATATTTGAAGATGACACTAGAGCCTCTGCCTTTTGTGCATATCGTCCCTACGTTGCCTCGACGCCGCTCGTCTTTGGGAGACTTCAAACGGTGGAAGGGCCGCTGCCTTTTGTGCATGCCGTCCTTTCATTGCCTCGAGGCCGCTTGCCATTGGGAAAGACTTCAGACGGTGGGAGGGTCGCTGCCTTTTGTGCATGCAGTCCCTATGTTGCTTCGACTCTACTGTTCATCACTTGAACGGGTTGAAGACGATGAAAGAGCTTCTGCAATTGTGTGCATGTTGCTACTCCTCATCACTTGAAGAGATCCGCTAACTTGGAAGAGCTTTCGTGCTTGCTGCTACTCGTCCTCATTTGATGAGATTTGATGTCACAAAAAAGCCTTTGTGATTTGTTGCATTCTGCCACTCCGTATTTGAAGATTTGATGATGGCCTCCTTGACTTGTGCATGCCGCCAAGAGGAACTCTTCAATGACGAAGTTCAAAGAACTTTTTTTTTTTTCTTGAGTTGGTTGACTGAGCTTGCAATGATTCCCAAGCTGCCTACGTACCCTTTAAAGGGATCAAGTCAAAACGTAGTTCAAAAGTGATTTTTTTTTTTTTGTTTCTTTTGTGCCGTACACAGTTTTAACTCATGTGGGCGAGGAGCATCATGCATTTTCAACTCGTGCAATGAGGAGATTTTTTTTTTTTTTTTTTTGGAGACAGTTTAGGCTCATGTCAAGGAGTGTGTTTCTTCGACTATCTTCAAGGAATGATAGAGACAACTTGCTCCTTCTTCACACCTTCTACTTGAGATTCGTTTGGTTTAGTCAAGACGATGGTGAGCCTTCTGACTTTGAGTGGACCATCGTGACTAACTTCAAGTGATGTTATACGCTTCATGCGAGACGGGATCGAGCTTCGAGTCTCTTCATCTTCTTTTGTTGAATCAAGCATCGCTTCTTCCACCTTTTGTTTTTTATGTTCTGTTTTGGACTTCTCTCGTGCATCTTTGAGTCGAGAAAAGATAGACCTTCGTGGTTGGGAATTTACTTCATTGTTTTCTCGGTTAGCCTTATTTAATCTCTCAAAGACTGAAGTGCGAGTAGTAGGAGCTTCAATACGATCAAAAGCTGAAACACGATGTGTGGAATTTTGACTTATGTCATCCTCTTCATCGGTTGAGATCATGTAAACTGTTTGAAAACAGTTGTCATCGAAGTACCCTTCAGGAAAGAAGTCATGTTGGGTGATTGGTGTGGGAGAACTCTTCTCAAACACTTTCTCCTTCGTATCTTTTCCATCATTGACTTCGTTTCTCACAGTGAATTGAGGAAAGCTCTTCTTTACTTGCCCATTTTTGACTTGATGAGAATGAATCTTGTGCTTGTTTTCTATTGACTTCATTTGGGGGATTGGGATCCACTCATTGTCATTCTTTGCATCTGGTGCTCGTTTGAGATGAGGATGAATAGGTACATCTTGACTTGAGTATTGGATTGTTATCGGATCGAATAAACCAAATTGCATGGTTTTGAAAATTGCCCCCAGTGTTGGTGTAGTTGCAGATTCAGCAGTCTTTATTTTAGAGCTTGAAGTCGGGCCTTCGATTGTAATGACTGTGTGGTTGGACTCTGCAACTTCATCAACGTCTAGTAGGATCTTTTTCTTCTTTGCTAGGTCTGCAATTAGATCTTTCAACACAAAGCACTTCTCAGTAGGATGACTGACAATCCGATGGTAATGGCAGTACCTTGGATCATGAATCTTCCCCATTTCTTCGGGACGTTTGCATTCTGGTAGTTGCACGACTTCTTTTTCTAGCAGATCTTCCAACATGCTCGGCACGTCAGCATCATGAAAAGGATACCTCTTTTCTTGCAGCTCCTTCAAAGTTGGGTATTTGTTCCTGGGGTTTTCTTCCTTCTTCTTGTCTTTTCTCGTTATCTTGACTGGGACCATGCTGACTGCCATTGACTCCTCAGTAGAGGCAGCAAACAACTTATCACTTTTTGTCCCATTCTTGTATTTATTGTGCTCGATCGTGGGAGGATTTCCGCCACCATGATTTGCTATGTTGATCTCCATATCATGTGCGCGTGTAGCCAATTCTTCAAAAGTGTGTGGCTTTATCCCTTGAAGAATGTAAAGGAGACCCCAATGCATGCCATTCATGCACATCTCCACAGCAGAGAGTTCGGAGAGTCGATCTTTGCAGTCTAAGCTTATAGCACGCCAACGATTGATGTAGTCGGCCACTGGCTCATCTTTCCATTGTTTGGTGTTGGTTAGCTCCATCATACTCACGGTGCGGCGAGTGCTATAGAAGCGGTTGAGAAACTCGCGCTCCATCTGCTCCCAACTATCTATTGACTCTGGCTCTAGGTCTGTGTACCATTCGAAAGCATTTCCTTTGAGAGAACGAACAAATTGTTTGACGAGGAGATCCCCTGCTGTCCCAGCATTGTTGCATGTTTCAACGAAGTGGGCGATGTGTTGCTTTGGGTTTCCTTTCCCGTCAAATTGTTGAAATTTGGGGGGCTGGTAACCAACAGGCATCCTAAAGTAGTCAATGCGCTTTGTGTAAGGCTTCGAGTACATAAAACTACTTTGTACTGGCCCACCATATTGTGCTCTGATTGTACTTGCTATCATGTCTTGGAGTTGTTGGATAGACAATGAAGCGATAGTGGTGGGTTGGGCGTTTTCTTCAATCCCTAGTGCTGCAGAAGTTGCATGATTGAACTTAGCACCACCTCTTAGATTTGACAACGAGACACGATTTGTGTCAATTTGCTGCTTGAGCCTTATGTCTTGATCGCTCATTATAAGTTTTCCATTTTGATCGCCAATTATGACTCCCTGCGGTGTGAAGCCTGGTGGATGTGAAGCATCTCGGATAGTATCTCCCACATTTTGGGCTTCTAGTTTGTTCATAAGCGACGCAATCTGGAGATCTTTTTCTTCCACAGTTTTAGTGAGCTTTTCAATGGCGCGCGCCATTGTTGCCATCTGTTCCTCCAACGTCGCAGCGCCAGTGGTCATGGCTTGCATAGCCACAGAGTAAGACGATTCTGAACAACTTGGCGAATTTGAGTGCTTCGGTGGAGAAGGCGAGGATCCAGAATGCGAACCTGTGCTAGAGTTTGCATCGAACACTGAGCGGGATGGGCGGGGTGACAAACTTCCTGAGACAGAATTTTCAGCTTTGGAAGGAAGCTTTTGGGAGCCCTCTTCGTCCTTTTTCTTCGTCGGAAGCATGGCGACGGGTTGGTGCTTGCCTGACAGCACTTTTGGCGCAACTCCTTGATTTGTTCGGATAACTGTTGCCCTCGCCTTCCTGCGCGTCACCTGGCCTGTGGAAGCACTGCTGTTGTTCGTGGCCAAGGCGACGTTCTTGGTAAGCTTCTTGTTGATCAGAGCTACTTGGATCTTTTTAGAAGTCATTTGTGTAGAACTTGATTTTGGAGAAAGAGATGAGAGGTAGAGAGGTCCCACCGGGCGTGCCAAATTTGTAACACACAATTTCGCGTCCTGCAATAAAGAACACGAAAAAGATGCACAAAATACAATCTTATTGATTTTGAATTTAATGCGAGTACAATCTCTAATTAATGCTCTTTTACAATAAAAGAACAAAAGACAATCCTCTGATTCGATCTCCGGTATGTTTCAACGGCTTGAATGCTTGTTGTTGAATCGCACAAATGACAGTTTCCTTTGACTCTTCGAGTTGAATGAACTGAAGAACAAAGTTTGAAGATGGCTTTGATTTTGTTGAATGATTTGTTGGATGCTGAACTTGTGAAGAAATCGGCACGTTCTTGGTGCTTGATGATTCTTTGCAAGTTGTTGCTACTTGTGTTCTTATGTTTGAGGATGAATTTGATTTGCTGAAGAAATCGGCACGTTCTTCTTGGTGCTTGATGATTCTTCGCAAGTTGTGTTCTTGTGTTTGAAGATGAATTTGATTTGCTGAAGAAATCGGCACGTTGTTCTTGGTGCTTGATGATTCTTCGCAGGTTGTTGAGGAATTGCTTGAGAGCTCTTGTAGAATGCTAGCCAAAAGGTCCTTTTCTCCTTCATATGAGCCTCTATTTATAGGCAAAGGAGAGAAGTGACAAGTTTGGTAAGATTTTCCTTGATTGATTTTCTTTCCAATTAACTTAGGTCAATGTTAAAGAAATTATAATATATAAATGTATATTATATATTATAATTATTCTTTTGACTCAAGGAAAATTGGACTGGGCCCGTAGCTTTGGGTTGGCCAAAATCTATGACCCATTTCAAAGGCTAAGTCGGTCCATCTTCTTTCGGTCCTGCCCATGATTGAGCCCATATTTTCGTGAGCCCATTTGACTAATTTAAATCAGCCCAGCTTATTTTGGTCTTTACCGTATCTCAAATGGATTGAGCCCATAATTTTGGCGGGCCCAAATTTATTTGAAGGTTTTGACCAGCTTTGACTTTAATTAATCCAGACAATTTTATTTGTCTTAATTAATTTGGACAGCGATTAAATCGCGCCAAAATTTTAGTTTCTACAGACACATCGGACGAATTGGACACTTATGAGAGGGGACGCGTATCGGGTACACATTGGGCACACTTGGGTGATAACAAGGGATTTATAAACTTATATGTATCTCGTTGGACTCTCGTAAACTCTTGTGTATCTTATATAGTACTATCATTCTCATGTCTCATCTCGCATCTACATTTCATTGTGTTTAGTTTTGGTAGACGTTTCTCTACTGGACTAGTGAGCTCAACCTATCATTTTCAGGTACCCAGTACGGAGCATGACTTGGATGTGCATGAAGTGAATGCAAACATCTTTTGAAAGCTTAAAGAGGAGTTACCTCATCATCTCGAGTTTATAATGTTTTGAAGAGATGATTTTGTAACTTATTCATATTAAATCTTTTGACTTGGATTTGTAATAACTTTAAGACTCGTGTATTTCAATTTGGGGAATGGGTATCCATAGACTAATTGTACCCTTTGATGTTGACTTTGACTACTAAACTTGGACGTGGCCCGTGGATTTGTTGATTGTCCACGTGGAATTTCTTAATGTATTTTGCTCTAAATTTAGAGGGTGTGACAAAGTAGCACTAAGAACTCGCAAGATGAACTCCCAATAGCACGGTGGAGCGCCGGACAACACTCCATGACGAAGCTACGCTGTCACGACAGCCTCTGGATAGGGGAAAAAGGTCGGCAGCCAACAAAACCGAGACCACGACGAGCACATAACAGATCTAGGGTAGCAAGAACAAACTGAACAGAAAAAAATTAACCAAAATAAGAAAATTATTGCCCCACCACCAAAACACTCACCGGATCTGGGAAAAACCAGACCGGTTCTGAAGACCAGACAAGAAAAAACGCCAGAGAGAAAAACCCCTTTGCTCAAAAGCCATCCTTATTGCCCCACCTTCAGCCACCGCGCTAGATCATCCCTCATCAACTCCACTATGCCAAAACAATACCATGTTCGCCGGATCAACACTGTCGACGGACGACGACATGGAGACCGGACCACTGATACCAGGGTCGGAATCGTGAAGAAACCAGTGGTGGGCCGCGAGAACACACTAAAGGGGGAGGATGAGGGGGATAGAGAGATAAAGGGGAACAATAGGAGGGGGGGAGGAGGCAGAAGGAGGAGGAACGCCTTGCCCCCTAAAAATTTCTCTAGTTACCTAAAAATATACAGTAGATGTTAAAGAAGGATAACTTGTCATTTCATCCCAAAAACTTTGTTCGAAACTTTAATCACTGTAGTACAAGTGTACAACCTGACTTTTCTTTCAAACTTCCCATAATTTCACGTCAATGTGATGCGCATCCATCACACTACTGACCACCCATTGGGTGATTCTTTGATTTTGCCTTTACCAATACTAGCGGTTTTTTCACGTGCATGCATCGCCACATGGTCTGTGTTATTTGCAATTCCCGGACGTCACTGGTAAAGCATTATATACTACTCCTATATATATAGAACCTAGAATGTGCAAAAGACACTCTTTGAACCTAGAATGTGTCTTTTTTGAATATTGGTATATTGCTTAGAATTAAAAAAGAAGTAAGTACTATAGTGTCTGCTGGGATGGGGCTACAACTAGGGATGGCAATTCAACCCGCCCCGCTCCGAACCTGCCCTACCCCGCCCCGATAGGGTAGGGTTTTTTTTTATGATTTTTTTGGGTAACGGGTAGGGGCAGGGGGTGATTTTGAAAAACCCGCCAGGGTTAGGGTAGGGGCAGGGGTATGGTCACCCCGCCCCGACATACATATATATGTATAACTATATTTATACACTGGGAACAGATGGATGATGTGGTTCAAGAGATACCTTGTGGAGAGAAGCTTTTTATAGGAGGAGATTTCAATGGTCATGTGGGAGTGCAGAGGCAAGGGTATGAGAAGGTACATGGAGGATTTGGATTTGGTTACCTAAATGAAGGGGGTAGGAGGATTTTGGATTTTGCGGTAGCTGGTGACCTTATAGTTGCGAATACTCTTTATAAGAAGCGTGAGGAACATTTAATTACCTTTAAGAGCGGAGCCAATAGAAGCCAGATCGACTACTTCCTTGCTAGAGGCGCAGATCGCTTGTTATGTAAGGACTGTAAGGTCATTCCCGGAGAGTGCGTAGTGGCACAACATAGACTTTTGGTGTTAGATATTGGTCTCAAGGGGAATAATAGACCGAGAAAAGAAACTAGAAGACCACGGACTAGATGGTGGTTCTTAAGAGGAGAGAAACTAGAGGTGTTCAAGGAGCGTATGGGCCAGGAGGTGGAGTGGGGAGGAGAAAGCGATAGTGATAGTATGTGGAATACAATGGCTGACGGGATTAGAAGAATATCAAAAGAAGTTCTTGGGGTGTCAAAGGGGAAAGGTCCAAGCTCTAAAGAGACTTGGTGGTGGAACGACGAGGTTCAAACCATGGTAAAAGCCAAGAAGGATTGCTTTAAAAAGTGGCAGAAGGACCGGAGTGTGGAAAATTTTCAGAGGTACAAGCAAGCTAATAGGGAGGCTAAGAAGGCCGTTAGTGAGGCTAAGTTGAGAGCCTACGATGATTTTTATGCTAGACTTGATAGTAAGGATGGAGAAAAGAATATATATAAACTCGCCAAGCTAAGAGAAAGGAAAGCTAGAGACTTCTCTCAAGTTAAGTGTATAAAAGGTAGTGATTCAAAAGTGTTAGTGAAAGATGAGGAGATCAAGGATAGATGGAAGATGTATTTCGAGAAGCTGTTAAATGAGAAACATGAAGGAAGCTTGGGTGAGGAGGAAGTTGATGTCCCTAGCGAGAAAATAGAATACGAGTTCTATCGGAGGATACAAAAGTTCGAAGTGGCCAAGGCCTTGAAGAGGATGAAACCGGGTAAGGCCTTAGGACCAGATGATATCCCCATTGAAGTGTGGAGAAGCCTAGGTGACTTGGGGGTGACTTGGTTGACAAAATTGTTCAACAAGATTATTTTATCTAGGAGGATGCCCGACGAGTGGAGGAGGAGTACCTTAGTACCTATCTACAAGAATAAAGGGGATATTCAAAGCTGCAACAACTATAGAGGTATTAAGTTGATGAGTCACACGATGAAGTTGTGGGAAAGAGTTATTGAGCATCGATTGAGGATGGTGACTACGGTGTCGGAGAAACAGTTTGGGTTCATGCCTGGACGATCAACTATGGAAGCTATTTACTTACTAAGGAGATTGGTAGAAAGACATAGGTCAACGAAGAAGGATCTCCATATGATTTTCATAGACCTGGAAAAGGCCTATGATAGGGTGCCTAGAGACATTATATGGTGGGTTCTGGAGAGAAAGGGAGTGACCAGAGGCTATATTGACGTGGTTAGAGACATGTATGAAGGGGCAGTCACTGCCATTAGATCACCAGCAGGAGAAACGAGTGAATTTCCCATTACAGTAGGACTGCACCAAGGGTCTGCCTTGAGCCCGTACCTTTTCACGTTAGTTATGGATGAATTGACTAGGCACATTCAGGAGGATATCCCATGGTGTATGTTATTTGCAGATGACATTGTCCTTGTAGATGAAACGGCTAGTGGTGTCAACACTAAATTAGAAATTTGGCGGGAAGCATTGGAGTCTAAGGGCTTTCGGATAAGTAGGAGTAAAACTGAGTATATGGTCTGCAAGTTTAGTGATACCAGAAGTACGTATGAGGAAAGAGTGAGGATCCAAGATCAGGGGATACCAAAGAGGGACCATTTTAGGTATTTAGGATCTATTATTAGTCAAGATGGAGAGATTGCGAATGATGTGACTCATAGGATCCAAGTGGGGTGGCTCAAGTGGAGGAGTGCTACTGGTGTACTGTGTGACAAGAGGGTACCAACAAAATTGAAAGGAAAATTTTATAGAACTGCCATAAGACCAGCGATGCTTTACGGGACAGAATGCTGGCCTATTAAGAAGCAGCAAGTGAACAAGATAAGTGTAGCGGAAATGAGGATGTTGAGGTGGATGTGTGGTAAGACTAGACGAGATAGGATTAGAAATGAAACAATTCGCGAGATGGTAGGCGTAGCACCTATAGAGGAGAAGTTAAGGGAAAATAGGCTAAGGTGGTTTGGGCATGTCTATCGTAGACCAGCGGATGCAGTAGTTAAGAGAGTGGATAGGATAGCTTTGGGTAGAAACGCACAAGGGAGGGGAAGACCCAAATTGACATTAGATGCGGTAGTACGCAAAGATCTGAGTATACTAGGTTTAAATGATGAAGCAGCACTGGACAGAGCTCAATGGAGAAAAAGGATTCATGTAGCCGACCCCAATTGATTGGGACATAAGGCTTGGTTTGGTTTGGTTTATATTTATACACTCTTATATGTATATATCAAATTATATTTTTTCACTTATATGCATTAAATTTTATTTTTATTCTTATAATTTTACTTTTACAACTAAAATACAACATTAGATAGTAGATTTTGATTAAGTTGTAAAAGTTATTTTGTGAACTTTTATCATTTGTACTCACTAATTGGAGTTTAAAATATACTTAACTAATATGTGAAAAAAATAGGGGCGGGGCGGGGGTACCCATAAATTAGCCCGGTCGGGTTAGGGTTGGGTTAGGGAATTTTAGGGTCGGGGCAGGGATCATCAAAATCCTCCCCAACCCGCCCCGTTGCCATCCCTAGCTACAACCTAGAAGTAGAAGTTGCAAAAGGCACCCTTTCAGAAAATTTCTAGGATTCTTTTAACTTAATAGGCACCCATACGGCCGTAGTTTTTTTTCTTTTTTGTTTTATTGTGGTAGTCAAGATACGTGTCTTTTGGTGAATATTGGTATACCCCATAGAATTTTGAAATAACTAGCATAGGGTCTATTGGGAAGCGGCATAGGATGGGGCTAGAACCCAGAAGAAAGGCACCCATTTGGACAATTTGTAGGATTCTTTTAATTCAATAGGCACCCATTCGGCCATAGGCTTTTAGTGTGGCAGCCTAGTACATGTCTTTTAGTGAAGGTTGGTGCACCCCCCCCCCCCCCCCCCCCCCCCCTAAGAAGGTTTAAAAGAAATAGCATAGTGTTCGTTGGAAAGGGGCATAGGATGGGGCGACATCCTTTCAAATAAGCTGGGGCATTTGTTGAAAGTAAACATAGAAAACAAAGCAGGAGCTTCATACATTTAAAAGAAAATAATAAAATAGATGTACAACATATAAATTTGGGCCACTTAGCCAAAAATCCAAAACATTTGGCATTTTCAAAGGGAAGGACAAGGAACTTTTACAATCAAACATAAAGACAACAAATATTTAACATTTTTAAAGGGAAGGACAAGGAACTTTTGCAATCGAACAAAAATACAAAAAAATAAAAAATAGTGAGATGTCACTAATTTTTAAAAGTTCTAATTTCGTACAGAAAATCCAAAAAAATCAACTCCTACCTCATGGACGACCACCACCACACCTTCGGCCGACCATTTCCGACGACCTAAAAAATTAATGAGATGTCACTAATATTTAAAAATTAGCTAGTTAGTTTTGTTTCCTTGTATTGCTATTGTTGATATAATAGTTTTGTCGCAGAAATGCCAAAAGGGAGATTGTTAGTGTTATTGGCATTTTCCGGATTTCGACAAACCATTGGTGTCTGTACTTCTATCTTTTTCCATTTGGGTTTGGGAGGTAGCTTAGTTGATTGAATCTAGATGCTCCACCTGGTGGTTGAAGGATTGGAGAAATGGAGTTACACGCACCTTGGCTCGGATTGGCTTATGAAAGGTACAAAGTTGCATTATCATGTTCTTCATTTAGATTAGGGATTTAATCCTTTTATGTTGCCTGATTTTACATTTTAGCCTTATAATGTGAGCATCAAGTATTTTTCTAAGGCATGTACCTATTTTAAAAGAGATTCCTAGCGCAACGCCTGTTCAGCACTACTGGCGCTAATCTAGCGCTTCAGTTTGCTTCATTCAAAATAGTTTCAGAGATCAACACTTGATGAGCGCTTGTCGTAGCGCCCGTAGTGCTTATTGGCGCCACGCGTTTTGAGGTCATGCATGATGTCACCCTTTTATTCCGCAGCGCTCGTATAGCGCCCGTTAACTATTCGGTCGGCGCTTACTAGCACAACGCCTATTTTCTTGAGTATGCGGCATTTTCTCATTGGCCCTCTCTAGGGCTCCGACCTTGGCACTATATAAACTAATTTTTAACACTTCTAGGTCAAATTTTTTAGAGCATTAGCCCACCTTAGGGAGAGAAACACTTCTCCTTCATTTGTTCATGGGGTTCTATGCTTTTGAGGTGATTTCTATTTTGATTTGATCATCTTTTATTCATTCTAGTTCTATATTCTGTTATCTATGTATATGCTTTAGTTTGATTCTTCTCAAAATCCTCATTACATCATCAAGAAACATTTTTTTCATATATAAATATGTTTAGATGCTTTAAGTATGATTTAAACTTAGTGTTTGATCATTTTCCTTGTCAATTTAGTGCAATACTTTTGTTCACCATGTATTTGTTCTAGATTGATTTCATAAAAATCATATCTTTATCATCATGGATTGTTGCCTTTGCTCCTACTTGAGCCGGATGAGTTCGGTGCCGGGTTGACTCGAAGATCAAGACGGTTGTGCTTGTGGAGTCCATGGAATGAAAGAGGGGTACGAGGTACTACATCAAGAATTGGAGCTAGGTGTCAAAAGGGGCTTGTTGGGTAATTTCCAGTCTTGCTAATTCTTGTAAACCTTTTGATTTATGGAATGCATAAGTAGGACTAGGCCGTGGTTTTATACTTAGGGTGTTTAGACCCTAAATAGTTTCCATATATATCTTGCGTCTTGTCTCTTTACTTTAATTGCTTTATATTTCATGAAATATTGTTAACTTGTTTAAAATTGTCATTAGACTTACTTTTTTAAATTATTGTCCTATTCACCCCCCTCTAGGACTCTTTAGTGCATGATATTTTTTAAATTATTGTCCTATTCACCCCCCTATCTAAATGACTCTCTTTCTGCAATGTGGGTCAATATCAGGTGAGACTGATGCATGAAGTAGGCTACGAGCTAGGAAATTTAGATGCCACCTTGATTCTGCAAAGGCCGAAGCTGAGCCCACACAAGGAGGCTATCAGGGCCAATTTGTCGAGCCTTCTTGGCGCAGACCCTTCTGTTGTGAACTTGAAAGTGAAAACTCATGAGAAGGTCGACAGGCTCGGGGAAAATAGGAGTATTGCAGCGCATACTGTTGTTCTTCTTATGAAGAAGTAGAAGAATGGCCTTTTTCCAGACATAAATCTCTTAGAGAGACGATACTGCCCTTTGGTAAAGTTGTATATATACAGCTTACAACGATCCAATTGTTTCTTATTCCTTAAAATCAATGATATATACAATGCAATGGAGATTTTAATTGGGTCTCATTGCTAATGTCTGCATTCTGTGTTTACAATGAAGTAGGTAATTTTGGGAGCAGTGTTGGTGCTATGAACGATCCTCGCCATCGGCTCGACGATCCAATGGTCTAGATTTCATCTTGCAATGAACGGCTCGGGTGTCGAGTGATCGAGATGAAATCTGGACCATTGGATTGCCGAATGGACAGCGAGGATTTTGCACAACACCAACTCTAGACCCGGTTCTTTTGGTGTTAGAATCTACTTTGTATCTCTTTGCATTACCGGTAATATAAATGGTGGTTTCACAGTTTATCCATCATTTTTTTTCTGGCCTGATCTCTCTCTCTCAAATTAACATCTCATATTGGTTCGAGCGTGACCAATTTTTTTTTTTCCAACCACGAGCTGTACAGCCATGCCAAATATCTGAAATTTTATGTCAAGTTGTGAAAATTCAAAGGAAATTATGTTAGTACCCCAAGTTAAAGTCACGATCTCGTGGTCAACTTTTTTCCACTCCTTTTTCCTCTATCGGTAAGAGAGAGTTTAAAATATGAAGTACTACATCAGAATTTGACTGGTATCGAATATCGATACGACAAAGTCAAGATTATAGATAGGTCGAACTTAGCAATCGAACTACTCGTAGTCTGATCTCCCAATTGCAGTGGTGGAATTGTGTAGGGGCATATTAATCTCAAAATTATAATACAAATTTTACTTGTAGGCTGATCGCCCAATTGTAGTGGTGGAGTATTAGTATTAATGTTATTATTGTAATCACTTCTCATAATCTTAACAATTTCTAGTTTGATTTTAATAAAAAAAAGGGTCATTTTACTTTCCCATTTTCAATTTTTTTAGTAATATAATATAAGCATGTGAGTGTTGTAGTCGGTCAAAATAATACAACAATATGATCTATTACCCTTTATTGCATTAGTCTAGATTTTATTTTTTTTAATTTACAAACATCTCAAATACATTTTATTCCACATTCCTGGTCCTTTACAGAAATTTCAACTTTTTAAGGAGACAAGTAATAAATGTATTCACACTTAAAAGGATACTCCATCTGTCTCAAAAAGTTGGTTTAGTATTTTATTTTTAGCTGTCCCAAAATGTTAATCCTTTTATAATAATCAATTTACTTTTATTTGTTAAATTTTAATTTTGTCCTTCCTTTTTTGATGTGACAAGAACTATTTAAACGCAAAGTTGTAATGATTATGGACAAAATGAGAAAGATAAAAATGAAAACGTGTAATCATTTTGTCTTGAAAAAAACTTGGAATCCCAAAGTAGCCCTATGGGACGGAGGGAGCACATTGATTTCTAACAGCACCTTATGTTTCAACTTTTGAATGAAATCATTGTGGACGGGGGTTGCTGCTGTGCACGATTCGGGCCATTTGTTGCTTGAATGGACGACCCAGATTTCAAACAAAATAGGAGAATTATTTGTGAGAATAGTTTGCTTTTGTTGTAACGAACGCTATGAATGCGACTAAGTTGGGAGAAAGCAAACAAAACAACAAGCAATCACACGACACAAAGACATACGTGGTTCCCCCAAGATTGAGGTATGTCCACGGGCGATGAGAGAGAGAGAGAGTTCACTATCAATGGTGAAGAGGGGATACAAAGAGCCGGCTATGATCCGTAACTTTGAAGAGGCCACAATATGAGAGATAGCCAAAGGATCCCTAAAAGCCTCTATTTATAAGAAGCACAATCAATGGGAAATCCTAAACACAATAGAAAATCCTAAACACAATTGGAAATCCTAAACACAATAGGAAATCCTAAACACAATAGGAAATCCTAAACATAATTGGAATTCTCCCAAAAAAAGAAAATTCAAGGCACAATTCCAACAATTCTCCACCTTGACTTGAATTCCACTGAACCCAAATCACTAATTATAGCAACCCTCTTCTGCCTCTACCTCGCCACAATGCCCCCAAGGGGCGATCAACTGCAAATACCAACCAAGCCCAAGCAATGCTTGAACTTGGCAACCAAAACCGGTTTAGTCAACATGTTCGCTGGGTTATCTGCCGTTTCCACTTTCTTCACCTCAACTTGCTTCTGTGAGATGATCTCTCGAACAAAGTGATACCTGACATCAATATGCTTGGTCCGTTCATGATACATCGGATTTTTAGTCAGATGTATAGCACTCTCAGTGTCACAAAATACTGAAGTAACCCCTTGTGCAATACCAAGCTCGCAAAGAATTCCCCTCATCCACAATGCCTCCTTTACAGCTTCGGCAATGGCCATATACTCCGCTTCTGTTGTAGACAGTGCGACCGTAGCCTGCAAAGTTGCTTTCCAACTAATGGCACTTCCTGGATAGAGTGAACACATAACCTATCAGAGACCTCCTCTTATCATGGTCACCGGCAAAATCCGAATCAACATAACCAACAACTTGATTACCCAGATTAGAAATCCCATACAAAAGACCCATATCTGCAGTCCCTTTCAAATACCGAAGTATCCACTTCACAGCTTCCCAATGTGCCTTTCCCGGTCGCCCCATATAGCGACTTATGACACTAACTGCATGTGAAATATTAGGACGAGTACATACCATGGCGTACATAAGTGTCACACCCCAAAATGGGACATGACCGGCCATGAACCACAAGGTCAACTGAGGGATCACGAAGCCTGAAAATAAAATAAATAAAATTAAATATGAAGTCGACAAACACCAAACGATTATGTCTTACTGTTAAACAAAAGAGAGCCAATATGTCTCAACCAAAGCAAGAGGAACTGCCATCCAATGAACAAGAAAATAAAATATTCCACCATCGACACAAAGAATCTCATAACTATTTTTTTTACCAAAAAGGTTTAACAATATGCGGAAGCGAATAAATAAAATACTAAAACTAGGATGCAATATCCTATGGAGGTTGACACAAAGAATCCCCAAGATGCCGCCAGAGTCCTTATCTACTGGCTCGATTTCCCTGAAAATGATGGTGGATTAAATCCGTCAGCTGACAAGCTCAGTGAATAGCAAATCATGTATAATAAATAAAGTTCTAAAGCAGGGATAAAAATATTTTAGCATGTAAATATAAGTTGGCGGGTGAGGTGTATAACAAATCAATAAATTATATCAATAAATCATTTTTACCAATAACAAGTCTTTTTGGTGATCACAATACAATATCCAACAACAATGGGGAACCACAACCATTACCAATTAGTACCAAGTGCCAGTGAACAAATCTCTCAAAAATTGGATCCAATATTGAAACTTAGAGTCACCACGAGTAGGCAGCCCGTGAAACTTCCCCTAAGAACGATCCGGCAAAAGTCAGCCGTTGAGCATTAGGGTCATCGGCCAGGACACGACCCCTTCCCTAATGGCCAGAGTCACCCGCACACAGAGGATTAATTTCCCTGGACTTTCAATAATAAATGTTCCCATCAATATCCACCAAGTTCTCACCAAAAGAATATATATATTTTTTCGTACGCCAATTGAAAGAGCCAATATAAACCATTCACATTTCAATAAACAGATGATAATTTTTTTTCCAAAAGTATAATTCAAGGGCCACGTCGAGTTCGAAAATACGTAACATGTTTAACCACTCACCTGGGTCGGAAAATAATGCAACTCAAATATATCAAAAAGAGACTAACCTGTACAAAATAGAAAATATGAAATAAATAACTATTCAAATAACATAACATTGAATTTGTGAGTTAGGACTTTCATATAGCGCCCAAGCCGAATCCTAAGTCCAATCATCAGAAGCCATCTGAAAACTACAAAACCCAACTTCAATTTCCTACTCTAAGTAATCTGTTTCTAAGTGTACCAAGTCTTCAATTCCCATACATGCAATACAAAAAAAATTTATTCTTCTACTACCACTGTATATCACCGAAACCCCATAAACACCTATAGCACTAAGAATTTAATAATGTTCTTGGTAAATAACTCCACTAAAATGCCAAAGAATTGCATCAGATCATCACACGCGGCATGGCGCATTCACATGGCAATTCCCACTGCCCCCTTTGTCATCAAGAACTCCCCAAGACAATACAAGTTGCAACCCACCAATCAAACTTAAAATAATGTCCGCCCAAAACTACGATCCTATACCAAATGGTACTGATTCAAGGTAATGAAATAAACTGAGAATGATGCTGATACTTACCACAATGGAGTGCTATGATCAAGAGCATGAAGACCAGCCCGAGAAACCTCTATGCGGCTACTCTCTCTCAAGACCCTAATTTTAGCTTTTTAAACCTAATGACTCGTGAACATCTATCGGATTGTGGCTCCTTAAAACCACTCCTTAAAACCATCCACTAGTCACACACCCCCTAAATTATAGCAACTGTAACCTAGGATAACGTAGATAACAAATAAAAATAAGTATATTAACCTAATTAGCCTAATACTAGAATATTATACAAAATGTAATCTTATGTACACCCTAAATTACAATAACGTCAATGATACAGGTAGCCTATATAAAAAAAAATAACAATAATAAAAATAAAAAAAATAATTAACTTGGTCCCAATTATAACAGCTAAATTTCTATGCGTAAAATAACTGTTACGAAAAGAAAAGTTAGGGCGTAACATCCTCCCCCCCTTAAAATAAATTTCGTCCTCAAAATTGTTTACTCACCTCACGCAAACAAATGTGGGTACTTATTGTGCATCTCCTCATCAAGCTCCCATGTGGCTTCTTCAACTGCATGATTGCGCCACAACACTTTAACTTGACGAATTATTTTGTTGCGAAGTACCTTATCCTTCGTATCGAGAATCTCAACAGGTTGCTCATCATAGCTTAAGTCATCACGAACATGAAGTGGTTCATAATCGATCACATGGATTGGGCTATGCACATATTTCCTCAACATCGATACATGAAACACATTACGAACCCGAGCCAAACTAGGCGGCAGCGCCAACCGATATGCCACCTCACCAATCCTTTCCAAAACCTCAAAAGGCCCAATATAGCGTGGGCTCAACTTCCCCTTTTTGCCAAAACGAATAACACCTTTCCAAGGGGACACCTTAAGAAACACCATATCACCGATCGCAAACTCTAAATCCCTCCTACGATTATCTGCATAGCTTTTCTACCTACTCTGAGCCATTACAAGTCTCTCCTGAATACTGGCAATCTTTTGGGTTGCATCCTCCACCAAATCTGGTCCCAAAAGTTGCCTCTCTCCAACCTCATACCAACATATGGGTGATCTACACTTACGCCCATACAAAGCTTCATATGGAGCAACTTCCAAACTCGAATGGTAATTGTTATTATAAGCAAACTCCATTAACGGCAATTGATCATCCCAATTTCCTTTCCACTCCAGCCTACATGCTCTCAATAAATCCTCCAAAGTCTGTATAGTCCTTTCACACTGACCATCGGTCTGCGGGTGGTAAGCAGAACTGAAAAGTAGGCGAGTACCCATTGCAGACTGTAATGCACCCCAAAACTTAGACACAAAATGGGGATCACGGTCTGACACAATTGATAGAGGTGCTCCATGAAGTCTAATAATCTCCCTCACATACAATTGCGCTAATCGCTCCAACGTATACGTCATCTTAATAGCAATAAAATGAGCTGTCTTAGTG
Source organism: Vaccinium darrowii (assembly GCA_020921065.1). NCBI lineage: Eukaryota > Viridiplantae > Streptophyta > Magnoliopsida > Ericales > Ericaceae > Vaccinium > Vaccinium darrowii. The sequence continues at coordinate 35,455,274 of CM037160.1, forward strand.
AGCCGATCAACTATAACCCAAACAGCATCATGCCCACTGCTAGTCCGAGGCAACCCAGATACAAAATCCATAGAGATATGATCGCACTTCCACTCAGGTAACGGTAATGGTTGAAGTTTCCCTGTCGGTTTCTGATGCTCCACTTTAACCTGCTGACATGTAAGACATTGTGCCACAAACCTCGCAATACCCTTTTTCATACCATTCCACCAAAAATGCTCTTACAGATCTTGGTACATTTTAGTGCTACCTGGATGAATACTATACCCAGAACTGTGAGCCTCGGCCAAAGTTTCTATTCTCAAATCACCACCACCTGGCACACAAACACGATCCCCAAACCTAAGTACTCCATCCGTACCCACACTGAACTCCATCCGTACTCCATCCCAACTGCGCTCGAATATGGAACCTGAGACATATATTTCTCCTCATCCTCCGATTGAGGTGACAATTTTGCTGAAAGTCGAAAGTGTGCTGCCAAAGGGGTACTGACTGGCTTCGAGTTCTGCATGGAAAAGGGCTCAAGCACTTTGAGAAGATATGACTTCTGATTCAAGAACAACTTGCCATCTACTCGATTTCTGCTAATCTCTATACCCAAAATTCGTTTTGCTGCACCCAAATCCTTCATCTCGAATTCACCACTCCACTGCTGCTTCAACCTGTTAATTTCTGATACACATTTGGCAGCAATAAGCATATCATCAACATACAACAGTAGATAAATAAATGAACCATCTGGAAGTCTCTGAAAATACACACAACTGTCATATTCACTCCTAGAATATGATTGGCTTATCATGAATGTATCAAACCGCTGATACCACTGCCTAGGAGACTGTTTTAAGCCATATAAAGACTTACGAAGAAAACATACATGATCTTCCTTACCAGAAACAACAAATCCCTTTGGTTGACGCATATAAATCTGTTCCTCAAGCTCCCCATGCAAAAACGTCGTTTTGACATCAAGTTGCTCTAACTCAAGGTCATAACAAGCAACAATAGCAAGTAAAGTGCGAATGGAACTGTGCTTTACAACTGGTGAAAATACCTCATTGTAGTCAACACCTTCCTTTTGACTGAATCCTTTCGCCACTAGTCGAGCTTTGAACCGTGCCTCTTCAACCCCTGGAATACTTGGCTTGCGCTTGAAGACCCACTTGCACCCAACAATCCTCCTATTATTCAGCGGTTCCACCAACTCCCATGTCTGGTTTTTCTGAAGAGACTCAATCTCCTCACTCATAGCAATACACCACTGTGCACACTCATTGCTCGAAATAGCTTCCACATAGCTAGAAGGCTCATCATACTCCACTGTTTCAGCAACTAATAAAGCATAGGCCACAATCTCAGAATAAGCTGAATATCTTTCAGGAGGCCGAATCTCCCTCCTTGGCCTATCTTTAGTAATAGTGCATGGTTGCTCTGCTGGTACGTCATCATTTGTGTCTGAACTCTTGAACTCCTCTTCAATTGGCTGATTATTGTCATTCTTCCCTGAGCCAGAAGATTCACATAACAACTCCACCTGCTTTGGAACCCTCGGTTCCTCAACTGCATCTTTAACCTGCTTAGACCCCTTAACCATAAAGTTTTCATCAAAAGTAACATCTCTACTGATTAAAAACTTAGAGGTTTCCAGACACCATAATCTGTACCCTTTCATACCTGCCTGATAACCCAAGAAAATACACTTCTTGGCACATGGCTCCAACTTACTCTCATTCACATGAGCATAAGCTGGACACCCAAACACACGCAGTACGGAATAATCAGCCTTATGACCCGACCATACCTCAAACGGAGTCTTACACTCAATAGCAGTCGACGGAGACCTGTTCACCAAATAGAATACTGTGGAAACGGCTTCAGCCCAAAACTCTTTGCCCAACCCGGCATTGGACAACATACAACGTGCCTTCTCCAAAAGAGTCTTGTTCATTCGTTCAGCCACACCGTTCTGCTGGGGGGTTTTCCTCACTGTGTGATGTCTCACAATGCCCTCATCACTGCAAAACTTATCAAATTCGCCAAGTCAAAACTCCATACCATTGTCAGTTCTCATATATTTTATTTTCTTACCCGTCTGATGCTCTATCAAAATTTTAAACTGTTTGAATGTACTTAGAGCATCACTTTTATGTTTTAGCATATACACTCAAACCTTACGAGAGAAATCATCAATAATACTCATAAAATATCGAAAACCACCTTTAGAAGTTACCTCAACGGGACCCCAAAGATCTGAGTGAAAATAATCCACCGTGCCTTTGGTGTGATGAACAGTTGTACTGAATTTGACCCTGCACTGCTTGCCGTAGACCCAATGCTCGCAAAAATCCAGCTTCTCAGTTTTCTGCCCACAAAGTAGACCCTGATTGCTCAAAACTGTCATCCCTCTCTCGCTCATATGCCCAAGACACATATGCCTCAACCGAGTCAAATCCGAACCCGAAACCTTTGAAGAAGCGACCGCTGTTGCAGAACGCGTAACTGTACTGCCCATGAGTGAATAGAGATTGTTACGCTTCTGACCCTTCATCAGCACCAAAGCACCCCTTGAGACCTTCAAAACTCCACCTTCACCAGTGAAAGTACATCCAATGGAATCTCGAGCACCCAAAGAGATAAGATTTTTCTTCAACTCCGGAACATGCCGAACATCCGATAAAGTCCTCACAATACCGTCGTGCATCTTGAGTTGGATCGTTCCACAACCAACAGTTTTGTAGGGCATGTTGTTGCCCATTAAAACTGTGCCACCATTGACCGCCCCAGAAATGGCGAACCACTCCTTATGCGGACACATGTGATTTGAACACCCAGAATCCAAAATCCACTCAGTATCACAGCGAGAATCTCCAACTGTAACTGATAAAACAGTATCTAACTCATCCGAACTTTCGGCAACCCCGACAATATTTTTACCCCCCTTCTGGTCCTCTTTTTCCTTCTCCTTGAGTTTTAAACAGTCTCTTGTCCAGTGCCTCGGTTTCTTGCAATAATTGCACTTTCCCTTTTTCTTATTTTTAATTGCTGATTTGGATCTTTCCCTATTACTCGTACCACCCTTTTCTGTCGTTCTTCCCCTAACAAACAATCCCTCCGCATGATCGTCAACCTCTCCTGACACCTTTTTCCTCAACTCTTTCTAATGAAGACTGGCCTTAACATTCTCCATGGATATGGTGTCTTGCCCATACAATAAGGTTGTAACAAAATGTTCATACGATGGCGGTAAAGAGCATAACAAAATTAGGGCTTGGTCCTCCTCGATTTTACAATCAATATTTTTCAGGTCCATCAAAATACGATTAAACTCGTCTAAATGATCCTTAACAGGTGTACCTTCACGCATTCGAAACGTATAAAGACGTTGTTTAAGATACAACCTGTTTTTGAGCGATTTCGTCATATATATGCCTTCCAACTTCAGCCAAATACCTGCTGCTGAAGTTTCTTCTTCCACCTCGCGAAGAACATCGTCTGCTAGACTCAACTGAATCGAACTCAGAGCTTTAGCATCCATGTCTTCCCAATTTTCCGCGCTGATGCCGGATTTATCCTGCCCTTGCAAGGTCTTGTGTAATCCCTGTTGAACTAGCAAAGCCTTCATCTTAACCCTCCAAAGACTGAAGCTACTTCTCTGCCCATCAAACTTCACAATCTCAAACTTAGCCTGCCATAGCCACAATCGAAAACGAAACCCTAGTTTTTCAACCAGAAGCTCTGATACCAGTTTGTTGTAACGAACGCTATGAATGCGACTAAGTTGGGAGAAAGCAAACAAAACAACAAGCAATCACACGACACAAAGATATACGTGGTTTCCCCAAGATTGAGGTACGTCCACGGGCGAGGAGAGAGAGAGTTCACTACCAATGGTGAAGAAGAGATACAAAGAGCCGGGTATGATTCGTAACTCTGGAGAGGCCACAATATGAGAGATAGCCAAAAGATCCCTAAAAGCCTCTATTTATAAGAAGCACAATCAATAGGAAATCCTAAACACAATTGGAATTCTCCCAAAAAAGGAAAATTCAAGGCACAATTCCAACAACTTTCAATCCGAACCGTGGAAAACACTTGTGGACGGCCTAGATTGTGCGCAGCTGCTGTGCACATGCTACACAACAGAAACCCCAGGTCCAATCATTGTTATTGGTAAATGGACTATTTTGAAAGATTTGCTGCATTATATTTTGACGTTTTAATGAGACTAATAATTTGTCGCATAAATGAATTGAATCAAAGAAAGAAATGCTCAAAACTGACGGGGAGGAATACTAGGGAACAGGGCTAAGAACAATCCAATGATTTGTGCCAATTTGTACAAATGGTCTTTATTGTAGGAGTAGTTTTCATTGAACAGATAACTGCAGTTTTTTCAGAAACAAATCAGATCCTGAATGGCTAACATCAAATTTTAGTTGCACAAACAAGAGATGCGATGTAAATATCATAGTTTGAAAATTCAACCAATTTTAGTAGCAAAATGTACGTTTGAGTTAACAAAGCAAATCCTGAATGGCTGAATTGGCCATAAGGAAAAAGGGCTAACCCAGTGCATGAGGCTCTTGTAACTGTAAGGTCATAGGAAGGGGTAATGTACGCAGCCTTACCCTCGCAGATGGAGAAGCTGAACTGGCCATAAATTTTCCCGAAGGAGTCAGAATAGGCAAGTTGATTGCCATAAATATAATAACCGTTTGAATCCAAGGCCTAGCTCGGAATTAGGATACATGGTTTCACCAGATTAGAACATTTGAACTGCTAGATAGAACTGCTAACTTGGTGTCCACGAAACAAGGCTATATGAAAAACCATACATGAGACGCTTAGTCACGAATAACTTGGAAGTGAGGCGAGGGTTTTTCATTAAAAGAGGGGAGGGGTGGGGCTTTGTTTTTTGGGGGCTGCTCATTCTTTCACGATTCTCTTTCAGTCAAAATAGTTCCGTGAATAAAAATTGATCAACCGAAAGTAATGGAATAGAATAGGCCACAAAGAATGGAACTACATTGATCGAAAGGAAAGGCAACCAAAGGAATCAATTATCACTCAATAGTAGGGTTGAACGAAAAAAACAAAGAACCAAACTAGAGAACCGGACTGAACTAGTTTTTTTACTTGGCCGGTTCGGATCGGTTCGGTTCTGAAGAGTTAAATTTTTTGGAAACCGGTTCGGTTCCCGGTTCTCGGAATTTTTACAGCGAACCGAACAGAACCGGTTTACACATATATACTTTAAAATTGTAAGGACCAGGGTTTGAACACCTGACCTCGCATGAAGAGTGCCCCATTCTTTACCGTTTGGCTACAACCACTTCGTGCTTCAAGTGGAGAATAGTTCTATTTATTAGATATCTTAGTTAAGACTATATATACACTTAAAGGACTCCAAACTAACTTTAGCAGGCCATTGAAATTTTTTGAAGGAAAATGCTTGTGACACACACACTCAACCACACACACAACCACACACACTCACATGTGGTGGGACCCACCGGTGGATCCCACCACATGTGAGTGTGTGTGTGGTTGTGTGTGTGGTTGAGTGTGTGCCTCTAGCATTATTCAAAGTTGAAACCCAACCCACATCTTTCGTCTCTCTCTCTCTCTCTAGGAAAGGCAACCAGATCTGATTTCTCAAATCTTCACCTCTCTCTCTTGTCTCCCTCTCTCTCCTCTCGTTTGTCGACGCCGATGGATGATGATGAAGAAGATCGGACAAATTAATAGCCCAACCTCTTCAACCAGATATGAGATCAAGTCTGTGTTGGACGACAATCGATGTGGTGGAAATCGATTCGGGTATCTCAATCGATTTGTGTATGTATATCTCGAACGATTCTTGTATGTATACATGCATGTATATGCGAGATCTGTTTTGCCCAACCTCTTCACTTTTTGTGCATATTCTAGATTTTTTTTGCTAAAACTTAAGATCTGGGGTAAGATTTTTGAACTTTGTAAACATCGATTTGTAAAAGTTGAGATTCAGTATGCGTGGGTATGTATACATAGCTTGTATTTATATACAATATGTGCTAGAAAGGTAACTACTCGCGTTCACAACTTCCAGTTTAAAAGGTCTTCCCAGTCTCAATATCGAAAGCAATGTAGGGGCCACGGTGGGCAAACCCCGCGAAGATCACCACATTACCATTCTTCACCCAAGCAATTGGAGACAAAAATGAAAACTTCAAACCTGGAGATTAACAATCTGCTTAATCTATGTCGTTCGTCATTCATGTCAATTTTGTAGATCTTTTTCCAATCACCACTAATGGGATCAGACAGATCATTCTTTCACAATACATCAGCCAAAAAGCCAAAAATTTTCTGTAACAATGCGTAATTCCTTTTGAGAATTTAAGCATCAAGTGACCGCAACTCCATCTGCACCAGAAGTTGCAAAAAAACCATCATGCCATTGGCACTGAAGATTGCAACTCCAACTGCAGCAGAGCAGTCATACTGGATAAAACCATATTTGGTGTTTCTGAAGCTTCTCTTGGGTGGGATGAAAGCACCTTTCACTATCCCGTAGTCTGTGAAAGTTTTAGTCAGCCAAGAGAGACTTGCCTACTTCTTTGGAATGCTGTCCGCGAACAGAGTAATGAGCTTCATAGGAGTCTTCCATGGAGTTCTCAGTACATTATTTGGGTTTAGAAGCCACAAGTAATTGTAATAGCATTAGAGATCAGATCTCTCCTTGGATACTTAAAATGGACACAACGAAATGAATAAAACCACAGGAAAAGTGGTCAAGCTAATTTAACGACAATTTGCCGAGACAATTTATTATAAGATTACATGCAATCAAAGGAAATAAAATGGGCCACACAACAAGGGGTGGCCCTCCCTTCCTTACTCATGTTTTGTGAAGGGGGAACACCTTCCCCTTCACTTATTTTGGATACAAAACACACGAAAATAAAAATTATTTAAACTCAGTTCATCGGAAAGACAACCTGGAAATAGAAAATTAAATCAACACCAAAGAGGAATTAGATTATTCATTTGGTGGGAGCAACAAGTTGTTTTTTGGGGGCTTTGGTATCTTTATCCTTGAGGAAGTTCATGTACCATTTGGCTGATCCTTTGGGATACCTTGTCAGAGCTCCATCCCTATACTCGATATAGATCAGTCCGAATCGATTAGTGTAACCAAAATTCCATTCATAGTCGTCAAACAGCGACCACACAAAGTAACCCTTCACCTTAACACCGTCTCTGCCAGAAAAAATTACGTATGAAATAAGTAGTTTTTAGTGTGCTCGTTAGCATGTCTCAAAAAAAGAATCCAAAAGTTAGACTAATGTATATTCTCATCAATGTCGAAAGTTGCTTAGGGAGAGACAGAAAGACAGAGTTATTCAAGTACGTACTCAATTGCTTCGGAAAGGTACTGGAGATGATCAATGTGGTAATTTTTCCTCATTTCATCCACTCTTGCTTCTGTAAATCTATCTATTGGATTGTTTAAAGTGGCCATCCCTGCAAAAAGGAAAAATAGCTTGGACTAGATCAATACCCCATCACTCTTCACTTTAATTCTTCAAAATTTGACTGAGGGCCAACTCATCTGAGATAAGCCTTGCCGTTGTTGTTCTTATGCACTGGAATTATCATTTCTCACAATACTTATAAAAGACAAAAAGAGCTACGTAGGGGATTAATCGATCGCTTACCATTCTCTGTGATATAAATAGACGGGTTTTTGTACTTTTTCTTTATGTACACCATAGTTTCGTACAATCCTTGTGGGTATACGTAGATCCAGTCAACACCAGGCTGCAACATTACAATCAAAAGCTATCTTTCATTACTAAACATTTGTTTACTAATTGAAGTGTCACAATGCACAGTCCTATTTTGGTGAGTGAAGTGTATGCACCCTCTGAAATACTGGCATAAAAAAAACCCAAATAACATCAAATTAAAAAATATATGTGTATGAACACAACTATTAAAGATGCCTGACCTGTGGACCAATAGGAATCCCGTTCTGATCGACATCTAGGAAAATTAACACAATCACCTTAGTAAAAGTATTGAAAGTAAGTTTAATGATTGAATACAACTTGCAGAGTTAATAATTTTGGGCTTACTTGAGTACTTAACCTTAGGATCAGTGGCGTAGCTTAAACTTTCAACGTTGATGTTTGATGCGTCTGCAACATAACTGGCTGTATAGTAATTCACTCCCAAAAAATCATATGATCCTTTTAGTTTCTCAGATTGTATTTCTGAGAATTCGGGTAGTCGGGGCCCCACATACTTTCTCATGGATTGTGGATACTGACCATTTACCACGGGATCCAAGAACCTAAAACGCGATGTCGAGGATTTATAAATTCAATTTATATCAACTGTAAACACAATCTAACTAAAAGCATTGCATTAAACTACGGTGCATTTAAAACAAAGACAGAAGTAACATATGGCTTTGTTGGCTTGTCTAGTTGTTAATGCTATCAAGAAGTTCTCTCGGCTACAATTAATATCAAATACAAAGTGCAATTTATAAGGTCTCCTAAATAGAAAGTACAAAAAATGGGGTGCTCCTCCTTCTCTCTATTGTGTGTGTGTGTGATGGAGTTTTTCTCATATTTCTTGTATGTGTTTTGTGTGTGACCCTTGGGCACAACAAGAAGCACAAAGACAAGAATTGGGTGAGGTTCTGAATGGCAGATATGCAACAGTAAGAATACAGATAGGCAAATAGCCAGCGAACGTTTTTGGTGTTCAGTGAGAGAGTGTTGAGATGGTCCACGGAAGAGGGATAAGGTAAGATTTTATTACAGATATGCATTTTTAGTAAAATAAAATCCAAGTGGTACTCACCATCCAAGCGTGAAATCTAGTGCCCGTTGTGTAGCATCGATATCAGTTTGTGAATCAGAGTAAGGCACCATCCAGTTTACCAAATTAGTAATTCCAATCTTCCCCTTTTGGCATTCCTATATATTGATAAAAACATGTTCCATATTCAATTCATCATCAGAACCATCTGAAATCTCTAACACCTTATTAGATGAAATGGCGATTTATCAATTTAATTAAATCATACTTATATAGGAATTTATTCAGACAGTATGCATGGGGAATGAATTAACCTGATAGTTTTTCCGATAGATTTCGACTGCAGCTGCATGGGAAAGAAGAAGGTTGTGCGCGACAATGTAAGGTTCTGTACCAGGATTACCGTTGTCAATTGGTTCCGATAGAGTACTTTTAGAAGATCGATGCGAAATAAGGAAACTCCATGCACTATTCTCCACTGTCTTTGTGGCAGTAGTTCCTCGACCTGGTGCATGTGTACCTTCCACATACCCCTTCGAACAGAAGATATATGGCTCATTTAGTGTGATCCAATGTTTCACTCGATCACCAAACTCCCAGAAGCAAAGATCCACGAAATCAGCAAAGTCGGCCCTAATATTTAGACCACCATATATATAATTGGTTCAGATAATTAATAATCGTTATAATTACAGTATTGTTCTATCAACCTCATGTCTATCAGGTGAATAATTATATAAAATCCGATTTACTTACACTATTTTAGAGCTTTGAAAACCACCATATGCAGCTTCTAAAGCTTGAGGAACTTCCCAATGGAATAATGTCACAAACGGTGTTATACCTATATATACCAATATGCATACAAATTTTTTGAGATCAGATGAAAATGTGGATTACTGTTTGTATAAAAAAATCCATTGAGCTTAATTAATTAAGTCATGATAACCATTTGCTAGAAGCTCGTCGATAAGTTCATTGTAAAACCGGATCCCTTCCTTGTTTATACCCTGGTTTAGCTCTCCACCTGACGTGCAATAGACAATATACATAAGAGAAACTGAAAACTAGAGTATCAGTACATAAATCCAGCTAGCAGAGGGTAAAATACAAATCTTACTAGGCAAAATTCTGGGCCACGAGATTGAGAATCTAAAGGCCTCCAAACCCATTTTCTTCATGGTCTTCACATCATCCTACGATTTAATAAAAATGGTATTTCCATCACTAGTTTAATCATATGACTATAGTTTTTGAAATGCGTAGACCACGTATAAAGTTCACAAAATATTTACCTTAAACTGATTATAAAAATCAATCGCCACGTTTCCGTTACTTGCATCATCGATCCTACCTGCCATATCATAAACGTTCAATGTCTATAAAGATGGAAAAAAAGTTTGTGTATATGATGGATTGGCTACATTGGTATAGGCTGGACACAAGTAAGATTCAACCATTAATTCAGAGAGAGAAAGCGAGAGAGAGAGAGAGATTACCAGGCCATCTCTGGGAGAAATCATCCCAAATACTTGGGCCACGACCCCCTTCCCTTGCGGAGCCTTCATACTAACAAAAGACATCAAATGCAAACAATTTGTTTCTATTAGTAGAAGGATGGAGTTAGGACATTAATCTACTCTGAGCTAATCGAAAAACTTGTATATAAATACGTAAATTTTCAAAAGAAAAGTACAAGTATGTACAATTTTGAAGTCATTCAGTTTGTTTTAAACATGTTTTAAGAACTCCAATTAAAAACATATTTAAAACAAATTAAAAAGCCTTAAATTTAGAAGCAGAGGAAGAGTGAAACAAGACTTAGAAGTGTAGCACAAAAAAGTCCAAAAAACATATTATTTTTACTCATCAATGTCATAATGAGTATTCTTCCAAGTGGTGGCCGGATTCTTGGTGGGATCTTGGAGGAATTAAAAAATAGGAAACATGGATTAGTCCATTTCAATGGAGAAAGCTATCGGTGGTCATACTGGGACAGAAGCAAAATGGACAAAGCTATTTTCTGTTTGTTAGGAGTAATTTATTACAAATTGGACAAAGCTATGTTCTGTTTCGTTCTCTTTTCATTTGTACATGATTATGCATGGTTTAATTATTGAAACGCATGCAGTTTTTTTAACCGCAAAAAGAATTTCAAATTATTAAAAAATAATAAAAAATACAATAATTAAAAGGAGCATGCTTTTAGAAATTGGCCAATCATTTACGTATACATGCAGTTGAGAAGTTTTCATGCAAAAACCATTACTACAGTCCACACAATATTATCGGTCAGAATTTCCTCTGACAATGTCCCCACAATATTATCTGTCTCAAAAAATAAAAAAGCTTACACTTTGTGATAAATTTCCGGAACTATCCAAATGTACATATTGCATCGAATCTGTTATTAAAAAATTTCTTTCCCGTCGTATATTCTTTTTTTTTTGTACTTCGGAAATATGATCCTATTGTAGATTCATGGGGCTGGTGTAGTGTGTGATTATATTGTGGGGTAACTTTTAGGAGTATTTTATTTTTCATTTAACAAAATATTTCTTTCTTTTCGTGTTAAAAAAATAAAGACACAACAAGGGAGATGAAATACACAAGATATGAGACAGAGGGAGTACTTGATACGCAGATGATGCTGCGCCAAAGGCAAAATCTTCAGGGAAAAAAGTACGATGGAGTGAAGGAAAGCCCTTGCCAACAGTTGCCAAGAGATTTCCATTTCCATTGGCATAGCCATTGCCTTGAGCCGCCATTGATGATTTTGCAAAAACTAGCAAATGTTATGGAAGAGAAAGGAGGTTGTAGAAGTGTTGTGCATTTTTGTTGCTTACAATCTTGGGTTTATATAGGAGTGGAGTGCCTGGCAAAAGACAATGTGGAGAACTACTATTCTATCTTTGCAGTAGAAAATTAATCCATGAGTAACTTCAAGGAAGCTATTGGGTGGAGGCGCCTTCATATTTAGAGCACATGTTTTTTGCTTGCTTTATTTTCCATTGTTTGTTTGTGATATCAAGGCATTCGCGGATGAGACCACGCGAATGCTCTACCCACGGTTCAGTTCGCGTTTTTAGGTGCTAGCAATCATATCCCATAATGTGAGAGAGAATTAAATACCAAAATAATTTAAAATAAAATACAGAGAACAAATCTCACCTTCCTCATTTTCTAAACATGTGTCGGTATGCAATAATATGTAATTCATTGAAACAAATATTGCACAACCCAGTTGAATTAATCAATAACAGAACAGGATAGCCATAGCATATTAAAAAAATCGATAACTTGATATTAACATGCTTGAAGGGAAAAAGAAAAATAAATAACAGAACACATCCTTTCTTCTCCTTTTTTTTATTTTAAACATATCATCCATCAATAATTAACCGAGTACACTCGAACACGTAGTCGGTGTCACCATGTTCAAACCCTTCTTTTCTCATACGTGTGCATATACGGAAAAGGAAAAATCTATCAAGAACATTATAATCTTTTAATTGGAACACACCAACAACTAATTTTAACGAGTATCAAAGGAAACCCAAAACTTAGGTAAAACAAAAACAGACTTCCAAGGGCCCCATGCATGTTTTTCATGCAAAAACCCTAAGTTGTCATTAGCACACAGCAAACACAAGGGCGACGCCAATGTATTGCTAGTGGTGTCAGCTGAACCCACTCAATTGAAAATTTCCTTGAATTACTGTGTATGTTTGTACTTTTTTATGGCAAGCCTCATGACACCACTTCCAAAACTTAAATGAATCCATAAGGTTAAGGCAAGTGCAAAGTCTGCAAACTATACAAATACAAGTAGGAAACCTATTGGAGGCTACTAAAATGTGCAGACTAAAGGCTAGCAGCCTATCTTTTTTTTTTATAATCAAACTAGCAGCCTATCATAGAGTAGAAATCCTATTCCTTGTACGACTTCCTTTGGTGTACCTCCTTTGTTTTTGTTTTAGGTTTCTACACATACTCCCTCCGTTCTCAACTATTAGTCTCTTGTTATATTTTAACCGAACAAAAACCTACTTCAATATGAATTGTATATTATATGAATCTTTTTTTTTTTATCGGCAAAAATTATATTAAAACTCGACAGAGGGTACATCGAGGAAGAAGCCATACCCAAGCACAAAGCAAGGATAAAGCAAAGCAATCCAAACCAGCGAAATGCTGATAGGAAAGCAAAAGAAGGGAAAAAGATAACAAAGAAAAGATAACCAATCCATCTTAGCGCTAACTACATCACATACCAAAACTCGGAAAAAAAACTACTAAATCCACCATAGCAGCAGAAACAGTGTAGAGCACCCAGCAACTATGAATCTTGTGTGATAGATATTAATTAGTTCTATAAGACAATGTTTTCAAAGTTACGTAAAACACACTACAAGAAATTACACAATTCCCGACTAAAAATGCCGACTAAAATATTTTAGTCGCCAAATGGCGAACAATTACCGACCAAATAAAATCTAGTCGGCCAAATGTAATTTCATTGCCAACCAAATATGTTTAGTCGGTAAATATCAGCTCAATGCCGACTAAAATATGATCTAGTCGGCAAACATATGGCAGCAAAGTGGAATTTTAGTGGGAAATTTATTGCCAACTAAAGTTTCGTCGGTGATTAAATAGTATTTTTTAAAAAAATCTTGGACAATATTTCCCGACCAACCATCTAGTCGGCATTTGTTAAATTTTTTAGTACCAATTTTTTTGCGCGAATTTAAAAAATCACGAAATTGATGGCGGGAGATTTGGTATTTCCCGACCAAAAATTAGTCGGCAATTGACAAGTACAATTGCCGACCAACGCATTTAGTCGGCATTTGTCAACTGTCTGAATAATAATTTTTTTTTTTGAGATTTTAATTCAATACCCACTTGTTATTTAGATGATAGTTAACGTCCAATTACATATCTATCGATGCGTGATCAACTTTATTCTTGGTAGAAATACTGTATTCCATAATATGTTAAAGATAGACGGTTCGGATCGCCAAATAAATACTCCGTTGGGGTTCTAATGTTCCATAACAAGATTTTAATGTCTCGGAATACATTAAACGGGATCCGATCACGTGATTGTCGATATCGGATGATCTCCGATTTTGGTGACAATGATGGAATCAACGAGGCGTGAAATCCTAACGGTTCAGATCAATCATGGTAAAAATTGACTTTGTAATGATGGTTGACATTTATACATCGGATGTAGTTGATACTAAAGTAAGTCTTGTACTGTAGTTGAATGTAAACAAGCCACACGACCACGACACAATCGTGATGATCAAGACTGTTGATCTTGTTGTACTTATTGATTAAATTAATCTCGTAAAAATTTGGCTCGGTAGGATTTACAAAGCTCCTTGATCGAGATGCAATTTGTTATTTAATTGAATGATAGTTATCGTTCAATTCAATGTCTATTGATATGCAATCAACTTTGTTCCTGGTAGGAATGATGTACTTGATAATATGTAATAGATAGACGGTTCAGATCGCCAAATAAAAACTCAATTGGGGCTCGAGTAGTGCAATATATGACTTTAATGCCTCAGGATGCATTAAATGTGATCCGATCACATGGTTACCCATATTGGATGATCTTCGATTTTGGTGACAATGATGGAATCAACGAGATGTAAAATATTAACGGTTCAGATCGATTATTGTAAAAATTGAATCGGTAATGACCTATAAATGTATATGTTGAATGTAGTTGGTAGCAAGTTAAGTCTTATGATGTACTTTTGACATACAGTAGCCCCTCAACCGCGACGCAATCATGATAATTAAGACCATTGATATTATTTTCACACTGATTACATTATTCTTGTAAAAATTAGGCTCTATCGGATTTAGAAAATTTATTTACTGGGACGCATTTTCACTAGAGTTTTTGGTCAGATAAAAACTATTGCGATACTCAATTAACTTGATTCTTGATACGAATGATCTATTATATGTACTATAGAAAATAGATGGTTCCGATCGCCAAAAATATCTCAAGTCGACCCAGTTGGTACATAATAAGAATCAATCTAAAACTATTATCGACAAAAATGTTTAAAATTATTATATAGATATTGTGTGATATGAAAACACCGAAGTTTTCCCAACCTCCAATACTCAATCAGGAAATGTATGTTGTTGGCTTGTTGCCGACTAAAAAAAAGAATTGGTTGGCTAAGTGCAAATTTTCCGCCAACTTTAAATTTCCGCGAAAATAATGGGCGGGATTTTGGCAATTGCCAACTATATGTTTGGTCGGCAAATTATAAACCCAATCAAAACGGCGTCGTATCGGACATCCCTCTAAACCCACCCCTAAATACCTTCAGACGTTCTGATTCTCACTCTTCATCCATCGCTTCTTTACCGCTTTTTTTTTTTTTTTTTTTTTTTCCGGTACAAGCTTCTTCACCGCTGTTCTTCCCCCTCCAAATTTTCTCACCATGTTAACAGTCGATTCCAGGGATTCTTGAATAAAGCCCCAACTCTTGAGCAACAGCGCCAACCAGATTTGAGACCAAGCGTCGTTTCTGGTATGAAACCTAGTTTCAGTCGGTGGAAGCGAGAGAATCCACAACCTCCGCCCTACACATCCTTCTGTCAGCATTCGATTCCACTCGATAGAGGAAGCATAACCGCCGTTGGGGAGAGCAGCGGCGACCACGGCGCAGAGATCCGGGAAGGTACCCTAGTCGATTTCACGCCTTCTTCATCTCGAACATTCACATCGGCTACAAAAATTTTATCTCCTATTATATTTCTGGAGAGAGAATTTTTTTTTATTCCGATTAGACAAATTGGGGGTGAAATAGTGCCCTAATCCTTGCTTGGTAACATTGTTTGACCATAGTCCCTAATTCCCCTCCATTACGAATCAATCAATCAATTGCTGTCGTGTGGAGTATTTGACACTTTAAGGAGATATTTTATAGTTATTGCCAATGCTTTGTTGAATTAATGTACCAAATGTTGGGTTCTTGGTGCTACTTTGCATAACTTTCACAAACTTAATGATGATTCACTCCGTGTAACTTGGTTAATTTTTTTTATGTAACTTCATTGAAGTTAAAATTAGTACTCAAATTCATTAAATAAGCTTTTATGCCGATGTTCTAGGAAAACCTAGGTGCATCAGTGACAATGTGAAGCCCCGAACAGTGTTTTCAGGTGAAGATAAAAACTATATAGTCCTGGCTAATTGGTGATGTATGGAATCATAGTGCTTAGCTCCTGTAATTCACTTGGATCTACCTATTATGAAATAATCAAGGATGGATAATGTTAGCTTCTAATCCTTTCCCTTTTGATCTTAGGTTTCGCTATATGACTCTCTTCGGACACGAGTGTAAATTAGCAAGAGATTTCACTCATAAAGAATGTTGCATAATATGACCAACCTTTAACTTTTTAAACAGTTTTTCTTTTGACAGAAGATGAGCATTCCGAGTGGATTGCCTATCAAAACAACTCTAAGTATCATCACCATAGGACTCAGATGTAGAAGTACTGAATTGTATAAGCCCATACATTTTTAGGATCTTTTATTAGTACTATGAATATTTGTTTTGCCTAAGTGATTTATTATGAAGTTCTAATGCCAACTGATATTATTTGCCTAACCAGTGGAAATAACTAATGGAAATGCAGATCTTATAAGTATTTCCCAATTAGATGCACCTGAAAATTTAGACATACTATGCTCATCCTGTATTTAAGAGTTTGTCTCTTTTGATTCTCACTGTAAACATCTTTTCCTAAAATACAAGATCATCAACCGTCATGTAACATATGTTGATTTCGAAGTCCTGATATTTTGTTTCCCTTATCAAATTTGTCATCTGCTAAAAAATGACTTGTGATATACTATATGACATGATCTTGGAAGAAAGATTAAGTGGTTAAACTAGTTGGACAAAGCCACTTTTGATCAGCTTATACCAATTGGCTGCTCTTTATACCACTTTCAGTCGTTTTCTATTATCCGTGTTTTTTTTTATCGTCTTCATTAATGTTAATTTGCAGTAGTATTCTTTCCTAAATTCAATGGGAGTGTTTTAGTTTGTTACTTTAGGCAGTTTGTTTCATTCTCATATAATGCAATTAACTACTGGAAATGAAAGCAACATGGTGTTGTACTTTTGGATAAATGACGTAAACCCAGCAGCCCCAAAGGGCAGCCATTAAAGGGATTGAATTACTGCAGTAGATGCACGTGAGTGCTGGGTTCAAATTAAAACTCAAGAAACAACCTATGACAGTTAAATACTTCGCGATCAAAATGAATGAACCAAAGTTTACATGAGTCTGCATTTGGTGAGTTACTGTATAGTATAGTGTTTGCTAGTTTGTTTGATGCTGTTGGCATGACATAGACACTCTTCTTGGCTTGTAAATATGTTCCTTTTGAGCAATGGAATACACGAGTTCATAAATATTAACGGTGGATTGCTCTTTTTTTTTTTTTAACAGATCAATGCTGTAATGGAGTATCCTGCCGACTTTTGGTTATTGCCTATGAAGATCAAAGTTGGAATTTGGTTTTGGATTCTACGTACTTGGATGTTTTTTGGTTATCCAGTTAAACTTGAACTTTTCAGTATTTTGCGGTGTAGGGTTTTGGATACATTTTGTTACCAAGGTTGGATTTTTTATTTTCCCGTTGTTACGCTTAGACATGTTGTTATTTTGCGCTTTAGGAAATGGGATATAAGTTGTTTTCTAAGTATTTGGTGGACACCTTTATTTATAAAAGTTTGGATTTATTTTTGCAAATTAATTTATTTAGTATTAATTATGGGAGCATGAAAAGAAATCGAAAGGGAAAAAAAAATTATAGCATTTTGGGATTTAAACATTTTCAATTGGGGACAAACTGGTGCAGACTATTACCGACTAAAGATGAAGTTGGTGATGGTCTATATATATTCCCCAGCTAAAGATTTAGTTGGTGATAGTGAACACATTCCCCGACTAAATACGTAGTTGGTGAAAGTCCAAACATTCCCCGACTAAATACTTGGTTGGTGAAAGTCCAAAACATTTCCCGACTAAATATTTAGTTGGCGAATGTGTACACATTTTCCGACTAAAAGAAGAAATACCGACAACGTTTTTGGTCGGGACGGTAGTCGGTAAAAGATCAACCTAGGCCGACCAAACATTTTTTAGTCGGCAATTACCTTTGCCGACAATCATTACCCGACAAAAAATGCCAACTAAAAATCTAGTCGGGAAAACCTTTTGCCGACTAAAATGGCCACCTTAGCCGACTAAAAGTTAGTCGGGAATTGTGAAATTTCTTGTAGTGACAATGTAAATTATGAGATATAATTAATTGAAAAATGGCATAAACTCACAAAAAAGACTAATAAATTGGGAAAGAGGGAGTACAATTCAACCAAATTTTTCATGAAGATTGATTAGTGACACACCACTGACTGAAATTCCTAGAGTCGCCACTGAGCAAACACAAGATTACTTGTATATATAGGAGTCAAAACAACCATTCAAAAAAGTATTTTGCATTTTTTTGTCATCTATGTACTATTGGAAATCTTTCAAAGAAATTACTGTCAACACATTACACATAGTTACTGTTTTTTTTTTTTTTGATCGGCAAAAGAAACTTCATTAATCCATTGCACATAGTTAATGTTGCAAGGCCAACACATAGTTGAATCAGATTAATTCATATGTGGGCAACGTCGTGTCACGCCGTTGTGACTCCCAATGGATTCAAATCATGCGATCTATATTTCGATTGAAAACATTTGAAAAATATTTTCAGTCCACAGAAGTTTGTTTATGAAAAACAAAATTCTTTGTCAATGAACAGATCTTATATAAAGAGCGAAAACAAGCATGGAAAGTTTGACAAGGGTGTTTCTCCTGCGAAGGGGTAGATGAGGTGTTTCTGATGAAGGTTGTTTTCCCGGCGAAGGGGAGAGGTTTCCATTTTTTTCCGGCGAAGGGGTAGATGAGGGGCTTCAGGCTAAGTTTGCTTTCTGGTGTAGGTGATTTTGGGAGCGTGTTTGGGTGTTGAATATTGGGAAGGGTAGCTTGTCTATTTTGGTGACTGATAATTAAAGAGCATGCACAAAATTTAAAAATTTATAAATCTTTAGGCCAACATCGCTCGATTGACTTGAACCTAAGACCTCACGCACTGAAACCTAAGTCCACTCACGACCGCTTGAGCTATAACTTTGGATCAAGTTGATTGTATAATTGCACCGGTATATATATTGTGTCCATATATAACTACCCTCTACAAACCCACCTTTCCTTTTGGTCTTCCCCATGGAGGGGCCAACTAGGTAGAGAACCAAGATTGATATTTTATAATTTGATATCCAACCCGATAGATCACCACATCCGGACTACCAATTCTATAGCAGGTGCCCTATTAAGGTCCGGACAAAATTTTGCATGAACTAACTCAATACAGGAATTGATAACTGTAAGCCCAATAGGCCGAGCTTCTTTTGGTTTGGCAAATCCATGCCTAAAACATATACTTTGTCGTGTATCGTATT
This sequence comes from Vaccinium darrowii, assembly GCA_020921065.1. Lineage (NCBI taxonomy): Eukaryota > Viridiplantae > Streptophyta > Magnoliopsida > Ericales > Ericaceae > Vaccinium > Vaccinium darrowii. The sequence goes on from CM037160.1 coordinate 35,474,668, forward strand.
TTTATGACACTATTATTTTCGGTATTTATTTTTAGAGTGTCTGTTTTAGGTGTGGAAAATGAATCATCTCAATATGTATTTTTTATTTGAGTGCGGTAGTTTTTAGGCAAGAAGGATTGCTCATTTTGAAGATAAAGTTAGATGCTACATGTTTTTGCTCAAGCATTTCAAGGAACTCTACTAGCACAACATTCTGATTGAGTTTGCTGGACGTTCGGCTCGAACAAAGCAGTCGGCAAAACTGCATAAGGAAAAAGTTAGATGCTGCACATTTTGCTCAAGCATTTCAAGGCCCTTTTATTAGCAAAACATTCTGTTTGTTTTTGCTGGATATTTGGCTCGAGCATAACAGCCGGCAAAAATGTCCGATTCAGCAACTATAAAATCTCAGTCATTAGGTCAAAAATTCATGAGAGTTGTTGTGATAAGAACCCTAATACGAATATTTCCATTTCTCATCACTTTCGGCGGCTAGGGTTTGTGAACCTTGAAGAATTGTGAAGGTTTGTGAATGCCGTGAGTTCTCAAGATCATCTTCAAGGGGTTTGTTCTTCGTTAGAAACAATCAATCTCTGAGTAAAGTCCTTTCGTGGAGTTCGAGAGGCGCTTCAAAGTCCTTCAGTGGATTCTGGGAGGCAAACGGAAGTCTTGTAGATTCAAGGCAGCGGCGGTCAAAGCACTGGGTGTGGTGAACAAGGATTCGGCAAGTAGTTCTTAGGTTCAATTGGTGAGGATTCACGATCGTTGGTAAGATTGTTTGTAACTACACATTGAGTATAGTGTTTTGATTCCTTCCCGTGGTTTTTACCCGTATTAGGGTTTTCCACGTATATCGTTGTGTTCTTCATTTGTTTGCTTTCAGTTGTGTGATTGATTGACATCTTGTTTGGTGGGCTGATTTTCTACAAAAGATTAAAACATAGCAAATCTATAAACCTAGGCAAACTAGGGTTTTTCAATAACACGTAGACGGGAGTCTAATCATAGACCAAAGACTTCTTTATTTAGGCCACCGGTTGCTTGGTGACCACCACGTCACCGTGTGAAACAGCTGGTTTACGAGATAAAGATTGCTAGGGGTGCTCACGGTCCGGATCAGTCCGGATTGGCATGAATCCAATCCTAATCCGCGAGTCACGGTTTTTTGAAAATACAATCCGTTTTCGATCCAAAAGTCTCACGGTTCGGTTCCAATCCGAACCGCGAGTCACGAATCGGTTCCGGATTAATCCGCGGATTTTCAACTTATTCGGAAAAAACAACAAACAAAGGCAGTAAGGCACTAGCAAGTAGCAAATGCACTAAATAGAAGTTCAAAGTTGGAAATCCCAATAAAAAACAACAAAGGCAGTTAGGCAAATAGTTATATAACTGAACAAACAAAGGCACAAACTTATATTATCACAAAGGATAGCAGATAGTTACTTCCGGTTCACTCACAAAGACAATAGCAGATAGTTACTTCCAGTTCACTCACAAATAGAGACTATATATAGTAGCACTTATAATATTTTACCCCCTAGATTTTATAGAGATAACAATATTCGCACCATAACTCCTACAACAATACAACCAAACCGTAAGTCTGCTAAATTAACAATATCTATAAAACTATAATTATAAAAGTGATAAAATTATATATAATAAAAATCTCATGGTCCGGATCGGTTAATCCACGGTTTCAAAATCAAAATCCGTGTCCGATCCAAAAGTCACGGTTTTTTATTTTTTGAATCCGTGTACGAACCATTAATCCACGGTTAAAATTCAAAAGGTACGGATCGGTTCGGTCCGGACCGGATTCACGGTTCACCGGTTTTTTTGAGCATCCCTAAAGATTGCCAACAACACATACCAGCAGCAGCGCCTGTAGAAAAGAAAATCCATTTTCCCTTTGGTCCCCAGACTATTCGTGGCTTTCATTTTCAACGTTTTACAGCTTTGGCAAATTACTACTAGTAGTATTGTTTATGAAACTAAGAGTATTCAACACAAAAACTGTGGTCCTGTTGAAACGAGACAAAACAGCCACCACACCCCAATTGAACAAAAATGCAAAAGGATGCAAGTTCCATGTACTGTTCCCAGAACTTTCATCCATACCCCAAAACAAAACAACAGTCATACATTGCGAAAATAAAAGACGATTATGCAAATGTTAGGAATATTATGTCAAAATGTTGAAGCGTTGGGTGACTAGTTAATGTTAGGAATATTATGTCAAAATGTTGTGAATTGTTATAAAAATGTTATGACTTTTATGCAAATGTTATGAATTAAAGACGATTCAGGGGTGCATATATATATATGGGTCCCCTTCTAGTCCGGGATCCGGAACTCCGGACCTCCATGATCCGATCATTTTTTTGACGATCCAATTTACAGTTTTGGGAAAAACTGCTTGGATCAAACCCTTCCCGGTATTTTTTTTTGAAGATTTCTCGCGTGGACCCTTGAAATCACCTTCTGAAAACATTGGACGGCTCGGATTTTCCAAAAACAATTTGCAAAACAAAAAAAATACGGTTTTTCTTATTTCCGGGAGTCCCGGATTAGAAAATTTCCGTATATATATATACGCCAATTATTCCAAGATCCCGGACTCGAGTTTTTTTTGATGTTTTGAAGGTTTTAAAACATGTTTTTGCATGATCCAAATCGTCCAATGTGTTTAAAAAGTGTTTTTAAGGGTCCCAGTGAGAAATCGTCAAAAATAAAAATACCGGAAAGGGCTTGATCCGAGCAGTTTTTCACAAAAACTGTACATATACAGTTTTATGAAAAGCTGCTTAGATCAAGCCCTTCCCGAAAAATTAAATACTAATAATAATTAAAATAAAAATGCTATGAATTCAAAATCAATGTTAGGAATTTATCTAGAAATGTTATGTATTAAAGACAATTCAAAGGGTGCATATCGTACACAAGAAAATAAAAGTGTGCAACGCATTATTTCCTTGTCTCAAATAGATTTTCATAATTATCAGTACAGTTTTCACCCAACAGTATCATATATGGATTAGAAACCCCACCCATTTTTCGTTCAAACTCTAACATGCCTTATCCACTGCTAACAACCTAATGGGTGGTCTGGAGTGTTTCACACGCTTACTTTGGCTCTGATTTGATGAATACTTTCAGAGTTATATGACAAAATTACCCCTAGCACTTTTGGTTAACTTTTACCCAAAATATTGCCGTACGCCATGAACCATAAATACTCTCTCTCCCAACGGCTGTTTCCTTTGCTAGCTGCTACAATTGAGTACTTTGAACATTTTTTTTACTTTATAGTTCTCTTCGTATAAAAAAATAAAGTATTTTTACAAATAAATTTTGTACTTTTTTTAGTTCCAAATTAAATTACTGGTAGAGATATTTAATTCGATACAAAATAACATAAAAAATATGTACTTGGTATTTTATATTGTTGTCTTGTTGAGTTGTTTTGCAATATCTTTCGGATAAAAAAAAATAAAGTACTTATGCGCATAATTTTTCATTTTCTTTTCTAATTCGATGCAAAAAAATTTGAAAATTTGTGGAAAAAAATGCACATTTTTGTAGATCTTTGCGTTTTACACCACTAGTGCGGTAAAGATCTTAAACATCTAAAAAAATTAATTAATACTTTTGTAAATTAATTATTACAGTATATGGTAATTTTTATAATAGAACATTTAACATAAAATCTAATTACAATTAAATCTTATTAAAAGTTCCACGGTGGACCAGGGCCTTAGTATTTTACTCAATCTGTCCCAAATTGTTGGTCCCTTTTCATTATTTAGGATCTCTTATAAATTAATAATACTTTTTATATCCAATATGGATCTTGTTTGATAGATCTCAATTAATTTTATTAAAAGAATTTTTTAAAATAATAAAAAAAACATTATGGATTGTGAAATAGAAACAATTGTTTAAATGACATGACTGCCCAAAAGATATGGCAATACAATTTTGACATGATGACTTTGTTCGGTTTGGGTTTTGAGGGAGGGTTTTTGAGGTAATGAGTAGAGAGGGATAGAAAGAAATTGGGGACCGTACATCATGTGTCTTGAGACCTAAACCGAACAAGGTAGATAGTACCCAAGAGCCCAGCTATAACGTTCTCCTACATGGGTAAAATTGTCTTTTAGTTAAAAGGAAAAAGTAAAAATAAAGTACAATCGGCAAAGGAGTACTGACTACCATCAATATGTCAAATCAGGTCTACTTTATGGTTTTTTCGTTTTGTCTTTGGGTGTGACCATTTGGGTCGGCTTCTGACCCGTAATGGAATGTCCGATCCGAGCATAGTTATTGTCTGGAAGGATATGTGGCACCAACTCCACAAAAACATGCATGTCAAGGGCGAGACTCGAAACTGAGTTATACCTGAGGAGTAGAATACGCCTTACCATCTAGTCTACCACCAAACTATAAGAACCTGATTTGGCTAAATTGAAAAAATTGATTTTTTGGTTTTTTTCGTTTTGTCCTTATTCAAAAAAAATTTGCATTTGTTAGTTTTCGGTCGATTTTTTGTGGTTTCTTGGCTTGTCTCGACGAGAAGAATCTAAAAAACATAAAAGTTAGCCAAACTTAAAGTTTTGTGAATAAAGACGAAAAATAATCCAAAATACTGGTTTATTTCTGTTTATTTCCAGCTTTATTCAAAAAACAATTACTTTTGACCATAATTTTATACTCTTTGGATTCGTCTCGACGAGATAAGTCCAGAAACCACAAAATGTTAACGCAAAACTATCAAATGCAAAAAAAAATTGAATAAGGACAAAATGAAAAAAAACCAAAAAACCAATTTTTTCAATTTAGCCAAATCAGGTGCTCAGCATCCTGTGTGCCACACCAAAGTTCCATAGCATAAAGAGGCATTTCATGATAAAAATGCTATGCCAACCTCCCTGTATGAATGCAAGTACGCTCGGAATACAATTTTCGGACGTAATTTCAGTTTGTGTTCTTGATGTCGCCCATTTGGTAGTCGTTAAAATTTTCATTTTTTGTTTACCAAACAGTCGTCAAATTAGATTAGTTATTTACGTTGACTGGACTATAACTAAAGATTTGCGTAGTATAGCGATGAAGTCCGAGTTGATCCATAGGGAAATAAGTGTGTCAATTCTCATTTTTCAATTGTATTTTAGTTCGAGAAAAAGATAATGTTTAGGGTTTTCAAACAGAAGATGCATAAATTGAAATAACATCAAAGATAAAATAGAGAAGGTCCTGAAATTTTGATTCAACCCTGGCTTCGCAACAACAGTTTTTTGGGCAAGAAGCCACTTTTAGTGGTTTAATAGGCTTTTGGCCCAGCCTAGATATTTTAAATGAGCAAAGTACATTTGGTTGAAAATATTCCTGTCTTACGTCCAGCCGTGGACAAAATTGCCCATGGACAGCGGCAATACTGAACCACGCCGCGGTTCGGAATTACGCCCACTTGCAGAATTATTTAAACCCAGCAGCCACGTGGGTATCTCTCTCTCTCTCCCCAAAATTATTTCTTGCGGGTCAGTGGCAATTGGCAATTCCATTTCCCCAGTAACTAGTCAAAAAGATTCACGTAAAATGTACTAGTTATCTCTCTCTCTCTCTCTCTCTCTCTCTCTTCAATTTTGGGTGAAGTTCAATTTTGGGGTTTATTTTAGGGTTCACTTTTAGGGGTTTAGGTTCTTTGGAGTAGGGTATAATGGATTTTAGGCATTTTGAGTTTAGGAACTTAGGATATCATACGGTTTTATAGGGTTTTTTTTTTTTTTATAAGTTTAGACACTTTCATACGGTTTTTGAGGTTTAGGCACTTTCATAAGGTTTGGGAGTTTAGGCACTTTCATAGAGTTTTGAGAGTTTAGCCACTTTCATAGGCTAGCGTGTGAGTATTTCTGGAACATTGAGTGATTTGTCCTCTTGTTATTAAAGAATTAGTTTGTGTCATATTTGCATGATTGACCCATATACCTCGTCCTTGTCACCAAAGTTCCCGTAACAAGAGTACTACATTAGTTTAAGGTCTTGATCAATTCATTCAATTGTGATTTGTGGCAGCTACAAGCCACACAAGTATTATCAAGAGGATAAATATAATCATGAACCGGAATATATATATACTAGGGATTTCCCGTGCCTAAAGGCACAAAGCAACGCATTTTGAACACAATTTAAATGAATTATCACTTTCTACTATTGACCATCCCGCCAGCCAAGCTGACTTCTCCTAAAAATAATGTTTTCAAATAAGCTTTAAACAGATTTCATCTAATTAACTACACTAAATCTTTACGGCATACATTAATTCAATGCATCAAAAAAGTATGTCAAAAAATAGCAATTGCTGTAATACTTTAGAAATACCTAAAATATAAATAAATCTCACATGGAAATATTAACAGCTAAAAGAACAAAAAATGAATACCAAAAGAGAAGTGTAAAGAGAGTATCTTCCTCATAAACTTCTCGAGACATACTTTTCCAGATCTTTTTATTCGTCACTTTTGACCATGAATGTTTGAACTTTCTCATCATCAATTTTCTAAATGTCGTCAACTGTCTTCATCACTTTTGAATACCTATTTCGTCCAAAGAGAAAAATTAAGAACATGAACAACAATATAAAACATTTAAGAAAATACTATGAGTAAGCTAAAATTCCCTCTTGCAAAATAAAATGGTTATGAAATAAGTTACCTTAACCATAGATCTCATCTATTCTTCCCAACACTATCGCAGTAGGATAATTACTTTAGAAATACCTAAAATATAAATAAATCTCACATGGAAATATTAACAGCTAAAAGAACAAAAAATGAATACCAAAAGAGAAGTGTAAAGAGAGTATCTTTCTCATAAACTTCTCGAGACATACTTTTCCAGATCTTTTTATTCGTCACTTTTGACCATGAATGTTTGAACTTTCTCATCATCAATTTTCTAAATGTCGTCAACTAGTCTTCATCACTTTTGAATACCTATTTCGTCCAAAGAGAAAAATTAAGAACATGAACAACAATATAAAACATTTAAGAAAATACTATGAGTAAGCTAAAATTCCCTCTTGTAAAATAAAATGGTTATGAAATAAGTTACCTTAACCATAGATCTCATCTATTCTTCCCAACACTATTGCAGTAGGATCATTACTTTAGAAATACCTAAAATATAAATAAATCTCACATGGAAATATTAACAGCTAAAAGAACAAAAAATGAATACCAAAAGAGAAGTGTAAAGAGAGTACCTTCCTCATAAACTTCTCGAGACATACTTTTCCAGATCTTTTTATTCGTCACTTTTGACCATGAATGTTTGAACTTTCTTATCATCAATTTTCTAAATGTCGTCAACTGTCTTCATCACTTTTGAATACCTATTTCGTCCAAAGAGAAAAATTAAGAATATGAACAACAATATAAAACATTTAAGAAAATACTATGAGTAAGCTAAAATTCCCTCTTGCAAAATAAAATGGTTATGAAATAAGTTACCTTAACCATAGATCTCATCTATTCTTCCCAACACTATCCCGGTAGGATCATAACCTGTACATGTATATTACCTTAACACATCTCATTTCTTTTCATACAAAAGAAAAAATATCCACGGGATAAACAGCGTACTACTCCACACAACACAGCCCGAAAAGCCTCAAAACATCTAACCCTAGGAGGAAGGGAGAGAACGTGTAGAATAACAAAAAAATAATATATATATATATATATTGACTACCTCTTCTCTTGACAAAGCAGAGGTAATGAACCTCTCTTTCTCCAATCAAGGTATGAAGGAAGTTGATTTTTGCTCTTCTAGGAGAAGCTTATGAATTAGAAGAATTGTGTGTGTGTTTATAAAAGAAAAACCTAAGTTTCAGCATGGATTATTAAGGAAAACATAGACTCATTTTTTAAGGAAAACATATGTGAATGCTAATTAGTAAAGAAAAATATAATTACCAACTTTTGAAAAAATGGTTATTTCCTTTCCGTAAATAAATCCAAAAGGTGTTTGTTTCCTTTGTGAATGTAGGAAAATCAACCTAAAGGAAACAACTTAAAATCAATTATTGAGTTGAATATAAGAAAATTAAATAGGAAAACCATTTGTTTAGTTGATTTGAATTCAAAAGGATAGTCAATCATTTTTTAAAGAAACAGTGTAAAAGCAATTAATGAAAATAATTTAGTCATCAGGTTATGATGGTTTATATTAGGAAGTATTCTCTTTATCAGATGGCTACAATTAACATAAAATGTTGATCAGATAGTTGTAGAGAGTGCTGAGTTTGTATGTGTAAACAAAAACCACTCTATTTTATCATATAGATTCCTTTAATTTAGGGTTTTGAATTTTGAAATGAAAGTATTTTCAGCCCTTGGATTAGTTGAGAAGAAACTTTAAAATTTAATCACAACCCTCCAATGTGCCACAGAGGACAGTTGTGAGAGGGACATTTTGCAAATCCATTGTGTAATGTAATATAGATAGGTGGATTTTCTAGTCCAAACCTCCCGAAAATAAGAAAAAAGTGAGTTTTTTTGTGTTGCAAATTATTTTTGGAAAATCCGAGCCGTCCAATGTGTTCAGAAGGTGTTTTTAAAGGTCCACGTGAGAAATCTTCAAAAACAAATACCGGGAAGGGCTTGATCCAAGCAGTTTTCGCAAAAACTGCAAATGTAAAATTTTTGCAAAAACTGCTTGGATCAAGCCCTTTCCGGTATTTTTTTTTTGAAGATTTCTCGCGTGGACCCTTGAAAACACCTTTTGAACACATTGGACGGATCGGATCGTCAAAAAAAATTTCGGATCATGGAGGTTCGAAAGTCCGGAGTCCGGAGGAGAAGCTTATATGTAGTATATATTTAATTAGCGCTTTTGTTTCCAATGGAGGTAGCAGTCCAAGTGGTAAGTTGAAGTCTTGTTGTAAAACAAGTTCAAGGTTCAATTCTTACCTCAAAATAGTTTATCTTTTCATTCTTCATATGATTTTATTTTCCTTTGAGGTTTATTTTATTTTTGTTAAAGGAACTAGGGCCCGATTTTACAAGTTTGACTTAAGTTTCAAGAATTTTAGGATCGGCCCCGTCCCTATAACTCGTGGGAAAGGATAGTAGGAGCCCACCTAAACCCCCAAAAGAAAGTAAGAAACAGAGACGAAACATAACATTTTTGTTTAATGTTCTTTTGTTTATGTTTCTGAAGTTTCTGCAGACATCTTAAGAAAACATGCTTGATGAATTATAGTAGGAGTATTTATTTTGTAAAAATTGTCAAAACACATGCAGAGATGTTTTCACTGTTTAAGAAACGCTCCAAAAAATAAATAAAAATGGCGGAAGATTTGCGTGCGTCCAAGCTCATGGCCTATCACACGAGAGCACACCAATTTTCAAAAAAAAGAAAATGTAGACCTACTTCTATCGATAATGCTATGGGTATACCATATGTGCATCCCGAATGCACACCATCCTGAGGTGGCGAATGAGGAGAGACCCATTTTTTGGGTAAACCCTACATTGGATTTATACTCATTGCCACCTCATGATGATATGCATTTGGGGTGTACATATGGTGTACCCATATCTTTTTCCCCACTTTAATAGCCCTTACCAAAAGTATTTAACACATTTACTCACGGGTCTAGCAAGTTACCACCATTGGGTGGTCCTAGAGTACACCACTTAGCTGCCGTATAATTGCAGAATTGCTAGAGTTAAAAGTTTCTTGTTGTACTTACGGCATCCTTATCAGGAGCACCAAATTTTACACCAAATTTAATTTCAAAAATACCTTTTACAAATTTAGCAAGTCACTTTTCACAAATTTCCAAAATCAGACTCTCTATCCTAACATTACTATTTCCCTCAAGTCTAATAAAAAAAAAACATTTTCCTTAAAAAACTACTCCTACTTCTCCCACGCTGGGAGATGTGCAATGCACTGTGCATGTACTTTGTTGCATAAAATTTTTGCTCCACCCATACACAAGCAGCCACATGGCATGAAACCCATCCCCATCTCCTGTTCCCCTCCCCTCTCTCTTCTGACACGTCCGGGAAAAACAAACCGAAGAAAACAATAAAAAATAAAAGGTGCGTGAACAGTACCGCACCAAATTTGGTGCGGTACTGTAGCAAAGTTTCAAGTTTTACAAATTTGTTAAATATTTGTTAAGTCTGATTTTAAGAGGTTTTGTTGGATTCACTCATCGAATTTAACTTCAAAGTGGGTTTGTTAACCCACATAAAGATGCTCTTACAACTGTCTCCGAGTGGTCCGCTATGGATATATATTATATCCTTCACCAATAGATTTTATCAAAATTTGATAGAATTAAGCCCTTGATTTTATCTATTGGTGAAGAGATTTTATCAGATTTATATCTCTTCACCAATGGATAAAATCAAGGGGTTAATTTTATCAAAACTTGATAAAATCTATTGGTGAATAACTCCTAATCTGCAAGGGTTCTATTACTGGTGGTCTTAGAAAGTACAGTACAATTGGTATGGTACAAGTAGGGCTGTAAACGAGCCGAATCGAGCTAAGCTTTAGAATGTTCAAGTTCGTTCATTAAATTTTTAAGCGAACTCGAGTTGAACTCAAACTCAATGAAAATTTGACGAGCCGAGCTCAAGCCGCGCTTGCGAAGGTTTAATTCCAACTCGAACTTGTTCACGAGCCTTAATAATAAAAAAATATTAGATATTTATGCTCTAATATAAGTCTAGCACTTCAAAAAAAAATCAATTTTGTACATAAATAAGTTCGTACATGTATAAAATTATAAAAACATAGTAGTAGAATTTAAGTTTATAATACTTTTATTGGTTTATATAAGTACAAGTTATGAAATTTTCATTATGTATATGTAAAAGTTTATACATATCCAAGGTTATATAGGAAATTCCTTTGAGATATGAGAAGAATCTGATTTCTAGTGAGAGAAACTGAAAAATGAACTGTTGTATTTCATAATTGTCTAACTCTTCACAGAATAAGAGATATGACCTTATATACCAAACCAATACTACAACCCTACTGGTCCATTAATCTACTACAAGGATTGCTGACATGTAACGGCCTGATTTTTATTAATTATATTAATAGGCTTTTAATCATTTTTTTTTATTCGCAAAACAAAAGATATTTATAATTTGAAATTATCCTTAACTAATGGATAACTATATAGTTGCCGATAGGGGATCTGTCTTCTTTGGAGATAGGATTCAGGCAGTTATGCAACAATTTGGGATAGAAATGACACATTCAACTCCCTATTATGCCCAAGGCAATGGACAAGCTGAGTCTACCAACAAAATCCTGAAGGGGATTATAAGCAGAATGGTGGAAGATCAACCAAGGACTTGGCATGAGGCATTGTCAGACGCACTGTGGGCTTACAGAACGTCTAAGCGAACGGCCACTGGTATTACTCCTTATGCTCTTACCTTTGGTCACGACGCTGTCTTACCAATGGAAACAAACATTAGGTCTGCCAGAATTGCATTCCAAAATGGCCTAGATTATGGAGATTATAATCAGGCTATGTTTATGGAGTTAGAAGATTTGGATGAATTGAGACTTTCTGCCTTAGATCATTTGGTGGCCCAGAAGCAGAAGGTGGCTCGGGCATACAACAAAAGAGTTAAAGAGAAATCTTTTGCTGAAGGAGATTTGGTCTGGCAAGCAGTCTTGCCATTCGAGAAAAAGGATCGTAAGTATGGCAAATGGTCTCCTACTTGGGAAGGGCCTTTTCAAGTCTCCCAGATTTTAAGAGGAGGAACATACATGCTACATGATTTAGATGGTGAAATGCATAAGCATCCAATCAACGGCAAGTTTCTGAAATTATGGTATCCTACTATGTGGGAGATGATTGATATCAATAGCTGCATTACTAATCCATAATTTCTATCAAGTCTCAAAACTTGCAAAGTGCCTCCTCAAAAAACAGGATTCTTAAAGTTCAACAGCAAAAGAAAGATCAGAAGTCAAGCAAGAAGGAAGGATTACATCTTCTCTAGAACATCTTCTCTAGAACATCAACCTTAAATTTGTCCCAAGGTGCAGTTGATGTGGACAAATTGGTCACCAGTGCTTCAATTTGAGCTTCTACATGAGGACTTTCAGTATTCAAGACGTCATGTTCTTCCACCAAAGGTTGGGTGGCAGCAATGACTTCTTCTTCCTCATGTATGATTTTTTGCATCTTCTCATCATGATCAGCATCTTCTGTTTGAAGCTGGACTACTTGTTGCTGCAAAAGGGCAATATTATCCTGAATCTCTTTGATCTTCCTGAGGCTTTTGTTCTTCTGGATGGACAGTTGCTCCTTCTGATGTTGGAAGTTCTCCATCTTATCCATAGCAATGATCAGCGCCTGCCCAAGGTCTATAAAGCGAGTTTGTCGATTTTTCATCTCCTGGATTTCAGCCATATTCTTGTGGTAATCTTGGATAAGAGATGGCAGAGCAACTTTGAATTGCCTTAATTGATCTTGAGGCACATCTGGTATGCCTTCAGAAGAGGTAAGAATCTCCAAAGCACCTTTCAGCTTGGCAAGAATCTCGGGCTGGATCATTGTTTCAAAGTTAAAGCTCCAGGCTGCCTTTAGAGCATCTTTCGCCTTGGACACTTCTTCTGTTGAAGGACTCTTTTGAATACTTTCAAAAGATGTGGCTGAGGAGGACATCTGGCTGCTGCTTGTTCCCTTCTTCAATTTCTCCTTCAGGCGATGGAGAAGCTCCTGAGGCTCTATTTTGGCCTTGCTAGTCACAACAGTAGAACGGGTAGGAGAAGCCAGGCTAGAGCCTTTGGAGATGGCCTGTAAACAAAGTTTTCAGCAGTTTAGAAGCAATTCACACATATCTTGGTGTTACAGCGCCACAATTACTTACCGGGATAGCAGAGCTCTGTGACAAGTTGCCTGTTGGATAGGCAGTAGTGCCTTCAATTGGGACAGAAGTTAGGACATTCTCTTTCGAAGAAACTCCAATTTCAGAAGAAGTTGCTTCAGTACTCTTCAACCCGGCCAATGTCTTTGGGGCTCTTGACGCTGGGCCGGAGGTAGTTCTATCGCCTGTCTCACCAGATTGTTCTTGGTGTTGTATCTTCTTCCTTTTCGATCTTTTGCTATCCGCAGCCTGAAGAAATAACAAGGTCAGTTATACTCAAAGAAGAGAAGGAGGAGATTGGGAAATTCCAATACCTCCTCTAATGAAGCAAAGATAGGTGCATCTTCCGTCCTAGTACTGGATCGGGTTCTTTTGGGTTTGACAACAGGTGTCTCCTAGAAAGAAGAGCTGCCATCAACAGAAGCCCAACCAGAAGCAATGAATGGCAAGAAGAAGTAAAAGCCTTACCTTTATCAATCTCCGTTTTGTCTTCTGAGGAGGTGCTTTCTCTGTCCTTTGTGCCTCTTCTTCAGATTCTTCATCTTCTTCATCATCCTCATCATGATCAGACAATTCTACTAAAGGAGCAGCGTCTGAAAGAAGAAGCATTAGTTAGCAAGCAAACATTACAGACAGAAGTACTAGAAGATTTTATATCAATTTCTAACCTCTTTCAGCGGAATTTATAACCCTAACTATCCCACGCTCATAGAAATCTTCTATTTCCCATTGGGGGGCATCGGTCTTAACGACTGTGACTCTTCTATTTTCTGGATAAAGTTCGTGCATGCCTTCATACGCCAGTGTGTCGGCAATAATGAACAAAGTGTTGGGTGTTGGGGGAATAGTTTTCCCAAACGGTTTCTTTAAATCTTCTAAAGAGGGCATAGTTTGCCCTGGAGGAGTAGATTGAAATAGTTTCCACCACGCTGCAGCGGCTAAGTCTCTCTGCCTAGTCTCAATTTCGATCATTCTATTTCTCCTAGCGTCTTCCATTGCCTCAAGATTACGAGGGTTCCATTTGCATTTAAAGAAGGTCTCAAACCTACGAATGAATTGATAAATTTCGGCACGAGAAGGCGTACCTTTCTTCTTTGGTGCAGGTTTGGCCTTAACTTTTTCCGCGGCCTTGGTCTTCTTAACCAGCAGCTCCTGCTTAGCCTCTTTGGTTTTTGGTAATTCTTCTGGCATCGCCGTTGGAGAGATCCTTCCCAACAATAACTCCAGAGATTCTGAAGATTGGCTAAAACTGGCCTTTTTCCACCATATGTCGAAGGCTGCAGTTGTCAGAGGAAACTCAGGAAATGGGGCAAGTTTGAAATTGGTGGAGATTAAAGCAGCATTCTTATCCATGAGCTTCTTCGTTTCGTCTAGAGTGAGTAACATCCTCTCACTCAGATCAGAATTTATGGTTTGGTAAGGAGGAATGGGTATAAGCTTGGGCCAGACCAAATTGTCTGGCGCATTGGGTAGGGTTATAATACTCCACTCCACATTTGTTATTTGGCCCACCGGAGCCCATACCATAGGGGAGATCCCTCGCCACCAAGAAGCTGGCCCATACTGCCCTGTGCACCGGATCTTCTGGAGATAACTTTTCTATAGGGGTTTGGAGCCAATCTGGACAAGTGGAATTTTTTTCAAATGGTGTCCAGAAGTCTGGGCGTGGATTTTCTGCAAGGCAGTAGAAGTACTTGAAGCACTCGTCAAATGAATGCTCCTTAGGAACAAGCGACTTCAGGTACAACCCACAGAAGACTTCATCCCCTGACTTTCTTTTCTGTTTTTGCTCTGGCGTCTCTTTAGGAGCTAGGTCTGAAAAGTAAGACCATGCCCAAAACTGCAACAGCCAAAGTGGACCAGTACAACCCGATACCTTATGATCTACCAGTTCTTTCATACACCTGTAGAAGTGAGCAAGGAAAATTGGGGCCAAAGCAATCTCCTGACCAACAGAGAGAGCTTTGGCCAAATCTGTGTAGAACCGGGTGATCTTCAAGCGGCTGCTACAGAAGATAAACTTGTTCAACCAGTAGATCAGGAAAGCTATATGCTCCATCTCGGAGACTTCAGCCTTGGCATCTGTCACAGCATTTTGCTCCAAGAAATAATTAAAGGTAATATCCTTTTTCATAGGATATTCAAAACTCACTTTTGGAGGTTCTAGGGCATCGTTGGCTTCTATGCCGTGAGGACGTAGGCTCGTTATGAACGCCACATCTTGGAGTGTAGGCGTCATAGGCCCACAAGGGAAGTGAAAGGCATTCGTGCTAGGGGACCAGAAGAAAGCTAAAGTGCTAAGAAGAGCAGTATCAGGGTTTGGCATGTCATAACTCATCAGAATGGCATTATAGATGCCAGCTTTTTGCCAAACAGCTCGTTTTGCCTTTTCAACCCTAACCAACCACTCGTTATACTCTGAAGTAGAAGAAACCCAGACCTTAAAGGGTCTCGACTTCGAATAATTTTCCCAATCTGGGGCCCAATCCGTTGTAGATCGGGCCAAGGGAAAAGGAATGTCATGTGGGTAATATTTATCCAAAAAGTCTGGAAATTTGTCCATAAAGCAAGGCCCTAGTCCGTGTTTGTTTAATCCAGAAGAATGTTCAGTTTGACCGGGTACCTGGAAAAGAATCTCCTCGTGAATGTGGGGCTTGTGTTCCATAATCAACTTCTTCATCACTGTGCCTATGTTATTCTCATCTTCAACAGAAGCTTGTGCTCGAAGGGTGGCCATGGCGAAACGTTTTCTGCTACAGTAGCAAGTTTTTGGCTATGGCAGTGAAAAAAGGTAAAGGTAGAAAGAGGGAGAGATTGTTTTTTACTGTGGAACGTATTTCTCCTCTCTCTCTCTTAAATCCCTTTATGGATACCAATTGATGGGGTATCTCGAGTATTCCGGAATCTTAATTCCCAAACCAATCCAGTCATGCCACGTGTTGGGGTAAACGGTAACAAGAGTCCTACTCGGTTCATCTTCTTATAGCCGTTATCTCCTAACATTTAAGGACTCTTGTTGCATTTATCGCCTAAAGTATTTTTAATAAACTTCATTTTATTCTTTGTTAAAAATAAAGTTTATGGGGGGCAATTTTTGTACCATAAATTTTTAAATTTACACGTGGTAAAGGAATTGGTTGGAAGTTATTTTTATTTTAATTCGGATTCAATTTAATGGCCGAATTATCTATAATTTAGGAGATAAGTTTGTTACCTAAATTATAGGGAAGTGGTTTTTATCTAAAGCAAGATGATAAGGGCCGAAATTAACATGCGCTAATTGTATTGAGAACATGGGTAGTTATTTCGGCCAACTAAAGGACATAGGTCACCTCCTCATGCATTTTTCAAAAAGATACCGAAGTGGATGCAAGTCATGGGCATAATGGCTAGAGGTCATGGGCGGTTACATCTGGAAGTTACAATTGGACCCGGAGGCTGTAAATATAAACCTTTGTGCAACATTGCAAAGGTCCCAGCACCAACAACGCTCACAGCAGCAAAGTAAATTTAGTATTATCTCCTAACTCTCGCAGTTAGTCGATCGATCCCCTCTTCTTCTTCTATCTCCTATCTATGTCTATCTCCTTCCTCTCCCCTTTTCTTTCTTCTTCCTCCTCTCCTCTCTCTCTCTCTCTTCTATGTAATTTTCTTCGATTGTGGAAGTCCTTGTTCAAGGCCCACGAACCGTTGTAACTTTAGTTTCTCTTGTATGCAAGTTTCGCATTTGCTTGAAAGAAGTTAGTAGTTTCAGGCGCTTTTCTTTATTTCTCTCGGAGATTCACATCTCCTGGCACGCCCTCGCATCTTCTACACCACCGGGTGTTGACCACCCCCGTTTCTCCTGTCCCTGGAGCAATCGGTGGCAACACATATTTCTTGTATGTGTTTTGTGTGTGACCCTGGGCACAACAAGAAGCACAAAGACAATACAGATAGGCAAATAGCCGCGAACGTTTTTGGTGTTCAGTGAGAGAGCGTTGAGATGGTCCACGGAAGAGGGATAAGGTAAGATTTTATTACAGATATGCATTTTTAGTAAAATAAAATCCAAGTGCTACTCACCATCCAAGCGTGAAATCTAGTGCCCGTTGTGTAGCATCGATATGAGCATTTGAATCAGAGTAAGGTACTAAGGCACCATCCAGTTTACCAAATTAGTAATTCCAATCTTCCCCTTTTGGCATTCCTATATATTGATAAAAACATGTTCCATATTCAATTCATCATCAGAACCATCTGAAATCTCTAACACCTTATTAGATGATTTTGCTGCAATATCAATTTAATTAAATCATACTTATATAGGAATTTATTCAGACAGTATGCATGGGGAGTGAATTAACCTGATAGGTTTTCCGATAGATTTCGACTGCAGCTGCATGGGAAAGAAGAAGGTTGTGCGCGACAAGCCGACAATGTACGGTTCTGTAGCAGGATTACCGTTTTCAATTGGTTCCGATAGAGTACTTTTAGAAGATCGATGCGGAATAAGGAAACTCCATTTACTATCCTCCACTGTCTTTGTGGCAGTAGTTCCTCGACCTGGTGCATGTGTACCTTCCACATACCCCTTCGAACAGAAGATATATGGCTCATTTAGTGTGATCCAATGTTTCACTCGATCACCAAACTCCCAGAAGCAAAGATCCACGAAATCAGCAAAGTCGGCCCTAATATTTAGACCACCATATATATATAATTGGTTCAGATAATTAATAATAATGGTTATAATTACAGTATTGTTCTATCAACCTCAGTGAATAATTATATAAAATCCGATTTACTTACACTATTTTAGAGCTTTGAAAACCACCATATGCAGCTTCTAAAGCTTGAGGAACTTCCCAATGGAATAATGTCACAAACGGTGTTATACCTATATATATACCAATATGCATACAAATTTTTTGAGATCAGGTGGATGAAAATGTATAAAAAAATCCATTGAGCTAAATTGATTAAGTCATGATAACCATTTGCTAGAAGCTCGTCGATAAGTTCATTGTAAAACCGGATCCCTTCCTTGTTTATACCCTGGTTTAGCTCTCCACCTGACGTGCAATAGACAATATACATAAGAGAAACTGAAAACTAGAGCATCGGTACATAAATCCAGCTAGTAGAGGGTAAAATACAAATCTTACAAGGCAAAATTCTGGGCCACGAGATTGAGAATCTAAAGGCCTCCAAACCCATTTTCTTCATGGTCTTCACATCATCCTACGATTTAATAAAAATGGTATTTCCATCACTAGTTTAATCATATGACTATAGTTTTTGAAATGCGTAGAGACCACGTATAAAGTTCACAAAATATATACCTTAAACTGATTATAAAAATCAATCGCCACGTTTCCGTTACTTGCATCATCGATCCTACCTGCCATATCATAAACGTTCAATGTCTATAAAGATGGAAAAAAAGTTTGTGTATATGATGGATCGGCTACATTGGTGTAGGCTGGACACAAGAAAGATTCAACCATTAATTCAGAGAGAGAGAGAGAGCGAGAGAGAGAGAGAGAGAGATTACCAGGCCATCTCTGGGAGAAATCATCCCAAATACTTGGGCCACGACCCCCTTCCCTTGCGGAGCCTTCATACTAACAAAAGACATCAAATGCAAACAATTTGTTTCTATTAGTAGAAGGATGGAGTTAGGACATTAATCTACTCTGAGCTAATCGATAAACTTGTATATAAATACGTAAATGTTCAAAAGAAAAGTACAAGTATGTACAATTTTGAAGTTGTACTTTACAATATTTTATAGAGTAGATGATTGGCGTCATTCAGTTTGTTTTAAACATGTTTTAAGAACTCCAATTAAAAACATATTTAAAACAAATTAAAAAGCCTTAAATTTAGACGCAGAGGAAGAGTGAAACAAGTCTTAGAAGTTTTTTTTTTGAACGACAAAAATTTTATTAACCTTTGAAAACGAATTACAAAGATTAAAAGGATCCAAGAACAAGACCTTAAGATGAAAGAAGGGAAGATCCACAAAGAATACTCCCCTCACACCAAAAGACACAAAATGCTAGGAACCAAAAGGGAAAACACAACCTAAAGTTGGCAAGAAGCCAACCAAAACCCCCAACAAGAAAACACACCCGAAAAAACAAGTCTTAGAAGTGTAGTACAAAAAAGTCCAAAAAAACATATTATTTTTACTCATCAATCTCATAATAAGTATTCTTCCAAGTGGTGGCACGATTCTTGGTGGGGTCTTGGAGGAATTAAAAATAGGAAACATGGATTAGTCCATTTCAATGGAGAAAGCTATCGGTGGGTCATACTGGGACAGAAGCAAAATGGACAAAGTCCCATTTTTTTTTTTAAATAAAAGGAGAAATTTATTGTAATTTATTACATAATGGACAAAGCTTTGTTCCGTTTCGTTCTCTTTTCATTTGTAAATGATTATGCATGGTTTAATTATTGAAACGCATGCAGTTTTTTTTATCCGCAAAAAGAATTTCAAATTATTAAAAAATAATAAAAAATACAATAATTAAAAGGTGCATGCTTTTAGAAATTGGCCAATCATTTACGTACACATGCAGTTGAGAAGTTTTCATGGAGAGACCCATTACTACAGTCCACACAATATTATCCGTCAGAATTTCCTCTGACAATATCCCCACAATATTATCAAAAAATATAAAAGCTTACACTTTGTGATAAATTTCCGGAACTATCCAAATGTACATATTGCATCAAATCTCTTATTAAAAAATTTCTTTCCCGTCGTGTATTCTTTTTTTTTTTTTTTTTTTTTTGTACTTTGGAAATATAATCCTATTGTAGATTCATGGGGCTGGTGTAGTGTGCGATTATATTGTGGGGCTAATTTTTAGGAGTATTTTTTTTTCATTTAACGAAATATTACTTTCTTTCGTGTTAAAAAAATAAAGACACAACAAGGGAGATGAAATACAAAAGATATGAGATAGAGGGAGTACTTGATACGCAGATGATGCTGCGCCAAAGGTAAAATCTTTGGGGAAAAAAGTACGATCGAGTGAAGGAAAGCCCATGCCAACAGTTGCCAAGAGATTTCCATTTCCATTGGCATAGCCATTGCCTTGAGCCGCCATTGATGATTTTGCAAAAACTAGCAAATGTTATGGAAGAGAAAGGAGGTAGTAGAGTGTTGTGCATTTTTGTTGCTTACAATCTTGGGTATATATAGGAGTGGAGTGCCTGGTAAAAGACAATGTGGAGAACTACCATTCTATCTTTGCAGTAAAAAATTAATACATGAGTAACTTTAAGGAAGCTATTGGGTGGAGGCGCCTTCATATATATTTAGATCTGCACATGTTTTTTGCTTGCTGTATTTTCCATTGTTTGTTTGTGATATCAAAGCATTTGAGGATGAGACCACGCGGAATCTCATCCGCGAATGCTCTAAAACAAATATTGCGAATGAGACCACGCGAATGTAATTCACTGAATCAAATATTACCACTGTGTTTGGTTTAGAGTTTTGAGAAGAAATTTTTTGAGATAGTGTTTGGATGAGTTTTGTAATACCCTGTATTTTCCTAAAATGAGTTTTGAGAAAAATTCTTTAATACTTGTAGTATTTTACAAAATATATATATTATCCAAAAGTAATTTTAGCAACAAGGTGGACGGGTTTTCAAAGACTGAATCCACCGCACCGAGCCTCGAACCCGCGACCTCCTTAAGGGAGATCACGAGTTTGGCCACCCAGCTAACCCGAGTGGTTGTGTATGTATTGACCAACTTATTTATTTATACCATCCAACTTTTTGGCTACACTCCTAAATTTCGAGGACGAAATTATTTTAAGGGGGATAGATTGTAATACCCCGATTTTCGATCCCATTTTATTTAGAATGCACTAAACTATTTTCGATTAAATATATTTATGAAGATCCAAATTTCCAAACGCCTTTTATAAAAGATTTTGATTTATAAATTAGTAGTTCATTTTCTTCCGAACAGCTCATTTCAAGCCTATCTTTTCCGACGATTGAGTTGCACCACCTTTTGCTAATTTCACTCCTAGCACTCTGAAAAAGGTAGATACCTCTTACTCTCTAATCTTAAGTATATTTAGAATATTTTGAGTTGATATTAGGGCTTGCATTAAGCCCGAACGAAACCAAACCAAACCAAACTTAGATATTACGTCAAGAAACCCCATCAAGAAATTGGCCTGTGAACCGATCAGGAGATCTGCCAAGAGCATTTGCTCTTGTATTAATTGTCCAGCAACATTGGTCAAATGGCAAAGTGAATTCCTAGAGGTTCAGTCCACGTGGGAACACTTGTAGGTCATATTGCATGCAATTGTTAGTTAGTTTTTCTTTTATTATTTATTTTGTTTTACTCGGCAATCTAACTATGGTGTTTTTGAATGTTTATAATTAGAATAAAAAGTAAACTGATATAGTATAGAACATGACAAAAGTTCATTTCTAAGTAGTGTATTGTTTATATGCTTTTAATTGTTGTATTGTTTTATTCCTGATTTTGTCTTTGCAAAATTTATTTATAATGAGCAAGTTGTTTGTTAGATTGGACAATTAAGTTTCCTGGGATTTATGCACGAATGTAGATGATCACCTAGACGTTGAGTTGTTGGAAAATTTAGTAGAATGTTGTTATGAAAGGATTGGGGAGGTTACCCTGGAAAAATTGTTGTTATGGTTGGCAGGTAGCCTGATGGTGAATTTGAAATGACTGGCAGTCAGCCAGAGTTTGATTAAGATTCGGAACCTTGGAAATAACGTTGCGTGATCACTCCTCAAGAATATGGTTACTAAATGATTGGCAGTCAGCCAAAGATATATTGGCAGTCAGCCAGAGATATATTGGCAGTCAGCCAGAGATATATTGTATTATAGACCCAGGATCCAGGGCTATATACTCCAAAGGTTGCAGTCAGCACCTTGTGGGCCCAGTGGTACAGTCAGTCCCTGGGGGATTCTTCCTTGTGAGGCGGTTGATGATTTTGACTAAATACATAATTTAGTCCTTGTCATCTGTGCTCCCAGTCAGGGTAAGCAAGGAGGGAGTGGAATCACGAATGGCTATTTTCTAAGAGGTTCAATTGGGAGGATTGATTCTCTAGGTAGAGAATCATAGATTTCACACAGATTGAATGTTAGTGATGAATAAATGGATTGTTGTTCTGTTTCTCATTATTTTGTTATATTATGCTATAATGCTTTGTTGTGTATTGTAAGGGTTAGTGGGTAAGAATTATCTATTGAGTGAACCTCATCACTCACGGTACGGTGTACCCTGGCTCTGTGCCAGATTTTGCAGAGAATCAACAGGGTGAACAGTACCCTAATGAGACAGGAGGAGATGAGCAGAATCTCCTACAGGTGAACCTCGTTGCTGAAGGAGGAGAAACAGAAGAAGCTTGGAACCCCTATTATTATTAGAGCTCTGCTCCCTTATTTTTACGTTGAATAAATGTGATTTGAAATTTCAATAAAGTACGTTGTCTTATTGTAATAAAACCAAGATCATTCGACTATTATTTATTTTTGTTGTTTGATTAAGATAAACCTGTTTTAATAAATGAATCTTTTTAATAAATGTTTTAAATAATGCTTCCGAAAAATCGGGGCGTTACAAGTTTTTGGAAAAAGTAATAATTAGAGAGATGTGTAATGATTGGAGAGAGATAGAGAGAAAAATGAAAATAATGATTGGATGGAAGGATATGAGTAGAGAGAGAAAAGTGATTAATGATTGGAGAGATGAGAGAGGGGGAAGGAATCTTTTTGAAATTTTTTTTGGAAATGTGAACCAAACACAGCCGACCCAATTGAATTAATCAATAGCAAAACAGGATAGCCATAGCATATTGAACAAATCAATAACTTGATATTAACATGCTTGAAGGGAAAAAGAAAAATAAATAACAGAACACATCCTTTCTTCTTCTTTTTTTATTTTAAACATATCATATTTATCATCACTAATTAACCGAGTACGTACACTCAAACACGGATCCGGGGTGGGTGCTATGCGGTAGGTGTTGTGCGCTGTGTTGTGCGACAAAACTACGTCATTTTGCTTGATTTTTGTGCAAACTTCCAAAGCTTCCAAGGGCCTTGTTTGGAGGAAGAAAAAACCATTACAAAGTGCCTAAACCCAAAGTGCCTAAACCCTAATCTTGAAGTGCCTAAAATCCAAGTGCCTAAACCCAATATACCCTACCCCAAAGAGCCTAAATCCCCTAAAATTGAACCCCAAAATTAAACCCGAAACAGGACCCTTGGATATACTAAGAAAGTGAGCAAAACGACGTAGTTTTGCCGCACAACATGGCGCACAACACCTACCGCACAGCGTCTCCCCCGGATTCCTCAAACACATAGTCGGTGTCACCATGTTCAAACCCTTCTTTTCTCATACGTGTGCATATATGGAAAAGGAAAAATCTATCAAGAACATTTATAATCTTTTAATTGGAACACACCAACAACTAATTTTAATGAGTATTAAAAGAAACCCAAAACTTAGGTAAAAGAAAAACAGACTTCAAGATCCCCATGCATGTTTTTTTTTTTTTTGATCGGCAAAGAGAAATTTTATTAATCATTGAAAACTAATTACAACGATTAAAATGAACCAAACTTAGGCAAAAAACATAATGGACATCCTATCAAAGTTGGCATCCCCGAAAATGAATTCCAAGCCAAGCAAGGACCAAAGGGAAAAATAACAAAAGTTGGCATGGGACCAACATAAGTACACAACAAACTAACAAAGATACAGCAGCACTAAAAACAAAGAGAACACAACAAACTAACAAAAATACAGCACTAAAAACAAAGAGGAGGAAGCAGATCTTGACACGATGACACCACTTCACAAAAGCATTAGAGAGAATTCATTCCAGCTTCCAAACATCAAAACCCTTAAACAGGACCCCATTCCAGATTATGAACCCCGATTTATCGAGAGCTTCCAAAAACCCTAATCGTCATTAGCACACAGCTAAAACTGTTTTTCACGTTTTTTTGTCATCTACGTACTATTGGAAATCAAAACAACCATTCAAAAAAGTATAGGAGTCAAAACAACCATTCAAAAAAGTATAGGAGTCAAAACAACCATTCAAAGAAGTATTTCATGTTTTTTTTGTCATCTATGTACTATTGGAAATCTTTCAAAGGAACTATTGTCAACACATTACACGTAGTTAATGTTTTTTTTTTTGATCAGCGAAAGACACTTTATTAATCCATTACACAGTTAATGTTGCAAGGCCAACACATAGTTGAATCAGATTCATATGTGGGCAACGTCGTGTTACGCCGTTGTGACTCCCACTGGATTCAAATCATGCGATCTATATTTCGATTGAAAACATTTGAAAAATATTTTCAGTCCACAGAAGTTTGTTTATGAAAAACAAAATTCTTTGTCAATGAACAGATCTTATATAAAGAGCGAAAACAAGCATGGAAAGTTGGACAAGGGTTGTTTATCCTGCGAAGGGGTAGATGAGGTGTTTCTCATGAAGGTTGTTTTCCTGACAAAGGGGCAAATATTGAGAGGTTTCCGGAAATTTTTTCCGGCGAAGGGGTAGATGAGGGGCTTCCGGCTAAGTTTGCTTTCCGGTGTGGGTGATTTTGGGAGCGTGTTTGGGTGTTGAATATTGGGAAGGGTAGCTTCTCTCTATTTTTGTTGGAATTTGGGCCGGGTCCAGGACCAAATCGAGTCCCTCATGTGGGCATGACCTGGTGATCCATTCATTATAGAGTCCTATCTTATCTTGGAGATAAGATAGGAGAAGTTGAATTAATCTTAGATTCTTAGGATTATAGGACTTCTAAAGCATTTAGGATGCTCACTCTATATATTTCCTACAACATATTCATAATTGATATGCACACAATATTATCAGTGATGGAGTTTTATGAAACTCTCATCCTTGTTATCTCTCTCTGCCATTAAAGAGCGTTTCGAAGCTTTTGCACTGTGGAATAGAGGGTGATACTTGAACCTCGTAGTACCACTCCATCGCAGAAGATTGTTGCTGTTCTAGTACAACTAGAGTATGTAATCCATCCACCAAAAGATCCGGTTCGGTAAAAGTTCACTAAAGGTAACCCGAACCACTCGTTTCCGCATTTCTCATTAAAGTTTTAACAATTTTGGTGACAGCTGATAACTAAGGAGCATGCACAAAATTGGTCCTGTGGGGTTATGAATTAAAGACGATTCAGGGGTGCATATATATACTGCATATTTGTATTTGGATGTGTACAATATGCACCATTTTTTAATCAATTTGCAATATTTATAATATTCATATATAGATTCATGCACTTTGTAGAAATTTGATAAGTTTTGTCTAAATATTCATAACATGTGCATGAAAATTTACAACATTCGTCTAAAAACTCAAAATATCAAGACAAAAAATTACATACTAATGCTATGAATTCTCCTTTTAGAAAAGATCAAAATAAAAATGCTATGAATTCATAATCAATGTTAGGAATTTATCTCAAAATGTTATTTATTAAAGACAACTCAAGGAGTGCATATCGTACACGAGAAAATTTCCTTGTCTCCAATAGATTTTCATAATTATCAGTACAGTTTTCACCCATTTGTCGTTCAAACTCTAACATGCCTTATCCACTGCTAACAACCTAATGGGTGGTCTGGAGTGCTTCACACGCGTGAATATTGTTCCATGCGCTATTCTTTTTGGCAGCCGGTTTTTGTAATCCCATGAAATGACTTTGGCTCTGATTTGATTAAATACTTTCAGAGTTACTTCCCCGTCCAAATTTTATAGTTTCAGTTGACACTTTTTGTTGTCTCAAAAATATTGTCTCACTTTAAAACTAAATGGGTAATTGTTAAAGAACTTCCTATTATACCCTTATATTTTGAAATTAAAAATAATAAAAAAATAAGAAATTAAGTGTAATGATTGAAGGGTAAAATAAGAAAAACATGTTTTCAAAAGTACAATGATTATGTCCCCTTATTAAATTGGAATCCCCAAAATGGACTATAAAATTGGGATGGAGGAAGGATATGACAAAATTACCCCTAGCTCTTTTGGTTAACTTTTACCCAAAAGATTGCCGTACGCCATGAACCGTAAATACTCTCTCTCCCAACGGCTCTTTCCTTTGCTAGCTGCTACAATTGAGTACTTTGAACATTTTTTTTTACTTTATAGCTCTCTTCGTATAAAAAAATAAAGTATTTTTACAAATAAATTTTGTACTTTTTTTAGTTCCAAATTAAATTACTGGTAGAGATATTTAATTCGATACAAAATAACATAAAAAATATGTACTTAGTATTTTATATTGTTGCCTTGTTGAGTTGTTTTGTAATATTTTTCGGATAAAAAAATAAAGTACTTCTGCGCATAATTTTTTATTTTCTTTTCTAATTTGATGCAAAAAAATTTGAAAATTTGTGGGAAAAAAAGCACATTTTTGTAGATATTTGTGTTTTACACCACCAGTGCGGCAAAGATCTTAAATGTCTAAAAAAATTAATTAATACTTTTGTAAATTAATTATTACTCCCTCCGTCCCTTTTTAAATGATCCATATGGGAATACGTGCAATTTCAAACTCCTAAAAACATATTTCTCTAGATAACTTTTAATTTGTTTTATACCAAATTAGAGTGCTCGTTGAGTACTTTAATTTGGTGCAAAAAAAATTAAAAATGATATACGAAAGTATATTTTTAAACGTCTGCAAAAATACACATTTTCCAAGTGGATCACTTAAAAAGGGACGGAGGGAGTATAAAGTAATTTTTATAATAGAACATTTAACATAAAATCTAATTACAATTAAATATTAAAAGTTCCATGGTGGACCAGGGCCTTAGTATTTTACTCAATCTGCCCCAAATTGTTGGTCCCTTTTCATTATTTAGGATCTCTTATAAATTAATGGAGTAATACTTTTTATATCCAATATGGATCTTGTTTGATAGATCTCAATTAATTTTATTAAAGGAAAATTTTAAAATAATAAAAAAACATTATAGATTGTGAAATAGAAACAATTGTTTAAATGACACGACTGCCCAAAACATATGGCAATACAATTTTGACATGATGACTTTGTTCGGTTTGGGATTTGAGGGAGGGTTTTTGAGATAATGAGTAGAGAGAGATGGAAAGAAATTAGGGACCGTACATCATGTATCTTGAGACCTAAACCAAACAAGGTAAATAGTACCCAAGAATCCAGCTATAAAGTTCTCCTAAATGGGTAAAATTGTCTTTTAGTTAAAAGGCAAAAGTAAAACTAAAGTACAATCGGCAAAGGAGTACTGACTACCATCAATATGTCAAATCAGGTCTACTGGTTTTTTCGTTTTATCCTTGGGTGTGACCATATGGGCCGGCTTCTGACCCGTAGTGGAATGGCCGATCCAAGCATAGCTATTGTCTGGAAGGACATGTTGCACCAACTCCACAAAAACATGTCAAGGGCGAGACTCGAAACTGAGTTATACCTGAGGAGTAGAATACGCCTTAGCATCTAGGCTACCACCGAACTATACTTAACCTGATTTGGCTAAATTGAAAAAACTAGTTTTTTGATTTTTTCGTTTTGTCCTTGCTCAAAAAAAAATTGCATTTGTTAGTTTTTGGTCGCATTTTTGTGGTTTCTTAGCTTGTCTCGATGAAAGGAATCTAAAAAGTTTAAAATTGTCAGCCAAACTTAAAGTTTTGTAAATAAAGACGAAAAATAATCCAAAAAACTAGTTTATTTGGTTTATTTCCGGTTTTATTCAAAAAACTATTACTTTTGACCATAATTTTATATTCTTTGGATTTGTCTCGACGAGATAAGTCCAGAAACCACAAAATCTTAATGCAAAACTATCAAATGCAAAAAAAATTGAATAAGGACAAAATGAAAAAAACTAAAAAATCAATTTTTTCAATTTAGCCAAATCCGGTGCTCAGCATCCCGTGTGACACACCAGGGTTCCATAGCATAAAGAGGCATTTCATGATAAAATTGCTATGCCAACCTCCCTGTATGAATGCAAGTACGCTCGGAATACAATTTTCGGACGTAATTTCGGTTTGTGTTCTTGATGTCGCCCATTTGGAAGTCGTTAAAATTTTCATTTTTTGTTTACCAAACAGTCGTCAAATTAGATTAGTTATTTACATTGACTGGACTATAACTAAAAATTTGCGTAGTATAGCGATGAAGTCTGAGTTGATCCATAGGGAAATAAGTGTGTCAATTCTCATTTTTAAATTGTATTTTAGTTCGAGAAAAAGATAAATGTTTAGGGTTTTTAAACAAAAAATGCATAAATTGAAATAACATTAAAGATAAAATAGAAAAGGTCCTGAAATTTTGATTCAACCCTAGCTTCGTAACAGCGGTTTTTTGGGCTAGATGCCACTTTTAGTGGTTTAATAGGTTTTTGGCCCAGCCTAGATATTTTAAATGAGCAAAGTGCATTTGATTGAAAATATTCCTGTCTTACGTCCAGCCATGGACAAAATTGCCCATGGACAGTGGCAACGCTGAACCACGCCGCGGTTCTGAATTACGCCCACTTGCAGAATTATTTAAACCCAGCAGCCACGTGGATATCTCTCTCTCTCTCTCCCCAAAATTATTTCTTGCGGGTCAGTGGCAAATGGCATTACCATTTCCCCAGTAACTAGTCAAAAAGATTCACGTAAAATGTACTAGTTATCAATTTCTCTCTCTCTCTCTCTCTCTCTCTCTCTCTCTCTCTCTTCAATTTTGGGGTTTAATTTTAGGGTTCACTTTTAGGGTTTATGTTCTTTGGAGTAGGGTATAATGGATTTTAGGCATTTTGGGTTTAGGAACTTAGGGTATCATACGGTTTCATAGGGTTTTTTTTTTATTATAAGTTTAGGCACTTTCATACAGTTTTTGAGGTTTAGGCACTTTCATAAGGTTTGAGAGTTTAGGCACTTTTATAGAGTTTTGGGTGTTTAGACACTTTCATAGGCTAGCGTGTGGGTATTTTGGGAACATGGAGTGATTTGTCTTCTTGGTATTAAAGAATTAGTTTATGTCCTATTTGCATGATTGACCCATATACCACGTCCTTAACACCAAAGTTCCTGTAACAATAGTACTACATTAGTTTAAGGTCTCGATCAATTCATTCAATTGTGATTTGTGGCACCTACAAGCCCCACAAGTATTATCAAGAGGATAAATATAATCATGAACCGGAACACACACACACACACACACACATATATATAGTATATATTTAATTAGCGCTTTTGTCGCCTATTCGGAACAATTGGCGAGGAAATTTTTCCTCGCCTATTTGGACCAATTGGCGAGGAAATTTTGTTTTCCTCCCCTATTCGGAACAATTGGTGAGGAAAATTTTCCTCGCCTATTTTAACCAATTGGCGAGGAAATATTGTTTTCCTCGCCTATTTAGTACAATTGGCGAGGAAATTTTTCCTCGCCTATTCTGACCATTTGGCGAGGAAAAATTTCCTCGCCAAAACTCCTGAAACAAAAACAAGAAGAAATCCAATTCTAGCTTCTCCGCCTCCGCTGGGAATCGAACCCGCGACCTCCTCTCAAGCAACGCGCGCCCCATCCACTACACCAACTTCCATTTCAATGCAAAGTTCAACAACTTTTAATATATAACCTTTTGTATTTCTTTTTACCTCACTATTTTTTTAAAATCTTTTTGTCTAAATTTAGTCTCTTTGTAGTGCTTCTTTAAACTTCTTTCTTAAATCTTTTAATGTTATTTGTTTTTACTGAAGTTCTTATTTTTTATAATTTGATATTTTCCTATACCCTTTTATAAGTCTTTACTTGTTAGAATTACATACCTTTGCATTTATATATTTGTTTATTTTTAAATTGGATTTTGTTAATATGTGCCCCCAAGGTACATGATAAGAACACATTAATTGCTCCACCTTACTCCACTTCCACTAGGAATTAAAGTAGAGTAATCAATCGTGTTTTGGAAAGATAAATCTTTTTTTGATTAGACGAAAATGCCACCGACTACCCATACCCATGGAACAAAAACCTAAGATAAAATACTTGACCAAATAAAAACGAAAATTATTTGAGAATTAGTTGGCCAGTGTTCTCCCATAAATTTTTGGAACATAATTTTAGAAAATTAATTATCAAACATAAACCCCAAAATGAAGAAATGTTGTTGGGTGAGACCTAACCACCTTCTTCGTTCCAATCGATAACATAAATTCTTCTTAACATCATGTTTTTAAACATTATTAGTATGCTAAAGAGTAATTTGGAATTTATTGACAAATAATTGATCTACTCTTTGGCTTTCTTTAATTTTTTAAACTTCTTATCATGAGAATTTACTTCACTAATTTGTTTTGAAGAGAAAATGTAAAAGTAAAAGAGGACTAAATATAAAAAGATTAAAAACAAGACAGCATTAGCCCAAATAATAAGTCGAAAGTATAAATTTTCTGGCTTGGGGATTTTTTTTTTTATATAAATTCTAGTTGAAGGGAAAAATCAATTGCTTTGTGTTTGTAGACCATTTTGGTGAGTGATGCCCGTAGGATTTTTTTCTCTTTAGCGGGTTTAAACCGAGTTGAAACACTTATTAGAAAACTAAAGGGCAGTTGAAAAGATAGCATTGAAAGAGAAGTTAAAGGGTAATTTTTTTTTAATGACCGTTAAAGGGTAATTTAGTCTCATTAGAAACACGTTTTCCTCCTAGACAGTATGATACCCACCTTTGTTTCAAAATGGATGATCGCTTTAGGAGACCAAATCATTTTTCTACTAGAGTAATAATAATAATAGATTTATATGCAAATGACATGATCAATATGATATGTATACATTTAGTCTCACTAATTAGTATGTGCATACGACAAATAAGTTCTTTTATTATAATTTTATGGTATCATAAATAGGATAAATATCCTACCATTGGGATAATACAACACATCTATATCAAAATCTAAATAGTCCTAGAAAAGGTGTGGAAATATTTTGTCACCTAACATTAACATTTGGCGACGAAACAAAATTTCCTCGCCTATTATGAACAATTGGCTAGGAAACTAGCATTTCCTCGCCAATTCTTAGCTTTTTTGCGAGGAAAAATAATTTCGTCGCCAAATCTTAGCTTTTTTGCGAGGAAAGATAATTTTGTCGCCAAATGGGTACCCTTTAGCGAGGAAATATGCATTTCCTCGCCAAATCTTAGCTTTTTGACGAGGAAATATAATTTTGTCGCCAATGTTAGCTTTTTTTGCGAGGAAAGATAATTTCGTCGCCAATCTTTGATGTTTAGCGAGGAAATTCAAATTTTGTCGCCACATGGTAGCCTTTTAGCAAGGAAATGTTAGTTTTTGGGCGAGGAAAGATAATTTCGTTGACATAGTGTCCGCTTTGCCGACGAAATCGATTTCCTCGCCACAAAGATCCATTTGGCGAGGAAATTCAAATTTCCTCGCCAGCTTTCGTCGCCATAGTTACTTTTTGTTGTAGTGTGTTGTAAAACAAGTTCAAGGTTCAATTCTTACCTCAAAGCAGTTCATCTTTTCATTCTTCATATGATTTTGTTTTCCTTTGAGGTTTATTTTATTTTTGTTAAAAGAACTAGGGCCCGATTTTACAAGTTCGACTTAAGTTTCAAGAATTTTAGGATCGGCCCCGTCCCTATACCTCGTGGGAAAGGATAGTAAGGAGCTCACCTAAACCCCCAAAAGAAAGTAAGAAACAGAGATGAAACATGACATTTTTGTTTAATGTTCTTTTGTTTATGTTTCTAAAGTTTCTGCAGACATCTTAAGAAACACATGCTTGATGAATTATAGTAGGAGTATTTATTTTGTAAAAATTGTCAAAACACATGCAGAGATGTTTTCTTTTTTTTTGGTCCAACGGGAATTCATGCAGAGATGTTTTCACTGTTTAAGAAACGCTCCAAAAAAAAAAAAAATGGCGGAAGATTTGCGTGCGTCCATGTAACGCCCCGAAAATTGGGTACGTTAATAAATAAATTGCAAAAAATTTATTTAAATAAAATACCAACTTAATTAAAATTTCAAAGAATACTTAATAATTTTTTTTTTCCTAATGGAAAGCTAAAAGTTTGCTTTCTTATTACAACCCAGAATAAAAAGAACTTTAACATTGTCTGAAAAACTTAAACATTTATTTAAAAGAAAAAAAAATTCAACTGAAAGGAAATAACAGAGCCATCTAGCTAGAGATCTACTGGTACAACCACGGCTCTGGCACTTCATAACCTTCTTGCTGCTCCATCCCCTCAAACTCAGCAAGTGGTTCCTCTTCTCCGTCTGTACCTGGCGTTGGGGACGCCAGGGGCCACAAAAGTAGCACCGTGAGTGGTAAAATTACACTCAATAGGACACCAAAACTACCCCTTTACGAAAATATACTCATGCAGCAATTAAAACACGTATGACATTAATTTAAAACATAGAACAACATTTCTCATCAATATAAATTCAGTAGATTTAATACTCCATCATCAACTCAAGGTTTTCACAAATTTCATTCCCACTTCGAATAAAGTAATTTTCATCAACAGCTTCCGCCCACAGTATACCTCAGGTGCTCGATCACACAGCACAGCCACCTCGGGGTATACTGTGCACGGCTCACGATTGATCACCCATTGATCAATCTATATCCGGTATCGATTCCCACCCACAGTATACTTCCGGCGCCCGATCACACAGCAAAGCTACCTAAAAGTATAGCTGTGCATGGCTCAAGACCCATACCGGACTCATCCAATTCCCCAAATCCGATAAGTGAACACTAATCTTTTACTTTATTAATTTAACCACAATAATTATTTACCCAAACTTAATGGTTTAACAAAACACAAGTAAGCAAACACATGCACCCAATTATAGAATGAAATGAAAACTTACTAAAGATTGACTATCTCGAGCCATACATGTCAGTTATAAATCCAGTCACTAAAAATAACAAACGGTTTCCAAAAATCACGAAATTTTACAGCGAGATATTTCATCAAATTTTACACAAGTTCACTGTTTTGATCGAAGCCTAAATCCAGTCCTAAACAAAGCGAAATAGCGTTTTAAGCTAAACAGTGAATCTGTCCCGAAACTGTTTAGTTCAGCCAACTTCGAAAAATCACAGTTAATTCTACGAATCTCGGATTGAAACGAGTTCTATATAGAAGTTGCTTAACTTTTCGAGATCTACAATTTCGAAGATTTAAGTTTTCTCTAAATCCAAACAGAAATACCCGAAAATCGGCAGAACAGAACAGCGCACAGGAAAAATGGTTTTCGTCTCTTTGGTTCCGTTTTAGACTTACAAAACCTTATCGGTTGGAAACAAAACCGCAACATATGATCTCACATCATAATCACATCATCACTGTATTTAGATGTATGTAGATACACGAAAACACAAAAAAAAATAGTATATTTAAGTAAAAAGTAAGTTTCGATATCCTACCTTTCCTCCGAAGTTAAAGCACACTACGAACGTGATAGGATTTAATGCTATTGAACGGTTGAGTTCTCGAGATATGAATCTGTTGGAGGAGAAGTATTATTCATGAGAAGGGTTATAAAAATTAAACAACTAGATAAAAGAAAAATGTCGAGAGGAGAACGAACCGAGAATCGGCGAGGGAGCTTAAGCCGAGAGTTAGACAAATGGAAGGGAAAATTTAATTCTGCCGTGAATTTGTAGTTATAGGAGGAAAGGACGGCAGTGAGGGAAAAAGAAAAGAATGATTTAGACCAAAGGTTAGGATTAGGAAGGAAAAGAGAAAATTGGAAAGAATCACTAGGGAGGTAAATGGGAATCATGTACGTCAGTGGAATATGGGAGAATACTTCCCTAATTTTTTTCTTTATTGATTTGCTTTCCTCTTCTTCTTTTTTCCCTACTCTAGTCTAGGAAATAAATAATATATGGACAGCTAATTAGGAAACCAAATCAAATCTATATAAAAATATACATGTATCTATATACACGTGTAATTAAACACGTCACAAAAACAAAAAAAATTATTAATTGGTATAATTATTTAAATAAATTTATTTCCTAAAATCGTGGTCATTACAGTCCAAGCTAATGGCCTATCACACGAGAGCACGGCAATTTTCAAAAAAATAAAATAAAATGTAGACCTAGTTGTATCAATAATGTTATGGGTATACCACATGCGCACCCCGAATACACACTATCCTGAAGTGGCAAATGAGAAAAGACCTATTTTTTGGGTGAGCCCCACATTGGATTTATACTCATTTACCACCTCATGGTGATATGCATTTGAGGTGCATATGTAGTGTACCCATATCATTTTCCCTACTCCTGTAGCCCTAACCATAAATATGTAACACGTTTACTCACGGGTCTAACCACCATTGGGTGGTCCTAGAGTACACCTAAATGATGGCTGCCGTATAATGGCGGAAGATTTGCGTGCGTCCAAGCTAATGGCCTATCACACGAGAGCACACCAATTTTCCAAAAAAGAAAAAATGTAGACCTAATTCTATCAATAATGCTATGGGCACACCATATGCGCATCCGGAATGCACACCATCCTTAGGTGGCGAATGAGGAGATACCCATTTTTTGAGTAAGTCCCACATTGGATTTATACTCATTTGCCACCTCATGGTGATATGCACTTGGAGTGCACATGTAGTGTACCCATATCATTTTTCCCTACTTTTATAGCCCAAACCAAAAGTATTTTGTACATAAATAAGTTCGTACATGTATAAAATTATAAAAACATAGTAGTAGAATTTAAGTTTGTAATACTTTTATTGGTTTATACAAGTACAAGTTATGAAATTTTCATTATGTGTATGTAAAAGTTTATACATATCCAAGGTTATATAGGAAATTCTTATGAGATATGAGAAGAATCTGATTTCTAGTGAGAGAAACTGAAAAATGAACTATTGTATTTCATAACTGTCTAACTCTTTACAGAATGAGAGATATGACCTTGTATACCAAACCAATACTACAACCCTATTGTTTCATTAATCTACTACAAGGATTGCTAACATGTCATCACTTCCCGCCTAAACAACCAACAACAGAAATACAAATGAAATGACATTGGAATGAAAACACAATCAATTACAAACTAAGACTTGAGCTGAGACTGATTATTTGAAGTAGATTCAGAAGCCTCCTTAGCACCCCCCTTTAAACTCATGGGAGGTGAACCTACCATAAGTTTGGACTTCAATGAAGTGAACCTGGAAACAGAGAGACCTTTAGTAAATATGTCAACCAATTGAGCATGGGAATAAATATAATAAAGGATGATTTTGTTGGACAGGACTTGTTCCCTTATAAAATGATAATCTATCTCTATGTGCTTAGTACGAGCATGAAAGACTGGGTTTGATGCCAAAGCCATAGCAGACTTGTTGTCACACCAAAGCACATGAGAAATGGAAAGAGGGATACAAAGCTTAGAGAGCAATTGTTGAATCCAAACTAAATCTGTAGCTGTCTGAGCCATGGCTCTATATTCAGCCTTTGTAGAAGAGCGAGCAACAGTTGGCTACTTTTTAGCACACCAGGAGATAGAAGTGTGACCCAAAAACACAACAAAACCAGATGTGGAACGCCTATCAATAGGGTCACCGGCCCAATCAACATCAATGTAGGCAGTCAAACAAAGAGAACCAGAGGTAATGTGCAAACCATGATGCAGAGTTCCTTTGATATATCTAAGAAGGCGTTTTACAGCACAAAAATGGCTCAGTTTGGGCTTGTGCATATGCTGGCATACAGAATTAACAGCAAAGGCAATCTTAGGCCTAGTTAATGTCAAGTATTGTAATGAGCCCACCAAAGTTCTAAACAAAGTCACATCTTCAAACCAAGGATCAGAAGGATTAGGTGGCAGTTTAGAAGTAGTAGGTGAGGCATTAGGCTTACATTCCAACATCCCTGCCTCAGATAAAACCTCTGTGGCATATTTACTTCAAGACAAAAACAAACCAGTTGAAGTAGACTGCACTTCTATGCCTAGAAAATAATGCAAATCTCCTAAGTCCTTCATAGCAAATTTTGAACTAAGTTGCTGAATCAAAGTAGTAATAAAAGATGAATGATTCCCTGTGATGATGATATCATCTACATAAACCAAAACCAAGGTTATAGCAGGACCATTGTGACATATGAACAACGAAGTGTCAGCCTTGTTTGCCATGAAGCCAAGAGATAAGAGATGAGAATAAAAGATAGAAAACCAAGCTTTTGGAGCTTGTCTGAGACCATACAGAGCTTTGGTTAGTTTACAAACAAAATGAGGATGAGTGGGATCCTTATAACCCTGTGGCTGTCTCATATAAACATCTTCAGAAATGCGACCATGTAAAAAGGCATTGGAAACATCAAGTTGTCTCAATGGTCACTTGTAATAAACTGCCAAACTGAGAATGATTCTGACTGTGGGTTCTTTGACCACGGGACTGAAAGTTTCTAAGAAATCAAGGCCTTGGGCTTGTTGATTCCCATTGGCCACCAATCTGGCTTTGTATTTAGCTATAGAACCATTAGAATGCTTCTTTATCTTATAGATCCATTGACAATTAATCACATTACCATGAGCAGGTGGATGAACAAGAACCCATGTCCCTTGCTTGACCAATACTTCATACTCCTCAGCCATAGCTTTTTGCCAAATTGAGTGAGGAATGGCCTCTTGGAAAGATTTTGGTTCTGTAATAGAAGAAGAAAGAGTAGCAAGAAGAGAAAGAGGATGTTTAGGTTTAACAATACCTGATTTAGACCTAGTTTGCATGGGATGGAAAGAACCTAACTGAGCTAAATTAGAAATAGAAGAATGAGAATGAGACTGTGTGGGAGAAGTCATCAAACTAGTAGCAGCACATGAGGAAGTATGAGTTAAAGTAGATTCAGGACCCTCAGTATGAGTTGGAGGAGTATTTGAAATATTATGTGTAGATTCAGAAGCTGCTGAAGTTGATGCAGAAGAAAGAGGTGGGATGGAGGAAGGAAAAATAGAAGACAAAGAGATGGGAATTTGAATATCATTGAAAGAAGTAAGAGGAACACCAAAGGAGGAATAAGAACAAGATTGGGTAGACCTGGGAGTAGAAATCAAAGATAGGTAAGGAAAACTATGTTCTTCAAATTTAACATGTCTGGACACATATACTTTATCTAGAACTGGGTTATAACACCTGCAACCCTTTGATGCAGCACAGTAGCCAAGAAAAACACAACAAACAGATTTAGGTTCAAGCTTATGAGAGATAGGTTTGATCCATGGAAAACATGCACAACCAAATGGTTTGAGACTATAGTAATTTGGAACACTGTGAAACAACAGAACATAAGGAACCTGAAAATGTAAAGATGAATGTGGAAGTCTATTTGCAAGAAAAACAGCTGTAGTGAGGGCTTCAAGCCAAAAATGAGT
This sequence comes from Vaccinium darrowii, assembly GCA_020921065.1. Lineage (NCBI taxonomy): Eukaryota > Viridiplantae > Streptophyta > Magnoliopsida > Ericales > Ericaceae > Vaccinium > Vaccinium darrowii. Next base: position 35,512,050 of record CM037160.1, read on the forward strand.
GGGAAGACCAGCATGAGTTGACAAGGTCAGAGTTGTCTCAATTAAATATATGTGCTTTCTTTCTACCAGACCATTTTGTTCAGGAGTATTTGGACAGGAGGTTTGATGAGGAATACCAGCAAGAAGTCACAAATTTTTGAGATAAGTGTTCACAAATTCTCCACCATTATCAGACCTAACAGTCTTGACAGTAGTGTATTGATTTTCTACATAAGATTTGAAGTGTGTCAAAGCTATTTTAACCTCAAACTTGTAATGTAATGGGAATAACCATGAGTATCTAGTATAATCATCGATTACTAGAAGATAATACCTAAAACCTTGAACAGATGGGATTGGAGATGGACCCCAAACATCCATATATAACAGTTCAAAAGGGGCAGAAGAGGTAGTGTGAGAAGCAGAAAATGGTAACTTATGACTCTTTATAGAATTGCAACTAAAGCAAGTGATGTCATAAGGTCTTGCAACAGGAAGATGAAACTGTTTGACTAAGGATTGAAAAAGGGGAAAACTTGGATGTCCAAGCTTAGAGTGCCAATTAACAGAAGAAGAGACAAAAGAACTTACAAGAGCTGGTGTTTGGTGATGGGAGAACATCTTTAAAGAAGCTCTGCATTGTGTACAATCCCCCCACACGTTGCCCTTAGTGGAGAATGTGTTGAGTGAGTTTGTCCTGAATTGTATAGCCATCAGAGTAAAAAATAAGAGTGCAGTTATTATCTTTTACAAATTGGGAGACAGAAATCAAGTAGTGAGTGATGGAAGGAGTGTGTAGGATATGATTAAGATCAAATTTAGTATGAGGAGTAGAAAGAATCCCTTTACCAGAATGATTAACAGCTAGCGCAAAACCATTTCCAATTACCACTCCTTCATCAGTGTAGCATGTTTGAGACTGATTGAGATGAGCAAGATCATTTGTGACATGAGTGGAGGCTCCACTATCAAAGAGCCAATTTGTCATATTTGTTGACACCCAGAATATCCAGATTCTCTTGAAACATCATGCCCCATTTGACCATCCACAGAAAAGCCAGTGTGTATTGAAGGAGCTGCAGCAGGAAAAGTCTGTGGAGCTTGTGCTGAAGGCAATATCCCAGGACCCCCTTTCATCTGTGAGACATAAGGTGCAGAAGAAGAAAAATAACCTCCAGAGTTAGCCTGCAAGACTTGTGATGCTTGTGGTTGAGTAATAATCCCTCTGAAATTCCTAGAGTTGATCCACCGAGTTGTGACATTAGAAGATTTTGGCACAACAGGAGATAGGACATATTGGAAAACCCTCCATTCCAAGACTGTTAATTACCATTCCAAGGCTGATTATTCCCATTCCAAGATTGATTCACCCCTCTTTGGTCTAGAAAATTGAGAAGAGTTTGAATTTGGTGGTTGATATTGAAAGTTTTGTCGATGATAATAGTACAGGGCTGTATGGTTAGTTTTTCCACAGATTTGACATTCAATCTTATTGTTTTGTCCGAAATTAGATCCTCTTCCTCCTCTACTGTTTTGACCATTGTTGAAGCTTCTATTACTTTGAACAGGGAAGTAAGAACCCGATGAATGTAAGTTTTGATACATGGGAACTTGATAAGACTGTGGTATAGCACCTAGCACACCATTAGACATATTTGGTGTAGATACACTCCTTATCATTTGATCTGAAATTGATATAGGTGTTTCAGAACCACTATACTTCTGATGATTTGTGAAAAACACCTTTGGTGCTGTCACACTCTCATCTCTAAGAATTTGAGACTCCTCATTTTTCAGAATTGTGGCAAGTTCATTAAACGTAGTATCTCCTTTTGCAGTCAATGCAACCCTTATAGGTTTATACTCTTCTGGTAAACCTTTTAGGGCATAAAACACCAAGTCGTCATCATCTACCTGATAGCCTACAGCTTGAAGTTTCTGATCATAACTCTGTACCTCGTCTATATAGTCATCCATACTTCCTTTCATCTTCACACTGTACAATTTATTCTTCAATTCATGCACACGTGATTTCGACAGCGAATTAAATCGATGCTCAAGGATTATCCAAACTTGATTGACATGTACGAGCCCTAAGACATGAGTCAAAGTAGTCGAAGAAAGACTAGAAGTCACACAAGACAACAATTGACTGTCTATTAAGGTCGAAAGAGTATATTCTGGATTTGAAACCCTATTATTCGAGGAATCCAAGATCGTTGGTTGTGGTGATGGTTTCAAACTATCCAAATATTCAATATATCCATTTGCCCTAAGAGCATTCATCACCCGAGTTCTCCATAACAGATAATTTCCAAAATCAAGTTTAATATTAACCAGGGCATGAAAATTCGACACCAAAAATGCAAGAGAAGAAGGTAATGTTATTGAATTTGTTGATGAACTTGCTGTCGCAGATGACTCCATTACTATCCACTGAATCTTGAATCTTTCTGAATTCGTTCTTGTCTTCGTGAGAAGAAATCAACCTCAAGATCTTGAATCTCTTGGACTTTCGTCACAAAGCTCTGATACCATGAGAAGAATCTGATTTCTAGTGAGAGAAACTGAAAAATGAACTGTTGTATTTCATAACTGTCTAACTGTTTACAGAATGAGAGATATGACCTTATATACCAAACCAATACTACAACCCTATTGGTCCATTACTCTACTACAAGGATTGCTGACATGTCATCACTTTCCGCCTAAACAACCAACAACAGAAATACAAATGAAATGACATTGGAATGAAAAACACAAACCAAATGAAACACAATCAAATACAAACTAAGACTTGAGCTGAGACTGATTATTTGAAGTAGATTCAGAAGCCGTATTTGAAGTAGATTCAAAAGGCTCCTTAACAAGATATACATATATTCCAAGTTCGCAAGCCTAATCGAGCTGAATATTGTCAAGTTCAGGCTCGGCACGTTTATTAAACAAGCTTAAAATGAGGTTCAGGTTTAGTTCGTTTAGTATCCAAATCAAACTCGAAAGAGCCTTTACAGAGTCGAGCCTCGAATAGTTCACGAACGGCTCAGTTTATTTACAGCCCAAGGTACAAGTAAGTTTCTTATAGTACTCCAAATACCAACTGGTAGTGCTGTCCTCCAAGTGGTCCCCTACTACGTTACGGAGTATTTTGTTTCTGCTATAGTACTGTTGCTCATGGTGTAAGTAATTCTTGGCCATTTTCTACCAAATTAATCTACTAAAAGATATTTTTAAATCAATTTGAAAAAATTTGAAAAATTATGTTCTGAAATATTTTACATTATCAGCTTACTGAGTTGGCTTTGCAATTTCCTTCAAATGAAAAAACAAAGTACTTCGAAGAATTTTTTTTATAAAAAATTTCACCATATTAAAGTATTCAATGAGCACTTTAATTTGGTACCAAAAATAAAATAATATATTTTTAGGGGTTTGAAATTGCATGTATTCCTACAATGGACATTTTAAAAGGCCTGAGAGAGTAACTAGTAGAAAAAAAAATTGAATTTTTTTATGAAAAATTGTACTCCCTCTGTTCCATTCTGATACTTCCTTACGAGAAGACGGATAAAAAAATACTTTCGCACATGATTTTTCGAGCATTTTCACCAAATTAAAAATTTAATGATATTTTTTTAATTTGATGCAACAAAATTCAAAAAATTATGAACGGATGCATTCTACTTTCTTATAATTGCACTCTAAAATTTGTCTTTAAGTACTTGTGTTGTATGTATTTTTATACTTAAAAAAAAATTAAATTTTGGAGTATAAAAGAATAGAGTGTCAATATCATTATCTAGCAACAAAATATATTTTCAGGTTGTTCCACATAGTCTACTGATCTACGATAATTCTTGACAATATTACCCTCATGCAATGTAAAATGCAACTCAACACTGGTACGTCTGAAGAGCAATTCGAACATTTCACAGCAGAAATTATACTTCCCACCCAGGTTTATCTTGAACTGTCAAGGAACTAGAGTCCCACATTGTTTAGGAGTGGAATGGGTGATCGTTTAAGATATGTTGGGACCTCTCCACTCATTGCCAATTGGTTTTGAGATAGATATAAAGTTTTCACATGGTATCAGAGCGGAGCCCATTCACCCCATATTAAAAAAAAAAAATCACAATTTACACCCCAGGATGACAGACCAGCAAAAAGGCTGGACGATGATAGGACCCAAAAAGTGACCACACGTGACAGACCTCAAATGCGGCTGAACGTGAGGGGGATGTCAAGGAACTAGAGTCCCACATTGCTTAGGAGTCGAACGGGTGATCACTTAATATATATATGTTGGGACCTCTCCACTCAATGCCAATTGATTTTGAGATGGATATAAAGTTTCCACAGGAACAACCTGAGAACGTGTCTTTGAGAACTTTAAGTCGGTTGTTGCGGAATAGTTACAAATTTTCTGTGGCTCATTTTATTTTTGGGTGTACGGTACACCCTTTATAAAATATTGACCAAAGTTTAAAATTTGAACACCAGATATTTGCGATGTTTACATTTGGTGTACTAGTTTGTAAATTATTTAGTATCTTTGAGATTACTGCTTGCGACCTTGGATTGTATCATAGATGGTGTCGCCCCTAGCGTAGGGCTAGGTTGGTGGTAGCATAATAACCGGTAAGACCGGGTCGAATGCACAGGGACCGAACGCACCCGGCGTGAGAGTTGTCGTGCAAGTGTAGGTTTTTGGCCTTAAAGCGGCAAACTGTAGTTTGGTAGTTTGTTTGGTGGAATTCTCTCAACTTTGAGAACGACTCGGAATTAAAAATCAACTAATTAAACTAAGGCAAAGTCTAGGGGATTTTAACAACCATAACTTAGGCTAATTCGTTCCTCTCTTGTTGAGATTAGGATTCTTGTAACCATTTAGACAAACATTTTGATTGACATCGCCCTAAGCATCACACGTGTCAAGTGGTCAAGCCCTTGGATACGTGTGATCAAAGAGATTAACAAATCCAAATTTTGATACATAAAATTAATCCTAACTCTTTGATCAACAGGAAGTGTTTGCTTTTGAGATGAGAGGAACGGATTAGCCCGAGTCATGGAGTGTTAATCACCCCATGACCAAGCCTACTTAACTACTTACACATTATGCTAGAAAACAAGTCTAGAATTTGGAAGAAAACTAAAAACATGCTTAATAAACTTAAAAATTAATTTTTAATGAAGATCCTAGGTTAGCCTACAATATTAGTACTTGAGAAATTATCAAACAACTTCTAAAAACAAGAGTTTACTAAGGAAATAGCAAGAAAAACATGAACACTAAATACTTGAGGGAATTGAAAATAAACTACATATATTGAAAGAGCTAACCACGAGGAACAAGTTTAATACACGGTAAATAAACGGGAAATGAAAGCTTATTGAGAATTCTAGAGAGAGAGACCTTAAACTCTCTCCAATGTAGGGATGGCAACGGATAGGGTATGGATCGGGGGACCCTATTCTACCCCCGATCTCCAATTGGGAATTTCATCCCCATCCCCACCTCCATACCCAAAAGGGATAGTGGACAATCCACCATACCCGCCTCCTACTGCGGATCGGGTATGTTCGGGTAAATCCATATCCAAACTTGTTTAACCAAAAAAAAAAAAAGATAAGATCTAATTTATGTGTCCTATAATAACAAAAACAACAATTTACAAAAAAGTAGAATAGAAAATTAAAAAGAAATAATAGTCTACCAAGATATATAAAATTTTAACTACCATCACTAAACTTTTTTTAACACTTAGCATATATAGTTTTAATTCGGAACAATATACACAAATTATAAGTATATGCATACTTATATATACACACATACATATACATTTATATACTACTATATGCCCGCATGTATACATACATTCATAAAAAAATATACATATACAATTGGAAACGGGGGCGGGTACGGGTATTCGGAGGTGGATATCACAAAATTATACCCGCACCATTTTTAACTGGGGATTCTTTAAGTTCTACCATACCCGCTCCTATTGGATGAAAAATCGAGTAATATCCGCCTCCAAATAAGCAGGGGGGGCGGGTATCCATCGGGTTTGGGGGAATTGCCATCCCTACTCCAATGGAGGAGAGAGGTGAGAGCAAAACTAACTAAGGAGGAAAGAGTAAGTGTTGAGAAGAAGAGAGGAGAGAGCCCAATATAGCCTTCCACTTCTCTCTCTACATAATATCTAATAAAGCACACACACCAACCCAAAGTTTCCATAAAAGGAAAGTGCAAAAAGAGCTTGAAAAATGGTGCCCGGAGGTATTTGGACCGGTCCAGAATAATTCCGGATCTGTCCGGAATTGTCTGGAAAATTTTGGGAAAATCTGGATCGGTCCAGAATTTTTCGGATCGGTCCAGAATCGTCTGTTCAGGCAGATTTTTTACCCAACTTTGAGGGCACGCCCCGGCTTCATCCGAACTTCAGAATGAGGCGATTCTTGAACCGTTGGAAAGATCTATGAGTCTACTTTCCAACCCAATTGACCTCATATTCATAGCCTTTATATGTTGAAAGTAATGAGCCTTTTCCTATCAGTTGGTCAGATTTTCTCGAAGCTCATAACTCCAAATTTCTTGTTATTTTGTTCCGGGCCTTCCTTGAACCTTCCAAAGCTTCTTGAATCGACTTCTAAGCTTCGGTGATTGTCCTCCATGGCATTGCGGGACCTTGGGTACTTCCAGATACAACCAGGGATTATTTGGAGCTTTGGACACACCTTTTAGCTCTGATTTTCTGAAACTCATCAAAAACACAACTCATGCAAAATCAATCGTATAAAGGCACAAAATGCACGAGTGTGTGATCACAATAAGCGAGATAAGCCCAGATATATACAACATTTGGGGCTTATCAATTACTTGTTAACAACTTGTTAATGTCACTATTTTTTTTTTTGCCTTTTAGTGAAATTTTATGTATAAAAGAGACGTGGATATTAATTTGGGATGTAAAAATTACTCTTTTTTTTTTATTTATCAACATAAATTGTATTCAATAAGCCATCCGGCGCTTAGAAAGATTACCAACGGATACAATGAAAGGAAATTACAGCCAGAACCTATAAAAAACTAATAAGATGGGAAGATTATTGCCAAAATGCGAACGTATGCCATATTAATGGCTCTCTTCTCACCGACTCAAAGGTGCGAGGCACCAGGAGTTGCAATTAAAACAACCAATCTCCCAAGGCTAGCGGCCAAACCAGTCAAGGATAGCAATGAACGGCAATGGAAATCTCTTCCTAAATTTGAAATGTATAAACTAACATCGGTTAAAGTAGCACTAAGAACTCGTAAGACGAACTCCCAGTAGCACAGTGGAGCGCCGGACAACACTCCATGACGAAGCTACGCTGTCACGACAGCCTCTGGACAAGGGAAAAAGGCCGGCAGCCAAAAAAACAGAGACCATGACGAGCACATAACAGATCTAGGGAAATCAAAACAACCATTCAAAAAAGTATATATAAGAGTCAAAACAACCATTCAAAAAAGTATATATAAGAGTCAAAACAACCATTCAAAAAAGTATAGGAGTCAAAACAACCATTCAAAAAAGTATATATAGGAGTCATTACTTGTATATATAGGAGTCATAACAACCATTCAAAAAAGTATTTCGTGTTTTTTTGTCATCTATGTACTATTGGAAATCTTTCAAAGAAATTACTGTCAACACATTACACATAGTTAATGTTTTTTTTTTTTTTGATCGGCGAAAGAAACTTTATTAATCCATTACACATAGTTATTAGTTAATGTTGCAAGGCCAACACATAGTTGGATCAGATTCATATGTGGGCAACGTCGTGTCATGCCGTTGTGTCTCCCACTGGATTCAAATCATGTGATCTATATTTTGATTGAAAACATTTGAAAAATATTTTCAGTCTACAGAAGTTTGTTTGTGAAAAACAAAATTCTTTGCTAATGAACAGATCTTATATAAAGAGCGAAAACAAGCATGGAAAGTTTGACAAGGGTTATTTCTCCTGCGAAGGGGTAGATGAGGTGTTTCTGATGAAGGTTGTTTTCCCGGCGAAGGGGCAAATATTGAGAGGTTTCCAGAATTTTTTTCCGGCGAAGGGGTAGATGAGGGGCTTCCGGCTAAGTTTGCTTTCCAGTGTAGGTGATTTTGGGAGCGTGTTTGGGTGTTGAATATTGGGAAGGGTAGCTTGTCTCTATTTTGGTGACAGCTGATAATTAAGGAGCACGCACAAAATTGGTCCTGTGGGGTTCAAGCATTGGGTGACTAGTTAATGTTAGGAATATCATGTCAAAATGTTGTGCATTGTTATACAAATGTTATATGATTTTTATGCAAATGTTATGAATTAAAGACGATTCATAATGGGTATTCTCACGGAATTTCCATGAGGACCGCATGGATCGGGGTCGAATCTCAACGGTCCAAACTGCTCAATGTGTTTAAAATTTGTTTTTCAGGGGCAACACGAGAAATAAAGATGGGTATCGTAGCATTTCTTTGTCTCATATGGATGTTTTCCTAATTACCACTTGCGAAAAAATCTTCATTTAATTTCCAAACATCCTAAGGAAAATACAGCAACAACTTGCACTGCGCCCATGGACCAAAGCTATGAAGCCTTAAATTTTTTTCTTGTTGAGATCGAAGCATAAAATTCCAAGTACAGACGCAACATTCAAAGAAGGAACATCTAGTGGGAAAAATTCTATACTGCACAAGTTTTTTTTTTTTTAATATACTGCAGATTTGTATTTGGGTGTGTACAATATGCACCAGTTTTGAATCAATTTGCATTTATAATATTCATATATAGATTCATGCACTTTGTAGGAATTTTATAAGTTGTCTAAATATTCATAACATTTGCATGAAAATTTACAACATTCGTCTAAAAACTCAAAATATCAAGACAAAAAATTACATACTAATGCTATGAATTCTCCTTTCAGAAAAGATAAAAATAAAAATTCTATGAATTCATAATCAATGTTAGGAATTTATCTCAAAATGTTATTTATTAAAGACAATTCAAGGGGTGCATATCGTACACGAGAAAATAAAAGTGTGCAACGTATTATTTCCTTGTCTCAAATAGATTTTCATAATTATCAGTACAGTTTTCACCCAACAGTATCATATATGGATTAGAAACCCCACCCATTTGTCGTTCAAACTCTAACATGCCTTATCTTCATTGTGTGGAAACTTTATATCCAACTCAAAATCAATTGGCAATGAGTGGAGAGGTCCCAACATATATTAAGTGATCACTCATCCCACTCCTAGGCAATGTGGGACAATATTCCTTAACATCCCCCCTCACGTGCAGCCGCATTTGAGGTCTGTCACATGTGGCCACTTTTTGGGTCCTATCATCGTGCAGCCTTTTTTTGCTGGTCTGTCATCGTGGGGTGTGGATTGTATTTTTTTTTTTTTTGATGTGGGGTGGAATGGACTCCGCTCTGATACCATGTGGAAACTTTATATCCAACTCAAAACCAATTGACAATGAGTGGAGAAGTCCCAACATATATTAAGTGATTACCCATTCCACTCCTAGGCAGTGTGGGACAATATTCCTTACTTATCAATATTTTTTTATTTCTAAATCACTGGTACAACTACTATACTAAGGCTGGTTTTATTTTATTTTATTTTTAACTGCAAAAAGATAGAAATGACAACCAGCGTAGCAACCCCTTGGGTGTGACCATATGGGCCGGCTTCTGACCCATAGTGGAATATCCAATCCGAGCATAGCTATTGTTTGGAAGGATATGTGGCACCAACTCCACAAAGATATGCCAAGGACGAAACTCAAAACTGAGTTATACCTGAGGAGTAGAATACGCCTTACCATCTCGGCTACCACCAAACTATACTTAGTTTTGCTCAGCATTCCGTGTGCCACACCAAGGTTCTGTAGCATAAAGAGGCATTTCATGATAAAATTGCTATGCCAACCTCCCTGTATGAATGCAAGTACGCTCGGAATACAATTTTAGGACGTAATTTCGGTTTGTGTTCTTTATGTTGCCCATTTGGTAGTCGTTTAAATTTTCATTTTTTGTTTACCAAACAGTCGTTAAATTAGATTAGTTATTTACGTTGACTGGACTATAACTAAAGATTTGCATAGTATAGCGATGAAGTCCGTGTTGATCCATAGGGAAATAAGTGTGTCAATTCTCATTTTTAAATTGTATTTTAGTGCAAGAAAAAGATAAATGTTTAGGGTTTTCAAACAGAAAATGCATAAATTGAAATAACATTAAAGATAAAATAGAGAAGGTCCTGAAATTTTGATTCAACCCTGGTTTTGTAACAACGGTTTTTTTGGCTAGATGCCACTTTTAGTGGTTTCATAGGCTTTTGGCCCAGCCTAGATATCTTAAATGAGCAAAGTACATTTGATAGATATTCTAAATGAGCAACGTACATTTGATAGATATTTTAATTGAGCAAAGTACATTTGATTGAAAATATTCCTGTCTTAGGTCTAGCCATTGACAAAATTGCCCATGGACAAAATATTGCAGAATTATTTAAACCCAGCAGCCACCTTATATTGATATGCATTTATGGTACACATGTGATGTGGCCGTATCATTTTCCCTACTTCTATAGCCCTAACCAAAAGTATTTAACACGCTTACTTACGGGTCTAGCTAGTTACCACCCATTGGGTGGTCCTAGAGTACACCTAAATGATGGCTGCCGTATAATTGCAGAATTGCTATAGTTAAAAGTTTCTTGTAGTACTTACAACTGTCTCCGAGTGGTCCCCTATGGATATATATTAATATCCTTCACCAATAGATTTTATCAAAACTTGATAAAATTAAGCTCTTGATTTTATCAATTGGTGAAGTGATTTTATCAGATTTATCAAATCTCTTCACCAATGGATAAAATCAAAGGGTTAATTTTATCAAAACTTGATAAAATCTATTGGTGAATAACTCTTAATCTGCAAGGGTACTGTTACTGGTGGTCTTAGAAAGTACGGTACGATTGGTATGGTACAACAAGTAGGGCTGTAAATAAACTGAGCCGTTCGTGAACTATTCAAGACTCGACTCGGTAAAGGCTCGTTCAAGTTCGATCCGGTTACTAAACGAACTGAACTTGAACCTCAATTTTAGGCTCATTTAATAAACGAGTCGAACTTGAACTTGACAATATTCGGCTCGATTAGGCTCACGAACTTAGAGTATATATGTATATCTCATAAGAATTTCATATATAACCTTGAATATGTAGAACTTTCACATATACATAATGAAAGTTTTATAACTTGTACATGTATAAACTTATAAATGTATTGTAAACTTAAATTTTAGTATACTTTTATAATTTTATATATGGATAGGCTTCTTTATGTACAAAACAAAAAATTTGTTTGTAGTTCTAGACTTGTATGAGAGCGTAAATATCTAGTATTTTTTACTTGCTAAGGCTCGTGAACAAGTTCGAGTTCGACTTAAATCTTGGCAAGCTCGGCTCGAACTCGGCTCGTCAAATTTTCATTGCATTCGAGCTCGGCTCGAGTTCGTTTAAAAACTTATAGAACGAACCTGAACATTTTAAAACTCGACTCGATTCGGCTCGTTTTCAGCCCAAGGTACAAGTAAGTTTCTTATAGTACTCCAATAAACAACAATGGTGTAAGTACCCATATCATTACCAATTGGTAACGCTGTCCTCCAAGTGGTCCCTTGTTACGTTACAGAGTATTTTGTTTCTGCTATAGTATTGTTGCTCTTGGTGTAAGTAATTCTTGGCCATTTTATTTTATCTTTGCGGTTTCTTTTGGATAAGAAAATAAAATATTTTCGTGTATAAATTTTTTTTCTACCAAATTATTCTACTAAAAGATATTTTTAAATAAAGGTGAAAAATTATGTTCTAAAATATTTTACATTGTCGACTTACTGAGTTGGCTTTGCAATTTCCTTCAAATAAAAAAACAAAGTACTTCCAAGAATTTTTTTTTTATAAAAAATTTCACCATCTTAAAGTATTCAATGAGCACTTTAATTTGGTACCAAAAAATAAAATAATATATTTTTAGGGGTTTGAAATTGCATGTATTCCTACAATGGACATTTTAAAAAGACTGAGAGAGTAACTAGTAGCAAAAAAAAAAATTCAATTTTTCATGAAAAATTGTACTCCCTCTGTTCCATTCTGATACTTCCTCATGAGAAGACTGGAAAAAAAAATTCGCAGATGATTTTTCGAGTTTTTTTACCAAATTAAAAATTTAATGAATTTTTTTTAATTTGGTGCAACAAAATTCAAAAAATTATGAACAGATGCATTCTACTTTCTTATAATTGCACTCTAAAATTTGTCTTTAGGTACTTGTGTTGTATGTATTTTTATACTTAAAAATAAATAAATTTTGGAGTATAAAGGAATAGACTGTCAATATCATTATCCAGCAACATAATATATTTTCAGGTTGTTCCACATAGTCTACTGATTTACGATAATTCTTGACAATATTACCCTCATGCATTGTAAAATGCAACTCAACACTAGTACGTCTGAAGAGCAATTCATACATTTCACAGTAGAAATTATACTTCTCACCCAAGTTTTATGTTGAAACAAGTCGACTTAAGAGCTTTTTTTGTTTTTTGTTTTGGTGGAATTGTCAAGGAACTAGAGTCCCACATTGCTTAGGAGTGGAATGGGTGATCATTTAATATATGTTGGAACCTCTCCACTCGTTGCCAATTGGTTTTGAGATGGATATAAAGTTTCCACATGGTATCAGAGCGGAGCCCATTCCACCCCACATTAAAAAAAATCACAATCCACACCCCACGATGACAGACTAGCAAAAAGGCTGGACAATGATAGGACCCAAAAAGTGACCACACATGACAGACCTCAAATGCGGCTGCACGTGAGGGGGGATGTCAAGGAACTAGAGTCCCACATTGCTTAGGAGTTGAATGGGTGATCACTTAATATATGTTGGGACCTCTCCACTCATTACCAACTGGTTTTGAGATGGATATAATGTTTCCATATGAACAACCTGAGAACGTGTCTTTGAGAACTCTAAGTCGGGTGTTGCGGAATAGTTGCAAATTTTTTGTGGCTCATTTTATTTTTGGGTGTATGGTATACCCTTTACAAAATACTGACCAAAGGTTAAAAAATGCACGCTAGATATTTGCGATGTTTAAATTTGGTGTACTAGTTTGTAAATTATTTAATATCTTTGAGATCACTTGTTAACAACATTGCTATGGGCACACCACATATATACACCAAATGCACACCAAGGTGATGTGGTGGATGAGAAGAAGCCTATTTTTTAGGTGGGCCACACATTAGGCTTCTCTCTATCTGCCACATCACCTTGGTGTGTATTTAGTGTACGTGTGGTGTACACATATCATTTTCCACTTGTTAATGTCATTATTTTTTTTGTCTTTTAGTGAAATTTTATGTATAAAAGAGACGTGGATTAAAAATTACTCCTTTTTTTTTATCAACATAAATTGTATTCAATAAGCCATCCGGCACTTACAAAGATTACCAACGAATCCAATGAAAGGAAATTACAGCCAGAGCCTATAAAAAACTAATAATTAAGATGGGAAGATTAATGCCAAAATGTGAACGCAAGCCATATTAATGGCTCTCTTCTCATCGACTCAAAGGTGTGGGGCACGAGGAGTTGCAATTTAGGCAACCAATCACCCAAAGCTAGCGGCAAAACCAGTCAAGGATAGTTATGAACAACAATGGAAATCTCTTCCTAAATTTGAAATGTATAAACAAACATCGGTCAAAGTAGCACTAAGAACTCGCAAGATGAACTCCCAATAGCACGGTGGAGTGCCGGACAACACTCCATGATGAAGCTACACTATCCCAACATCCTCCGGACACGAGAAAAAGGACGGCAGTCAACAAACCCTAGACCACGACGAGCACATAACAGAGCTAGGGCAGCAAGAACAAACTAAACAGAAAAAATTTAACCAAAATAAGCAAATTATTGCCCCACCACCAAAACACCCACCAGATTTGGGAAAAACCAGACCGGTTTTGAAGACCAGGCGAGAAAAAACGCTGGAGAGAAAAACCCCTTTGCTCAGAAGCCCTCCATATTGCCCCATCTTCAGCCAATGCGCTAGATCATCTCTCGTCACCTCCACCACGCCAAAACAATGCCATGTTTTCTAGATCAACACTGTTGACAGACAACGATATGGGGACTGGACCACTGATACCAGGGTCGGAATCGTGAAGAAAGCAGGGGTGGGCCGCGAGAACACACTAAAGGAGGAGGATGAGGTGGGATAAAGAGATAAAGGGGAACAAGAGGAGGGGGGAGGAGGCAGAAGGAGGAGGAAGGCCTCCCCTCCTAAAAATTTCTCTAGTTATCTAAAAATATACGGTAGATGTTAAAGAAGGACAACTAATCATTCATCCCAAAAACTTCGTCCGAAACTTTAACCACTGCAATACAAGTGTACAGCTTGACTTTTCTTTCAAACTTCCCATAATTTCACGTTAATGTGATGCGCATGCATCATACTCCTGACCACCCATTGGGTGATTCTTAGATTTTTCCTTTACCAATACTAGCGGTTTTTTCACGTGCATCGCCACATGGTTTGTGTTATTTGCAATTCCCGGATGTCACTGGTATAGCATTATATACTACTCCTATATATATATAACCTAGAATGTGCAAAAGACACTCTTTGAACGTAGAATGTGTCTTTTTTGAATATTGGTATACTGCTTAGAATTTAGAAAGAAGTAAGTACTATAGTTCCGTTGGGATGGGGGTACAACCTAGAAGTAGAAGTTGCAAAAGGCACCCTTCAAAAAAATTTCTAGGATTCTTTTAACTTAATAGGCACCCATACGGCTGTAGTTTTTTTTTTTTTTTTCTTTTTTGTTTTATTGTGGCAGTCAAGATACGTGTCTTTTGGTGAATATTGGTATACCCCATAGAATTTTGAAATAAGTAGCATAGGGTCTATTGGAAGGGGCATACGATGGGGCTAGAACCCAGAAGAAAGGCACCCATGTGGACAATTTGTAGGATTCTTTTAATTCAATAGGCACCCATTTGGCCATAGGCTTTTAGTGTGGCAGCCACAGTACATTTCTTTTAGTGAATTAAGGTTGGTGCACCCCTAAGAAGGTTTGAAAGAAATAGCATAGTGTTCGTTGGAAAGGGGCATAGGATGGGGCGACATCCTTTCAAATAAGTTGGGGCATTTTTTGAAAGTATAACGTAGAAAACAAAGTAGGAGCTTCATACATTTAAAAGAAAATAATAATATAGATGTACAACATACAAATTTGGGCCACTTAGCATTTTCAAATGGAAGGACAAGGAACTTTTACAATCAAACATAAAGACAAAAAAAATTAACATTTTAAAAGGGAATGACAAGGAACTTTTGCAATCAACATAAATACAAAAAAAATAAAAAAATTAGTGAGATGTTCCTAATTTTTAAAAGTTTTAATTTCGTACAGAAAATTTGAAAAAAAATAACTCCTGCCTCATGGCTGACCACCACCACACCTCTGGCCAACCATTTCTGGCGACCCAAAAAATTAGTGAGACGTTATTAATTTTTAAAAGCTCTAATTTCCTACAAAAAAATTCAAAAAAATCAACTCTTGCCTCCTAGCTGACCACCACCACACCTCTGGTCGATCATTTCCGGCGACCCAAAAAATTAGTGAGATACGTGTCTTTTGGTGAATATTGGTGTACTCTATGGCGATTGCCCAGATGTGTGATTAACCAAGCCAGCTAGTTTGCTTTGATTGTTTTCCGTTGTTTGTTGAGGAATGTGTTGTATTTGCTTAAGCATTGTATTATGGTCTTGCTTCTATGTTGTTGGTGTAGCCTGTGGGTGTATTGCCTGGTAGAAGCTAGAGTTGTGGTTGTATTTTCTGGTGCTTGTTTTTGGCCGTTTGGGCTTTAACAAGAATCGTACTTTGTAAAAAAAAATAAAAAATAAAAAAATCACAAGAAGGTCATGGGGTAGACATTTTCTTTGAAAAATACTGAAATCAGTAAATTCATTTCATATTCAATTTCAACTTCCGAATTGAGAATCAAAGGAAATGAGACAAAAAAAAAAAAGAAAACCCGCGTTGGTTTAAGTTGTCCAAAGAAGCTGATTCTTTCAACGTACGAAATGAATAAGAAAGTACTCGATGTAGCATAGCTGCAAAACAGGATAAGTGAAATGTTTTAGCATGGAAAAAAGAACTGGTAAGAGAAGAGTGGATTAACTTCGAGACATTCATGCATAAACGATTTCTTGCTCAAGTTTTGATCTATAATCAAAATAGATTAGTTTATGACTAACTGACTTAGAATGTAGAGCCGTAAAATAAATTAAGCTACTCGACTCCATCTAGATCGGCTTAGTAAAATCTCATTTTGGGATCACCACATAGCTTATAGAAACCAAAAGGAGGAAATTGTTATTTTTGTGGCATGCCAAAAGTAGGAACTATTTTTCACCATTTCTCCTCAAACCAATTAGCGTTGGGGAGGCTTTCTATTAAGGAACTAGAGTCCAAACATTGCTTAGGAGTGGAATGGATGATCACTTAATATATGTTGGGACCACTCTACTCATTACCAATTGGTTTTGAGTTGGATATAAAATCTCCACATGGTATCAGAGTAGGGTCCATTTCACTCCACATTTTAAAAAAATTCACAATCCACACCTCACGATGATAGACCAGTAAAAGGCTACACAATAATAGGACCAAAAAAGTAGCCACATGTGACAGACCGAACGCGGCTGCACATGAGGGGGGATGTTAAGGAACTAGAGTCCCATTCCCACATTGCTTAGGAGTAGAATGGGTGATCACTTAATATATTCTTGGACCTCTCCACTCATTGTCAATTGGTTTTGAGTTGGATATAAAATTTCCACAGTTTCTATTACCTTTGACCAACCATTGATACCATTTGTTAGACTGTTTTTTCACCATCTCTCCCAAAACCAATTGATGTGCGGGAGAGTTTTAATTGGCATTTAGACCAAGGGGGTGCTATGCAGCTTGGTGTGCACGCGCGGCAATGGCGCTCTGGTAGCGCTTTGATGATCGGAAACTTTGATTGCGTAGATCTTGTCGAGTAGAATAAGTGTGTCAAAAATTAGCTCGATTAGATATCATTTAGTGTTTCATTGGAACACATATATACAATGGGTTCTAGTGGTTTGATCTAGTGTTTCGGATCCATTTTGGATCCATTCTTTTTAAGATAATAATGTTCCTGAGGTAGTTAATGATATTCGAACGAGCTAATTTTTGACACACTTCTTCTACTCGTTGAGCTCTATGCAGTAAACGTTTTCGATCATTAGAGCACTGCCGGAGTGCCACCGCCACGTGTGCACAACATACTGGGTAGCACCAAGCTGCACAGCACCCCGATTCAGCTGGTTTGGGCCAAATCGCTTAATTAATGTGCCTCTATTTTCTCTGTCGTGTGGGTCACTGGTCCTTAGAAATCCATATAGATGAATTTTTTATCTATACCAAATGCAGTCTAGTCTCTTAGAACCTTGGTGAGCATTTCTTTAAGGAATCAATATACTAGATTGTGTATTGTCAGATATCGTAGAGAAATCAAGTGGCTCAACGGTCTTCAAAATTCGGCTTGTTTCAACTGTAGTTCATCGACAAGAGTCATAATTAACTAGTCTAACTATATATTATACTGTTTTGGTGAAATTCTATGGAGACTCCCTCATCTATGCCTATTTTCTACAGAGACCTCCTAACATTCAAAACCGCCCAAACAAACCCCTCGTCTATATGAAATGAAAAAATGGCTAACTCGGTTAACGGAATGAAAGAAATGACGATTCTACCCATCAAAATCATCCACACTGATCTCTTTATCGATAAAACTTGCCTACACTGATGCAGAACAAGTAGCAGCCTAGTTCTATGATCAGTTGGACCGGTCAAAGCTTAGGAGGCCCAAACAGCTCTTAATTGAAAATTGCCAATTACGACAATTTATCGACGAGTCCGGAATAGGCCCAAACTTGGTGGGCTGAAGTAGAATCGCGCTGCAATCAATACTCACGACTCTAATCGTGACTGATGGTGGAATTCGACCAAATTCATTCGTTTAGGCCTTCAATTTAGTAATTTTGCTATTTTAGGTAATAATTAGATTACAAATTACTCTTAGCGTGTAATTCCGTTTACGTTGTTTCCAATTGGGAATTTCTTATTTTTCTTTCTAGTTTCCAATTTTGGGAGTTTCCCCAATTTCCGGGATACTTTATTTTTTAGGTAAGTTTTGCTAGGGTTTGCTAGTTTTTCTTATAAAAGAGCATGTAACCTCTATCATTATGCAGCTTTTAATCAATTATAAATCAGAGTTATTCTCTTTCTTCTTGTGGATTCAAGAAACCTCGTGAATTCGAGACCTATCATCGTTTGAACTAGTACGCTAACTAGTTTCTCGTGAATTATGCTAACTGGATTCGAGACTCTCTCATCTATGCCTATTTTCTACAGAGACCTCCTAACATTCAAAACCGCCCAAACAAACCCCTCGTCTATATGAAATGAAAAAATGGCTAACTCTGTTAACGGAATGAAAGAAACGACGATTCTACCCTTCAAAATCGATCCACACTGACCTCTTTATTGATAAAACTTGCCTACACAGACCAAATGCACTTCTCGTTCCTCTTTCTCCTTCCTTTTTCTCTCTCCCATCATCTACCCACCACCTCTACTTCTTTGTCGTAGAGGGAACTAACAAATTGAACCTGACCCTCTAATCCATCATTTCTATCTCCATTTCACATACATACCATCTTTCTCCATCTCTCCTATCTCACCAAGGCCTATTCCCTCCCTCCCTCCCTCCCCCCTCTCTATATGTGGGTATATCCTTTTCCTAAATCTCTATTACATTGTAGTGTCGACCATGAATTGGGAAATAGATTTGAGCAATAGCTTCTCTCTCCATCCCTTGCCCTAAAACTTCTTCATAGCTGATCCCAAAGCGACACCAGCACCATTTTGGTTTCATTCCATTCAAGCTCTCCAGCATTGCTCACTGGGGCAATGGAAGGAATTACATGGGTTTGGATGGCAGGAGGTAAGGAATCGTCGGATTTTTCGTTTAATGGGTTAGTGTGTGTTGGAGCTGCTTTGATTTTGAGGTGAAAACTCAATTAATAACTTTGGTTTGGTTTATTGGCTATTGATGTTAGATAGTGTTTGAAAGATTGTTTTCGAATTGTTGGGGGATTGGAGAAATAAAGAACTTGGCTTGATTTGGGTTAGCCTTGCCGTTTTGAGTGTTGTGCCTAGGAGTATCCACAGAGTGCACCACATCACATCGACACAATATACATTGAATGACCGATATCTACTTAAAAGGCTAAGCCTTGTAAGTGGTGAGCCATCCAATTGTATGTATTTAGCAACATGGGCATTTTTTTTTATCTAATTTGTAACATTAATTTATCCTGGATACTTAACGGTCATTTGATAAAAGGGTTCCGATATGGTTAACGGTTATAAATGGAGGGTTTGTTTAGGCAATTAAAAAATTAGGGGGCCTCCATGAATACAAAACATAGATGAGAGGGTCTAAGTGAAATTTCCCCAACTATTTACGTAGCCAATAAAGATATATTTCACTTACCTTCCATATGAACATGTAAAGGGAACTACATGGATTCTTTTCTTTCAAAATCAATAGAACAAGCTCGGAGCCAAAGCAATGAAGCTAGTGCACCATGGCCCAATACCTGAAACAATTGTCAACACAAGTTGTAACCAACTAAGTAAATGTTATTCAAACTGGATGATTTCATCTACACAAACAATAATGAAGGAAAGGCAATCACAAAGAACAAAAGAGTTCAACCAATATTAAAGGTCGTACAAGAATATAGTAAAACACATAACATCTAACAAGTTCATGGTTTCTGTAGAGTTATATGACGTACAGTGACAAGCTTATTAGTAAAGCAGGAAGAGGAAGCTCCAACCACCATTGCAGAGCCATATCCCGACAATAGCAAGCTAATGCCAACCCAAAATGCCTTTACACACCAGAAAAAGACTTGTGAGAAAATGCTTTATGTGATCTCCATAAACAAGTGCGAGAGGAATAAAATGGAGAGGGGCATGAACTCATTTTTATGGGTTTTGCGGAAGCCATGTTTCCAAGTTCAGAATCATTTTTGAACTATCAAAAAATTCCCTGCACTCATTTCTTGGAAACCATTATGGAAAAAAATTTGAAACAAAATAGAAAGTATTAGTTTTGCTCACTTTCTCTTTCCCTAATATGACGCTCAATGTTTGAACTCCATGCTCTCTATCACCATCCACGTCTGGTACGTCCTGTTACCAGACCATTCAAATGCAAAATAGCAATTATTTCTGCAGAGGAAAAAAAAAAAAAACTACTCCTACTTGGTAACAATTGCCCAAACTCTCTCACATGAGATTCCAATTCATTCATCCAATTCTTATAGTTCCTTTTAGAGAATCCAATTTTTTAAGGCAGTATATAATGATTACATCAAGAGGTAGTTGACTTTCCAATTTTGCCCTTCATTTTTACGTTTTATATATTGATGTAGAGAGTAGTACTTCAATTTAAACATAAAGGTAATTATGAAATTTTACGAAGATTCTATGGTTGATTTTGAAAAGTGAACATGTGTTTTGGGACGTGCCAAAATAGAATATGGAAAAATCAAAATGGGACGGAGGGAGTATTTCCTTTTTTTTTTTTTTTTTCCAAAGAACAATTTGAGTATTGAATACCCAGAATCAAATTAATCATAAGATCTAGTATAAACTGAGTATAAGAATTAATGCCCGGCAAACTAAGAATTACCTTAATTATTGCACAAGTAATGGAGAGCAAGGAAAAGATAGCTACTGCAAATACCAATGATCTTGTAAGCACAAATGGTCTACCGAGCACATATTTCTGCAGATTTTATCGCCTCTATATCAGTTATTCCAGTGTTTCTTAAGAAGAAACGTCCTTAAAACAAAAGAATGATATGCCAAGACCTGGATGTGCATGAAGAAGGCCGGTGGAATGGCGAGTCCCCTTATGGTCATGAGAGTAAATGCGGCGAGGAATGGGTTTCCTTTCCATCTGAGCAAGGGAAGCTGCAACAAATTCAACCACCCATTAGTACTTCACCAATAGACTAATCCCAAAATCTTGAAGTTGCAGAGTTGATGGCTCAAATCAATGACCTGGCCTGAGACAGACCATGAAATCACTCTCACACACACAACCAAATTGACAACCTATTCAAGATTATACTTGTAATTTCTTTTTCCCTTTTTTATCCTAGAACATGCATGCATGTCCCTGGCGATGTCGTTCACTGTTAATTACTCGAGTGATGGCAAATGCTTTTCATTAGATCCTGCTTTCACATTGTATAGATGTTTTCCTCCTTTTCCACTAACAGTTAGCTACTTCAGCCCTTGACGATTTATGTGGGAAAGGTACATGATATGGCACATAATTGTGGGATCACAACCTTTTAGGAAGAGTAAAATACACAATAGGTATAGCAAGTATTTCATTGAGTCCAACTTCGATCGAGCTTCCAAATACGCAGATAATCAACGCTCCAAAAAGGTTGCTGAAAATTCATATACAAAATCCAAGGACAATGAGCTAGATTGCCAAATCAAGCTCTTCAATGCATTGCTACTCCCAAGATTTTTGCACATAGTACAGAAGTAGCAAATTATGAGGTAAATGAAGAGAGTGGAAACTCAAATGGTAACCAAAAAGCCCCTTTTCCTATGAGAAGTAGAAACTCAAATGGTAACAATATTGTCAAGGAACTACCAGCTAGTTAATCCAATTTATGGGGCTACCAACAACCTCTAAGAAGTAGGAAAAGTTGTTTTCCACCCTTGAGATAACAAAGATATGGTATACTAAAGCCAATTTATTCAAATTTTTGTGTCTATTACAATTGATCAATAGATCTATTATTTTTGCAGTTCAAAAAGTACTAAAGCCAGCAAGGAACTCGTATAATCAATAGATAAATATGTGTAGAAAAAGGTGCGAAATTTACCTCAATAGAATATGCACTTGTCACTACAAACAATGCAAGAAGGCCATAAAGCAATGGTGGAGACTGAAACATGATTCCCATTGTGAAACTCTGAAATGAAAGTGGAAATAATTAATGATAGAGAGAAACCAGGGATATTTCTGACCTCAACAATATAACAAATGTTCCCAGCCAACTTTTTTGCATTGATAACAACATGTTTGGTAGGATAGAAATCTAATTTGTGGAAGACTTCTATTCTCAAGAAGGCTTAACAAAACATGTCAAAAATCCAATCGTACTCGAGGCTTGAACTTATATCTACCAGAGAATCAGAGTGGTGGTTCACGCTTACGTGTATTTTGTGGTTAGAGATGGGCATTTTAGTGTGTTTTGGGTTTGTTTGGTTGGCATCTTGCTAACCTTTTTTCCTCTGTTATTTTACCTTGGGTCCTTGCTGGATTGTGTCAGTTTGGAGTTGGCTCCATGTTTGATGGATTGCCCATTGTCTGATGAGATACCTTCTTGCATTGGATCCGTTTAATCATTGTAATTTGTTTCCAATGATTAACAAATTTTCTTTTGCCGAGCAAAAAAAAAAAATCTACCAGAGAATCGGATTTACGAACCATTAAAAGTAACATGGAGGTAAGTGCTATTCCAAACTCTGTTGAAATCTCTCCAGAAGCTATTGGAAGATAAGGCTTGTTCACCTAAATACAGAAAACAGTAAGCTTAGAAGAAACAAAAAGAACACCACAGTTGAATCACAGAATCAAATCGGTGAATTGAATCTATTCGGTTAGCTGAATTTAGGTTCCAACCACCAACCCCCACACCGGCACACCCCAACACCCGCCCCCCCCCCCCAAAAAAAATAAATAAATAAATAAATAACATTTGTAGCTTTTTTGTTTGACAAAGGGGTTCAAACTACTTTATCAAATAAAGGGTCGTACTGTACGCCCCTTTTCTAGAGGGCGTGTTGTTCTAATTTAATATTTTACAATTTATATTTTATTGGAGTAAAATTATTATGTTGGAGAGATACATGGAGTTAGTTTTTTCATTGACTTGGTCTCCTTCCTTTACTCCAACAAATTTATCATTATCCTATTCTATAATGGTTGCAATATAATAGGGTTGTTTGGTTTCTTAACAGAATTCCCTTATCATTGTGTTCCTATTTTTTCTCCACTATATCAGGTAGTAGCTAGCCGAAATTCTCTCTAACAGATTACAACGTCTGTTTGTGTTTTGCTTATATATATTGAACTTGGCTGCTACCTAATATAGAACACACTGATCTCTCTCTCTTTTCCTAATATATACAACACATGCTCAAAATATCTTCATATTTTCCAACTACTACCACCAATACCCGAGAACCCTCTGATTATTATTTTACTTCTATAACCAACATAGAAGTGCTCCTCATATATTCTACTACACTTGTCCATATTTTCATCAGTTGATATATATACTTATTTGCTACTGATTTTATTCGGATTTCGAGTGTCGGGAAACAACTTGGTTCGTGAGTTAACTTCGCTGCATAGAAGGAGGCTCGTAGGTCGTTGTATCTTGGGGAAGGAGCACCATTCAACCCCGTGCAGAAGGGGGTGTATCTTTCCTAAGGAGAGCGCAATTTTGCGTGCCTCGACCACCCCACAGGCTATTCTAATCCTTTCTCTATTTATCTAATTTTCTTAATTTGTTTGTTGCATAAAATTTTGGATTATTATTCTATCAGAAAATCCTATCCCATATTTTTTCCCCAACAATCTTAGGAAAGACAAGCGTTAGGAAGTTCTGTAAAATATGGAGACTGTTTTGGTATGCTAGTCAATGATGTGGACTAATAGTAACACTTCAAAGGAAAAAAGAAAAGGAAAATAGAAGATAGCCTTGCTTTCTATTACTTGTGGTAATAATATGCTTGTGGGAGTGATTGGGTGGATTTTCTTAATATCTCATACATATAATCCAGATTAATTAGGTGACTTATTTATTCTCGTGGTGATCTTGTTCATGTACTCACTTGTCTTGCTGGTCGTTATGTTTTATGGGTTGAATAATTATGATTGGATTTGGATTTTTGCAAATGATTATTGAGAGTGCAATATTATGAGGCTTTGACTATATTTTTTTATGTGAAGGAACATAAAAGAATTTTTTTTTACAAAATCAGATCCACGCTAACAAATAAATAGTGAAATGTTGTGCTCTGTATCGCAAGAAATTGTTGAAGAACCTGAGAGTGACCTCTGAATCTCTTTGAATCTTGAAAATTGAGAATCTGATTTTGTTCATTGCCGGCTATTGGAAGAAAAATTAAATGGAAAAAGATTTCCCCTGAGTGCTTGTCTAAAGAACATTTGTTTTGATTAAAACAAATAATAATAACAATGGTAGTTTATTCTCTCTCAGTTTGTTTCTTCTTGTTTAGTGCTCTGATATTAATGGTAGGAAAGTATGTGAAATTGAAAAGTTCAAAGCTACAAAATTTGAGGTTATGGTCCTCTAGTATGCCCAATGCCCTATATACGGTGAAAATGGAAAAATGGTAGATTAATGCCACGTGATGGTTCTTATTTCATGTTGCCAGTTCCAGTACTTAACTTCTTCCTATATGACTTGGATGGTTTACAACCGATGCTTATTGCTAGTGCTTATTTGGGAGGATTTATCTGTTCTCGTAATTGCTTCTTAATACATACCAAGTTCTTGACAAGATTGATACTAGGATCAGTAATGTTTTAAAGTGGGTAATCTACTAGTTGATACTTTAGTGACATGCTGGCTTCTTGTGCTCATAAACAGGGTAAATAAAATAAAATGCATACATATGGCTGTGAGCTTGTGACTCTTAAGTTTTTCTCTCGAAGTTTATTGTTTAGTTTTGAAAAATTAAAAAATCACTTCCCTTATTGTGGACCTCATAAGAACTCATATACATTGCTTATTTCTCCACCTTTAATGCTAATTGCAATAATTAAGAAGACAATATAAGGTGTAACATTTTGTGTACATTATCTTTAAGAGATTTATTTTATTTTCTGGCACAAGGTCTAGTGTTTGACTTGTGGGGAATATTTGAGCACTTGATATGCTTTGTTCGTCATTAAGGGTTAAAAACTTTGAGTCCACATCTAGTTAGCATTATTTTTATTGGATTTTCAAGTCCTTTGCAGTAGTGTGAATATTCTGTAAGAATTGTTGAAGTTTTCTGGAAGCTACATGTTGTAACTGAAAAGAAAAAAAAAAAAAAAAAAAAGGGAGAAAACTATGGGTTGCATTATTATCCTGAATTGCTTTGATTTGGCAATTTGGGTGCTCAATCTATTTTGAGTGTTGTTAATTGTTGGGCCTGATATGCATAAACAACTGTAGAGATCATTTTTTTTTTTGCATAGATTAACATGTCTATTTGCAGTAGAGAAAATTATACACTTATGTGGGGGTTCATTACCATGATGATCAGTAGATGGTAATTTCATTACCTTCAAAGATTTATTCTAATGATACTATATTAACTTTGTATCCTGGTGTTCCGTTTGAAAGTTTCAGGAGCACATTGGCCAATTTACGACGACTTCAATAATGAAGTCTTTCAGGAG
Organism: Vaccinium darrowii; assembly: GCA_020921065.1. NCBI lineage: Eukaryota > Viridiplantae > Streptophyta > Magnoliopsida > Ericales > Ericaceae > Vaccinium > Vaccinium darrowii. Next base: position 35,537,784 of record CM037160.1, read on the forward strand.
ATTGAAATGTGTGGTCTTATTTTTATTTGCTAATCGCCACATGATATTGAAGAACTCCACTAATCTTGTTTCGGAGAATGTTAGTTTGGAACTTTGCAGGAACATGTTGGCTAGCATGCAATACTTGAGCTCTTAAATTTCTACAAATGTGGGGGCCTGATCAGCCCAAAGAGAATTCTCATAAGAAAAGATTAGCGCGCAGGCTAATCTTCGACGTATTAAAAAAAAAAAATTGCTGAGAAATGTTTGTATCTTAAAAAGAACAAAACATATTCTCGAATTAGCACGAAGGCTAATTCTTTAATCATCGAGGGGAGTAGGACTGATGCCCATAAGTTAGTCACCTCGGTGGACACCTAACCTTTGTGATTGGAGATCCCATGAATAAGGTTCAATAGGTAATAACGAAGTTGAATGGTGACTAGGAGGAGCACTAAAATATAAGAGGGGAATCCCTGGTCCTATTCCTATGGTGATAGTGCTCATGCTATGTGCATGTTATGTGACGGTAGAAAGAGCTTAGCTCTGAATGTGTCCAAGGTAGGATTCTACGGGGTGTTGGTCACAAACTACCCTTGGAGGACACACCTATATGAGTGTGGCAGTGGGGTCGCTGCTGTGGGAAATTGGGCTATTCTCTAAAGACACTCATAGAAACGAGATACGTGCGCATGACCGTCTAACGCGCAAAACCGTTCCAGAACCATAAATGTTTCCCGTACTGTGTGTGTGGTAGGCGTAAGTTTGATATCAAGGGCCTAGTTCAAGATTCGTTCACTATGGTTCTTCAAACTGAAACTTGCTAACACTAAGTGTAGGTTCAAGTCCGGAAGACACCTATACCTATTGCGCAGTAAAAGCACTCTTGTAAAATTTTAAATTATGTGGGGGATTGTTGTTCTAATTTAATATTTTACAATTTATATTTTATTGGAGTAAAATTATTATGTTGGAGAGATACATGGAGTTAGTTTTTTCATTGACTTGGTCTCCTTCCTTTACTCCAACAAATTTATCATTATCCTATTCTATAATGGTTGCAATATAATAGGGTTGTTTGGTTTCTTAACAGAATTCCCTTATCATTGTGTTCCTATTTTTTCTCCACTATATCAGGTAGTAGCTAGCCGAAATTCTCTCTAACAGATTACAACGTCTATTTGTGTTTTGCTTATATATATTGAACTTGGCTGCTACCTAATATAGAACACACTGATCTCTCTCTCTTTTCCTAATTTATACAACACATGCTCAAAATATCTTCATATTTTCCAACTACTACCACCAATACCCGAGAACCCTCTGATTATTATTTTACTTCTATAACCAATATAGAAGTGCTCCACATATATTCTACTACACTTGTCCATATTTTCATCAGTTGATATATATACTTATTTGCTACTGATTTTATTCGGATTTCAAGTGTCGGGAAACAACTTGGTTCGTGAGTTAACTTCGCTGCACAGAAGGAGGCTCGTAGGTCGTTGTATCTTGGGGAAGGAGCACCATTCAACCCCGTGCAGAAGGGGGTGTATCTTTCCTAAGGAGAGCGCAATTTTGCGTGCCTTGACCACCCCACAGGCTATTCTAATCCTTTCTCTATTTATCTAATTTTCTTAATTTGTTTGATGCATAAAATTTTGGATTATTATTCTATCAGAAAATCCTATCCCATATTTTTTCCCCAACAGGGCGTACCATAAATTTTTCCATATTGAATAGTACTTTGATCTCTCTGAAATTCTACAGTTACGTACCTTGTCTATCTCAACATCAAACAACTGATTCAGTCCATTCCAATAGATGTTCAATAGAATTGTTGGCACTACTGCCTGCAATGTAATCAAAGATGTTCACCAATATTTCACATCAACTATAACTAGTATTATTTTATCTACTGAAACTTACCTTCAACACTCCCACGAAAAATGGCAGGGAAAGATCGGCGGTCGATTGTAAAGGAAGAAAACAGACAGATGTTCCTCCTACAATCTGATCAAACGAGCTAAATTCACATAACCTGATGTTACTTTCCTAGCGACTTAATTTGATAGTAGAAGTTACAGAAGTCCTCACAGTGCCCAGAACACTATATGGCCGCATAAACCGGTAGAAGATATCCCATTTCTTGAAAATTTCCCTTTGGATTTGTCCTACTACATGCTCCTTCTTGGATTCCGAGGGGTGGCTTCCCAATAACTTGGACCTTATAACAAGAGTTTTTCTCTTGCTTTCAGTGTTCCACAAGCTATGCTTGTGTTTGTAATTTTGTATCCGCTTCACTGGGAGTTGAAGTTGCGTAACATAGCCTGCAAAACAAGTGTTGGGTACTTTTAGCCAGTGATGATTTTTCTCGATAAATTAGGTAATGCGGGCAAAGCTAATGTGCACCTTAACTAATTTTTACGGACAAAATTTCTCGTCCAGTAACGGGAAGTCTGATTAAAGTCGGAGCAAAGCCCCATATAAAGTGATCACCCAACAAGGACTGCTAGCTTCACCAGTTTCATACACGACTTCACGACTTAGGAGAGAGTAAACCCTTAAATACTATAGTGATGGCTGGAAATTAATCTGGACACAACGATCCTTAAGGTGACTCTAGATCATGGATTCGGAAGAGGTTACAGAAATAACCAATATGTAACGGGAACCGGCCGATACACATGTGATTTTACTCTCGCCGTTATACCGGGGTACGTATAACGGTATTTGAGAACCCAAAAACCATTACACAATGTTAAATTATCCTACATTACTCATCTAAGCCACCCAAGTCTAGTTAATAAATTTTTGAGGTTACTCCACTTATTGCCAATTGGTTTTAGGTTGGAACCCCTCCAAGAAATTTAACATGGTATCAAAGCCAAGTCTTGGGTGGCCTCATCTCACGTAGACAAGTCTCCTTTTCCCGAGTCAAATATTCTAGTCCTCTCAATTCGTACCTCCACATGCATCCGGGCTGCACATGAGGGTGTTCAATTATCCTACATTGCTCATCTAAGCCACCCAAGTCTGGTTCATAAATTCTTGAGGTTATTCCACCTATTGTCAATTTGTTTTAGGTTGGAACCTTCCAAGACATTTAACGTGATATCAGAGCTAGCTCTTGGATGTCATCATCTCATGTGGTCAAGTCTCCTTTGCCCTAGTCAAATCTCGTAATCTTCTCAATTCGTACCTCAATGTGCATTTGGGTTGCACGTGAGGGGAGTGTTAAATTATCCCACATTGCTTATCTAAGCCACCCAAGTCTGGTTAATAAATTCTTAAGGTTACTCCACCTATGTCCAACCCTCCAAGAAATTTAACACACAACGGCCGATACGTATTGGTCAGTTTTTGAAACTATGGTACTACAAGCTAGCGATGGTGGAAATAGGCAAGCCTGATCGCTTAAGGGACTCTTGAACATGAACTCAGATAAAAGCGAATTCTTTTATTTCAATCTGACAACTCAAACTTACAAGTAGGGGTGTCAACGGTCCGGTTTGGTCCGGATTGGTATGAATCCGAGGACCGAACCAAAAGTCTACGGTTCAATGTAAGACAATCCGTGTCCAAACCAAAAGTCTACGGTCCGGTTCCGAAACAATCAAAAAAATCACGGTTCAATTCACGGTTTATCCACGGATTATTACATTTCACAAAATAAAAAAACATATTCCACATTCCACATTCACATTCTAAATGTAACTTTTGGAACCCATTCTCATTCCCACGAAAACCTTCACCTCAACAAACCAAAAAGGTAATTCATCCATGAGACAAATCCTAGCCAAAGCATCTCTACAAGCCTTCTAGTTAAATTTTCAAAGCCCAAGTCCATTTTCAAATTCTCCTTTTACTTGAACAAATGATGCTAGTGTTTTCTGTCTCTTAAGTTTCTGATTCTCTGGATTTTTTAGGCAATTTACCTTGTCTTTCTTCAAGGTACTAGTCCCATTCCCACTCAACCATTTATATATATATATATATATATATATATATATATATATATATATATATATATATATATATATATATATATATAATTATATTTTTAATTGATTAAATTCTCACGGTCCGGTTCGGTTTATCCACGGTTCTTTTATGAAAATCCATGGACCGAACCGCGGAGCACGGTTTTCTAATTTTTCAATCCGTGTCCGGACCATTAATCCACGGACCCAATCCAAAACCTACGGTTCGGTTCGGTCCGGTTCGGATTCACGGTTCGCGGGGTTTTTTTTTACAGCCCTACTTACAAGTACTTGAAAGAAGTTATAGAAAGAACCAAAACTCCTTGAAAATATTAGTAATAAAAAATCACAACAAAACACCATTAAAATTTTGAACTCTAGCATGAGAAAAATCTAGAAAAATCGAAAAGAAGGGATTTAATTAGCTGGGGAAACACACCTTGATTAAGGAGAGAGGATTTCACAGGGAGAATAGATGAACATACAAACGACTGAAGCATGGTTCTTTCTCTTTCTCTCTCTCTCTCTCTCTCACCCACACACAGATGGAGACCATGTAACCTATGCAAATATAATGTTGAAAACGAGTCTTCGTGTTAACCATCCTCACTATTTAACTATTAGCATGGGCTACATGGTACATAGAATATTGAAAAAGCCTTCGTAATCAAGCCACCTTGGGTGAGAAAAATTGAATGCCAACTTGAAAGTAGCCTCGGCAAAGTAATTATGAGTTCAACTACACTTCCATTGGTTTTGCCGAGAATAGGGAACGTTTTTCTCTGTTTGCCTTAAAGCCAACGCTTCTGAGAGCAAGAAAAAAAAATTCTTTTCCTTCTCTCTTTTGTCGATGACACCAAGAAACAAAAATAGATTTCTGAGATTTCAAGCTGCCGACTGCAGCGAGATGCCTGAGCCGTGGAAGATGAGTAGCGAGCGGATCTCACTCCGTAAATTTCAGGCAGTGTGTGAAGGCTACTGTGGCGTCTCGTCGGTGGAATGGCACCACTGAACTCGTCAAGGCAAGTCTACTTGTCAAATCAAAAAAATGATTTTTGTAGACTTCGATTTTGGAACCATGTTGGGCGTCGACACAAATTAACTTGTGTATTTGAGCTCCACTCTTCAGCAAATCTAGAAAGTGATTTTCGTTCACTTTCAAAAAAATCAGCCGTGAATGATTTTTTCAACCAATTAGGAGTATTTTTCGGACCGATTGGCTCTCATACCAATTTGATGGGTGGAGGAGCATCTAACACACACTTATGATTTATGAAACTCACAAAAAGATTTGAACGAAACACACACAATTTTATTGATCTTCACTCAATATGAAAAATACAAAGGAGAGGAACTTTTTTTCTCTAACTCTCCGAATCTCCTACTCCACACTTGATATCAAACTACTACGGTTACATGGTATTTATAGAGTAAACCATAGGAAAAAAAGAAGAAGAGATAAACTCATATTTATTATGCAATCACAAAACGTATTACGGAAGCTCAAAAAGTCTTCAGGCATGATAGTGAACAGTTCTCCATGTTTTTTTTTTTTTGACTGCTGAGAACCCACTTGCTTCTCAAGTTTATCCTTTTTTTTCACTATAGTGATGGTGGGAAATTAATCTGGACACAACGATCCTTAAGGTGACTCTAAAACATGGATTCGGAAGAGGTTACAAAAATAACCAATATGTAACGGGAACCTGCCGATACACATGTGATTTTTCCTCTCACCGTTATACAAGGGTATAACGGTATTTGAGAACCCAAAAACCATTACGCAACGAAAATAAATTAGGTATTTTTAGCCAGTGATGATTTTTTAGCCAGTGATGATTAGCCTGCAAAATAAGTATCGGGTACTTTTAGCCAGTGATGAAGGAGTTGTTATTTCCTTCTGGGGATCATCGATGTGTGGGGATGCTTTGTTGGCTTGCTCCTATTTGCCTTGGCTTAGGCCATCATCCACAGCAGCCTTCCCAAATTTTGTTGGAAATTATCAAAATAAATGGGTGTTTATTTGGGGTTTTGTCAAAATATTCCTTATGCTCTTTAGAAAGCTATTTTGTAGTGTTTTGGTTTTGTCTCACATTGGCTAGTAAGGAAAAAGTTGAGTGGTTTATATATGGGAACACTACTATAATGTTCACATAGTGTTAAGTGGCATGGCATCTATGGTGCTACGCGCTTTACCAGCATAGCCGGTGATGGAACACACTCATATGCACCCACACTCGCGCGCACATGCGTGAGCGGGGCAGTGGGCTGTGAGGCTGCAATGTGGCACTTTGATGGCGAACAGAATGTTTCTGTATCAATACCTTCAGTCTTCAGACAATGGTTCGTGGATGGATGCAACTCAAAACAGAGAGTTATGACCCAAACTCAAGTCTATTCACTAAGGGGCGTGTCCTAAAGTGAAAACGTACATTTAGGTCTATAAATAATACCCAAATCACATTCATTTTACACCAAATTCTAGCCCTGTTACTCTGCCAAAATTACTACAGATCGCTTTCTAGTTTTTTGTTGTACCGTTACTCTGCAGCAGTACCAGCAATTCCTTGGTTCTTTTATTCTATTTACGACTCGGTATTCTGTCTGTCCTTCATTTGTGTGGACGTAGGCAGAAGATTATTTGGTCGGGCTTTGTTGTATCCTCGAACAGATTCGCTATAAACCCGGTGCACACCTAACGGTGGGGGCGAATACTCTTTTCAGAAAGTGACATAGTAACGTGCCTCGAAGCAAGTACCATCATGAAGACGTTCAGTTTCTCGAAGACTCCCAGATTTTTGCACCAACAATCGAAAACAGTATTCCGGAATGGTGTCAGCATCAAGATCTCTGCGACAATTGACACAGGATTTCGAGAAATTGGACAAGTTTGATGGCGGAAATTTCAGACGTTGGCAAAAGAAGATGCACTTCATGCTCACAACACTGAATGTCGTGTCTGTTCTCACTGCAATGTATCCAGAGGAGAAAGAGGATGAGACTTTGGAGGAGACACGAGTGAGGATGAAATTTGAGAATGATGACTACATCTACAAGAGGCATATTCTGAATGCACTCTCAGACGCACTGTTCGATGTCTATTCAAATACGGAGACGGCAAAGGAGATGTGGGATTCATTGGAGGGCCGCTATTTGACTGAGGATGCAACAAGCAAGAAGTTTCTAGTCAGTCAATTTATGAGTTATAAAATGGTAGACAACAAGTTAGTGATTGATCAGTTGCATGAAATTCAGCATATCCTGAACCAGTTTAAGATTAAGATCATGAACATGGATGAATCGATCGTGGTGTCTTCTGTGGTCGATAAACTTCCCCCTTCCTGGAAAGACTACAAGAAAAGTCTTAAGCACCAAACCGAGGAACTTACGCTGGAGCAATTGGCTGTTCATCTCATTGTGAAGGAATAGACAAGGCGTCAAGAGAAAGAAGAACATGGGGCTGGTACATCCAAAGTTCATGTGGTGGAAGAAGGAAAAGGTTCCAACAAGGGTAAACATAAGAAATAGAAGGTCCGGTGAGGCTACGACCGGGGCGATGACCCGAAAGGGAAAAAGCCAAAGGTTGAGTGTTAGCGTTGCAGTCAACCGGGGCACTTCAAAAAGGATTGTAAGTCTAAGAAGAAGAAGGATCCAGAGGCATCGGGGTCCAAATGGTAAATTTTTGGCTATTGTGTCCGAAATTAACATGATTGGGGATGCCGGAAACTGGTGGATGGACTCAGGGGCTACAAAACATGTTTGCATTGACAAGAGGTTCTTCACCGACTATGAAGTGGTTGATGATGATTCGTTTCTCTACATGGGGAATTTGTCTACCGCTCCTATCAAGGCAAGGACAAAATGGATTTGGAGTTCACTTCTGGAAATGTTTTGACTTTGACCGATGTTTACCATGTACCAGAAGTTAGGAAAAATCTTGTATCTGGTAGCCTGCCTGATAAGCATGGCTTTAGGCTAGTGTTTGAGGCGAATAAATTCACTACAACAATTTTCCCCATTGCCGACTAAAATTTTAGTCGGAAAATGTCGTAATTTAGTCGGCAATAGTAATTTCCGACCAAACATTTAGTCGGCCCGTTTGGTCGACGGAATGAGGTAGGAGATTGTAATTTCCGACCAAAACAAGTTTAGTCGGAAAAAGTTTTGTTTTTACCGACTAAATATTTAGTCGGTGAAATATTTATTTTTCTCCGACTAAATATTTGGTCGGTAAATATTTATTTTTCTCCGACTAAATATTTGGTCGGTAAATATTTTATTTTTTTCCGACTAAATATTTGGTCGGTGAATATTTTATTTTTTTCCAACTAAATATTTGGTCGGTGAATATTTATTTTTCTCCGACTAAATATTTGGTCGGTGAATATTTTATTTTTCTCCGACTAAATATTTGGTCGGTGAATATTTATTTTTCTCCGACTAAATTATTTAGTCGGTGAATATTTTTTTATCTCCGACTAAATTATTTGGTCGGTGAAATTGTTTTATTCTCCAACTAATAATTTAGTTGGTAAATGATTTTTTTTTTTTTTTTGCAATTTTAATCCGAGCTCGTATTGAATCGTTAAATTTGTCAAACTTGGTTTCTAACCATCGATTAAATCAAGCAACCAATCATTCCATACAAGATTTCACCAACCTGCTCTAATTAATTAATAAAGCACAAAATTGAAGACTTCCCAAATTAAAGGTCTTCACCTAACAAAATAGTATCATACTACAAAAACTGCGAAATACAAAATCCAACGACAATGTCCATAGCATCATCCAAAAACAATCCATCCAAGGATAAAATAAAAAGTATCCATCCAAACACTAGAACGCACGACAATATCCAACCACGGTAGAGAATACATGGCAAAAATTCAACCTTTTCATCTAGCTCATAACCGGATGCGGCACTCCATCTGTAAAAAGAACAAAACACCACGATTATTAGATACAACCTTTTCATCGACATCATGGTATCAAGGAGTAAATGATATGCTCAAAACACCACGATTTTTTTAGTCAGACACATTTTCCGATATGCTCAGACACATATCCGTGTCCATGTCCCGTGTCCGTATCGTTGCTTCTTAGATTACATTATGTTTCCAACAATATATGCAAGTCTACAGCAACTGTCGATAAAAAGTGCTAGAGAGTAGTATTGGTTTCATGTGGAGAACACATACCTAGCACGAACCAAGTAACATTCACAAGCAATTGGTGCTGAACCCTCTATAATGTCTCATTACCTGTAAGATTACAGCAAATGGTCATTACAAGCAATAGATGAGCACCAGCAGTAGGAACAAATAAGTTACAATGGCATCAAGAAACTGAATATGGGAAGAGAATATCCCAAATGGCTCGAATTTGTTTTGCTAGATTGTTGTCTTACCATAGTAGTCTGATATTTTCAGCCACATTCCTATCGCAACTGGGAATGCTCCAGGTAAGTTCGCCATTGCAGCTGCCTCAATTTCACTAAATTGATCCCATAAAGAAACCGTTATCGGTTGCAAGCTGGTATAATGAAGATTGGTACCTGCATTAGTAATTTAATAGAGCACATATTTGCTTTAAGTAAATATAGAAAGCAGTAATCCTAAGGCATGGGTACTTCTCTTTAACCTGTTGTACAGAAACATAGCTTGAATAAGCATCGAAATATTTACATGAAAAAATCAAATGCATTGGTAAGATCAGCAACACAAGTAAAAAATCCAATTGCCGCGAGTGGCATTTAGACCGGAGGAGCCTTTTCTAATAGCTTTAATTTTGGAAGAACTGAGATGACTGTATCAATAGCTTTAATGAAGTAGTGTGGGCCTAAAGAGGAGGGTGTTTGTTTATGATCAAAACTACTCATTTGTTATACTTAATGAAGGCACATGAAAAAAGGCAATATATCCAGAGGTTAGTCTTGTGTGATTAAACCATCAATTTAAAGGAGACTAATCTTCTCCATTCACAATTACCAATAATGCAATGAAAGTATCATTTTCCGAAGGTACAGACTTTGGAAAAGTCTCAGTATCCAATAACATGTGTTTTGTGAACAATCAGAAGCAAGGAATCCATGGACTTTTAGCTAGGCAATCAGAATAATCAGGATTCTCTTATAAAAATTGTGATTAAGACCAATGAACGACTGGACTTTTATGCAGGCAATCTAGTGACAAATCTATACATTGGTGTAATACTCCTATCTCATTGTATAAGCACGTATCAGCTCTTACCAATTTAATCGCAGAGACTAAAAAACAGGTTTTTTTTAACAAAATTTGCACAGCTAGGTTCAGGTACCCTTTTCTTTTCAAAACTTGCAATACAGTACATAACTCCCAAATCAAAGAGAGGAAATCCCAATAACAAACATAAGTTAAAGCTCTCACCAAGATTTCCAGTACCCTTCCCGTTCTCTGTCTCAATGTCTCTCTCTCCCGGTAGCTCCAACAAAATCCCCCTTTAAGCATTCTTCTTCCTTTTTTTTAAACAGGTTCTATGTTTTCTTAGATAGAGCTAATACATGTCTTCATATTTGAAGGAAATTTATGGAACACATAATATACAAACTTGAGAGCTACCATAAATACAATTTGCAGAAGCAACTTTCTACAACAAGGAACATTGGCCTAGTATAGAACTAGTTATGCAGATGCGTGAATAGAGTGTGGCACTCATCAAATAGGCACAACATGGGTAAAATAAATCTAAAAGATCTTGGCAAAAGACAAAACAGTGTGGACCTTCTCTTCCGTTATACGACATTCTCGCATATAACTTGTTGAAACATTGAAAGTAAACATTTGGCTACCATTCAACACTATGTCTGAGTTTACTTTTTTTTGCTTCTCTTAAGAATTGGTTATAGATCAACTATTTTGCTTTTCATTTTAACATATAGTAGTTCAATAACCAATTTTGTAATTCAGATTAATTACAGATGTACGGAAAAAATGGCAAAAAGGAACCAAGAAAGAACATGGAAGAGAAACAGGATTCCTATGAACCAGGATTTCAAAATGCACTTAAGAAAGAACATAGCTAAGAATCTACTATTTTTCTACCAAACCATGAAAAAGTGAATCGAAAATGTACTGAAAATCCTCCCACAGAAACTTTGGAGCTCCACTTCAGATTTAGCTTACAAATAAGAGAAACAAACTGTGAAAATCACGCACTATCGAAATAATATTAAATCCCTAAGAACGAAACTCGTCTTCATAAAAAAAAAAATTACATATAAAGTACCTGCCGTTTGAGCTCTTTTAAAAGCTTCATCTTCATTTGTTCCAAGAATAACAGAATAACTAAATTCCAATCATCAAATACGAACCACCATTGGAAAGAACTAATCATACGTTATAGCGAACTGTTGATTCTCATAGTGCCATCAGACGAGACGGCGGAAATAGATCTGGAGGAAAGTGGGAGCCAAGATCGACTCCGAATTGAGAACGGAGGTGAGCTGCCGGTCGGAATTCGGAATAGTGCCTGAAGTGAGCAGAGGAGAAGTGGTAACTGGAAGGAGGCGCCTTCCTTAGGAGAAACCCTATTCGATGTTAAGAGAGAGGGAGGGGTTAATTTCTGATGTTGGGCGTGGGTAGGGCAAAAAAAATACTGATTCTTTTTATGTTTTTTCTGGGCCGAGTCTTCTTTTCGTTTAAAGTTTAGAACATCATTTTGGCGGGCCACGAAATGCGCCCAAATGAAAAAAGTGGCGCTAAATGAAATACATTTGGTTATTGCCACTCAACGTTGCATAAATGTGATCAAAATTTTCATGATCTGAACCACTCAATGTGTTCAAAACGTATTTTTTAGGGTCCTCGCATGGAATCAACAAAAAAAAAAGATCGAGAAGGATTTGATCCGAGTAGTTTTTAATAAAATAATTTTATCCTCACCGTTCATTTTGTACAATGACTTTTGGGTCCCACTTTTTAGTCCTGCGTCAATAATCCAAACCGTTAAATATTTTTAAAATAGCGTTTTGTACGACCTTGCAAAAAATCAGGTCAATTGGATATGCGTAACTGGTACATCCAAAACTGTAAGTTTTGAAATCAATTGAATGTGCGTACCTTGGATCAACGAGTTACGCATATCCAATTGACCTGATTTTTTGCAAAGACATACAAAACATTATGTCAAAATTGTCTAACGGTTCGGATTACTCACGCAGGTCCAAAAAATGGGACCTAAAAGCCATTTTTGTAATGAACAGTGAAGATCGTCGTAATTGTGTTGCGATGAAGGACCTTTCAAAATCCGATAGACGAAAAAATTGGCGAGAGTCATTAAAACATCAACACAAACAAAGTGAACGGTGTGGATCGTCATAGTTGTGTTGCGATTGTGTGGTTATCGTACGTTATACTATAACATAGTAGCTTGGTTCATATAGAAGTAAGTCTGATGTATAGAATTATAAGGTAGGTGCAGACTCATTTTTCCAAATGTTCGATCTGAACCGTTACGATTTAGTATCTCATCAATTCTATCATTCTCCCTGAAATTGATGATCATCTGATGTCGGTAACTACGCGATCGGAACACATTCAGTGCTTCCAGTGGCATTTGAACATTACAATGCACTAATTCAAGGCCATCTAATCTATTTCTTGAAAATCTGAGCCGGTAGATGTGTTTAAAAAGTGTTTTTAAGGTTCTTCAAAAGGATTTGGCAAAAAAAAATACCCAGAAGGGCTTGATCGGAGCAATTTTTCATATAGCGATTTTATGCAAAAATGTTCCGATCAAGCCCTTCTGGGTAGTATTTTTTGCCAAATCCTTTCATAGGACCTTAAAAACACTTTTTAAACATATCTAACGGTTCAGATCGTCAAAAATTTCTCTGAAAATTGGAGTTCGAGGTCTGAATTTTTACATCCTGCGGGATCCTTCATAATTGATAACTTCGTATGAAGTTTAGCTTATTTTAGTTAAATAAACTTAGTATTCTCGTAAATTAACTTCTATAATATAATTTCTATAATTTGATTAATTTATATTATTTATTAGTTTTTATAATTTGATTTCTATAATTTCTATAATTTAATTTCATAATTTCTATAATTTAATTTGATAACTTCTATAAGTTCCATAATTTTTTTTCAAAATATTTATTAGATAAAATCATAAAATGCAATGTAACTTCTTTTTCCCTTTTGTTTCTTTTTTTTTTCTTTTATTTGTTCATGACTTCATTTAGCGACAAATTTCAAAATTTCAAAATTTATATTTTTTTGTGATAAAAATTTATTTTTATTTTCCCCATAATTTTTTTTCTTTTTTGTTATTCAGAAATTCATCTTAAATTTCCCCTCGCTTTTTCCCTTATTATGGCATTTGGCAACTCAATTTATTTAATAAAAATGTATTTTTGATTATTTATTTATTTATTTATGGCTGTGCCGTGCTTGTGTAACTCCCGTGCCCATGCACAATTATTTTTTTGTCCAAACTCTTTCTCTCTCTCTACAAAAAATTATTATTATTTTTAATTTTTAATTTTTTTCTTTCATGATTTAGCGACTTACTTACAAGTTGCGAAACACTATTTTTTTTTTATTTTTTTTTTTTTTCACAAACAAAAAAAAAATTTTTTTTTTCAAAATGTTTATTAGATAAAAGGCAATGTATCAATTATCAAACATGGCAAAAAATATTTTAAAAGCTTATTTTATTTGTAAAATGAATTGCCGACTAAATATTTAGTCGGAAAATATAAAAATGAATTGCCGACTAAATATTTAGTCGGAAAATATAAAAATTCCAGCCAAAATTTTCGCGAAATTTTTGGAAATCGTTGAATTGGCGGAAAACTATTATTCCCCGACAAAAAAAATTTAGTCGGTGATTATACTTACAAGTTAAAAAAATTAGTTTACTATTTTCCATGTTTGAATTTTGATTTAAAATTTATTAATCGTATAAAATGTTTTAAAAGCTTATTTATTTATTTTTTGTTCAAACTCTCCTCTCTCTCTCTCTCTCTCTCTCTAAAAATAAAAAATAAAAAAATTGTAACTTATTTTTCCCTTTTTTTTTTTAATTATGTTGTTCGTGACTTATTTTTTTTGATCGTGACTTGACTTCAATTTATATATATATTTTCACCAAAAGAAATTGATATTTTTTTTCAAAATCTTTATTAGATAAAAGGCAATGTATATGGTATACATTTTTTTTTTCATGTTTGAATTTTGATTCAAACTTTATTAATCATATAAAATATTTTACAAGCTTTTTTTTTTTTTTTGTTCAAACTCTCTTTGACTCTCTCTCTCTCTCTCTTTCAAAAAAAAAAAACGAATAAAAAGAAATGTAACTTCTTTTTCCCTTTTGTTTCTTTTTTTGTTCATGAATGATGAATCATGACTTCATTTTTATTTTTTAACTTTACATAAATATATAAATATATAATTCACTTACACAATTAGAGATAATTTCCGACTAAATAGATTTAGTCGGTGATAAAAAAACCATATTTATTGATGATAAAAAAAATCATAATCAATGTTTTTTTCCGACTAAAATATATTTAGTCGGTGAATTGCAAACAATTTCCGACTAAATATTATTTAGTCGGTGAATTTCAAACAATTTCCGACTAAAATTATTTAGTCGGTAAATTTATTCTTTTTTCCGACTAAATATTTGGTCGGAGAATACTAATTTCCCCGCGAAACTATACACAAAAAATTTCGAAATTGTTGAGATTTTTACATTGATTTCCCGACTAAATATTTGGTCGGAAAATACTAACTTTTTCCGACTAAACAATTTTGGTCGGTGAATTGCAAACAATTTCCGACTAAATATTATTTAGTCGGTGAATTTCAAACAATTTCCGACTAAAATTATTTAGTCGGTAAATTTATTCTTTTTTCCGACTAAATATTTGGTCGGAGAATACTAATTTCCCCGCCAAACTATACACAAAAAATTTCGAAATTGTTGAGATTTTTACATTGATTTCCCGACTAAATATTTGGTCGGAAAATACTAACTTTTTCCGACTAAACAATTTTGGTCGGTGAATTGCAAACAATTTCCGACTAAATATTATTTAGTCGGTGAATTTCAAACAATTTCCGACTAACATTATTTTAGTCGGCCAAACCTTTGAATTTTTCCGACCAACAAAAATTTAGTCGGTGATTGGTGGTAATTTCCGACTAAAATTATTTAGTCGGAAATTGAGGTGATAATTTCCGACTAAAATTTATTTAGTCGGAAATTGGACAATAATTTCCGACTAAACATTATTTAGTCGGTGATTTTAGTCGGGAATGGTGTAAATTGTTGTAGTGATTTGTCCTGTCTAAGAATGACACATTTGTTGGAAAAGGCTATGTTTGTGTGGGCATGTACAAACTCAACGTTAATAACACATTCATAGTTTCTGCTTACTTCCTTGATTCTCTTTCTTTATGGCATAATCATTTAGGACATGTAAATACAAGGAAGATGGATATGATGGCTAAACTAGATTTAATTCCTAAGTATGATGTTGATATGGTTGATAAATGCAATGTATGTTCACTTACTAAAATCACTAGAGTTTCATTTCCTAAAGTTGTTAGAACTACAACTTCGTTAGAACTTGTTCATAGTGATGTATGTGACATGCATAGCACCCCCACTAGAGGAGGCAAGCAATACTTTGTAACTTTTATAGATGATTTTTCTAAGTATTGTCATGTTTATTTGTTGCACTCAAAAGATGAGGTTCTTGAAAAGTTTATCACTTTCAAAACTGAAGTTGAAAATCAATGTGGAAAAACAATAAAGCGTTTAAGGTCTGATAGGGGTGGTGAATATTATTTTCCTGATTACTGTGAGTCAGTAGGCATAATTCATGAGAAAACGGCACCATATACTCCACAACAAAATAAAGTGGCTGAACAAAAAAATTGGACTTTAATAGAGATGGTTAATGTTATGCTTAACAATTCAGGATTAGGCACTGGTTTGTGGGACGAAGCCATACTTACCGCTACTTACATTTTGAATAAGGTACCTCTCAAGAAGTCACAAATAACTCCATATGAGTTATGGAAAAAGAAGAATTGTGGATATACAATTGGATGACTCACCTCTTATTTTTATTTCAAGGCTTAGCCTTTTAAGTGGATATAGGTCATTAATTTAATGTATATTGGGCCCAACGAATGTGGTGGACTTTGTGGATACTCCCCAGAAGTTTGGGCCTTGTGCACGCCGGCGCAGCGGAAGTGATGGTGGGATCGATGCATCTTACTAAACTCCCAACAAGTGGTATCAGAGCCAATGGCTGATGATCTATGGGCAGACTCTTAGCGCGCCATGGATAGGCTTGTATGGTGAACTCTAGGTGATGGAAACAGAAAAATCTAATAGTGCAAGTAATGTTGTGTGCCCGTTGCAAAGTGATGCAAGTGAATGGAACACGTGTTGCACGTTGACTCGCCGAGGAGCATGGTGTTAGTGAATGGACACATTGGCTCTCAATGGAGAATTCGATGGATGGATCTGAATCTTGGAGTTGGTGCAGAATAAGCCTAGTTTGGAGGATTGAGTTGAAAGTAGTTGATCAGAATCAAGGGGGAGCTTGGATGCAAAAAAAAAAGGGGGCAAGGCTCAATGAACGGTTCACACATGAGGGAGAGATTTGTTAGAACATGTGTGAAGGTTAAGTCCCACGTTGGAAAAATAGAAAAAGGGTTGGACCTTAATATACAATTGGATGACTCGCCACTTATTTTTATTTCAAGGCTTAGCCTTTTAAGTGGATATAGGTCATTAATTTAATGTATATTGGGCCCAACGAATGTGGTGGACTTTGTGGATACTCCCTAGAAGTTTGGGCCTTGTGCACGCCGGCGCAGCGAAAGCGATGGCGGGATCGATGCATCTTACTAAACTCCCAACAAGACTAATATGTTGCAGTGGTGGTTTATGCCCCATTCTATGGGTTGTTATAGGCTTTTCCTCAAATTGAATATTACTTTATTTAGAATCCGACCGAACCACAACAAAATGCTGTTGGGCGTACTCTGATAATTTGGGTTTACCTGACTTGAAGATTTTGTGAACAAGAACAAATTCAAATATATAGTTATCCAAAAATAAATAACCATTACAATATATAAAGAGGCCTAAATATTTGGGGCCCCTATTTTTTACTTTTTTTCAGGGGCTCGAAGCAATGGTTTCATTGGCGTATGTTATGAGCCGGCCCTGACTGAACGTTAACAACAGAATTAACCTGGGTTGCATTGAGATCAGCCACTTCCCAAACAATGGGTAGGCATCATCTTTAAGTAATCTCTAGCTAGCAACTAAAATAAACAACTGCTAATTTCCCTATTTCCATCTTAAAAATATACTAATAAACTTTTGGAATCTAGTGGTTTACTTTCGAAATAAAATATATATAAGTAATTTAAACAGATGTTATATACTGAATGGATCTAACCGACGCGATACACTTACACAATTTTATGTAAATTATTTAAGGTGGATAAGTAATGCAAAACTTTAATTTTTTTACTAACAATCATCACATATGACAAGGTCTGGTGTCATCATAATATATATATAATTTCCTTCTAATCCGGACGCCTGTAATTTAGAAAAATTCGGACCTCTGAGTTGGGCCTTTGGATCTCATCCAACGGCTGTGGGGAAAAAACAAAACTCGGGGGTCATTTCCGGGTAAAAAGAGTTCTCGCGGGTTGAGACCCGGGTTCTATTACACAACCGGGTCACTTCCTCTCCCTCACTTTTCGAAATCGACAGAGAGAAGAGAGTGAAAGAGCGATTCAGGCGATTCCAATCGCGACCTCCACCACCACTCCTCTCGATCTCTCCAGGTTTCGTCTCTCTCTCTCTCTCTTGCTCTCTCGATCGATTCATCTAAAAACCCTAGTTTTTGTTGTTAGGCGAAGCAAAATGAACTCGATCGATAATCATCTGCTCTCCATCGCGAAAAACAAGGTCTCTTCTCTCTCTCTCTCTCTCTCTCTCTCTCTCTCTCTCTCTCTCTCTCTTATTTCAAAATTTTTTAATTTTTCGAAACCCTAGTTTTCAAAAAATTTGAATTTTTGAATTTTTCAAAAACCTAGATCTACTAGCTCTCTTTTCAAAAACCAAAATCCGATGTCTCTGTGTTATCTGGGAGTTTGGAAACTCAGTTTCAGCTAAAAGGTCAAATCCGTAATTTGTTCTATACTCAGTTTCAGAAACGCCCCGATTTTCGGAAGCATTAATTAAGACAACTAATTAGGATTAATTTAATAAAAAGAGTTTCCATCAAATTTCACGTTGGAAAACGTGAAGTGCAGCCCATTACAAAATACTTAGTATGGTGTGAGAAATTAATATTACAGACCCAACATTAAAAATAAAGGGGTGGGTTCTACATATTAAGGTTCAACTCTGGATTCCACGGCTCCTCCTGAGCCTGGTCTGCCGGAAAACCCTCGGCTCCAAAGTAACCTTCTCCTTCGACACCAACGGTACCTGCTTGATTACAGTCTGGCATAATACGTCTGAGTCGCGAAGCAACATCATAGTATTATACCAGGGTCACACAAAGTGTAACACCGTGAGCGATAAATCACTCAATAACTACTCTAACCCTCCCAACCCTTGCTTAACATACAAGTACAACATATATGATTGAAAAGCAGTAATTAAAGGAATAAGTAGGTAATTAATCGTAAAATAGAAAATAAACACATAACTGATTTCATTGCTAGTCATTAACTTACATATTCATCTAAGCTCTCAACCTAGAGAACTTTCCTCCCGGTTAACCACTAAGGAATATGACCAAACTGTGATTTACTTCCCCCTTGCTTGCCCTTCACTCGGGGGCCCCGACGGAAGGTATAAGTTACGTACTTAATCCAGCCATCAGCCGCCTCACAAGGATGAATTTCCTAGGGGACGAAACTGTACCATTGGGCTATGTATGACAATTGCCAGGTCCTGTGGGTATATAGCCGAAACTGGTCTATAATACTTCCACCCTTATAATGCACCTTTATAATGCCTCAGAATTCAAATGAAGCAAATCACAAAGTGTCACATCCTAGGGTTTCAAAATCAAATTAGACTGCCAAACAATCCTCCGAAACAATCACTTGGTGGAATTGCCATTCAACAATAATCTCGGGGTAACTCCCCATCAATCAATTCCAATTCACTTTTCCATTAACCTCATCGTCTATGTGATATTCGCGTACGATCACCCAACCCGGGAACCTAGTTGTCCATTCTAACATTCAACACGTTTTATGGAAAGTGTATTTAACAGTAGAAGCAAAGCGATAACGATATTCTAAGGGTCACAAAATTAAGTAACACGATTCACAAGTTCACAAATCATCACAAACCAAAATAATTGAAAACAAGAGCCTTGACGTAATCAAATAAAATATAGGGTCATAAAGGTAATTTATAAAAATAAGGGGTCGCCATTGAAATTTTAAGTAAGTATAAGGGTAACAAAATTAATTTCACAATTCTAGGGTCCTTAGCGAAATTTTACTAACTTTGGGGGCCTTTTATAAATAAACTTTATACAAGGGCAAAATGGTAATTTTTCCACTAACAAGGGTAAATACATAAAAATACTTTATTTTAGTTAGTAAGTCCTAATTTGTCACAAAACGCAATTCCTTGATTTTTTTTATTAAGTACAAAACTACACATTATGTAATTTATACACACAAGGGCAAAATGGTCATTTTACACCCAAAGGGCATTTTGGTCATTTTGTTACACTCCTAAATTTCCAGTAGTGACACTTAGTTGATAAAAATAGGTTTCGCAAATAATACAAAAGTACGCACACCAACTTTCACAAAATTACACTTTAAACCCCTAACTTTAACACAACGATCAAGAACAAGGTTAATCACAATAAATTCATGGAGAAACTCATCAAACACTTTGTAAAGTCTTAAACAATCATGGAATAGTTATAGTTAAAAACATGAACCACAATGAATCTAAGGTTTGCTAAGCACGAAAACACAGTTTGAGATAAAAAGGGTCACACCACATTTTGGCTCCGGTTTCGCTAAACCCTTGACTTGGGGCTTTAACCCATCAAATATAAATTAATCCTAGACTTTTCTAGCTCATTTAAAAGCTTGGAATAGGTTGGGTATGAGTTTCTACCTTGTTTTGTGAAGATTTAGCGAAAAATAGGTTTTCGCGAAAAATTGGTGGAGGGAGCTCTTTGGCTGGCCTTGGGTGGCCTTGGTGGTGAAATGTGGATACCTTGGAGTGTGTTGGATGCTCTTGAAGTAGAAGATGAGAGGTGGGAGCTTGTGGTTGATGTTTTGAAGTGAAAACCCAAATTTCTTGACTTTTCTCACTCTAGAAGTTGAAGGATGGTAATGGGGCTTTGTGTTCTTGGTTTGGGAGTTCTTGGGAGAGTTTGAAGGAGGAAGAGAGTGAAGGCGAGGGGCAGTATAGGTTCTGGACGGATTTTGGGGTTTGGGGGAGTATAAAATAAGTTTTGGGTGGAGTTTGGAGTGTAGGATGAGTGAAAGAAGTACCATAGTGGGTTAGGAAGTGATGGGGGAGGGTGGTGGAGTGTATGACAGTCAAGGGGGCCCATGTTGACTGATTTTGGATGATGGAAGGAGGTAAAGTGTGGTATTGGTGATGGTTGGTGGTGGTTGGGTAGTGTAGGATGATGTATAAAGTACATGTATGCACATATGTGTGTATGTGTACTAGTATTGCTTGTGTATGTGTATGAAAGTGTATAATTACGTATGAAATGAATTTATAAAAATGTAATGCTCGCGATTAAACTGTAAACGTGCCTTAGAGTCGAATTTATTTGTAGCAATTTGGAAGTATGAGAGTATAAATCGTTGTAATTGCAAATTAAGGGCCCTAAGTGCAATTAGAAATTAAATAACGAAATTAAAGTAATTAAAATGAAATTAAATAATCCTAAATTTTATTAAAAATTTTGGATTATTACAGTTTCAGTTTCAGCTAAACTCAATTTCAGATTTGTTCTATACTCAACTAATGTTTTGTTTAGACTGTTGATGACTGAAGAATGTCTATACTGATGTTGCATTTGTGTATGTTCTTAGATGGTTATGTCCAAGTGAAATTCTTAAGTGGTGGATAATGAATCTGGAATTTAGTTTTTCAAAATGAATTTGGAACATCGTAGTTACTGAAGTGACCCGGTTGTGTAATAGAACCCGGGTCTCAACCCGCGAGAACTCTTTTTACCTGGAAATGACCCGCGAGTTTTGTTTTTTCCCCACAGCTGTTGGATGAGATCTAACGGCCCAGCTTAGAGGTCCGGATTCAATAAGGGCACCCTTAAACTATACAGTATGAGATTTTTTATTCGGGATCGAATTTCAACTTTCCGGACCGTTAGATGTGTTTAAAACGTGTTTTAAGGTCCACCACTAGGACTCATCAAAAAAAAAAAAAAAATCCGGAAGGGCTTCAACCGAGGAGTTTTCGATAAAAATGTATATGTACATTTTTATTGAAAACGGCTCGGATCAAGCCCTTCCGGGTTTTTTATTTAACAAATCTTCGCATTGGACCTTAAAAACATGTTTTAAGCACATCTAATGGTTTGGATCGTCAAAATTCGATCCCGAACAAAAAAATCCCGCACCATAGCCTATATATATGGACGGCTCTGTTAACACAACATTTGACACAAATTTTTTTTTGTGAACCCCACGCAAATGATCGGAGCCGTTCAATTTATTTAAAATATGTTTTTAAGATTATCTTCAAAAAATCAATTTATTTCAATATCGCTATGGGCTTGATCAATTCATTTAGTTGATTCCTGTCAGATTTTACAGGATAAATTTGAATGAACCGATCAAGCCTTTATTGACATCCTAATGAGTTGATTTTTTAAAGGTAATCTTGAAAATCATTTTTTTTAAAACTTGAATGGGTGGGACTGTAGGCGTGGGGCTGCGATTAGTGTTATGTCAAATGTTGTGTTATTCGTTGTATCAATAGAACCGCCCTGTATATATATATGACTTGTTCCCTCTTTGTGTGTCTGAGTGAGAGAAATCTAGAGAAATTGTGTGTGAGATAGAACCATGCTCCAGTTATATGCATGTTCATTCATCCCCTGTGAAATCCTCACTACAAAAACAAGGTGCGGTTTCCCTTTCTAATTTCATCCATTCAATTCATTTTTTTTCAAAATTTGGTGGGCGCTCACGAAAACTTGTAGGAATAAATTTTGATAGGAGTAATTTGTTTTTTAAAAAATTCCTATCAACGGATTTTAAGAATCTAGGGATACCTTTCATATGATTCTGAAGCACTAATATATGCATTAATTGATGCTTGAACTCGCCATATGTTTTAGCCTAAATGGTAATTTGGACTTATTTTTTCGTCTTTATTTGATTTTTTAAAACATTAGTTAGTTTTGTGTCAAGTTTTTTTGTATCATTAATTCATCTCGACGAGAGGAATCAGCAAAATAAAATATTATGGCTAGAACTCTCAATTTTTGAATAAAACTTGAAACAAGTATAAAAATCTATCTTTTTGACTTATTTTTGTCTTTATTTAAAAAAAATTGAGTTTGGATCATAACTTTTTGTTTTTTTATTCCTCTCGTCGAGACAAACCAATAATACACAAAAAGTTGATGAAGATTTTAAAAACACGAAAAAAATAAAATAAAGACAAAAAAAAATAATTAAAGTGACTTATTAGGTTGAAACACATGCAATTGGTTCTCTCTTCTCTTTGATTCAAAAGCATGAGCCAAACCTTTGCTTTACTCCAAGGCCAGTGTCACGGGATGACCCTTGAAGCAAGATTATGCTCAAGAGGCACCACGTGTGGCTTCCTACCAAGATTCCCTTGTAGGCGCGCCAAGCTCGCCCAACTCCAAAGCAACCTACTTAGCACTGTGATTCAAACCACCAACACGAAGCACGAAACAATATAGCTAACAAGTAATGAGAATGAAGCAATTCAAGGAAGCAAATTTCATTGATCACTAAAAAATGAGTTATAGGACTAGATGATGACTAGGAATACAAGCAACAAACACTATATTGACACATACTGATGTGAGAATAGCCACACTACACGTGAGTACCAACCTCCTATATATATGTAAAATGAGATTTTTCCCAAGTGGCGGGAAAAAACATCTTTTCGTCCCAGGAGCCGAAGGACTAAAAGTGTAATTACATAAGGACTCGAAGTGCAATAAACCAAAAACACCTAAGCAAACTAGGCCCAACTTACAATAGATTGACACCCGTTTGGAACCTAGTTGACACGACAAAAGAGCGCGGATCACACGTTGGCCTGGTGTTGAAGTCGTTGACACACTAAGAGTAGGCCGTTTGCACATTGATTAAGCACAATCCGTTAACAGATTCGATTTATCACGCGGTGTTACTGGGTAACCCGTGACACTAGCCCCCAAGGTTGCTGATAAAGACTAGGTGATGTTGTAGATGACTGATTGGACCGGGTCGGCTCAAGATAATTGGAGGCTTAAAGTGGCAATTTAAAATAGACCTTCCACATGACTAAGTTAATATGTGCTTAAAATGATAATTATTCGAGAAGATATTCGCTATCTATTTATTTTTCAGTTTTTGTTGATTATTATTATTATTATTATTATTATTATTTTTCAGTTTTTGGAGCAAAAATCCGGGAGTCTTCGAGAAACTGAACGTCTTGATGATGGTACTTGCTTCGAGGCACGTTACTATGTCGCTTTTCGAAAACAGTATTCGCCCCCACCGTTTGGTGCGCACCGAGTTGATAGCGAATCTGTTCGAGGATACAACAAAGCCTGACCAAATAATCTTCTGCCTGCGTCCGCACAAATGAAGGACAAAGAGAATACCGAGTCGTAAATAGAATCAAAGAACCAAGGAATTGCTTATACCGTTTCTGCAGAGTAACAGTACAGCAAAAAATTAGAAAGCGATCTGTAGTAATTTTGGCGGAGTAACAAGGCTAGAATTCGGTGTAAAATGAATGTGATTTGGGTATTATTTATAGACCCAAATGTACCTTTTCACTTTAGGACATGCCCCTTAGTGAATAGACTTGAGTTTGGGTCATAACTCTCTGTTTTGAGTTGCATCCGTCCACGAACCACTGTCTGATTCATGTCTTAAATCCGCGCGCAAACCCGCTGGTATTGATACCTCCAAACCGAGGTATTGATACAGAAACATTATGTTCACCATCAAAGAGCCACATTGCAGCCACACAGCCCACTGCCACGCTCACGAAAGCACAAGCGCGGGTGCAAGTGTGTATGAGTGTGTTCCATCACCGGCCACACCGGTAAAGCGCGTAGCACCATAGGTGCCATGCTACTTAACACTATGTGAACATTATAGTAGTGTTCGCATATATAAATCACTCAACTTTTTCCTTACTAGCCAATGTGAGACAAAACCAAAACAGTACAAAACAGCTTTCTAAAGAGCACAAGGAATATTTTGATAAAGCCCCAAATAAACACCCATTTATTTTGATAATTTCCAACAATCCCCCACCATTTTCAAAATAAAGATGAAACCTTGGGTCCTTTGAAAAGACTTGTGCATCAATGAAGGTATCTCACGATTTTAACCATCACCTAGTGAAAAACATCAAAGTTAGTCGGAAAGCATGGTAGACTTGTCTTTTAAACAGCGATCCTATAATGACCAATCGGACTCGTTTCAATCACGCATCTTACCTAACTCAGGTATTCAAAATTGCCGACACGTGGATTGGCCATGTGTCTATATCCTGTTTCATGAGTGCTCTAAAGTTCTAGCCCGTGAACCTATAGAAGGCGGCACCACCCTCACACTCATATAGGTAGACTTTTAAGAATACCCCTGTAACAACACCATCCGCCTAAGTAAATCGTTAGAAGTCTATTAAGAGTTAAGTAGCTCACCTCATCTTTTAAATTACAGGTACCAAACACTTTACCATAGGATGGGTGTAACCAGAAAGTGCTTGCCATCACGACTTATGGTGTAGTTTGTTCATTGAACCCAAGGACTTGAAGTTAAATAAGCGTTGGGTTGAGTTTTCACCAGGAGTGATTATATTTTAGTGGGCTTAAGTCCCATCCCCTGTGATGTTTTTCACACCAAATCTCTTGCAAGACCTTTTTTTAAAGGATCTGTCAAGTTTCGACCTGACTTGACATAATCAATGATTATCACCCCATCGGTTATCAAATTCCTCACATAGCTATGTCGAAGTCCTATATGCTTGAACTTCCCATTATATACCTGGTTGTAAGCCCGTGATAGTGTCAACTGACTATCGCAATGCAAAAATATCAATGACATAGTTTTTGGCCACATGGGTATCTCCCATAGCATACTCCTTAGCCACTCAGTCTCTTTGCTACCCGATGCTAGTGCCACAAACTTGGCTGCCATAGTCGAGTCTATAATTATGCTCTATTTCTTTGATCCCTAAGAAATTGCTCCACCACCCAGAGTGAAGACTCATCCACTTGTTGACAATTAATTTCATTCTTGGCTATCCAGCTAGCATCTGTGTATCCTTCTAGAACCGATGGATACCCACTATAGACTATCCCATAGTCTATAGTTTTCTTTAAATACCTCAAAACCCGATTAACTGCATTCCAATGAATATCACTCGGGTTATGCGTATACTAACTCAGTTTACCCACCGCATAAGCAATGTCCGGCCGAGTAGATATCATGGCATACATCAAGCTTCCTATCACTCTGGAATAATCTAGTTGTGACACTGCTCTACCTGTATTAGGATACAACTTTACATGTGGATCATAAGGTGTAGAAATCAGGGTACAGTTAAAGTGATTAAACTTCATTAGTATCTTCTCAATATAATGAGATTGAGAAAGAACTATATTTCCTACTTGCCTTGTAATCCTAATTCCTAGAATTGCATCAGCTACACCCATATCTTTCATGCTAAAACTAGATGAAAGCATATCCTTTGCAATTTGTATGCTATCTAAATCAGCCCCAAAGATAAGAATATCATCCACATACAAACACACGATTACACCTCAGTTTTTGAAGAATTTGTTATAAACACATTTATCTGATTGGTGTATCCTAAACCCATTTGATACAATTACCTTATCAAACTTCTCATGCCACTGTTTAGGTGTTTGTTTAAGTCCGTACAGAGACTTAACAAGTTTGCATACTTTGTGTTCTTGTCCGTGCACAACAAACCCTTCCGGTTGATTCATATAAATTTCTTCATCCAATTCACCATTCAAAAATGCAGTCTTTACATCCATTTGGTGAATATGAAGTTGATGTATTGAAGCTATGGCAAGAAGAACTCTAATAGTAGAGATTCTCGCTACCGGTTCAAAGGTATCGAAGTAATCAATACCTTACTTTTGCGCAAAGCCCTTGGCAACCAACCGTGCCTTAAACTTATCTATCGTGCCATCAACTTTCATTTTCGTCTTGAAAATCCATTTACAACCAATGGCTTTGGAACCCAGTGGCAAATCAGCAAAAATCCGTATATCATTAACCATGATAGAATCCATTTCATCTTGGGTTACTTCTTTCCAGAAAGTATTATCTTGCGAATTCATAGCTTCCCCAATGGTCAAGGAATCTGATTCCACAAGACATGAAACCATGGTATGATTACAAGTAGTGTCTCTAGTTCGTTCAACTAGATACACTATAAAGTCAGGACCAAAGGACTTAGCCACCCGAGCCCTTTTACTTCTCCTAAGTTCGATCTGTTCCGTAGGTTCTGCCTCTGTTTCAGGCCTATAAGAGATTGGTTCATTCACTTCATTAACCTCTTTCGGAATAGGAACAAACCTATTTTCGTAAAACACAGCTTCCTTTGATTCAATTATGGTATTAACCCCATACGAATCATTTGGCTCAGAAACAAGAAACTTATATGCCTTACTATGTAAAGCATAACAAAGTTTGGTGGGTATTTTGAAAATTTTCCATTAATGTATTTAGGAACTTTCATATTAGGACACTTGTTGTCAAGAGGCTTCTCATAAAAATAGGTTTATTTGACCTTTATGATCTGCAAAGTATCGATTTGGTCTCACTTTAGTCCCAAATGTACATTATAGATATTTCGTGCCCGAAGTGAAGTCCCCAAGGCTAACACCATCACCCCAAACCGTGAAAATGAAGAGCATTTCATGTTTTTTGCTAAAAATAAGGTTTAAGTAAGTAATTTTGGATTTCTGTTATAGAACTCCATTTCTGCGTTGCCGTCTTTTCATTTGCTGAAACTGGTCAGTTTGTTGCTGGAACTGTTGAAACTGATGTTCTTTGTGCTAGAAACTGCTGCGACTGCAAATCAACCTTGTTTCTGAACTTCTGAAACAAGGTTCTGAAATTGCCGGAACCGCAACCAACTTTTTTTCTAATTGCAGAAATAGGAATTTTCATTGCTGAAATTGGCTTTGATCAACTTGAAAATGCTTTCAAACTGCTGAGAATATCAACATCAGATTTCCTCCACAATGAGAAAATCATTAGGAGAAAATACTCAGTTGTTATTTTTGTTTACACCTTGCACCATTCCAAGCTAAAAACATGTTTTCATATATGAAAAACATTAAGGTCTCCAGAAAAGCAGAGCAGCACTGGACCGAGACAAACAAAGAAAATCGCCTCGGCTTTAGGTGTCCAAAGAAATAGATTCTTTCAACTTACGAACTGAATAATAATGTATTAAGCGTAGTATAACGCAAAACAGGACAAAGTGAAATATTTTAGCATAATCAACTTAGACTGATGAAAGAGATTGGAGTAACATCTGAGACACGAGGAACAAAACCGATAACAGTTTACAACAAACTGATTATGCAGGGCCGTAAAACAAAAAATGTTAGTCGAGAAATTAAAAATGGCACTCCATCAAGATTATCACAGTTCACTATTTAGTTGCTCAATTAAGCTGGATTTCACTCGCCTTCCATATTAACATGAAAAATGAATCCATTGATGCCTTTGTGTCAAGATCAACAGATCGAGCTCGGAGCCAAATATATAATGCTAATGCACCGTGGCCTAATACCTGAAACAATTGTGTCAACATGAGTATAACCAATAAAGTACAATAACCATATACACATGTTATTCAAAACAAGCTGATATCGATCTACATAAACAATAAAGATAGACAAGCAATCACCAAAAACAAAAAAGTTCAGCCAATTGGCCACAGGCCTTTAAAAATCCCCTTAAAAGGCCGTTCAAGAGTATAGTAAAATGCAAAACATTCAACAGCTCGCATGGTTTTTGTTGAGTAATATGATATACAGTGACAAACTTGTTGGTAAAGCATAAAGAAGAAGCTCCAACCACCGTTGGAGAACCATATCCTGTCAATAGCATGCCAACGGCAAGCCAAAATACCTTTCCAAACCAGAGGGAATTTTTTTTTTTAAGAAAATGCTTTATTTGGCTGCCCAGAAGATTGGTGAGAGGAATTAATGGAGAGGGGCTTGAATTCATTTTTATTAGATTCCCCAAACAATCATGTTCAGAATCATTTTGGAAGTTTACAAAATTTTCCCTCTTCAAACATCTGCTCGCAACTGTTACATAATGTAAAGGAAATAGAAAGCATTCGTTTCTGTTAGAGAAATCAATCACACATGCAATCAAGGAATAAAAATAGTAAAGAAATTAACACAGGAATTTACGTGGTTTTCCAAAACCGGGTACCTCCACAGGAGCGAGCGAGTGTGCCATTATGACAAAAGTCGGCCAGGGTTTTTACAATAGAGAGCATATATAAGCCCTACTCTATTTCAACCCTAATTACTCCACTACACTCCCCTCACTCCGATCCATTCTGCTCGGCATTTGGCCTTCATTGGTTCAACTTCAGGGGATCGCGGAATCAGTGAATAGTGTATTCCTTTTGCCTTTGGACGTAGCTTGGTTTGGGCTGAACCACGTAAACTCCAGTCCTCATTATTCTCTTCCAGGTGTGCATTACTATGTTACGCGATTATGTGGTACGTTGATGGTCTTCAAAACCTCAACAGGTATAACTATAACTTATATGTATATGGCTTTACCATCAATATAGCAAATGCAGCCTAGTCTCTTAAAAGCTTAGGAAGAAGTTGAGTTGTATTTGACTATTTTACTTTGGGAAATTAAAAATGGCACTCCATCAAGATGATCACAATTCACTATTTACTTGCTCAATTAAGCTGGATTTCACTTGCCTTCCATATGAACATGAAAAATGAATCCATTAATGCCTTTGTGTCAAGATCAACAGATCGAGCTCGGAGCCAAATATATAATGCTAGCGCACCGTGGCCTAATACCTGAAACAATTGTGTCAACATGAGAATAATGCGGTGGTTTCACATAACTTTTTTGTGTGATTTTTTGAACTTTTTGTACTTTTGCACTTTTAATGCAAAACTAACAGAAGCAAATTTTTTTTGAATTAATATATATAAAAACCAAAAACAGTAAAAAGTTAAGGAGCCTGTTCCAGAAACGGTTCCTTTTTTTTTTTTTTTTTTGGCAAATTGTCTTTTTTCACTTTACGAGATATGTGATTCTCTCACAGTACATTAACCCGAAAGGACATAAATAGACAGTTCGTGGAACAAGCTCTAAAAAAATGTCTCAAAGACAAATGCTACAAACAGTACACAAAGCATCATGCCATTACATTGTGAATGGATTTTGGTTCCAATGACAATGCTCTTTAAGTTTCATGGGCTTTACCCCATAACAGAGGGAGCCCAAACAAGGGAAAACGGTCCATGGCATTCATGCATGTCGAAGTCAACATCCATAGCTGTTATGAATGACTTTTGTCAAGATTATCGACTTAATTTCTTTTTAATTTCTTCTGTCAAAACCCATGGATTTAGAGATTTGATATGAGACTAATTAGCTTACTGTTACAGACAAAAACATAACGGTCAAAAAGCTTCATGTCTTGTTGCTCGAGGCTACAAGGGCTAGCCTCAACATAGGCATTTTATTAGCACAAACATTTTAAAACCAAAATGGTTCAATTTGTTTTCAATGTATTTGGGAAGTGGAGTGGTAGCGTGTGGGTAGGCATCGCAAACTCAAGGTTCAAACATCACTAGCTACAACAAAAGTAATTTTGGCATTAATAATCGCTAAAAATAGAACTCTCTGTTACGTAAAATACGCCATAAGTGAAAGATTGAGCTAGTAGTTAGCCAGACTATTTCGGGGGTTATGTACGCACTAATGCAATTTAAGAGTGCAGTGTGCATCAACATGCCTTATCAAGATATTATTATTGCGATCTGAACCGTTGTGTTTGAAAATTTAGTTGAGTGTATCAAACAGGAAAAATACTGAAGTGGCAGTATCATTAGCCCTTTTGTTGGCCAACATTCTTTGTACAAACATGGATAGTCAGTATAATTTAAAAAATATATATTGTTAGTCAAATCTATTCCGAACACGTGGTTATCAATATTCAATGCTGATGATCTTGATTTTGAATACCAATGTGGGTATTCAATGAACTCTATAAACTGAACAGTTCAAATTGTAATATAAAATCTCCGTGGACATTAGCGTTCAAGGACTAAGCACACTACCCTACGAAGCGCAATCAAGATCGTTAAATACAAAGGATTTATATTGAAAACCAAGAAAGTAAAGAATGGAAAACAACTTGAGCCGAATTGGAAACAATTTGAGCCAATTTGGTTAAATGTAATGATCAATCTATTTTGCTCTAAATATTTACTAGAAAATAAGCGCAATATAGGTATATTACTCTATTTTTCTCTTTTTGCTCTGAATATTTGCTTATTTGTTGTGCATTGATTCAAACACAAAGTAACCAATAGGTACCAAACAATAATTTTTATTAGGCTATGAAAAAAGTCACATCGAAGTTTACCATAACACTTCTGATGATCGAGTAACCCACTCTAAATGTGGAATCGATCCAATGTCACGTCTTGTTAGGCTTTGTCATTTAGATTTTTTATCATGCTAGTTTCCTATCTTTCAAAACATAAAAAAATAAAAATAAAAATAAAAATTGTTTAAATTGCTCGTTTAGCTTTTGAATACAAATGCCAATATATTTTTACAAATTCCGTCTAGTTTACAGCGCAAAAAATAATTTTCCAATTCATTGGTTTTGTGACAATTTTGGGACCAAAGTAATATGGGCTCAACCCTGATTCGATTTAATTCTAAGATTAGGAAATGCAACGCATTTATATTGAGCCAGACGTCACATCAAGAATAGGAGAGAAGAGAGTTAGGAAGATATATGAATGAGAGAAACAAAAAATTACAAGAAATTAAGCTCTGTTTTTTGGCCAATGAAGCTTTATATTAAATGTCTTCTATGGTCATATGGGAATTTTAGAAACGTATTTAGAGGGGGGGAAATGCCGCAAACAGCGCAAAAACCAAATTTTGCATCAATTAAAACGGAATTACTAACAGTCGACTTACATTAGTTGATACTAGAAGGATGTAACTTGTTAAAAATATAATTTAGAGGGTGTCTCTGGAATTCACTCAAAGTACAAGGGGTGTAAGTTTTGCCAACTATAAGTGGCTCAAGAATCAAGATCAAAACCTCTTAGGAATTCAATTTTGCGTCAATTGAAACGGAATTATTAACAGTCGACTTACATAGTTGATACTAGAAGGATATACCTTTTTAAAAATATAATTCAGTGGGTGTCTCTGGAATTCACTCAAAAGTACAAGAGGTGTAAGTTTCGCCAACTATAAGTGGCCCAAGAATCAAGATCAAAACGTCTTAGGAAAACTGTGGGTTTTCTACTACCGCTATCAAAAATAATATGGATACACCTAACTTGCACCCCACATGCACACCAAGGTGACGTGGCAAATAAAGTGAAGCCTAATGTGTGGCCCACCTGAAATGATGGGCTTCTCCTTGTCCGCCACATTACCTTAGTGTGCATGTGGGGTGCAAGTTAGGTGTACCCATAGCATAATACTGACCGCTATTGTGTGTCCCACCATGAATTTATTGAAAGAACCTAAACAATTTATCTTGTAGAGTCCGCAAAATACTATAAATATATTCAGGCTAAAAATCAGCCAAATCGGACATGGATAATATATAAAAAAATCAATTCTGATTTATAATACAGCCATGGACAGTTACTAAATGGGGTATGTTATTGTTGTTGTGGACAGTTACAATAGTAAATGCACGGTAGATGTTCTTAAGATGAACGATTCAGACTACTAGTCTACTATAACAAACACACAATGGGACCTGCAAACAGTGACGGGAACCCACGGTTTCCACGTATGAAATACGTTTTTCATTCGACTTCCAAAAGAACAGTCAGGGGCAAATCCCATGGAATAAGGGGTAAGACTTTAGGGACAAACACTATCTGTCACCATCTCTCTCCTTATTTTGCTGCAATCTATCGATCAGTTTTCTTGGTCTCTAACGAAACCGCGTTTTATGTCATATTTTGGTGTGTTTTAAGTTTCAAGTTGTATTCCAAAAGTGACAGGAGTGAAAAAACAAAAGAGAAAATGACAAGAAAAGGGCATATAGATGCATAAACAATACACCGCCGGCTCTATCTAGTCTAGGTAGCTTGTGGTCATAGCATATTGAAATCAAATGTTTTGAACACCTGTTAAGAAATTTACCCACGAGTTATACTTTTTACTGGAGTAATTTTTTGGAAACTTGGAACCGATTCCGCCAACTGCAATCCTTCTTTTTATCGGCAAGAGGAAACTTTCGTAATAAAAATGAAAAATATGAGTTGATTACATAGGAAAAGAAAAGTAAATTCAATCTAATTACAACGCTAAGGGGTTGGCAAAGTAGACATGAGAAACCAACAAGTGCTTAACCATAAGGTTGCATGTTCGAATCCCATGAAGGCCTGTTGTGCGGAAGCATTAACAAACACAGAAAATGGATTTATGCTACGCAATTGAACAAACCAGAGAGAGAGAGAGAGCAATCACAAAGAACATAGAGATTTTACGTGGTTCCGCAATGAATACCTACTCCACGGGCAGTCAGATGATTGCGGATTTCACTAATCGGATGAGAATCAAATGCTCGAAGGCTACAGATGAGTTCACAAAGTTTCTCTCTCTTTGTATCTCATAGAAAACCAAATGTGAAAGCAATACAATGATAGAAAACCCTAAAGAAAACCGTATTAATACGGTTTTTTTACGACGCTTTCGTCTGAACCAAGCCCTTTTTGGTCCAGACCAAAGTTGCTGAAACCGAAATACACAACAAAGTTCTCTCGTTGGACTTCGTGCAATTTGCAATTTTGTCCAAAATTGCCTAAAATTGCTTGGTCCATACCAGAGATGCTGCGAACATGGAAATCGAGAAAAAAACCAACAAATCCCCAACTTAGCAAGATTGCAACTGCTAAACCAGAAACTGATGTAGCGCAACCTATGGAATCGAAATCGATCGTGCAAGAGAAACGCGAACAATAAGATCGACCCGGAGGTACTCCCTCCTTAAACGATCAAAATATGAGTAAAACTCGTTTTCTTTAATTCAATAACAACCAACCTCTGCCAATGGGCTGACAATCATACTTATAATACCAAAGAAACCCTAGGCCAACTAGGAAACAAATTACGAAAGGATTTGACTTGCTAATCAAGTTGAAATCAAATAAATTACGAAAATTACCAAAAAAGGAAAATTCTAATTTGATTGAAAAATCAAAACTATGAAGAATTATAAGGTTGCCAAAACAGACGGCAAATAAAACAGAATTTCCTACAAAAGTTATAAGCAAATCAGTTATTTCCTAAAACGGCAAAATTGCCTGTTTGAAGGCCTAGATGATGTCGAACTGCTGAAATCCATCGTTGATCATCGCTAGAACAGCAATGAGAAATGTGCAGAAGTCCGTTTCGCTTCCAAACGCGGACTCGGAGCCTTTTCGCCAACGTTGGCCCGTGTGACTTAATTATTAATGTCGTTTGGGCCGCGGACGAGGCCGCAGCCATTCCAACCAAGTCTCAGCAACCTGGTCTGCATCAGAAACTGTAATGCAATAACCAGAAAACCAAAAGAACATATCTAGAACCAGATAACCTGAAAATCAAATAGCTAGATTACCCAACTGAATCGCTTTGACTACCATCAGAGAGCCCAATGGCGCATGAACCCGAAGGTGTTCAAACTTGTTGCATATGGATCAAGTCCTTGCAACTCTAGAACTTGACCCCAGAAATAACCTTAGTCTTCATATCAGTCAGATTGTCAGCCGTACCAATCTTCTCCAATAGAACATCCCCTTCATCAGTGATCTCACGAACAAAGTGAAAGTGAACATCAATATGTTTGGTCCAAGCATGATGCACCTGATTCTTCGCAAGATGAATTGCACTCTGACTGTCACAATGAATAATTACTTGATCCTTCCTAACGCCCAAATCAGCCATCAACCTATGCAACCAGATGGTCTCCTTTATGGCTTTAATCACATCCATGTATTGAGCCTCAGTACTAGACATTGCAATCGTCGACTACAAAGTGCATTGCCAACTAACCGGTCCTCCAGCCATTGTAAACACATACCCAGTTTTTGAATGATGCTTATCCAAATCAACCATATAATCCTAGTCCACAAAACCAGAAACCAGATCACCAATAGCTGTGCACCTCTCGAATTTCAAACCCAAATTCACGGTACCTAGAACATACCACAAAATCCACTTAACCGCTTGCCAATGCACCTTACCAGGATTGTGCATGTAACAGTTAACCATGCTAACGGCCTGTGCCAAATCAGGCCTCGTGCAGACCATGACAAGCATCATACTTCCAACCGGGCTTGCAGAAGGTACAGTTGCCATTTATTTTTCGTTTCTCATCTATAGTGGGAGATAGCAAAGCACTGAGCTTAAAATGATGAGCCAAGGTACACTCACCGGTTTTGAGCTACCATTTATTCTAAACCGCTCAAGCACCTTTTTTAGATATTGTTGCTGAGTTAGATGAACGGTGCTCTTCACCTTATCTAAGTTATCTCCATCCCCAAAATCTGACGTGTCTCACTGAGATCCTTCATCTCGAATTCCCGATTTAGCTGAATCATCAACCTGTTTATCTCCACTTGACTTTTACATACAATCAGCGTATCATCAACATATAATGAACTTATCCGCAAGTTGTCTAAAATACTCACAGTGATCATACTATTTCTGCGTGTACTTTTGACTCAACATGAAGCTATCAAAACGCTTATTCCAATGACGCGACAACTGCTTTAACCCATAGAGAGATTTATGTAATCGACAAACCAAATTATCTCTACCAACAACTCTAAAACCATCAGGTTGAGACATATAAATCTCTTCCTTCAACTCACCATGTAGGAATGCAGTTTTAACATCTAACTACACCAACTCCGAATCAAACTGAGCTACCAAGGCTAACAGGATACAAATAAAGGAATGTTTCACAACAGGAGAAAATACCTCATTGTAAACGATTCCACCCTTTTGTGTGTAGCCCTTGGCCACCAGCCTAGCCTTGTAGCGAATGCCATGCTTCCTCATTGAATCCTCTTTTTTGGTGTAGACCCACTTGCAACCAATCTCTTTCTTGCCTTTTGGTAGCAGTACTAGATCCCATCTTTGGTTCTTGTGAAGAGAAGCCATTTCCTCCCCCATAGCTGTTTTCCACAATTCAATTTCCAAACTAATAATGGCTTCTTTGAAAGTGGCTGGGATATCAGTTACTATAACCGGTAATGAATAGGCAACCATATCAACAAACCTAGTGGGTACTCAGATGGCCCGTTTGGGCTGAAATGTTGCAATGGACTTTGTCTACTGCTGCTGTAAAGAATTGTCAACTAGACTATCATTCAAATTTTCACCTTCAACTGTACCATTGTCATTTGACTCAACCACACTGTCTTCTTCCTCTGACTGAGCAGAAATCTGAGGAACCATTGAAGTGTCCAACTCTACCTTTTCTGATCTCCCTTTTCACCCATAACCTACACAGGCAGCTTAATCATCTCTAATTCAGGTGAAGGACACGTCACGGCTAGTGATCGCTTTCTTTGAATCGAGACACCATAACTTGTACCCTTTAACACCTTCCACAAAGCCCAAGAACAACGCTTTCTTGGCTGAGGGTCTAGCTTCGATTCCCTAATATGATAATAAGCAAGGCAACAAAAAATGTGCAAGGAATCATAATGTGACACAGATTTACCTAACCATACCTCCAATGACATTTCATTCTCAAGTGCAATGGATGCCAAATTGTTGACCAAATAACATGCATACATCACTGCTTCAGCACAAAACTATCTCCCTACACTAGAAGTCGATAACATACACCGCACTTTGTGCAGTAAGGTACGGTTCATCCTCTCCACCACACTATTTTTTTATGGTGTGCCTTTCACCATGAAGTGCCGTGTTATATCATACTCCTTACAAATATCGAAGAGAGGGTCGGATCAATACTCTTTCCCATTATCTGACCTGAGGCGCTTGATGTTTTTACCAGCCTAGTTCTCAATTAATTTTTTCCAATTAAGGAAAACATAACGCACATCATCCTTATGTTTCAAGATATAAATCCACACAGATGGCGAGAGAAATCATCAACAGACAAAAAATAATAATACTTACCACTATTAGAAGCGACCCTAGTAGGACCCCAGATATCTGCGTGGATGTAGTCAAGTGAACCCTTTGTTTGGTGAATAGCAATGCCAAACTTGACTCTAGTTTGCTTCCCTAGAACCCAGTGTTCACAGAAACCCATCTTGCAGGACTTGGCCCCTTTCAACAAATCCTGTTTCAGAAGGCCTTGCATGGCATTCTCGCCAACATGACCCAAATGAAAGTGTTAAAGTATGGAAGTGTCGGAATCATCCTCACTGACATTGCTATAGATAGTGGCTAACCCACCTACAATTATACTACCCTACAAGAAATAGAAGTTATTTTGTTGAATGCCCTTCGTCACGACTACAACACCATTCACAACCTTTAGAACTTTACACATCAATGGTAATCCAGAACCCTTGGAGTCTAAAGCGTCTAGTGAAATTAGATTCATCTTCAAGTCTGGTACATACCGAACACCAGACAGAATACAAACGGACCCATCATGTAACTTCAATCTGATCTTCCCCACCCCAACTCTCTTACAAGCATGATCATTGCCCACAAACACTGCTCGACCATCAACCATGTCAATGCTGGAAAACAAGTCTTTGTTAGGACACATGATAGGTATACCCGGAATCCAAGACTCACTGATCACCCTCGCAAGCTATTGACGAACCCATCAAAGTAAGATTATCATCCTTCTGTGCTATGTTGGCGGCATCTGCTGCCCTTTTGTTAGGATAATCCTTCATCCAATGCCCCTTCTCGGGACAATAGGCACATTCATCCCAGCAACTCTACTAGAAGTAGACGCACTCCTCCCTTCCCCTTTGGATTGGGAGCACCCACTATTACGACTATTTTTCTTTGTCACGGTTCTCAAGCTTGTCCCCAAAGCAAAATTCAACTTGTGTTGGATCTTGCCATCAAATTTTTCTACGTCAAATTTTACGCCCGTCATTATCGGTCGCGAAGCCCCAGGTCGAAAACTCGAAACAATTTTTCTGGAACAAGTATCACCCTTCTTCGGATCAGATTTACCGAAATCTTCGAACATGTTTCTCATTAACAATAGCAAAACTCACCAAAAACAAACCCTAGATCAAAACCCAAAGCTCTGATACCAGTTGTGCGAAAACGTTAACAAACACAGAAAACGGATGTGATTTATGCTATTTCATTGAACAACCCAAATGAGTAAGAGAGAGAGAGAGAGAGAGAGAGAGAGAGAGAGAGAGATCACAAAAAGATGTTACGTGATTGGGCAATGAATACTAACTCCACGGGCAGTCAAATGATTGGGGGTTTCACTAATCATAAGAGAATTAGATGCCCAAGGGCAAGAGATGAGCTCACAGAGTTTCTCTCTCTCTCTCTCTCTCTCTCTCTCTCTCTCTCTCTCTCTCTCGGAAAACCAAATGTGAATGCAATACAATGATAGAAAACCCTAAAAAATGTATTAATAGGGTTGTTTTATGACACATTCGTCCAGACCAAGCCCCTATTAATCCGAACCAAAGTTGCAAAGACTAAAATACACAACTAGGATCTCTCATCCAGACTAGGGTGCTGCAAGTTGCAATTTTGTCCAGATTTGCCCAAACTTGCTTAGTCCAGACTAGAAAAGCCTTGGTCTGGACCAGAGATGCTTGCCAACGTGAAAATCGAGCCAAAAACCAACAAGGCCAACTATCCCAAACCTTGGTGTCACTGGAGGTTATGCCCGGTTGTTACGTTCAAGGCCTCGAAATTAGTCAAGGTGCGAACAAGCTGGTCCAGACGTCTAGTTACAAAAAAAATGCTCTAATTACAAAATTCAATATATCAACATGGTGGAATAGCAAGAGATTGTTCCAATGTTCAAAGTCTAGGGTTTAGAAGTTTGTTCCCTCTTCGATTTCATATTCAAAACCTCTTAGGTGCAATTAACTTTTGTAATGTCAGTTTCAATGGGTTTTTTTGAAAGGCAGAAGAAATTTTATTAACCTTTGAAGATGAACAGAGACTAAAAGGACAAGAATGATGACATTATATCCTAAGCAAAGCTAAGAATAATTCTATGCCTATCCGAGATTCAAACCCAAGGCTGACTTCTGACAAGAAGTCAACCCATGATACTCCCGTTGGGACAAAGTCCCTCGTCTCAATAGGGTTTTATTTGTCCTGCCTTTACTTGGGTTTCTCATTTTTTAAGGGAAAATGATCTCTTAAAAATTAATTAAGATGCTTGCAAGTTGTCTCAGACACCTAGAGCCATTGGAAAGGGAATAAAAAAAACTATCTAGTGAATTGGCTTTTTATTCAATGAAAATTTAAAGAGTTACATTTTCTATTTATAAAGGTACACGCTTGTAAGTTATTAGTAATTTAATTCAGTCGAATAAAGACAAAGAAAGATTCTAGATAGTAGTAAACAGTGGAGTAAGAAAATCAATTCCAATTATTTTCCTATATTGAAGAATCTGTTATTAACAAATATCCAACATCTCAACAAAAGATGATAAAAAAGAAAAGAAAAAAACATCTCAACAAAACGAAATGGTGTGTACGTGTCGCAATTGCATTGCACCTTCGTGCATGGTAAGTGGTCAGGTTGCTGGACAGAATCATGTGATGATGTTTGGTATATCCATGTTCTTAATCTCACCATATTTTCTAAACTTTCTTCTTTGTTCAATGAATTAGTACTAACATGTCTCTACGTTTGTGTCTACATATGTGTTTTGTCTCTCTCTCAAACCGTCAAGGACAGGGACGGAGCCAGAAATTTCACTACGCAGGGGCAAGTTTTTTTTCCAAGATACTTTGCAGGGGTGAGCTTGTGTAATTCATAGGAAAATTTATTTTTTGTATATAAAACTAGAGGGTTTTTTTTTTTCTTTGCAGGGGCGATTGCCCCTACTGCCCTGGTCAAGGATATCCATGCCAGCCCACGTGTACCTCGATTAATCACTTTTTGATCCCGTTAAAGACATGACATTCACGTCAGATCTACAAGACTTACAAAAAAAATTACTTTATTGTTGTCTCGATGTCGACTATGAAAATCAAACAGCAAATTGATTGTATAGTAAGCAAACACATCAACCAATCGGATTGGAACGGTCTACGTATGTGTTTCTATCATCAACCATCGTCCATGTTAGAACTTGGGTCCCACTTCACGCGTTTTGGGTTGTGGGCCCTCGCCTTCTTCTAATTACCTCATCACTTTTTTGACATCTCTCTCTCACACACAAATAAACAAAGTAATTAACAAACAGCTGTAAGCCAAGAAAGGGACAAGATATCTTTGAAACTTATATAGTACTACTATTTTTGTTGTGAACAATGCAATTCAGTTTGCTCTCTTGTCTTGTTCCTCTAATGTAGCAGTTATGCGACTGTTTTTTAGCATATTGTGAACCCCCCTTTCAAGTTCGAAACACATGGCTGCTTGACCTTTGATGATATATATCTTGTCCTTTTTTGTAATTTACATACGTGTATCTCGACTATTTCCCTCCCTTATTCGGTCAAAGACAAATCATCTACGCTGGTAGAGATCGTTATCATCAAAGGAAGTATGGTTGTAATAGCAACAACAAGACATTGAAATTTCAATGTTGAGTGTGAGTATAAAATGTATGGCTGTAATTATGAATTCTTTTGACAATAACTGTGTATCACCAAGACAAGAACACGAGATTTTTTTCTTGTGACCTAGCCCCAAGAGGCTACCAAATTTTGAACTCAGGATGTCTAGATTTACAGTTTTTCCATGTTGCCACTTGAGCAATGCTTTAAGTAATTTCGAATGTAAGAAATAACTGAAAAGGTAATGAGCAGAAATTGAATGGGATTTCTAAGCTTGCCCTTTATAATATCTTTCAGCTTTGATTTTAGGACATGGTTACATTGCATAAGTTCCATTGAATTTTTAGATTTTTTGAGGAATATGGAGTTGTTATTTTCGTGGTAAAACTTTCTAAGAGCATCTTTGTGTATACAGAGTGTTAGCAATTTTCTGTAGGTGGGCCTACATAGATCATACAATTAGATATTGTATATTGTCGAATAAGGTTTGAGTGGTGTTGGTATTACCCATTAAGCTGTGATCATTTAATTAATGTAACCGGGTAATTGACAAATCTCTATTAGCGTGTATTTGGGTTATATGACGCACGTTAAGTGGTACAGGCTTATTATTAAGTGTAGAGACCATTCAAGGTCCATTAAGGTTCCATCTATTATAATGGGCTATGATGGAACCAAGGCCTATAAATATGTGGTTAAGTCCCCACTCCAAACCCTAATCTCTTTTCTCATACCATCCCATCGAGTGTGAGACTAAGGTCAAAATTAAGAGTAGGGCTTTGGAGGTGGAAGACGAACAACCACACATACAAGGTTTTCATCCTCAATGGCGACAGGTATGCATCCCCTATTATTTTCTTCAATGGTTTGACATGAGTTCTTGGATTTAGGGTTTCTTATGAAATCCTACAAGGTGCATCCACTATTATTTTCTTCAATGGTTTGACATGAGTTCTTGGGTTTAGGGTTTCTTATGAAATCCTACACAGAGATCTCATTCGGTTTTTAAAATTAGTTCACAAAAAAATTCGTAAGATTATACACATAAATTGAAAAATAACATAGTTTCGGAGAAGAAATCAGCAATTCGGGACTGAGAGAGTAACCCTTGTTATGCTAACAGTTTCCTCTTGGAACACATGCAATATTTACCTACGTATACAGTCACGGAACACTCACATATCTCTGTATGTCCCATTAATGGTGGTAAGACGAATTACACAGATTTTGACAATTCAAATCTATTTAGATTTTGCAGGGATTATGATATAAAGTAAGAGAAAATTAGTGGGCATAAATTTGGATGCACATAATTGTTCAAGATGAAAGGGCATATATATATATATATATATATATATATATATATATATATATATATATATATATATATATATATATATATATATATATATATATATATTCGCCATTCCTAATTTATTACATAGGGAGGGGGATGAGATTCGATCCCGGGATGCAATGTGGGACATCCAAGAACTCTACTGCATGAGCTAGCCATCACTTGCATAAAGGGTGTATTCGAACACATAAACTTACGCAAACACCAATTATCTTTAATCAGGAAACGGCTATAATTAGGAAACGAGGTGCTGTAGGGCGCCCCTAAAGTGATCAAGACGAAGACATCAGCTCAAGAGACAAGTGAAAAGTGTAATCTTTTGGTCATCGTTTTAAGAGGCAGTGTCAAAATCCCAGTTGTGAAGACAGAACATTCACTAGACCAATTTGGATCCGAACTCGGCCTTTATCTAACGAAAATAACTTGGTCTAAAGTTGGGTCCCACGATATAAAATTTCCAACACAAGATTTCAACATTTCTGAAATAACTCGACTAATTTCTGGATGACACAATTCCTTCGTCTTCTAGCGGAAAACCCATTTAAAACCGAGCCAAATTTCCACATGGGACTTTACAACCACTTTACTTGACCAAATTCAATTCGGGAAATTTTTTTGAAGAAATTGGCACTTGTTAGTGAAAAGGAAATCAAAATACGAAAAAAATAAAAATAAAAGTAAAGGTTGGCAAGTGCTCTTAGAGCACCGTCACATGGTACTTCTAGGGCTTCCCCACCACATTCTTACACACTTGGTGGTGGAGCTCGCAGCAATATGTGGTTGGAATGATCAAGAGACCATCACGTAACAGTACTTCAGGAGCAATTAATAATTTTTAGATACCAACGTAACTTTGAAAATTTTCTGTTCTGTGCTATATTATAAAACAAAATCAAGCACAAGCTCGAAAAAGTACATCCACTTTGTTCACTTCACATTTCCATCTCTCATCTCTCAAATCATTAATTACATTTCTCTCTCTACTCATACCCCTCTTTCCAATCATTATTCTCATTTCTCTCTCTATCTCTCTCCAATTATTACACTTCTCTCTAATTATTACTTTTTCCAAAAAATCATCCAAACACTATCTCAAAAATATTTTTCAAAATATTCTTCTCAAAATTATCAACCAAACACAGCCATCATTATTTGTGACAACATAGCCAAGTGGACCAAATTGACGAATATCAACAGTTATAGGCTAAGGCTTTTTTTGAAGCTTAGGGAAAGAAAGAGAGAAGAAAGGAAAATAATTAAGAGGGAAATTAGAGTAAAAATTGAAAAGAAAATGCGAGAAAAGTTAAATATGAATTTCAATATTTTCTATCCTCTTTTTTTAGATTCAAACAAAGGGAGGGAAAATTTACAAAATTTCTCTTCCTTTCCATGGCTTTCCCTAAGATCCAAACAGAGAATAAATTGAGATTGGTGATTTTGATGTCAAAGTGAGAAATGAGTGTTGTACCGAAACCCAAAATATGAAAATATAACAAATCAACAAAGAAAATACGAAACACAAGATTTACGTGGTTCCCCTCAAGCACAAAGCAAGAAGATACGTCCACAGGGAAAGAACAAGAGGATTGACTATAAACAGAGAGAGAAACAATAAGTCGGCTATACCCGTAATTCAATTTGAAGCACCCAACAAATATCCTAGGACAAACATCTCACAAATATGATAGACACACAACACAAACCCTAATATTTAATCCTAAGAACTCAAGACGAAACCCTAGGAGACTACAAAGCACTTATTTATAAGAAAGTACAGAAAATTAGGTCAAAAGAGCCTTCAAAACGCGAAGCCACCACAAAACTGGATCAGTCCCGTGTAAAACCGTCCGGACGGACATGATTTCCATCTGGACAGAAAATCCAGAAACCTTCTGCGATCCTGAACGAAAATTGCTCGCAGAAAATTCTACATCTTTAGTCAAAACGTCCAAATTCAAGGCAAAACTCCAACAAATCTCCACCTTGACTTGAATTCTTCAAAGTCAATAACATAGGCAATCCTCTCAACAATCGCTCTTCCCCCAACGCCTCCCACGAGATAATCATCAATGGCACCAACTACAAGGCTCAAACACCACTGCTTGACCTTGCCAACACGGTTTAGAAAACTCAACCGCACAGGCCATAAAATTGAGCCTCTTCTTCAAATGGGCACGTCCCACCTAGTGCATCCCTTAAGAATGCCAATGAAGATCTGCTCAAACTCCACCCGAAGCTAAAAACTGAACTCCCCACGAAGTTAATCACTGAACTCCACCAGGGAGTTAAATCCCCAAATGAACAACCATTTTCACACAAATGTATACCCATTACTGATGCCACTGAAGAAGTACTCAAACTACCCACAGAGTTAACACCTGAACTCCCCACGAAGTTAGGATGCAAACCCTGCATACCCCAAATAGTTGAAACCAAATTCATATGCACCAATGAAGACCCCAACGATGTAGCACCCATAATTATACTACCATCAAACACATAGAGGTTCCTCGATTTCTGACCCTCCAAGAAAACATGAGCACCCTTTGAAACCCTTGAGATTCTATCTTCACAGGTATACTTCCAACCCACGGAGTCAAGAGCACCTAACGAGACAAGGTTTCTTTTCAAATATGGTACATGCTAAACACCAAACAAAGTCCTCACAAATCCATCATACATTCTGACTTGAATAGTTCCCATCCCATCAATTCTACAGGGAGTGTTATTCCCCATAAGAAATGTACCACAGCTGACCGCTTCCTTTGTATTGAACCAATCCCTACGCGAACACATGTGGTAAGAACAACCAGAGTCCAAAATTCATGTGGCATCCAAACGGACATCACCGACTCCCACCGAAAGAGCAAAAACTAAATCGGGATCTTCTTCAGCAATACCAGCATTAACTGAACATTCCTTCTCCTCAAATTTGTCCTTGTTTTTCAACCTCGGACAATTTATCACCATGTGCCCAAATTTCTTACAGTAAAAACATTGTACCTCATCTTTATTTGTGGAATGAGAGCCAAACACCCCCTACTGCCAGAATGCGTCTCAACAGTACTTCCTTACACCACCAACGCTTGCTCATCAAGGTTCTAAAACTCGTTAGGCGCTCCCAGGGCAGTCAGGCACCTTCTAGCTTCCAGGGCCGAGTACTCGGCGCCTAGTCAAGAAATTAGTTGGGTGATAAGCCCCAAATGTTGTATATATCCGGGCTTATCTCTC
Source organism: Vaccinium darrowii (assembly GCA_020921065.1). NCBI lineage: Eukaryota > Viridiplantae > Streptophyta > Magnoliopsida > Ericales > Ericaceae > Vaccinium > Vaccinium darrowii. Next base: position 35,582,615 of record CM037160.1, read on the forward strand.
TCATTGTGATCACACACACATGCATTTTGTGCCTTTATACGATTGATTTTGCACGAGTTGTGTTTTTTATGAGTTTCAGAAAATCGGAGCTAAAAAGTGTGTCCAAAGCTCCAAATAATCCCCGGTTGTATCCGGAAGTACCCCAAGGTCCCGCAATGCCGTGGAGGACAATCAACGGAGCTTAGAAGTCGATTCAAAGAGCTTTGGAAGGTTCAAGGAAGGCCCGGAACAAAGGAACAAGAAATTTGGAGTTATGAGCCTCGAGAAAATCTGACCAACCGATAGAAAAAGGCTCATTTCTCTCAAGATACAAAAGCTATGAAGATGAGGTTAATTGGGTTAGAAAGTAGACTCATAGAGCTTTCCAACGGTTCAAGAATCGCCTCATTCCGAGTTCGGACGAAGCCGGGACGTGCCCGCGAAGTTGGATAAAAAATCTGCTTGATCCGGATTATTTTGGATCGATCCAAAAATGCTCCAAACTTCAGCAGACTAATCCAGATCGATCCGGAATTATGTGGATCGATCCAAAATCCACCCGAGGAGCATTTTTGTCTACTTTATGTACTTTCCTTTTTTAGTAAGTTTGCCTCTCATGTGAGAGCTTTTTGGAGATATTATCTAGAGAGATAAGTGGTAGACTATATACACCCTTCTCTCTCCCTTCTTATTTTCTCTCCTCCATTGGTTAGCTTTAGGTACTTTAAGTTTTCTTTCACTTCCATGGTTTTTCAAGCTTTCTCTCTCTAGATTAACAACTAAGTCTTCATTTTCTTTTAATTTCTCGTTGTTTAATGTTGTAGCTACTCTTCGGATCTTCGTATAAATCTAGTTTATTTGCGTTTTCGTCGGTTAAATCTTGTTCATGCTTTTCTAGTCATTTCCTTCTTAAACTCAAGTTAGTAATTGTTGTTTGTGATTTTCTCTAGAGTTATTGTTGTAGGTACACTTATAATCTTCATTAAAAATCAATTTTCAAGTTTATTAATCATGTTTTTAGTTTTCTTCCAATTTTTAGACTTATTAACTAGTGTAATGAGTGAGTAGTTTTAATAGGCTTAGTCACGGGGTGATTAACACTCCATGACTTGGGATTAATCTATCCATCTCGTTCATAAAGCATACATTGCTTGTTTACCGGAAATTTGGGGTTGCACTTTTATGTACCAAAGAGTAGGTTTGTTAATCTCTTTGATCACACGTAGCCAAGAGCTTGACTACTTGACACGTGTGATGCTTTGGGCGATGTCAACTCATCCATTTGCAAAATGTACCGGAAACCCCTAATCTTTGGTAAACACATTTTCTTGTAAAAGGTTTTAAAATCTAAATCTTCCGTTCGGGGGCATTTAACGATGCCCCGGGCCGGTTATCAAGAGGGGATGGATTAGCCCAAGTCATGGTCGTTAAATACCCCTAGACTTTGCCTTAGTTTAATTTGTCATTTTTAATCTTCCGAGTCGTTCTCGAAGTCGAGAGAATTCCACCAAACTCCAAAAGCCAAGTTTGCCGCTTTAAGGCTAAAACCTACACTTGCAAGACAACTCTCACGCTGGGTGCATTCGGTCCCTGTGGATTCGACCCGGTCTTACCGGTTATTATGCTACTGCCGACCTAGCCCTACGCTTGGGGCGACACTCTCTACGACACAATCTAAGGTCGCAAGCATTGGGCTAGTTGGTATAGTTGAGCTACTTGGGCTAGTCGGCAAGGGGCCTTCTAGCACTTAGGCGGCGAGTACTCGGCCTTCCAAACCTTCTTTTCGAACATTGTTACTCATGATCATGAATACTACTTTCACCGGATACCTTTTTTCTTAATTCTTTCGAATATAAACTAGATTTCACATTCAACATAGAATCGTATCCTTCCCATACAATAAGGTAGTCACAAGGTGCTCGTACGATGGAGGTAAAGTACACAAAACAATAAGGGCTTGATCTTCATCATTGATCGAAACATCAATATTTTTTAAATCCATAATAATTCGATTCAACTCATCTAAATGATCTTTTGTGGGCATACCTTCCTTCATACAAATCGTATGAAGGCGCTTCAAATACAATCGCTTGGTAAGTGATTTCGTCATGTAGATGCTTTCCAAATTCAACCAAATTCCAACTGACGAATCCTCCTCCCGATCTAGCGAAACACGTCATCGACTAAGAACAATTGAATCGAACTGAGTGCCTTCGCATCAAGATCCTCAAAAACACTATCTTGCATATCAGCAGGCTTCTTCAATTTTCCCACCAGAGCCTTGTGAGTTCCTTATTGCACTAGCAAAGCCTTCATTTTGATACGCCACAAACTGCAAAATGCATTATGCCCACCAAACTTCTCAACTTCGAAACGAGTCGCCAACGAGACACACAAAATGCAGCTGAAAGCAATAGCCTCGGTTTGAACCCAGAGCGCTGATACCAATTTATCATGCCACAATCCGAAGTATGAAAATATAACAAATCAACAAAAGAAAAACGAAACACAAGATTTATGTGGCTCCCCTCACGCACAAAGCAAAAAAGTACGTCCACAGGGAAAGAGCAAAATGATTCACTATAAACGGAGAGAGAAACAACGAGCTGACTATACTTGTAACTCAATTTGAAGCACCAACATATATCTAGGGACAAACGCCTTACAAATACAATAGAGACAAATACACAAACCCTAACATCTAATCCCAAGAACTTAAGACATGAAAAAACTCTAGTTTGCCTAGATTTATAGATTTGCTATGTTTTAATCTTTTATAAAAATCAACCCACTAATAAAAAAATCAATCAATCACACAACAGAAAGCAACCAATCGAAGAATACCAAGGTATATGTGGAAAACCCTAAATGGGTAAAAAACCACGGGAAGGAATCAAAAACACTATACTCAATGTGTAGTTACAAGCAATGTTACCTACGATTAGAATCCTCACAATCGATCCTAAGATCTACTTGCCGAATCCACGTTCACCACACACAGTGCTTTTGACTGCCGCCGCCTTGAATCCACAAGCCTTCCGTTTGCCTCCCGGAATCCACCGATAAACTTTTCACAAACTTGTTGTTGATGATGAAATAACTCTTAAAACCTCTTGGAGATGTATATCCCTTTCAGTGATACGTATATTGTATCTGTACTCCAAGATGCAAAACAAAGAACCTCTCGAAGATGATTATTTAGCCCAAAGAATCATTCAATACTTGCAAGTCTTCGAGATGCACAAACCCTAGTCGCCGAAAGTGATGAGAGATGGAAATATTCGTGTTAGGGTTCTTATCACCGCAGCTCTCTCATATTTTTCAACCTAATAGCTTAGTATTTATAACTGTTAAATTCGGGCATTTTTGCCAGCTGTTTTGCTCGAGCCAAATGTCCAGCAAAAATCAATCAGAATGTTTTGCTAGTAGAGAGCCTTAAAATACTTGAGCAAAACTTGTAGCATCCAATTTTTCTTCAAAATGATCAATCTGTCTTGACTAAAAGCTACCGCACTCAAATAAAATATACATATTGAGACGATTCATTTCGACACTCTAATAATTAACACCGAAAATTACAGTGTCAAAATATAATACACGACAATATATATGTTTTGGGCATGGATTTGCCAAACCAAAGGAAGCTCGGCCTATTGAGCTTACAAGACAAAATCCTAGAAGACCGTAAGGCTTCTATTTATAAAAAAAAAATATAGAAACTCAGGTAAAAAGAGCCTTCAAAACGTGTAGCTACCACAAAACCCGCATCAGTCCCATGTAAAACCGTCCGGACGGACTCGATTCCCGTCCGGACAAAAAATCCAGAAACTTCCTCGTGATCTTGAACAGAAACTGCTCGCTACGAATTCTGCACCTTGCTTCAAAATTTCAAATTCAGGACAAAACTCCAACAATGAGTTTAAGTGTAGTTTTACCAAGTGGGAGCATAAACCCAAGAAATAACCCGTGGTAGCAGTGATTAGCTGTAAATTCATGCACAATGAATTTGAAACTTGGCAAGCTCATCAAGTCAGATCGCAAGAGTTTCTAGAGTTTCTCTTGTGAATTCTCTAGTTCGGAGATCAAGAATTAATTTTAACCAGATCGGAGATTAGCAAACGAGCGCGCGAACTGACCCGGACGCCTCTGACCGCCAAACTTTTTATAAAAAAAATAAGTGGCAAAGAAAATTCACAAAAGGAACAAACTATGATGTGACGGGCAGAGACACAAATTATGCCTCCAATTGGATTGAGTCCTAGTATGAGGAAGCAAAGAGTCAGAAATTGCAGCTGATGATAACGGATAGTATTTTACGTACAAAGTTCCCTTTTGATTCACGCCACATTAAAGCGCACGTTAGAAAGATTTTGTTCTTCTTTTCTAACATTCGGGTTTCGGAGCCAAGACAACTCGATTAACTGTTCAAAGTTCTAAGGTTAACGATTAGACAAACTTACACAGACTCAACATGTAATATTTAATGATGGCGGAAATCGACATTCCAAACTTGAATGTCTCGGTTCTGTATTGTTGGCATCCTCCCATTCGACCAAGCTCGTGGATTTATACAAGAAAGAAATTTCTTGTAATCTCTATTTTACTTTCTCCCAATAATTTAATTTTAGGGGGCTATGTCATATGTCATTGGATTTAACGTGCTGACATAGCAAAATGTCAATTTTCGCCATTTTTTAAATTTCGATTCGTTATATTTGTTTGTTTTTTTAATTTAAAATTCAGCAAGACATGTGAGAAGATGAAAGGTCTCCAAGCTTCTCCTGGATACATGTTCGTGTTAACGGTAGGCTTAAAGTTAAGACCAAAAAAAAAAAAGAAAGAAAAAAAAACTGTCAATTGGCTACGTAAGAAAATTGCTAAATTTGCTGTTAATTGCTGTATGCTGACTTTGAAATAAGAATTGCATGATCACTCTCCAGGTCTCATTATATGCCCCCACAAAGGAAATTTTGGATTTATGATTTTGTGGAAATAATAGTAGTAAAATAAACAGCATTAGCACCACTACAAAAAGGTCGCTGGTGTTCCACAACACCTGACTTATGGTGAAATGGTTTTAGCCCTTAAAAGTCAGTAAGTCAAAGTCAGTTTGTTCCACGGGCTTAAGATTGTATACCTACTTATGATAAATTATGACAATATTACCCTTATGCAATACAAAATCTACCCAAGTTTTTTAACTCTCAAGGGCAATTTGGACATTTCACCTCTCGAAATTATACTTCCCACCCAAGTTTTTTCCTAGAACAAGTTGACTTAAGTGTGTGTTTTATTTTTTGGAACAACCTGGTTTAACACGTCTTTATCTTACGTCAGGTGTTGCGGAATGCCAATAGAAATTTGTCCTTGTCCATTGCAAAATTTAGGATAACTTAGGTCCGGAGCGTGCACCACGATTAATCTTGGGAACCGAATTGATCCCATCGCGCACTTGCCACGAGTCTAGTTAAAGCCGAATTGAAGCAATGCTCAACAAAGTTCCATTTGATCACTGGCACTAAAAGACTTGATAGTAACCTGAGACTTTATGAGGGAGCAAACCCTTAAATCAACCCTCGTTCATTGCAACATGATAACAATAATTACTCAATAATTTTTGTCTCTTAGAAATCGGTTCCGAATTCACCACAAATTTGCAATAGGTCCAATTATCAAATCATATTCTACAATTTTTTTATTTTTGGAAAAACAATGTGTCGTATTGTAGCTATTTGCCTATGTGCAATCTCTCTCTCCACAACATGGGGCGCAGGGGCGGACAGGGGGGGTGCGGGGGGTGTTCGGCCCCTGCACTCCCCCCAATTTTCCACATATTTTTAGTACACTTTTAGATTTTTTTGTAAAATTACTGAAGAGTGGCCCCCGCAAATTAGGCAAAAATGGCGATCTTGCGTCCGCCACTGATGGGGCGTACAGTAGATTATGGGCATGGCCATCCCAAAAACATGAGACACCGTTTTGTGCCTCCTCTATACAATTTGCCATATGGGTGTGTTCCCATTTTTAGCAAACTTTCCATGAGAACATCACCCCAAATTAAAATTGCATAAAATCAATTTCATGAGAATCACAAACTCGTAACGTAGCCCACCTTAATATATTCATCCAAATCACTATATATCGTGTCATCGTAATCTTCGGTATTCCCGCTTATGTATTCAAAATTCATCTCAGACTTCTAATACGGAACTTGACATATAGATCAAAACTAGTTTGCTCGGTATAGTTTTAATGATTTGGAAATGGAAAATAAAATATGAATTAAGGATTTCAATTATTAGCATCATTATTATGGTTCTAGATATTTTAATTCATGTGTCCTTACCTAGGATTGACCTAATCTTTTAATGCCCTTGGAATCTCATTAAAATGTCTCCTTTTTCTTTTTTTTTTGGAAATGATTTGTTGTATTCTGCCACGGGGACTAATCACCCTTCGTGACCGAACATTATATTAGCTATATCATACTATGATTAGGTGAATACAGAAGTTAAGAATCTACAATATCATGATCGTTTTCAATGTCTACAAAGTTATTCTTGGTTTCAATTAATTTCTAGTTATTACGTTTTTTTTTTTTTTTTTCTATTTACTGTTTTAGTAATTTTCTTTTGGAGATGGCTTCCCTCCGACTGAAAAAAAAAAAAACTGCAGGGGTGCAGTTGGGTAATTTCATGGCCTTTCTAGAGATCACCTCACATATCGAAACTATTCACATTGTAGATCTAGTTGACACCTTTGACCATATCAAAAATAATGTTCGTGAAATATCGGTTAGTATGTGATTTTGAAAACATTTTTGGTCTTCACAATGGCTTCCCGTCTCACTAGCAAAACAAAGCAAGAAAACCCATTTGAGGGGCAGAAACGTCTTTTGATCATGTACTTCTCAATATCCAATAAAACTTAATTTTTTGTATGGTTAAGCCTCTTAGATCTACAAAATGAATGATTCTGATTAATGAGTTAGCCCAAAAAATACCTTGAAACTACCAAACCCTCTACAGTTTTTCTTTCCAACTGTAGGGAAGCTATCTCCTTTTCTTTTGGTGGTGGTTCAATACTTTTAAACTGTAAGACACTATAAACATTTCAGTTCTATGATACAAAATAGCAAAATTAAATTGTATTTTACTTTTATAATTTGTGTGGAATGAAGAGTGGTGTTACGTGTCCTGTCATTAACGTTATAACTTGACTATAACTGGGACGCTCATAACCTGACTCGAACACCAATTATTCAAAAGACAGGTGAAAAGCTCTTGTGAATTGAATTTGGCCACTTTTTCAAAGTGTTGTTTTCACCTGTTAATTCAACAATCATTTCACTTAAAACAATCCAACTGTTAACTACTAAAAGATTACTACAAAAATGTAAACAAGGGGAAAGAAGACCCCCAAGCCATTGTGGGTCCCAATGAGCCTAAATTGGATGCCAGAAAGCCAAGAAAAAAAAAAACAGAGCATAAATCACTGCCATATCTGTCAACAACGAAAAACCCAACTACAAAAACCCCTCAATCTCCTCCCATTTCCCTCCCCCCCTCCATCCACAGAGATCACCACATTCTCTCATTAAGGCATTTCAACAAACACCTTTCACAACACCTGCAAAAGAGTTCCCATTTCCCCGGGTTTCCCCTATGGCTAGACCACAACAGAGATACAGAGGAGTTCGACAGAGGCATTGGGGCTCTTGGGTTTCCGAAATTCGCCACCCATTACTGTAATTCCACCTGTTTCTTATAACACCAAAACAGTTTCTGTTAATGCCAAAACTTTAGCATATAAGAGCTCTGGGTTTCCGAAATTCGCCACCCATTACTGTAAATCCACCTGTTTTTTATAACGCCGAAACAGTTTTTGTTAATGCCAAAACTTTAGCGTATATGAGCTCCCTATCTTGCACACGATACAAGTTCTTTATGAATTACAAGTTTTGACATTAATGAAAACAATTTTGACATTATCAACAAGTGTTCTGCAATACCCATATAGAATTCGACATTCCAATGTTTCTTATTTTGTTTCCTTTTTCTGTCTTGTTTTGTTTGTAGGAAGACTAGAATTTGGCTGGGAACGTTCGAGACGGCGGAGGACGCGGCGCGTGCCTACGACGAGGCGGCGAGGCTAATGTGTGGGCCCAGGGCCCGGACAAACTTCTCTTACAACCCCAATGCGGTGGCTGCGGCGCCGTCGAAGATACTCTCGGCGACTCTTACGGCCAAATTGCACAAATGTTACATGGCTTCACTTCAAATGACCAAACAGTCCCTGCAAGAGCCCCAGAGAGTTGTGGGTCCACAGGGTTATAGCAATAAGGGTAGTTTTGGATATGGGAATGGGATGGGTGGTTGGTGGACAGAAAAGAAACCGGTGGTGGTGGCGCCGCCGCAGGAGGCGGCGGGAAGTACGCAGCAATTCAAGTCACTGGAGGATGACGACATTGACCAAATGATTGAAGAGTTGCTTGATTATGGGTCAATTGAGATTTCCCCAGCTGTGCCATCTCAGACGATGTAATGTGTAGTCCAATTTGGCCCAAACCTCTCTCAATCCCTCTCCCATTTTCGGAAAATTATTAAGCGCTCCGGGAGCTTGCTCATGGTGCTCCGGGTTCCTTCTCTGTCATATATTGTTGCAGGTTCCATCGTGATGCGTGTGGCTCTTACACCAATATATGATAGGAGAGGGTCCTGGACAATGTGACTGTTCTTCAAGAGCATTGAATAATCATTTCTCATTTTGCCCCTCAAATCCTATGTCCAAAAAAATGGATGTACCGGTGTTTCGATGCATATCTCGTAACGTGAAACGATGAGAAAAAAATGCACCAAAATACCGGTGGGAACTTTTTTTTGGACGTAGAGGATTTGGGCTCCCCATTTTGCTAATTTGACCCATTTTTCACAACCTTCTTTGAAGGCTCAAGTGTAATGGATCCCCCTCTAGTTCCTAGAAATCCAATTCTAAGTGACCCCATCAGAGGATGAATGATGTACAGTGTTAGTGTTATGTATTAATAATTGAATGTAGTATGATTTATGTCTTGATCCTCTGATCTTTTTTATTTATGATTCGGTCCTTGAACTTTGATTAAGGTAAAATATTTAGGAGCACAATTTAAAAAATTTGGATTTGGGTGGGTGTTGTGCGGTAGGTGATGTGCGCCATGTTGTGCGGCAAAACAACGTAGTTTTGGGCACACATTTGAAGCTTCCAAGGGCTTTGCTTGGAGGAAGAAAAAAATCACTACAAAGTGCCAAACCCAAAGTGCATAAAGCAAAAGTGCCTAAAACCACTATGCCGTACCCCAAAGAGCCTAAATCTCCTAAAATTGAACCCCAAGATTGAACCCAAAATTAACTCTCCAAACAAGGCCTTAGAAGTGTACCAAGAAAATAAGCAAAACTACGTCGTTTTGCCGCACAACACGAAGCACATCAGCTACCGCACAACACCTCCCCGGATCCAAAAAATTTGAACATTCTCTCTCTCTTTGCCTCCGCATTGCATGGAGTGACTGGCTATGTCACATGTGGACCCCTCAGTAGAAATGTTTCCCTCTTTTCTAAGAAAAACTTGCATGCCAAACGGGTACCACCACGTGGTACTCATCGGCAGCCCAAATTGAAGGGTGTACATTTTTGTAAACAATTTTGGGCTTTCTAAAACAAGTTTGGCTGGCTTGGATGTGGCGACGGGTTCCACGTGACAGCACCCTAACCACGTTCAAGTTTTTCTCCTTTTTTCTTGTTTTCATAATACAATGAGGATAAAAGATAAGAAAAGTTCCAACATACTCTTTTCTACTTGTTGTGTAAAAAGGTCTCAAAAATCCCAAAATATAACGTTTTATGTTTTCCAAAAAATTGCATTTTTTTTCAACTCATCTTTCAAGAAAATATTTTTGGACATCGTATCCTAGCATTAGGGTATGTTTAGGATCGTATGTTCGAAAAAATCAAAAACGTTCTGTACTTATATTTAAAAAACTTTGAACAATATCTTGATGTTTCTTCCAAAATTATTGATATTTGGAGAAATATATTTTACCATGCAGTGTATGCATGGGACCCAGTAAACATGGGAATGTATATATAAATTGCGTGTGGTTGTAGAAATTTTGGTATCCCCATAGCGGTAAATTAACAAGGGCAAAATTGGAATAGAAATCGAAGGCAAACACATCTGGTGTTCTTTCTACATTCATTGATCATCTTTTAGTTCACATGCCAACAAGTTATGTCCATAACACAAATTGGGAGGTGAGTTCTTTGATAATTTAATTAAGTCCGCTTCCAAATAACAAGCCAAAGAGGGTATTTAAAACTCCAATTCCCACACAGGTTCTTCATACTGTCAGCTAAACTAACAGAGAGGCACACTTGTAACATTTTGTCTGGTCCGGATTGTTAGAATAATCACCACACGCACACAACAGAATGCGAAAATAGTAAAGGAAATCAACACAGGAATTTACGTGGTTCCCCAAGATCGGGTACGTCCACGGGAGCGAGAGCGAGTCTGTATTATTCTGATAAGTCGGCTAGGGTTTTACAATAGAGAATATATATAGTCCTACTCTATTTCACCCTAATAATTCCGTACCGTACCGCGGGGGGGCTTCGCCCCCCCGCACCCCCCCCCCCCCCCCCCCCCCCCAAAACCTTCGGGCCTACGGCCCAACCCAAACAACTGAATCTACGATGGGCCAGTGCCTCACTCCACTCCGTTCCGTTCTGTTCCGTTTCGCTCGGCACTGGCCTTTTACGAACTTCTCAGTACCTCTCATACACAACATATGAGCCACAAGTTCCAACACGGATTCTCTCGATAACTGTTTGGAAACTATTCACTCACAATACAAGACTCTTTCCGGTTAGAGTTTTTTGCGAGACCCATGCTTGTGAAATAGCTCTACCAACTATTCGGGACAGTTATTTGTGGATCTGTTTCCTTTTGTATCCATTCTATGTTCACAAAGTACTAAACTACCCTTACTTTTTTTATCATTCAAAAATGCTTTTTGTACTGCTACATATTGGATTTTATGTTAGGGCTTTGGAAAAAGTGATAAAAAGAAAAGAGTGCGCGCACAATATTTCTCTGGTTGCTTTGTAGGCTTGGAAAAGGAAAACCTTTTTGAATTACAAATAACAAGTCAAGGAGGGTATTTAAAATTCCAATTCCCACATAGGCTCTTCATACCATCAGCTGAACTAACAGAGAGGCACACTTGTAACATTTTGTCGGTCCGGATTCTCTCCAATAACTCTTTCCGGTTAGAGTTTTTTGCGAGACCCATACTTGTGAAATTAATCGGGACAGTTATTTGAGAGGATCTGTTTCCTTTTTTGTCTTCTTCGATGTTCACAAATCAAGATACTCAAAGTACTAAACTACCCTTACCTTTTAATCATTCAAAAATGCCTTTTGTATGCTACATATTGGATTTTAACAATGGAATTTATGTTAGGGCTTTGGAAAAAGTGGTAAAAAAAAAAAAAAAGAGTGCGCAATATTTCTCTGGTTGCTTTGTAGGCATGGAAAAAGAAAACCTTTTTGAATTTTGGTGTTTGAAAGTGTTTCTGGATTCATTTTAGCTATAGCAGAGTCTTTTTGCTGTGGGATTGCAGCTGTTAAGAGAAAAGGCTCACTCCTCCAATGAATAAGACTTGTGTTTTCCTTTTTCTTTGTGGGTCTTTCACCGAATTTGATTGTGAATTGCGCTTGGGAGTTCTGGAGGCTTTAGTTCTGGTTAGGTTTTGTGTTTCACATTGCTTTCTGGGCATGTACTGTTGGTATTATTAAATATGTACTACGCCTGCTCAATCTTATCAACCTACGGATCTTGGAACGCTACGAATCACAGAATCAATAAACAAGAGAAAATCGAAAGCAATACACATGATATACAAATACGAGGTTCGACAACTGCCTACTCTTCAAAAGCCACACCAGTTCACTACTATGATGGATGGAAAAAGTTCGATCTCAAGAGTTACGAAAGCTTCTCTCGAAAATATAAAGTCTCAAACCTAAAAAAAATTATTTAGAGACGTATTTATGGACTCTATCTGCGTACAAAGATTTCTTTCCTGTTTCACGAACAGCTGGACCGGCCCTCCTCGTAGGCTGGGCCGGCCCTCTACAAAACATACCAAAATTGGACTCAGGCGAACCATCGGCCTGGATTTCGGCCACAACCAGACCAGCCTTCACCCGTAACATGTAGAAGAGGCTAAGCTAACTGCTCTCTCTCTGGCTTTCTAACTGTTTAGAGCCAGATAATAGAATGTGTTTTGCCAAATTTAATCTCAAAATTCAATGGTAGGGTCACAATCCAAGAATCGCTAGCTAGAAGAGCTTTTCAGAATCCATTCTCCAATGACCAATCACCTTCAAAGTAACAAAATAATTTTATCATTAAAACTAATTTTTTATCATTAAAATCTAGGAAATGACAACTAGTCGAAAAGAACTTTATACTTTTTGTTTGATTATACTCTAAACACTTTCGCAGATTCATAAATATTCTGCAGATATATCATCTAAGCACATTCACGTATTCATAATTTATTCTCATTATAATCCAATATTTATAATCCACAATTCTAATCTGGAAAAAAAAATGTAGCTCCCGAACACGCCAATTGTTTGCAGAAAATTGTACTTGATAAAGTTTCAGTTAAACATGTAGAGGTGTATCTCTTGTTAAATACACACCTAGATCAAGAAAATATGGCATGAAGAAACAAAAACAAAACAAAACAAATTTGTTCACAAAATCAAATCACTATCGATCCATCCTTCTGTTACATGGATTGATAATGGTCTTCTGGTCCACTCCCTTATATACAACCCTTGAAATTTCTCAGTACACCACAAGAGTTAAATTCAGACTTATCCAATAAACTTCCTGTAGGGGAGGTCAGCGCATGACCCCCCATTGACCAAAGTCAACATTGACCATCCAATAGGATGATGGCAGATGTCGCCCAGGTGGCACGATACCCGCGTGACACGTGGCACACTCCGCGCAAGCCCCCGCGCAGGGGCCACTGGCACGGTACTGCCCCTGCTAGGCGCCCTAGTGGCATGCACTAAAGGCAGGACCCCCGGGGCCCCCTGAGGTTTGGCTGCAGTCTAGGCGCGACCGAACAGGTCACGACCTTACCCTAACGGGAATAAAGAAGATCTAGTGGCTTGGTGGCTATAAAGAACAAGAGGATCGCTGCGCGGTGGAATGGCTCGTCACCGCGCGGGTCAGCCACACAGTGGTGATGTCACCCGTACGGTCAAGTTGTACGGAAAAGGACACGTGTCATCATATTGTAGGGTGACAGCCTGGCACCTGATCATTGGTCCAAGGTGCCTATAAATATGGGACATTCTTTTTCAGTGCCCAGGGTTTTTTGGTGAAATCTTGGCAGAGCACATGCCATCCTAGAGAGAGAAAAGGGATAGTCACTGATCGAGAGGAGAACATTCTCTTTGTGAAATCCATCCTCATCTCCTATGTCACCAGGGTATCACACGGATTAGACTGAGAGCAATCTACTGCTTTAGTCCTCTCTGTGCACACTTGCTCTGTTCTTCACCCTTCCTCTAGACCACTTCATTCTCCTTCCTACTGTGTATTTTACTGTTAACTATTCATACCTCTCCAGCTCATCACATTCAGCTAAAGCAAGAACCATCATCTACACTTGGAACATCAAATTTAAAATGTTATTTAAAACTTTGAACGTCAACATTAATATGAAATTAACATAATCGATTCATCAAGTTTGAATCAGTTGGCACCTAACGGGCTGGATAACTAGTCCCTTCCAGCTGGATTTGCCACAAGTCTGGAGCACTTGTGTTAACGGCCAAGGGAGGTCACTAGCGACGCTAGTTACCCGCTTTTGAGTTTGTATTAAGTTATGGCAAACTTAATTGTTAAGATCGTTTATAAATACACAATGATCCTTAAAGTATTTGATTCCTTCACGTGGTTTTTAACCATTTAAAAATTTTCCTCGTATATTGTGCGTTCATAGTTAAATAGTAACTAGGGTTTTTCACTCTTAATGTTCATGTGTAAGACAACAATTCTATCCAAAACCTTACCATAAAAACATAGAAACTACAAACTGAAACCAGAAAGCAAAAATGTGTAGGAAAACTTTAGAACTCAATTGACCTAACTTTTGGAGCCAAACTTGAGCACTAAAGAGAAGACAGGCTAGGAAAGTTGCTGAGTTTATATTAAGTTCTGTCAGCCTTATTTTAGTTAAATACTATAAGGAAAGAAATTCATTTCTTGATAGTTGATATGGTGATCATGCAGTGATTACTTTTACTTCCTTTTGTTTACTGGAGTCAATAGCGAAACCAGGAATCTAATCTGTCATAGGTTAATTCATATAATTTTTTTTTTAATGTGGGCTAACCCATATATAAATTTTGTAGGGCAAAAATTTTACATGTAAATTCTTTTAATATTATTTTTTTTTTTGGCTTTACCTGGGCTAAAGCCTGGTACATGTAATTTCCCATTTTGTTACTTCATTTTATCTCTTATGGGATGCTTTTGTCCAACTAAAAAGTGAGATGGAGGTTAGAATGACTTTTCTATCATTTCCATGTCATTTTAATTGTAAAATTTGGAATCTTCATCATTCAAAGACACCATTATTAAGCAAAACCCGTCTAAAGGGTCATGGCTAAATTGGACCAATTAGGTGCATGGTTTTTTCCTAAACAAACAATATTGGGTGGTTGAAACTTCCACAATTTTAGCCTTTCAACTTTTACATACCAAGCTTTTACCTTCCGTACTCAAAATTACTTACAATGGCGCTACATAAACATGAGTAAATCATTGCTCGTTTCGTGGTACGCTCAATTAAGTGGGGTCGTCATTCATGTAATTATAGCAAAACGAACAATAACACTACCTACTCGCTATCCTTTTACGATAAGTAGCGTGTCGTGGACAATCTTGCATGTACTCTAGACTTTTCTCTATAGTTTCTCTCACAGCCGTTTTACTCGCTTACGCCCGGGGATGAGGTGGCCCCAATTATTACTGCAAGTTAATCAAACCTGAGAGGTGGGAGTGAACTGTTGGGGAAATACATCGGTAATTTCTATACATAAATAGAAATTACAGAACTGAAATACAGATAACATAAATGGAATACAATGAACGAAATACGAACTGCATTGTGAAAACAATGAATTGAACTGTAATAACCCGAAATTTTGTAATAAAAAAATTTCGATTTATTAATGCGGTTTTATTTTTAAATAATTATAGTTTATAATTTGGTTTGGTTAGATTAAACGAATTAGATTTAACCTGTTTAATTATACTTTTCGCGCCGTAAATAAACGCGTACACACCGGGTATTTCACCACACTGCGTCCGGAAGCCTTACTAAATCCCCAACTCTTATTTTATTTTATTAAAGCTAACCTTGATTAGGTGGGAGATTACTTATAACCTAAAACTAATCTTTAAGTTGGTGGGAAATTTGGTGGGGAATTTCTTATAACCTAAAACTAGTCTTTAAAACCTAATTTTTGCTTTTGCAAAAGGTTGTTTGGACACTTGTGGGGAGGGTTTTTAGCTGGTGATTATCTTTGGGGGAGGTGAACCTCATTACTTCCCTATAAATAGCTCACTCTCCTTGCTTCATTTCACACCAAAACCTCCCAACTTCTCCACTTTGTGCTTTCTAGTGTTCTTGAGTGAGTTCTTGAGTGTTCTTCTTGAAACTCATCCTAAACCACCACACACCACCACTCTCGACCACCGCTAGATCTTAGAAAGGTAGCATAAGTTAGCTAGAAAGTGTTTGAGCAAAGGTCGACTAGTCGTTACGCCGCCGGAATTCAACTAGCTTATCGGCTTCCGACTAATCATCGGAATTAAGGTAGATACTTTATCTTAACCTTAGATTAGTATTTACTAGTTCATATTAATGATGTTATTATTTTGCTTAAACATGCCTAAATATGATTAAACGTGATTATGTTGGTGATTAGTGATTTTATGAACAATTAGACTTTGAAAGTCACACTTAGTCGTTACTATGCACGATTTAAAATTGACTATCAAAATGCACCGTTATAATGATTGATGGACTTTTGGAAAACTAAATTACCTAGTTATAATGCCCGAATGAAAATCGACTTTTCAAATTTACGCAGTTATAATGCCGACCAATTTTCTGAGAAAAGAGCTTTTCAAATGAAATGAGATTTTCCGGGATTATTGAATAAATATTCTTAATCTATTTAGACTAACAAATAGAATCTATGGCTAGCATGTCTAGTCAGGCTTTTTCTTGGTTTAGCCCAAACCAAGTGGCGATTCGACGAACGAATCTTAAAACACGCCAAACGGATTCAACTACTAGAGTTTTCGAGTAGGGTACTTTCTTGGTTTAGACAAACCAAGTGGCGATTCGACGTACGAATCTTAAAACACGCCAGCAAATCCAAGAACGAGAATGAATCCTTATGTTTTGATTTAAATCCCCGGAAGAAAGAACTTTTGTCGTTAAGTAACATGTTTTCGTAAGATGGGTTACGAGCGGAAGGTTTATCATGAACGATTCTAAACGGAGGATTTTGTTTTATGAAATTAATGCATGTGCACGTTCTTTTTCAAAGACGATACGACCCGACACATTTTTCGAGAAAGTGATCGAATGTTTTTAAATGGAAGAGATAGAAATGAGAATGAAAATGTTGATGTGATGAAAGTTGAGATGTTGATGCTGTTGGAGTCCCGCCTCAGTTCCCCGGGGTGAACTGGTGGTCAAAGCCCAACGGAACTATACGGTAGTGCTGTTTGAAGTTTCTCCTCAAATTCCGCGGGTGAATTTGACGGTTAGAACTTACTCAGTACAACACATAGCAAGCGGACCTCATAAACAAACTGGTGGGGATTCAGTGATATGGGTAGCCGGGACTATGTCGTGTGTGACGCGGAGTTAGCGGACCTCATACTGCAGGAGTCAGTTTATGGGTGGCCGACCCTTCGAACGGAAAGGTTGGTGACCGTTAGAACGGGGTTGTAGAACGGGCCAATAACTTTCGAGAGATGTGAGATGTTGACATGGTTGAAATTTGAAGAAGAATGCTGTTATGAGAAAATGATACGAGATACTGACACTATAATCTGGATTCTGAAATAATACGAGATACTGATTTTATTAAAGCTGCACTCTGATATGAAAAGAAATGGGATACTGATTTTATTTAAGCTGCACTCTGATTTGATGTGATACTGATGCATTGACACGCATGAACTTACCGTTTTGATAAATGATTTTCAACTATTTACCTGCCAACAATATTGTTCTAGAATTGCTAGTTTAATGTTGGGGTACGGTATCTATTGAGCGTCCTCGCTCACAGTTTGCCCTGGCATAATACGACGATGTTGTTTCGCAACTCTGACGTATTATGCTAGATTGTCACGATGGACAGGAGGACCTCTACGGAGAACACGGAGCCGGAGGAGCTGCCGACATGGAGCATGATCTGATCAGGGAACGTACGGAGCCATAGAATCCACCCAGTCTACCTTTTTGTAATCTGCGGAGGGCAGATCATCTATATGTATTTTTGGTTATTGTTATTATTGTGTAAAACCGACTTTAAAATGTAATAATAATCCATAACGCTTTTCCCAAAAAATGCGGGGCGTTACATGAACCGAGTCCTGTAAAACCACAGTCTCTTTAAAACAGATTCGCTGGTATTCTCAGATACACCGACGTCTGTCTTCTAGTATAGAACAGTTAAACCACGAACTTCGAAATACCTTCAATGAACGCCCAGAAAGCAAACATGTGAAACACAAAACCTAGCCATGGTATTGCCTACAACATAATTGCAGAATATTGTTACATGGAAGACGAATTTCTGGTACCTCTACAAACATGGTATTGCACTACTTGTAACTAAGCTATGACTCTTGAGTTGTCGCAGCATCAATAGAGGTAAAATTGCCGGAATAAAACCAAGAATGGATTCTGCCATCATCAGATCATGGGGTAATAAGTAGCCGCACCGCATTAACACATTGTCCGTTGAACTTGGTGGGGACTATTCGATTGCCTCGGAAGACCCTCTCGTCCCAATTCATTCATCCGAAATCGGGAAAATTTCCAACACTATGGAGCTTGTTTGTTCAGGGGGATAAGGGGCATCTTTCGCTTTACTTTTGTGTTGCTAATTTGTTTAGGTCAATTCCTAGGTCTTAAGCCAAAATCACTTGGCCAACTTGGGTTTGAAATCAACATTACTGATTATTTTTCATAACAATTTTCCAACACATCCATACCAATTGTCCAAAACATCCAAATAGCACTGGTATGAATTGACCTATGTGCTATGTGCCTAGGGGCGCAGAGGATCACGTGACTCCCCTAAAAATAGGGCCCCGAGTAAAAAGAAGTAATACACACACACATGATCCAATCAAGGATCTCGGATTGAAGGAAAATTGGTGTTTTTAATGTTTTAAAACTTGTTTTTGCATAATCTGAATCGTCCAATGTGTTTAAAACGTGTTTTTAATGGTTCCTGTGAAAAATTACAAAAAAAAAAACCGACCGGGAAGGGGGCTTGATCCGAGTAGTTTTTCACAAAAACTGTACATATACAGTTTTATGAAAACTGCTTGGATCAAGCCCTTTCCCCTTTTTTTTTTTTTGATGATTTCTAACGGGGGCCCTTAAAAACACATTTTAAACACTTTGGACGGTTCTAATCATGAAAATTTGATCCGGATCTATGAGTTCCGGATTAGGAATCCTGGACTAGATAAGGACTGTGTATATATATTTATATAATAGCCCAAAATCCGTTAAATTTTCCCTAATGGTAAGGCGCTGTCCCTCCACAGGTGGGATTCAGGTTTGAAACTCAGAGCCCTTAATCCCATTTTTGAGTGTTTAAATGGTTTTTAAAAAAATCTACAAAATTTTCAGTATTTTGAGACTTGAACCCATGATACAACTTATGTAGAATTGGTACCACAAAGCAAATTATAATATTGTTTGACAAACAAATTAATTATTATAACTATTAGTTTCACGTAAAAATGAATAATAAAATACATTTTTCTTTAATATTTGTATTTTAATAGTTTTTCTACAAGCACGACATTAATTACATTGACAAGAAAAATATATGCTATATATTAAAATATATATATATATATATATATATTGAGAATAATAAAAATTGATGTGAGTTTGCCTAGGGCCTTCGAACGTTAATATAAATTCAAAATATATTTTGACCAAATTCAAAAGGCCAAAAATAAACAAAGTAGAATGTAAAAGGTCAAATAAAAAATTAAAAAAAGACTCCCAAACACCCCTTATAAAGCCGGTCCTGAAAGGTGACCCTTCGATCCGCCACTATGTGTGCCCTGCTTCCCTGCAATCATGTGCCCACTTTAGCCACTGTTTTCAAACCATGTGTGTGCATAGCAAAAACAACTATGACTGGACACACGACTACGTCTTATTTTGTACTTATCAAAAAAATCCTGCACAGCCCCGATTCCCCGAAGGTTACTTCGGTTGGTTCGTGGATTTACTCTTCACATAATTGTTCAGGGTTGGATTATTGGAGTCGGGCAGCCAAAAAAAAAAATTCTTATGAATTTCCTAGTCCCAAGATTAGTTGAGTTGTGCATACAGTAAGATAGTCTAGACAACCTTGACCGCATAAAGACTCCGGAAAACAAAAAAAAATCCTGCACAAATGGAAGGGCAATGTCACCATAAACTTTGTTAATAATACTATTGTTTCATAGTCTTATTTTAATTTTTTCTCTTTAATTTTCTTGCTCGAGTGCTCGATTTATTTCTTCTTTTCAGCCAACAAATGTTTGTACTACAGATTATATGTTAATAACTTTAGTCGGCATTGGTGCTTTTTCTTGTAGTGGACTTACATACGAGTCATACAACATTTTTTTTTTCCCCTAAAATTTGATGCTTGCTTTTTCAGAATTTTGGTATCACATCTCTCTGTATGAAACTAAATGATTGTTGCCCCTGTTTGGAAATTGATTTTGTTCCCCACAACCATCAAAAACTAAAGGTGTTAAGTCACATTATTTTGTTTTTACTTTTGATTTCTCCAAAGGTGGTTAAATCATGGCATGCTTGTGAGTTTCTCATCATCATTTTTTTGAATTTAGTGACCTTGTGTGGTACCTAAAGTTTCTCCTTGCCAACCACTTCCCTTATCCCAAGAAGGAAAGGCTATGTGTACATATATACATATATGCACGGCTTGTACACAGATCGCAGTATGGGGTTTATTTCAGGGTCTCATGTAAATGATCCAAGCTATTTATTAATTTTAAAATAATTTTTCAATTCGTCTCTCTAAAAAATCAGCTCAATCAAATAATTGTAAGTCTTTGGTTCAATCGTTCAATTGTTCATTTAGAATTTAAGATCCTAAATTCTGAGAAAAATTTAGACTATTGGATTAAACAATTATAGTTCTTCGATTGAAATTATTTATTTTGCGGTTACTTGAAAAAACTAATTTTAAAGTTAATGAACGCTTGGATCATTTGTGTGCATATTGGTTTGTACCCATAACCTTTCTGATCACCAGAAATCAATGGCAAAATTGCAAATCATGAGAATGTTCAAACAGAGGACCAAAGTAAATCTTATGATCAGTCTTACTGACAACACTAACCAGTGACTTCTTGCATGTTCTTTACAAATAAAAAAATAAAAATAAAAAAATAAAAAATAAAAAAACAGTTGTTATCTTCTAATTGGCTCATTCTTCGTTTTGTATTTTTTTTAAGGTTTGGCTCAATTTTATTTTATAATTCCGATTAATCGTGATGAGGAAAATCAAGCGATTAAAAAAGGGTGCTGATTTTGGGGTTCCTTTTTTTATGCAGACACTCCAAAATTTAAAGAAGTTACAAAACTATCCTTTTCAAGATATAAAAATCACTGGAGGCACTCCACCCCCAAATTATCTCCTCATTTACTAAGGGCACTCCAAATAAAAAAATGAACCAAAACCAAACATAAACATTAGGTTCTAAACATATAAACATTAACAATATGTTCCAAACATTAAACATCCACGACATGAACATTAGGGTCCAAACATTAAACATGCATCTATGTCAAATTGCTTCAGACCACTTTGCACCAAAAAAAAAAAAAAAAACTAAACATTGCTAGAATTCTCCAAAATAAACAGCACACAATTGAAAATGTTGATACTGCAAAAATCTTCATATCAGTTGTGACACAAGATCTTCATACTTTCGAACTCATTATCTACCATTTTTTCCTCAAAATCTTCAAAACGGCTACAAATCTACATTTTAGAACTCATAGTGACACAAACAAAGCACATTACCAAAGTTATAAGAACTCTTGAGAGGAAAAGTAACAAAACTCTCAAAAGACATTGCAAGGACAAAAGGATAGTTCTACAATCATAGGCTGAAGACCACTTGTCCAGGTTGTCCTGGTGCAGAACATGGAGACAATAGTATAAAGACTCTATCAAGGAAACATTGCATATGAAAGTAGGCAATTCAGTGACGTGCAGTAAAAAGAGTTGAGCAACTATCTGATTTTTTCTGATTAAAAAAAAATTACAGTATCTGTTTTTTTTTTTAGTGCCTGAAGCAAAGGAGAAGAGTAAAGGTTTTTTGGAGTGCCTGAAGTAAATTATGGAACTTGCAAAAGGATAATTTTGGAAAACTACTGTAGCTTGAAGCACCTGCATCAAAAGTGCGAATATCAACTTCCTTAAACAAAACATGACAAAAAGCACAATCAAAAAATTTACCAAATAAAAAAAAAAATTACAACAGATATATTTTTTTGTAGTTTTTATGGGCAAACTGAATTAAAAATGTAATAAATATTTGGACCAAAAGCCAAAAACTTCATTGATGTAAAATTTTCAAGACACTTCAAAGTTAAAATCCCAAGTGAGTTTCTTGGGTTTTAAGCAGCCTCTAGTACCTATTTGTTTAAAAATGAAAGGAAAGAATGGAAAAGTGTGGAAAAATTAACTTTTCTGTAATTTTCTTTGTGTCTATTACCAATTAAAGTTGTGGGACTGATAACTTCAATGTTCTCATTGGATAACACGTTGCTGAAAAATACATCATGTTAAAAAGGACGAATTCTTCTTTTCCTAGCACTCTTTGTCAGCAAACAACATACGGAAAAATAAATCTCTAGTTTTTTATAATTTATTTCATTTCACTTTTCTCGAGAATACATTTTTCGAACCATATTCCGAACAAGTGAATGGAGGTATAGGTTGTCAGAGAGTTATATAACTTGATCATTCCATTCCTCAAGTGCTTGGAAGTTCGAATCGCATTTCATGATGAAAAAGAAAGCGACATAAATAATAAAGATTTAACACTAAAACTAGTACCATCGCAAACAGCCCTTGGTTGGTTGAATTAGGGAGAGAGCAAATGCCAAAATGACACCATGTTTTATGGAATTTTTACCTATTTCGATATACTTTTTTAAATTATTATTAATACACTTTTTAAACTTTAATGACAAAATAATATGTTGTTTTTAGCAATTTATACCAATTGAAATTCTCCAAAAAAATTATTATGTGGAGGTATGGGACTCCATCACGCAAGTGATCACCAAACCTAAATCTAATGTCATGTCAGATTGCTTGAACCCGATCTAATAAAATTAAGTGGATTAGCGTATGGATTATATTAGTTCAGCTTAAATACCTTTGGTGAGCGATCGATATAAAAGATAAAAACAACATAATTAATTATCGCACATATATTAATGCAATATTTTTGTCTTATACTACACAAACTTTTTTTTTTTTTTTTGCTTCTTTTGTATTTTCATCTCCCGTACAACCATATAAGTGAACAACTTAAGTATTGCAATCAGTAAAGTAACTTTTAATTCATGGAGCAAGTGAAAAAGAGAGTGAAAGTCAAAGGTGAGATCTTCATTAAGAAAAAGGTAGTCAAAACCAATGATGGTGCATCCAACATGGTGTATATAGAATCTCATGAGGAAATGTTGGAGGTTGGACAATCATATGGCCTCTCCCTTTTTTTCCCACAACACTTTCAATTATGTCCTCTTGAATTTTCCTTTTCATGTGTGTTGTGTCACTTGTGTGTATATGGATTTTGATCCTCTACCTTCCTAAATTATGATCATCTCGATTAGATTTCGTAATACAGTGTACATCGTAAAGATTCAAGTCGTTCATCTGTTAGATCGAGGTCTATTCAAGCAAAGTATCTGCAACAAAAATTTTGTTGGTCACATAGATCAATAGTCCTACAAGTGGAACACGTTTGTCTTAAAGGCACAGAAGGTTAATGTATATATAGAGTGTTAATTATTGTAAGACAAATGTGATTCGATGAAACGACTAATAATGTCAATTAACTTAATTTTTCAATAAATTATGTATAAATTAATTAAAGTAACGGTTCGAATCATCGTTGTGGATCTAAAAGGAGCTCACACATTATGGGTGCAATCTTGGTTGAGAACAACAGAGAACCCTCTCTCCCCTTTGTATATTTTTCTTGCCATGGCATGGCCTTTGTATAATAAGTGAGTCACTCATGCAAAACTTCAAAAAGCAAAAACCCTTCTTTACAAAATGAAAAGAAAGGTTGGTGGCCTACTCCATGAAAAGACAAAATACTTTCTACCCTTCAAAAGCACAAACGTACAAATCTATAGTTGGAGGGAAGTGATTTTTTTGTTTGTTTTTTTGGTTTTTAACCAAATTGTTTGGTGGTTTATGTAGACTACGTACATGTAATGTCTCACACTCACCCTATTTTCATCTGCTCACTCCATCCCTCCACATGTGAGAGCATGTGCATGCTAACATCACATGGTCTTGACTTAATTTTTTTTAAAAAAAATTAATTTTTTATTTTTATTTTATTTTTATTTTTTATGTTTTTTTTTGCATCTGAACTATATTAAGGACACATTTGGTATGAGACCCATGTGGTTCTTTTTCATATAATTTTCCCCCACATCAAGATGTTAGAAAATTCCCGAGTATATGAAGCTTTGTTGGGATAATTAAATACGAAAATTATAGGGGTAGTGATATTTACACTCTCCTTTTACCATCTCGAATCTTTTTTTTTTAATTGACATGAAATTACCATTTTAGCCTTTCATTGCTAATTACCTCCATATAATTGCATATTTCATACAAGGAGGAAGTGTGTGATTATTCTTTAAACAATGTTCTTAGCACGCCTCTCCTTCTCACACATTCTATATCTTTCCTACTTTTATTATTTTCACACTCTCGTGTTTACTTGATGTATTTCTTTTTAATGTTTTACGTGTTCCGGTGTTGTAACACACCATAATTCGTGTACTAAAATGATCAATTTGAATAATAGTTCCAAGAGTTTCCCGTCAAATTATACTAAGAAGCAAAAAGTTTTCGAAAACAAGGGTGGTTTTGCAAAAAGTTTTCGAAAACAAGAAGCAAACAAACAAGCATGCTTGGGCTATTTAGGCTCCCTTTGGCCTAACTTTTCACCAACTTTTAGCTGTTTTTTCTTAATTTTTACTAGATTGGTTATAATTTTTATGTTGCATTGTTCAACTCACGAGGAGAATCGCAAATATATAAAAATATAGACCAAGTTTCTTTTAGTGTTGTTTCGTTCGGTCGTCTTTAGTGAACTTAAATTCTTTCAGTTTTGGGCTTTAATTTTATGGAGTACTTTTTCTGATTCATCTGGTCAAGCCAAATGATGTGATGCTATAATTATACCCAAATCTAATAAAAATTATGAGAAAATAATGGAAATAGGGTGCCAATAAGACTCTAAAAAAACTTAGCCAAATGAGGCCTTTAGAGAAATGAGGAAGGCAATCGGGCCCATGTTAAACTAATTGTTCAAGTCGTAAAACCGACTCCGGACTTCAAAATAGGACTTGGGTCCAGCCCAACTGGCTGATTGTTTTACCTCACCGGCTCAAATCTAGGTCATAAAACCGACTCCAGACGTCAAAATAAGACTTGGGCCCAGCCCAACTGGATAATTGTTTTACACCACACTGGCTAGATTAGCCAGCCCAATATTTGGAGGCTTTCTAGGACCAAAAGTCCGGTTAGAGTTCTCCACTAATTATAGGGCGCTTAAGGTAGTGACCCAGCATAACACCCAGTGGCCTAAAGGTTTGAAATTGCTGGCCTCTGGCCCTCTATGAAATTCGAACATGCGACCTCATGGTCAAGCATTTAATTTATTGCTTTCTCATATGCACTTGCCCAACTCTTTTACATAGTCATAAACGGAATGGGTAAAAAATTATCAAAACCTAAAACAAATGAGTTGAGTCGAGCCGTGCTCCAATCAAGCCTTCACTACATTAGATGAGTGAAGCTCAAGTTCAATTAAGTGTTCGCGAATTGAAACATGCACTCTTGAAAGTTTAGCTGGACTCAGCTCGTTATGTAGTCAATTGCAAGTTGAAAAATATATCGAGATACCCACAGTGACAACGCATCTTGGTGAATGCAAACTTCGGTGTTATATATATATATATATATATTAGATCACGACCTTACTTTGTAGTTTGTACAAGGCCTTTTTAAAGCCGTGCAAGTGTCAAAGCCCTTTGAAATTTTGCAGTTAAACGTGCCAGTCCTGCAACAATCTAGAAATGATGACCTATTGAGAAGTCTAGGAGGGCTTTGGCAGCCAAAGCTAATGTTATTTTGCAGGGCAAAAACAGGTCGTTACATCTATAACATTTGATTTTAACACAAAACAAGCACTTGGCTATCAAAAACCAACTATCAAGCTACCACTCCACTTTTTGAGGTGACAATAGTGCTGGTAGCTACGTTCACTATAACTATTGTTGATAGGCTTGTCTAAAGTCGCAACACAATGGCCATAACAGTGAGGGACGTTAAGTAGGAAAAGAACAAAAGATAAGAGGGAGGAAGAGATATAAACTTGAGGAATCGAGAGAGAGAATTTTGAGATTGTTAAAAGGTCAAAGTTGGAAAGAGAATTGATTAAGTGTTCAATTATGCCTCGTTTGGCTGTTAATATTTTGAGATAAGTTTTTGAGATAGAAAATCGTATAGGGTTTGCATATTTTTTGATCTTTAGTAAAAAAATTTAGCATTTTCATGAACTTTTTTTTATTTTTATTTTTTGAATGGAGGTATGTTATTTACATCGAATTTTTTTTTTTTTGAACTGGAAGTCATTTCATATCATTAAAAAGGCCAGAAAGCCAAGCCATTCGGCACATACAAGATTTCAATACAGATACGGGAAATAACTGATACTATGAAGACTTGGACTCATATTGCAGAGCAGACGCAGATCTATAAGAGGATCGATGCATAGGGTCCTACCCAAGTCTCAATTGTAACCTACGGTATAATGCACAAAAAAAATAGCAAGCCCATTGAAATCAACCCTTCTTGGAATCTAAATACAAGGCTAAACCGAAAAAGAACAACAAAAGCAGGAAAAAACACAACATGACACAATTCATAGTAAAATAGGGTCAACCAGGTCAAAACATTGCTGAGTCGCACCGAGTCACTCTAAAATACTGTAAGCTAATGCCAAGTCGCATCTCCGGGAGAGGCCCAATACTCCATAGCCGCCGCCTACAGGTTTTAGAGTTTATTCGCCAGAAGGGGCTCAGCTACCCAAGTTTCTCCTCTGCGTCAGACCGAAAAACCACAAGATCTAGAAACCTACAAGCACCACCGGAAGCAGAGAGGTGCGGAAAGGGTAATGGGAAGTAGGGGCTGTGGAGGGGCAGATGGTGGCAAGGGCTATGGAGGGGCAAATGGGTGTAAAAGAGGCGAAAAGGTTATTGAGGAGGCAGAAGCTAGAAGTTGCAGATCTTGGGTTGGATTTTGAACAGACGAGGAGGAGAAAAGTGGGTGACAGAGCGCGCGCGGGGGGGGGGGGGGAGGTGGGACCGGAGGGCGGCTGCCCCACCCCTTAAAAAACGAAAACAACGAAGGAAGGAGAAGAGGAGGGGATTTGAGTGGGTGAGGAAGAAGGGGATGGGCGGGGGAAAGGAGAAGATAAGGAAAAACCCTACGTAAACTCTCTAGTGTAGAGAGAGAAGCTCCCCAGAAAAGGGAGAGAAAATCACTAATCCACATCAAAAAAGTTAAAAAAAAATAAAACAAAATAATTTGATAAAAAGTCTCTAAAGATGAAAAAACACCAATGATGAAACACTCAAAATTCAAGGAGAGAAATTCTCTTAGAGGGGAAAAAAAAAAGAGCAGAACATTGATAACTTAACGGCAGAGTGACGGAGGGGCAATTCATGCTTGATTTTAGCAACTTGGTTGCTAAATTTTTTTGGAGAACTTAGCCTTAGTATAATAGTCATAAACCTCAGGTGAATTAGTGCAATATGCACCCCAGAAATTTCTCCTCAACAAACCTCAAAACCCTCCTTGAACCCTCTCCTATACTTCTCATTGATTCGCAGTAATGGCTCGGCTTGTGCAAGCTTCTCGAAAATCACTTCTCTCTCCTTTCAGAGCCCTATCACTGCATATATTCGAACCAAATCTACAATTTTCTCGCCACCCTAACAGACCGATTCCCAATTTTCTCACCCAAACCCAGACCACCACCCATTTGTCCACTGCTGCACTCCAAAAATCGCCCTTCGACTCAAACATCCTGAGGCTTCTACGCAAAGAGATCCAGTACCAGTCCGAGTACGCCCCTCCCCACCAGGTTACTAATCTCCCTCCATTTTCTACGTATTTTCTTCTTGGTCAGTACATGATAGGTGGAGTTTTTTTTTTTTTTTGATACTGGGTGCTTTTAAGGGTTTTCCAGTTGTTGGGTTTTTCTATGCACGGGTTAATTTCGATTCTTGGATACCCATTTGCTCTTTTGATTGTCAAACTAGGGGCAGTTTGTTTAACAAGACTAATAGTATGTAATCCTGTCAGATGAATTGTAAGGGATTAGTATTACCATAACCCTGCTATGGTATTGCATATCTGCAATGAGATCCTGTACCAATCCGAGTACGCCCCTCCCCATCAGGTTAATCTGCGTGCGTGCCTCCATATGTATTATCTTTTCGTTAGAACAGAGAAAGGTGGATTTTTTTTTAATAAAAAAATTGGGTGTTTTTGAGGACCTAAAGTTTCTTTATTTGTTATCCAGTTGTTGGGTTCTTTTACGCATGGGTTAATTTCCTTTCTTGGACCGGTTAGCTATTTTGCTTGTAGAATGCGGGCTATATATAACTTCACTGAATTATGTAATCTGGTCAGATTAATAGAGATGGATATATAGTCTAAGCTGAGAACTTGCATACAATCCAGCAAACTGGCCGTGAAGGAATTGTTGTGAATACAATGTTGAGTATGATCTTGTTGGTTAGTATTAGATAGTAAGGAGGAAGGGGAGGTTTTTTTTTTTGTGTGTGTGTGTGGAAATTGGTTAATTTTGGGGACCTTAAATGATTTTCCTGTTGTTGGTTTTTTTTTTATGCACTAGTTGATTGGGATTCTTGGATACCCATTTTATATTTTGCTTGTAGTAGAGTGAGGGCCAGTTGTTTAATGGGACTGGGAGTAAGAAGGAAGAACGGGTAATTCGCAAAACTATATAATCAGTCATTAATAGTGATGATATATAATCTAACCTGACATTATATGTGATCAAACAAACTGGTCGTGAAGGAGTTGTAGTTAATACAAAGTTGAGGATGATCTTTTTGTTAGAACGGTCCGAACCGAGAAAGGTGGAGTTTTTTTTTTTTTTTTTACATTGGGTAGTTTTAAGGACCCGACGTTTCTTTGCTCATTTTCTAGTTGTTGGAGTCGCAGGATCCTTCTAAAATGGATGCGCTCCCAAGATGGGAGCTCGAATTGGTACTCCCAAGATGGAAGTTTGACGGGAGCTCACTCCTACCTAGGATGGGAGCTTATCGGGCCATTAAAGCAACTATTCTCAAACTTTTAAGGGTGTGAAAATAAGAACATGAAAATCATATGAGTCAAGCAAAATGAAAATATCTAACTTCCAAAAATTTTACCCTTTAAGATACGGAAAATTCTCAATAACTATCACTTTTTCTTCAATGGTTAAGTATTTAAAGATACTTTATATACGTATTCAAATATGATCTATATACACTCCTTAAGCGTTCCCAACCTTGGGAACTTCTCGGTGCCTTCGCTACCACCCGCTCCCACTCCTATCCTTGTCCGCTCCCGTTTCGTGCAACTAAGGTTTTATGCACATGTTAATTTCAATTCTTGGATACCCTTTTGCTCTTTTGCTTATAGAATGAGGGCCAGTTTGTTTATTGTGACTAATAGGGAAGAATATGTAATTTCATAGAATTATGCAATCTTGTCTAATTAATAGTGATGGATATATAGTATAAGCTATGCTAATCTATATACTATCCTACTTCTTTTAAATGTATGAAGAAGTTTCCTGCTTTTTCCTTTCCATAAATGCCCCCGCAGATTCCAAATAATGCCTTCCCTCTTCTTCCCCCTAATTAACCCATGCATCTACAGCCCAAACAGTAGGACTGAATGGGTGCAACAACAAATAGTTGCCTTTTAAATTTGAAGACACAGTCTTCAGGGGGGAAAAAATTGAAGGGGGACGAACAAAAAATAGAATGAAAAGGTGCTTTGGTCCTTGTCTCCTATAAAAGAAAAAAGAAATTGAAGAGGCACAAACAAATACTCCACAATAGACTGAAAAGGTGTTTTGTTCCTTCCTTGTCTCCTAATTGCTTCCTTCATCAGTTTTTAAATCCACAAAAGCACTTTGTGACTCTTCAATATTTCGAAACCTGTCATTCCCTTTTCGCCACAAACCGTACCTACTTCTCTATCGCAACTCATCTCTTTCCTCTTCAAGAGTATTTTTCACACTCACATTTACATACATTAATTGCTACTGTTGTCTGTCTCCGTTCAATTTGATGACTTGGCAATGGCTATACAAGGTCTGGGTAGAACCCCTTGTTCTATTTCTGTTTCGATCGGCATCTCCGGCCTGTAAATCGGTGATTGCCACAGCGGTTGCAGGAAGGAAGAGATACAAAGTGGGTTGCAGAGGAAGAAAAACCACCATCGAGAGAAATTTTGCGGAATGAAATTGGAGTTTTCTTATACTTAACTATTAGCGGTTGTGTGCAAAGTGGGTGATATAAAAAGGGAGGAAGTAGCAGTTAAAAAAGGGTGAGTTCTTGTGCAACGTGTGCGAGAGAAAAGGTGCAGAGTGCCACATAGCAGTGTTATTTTGTCCTGGGTTATTGTGGGAACTTTGTGTTGGAAGTTTTTCTTAAAGCTCAACATTTTTTTCTTTGCTTGGTAGTTATTAGACGTTAGGACAATATATGTAGGCAAATACCTTATATTATTTATATTATGGTTAAGAAATTTTGGGAATTGATGTCTAAAACTTAAACCCTCTCATACCATTAATGAAATTTTCTTCTTCATTTTCACATTTTGAATTTCAAACCATTTGATTTTTTGCTAGAGTTTAAAACAGAATTGGATTGCAAGCCCAATTAAAATTTGTTTCTGTACGTTTTTAGTTTCTTTTGATATTTACGTTAAATTTCTACTATTCTGTTCTATTGTGCCAAAAAAAAGTTACCATGACGACTCATTTCAGAGTTTCAGCATCTAGAATACAGAATCTATGATTTAGCACCCCAAGTGGAACTGATGCTTGCATTGAGGAAATACTCATGTAAAAGCAATTTCTGTTTATCATGCATGTATAATCTGATATTTTATTTCACGAGTATGCTATTTCTACGTCTAATGATTGCTGACTTCAAACCCAGTTTCACTCAAAAAAGTTTGATTTATGATTACGCCTGCTAAACACACAATAGAATGAAGGGATGAGATTATTATCCCATCTCGAACATACGGATTTTTGAAATCCAAAATATAGAGACTGCAAGAGAAAATACAATGGGCCTCTATATTTTGAATAACTAAAACTAATGAAATTTTGAAAGGTAATGAAAACACCTATAAAACAAAACCGATGCCTGAAAATATGAACTTAACAGGAAAATGTTGAAATGTGGAAAGAACTGAATGCGTAACTTGCATATATGGGGAGAGAGAGGAGTGATATTTACTTGAGTTAGAAATATATATATTACCTTTGTCTTATGATAAATTTTTTATTATAAATAATCGATAGTCTCTATTGTAAAGGGTTGAATTGGAGATGCTCAAACACCAACAAGTAAATATAGGGCACGTGGGAAGATCACTAGTATAGGATGAAATAGACTGGCAGTGAATGAATTGTTGTGAATACAAGGATTTGATTGAAATGTTGCATTTGTTGAATACTGAATTAGAATATCCCCAGAAACTGTATATATGTCCATATAGAAGACTGTATGTTTCAGAGGGGCCAGTGATTCGTTCTTTAATCCAGTTTCTGGGTTTCTTAATATACTTGTAGATTTTGATAAATTTGCACCGCCCTTTTTTCAAATGAATTTCAAATGGATGCGAGTAATTTGAGTTTTGAATTCATTGAAGCCTGAATTAGCGTAGCCAGTTAAATAACAAGACGCAAGGGATGTAACATATCTGTTTGGTGGGTTAATTGGAAATTTCTTTTATCAAGTCACAAGAAATGGAAATTGATACTCCATGTGGTTGTTAAGAGAAGAAGGAATTCACTATAATGTACTAGTCTCCAATAAATAAATAAAAGAAAACTAGTCTTAAACACTTGACATCTTCCCAAGGATCCCGAGCTCCCAACATTTTATTTTGGAACTCTGAATTTGGAATGAATGTGCCTGTCATGATTTATTTAAGAAGTGTAACCCTTTAATAATAGGTGTGTGCAGTTGTGGATGGATTATAGAGCTTTGCATTGATCTATTTGAAGTAACCATGTGTAGTTTTTCGAGACCCTTACATAAATGACCCTTCTTGTACAAGAGCAAAATACATCTTCACGGTCTCTATTTATTTTTCATGTTAGAATTATCTATCTAATTCCACTAGTTAACCTTCCTAAACTGTTGTATAAGTACAATTGTTCAACCTCAAAGCTCTTCATTTCAAATCCACGTTCAAATGAAGCATCAAAACCTTTCTTTCTGTCTTCCTCATTCTTCACTTTTGGGATTACATTCTTTGTTAATTCTTTAGTCTGCTTTGGAGTTCAATGGATTCATAGTGGACGATCGACCTGGTAACCAGTGGATCACGCTGAGGGGAAAATTTGGAGAGAATGAAACTATAAAAATTGAGGCGACTATGTTTGATGGATCTGTTGTAGTTCCAAAATCTGGTGATGATAGTACTGCAGAAGATGTGCGCCTTCACATAAGCTTGCTGGTGGACATATCCAAGGGGGGAGAATGTGATCTGGAGTTTGTCTGCTCTTCATGGCCAGATCATATTGAGATTCAGAAAGTTTACGTCTATCAGCGTGATGGCTCTTCAAAATGGCCTTACATGGGACCTAATTTTAGGTATGAAGTTCTCTCTCTTCTTAGTCTGTTCCCTGGGCATGTGCTATCATATATGTCCTTGAATTTTTAATACCCTTCTTCCTTTACTCTGGGACCAAAATGTGACCTAGTTTGATTTATTTAGTTCATGGTCAAGGAAAAGCTGATTTGCTGATTTTTTTTTCTTCTTGTCACTGTATTTCAGCAGAATCTCTTTGTTTTTTTGAATATTACTCTGGAACATAAAAAGCTTTTCTCCCTTCCAGAGCAAATTCGAAAAAACAGATGGCAGCATGTCTATTTTCTCATTAATAGTTTGTCTATGTTGGATCATTATAACCTTTATTTTCTGATGCTTTTTCATTTTTGTGGGTTTTGCTGTAGCCCTTTGCACTTGTGTCTTCTTATGGCTTCTTTCTGATCCAAGCATAACATCCACAATCTTGGGTTTGACAATGACTCTTGGTTTATGTTTCAGGGATTTTGATAAGAAGCTTCAGAATGCACTTCTTGACTTCTTGAAAGCAAGGGGGGTAAACAACGACCTTTCTGTTTTCTTGCATCAATTTATGGCAAACAAGGATAGGACTGAGCTTATTCGATGGTTGGAAAAAACCATGTCTCTCGTGGAGGATTAGAGGATTACATGTCTATATTTTGCGATCTTAATACTGTGCTAGGTGTTGTACTTTCAGTTTATGCAGTGATGAAAATTCTTGGTCTACAATAGTTGTTCTCTTTCTGCTCATGAATTTCTCTGTTTTAGTGTGTTTGAGGCATGAATTTCATGAGAATTCTCAAGAACTTAATGAAATGACCCAAATGAAATAGCAAGAGTTATGCGGCCCATTTACATATTATGACTCAAGTTGCTGAATTATGTAGCTGCATGGAAGACTTAACGTGTCAGAGTCCTGAGGAGCCCTTAGCTTAAGGCGGAGCCTGGTCATACAACTGAGATACACCTGTAATGCAGAGTACTATCTCGAATTAAGAACGGGGTACTTCCTGGTTTAAGTCGAATTATGTTCCAACCGATTAATTTTCTGATAGATTTTAGAATGGGTACTAGTAAAGGTTGTGGACTTGTGGAGTTATGGGTTTTGGGATCTTGCCAATGTGCCCTTGCCATTCGAGATTTTTTGGTAATATTACATGTTTCTCTGCCCATTTATTGCTTGCTTTTTTATCTAAATATTACGTATGGTTTAAAGCTGTACTTCTGATAATCAAAACCCTTTACTTGCTACAGCTTCAACTTTTGCCATATGTTTTGTGATTCATAATTGCACTGCTGATATCTGGTTCCACACTAGTATGCATTAGACTGTCATTCCCAGTTGATCATAACGGTTACTATGTAACAACGTCAGGAATCATAGGGCAGAAAGCGATGGAATTATAGTGTTCTAAGTGATTATTGGTCCTGCACTGAGTTTGCACCAAAGCCCTTTATCATGTGCTCATCGAGACTGATTCAAAGCCTTAGGCATTCTGCGAAGACATTAGGATGTCAAACTTTATCTAAGCTTTCCTGGTTTTCTTCATTTTCATTTTCTAGTGTATTGTGTTATCGTTGAAGCAGTGCGTTTCTACTTGCTAGTTGACCAGTGCATTAGATCCTGTCTAATAGCATTGCTGGGCCTAATTTCGACTAAATCCCCTCATTTTGTGACTCACCAAACTCAACCTGTGATTGACTTAATTAAGTTTGTGTGGGACATTCCTTGAACGTGTCAAAGGAACTCTTACTAAAGAGACCTAGATAAGAGGGCTGGCCTAGACCAGCCTGCCAACACTGGTATCACACTGTGGTGAGCAATAGATGCTTTCTCACGGCGGTCTTGGGCTGACACAGATCTACGTCATATTCAATCAATGAGTGAGGGTATTGTTCATCCTTATTTCATCAGCCGGGGTCTTGAAACCTAGCACGATCTGGCCAGATTCCGTGCCCAAATTTCTGGGGGAAAAAGAAAGAGCTTGAGGCTCTTGCAATTCTGCAAAAGCCCAAACTGAAACAAACTGGGCCTGAGGCCTGAATTGCTTGCTTTGTTTTTTCAGAACTGAGAGTAAAGATAGGATAAAATTTCAGATACGGGCACACAGATACGTCATCAAATTAAGATACTCTATTTTTGTATACGAGTATAATTTATAGTATCATATATTCTAATCCTTTCTTGTTAGAATAATTTTGGGTAAGGTTTGAGATCATTGCAATGCAAAATGATGTAGATAGACCAACTATAAATGAAAAGAAAAAGAAGGGATAAGAAATCTGATATGGGTGCAAAGATACGTCATCTAATTTGTGTACTATATTTTTAGATACGAGTAAAATTATGCATGATACATCTCTCGTATGTGTTTGATTAATACCACATGAGTTCAATATGAATTTTATTTAACCGTATCATAAGCAATAAAATAAAGACACAAAAGTATACGCTTTTAACAAAAGAATATGTTTCCTTTCATATATCTTGCCCGTGCAAGTTATCTAGTGTGGAGCCTGACGTATTTTACGTGTCATGTTTGCGTGAGGCGTATGTGATGTAACTTTTGGTACCATTTTTACGGACTTTTAACCCTAACAATGTATCAGAGCATCCGGCACCCCTTATGAAACTTTTGTATTGCACTCCTCATGATGGCACAGTCGTCGGCTCGGAAACCGTGAACATACATATCTGCGTTCTTCAATGATTTTTCTGGATCTTCTGTTTGTTTTGTTGCATCTGTAGTCTAGATCTTGCATCATGATTCTGCATATTTCGGACACGGTGGAGTGGTGTCTACACAGGCATTTCAGCATAGTTAAAGAGCCCATGTCATAAGCTATTGCTGGCTGTTCTATGTTGGTTTGTGCAGCTTTACTCGGTTTGGTTTGTTATTCACCGACTATTCGGGATTCAACCCTTGGTTATAGATACTTGCTATATGCAACAACCGATGCAATCTGTACTCTCTTCATTTGATTTAGAGTGGAAGGTTTGGTAGTCGTTGATGTACTTAAGTACGCAGTTAGGAAACCATGGGAAAATACACGTATCTTGCGTTTTTTGTTGCTTGCTTGATTATTCGTTGCGCTTTGTGTGTTTGTTAGTTTGACCGCTTTCTCGATTTGAAAATAATCTTCTTTCAGCTCCAAAATTAGTCTCTTTCAACCCCTTTTCCATTACCTGGTTTTGGACTAGGGGAAGAAAGAAAGCCACAGTTCTAATTTGCTAAACATATAAACTATGATCAGGGGATGTCAAGTCAAAATTCTTACTAAACTGATTATGTCATAGAAAACCGAGGATTGGTTAGATCCCAACCGGTGAAATAATTCTTGGCAAATTATCTAATCAAAGATATGTCAGACACATCTATGTCAAGAGCTGTCTGTATACGCACATACTTACGAAATGCACTGTGAGACCAGGGCCAGCCCAAGCCTGAGGCCTATAAGGCCTGGGCCTAGGGCACTCCCAAATATGTCAAAATTTAGGGCACTCCAAAATATTTTGGTACTAGGCTTGAATAGGAGTCTTTTTTTAGAGCCAAGAAGCCCAAAATTAATTCAAACCCAGCTGCTGAGTCATGGTTGGGCCCATTACAACTTGAGAATAAGTAGAGGGGTGGGCTATCAATTTACATAATGTTCTTTGAGTTGGTTTCCCTTGAATAGGCGATGTGGGACTGAGGATTTAAGAACAAGAGTCTTCCTTTACACAAGTGCTCTTGTCCCACATCGGAAGAATATGGGTTGGAAGGCAAGTGCTTGCCTATAAATACTTCTACACAACCAAAAGCATAGTGAAATTTTATGTTCCGATACACAAATTATTACACTATGTTGTTTAGTTGAAACAATGTATACGGCACTATGTGGTGATTGGGCTTAGGGCACTCAAATGTCGTGGGCCAGCCCTGTGTGTGAGACCCACGTATATGAGACAGTTCTCTATAAAACCTGACATAGCCGTTTGATACGCACAGACTTACTAAATGCACTGTAAAACCCACGTATATGAGACAGTTCTGGATAAAACCGTGTGTGAACGTCTACATCCGAAGCATTATTGTTAATCAAAATGTGTTGAGATGGAGACTGACTGACCATCGGATTATGTTATTTTAAACACAACCAAATCTTGCTAGATTTAGTGATTGCATAATTAATTAGGAACCGTACTCTAACTCATGAAAAAGACAAACATATGATCAAGAAATTTACAACATTTTGTCCATAAACAAATGTGCACGCATACAAAGTAACAGTCTTTTGCTTTTATTAAGTAATTTCTTGGAGTGTTGCCCAACTCATTATGCTGGTTTTCATATAAATATTTCGTACGTAATTACGTTGTTGATGTTGTGTTTAGTGTTTGTTTAATGTGAGCTGGGAGAAACCGACAGCTTTCCCATAATTAAACCTGTCATGTTTTACTGCAATATATTGTTAAATTTCTGGATAAAGGGATGAAAAAGAAAATAAAAGTAGAACTCCCATAAGGTAGTAGGATGCGAATATCCATTTCGCATGTTTTAAATCCGAAACCTCTAGGAGTTTTCAAGGTTAACTCAGTGACATTTTATCATTTCATCCTTCATAGATTTCCTTAAATTTGTTGATATTGGAATGATGCACGTTTGTGGTCGTTTTGATGAGTGGTTTTAGTGTCACAGACGTATTTGTTTGTTTCACAGAAATGGTAGAAGCTTTGGGTTTTCGGAATGCCTTAGAAGTGGTGCATGATCGTGTGGGGGACAATTTTGTGCAAGGAATCATTCAGATGCTTCAAGGAGTGACGTGTCCTAGTTCTAGTGTGGGCGTAGTCATTGCAGATGTTCTTAATTTAGCTCGTCTAGTTCATTCTATTTCTTTTTCTTTTGTTCGTCGTAATTTTAATAGGGTGGCTCATGAAATAGGCAAGTATGCCCTATCTGTTGAGCTTCCTACCACTTGGGAAAGGGATTTCCCGGACTGGGTGTGTAGAATAGCGTCTTTGGATGTTTCGTAATTTCTCGTATCAATAATACACCTATCGATTGACCCAAAAAAAAAATTTTATTTGGTCTTTATATCGGGTTTTATTTTTACACTACACTTTATGTTAGACAACAATTGGAGCTGTGAGATTGTAATTGGAAATTGATTGGAGAGGACTGGATTGGCATTGTATATCGACTCCACAAAAATTTCATAAATTGCCCAAACTTGCTTAAAATGTATAGAATTTTCAAGTTCTTTTTCTTTTCGAGAGTTGATAGTATTATAAATGAGGCTATTATTATTTTTGAAATATAATAAATCATTGGGACTAATTATAAAGCAAATATACGTGTATTACTGTATATTTACATTATAGTTAACCTCTCAAATTAGTTGTCTTTGCATGAGCAAATAGAAAAAATAACTTGCATATAGATCTATTTTTTTACCACACTAAACTAAAATCCTGACTTCGCCCCTGAGAGGAGGTATTCAACTTCCGTTATAATTACTTACAACTAACAACTAACTCCTAACATCGTATCGTCTGGACAAGAAAAGTGCAATAATGCCTCTAGTTATTGAGGAGGTACAGAGATAACAGTACAACATATATAGAACCAAACCTGCAGAAGAAAAAAACATGCAAGAACCAATGAAAGCAAATTGTAATTTTGAAGAGCAGCACAAAAACTAACTCAACAATTTAAGATACCATATTTCTTAAGAATACCTCTGATCAAGTATACAAAAATAATATTATAAATGAGACTATCATATATTATTTTTTTCAAAATATAATATGTCATTGGGACTAATTACAAAGAAAAAATACATGTATCAATGTATATTTACATTATAGTAAACCTCTCAAATTAGTTATTTCTTTGCATGAGCAAATAGAAAAAATAACTTGCATATAGATCTAGTTTTTGGAATTCAGGGGAGGTGTTGTACAGTAGGTGTTGTGCGCACGGCAAAACTACGTCGTTTTGCTCATTTTCTTGTTACACCTCCAAAGCTCCTAAGGGCCCTGTTTGGAGAGTTAATTTTGGGGTTCAATTTTAGGGGATTTAGGCTTTGGGGGTAGGGAATAGTGGGTTTAGGCATGACACTTTGTAGTTGTTTTTTCTTCCTCCAAACAAGGCTCTTGGAAGCTTCATAGGTGTGCCCAACTATCAAGCAAAACGACGTAGTTTTGCTACACAACTACCGCATAGCACTCACCCCAAATCATTGGCATCATCCCTGAGAGAAGGTTTCCGTTGTAATTACTACAACTAACTCCTAACATCATATCGTCTAGAAAAGAAAAGTGCAATAATGCCATTGAGGAGGTATAGAGATAACAGTACAACATATAGAACCAAACCTGCAAAAGAAACTAACATGTAGAACCAATGAAAGCAAATTGTAATTTTAAAGAGCAACAAAAAAAACTAACTGAACAATTCCAAATCAAGAAGCCAAATCAACAATTCAAGATACCATATTTCTTAAGACTACCTCTGATCAAGTATACAAAAATATTACTAACAAGACAGGTACTAGCTTAATTTTCTCAATCAAGAAAAAAGAAACCAAATTTCTCTAGACTTTCCTGTGATCAATGTACAAAAATGGTACTCCCAAAACAAACCAAAGAGACATACCAACCAACAAAGATGACTATAACCAGCTATCAGAAAGAAGCTAAAAAGGAAGATCAAATCTATATAAGTAAGATTCCAAAAACAAAAATTACAAACCAAGAAGCACTTAGAGCTTGAGGGACAAGTCAAGCTTCTGCTTGACCTCATCCTGATTAGTCTTCAACCTTCCACCACCACCTGCCCACCCATAACCACCACCAACTGCCTCCTCGGCCGGAGAACCACTCATCATCATCCTCAACCCGCCTCCAAATCTTCCGACCCCGCCTTGAGACAACAATCCTGTGGATGCACTTCCATGGTAACTCTCTGGTGCTAATCTCCCTATAGCTGGTTGTTGAGCAATAGGAATCCTTAACCCTCCACTGTTTCCATAAATGCCCCTGAACCCAGAAGAATTTGGTAAGTAAGAGGGTTTATGGATCATTGAATGGACTTGAATTCCAAGAGGCATATGATTGTAAGCCCCATGGAGTGGAAGACTGGCTAAGCTAGAATAATGGTTGTGGCTGTGAAATTGGGAGTGGTCTAGTTTAAGCCCTCTTTTTGCTAGAGTCCTTTCTCTCTTGTGGGCATTTTGGTGCCCTCCAAGTGCTTGTGAACTGAAGAACTTCCTCTGGCAATAGTTGCAGGGAAAAACCCGTGGCTCGGAATCGGATCCCGGGGGAGCTTCTGATGAGGTTTGTGTTGAACCCATGTCCAAACAATCAAGAAGATTCAGCTCTGGATTGAACTTACCTGGTAGTCTCCCTATTTTCTGATCTTCTTCTCCTTCTTCTTCCTTTTGTTCTTCTATTTCCTCTGCATCTGAAGTCCCAGAAGGGAATGGCTTACTTCTTACTGATTCCATTGGAATTTTGGATAATCTGTTTCTGCTATCTTAGGTGGGAATATGAATTGGCAAGAGGGTAAAAGCTTGTTGATGGGAAGTAAATGCTTTTTATGGTATAAGTGGATGGATCCTCTTTTACTATATTCTAGAGAGAAAAAAGAGGGGCATCCAAATGTGATTGGAACTCCACTATATAACGTCTAAATCAACTAGTCATGGGTCTTGGAGCAGATATATAGTGTGTACTATACACAAACAAAAATGCTAAGTACCCAAAATATTTACCCAGAAAGTGAAATCAGTGTCTCAGGTTCACTCTATGAATCACTTCTTTCACTATCTGAGCCACACATTTCACTTTCTGGGTAATATTTTGAGTAAAAGTTCTGGGTATGTAGCATTGCTGCTACAGAATTAGTAAAATGTACAGTGCAATAATTTTATACTCCCAAGTGTTATATTGGCCCAGAGGAAACACTGGGGACATGTGGTATACTTGCATATGGTTTGGTTGTCAAAACTTTTAAGTTGTACAAAAGTTAATTGTCAAATTTGAATGATGATTTTTAGACTCAAATTTTAAACGGGCTTTTAAAATTGTTTTTGGAAACAGAAGTTGTGACAAAAACACTGGAGCAACTTTCAAAGTGTCAGAATTTAGAATTAATTCTCCAAAAGCTATAGTAAACGCCCTCTTAAAGGAAATAAATTCGATTCTTTTGGGCAATTGAGTCATGCCCAGGCCACTGGCTTTGTGACATTATGATCAAGGTATAACTCAGTCATTTTATGCCTCAAGCCTGTTCTGAGGGAGTGCTCGACGGATACGTCATTGACGTTGCCCGTCTTTTGGCCTGCCTAGGTCTATCTTTTCTAGTTGCAATCGAGTTGCGTCTTCTTTGGTCACTTTCATTGGACATCGTCACGCTCATTATAATCAAGGTATAACTAAGTCATTTTATGCCTCAAGCCTGTCCCAAGGGAGTCCCTCGATGGATACGTCATTGACGTTGCCCGTCTTTTGACCCGCCTAGGTCCATCTTTTCTAGTTGCAATCGAGTTGTGTCTTCTTTGGTCACTTTCATTGGACATCGTCACACTCAGGTTGCCCCTAATATTTTTATGTTGGTCGGTAAAATATTTGTGAAGATAATGAAACTGCTCAGTCATTGTCCTCTTTTATTTGTTAGTCTTGGGAGTTTTCTTTTTTTCTCTTTTGAAAAATAAGAACTTCATTTATATTTAAACATGGAAACAAAATACAAGCAAGCAAAAGTAAAGTCCCAACATTAAAAAGCCAAAATTTGCCTTGGAAGTTTCTTATGTTGCTAGAATGGATGTATGTTTTTTCAGAAATGCGGCTCACTTTTTGTGTCCTCAGGAGCTTTTTCTGCTCAAAATGAACAAATGAAAGTGAAAAAACAAAGCCTTCCAAAAGAGTGAGAAAAACTTGGGTGCCGGCTAGGTAAAATGCGCATTTCAGTTGTTTAAAACACTTTTAGAGGGTCTGAAAAATAAACTCATACCGGTAAGAGTTGATTTAAAATCTGAAATGTCCAAAACATTTTTGAACAATTGTGATGGGGCATTGTGGGTACCATGTAAGACGCCACGTGGTACCCTATTTGCACCCAAGTTTTTCTCCCAAAAGAGTAGTCTTGATTGTGCATCCTTTTTATATTCATAAAGTGGTAAAAATAATAAAACACCACCGAGTGGTTGGTTCAATAAATAAGTACTTAGAGTTCCACTCAATGTTTTGCTTCATTTCTAATCCTGTCTCGTCTAATCTTGTCACACATTCACTTCAACATTGTCATTTTCACTACACTTATTTTGTTCACCTATTGTTTCTTAATAGGCCAGCATTCTGTCCCGTAAAGCATCGCTGGCATTATGGCAGTTCTACAGAACTTTCCCATCAATTTTGTGGGTACCTTCTTGTCACATAGTACATCAGTAGCGCTTCTCTATTTTTCATACATTAATAATTATAAAATAATAGAGAAAAACAGGAGAGATAGAGTGTGTGAAGGTTAAGATATGAGTTTCCGCTATTGACTAAATGGTATTTTTGGTATGTTGCACTAGGGATGGCAATATTGCCCTGGACTGGTAGTTACCTGAATCATACCGAACCAATTGGTGCGGTTTTTAACTGTGGCTTTGGTTTATGATTTAAAAAAGCTGGCCAGTCAGGGATGGATCCAAGGGGCTCACCTTGGGGCACGTGGCCCTGCTGACCTAGCTCAAAAGTCAAAAAAAATATTAATATTAAATATTTAGCATAATTATGTAATATAAAGGGATAGTTAATTAGGCATCCTCTACAAAAAAGATCATTATGATTCCATCCTATGGGATTTGAATCTTTATGATTCCATCTCGAAATTCAAATAAACCCCAAAATACCCTTTCTCTCTCCTGAATTTCCTAATATTTCTCTCCTCATTTTCCTAATATTTATCTCTCCTAATTTCCTAACATTTCTCTCTCATAATCTTGCCTAATTTATCTCAATCTTTCTCTCTCCTATCTTGAAAAATTTCTATTTTCTTATAATCTTATAATTCTCTCTTCTAATTTTCTCACACCTAAAATCTCAGAACAAAAATGAAAAAAATAATCCTGAAATTTTGACCTAAAAATAATCATGATACATTTCTGAATAATATAATACAAGTGTGAATAAATGAACTAAGGAACATGACACATTAATGCTCCATATTAAAAAATAGATATATGTAGTCCAAGTATAAAAGTTAGATTGATATAAACCATAAAAACATGGTAGATTAATGCACCACAAAAAAATCATAAAACATATGGTAGATTAACGCGTCATAAAACCACAACCGAAGCAATCATGAAAAATATGGTAATGAAATTAACCATGATTAATAATATGTTAAAAAAAAAAAATCATGGGTGACGAAGGCACCATGAAACCTGGAATCAACTCTATAGACTAACACACCATATTCAATATACGATTTAGCTAACATGGTAAACAAAGAATAAACACCAGCCTTGATAGGATAAAAACCACCATTGAATCGAGAAAAACAACACCGCCATAACAAGATCCAGAATCCACCACCACCATACAAAAAAAAAAAAAAAAAAGATTACAGTAATCAAACGGAATTGAAAGGTTACTCGTTGGGTTTTTCTATCGCTGTCAAGATCAATCGAATCCGAGTTGGGCGGCGGCGCACCGTGTGGCCAAATCGTGATGGAGCTCTACGCCGACACCAATCCACGCACCGCGGGGAACTTTCAGAGCACTCTGCACAGGATAAAGGCATCGCCATGGCGGCGACTTCACTACTAGAATCGACAAACGGAGGCGAGTCTATTCATGGATCAAAGTTTGTTGATGAAAAAAAAAAGGGAAGTAACTTGTGTGTGTGTGTGTGTGAGAGAGAGAGAGAGAGAGGAGTCACTTTTGGAGGATTTCCGAAAATCTCTGAATATTATATTTCGGGTTCATTCAATCTGTGGGGGGGGGGGGGGGGGGGGGGGGGGGGGAAGGATCCCTTAAAATCAGGAATTTTCGTATAGGATGGGATGGGATGGGAATAGGTTGAATGGAATGTGGTAACGGCAGATGCAACTTGGAGAAGATATGGAAGGTTTTTTGAACTACCCGAAATAATAGGGATGTGAGAGAATAAATCTGGTGAGAAACGACCAATAAATGCCTTCAAAAATAGGACGTGAAGATTTCCCAAAATATAAATTACTATTAGATAATATACTACTAAAATACATAATAGGGGCATAATGGTCCAAATCACATTTACGGGATTGAATCATAAAGATTCAAACCTCATAGGGTGGCATCCTAAGGATAATATTGAAGTAGGATGGCTAATTAAATTTCTCTAATAGGGTAAGCGCTATATTTATCGTACACATAAATATTAATTCTGTGCTTCAACTTTCGTTGACTGGTTCATTTATAATTATTGATTCATAAATTATTTGCTTATTTGAGGATTTATCTTTTGATTTTCTTTATTTTTAACTGTCGTGGAGAAATATTTTTTAAAAAGTCATCAATAAAACCATCTCGATGATTCTAAAGACTTGTCAATGTAAACCATACTCTAAAAGTTGTCTAAGATTGTGTGTTTATTTTTGTTCTTTCTTTTTTATAAAAATTATGCTTTATAAACTTTATATTCCATAAGAACTGTCTTAATTTAGCAAGATCATTGACTAGAAAAAAATTACACGATACAGAGTTAGATTTTTGAATCCGTCCCTGCGGCCGGTTCGGTTCCTATCTCGGTTCCATGTGATAGCCGCACTAAAAACCGAACCGAACTGTAACTATAACCAAACCGCATTACAATTACGTAAATACCCTATATAGATGTATGTATACTTACAATAATAGCAGTTAACAATAGTCTGCCTTCTATTTGCAGCATGCTATACGTTTATGAAGAACATGGACTAATTTTGACTAGTTGACACAAAGTATCATGCATTTTACACTATATTCTAAATAACTAAAGATAAAGTTTTACTCAATTCAACATGTATTTCTGTCTACATAAATTCCAGTCATCCAATCATCAGTGCCTTTGTTATGTTTTAATATGAATATTTTTGAATCATGGAAAGCTCAGGTAGTGGTGAAACTGATGGAACCCCTTCACATTTGACATTTGTAATCCATTGTTGTTTGATTCGATTAATAAAAGTTAGGGAATACGCTTGAGATATTTGCAATAGTTGTTGCCGACACTGGTATATAAGTGTAGTTTTGGTTATGGTTTCGATAAAATAAAAATCGGTGGTTTTGGTTT
The DNA here is from genome assembly GCA_020921065.1 of Vaccinium darrowii. Taxonomy (NCBI): domain Eukaryota; kingdom Viridiplantae; phylum Streptophyta; class Magnoliopsida; order Ericales; family Ericaceae; genus Vaccinium; species Vaccinium darrowii. The sequence continues at coordinate 35,627,473 of CM037160.1, forward strand.
TGGTTATGGTTATACTTCTATATTTCTGTTTTGGTCTTGGTTTTACCAATAACTAAACCGAGCCGCACCATTGCCATCTCTATTTTGCACTATTTTTTTCAACTACCGAAGAAACGTCATTTTCTGAACTAAATGAACTAAACAGTATTTAGGGAAACAAAATGTCTTTTGGATTAGGGTAAAAACAAAAGATCTAGTTGTATTGGCAAAGCATAGGCAACAAAAGATGGTGGGTGATGGGATGAATGACTGATGGCTTCAAATTGGGTCATTTCAAGAAAGAATAATGTAGTTGGGGGACTATGCCAATTGTGTCCCTTTAGAATTAACAGTTCTTACCTTTTATAGTTGAAGTCTATCAGATAGGTGCACCAATGTCCCCCTTGTTCTTGGACTACTTGGATTACATGTGTCACCTTTTGTGGGGGCATCACTTCTTTGGAGTTTTCTGTATTTTTTTTGAAAACTTTGGAGTTTTCTGTATTACTATTAATTCTTTGGAGTTTTCTGTATTACTATTACTTCTATGGAAGCCCGTTGGGTTGTCTTTTGGATTTAAAAATTGGGAAAAAAGTGTATTGTATAGAAAATTATATAAAATGCGCAAAAGTCTATTAAAAAATGTAAGAAATGTGTTGAAATATGCAATTTTTTATGTCTATTTATTTTATTATTATTTTTTGCACGGCAAAAAAGTGTTTATTAATCCAAAGTAATAGGTACAATAGATTAATAGGAGCTAAAAAAGCCCCCAAAACAGGTTGACCAGAGATCAACCAGCCCCAAAAAATCACTCCTCATAGATGTGAAGCAATTACAGATTTAGAGGAAAACACTTAGCACTTAAAGAAGCATGCTGCTCGGATACAATTTGCAGTTGATACTCTCCCCTGATCCTCAATTGTTGGCTGCCAAAAATCTAGCTATCCTGCTGAAGACTTCTCTTTTGGGATGATAAGAGCCCTCTTTATTACTGACTGCAATGGCTATCAATTGAAGGACTGTACTTCAATTTTTCCTATCAACATCAATTTTGACGAATTCATTTCTATTTTTGTTTTTTATTAGATAATTTTAATTAAAAATCTATCGTTTGAGAAATGCACTTGTTGGTTGTTTGCGAGTTTTTTCTCATGTAATTGGTCCAGTAAAATATAAAGAAGTAGTTCATTGTCAAAACTGTGGAGTAAGAAAATTGCTTTCATTATTTTTATTATTATGATATGTGCCCCCTATTCTATTTTGATGAATTAATTTCTATTATGTTAATTTTCTTTTTGTTTTGGAAACAAAAAATGCGTTTTTTTGAAACATCAAATTGTAGTTGGGTGGCAAATAGATTACGAAATTTTTAGAACCACCCTAATGCTCCACAACAATTTCCGGGAATATATAAGAGTTTTACGCGCTTTAGATGAATGGAGAACAGAAAAATGGTATTGTCACAATACATGATATTTTCTACTTTTCCTTACGTTATATCCATAAATCTCGTAGGATTGAACGGTGCATGTTTTCGGCAGCTTTTATTTTTTGGTTTGTCTCTTTGTTTGGATATAGATCTTGGTTCTTTTTTCGTTTATGTGTGGTAATTTATTAATTTATACAATGAAGTTCTTGATCTTCCACGAAAAAAAAAAAGGTATAAATACCGGTGTTTTGGCCAATTGTCAAATGGGAGAGTCACTTTCATGATTTTTTTTAGCTAAAGGGGACATTTCCATAATAAAATATAAAAACTAAAGGGTACGAATAAATTCAACTTAATTGTCTTTCTCTATATGATGAAGCAAAATTCTTTACTTTTTCTTTTCTTCTCAAATTGTCCAAGATCTAATTATGGGGTTTGCATATCGAGAGAAAAGTAATATAAAAGTCTTTTTTTCACCTTTCATAATATAGAGAGAAATAAAATATGAGATTCTAATACATGTGATTCTTGTGAAAGAGGCATCCTATTCGGATTCAGATTGCGATTGCGACCATTTAATCTCCTATCTAGCAGTTGAAGGGGACAACGGGTGGAACTAAAATCGGCCAAACTGAAAAAAACCGGATCGAAAAATTGGTTTGGTTTGGTTCAAGTAAGTCCAGTTCGTGCAATTTTTAATTTTCCAATAATTTTTGAACCGGTTCGGACTGGGGCGACGCTAGCATTTTATCAGCACAGTCAAGCGACTTTGCTGGGTTCAAAAAATGCACTGCAAAAAATAAATTTTAGATATAAATTAATTTTTTTTAAATATTGTCAATTCTGGGTTACTCGTGCGAGGTTAAAGTAAATATTTTCAACTAAATTTGAACCAAATTGTTATAACCCTAACAAAAAAAAAAAAAAAGGGCCTAGAGGCCAACATAGAATACACATTTAGGTGCTGTTTGATAAAGCTGAAAACTGAAAACTGAAAATTAAGTACTGAATGCTGAATTTGTTAAGCTGATAAGCTGTTTGATATAAACTGAATTTTAAGTATTGAAAAATAAGCTGCTTAATGTGTATAAAGAGCTGAAGTATTAAATTCACTAGTTTTCCTACTTTACCTTCTATTCATCCATACTGAAATGCAAAAATCAAATCAATAAATGAAAAAATGAATAACTAACTAAAAAAATTATACACAATATTGACGAGATGGTTTGAGGATGGAATTGTTATTAATTTTCATCACGTATTCGCGTTAATGGTGATTATGTTGGCTCGATGATGGAGTGGTGGAGTGATGGTTGGTGGGAAGGTGGTAATGGTGGTGGTGGTGGTGGTGGTGGAATACTGATGGGAGTTGTGGAAATTGCAGTGGCGATAGAGTGATAGTGATAGTGCTAGTGGTTGTGGAGCTTGGAGCGGTGCAATGGTGGTGGCGGTGGACGAGAGAGGTGATGGTGGAGTAATGGCGGGAGTAGTTGTGGTGGAGAAGTGATGGTGATGGTGGTGTAGTGGTGGTGGTGGTAGTTGTGGTGGGATTCGCGTTAATGGTGATTATGTTGGCTCGATGATAGAATGGTGGAGTGATGGTTGGTGGGAAGGTGGTAATGGTGATGGTGGTGGTGGTAGAATACTGATGGGAGTTGTGGAAGTTGCGGTGGCGGTAGAGTGATAGTGAGAGTGCTAGTGGAGTAATGGTGGTGATGATGGCAGTGATTGTGGAGCTTGGAAGGTGCAATGGTGGTGGCGGTGGACAAGAGAGGTGATGGTGGAGTAATGGTAGGAGTAGTTGTGGTGGAGAAGTGATAGTGATGGTGGTGTAGTGGTTGTGGTGGGAGTGGGGTGGTGGTGGTTGTATTGATGGTGTAGTGGTGGTGGTGGTAGTTATGGCGATAGTGGTGAAGTCGTGATGTGAGTGGTGGTGGCGGGATGGTGGTGGGAGGGGGAGGCAGGTGATAGTGGTGGTGGGGTGGCGATCATGTAGGCGGCGGAAAAGTGTTTGTGGTAGTGGTGGAGTAGTGATGGAAGAGACCGATTAGTGGTGGCATCTATAGTTATTGGTAGTAGTGGTAGTGGCGGCGGCAGCGGCGGTGGTGCTGGCGGTGGTGCAGTGGCGGCAGTGGCGGTGGTGCAGTGGCGGCAATGGTGGTGGTAGTAGGTGGTGGTAATGCCACAGTGGTGGTAGTGGTGGCGTGAGTGGTGGTGGTGGTAGTTGTGGTAAGAGTGGCGGAGTGGTGGTGGTAATGGTCGTAAAGTGGCAGGGTGGTGGTAATGAAAACACACATAAATTCAACCAAAATTAAGTAGCTCAAACAAGGCCTTAAGAATAATGGAGTATTACACATTTAAAATAGTCTCTTGAACCTTGGTTACAACTTCTGTTGGGAAAGAAAATTGGAAATACATAAGGAGGTGTTTGAGAGCCTATTTTTGGCTTTTTATTTTCTCCTTTCCAAGTTTTGTATGTATGACAACCCCATCTTCAAAACAAATTTTGCAAGAATGAATTTTCTATTTAGATATTTAGAGAGAAGAATCCAACAACAGGTCCTTTTTGCATTCTCCAAAATATGAAAACTCGTGGGATGTTATAATAGGTTGGAGTCTCTCTTTTTGTCAAACAATGTAAATGTATATGTATATAACTCTTTTGCCTGGTCAGAGGGGTTTTTTTTTTTTTTTTTTCCCATACAGTTTTTCATTGTAGACACACTATGTATTTTTGTCAGTGCTGGATGAAAATCCTGGAGTCGTCCCTGGGTTCAGTTTTGGTTTTATTGAAGTAAAAAACGTTAGAAACAGAACTGAACCGGACCATTATATTTTTATATAAAGATATATTATTTATACATATAAAGATAAGGTGAAAAAAAAAACTTCTTACCCTTACTACCATATTTGGACTACTATTATTGTTGAGCCCGACTATTGTCGTGCTAGAATTGTTGTTTAGGCTACTGTAAATGCTTATGATGAAGTTTTAATCTAAGTTTGTGAAACTTTTGGCAGAATAATAGAAAAAAAAAAAATCTAGCAATCGAAGCGCAATTAACATTTTCGATCCAGACTGATAAAACGGAAATAAACCGGTCGAATTGAATAACACCTAACCAAACAAAATAGAATGTCAAACGGTTAGGCTTCGGTTTATATTTTTATGAACCAATGTTTGGTTCCATCTGAAAAAATTGCCAAAAACCAGACCGAACCGAACTAATTACTGGCGACAACAGATTTTTGTGTACTTTGGTAATCGTTCAACATTACAATTCAAAAAACCAAAAGGTTCGTTGGTTTATTGTTTGTTTGCTACCAACAGGGGAAGCATGTAGGGCAAGGAAGGGGCCGGCCCGGCCCCCACAAAAAGTAAGTTTTAACTAATATTATGTGTAATATGCTTATAAATTATAGTATAGCAATCTCTAAAAATCTAAATAATGTTAATTTAATCTACTCAAAATATAAAGTTATTCTACAATGTCATGTAAAAAAATTTCAAATCCTTTCACAGACGAAAATAAGTACACATGGGCATTGCGATTATTGACAAAAAAACGGAATGTATGTAAAATATATTATCGTACTACCAAAATTACACGATATATTGAGTAAATTTTTATGTGGAAATATTTCTCTTAAATCGGCCGTCCTCAGGCTAAAGCTCTAGATCCATGACTGCTTGCTACAAATAACATCAAGAAATGACGTAGGAGTTCAATAGGGTCAAATGCAAATTCAATAAATCAGTTGGTAACAAAATGTTCAATTTCGGTTGGTGAATCTAAACTAAGTAATTTGTATAAAATTTAGTGTTATAGCTTGGGGTTTTGAAATTTAGGGTGGATGGGTTTCCATACCCAGCCTCTCCATCCATCCTCTAACCTGGCAGTAGTATTTTAAAAAAAAAACAAACAAAAAAAACACTTTATCGGTGCTAAAGGAATATTTAACTAAGAAATTTTTTAGTTAAGAAAATTAGAAAGGATAATAAGAGAAATGATAAAGAGAAATTAAAGAGGATGAAAACAAGAAAATTATTTTAGATTTATGTTGGTATTTCGTTTGAGTCGGAAAATGAGAGTCAAATTAATCGGTTTTCGATTAAAATCCTTAAAAGTAAAATTGTTTAGTTACCACATAAAACAACTACAAATTGAATTATTTGCCTTTGTATCTTTTTTCGTGATAAATCTTCATAGGATGGTGGCCTTTTATCTAGGCTCCTACTTGGAAATTTGAGATTTCAATTTGATTATTAATCCAATCACCAATGATCTAAAAGGGGTTTTTTTTTTTTTTTTTCAATTGATAGAAGAGAAATCAATTACATCAAAATAGTGAAGAAGTTAATGGTTTAAGGACAATATGGGAATGGAAATTCTATCATGTATGCAACAGTCTCTCATGTAATTTCTCATATGATGCGAAATAGGACCATGATCATGGTTTTCACTGACAATCCAAACTGTCAGTGAAAATATACATGGAAAACCAAACGCACAAATAAAAAGCAATAAAGCAAAGAATAAACGATGAACGCACGATATACATGGAAAACCACTGAATGGGTAAAAACCATGGGAATGAATCAATGCAGTATACTCGTGTAGTTACAAGTAATTGGAGATTCGTCGTTCAGTGGCCAAAGTATTTGAGGCTCTAGCCTTCCAACAAACTCTCAATAGTAAAAATGTTATGGTGAAGTGGCAAGCTCCCCCCAACGGTGTTCTCAAAGTCAATGTTGATGGCACCTCCAACGGAACTCCAAGACGTGCCTCGGCGAGAGGTGTGATTCGTGATGATGGTGGGAATTGGATTGGGGGTTTTGCTTGTAGAATTGGGAATTTGGATATGTTCTAAGGGCTGAACATTGGGGTATTTGGAGAGGTCTTAAACTTGTGTGGGATTTGGGGTCGCGCTGTGTAGTGTTGGAAACGGATTGACAAGTGGCTCTCCGGGCGATTTCGAATCAACATTCCTTTGATCCTAACTATAATCTAATTAAGTTGATCAATGAGCAACTTAAGATGGGATGGACTTGTGATTTAATTTTTGGTTGGAGAGAGGCAAATAGTTGTGCACATAATCTAGCTTGATCATTTCAAAATAATCTAGCTAGATTGGGTCTTCAGCTGGACCAAGGTGAGCAAGTGTTTGATCAAGCACCACTGGAAGTGTTGGATGATTTATGCAACGACTGTATCGGTCTTGGAGTTCCTCGAGCTACTAAGGCAAGGGTTGACAATGAAGTACTTCTTTATATTTTACTGGACCAATTACATGAGAAAAAACTCATTGTCAAAACCAATATCTGATTGCGGTGGGATATTCATTGTCAAAACCAATACCCGATTGCGGTGCATTTCTCAAAAGATAGACATAATTTAGCTAGATTGGGTCTTCAGCTGGATCGAGGTGAGCAAGTGTTTAATCAAGCGCCTTGTTTGGCGACCGGAGTAGGAGCCGGATTTGGGGCTCACCAGGTTTTGTAATCCTGGGCCCACCCCAAACTGGCGTTTGGGAAGGCATTTTTGTACCCGAATATAAATCACTGTTGGGAGTCCATCTCCCCCTCCACCCTCGTTAGCCAACGATGGCCTCCACCCCGTCGTTGCCAAATCTACCCTAATTTCGTCTTTTCTCTCCCTCTTTTACCCCTCCAAATCCAGGTGAAAGGGGTGGGGGCTTGAATCACCATCACTCTCACTCGTTTTTGGGCCGACAAAACAGAAGAGAGAGAAGAGGAGGGTTCGATTGTTTTTTACTCCATTGTTGATCGTGTTTGAAGCTTTTGTAACCCACGATATGGTTCAAAAACTTGTAAATCATCTTCTATGTTTCATATGTTGGTTTCGAAATCAGATTTATGCCCAAAATTGGTGGGTTTTGTAATGGTTTTCAAGCCCTAACTTGTGAATCTGGTTTCATTTTGGGCCGACTTTCCTTTTGCCATGGTTGTGACAGATTGTGCCCTAGTTTGAGGTCTTTTTGGCCCGTTTGAGACAGATTGTGCCCTAAGTTGTGAATTTGGTTTCTTTTTCGCCCTGTTTGTGATAGATTGTTAATTATGTGAATGCTTGGATTTATTCAAATGATGACTTTACTATTAAGAGTAACGTCATTTATGGCATTAGTAAATGGATGGACCTATACAATAACAAAAACTAAAAACTAAAAACAAAAACATATATTATCATCAAATAAATTAATTAGGAGAGTTAAATACGCAAAAAATTTAACCAAGAAAAAATAATTAAATCATATTTTACCCACCATTCAAATGAAGGATAAAATTTGTTAGTTATTATTTTATCACATGTTCACTTCCAAATTAATTAATTTTTCATATTTTCACTTCGTAATTATTTTTTTTTTCAAGAAATTTTTTTTCCCCAAAATATGGTTTTAGTATTTTTATTTTATTTAATTTGTATTTTCGTAGTTATCATGTAATTATTATGTATTTATTTTTATTATAATCGATTTAATGCATTTAGTTTATTAAAATATTCGGTCCGGGGTCAAATAGGTCATTTGCTCTCTTATCCTATCAAATCCACCTTCCAAATCCCCCTTCTCAAAATACCATCCAAACACCTCACTAACAAATCCACCCTCATTACAAATCCACCCAAATTCATCTCCGGTCGCCAAACGGGGCGTTGAAGTGCTGGATTATTTACGCAACGACCGTGATGGTCTTGAAGTTCCTTGAGCTACTGCGGCAAGTGTTCATGTTTCTTAGGATTTAGGCCCTCGAGCTACTGTGGAAGTTGAGTTGCTAGATAAAATGCTTGAGCACTTTTTCTGCGTCTTCTTCCTCTCAACCAATGTCAAAACTAATATCTAGCTAGATTATGTCTATCTTTTGAGAAATGCACCGCAATCGGATATTGGTTTTGACAATGAAAAACTTAGTGTCACCTCGGTCCAGCTGAAGACCCAATCTAGCTAGATTATGTCTATCTTTTGGATCATATTAAACAAACACTAAACCTAACCCTTCATTGTCTATCTTTTGAGAAATGCACTTGTTGGTGGTTTGCGAGTTTTTCTCATGTAATTGGTCCAGTAAAATATAAAGAAGTACTTCATTGTCAAAACCAATATGCAATTGACAATGAGTTTTGTATTATTGGTCCAGTAAAATATAAAGTACTTTTTTGTCAAAACCAATATCCAATTGTTGTGTTCTCGAAGTCAATGTTGATGGCAAGCTCCCCCAGCGGTGTTCTCACTGGGGAGTTTTTCCTCATGTAATTTCATGGCAGGAGGTTTCTACTGTAAATTACCTGGGAGGTATATAGCACTTAGTTCTGTAGAGCACTTTGTTCCCGCTCCAAGATTCAAGAGGTGACTCCTGTAGATTCTAGAGGTGACTCCTACTCCGTAGTCGGGGGTTGTGCTCTGATACCAACTATAACAACCCGCCCCCGCCTTACACAATATTGTCCGTTTTGGTTGCACAAGCTCCTTGAACTTCTCAGAAGGTCACCCATCCCTGGATTACTCCAAGGTGAGCACGGTTAACTGTGAAGTACCAACGAGCTTCGACGCCCGCACGGCTTTAAAAGGCCTTGTGCAAGTTAGGGAATCATCTATTCTCTTATATCATAGACCTCTGTTGCATCCAAGTGGGTCATGGGCTGTCACACTATAATGATCTAAAGGCACAATAGGGACGGAGTCAGGATACCGACTCAAAGGTGGCACCCAAAATCAATATTCTCCCTCCCTCCGTCTCACAAAACATAATCTATTATGAAACGACGTGCAATTTTTGAATAATAATCTCAATTACTTTTTAAATTTTGTGTCAAGAAATGTAAGAAATCATGCACATAAGTGCTTTATGTTTTTTATCCGCAAATTGAAAATTTTTTGGCAGTGGATTATCTTTACGGGTAGAGGGTATTAGTATAAATAAACTAATAAAGGTACAGGTGTTCTAACATTAATTATTTCTAATACTCAAAAGGATTCATATTTTTATAGGTTAATCATTCATCAACATACTTAATACCCGGCAATTACACACTCTTATCCACTAATCTCTCATCATTATGTTTAATGCCAAAAATAATACACGGGATTTGAAGAATAATACTACTCTTGCATTCATACAACACCCTTGCTGCATGTGCTTATTTTCTTGGCTTTTCTCTTCCTCTTGCCAAGTTTTTCATGAAAAAAGACTAGGGGGTGTTTGGCTAACTTGCTTTTGCATTTTCTACTTCTTATTTTTAGCTTTTGGATGTTTGGGAGCCTGTCTCCAAATCACATTATGATAGAATGTGTTTGCAATTTTTGACGTTAGAGGCCAGAAGTGAAAAGTAGCTTTGGAGGAGATTTTCAACTTCTCCTTCTACTTCCGAAACACCACTCATCTTCCAAAATGCATTCTGTACATTTCTCCCAAACACGCCTATGAGATTTAAAACACATTCTGATCATAATCTATAAAGCCAAAAACTTAAAAGTAAAAAACTGAAAATGAGGCTCTCAAACACCCCCTAGGTTGATTGGACAAAACCAAGTAGAATCATATTAGTCATTCACCTTTTCCATGGAAATGTGATCATACACTTATCTCTAATGAACCTAATTTATTGAACTACTCTCGTGAGTACGTACTTTGCAAGAAACTTGTAAGCGGTCACGCATGAAAATGCTATATATCCTAATTTATGAGCAAGTCCATTTGATTTAGAACATGTCCAGTTGTCCATTACATCTTTGATGTGTACCCATCACATGCCTAACTTGCATATATAGTTGATTGTAAACATAATTTCAAATGGGCGTGTTAGTTTGTCCTTACTTTTTCCTTTTGACTTTTTGTTATGATCTTTTTGGTTATTTTCTGTTTAATTTAAATGGGGGTATAATTTTAAAGTTTCACAACACGCTGTTCGGCTCGAAGAGAGAAATAAAAGAAGTATGAAAATATTGTCCAAAGTTAAAATTAAATTTATGCAAGACAACCCAAAAAGTTGATACAATTTTTGGGCCTTTTTATCGGCTTATATAACTTTTTTTTTTTTTTTTTTTTCTACTTTGGTCTATATTTTTGTACTTTGCCAATTCTTCTTGTCGAGATGAATAAGATGATGTAAAATATTGACCCAAATCTAGTAAGAATTAATAAAATGACTAAAAAGACCATGCCGAAAGGTCCCAAAAAATTACGCCAAACTCAATCAAACAAGATGTTATTTTCAATCAAAGGAAAAGAGTTCCAAGGATAGGGGACATAGTTAGATCCAACACGCCATATCTTTCACCGCCTCTAGCTATATGTAGCACAGCAAATAATGGGAATTATTTCTTTTGAATTAGATATGAAAAAAATATTAATTAATGTCATTTTCTCACCTGAATCTTAAATAAAGCCACAATCTTAAGTAATTGCAATAAACGTGGTTTGCGTCACAAATTTACACGAATAAGGTTTCATAAATTGAGCATTGAATTTAGTCTAATTGTATTAATCCCGTGATTCAAGGTCTGTTAGATTCATTTCAATTTGACAAAAAAAAATTATATTTTTCACAATTTGACAAGTGTGTTCTTTACTTTTCATCAAATAGCTCAAACCGGGCATCCGTCCGAAAATAGATATCCATTTTCACTATTCATAATTATCGGGAAAAAAATCTATATGTCGTAATTTATAACAAATTTTATGATTTAATTTAAAAAAAAAAACTAAGTGGAGTTTATCACATTAACCCATATTGTTTGTTAAAATATTACAAACTAAAAAATACAAATAATTTTATGGGAATGGTGAATAATGAAAATAGACATTCTTTTTAGAACGGAAGGAATAAGAATAATCTCAAACCTTGCATGTGGACATTGGCAATCCCATCTGTACTATATTCTGGGCTGTCGACAACTTTTCTCATTTTCAAGTTCTCCTTTTTAAGTTTTGCTTGTTGACAATTGGAAAATGAATCCTCAAAATTTGACAATTGGACTATAAGAATTCAAAATGCGCTCCAGAGAAGATCTCATTCTACTTCTCATTTTCTTCTTTTACTCCTGTTACAAAATGTATTTTACCAAACACTCCTACCATATTCAAAATATATTATGAAAAGGTGAAAATGAGGCTTTGTGGAATTTTTCTAACTTCTAAATTTGGGGAAGTTGGAACCAAAAAGTAAAGTATGTACCAACTACCACCATAAATTTTGGTTATAAATTTTCACTCCCCTCAATTGATATCCACATTTTTTTTGTTTTTTAGTGAAACTTTAACATACAAAAATTTCACTGAAACACAAAAAAAAAAAAAAAAAATGAATACCAATTCGGAGGTGTGAAAATCTCTCCCGTAAATTTTAATCTTTTATTTGCGTATACGCGGTTGACGGTGCTGTTTTTATTATGTATAATATCTTGGATGTGATGGCGAAAAGTGGCACTATATTCTACTCCTACAGTTTAGCCGCATCACCGAAACGAAAGTAAAATCGTGGCAAGTTTAACTTCTAAATTTGAGGAAATCAGCACACACAAGTAATTATTCTATGTGTTAAAATAATAAACTTCAATAATCCCCTCTAATTACGTGTAAATTAGAGGAGCAGTTAGTCATAAATTGCGGATGCGATGGCGACAAGTGGCCGACAACTATATGGGAAAGCTGAGGTGGACAATCTTTAACTAATGCTATATACTTAAGTACATATATCTAGTTTGACATCACCAAATCTTCAAAGTAAACCCTTAAGATAGGTATAATCTTAGCTTTCATTAGTCTAATGAATAAACTCTCAGTGTCATCGTCTTAACCAAACTTGTTTCACCATCAATGCAACCCCACCAAAAGGAAGTGTTGAAAAAGAAAATGAGCATTAGTGTAAATTTCATTGGCTTATGTTAACACATGATTCCATGTTCCACTTCCTCTCTCTCTCTCTCTTTTTTTTCCCGACAGTTAAGGTTGTCCGGACCAGCTTACACGTATTTCGATATCTAGACTAGTCTCATCCAAAGCCTGCCCAGACCCAAGGCCTAGGGCGCTCAAAAAATCCCCAAGAATTGGGGCACTCCTACTATTTTTAGAAGTATGCATGGGTAGGAATATTTTATAACCCAATATGAAAATAAAAAGGCCCAATAGAAAAATAAAGAAGCCTAAAACAATTGTAATATACTTTTATACATTTTATACATTTTAATATACTTTTTAAATTTTATTGACAACCTATTAGGCTGATTTTAGAATTTTCCATGACAAAATTTATTTAAAAGTTAGCCATTTGAGATTGAGAGAAAGGGGGAGGAAAATGAGAATGACAACGGCACAACGGAATACATGGGTGTAGCACAATTGCCTTTTTTTTTTAACACTCGTTGCTGAAAAAATTATTTAAGTGCTATATTCTTAGAATATAATTTTTAGACTAGGCCTAGAGCACTTCAAACCCTTGGGCCGGCCCCCCAGTCCAATTTAAGCCAGACAATTCATGTCTGTCTGGAGCAGGAGATTCATAAGAAATTACACTACTTCGCAACCTGACTCAAAGAATCGAACGCTGGTTAATTTGTGAGGAGTAAACCCACAAACCCACTCGTGTTCCACTTCCTCTTTGTCCAATCATCTGGGATCGAATCTCTTTAAGATCTCTCTCCCCAAATATGGCCCACGTTTGAAAAAGTAACAGAAAAGGAAGCAACATACTCCATTAGTATTCACATCAGAAAAGTGATTAACCCATCAACATAGGCCATCACATCCCCTCTTTTTGTGTGAGTTAGAACATTGGAGGGGCAACTATAGTGGATGAAAATATTAGAACGAAATGAGGTGATTTTGGATCGAGCACTTAGGACCGTCCGATTGAGGTGATTCCCGAGTAGACCCACTTGGAATTCGATTCTGGAATGAATGGACGGCTCGGATCGACCGTTGGGGACCCACAAGGTGGTCCCCGGCGCCGTTGGTACTATTGAAGGGTGCTTTTGATACTAAAATATAAAACTCAGGGGAGGTCAGTGCTATTTCAGACAAAGTAGGGGTGGTCAGTGTACAAGTCAGAAACCTCAGGGGAGGTCAGTGTAATTTACCCTTTATTTTATATCTAATATTTTCAGTGTAATTTGCTCCAACTAGTTTTGACTCCGGTGCTAGTCACACCTATCCGAGTAATTTTTCCTCACACAAAAATCACTCACAAAAGAATAACTCTCACAAGAGTGCGAACATGGGTGTACAATCCCTTTTACAATGATGGATCAAATAGAACACTCAAATTAGTATAAAATATGCAAGATAAAGCTCAGAGTTGATTGGATAAAAATGACACGCGTAATTTTTTCCGTAGGAGCTCTCTGTCTATATCTCCCCCTTTTTCCTTAGCATTATTTATATTCTTCATGTGGCCGTTGGAACTTGGAATTGAAGCACATGTCGCATCTTCACCTATGGAAATAAGCCATTCCATCATGGCCTTAATTGAACCAAAATTAAGACACTACAAAATCATTCCTTTGCTTGCTCCACTAGGGGTTGGACATAATAACCTCACAATTAGTTGAAATACTCCACTAGCCGTTAATCAATCAGCTCCACAATCTTCCTTGGTGATCATTTCCAACTTGTTTGCTTCCAATTGCAAGCCAATATGATGTGTTGGAATTCCAATTTTCCCTTTTGAATAGAGAGAATTGCTTTCCAAAATAAGAGTTGGTCTATAATTTTCATGATCTTTGCTTTTCAAAAAATAGGAAAAGATTTGTCCTTAAATCTTTTTCCTTCTTCATGTAACTTGGCTATTGGAGATAGAATTTGATGTAGAATCTATCGATATGTAACTCAACCAAATCCTACAAAATAACCAACTATTCAAATGAGTATCAAATATCCAAATTTTAATTATATTTCACTTTTAATTAAATATGTTTGTCATCATCTAAATCAATAACGTATTTCTACGAATACATTTGGGCTAACAAGATGCTTGGCATAATTTTGTTAGGGAGCTGATTTTGGGGCTCCCTTTTTTTATGCAGATACTCCAAAATTTAATAAAGTTACAAAACTATCCTTTGAAAAATAAAAAAATTATTGCAGGCACTCCATCCCAAAATTATCCTCTCATTTACTTGAGGCACTCGTAACGGAAGCTGTTTGCACTTCTAACAGAAAAAGCTTTCTAAAGTGTTCACCCTTTAAAGGTATAGGGCCAGGCAACACCAAAAAGAACATTCAATTTCACTTATATAAACATAACTAGAGAGCTCTTCAAAAAAATAATTAGGCATATTGGTACCTATAGCTTCTGCCTTTGGATGTTTACAATATGATTTGGGATATAATCCTTTTGAGTATTTCCATCAAAGTCAACCTACCCGTCTTTGGGCTTAGGTTCCAGCAACACGTTGAATGCCAAATGAACACAGTAAGCCTTAAAAAAAAAAAAAAAACCGAACACAGTGAGTAAAGAGTAGTTGTCATATACTAAGATTCTTCTTGCACCATCTCTGTCAAGCTATTATATCTAAGAGATCCATTACAATAAAGTCTCATAGGGTTTGTAAACAAAATAGAAATACTGAAACTTCTCTTTGATAATCCATTGCCCCCAATGGCTATTGGTTACTGAAAATTTTAGTTCTTCAGAACATGAATCTCTTTTGTTTTCATTAATTCTCATAGCGGGGGCAAGATGATACTCATATAATTTGCATATCGATCAAACCACATGCAACGAAGAAAGATATATCAAAATGCAAGCCAGAGACGGCGATCGGGAGTAGCTACTAGCGACAAAAGGTAACGGAGAGTGGCGCTTGACAAATAGGATTTGGGTGGGCATCCATTTTTCTTCTTCCGTTAGGCGTTAACAGAGAAGGCAGAGGAGAAGAACACGTAAAAAAAATTAAAAATGGAGTGCCTGAAGTAAAATTGAAACTTGCAAAAGGGTGGTTTTGGAAAACCGCTGTAGTTTGGAGCGCCTCCATCAATTTTTGGAGCGCGATTATCAATCCCTTTTGTTATTACGCAGGGTGACTAGAGCTATAATACAAATTATTGAGTGGCCGAAAATTTTAAATCAGCCCTTACCATGGCAAGTCTGTGTGAAAGAACTCGGATGAAAAAAAAAAAACCCCTTCGCCTCCTCTTTTCCACCCTGATCTTGACCATATTAATCATATGACGAGCCGAACAAGAGGACGTTAGAGAGATCTAACCGCACGCGAGGATCTGCAGGCGTTGTGTCGATACACTTTCCTCAATTACTTGTAAGTATTAATTATTGTTGGACTGGGACACTCAACCACATGTCTCACTTGCGTTAAACAAAAATGACAAGACTTCTTATTTATGCAACCCCAACCCCTCCCTTCAAGGAAGAAATAATTTTGAAGGAGAAATTATTCAATATTTCAAGTCCCAAGAGCACAACCATTTAGTGTGCCCAACCAATATTGAGTAGTTTTTGTTCGCTTTCCTTCTGACAAGATAAATCATGGCTAACCGGCATTGGTTAGACACATTGTAGTGGGCCGAAATATAATGGAGCATAACAGTCAAGGTCGGTCTAGGCTTAAAGCCCATCTATCAGGAAAACTGGACCTGTCCCTTAATGAATGGGCCGGACTAGACTCCGAGCCCAATACAATCATTCCGAGATGGTATGTCTCGGTCAATAAGGAAGACGAATCAGTGTTTCGCCTGAAACAATATAGATCCGGACAAGCCAAGTAAAACCGAAATGACTCGCAAGGAACGTGGAAGGTAGTTCATCTAACACATCATAGGTGACGTCATCCAAAACAGTTAGTCAGTTACCGTGCATGTTCAACCGTGACAGGCCATGTGCATGTAACTGCACTCCTCTTATGTCACAATGACGCTGGCCGAGCGGTTAGGATACGTGTCATTCAGAGACTCATTGCATGTGCATCCAATGATAATAGACTCAGCATGACGTAGCGTGACATCAGCCGAGCCGCGCATACGATCCACACCTGAACTTGGAGCCCAAGTCAATAGGCCCTAGACAAGTACAGTGATGGAAACTCTAAGAGGTACACAAGACTTTAGACTCAACTCTCTACTTCGTAACTCTCTCCAGTCTCTCACTAGACCGTCAGAGTGCCTTCCCCGGCCACATTCTGGTTGGGTTTGGCACTAACGTCGGGTGTTACTTGGGCAGAGCTATCTAGGAGTCAAGCGAGCCAACTCACGGTGGAAAAGAGTCAACCCAGGAGGACCATTTGGACGAGGCCACCACACACACTAAATGCCCGTGCTGTCATAGGAGAGAACAAAGATTACCTTCAATAGTTATGACCCCAGATTGATTGGCCATATGTCAACTGCCAATGCTAGGACCTGCATTTGTTTTCCACACATCTGGAAAGTAGTTGCTACTTCCCTAAACAATGTAATGATGCAGAAAAGATTAGTGCCCAGTGGTCCATGAATTGTGATGCAGATTGGAAATTTAATAGTATTACTTACAAATAGTGTTTTAAGTTTTCCTTATTTTTATTTTATTAATTTTGTTAGGAAGTCTCCAATTTTAGAAATAAGTGTTCTAGAGTATTTTGTTTCCTACTTGGATTAGGGTTTGTTATTTGATTCCTAGTTGGATTAGGGTTGCTTTAGCCCTATAAGTATCATTGTAAGCCTAGTGGCAAAATTCGGTTGTTGATGAATTAAAGAAAATGAGTTTATACTCATATCTTGGTCGTTTAAGGAGGGAGTACCTCCGGGTCGATCTTATTGTTCGTGTTCCTCTTGCACGATCAGTTTCGTTTCCACAGGATGCGCTGCATCAGTACTGATGCAGCTAGAAACGTGAACAAGAACAAAGATCACCCCCACGAATAAGAAACAACTCTTCACAATCTAATAACCCGCAAATTAATAGAATTATAGGAAAAAGAGATACTCTCTCTTGTAAAAAAACTCAACATATTAATCAACCCCCTTGCCCTAAGGCTTACATCAATTATGTATACTAGCCGCAACCCTAAAATTAAGAAGGAAATAAAATTACTAGCTTACAACCCTAATTCTTGTAAAACAAGGAAAAATAAAATAGGAAACCTCAATCAGAAGAAACTAGGAAACAAAATACTTCTAGAATATTTTGACTAAATTATGACATATTAAATAAAAATACTAAATGTAAATCAATATAAATAAAATATGACTTTTCTTGAAATCCACCCTGCATCAGACTCCCCTTGTTGAAAAAACTCGTCCTCGAGTTTTCATTGCTTGAAGTAACTTAATAAAGCGTTTCTTGTCGGCATCAATTTTATACTTCAAATTAATTTTTTCAAACCTGAACTTTGAAAATTCTTCAAAAAGTAAGGGAACGATTTCCTTCCAAATTCCGCCTAGGTGAGCAATCCATATATTCTTGCTTATGGAGTCTTTGATGAGTTCCCAAAACGGATCAACAAATTCATTAACACTCTTGTCAATTGCACCGTCTTTAAGCTTTTTATAAGAATCAAATCCAATTGATTCTTCTAAATCTTTTTCTAACAACGCCAACGTAGAAACTACTTTTTCTTGCAACTCTTCTTGATTTTCTATAATTTTTTCTACCAGTTCTTCGTCAAAAACTGGTGGCTTACTCCAATCCACTACTGGATCTGGAATATTATTTGTAGTAAAAGGCCACTCAATGGTAGCCTCCGTTGTCCTCTCCTTCGGCTGATAGCTGCCCGCCCAAGGTTTGGTGATAGAAACGTCATCCGATACCTCCTCCTCTTTCGGAAATCGAGGTATAACAAGACGACGGCGAGGTGGATTCCCCCCAACAGTTAGGGCAGCAATCTGGTTGGCTAGGGCAATCACGTCAGACACATGCTTTTCTAATTGCTGGAACCGCGCCTCTAGTTGTGCTTCTCGCGCGGCATCATCATGCTCGTACACATACTCGACGTCAACTTTTCGATCATGACGATATCTTCGTGCCATGATCAATCAGGAATCGAGCCTAAGCTCTGATACCAACTGACGCAGCTAGAAACGTGAATAAGAACAAAGATCACCCCCATGAATAAGAAACAACTCTTCACAATCTAATAACCCGCAGATTAATAGAATTATAGGAAAAAGAGATACTCTCTCTTGAAAAAAAACTCAACATATTAATCAACCCCCTTGCCCTAAGGCTTACATCAATTATTTATACTAGCCGCAACCCTAAAACTAAAAAGGAAATAAAATTACTAGCTTGCAACCCTAATTCTTGTAAAACAAGGAAAAATAAAATAGGAAACCTCAATCAGAAGAAACTAGGAAACAAAATACTTCTAGAATATTTTGACTAAATTATAACATATTAAATAAAAATACTAAATGTAAATCAATATAAATAAAATATGACTTTTCTTGAAATCCACCCTGCATCAAATTGTTTGGCCCAAATTGTTTCTGAAAACTTCTCCATTCGAATGAACCACTTTTAAAGAAACAACAGAGGCACACAAACGAGTTGCGTGGTGCGTCCAACATATACCGGTCAATGTATATGTGGACGGCCCACCGGAAATCGGTGCGGTTTCGCATTTTGAAAAGATTGAAGATTGTTGTTAGAGTCGCCACCTGGATTTTAGGTCCGAACCCGAGAAACCGATAAAAATATGACTCATTGCCCGTCGAAAAAGACTTCACCGATCTTGATAAAACCAAAGATTTCTCGGATTCGGGGGTTTGGTTACGAGAGGGGAAGGGTTTTACGGCACCCCTCTCGCCCGGTCCATGAACCGGTCTCTACTCAATGTTTTATGGGATTTTGAAAATGTTTGGAGTCCGATTTATTCATAAAATGGGAAACGGGGAGGGGAATCACATAAACAACGATAAAACATGACAATATAAATTTAAAGTGGATGCTTGTGCACATGATTTACATGAATGATGTTGATATTGATAAGTGATATGATTACAAATACTTACAGGAAATGCGAAATTACAGAAATTACACAACAAATCCAGAAAGTACAAACATTGTGGCCCAACAAACTGTTTTGCAAAACTGGATTCCAGAATAGGGGTTGAGCGCTCAAAGACAATGGCTTGAGCGCTCAACCTCTTCAAACCAATTTGAGCGCTCAAGGCTCCTAGATTGAGCGCTCAATCCAGTTTCTGGACTCTGTGATTTTAGGTCCCTTCATTACTCCTTTACCCATTTTTTGCAAGATCAAACACTAATAAACCCTTTTTAATGAAGAACAAAACTGGAAAACAAGGTTTTGATCTTCCAAAGAATGAGAAAAGGAGAAGAACACCATAAATCAACAATGAAAAACGCTTAAATGAATACGTAAGAGAGAGATCCAGATCAAAAACAGCTATATGACAACACACACATACCAGAAAGAAATTAGACCATAATCCATCATTGAATCACCCAAGAAAATGCCAATCAGTCAAGAACAGCTTGAGCGCTCAAAGGCTTGACCTTGAGCGCTCAAGCCATCCAATGGCTTTCTGGTTTTTTTGACTTGAAAGTAGATTTTGAGTGATTATCAGGACCACAAATACATAAAATCAAGGTTTAGAAGATTGGACAACCCCTATCTTGCACTCAAATGCGAGACTTTCAAAGGTTTAGGTGCTTGATCATCGTGAAATAGCTAACCAATGTTCATGCATACAATTTTGAAATAGAAATGAACAGATTTGAGAGTCATATGAACATAGATAACTCTTAAACAATAATCAAAACTAGAAAAGAGCACAAGAGTCAGGAAAACAGAGGCTTATTCAGAACTGGGCTTGAGCGCTCAAGGCTTGAGGCTTGAGCGCTCAACCCCTGCTATGACCGCAGATTTGAAAACTGTTTTTAAACAAGTTTTAGACCTTTGTGAGTTCAATGCAAGTATAATGAACCTGCTTGAACCCACTGGTCTTCCTCAGATGGATCAAAACAGTGAGTTTATCACTTGATCAACTACCTTTTGAACTTGATTGAAAACTTGAGCTTGAATGTGGGTTTAGAAACGGTTGATTGTGAGTATTTTGGGCTGGTATTGGACAATGTATGTGGCTGGATGATGATCCAGAATCGAATTTTGGCCTTGAAGAGTGGTTTTTTGCAAGTGGTTTTGGGTGGAGTGTGAGTGGTATTGAAGAGAGAGAGAGAGAGAACGATTTCTGCAGAATTTTTCAACTGGAGTCTATGGATGGATTACCCCTGAACCAGGGGGTGAAGAATGGTTTTTATAGAGTGAGTGGGAGGGAAGAGGAGAGAGAGAAAGAGTGGGTTTTGTATTTCAAGGGTATTTTTGGTGTATTTCTGGGGTTAGTGGAGTATAATGTACGTATAGAGATCGTAGCAAATCATCCCCAGACGCTCCCATGCAGAAAATCTCATGATTAGATACTCTGCAAGTTGCTGACTGGATCAGAGTTGAGCGCTCAAGGCCGTGGGGTTGAGCGCTCAAGGTGTTTCTCAGGGGCTTGAGCGCTCAAAGTCTCAAGCTTGAGCGCTCAAGGCTCCTGGTGGCAAATTGGTAGTTTGGTTTGGTTTAACAGTTCTTGGTTTGGTTTGGGTTATTTAGTGGTGTTTGGTTAGTTTTAATCAAGTTCAAGTCATTTTCACAAGTTCGGGTAGTCAAGATTGGTCCGTTTCATCATTGGAAATGCTCGAGCATATCTTGGGTTCAAAATCGGGGTGTCTACAGTTGCCCCTCTTGGATGGGACTCGATGCCATTGATTTGGTATGAGTGACATCCAAGACATAGACGACCCGACTCGTTCTCCGCGATACATCTCAAGCTGTAAAAGAAAATCATTAAAAATCACAGTCGCGCCACTCGGGGTGCCTACGTACCCTACTGCAGGGATCAGACCGGCGTAGTTCTTCGGGGCGATGGAAGACACTGTAATTAAATAAACTAACATAAACGGGTTCAAAAAACCCTCAAAACGATGATTTAAACGGACACGCAGTCCTCAAAACGTTGATTTAAACGGACACGCGGTCCTCAAAACGATGTTTTAAACGGACACGCGGTCCTCAAAACGATGTTTTAAACGGACACGCGGTCCTCAAAACGATGTTTTAAACGGACACCTGGTCCTTAAAACGATGTTTTAAACGGACACCTGGTCCTCAAAACGATGTTTTAAACGGACACGTGGTCCTCAAAACGATGTTTTAAACGGACACATGGTCCTCAAAACGATGTTTTAAAGTATGGTCGGTAAATACGACCCACACAAGCACATGGCTTTAAGACCTGAGTCAAAATACTTCGTGTGTAAGCTAATGAAAATCATGATTCCACAACACGCTTCGATTGATTAATATGGACCAGTACGACCAACTGGTGAGATTTAAATTCCCGAACCCACATTCGTTCAAACAAACAGGACCAAGGAGTCCAACGTATATTATCAAATCATTTAGGATGCCCAAAATGCCCCTGCACAGCTAGCAAGAGAAGCCAGAAAAGTCGTACCAGGATTGAGTTTGAGCGCTCAGGGTGTACCCTTTGAGCGCTCAACCATACCTTGAGCGCTCAATTTCAGATCCTTGAGCGCTCAACTCCAAATTTGAACCCCCAGCGCTTAAAGAGGCCAACTTGAGCGCTTGAACCCCTGAACGGGGACGACGGTTCAGAGACCGTAACGTCGGTTTTAACTCTGCTTTACTCCGATTAACCATTATAACGTTCCAAAAACTCCAGAGATCAAATTCGTTCACCCCTCTCTCGCGATTTCGAACAAAACCTTAACATTTCTCATTCCAATTTCTGCAAAATCGAAAACCCCCAAATCCTAGGGTTCGTCCGTACGATTCTCGGTCAATTTCGGTCGATTAGGGTTCGATTTCGAGGTGCTGATCAGTTTCCATGGAGGATACAAGTGGATCACGGTCTCCGGTGGCTTCACTGACGGCGGTAGAAGGTAACAGCGGTGCTGAGGCTCTGCCACCACCGAGCTTGAGCGCTCAAGGTGGTGATGCGGCAGTTGAGGGGCCATCAGAGAAGCATTCTGCGGTTGAGAGTGGTGGTGGTGCGGAGGAAAAGGAGAAGGAAACAGTAAGTGCCGATGGTGGTAAATCAGAGGTGGTTAGGGGTGATGATGGTGGCGATCCGGCGATGTCCATCGGCGGTGGGGGTAGTGGTGGTGCTGGTGAGGGTGGTGTTGATGGTGGTAATGATGTGGAGAGGAGTGGTGGTGATATTGGTGGTGATATAGGTGGTGAGGATGTGAGAGGGGGTAATGGGGATGGCAGTTTAGGTGGTGGTGGTGACGCGTCGGTGCCAGAGAGGGTTGTGGAGAGAGGTAGGGAGGTGGTGGAGATTGTGAGTGCGAGCGAGGCTAGTAGTAGTGGTAGCGAGGAGACGGTCGAGGAGAGGGGGACCGGTGGTGGTAGCGGTGGCGATATGGCGGAGGGTACGAGCGGGGTAGTTAGGACTAGGGCACTCCGCTGGAGAGTAGAGCCTAGGCCCAGCCAGCAGCCTAGTGGGGGAGATAGGGGGAAGGCGGTGGCGACAGGTGATAAGTTAGCGACAAGCGGCAGGCCGTCAGCTCAGGGGCCGGTAGGGATCTCTCGGGAGGACTATCTTGAGCACGCGCCCCAGGAGGTAGTGATGGCAGCAGCGGCGGATGCCCCAGGGATTTTGGACGTGGCGAGGGAGGCCATTGTTGAGGGGAGAGAGAGGGAGGCAGCGCTGCTACACGAGGCAGCGGATGAAGACGCGGCGGCGAGGGCCTTTTGGGAGGAGTTTGAGACAGAGGAGGCTGCGGAGGAGGCCAGGCTACAGGCTGAGGAGGAGGAGAGAGCGGCTGGCCACAGGACTACAGTGGTCCAGGCTGCTAGACAGCGGTTGAGGAGAGGGAGGCCGGCGTTTGACGCGGTGACTTACGCTCCACCGGTGCACCTCTTTGTGCCATCAGGTTCAGAGTTCTACACTCCCCGCCGGGAGTTGTACTTTGGAGAGGAGGTGTTACTGGACCCCGAGGTCCACCTTTCGACTGACTGTCTGACGGTACGCTTGTTTTGATTTCCAATTTTATCGCTCCCATGCACTTTCAATAGCTAGAAATCCTAATTTGCACTGAATGATTGAATTACTGCTTGATTGATGCCTGAATGATGACTGAATGATTGATTGGACTAACGCCTGATTGTTTGCCTGTTTGTTGTCTGTTTTGCAGAGAAACTTGAGCTTGAAGGCTCATGGAGGTATGGGCTCTAGTTGGGAGATCTACCAGCAGCTGCATGCCTCTGTGAAGGCATTGATGGATCAGGCAGGGTTCGGGACATTCATCCCGACTCTCTCGAGCACACAGCACGACCATGCCGTGGTGACGGCATTGGCAGAGAGGTGGAGGGACTCTACGAGTTTCTTTCACCTTATCTTCGGTGAGGCGACGATGACGCCGCTGGACTTTTCAGCCCTCACGGGGTTGCGGGTAGGAGGAGACCCGATCCCGTTCGACTCAGGGATAGGCAGGGATGAGGCCGCGCTAAGGTGGTTTCTGGGCTTCGTGCCCACCAGGGAGGGAGAGACGTCCACATATGGCCAGTTCAAGATGACCGGACTGGGTGTGCCGACAGACGAGGAGGATGCAGCACGGAAGGCGAGGTGCTACTTGTTATACCTGTTTGGGGCCTCTTTGTACCCAAACAGGCGTAACAGAGTGCACCTCTCCTATCTTGGTGGGTTGAGGGACTTTGCCAGGGCGGCGAAGTATGACTGGGGTGGAGCAGCACTCGGGAGCTGCTATGCGTTCATGAGTGCCGTCTCGAGGCGGAAAGGGACTGGCATATCAGGACTATGGAGCGTCTGGGAGGTAGAATTCAAAACCTTGATTTCAACATTGAAAACGCATGCATTTCAATACTCGCATTTGATTATCAAAACTGGTATGTGACTGACCAATTTGTTGTTTGCATCGCAGCTCTGGGCTTACGAGGTGCTGGGGTTACATCCCCCTGAGACACGCCACCCGAATCCAGATATCATCCCTCGAGCGCTGTGCTGGGGTGAGGGTTTCCGTTACGGCGGTTTAGCACGGGGGAACCTCCAGGTCCTTCGTGTTTCACTGGACAGACTCCCTGCTTCTCTGGTAAGCGTTGAATTCTCATATGTATTCAATTTACTTTCAATTTGTTCATAGCCATGTATTTGATTACTGAAGTTTGAACAATTCTTGCAGGTCCGCTGGAATGTGTGGGATGCCGTCGACGAGCCCTACTTGGCTCGGAGCAGAGAGATCACGAGGGGGAGGGTCCTACTCGAGTGCCAGTATGGCTGGTTTTGGTACCTTGGTGACAGGGTGCTGCGCCAGTCGATACGGGCTGAGAGCCCACAGGTTCCAGGGTGCCTCCCTCCTCGAGTGCTGATGACGTCTCGATACACACTGGCAGAGATCGAGCGTTACACCACGCCCGATCTGGACCTGAGCCAGCACTTGCGACCAGCCTTGAGTTATATAGACTACCGGAGGAGGTATTTGGCTGGTTCGCTGAGGGCAGCAGAGTGGAGGGATAAGGTGGAGAGAGAGAAGGCCGCGAAGGCGCGCGCCTCAGCTGGGGGAGTAACAGGAGGTCGGGGTGAGGGTGTTGGTACCCTGACTAAGGAGACAGAGGCAGCTAGGTGGTGGGTGCACGTCACCTCTGCTGGTGGAGAGGCAGGGGTCATAGATATCCCGAGACCACCGGCTGACTTCCCACCACTCTCAGCACCGGTAAGAAACACTCTGTTTATTCCATATCGTATGCCTTGACTATGAATGCTCAAATGTACTGACAACACGAATCTTGATTTTGCTTGCAGGTTTCACAGGAGGTGGCACAGACGATGTATGAGCAGAATCGAGGACTGCGTGTCCTGATACGCCGCCTTTTAGCCGGACAGGAGGTCGCCCTCCGCTTCGAGAGCGAGCCAGCACCTCCTGCTGCCCCAGGGCCTTCTCGCTCGAGAGTTGCACCGGTATGCTACTTACATTCCTTGTCCTTTCAATTCCTTGATTATACCGTATACTAACTCCTTTCCTTATTTGCTTGATGGTACAGCCGCCCGTGATCAGAAAGAGGGCTCATGATGGAGCCGGCGGTCCTGGAGACACGACCGTGCGACTTGGGCGTTCAAAGCCTGTAGAGGAGGAAGGGCCACGGAGATCGACTCGTCAGAGGGTGGAGGTAGTTCCTGAAGGAGTAGTTGAGGCGAGCTCGAGTGATGATGACAGTGTCAGCGACACTAACTACCCCTCTTCCCGGCAGGAGCGACTGGAACAGCGGCGCGGGGATGAGACTGAGAGCTCGGATGAGACGATGGATGAGTCCGAGTAGTACATAGTAGACATAGAGTAGCTTTAGAGTTTTGCTTTTACTTTTTGTCTTTTCTTTAGATTGGGCCTGCGTGCCCCGGTAGATAGGTTGATTGGGCCTGCGTGCCCCAATTGCGGATTCCTTTATTGGGCGTTGTGTGCCCCGATAGTTCATGATGATGTTCAGACTTGATGCTTTGATTTTTCTCATGGATTTTGATCAGAGTATATACATGATTTGCACTTTCATTGTTTATTGCACTGCTTTCTTGCTTTTGATGTACAAATGAGCTAACCTGCTGTAGAACGTATACCACTTATTCACAGAACTTTGAATCCAAGTATCCAAATACAAAGCTCAAAATTCAACTTCAAAGAAAAGCTAACATGTTCGAGAATTTGGACGAAACATGATTATTTGAATTTATGTACAACCGAAAGATGTATTTACATGCCATGCGGCTCGACACACTCCTTACATATATACAACCGGTATCTACTACACAAAATGACCTTAGAACGGAATTTGATGTTCATAAGGCATATTTGAAAGTAAAATGCTTCGTGAGCTTGCTTAAACATGATGAATTGCCATATTACTGCTTTGTCCAAGTCATAAATGACAAAAATACCCCTGTGACCGTCACAATTTAGCCTGAGGTCCCACGGGACCATTTTTGATATGGTGACGGCTGCCATTTCACTGCTTGAGTTGGCCATCAAGACCTCAAAACTCCACATCCTTGAAGAATTGCCCCGGAAACCATTCTGATAGGTCATGACCCTCCTCCGACACGTGTCTCGATTATCGGACATGGCTTGTGAAGCTGGGAAATGGTTTTGAACGTCCAATGGCCATTTTAAGTTTTTGAATTTCCCTATTCATGTGTCTCGTGTCCGTACACGTATCGGCTTGATAACTCGAAGAACGTAACACTCCGTGAAGTCATAAATACCCGTTGGGACTTGGCTTAGGTGTTGGTTGAGGGTCAGGAGGCTTAGAAGAGGTTTCGGGCATCGAACGGACCAAAGTACTGCTGCTGCTGTCTGCTGCTGTTTCTGCAGGCCTTGAGCGCTCAATGTGGGTTGAGCGCTCAAGTTCACCACCTTGAGCGCTCAAGGTGGTCCAGAGGGGGTTGAGCGCTCAACTCCATGGCATTGAGCGCTCAATGTCTGTGCTGGGCAGGTTTGTAGTGTTGCTTCCCAATGCATTTTTGGACCCTTTTGCATGATTTTCTCTACCCCAAATGTCTTGTTGCTCTGTTATATCATTCCCCAAGCTTTGAACATCACCTTCCCAAGGACTTTTCACCTTTTCCCCACAAATACCATGCATTTCCAATGCATTTTCAAATTTTCCCACAACAAAATTTTTGGAAACATGCATTTGACCATCTTGAAAATGTACTCTTTGATTTCCAATGTTGCATGTCAAATTTGTAAGATTCCTCTCAAATCCCCTATAAATACCATGCATAACCAAACATTTCCCCATACCATCTCCATACCAACTTTTCATTCCTCCCTCCACATATTTCCTTTGTCCATTTTTCATTACTCCCACATGGCTGCCCTCGACCCTTCCGTCATCAATACTTGGGTTGCTAGCCTCGAAAACATTGATTGGTTCAACTTTCGAGGTTTAAGGCTCAATGCACTTCGCCACCTCCACACTTTTCCTATCCGTCAAGATCTTTTGCATGCCGCCGTTCGTTGTTGGGATTCGGAGCTTCATGTGTTCCGTTTTGGCTTGCAAGAGCTTTGTCCAACCATTGAGGAATTTCAAGCATACCTTGGTGGTAATGCTTTTGCGGATCCCGTCATACCACCTATTCGTCAAAACTATGCCAACATTCTCAGTAGAAAGCTTGGTCTAGGGAACGGCGCTGCGCGCTTCTTGATTCGCAATGAGACCCTCAATGTCCTTCGTCTCTTCGCAGATTATGGCCCTACAGGTGATCTTCTAGATTTTACCGTTCAAAATCGGCGCATGTTTGCACTTTGCATGTGTCTCTTGGCATTGTACTTGTTGGTCCCATATGATGGCCACCCTAGTTCCGCCATTGTCGGGATTGCTGCTCAGATCGAACAGCGGAGGGATGTGGTTCCTATGGTCTTGGCTGAGACAATCATGGGCTTGGATGCGGTCAAGGCTGGGAGAACGGACACGTTTGCTGGGAGTCCACTCTTGCTTCAGGTTCGGTTTATTTGGTTTGGATGTTTCGATTTCATGGTTTTGGGAATTTTGGTTGTTGGCTTGGTTTTGACTTTGGCTTGGATATTTTGGATTGCAGATGTGGTTATGTGACAAGGTTGGGCTTTTGAGGGAGCCAGCAGGTGGTTGGGTTTACGAACCCCGAACTTGGGTGGATAGGCCGTTTGTGCATGATGAGGCTGATGAAGATGAATGGACTGACTTCTTCAGGTCATTGGAGGAGGATCACATTGCTTGGAGATGCCATTGGTTGCCTTTGCCGGACATGACGGCCAATCATATGGGAGACACAGGGGTGATCTTGGCGGGACTACAGGGATACGCATACTATTTCCCACAGCGCATTCTTCGCCAATACTGCATTCGCCAAGAGGTGGAGTATGCTGTTCCTGCCACTTTCAGCCTTCCCTCATTCAAACATTCTGTTTTCGAGCATTACCGTACTACCTGGCGGGACAGGGTCGTTTGGGCTCCTGATCCCTACCCAACTATACATCTGGACAGACACTACAGAGACTGGATAAGAATGCAGATGAGGGCACAACGCCGAAGAAATTAGCGCAATTTTCCATTCGACTCATTAGGCTGTTTCCCGGAATAAATGGTGTTTTTTTTTTTTTTTTTTTTTTTGACAATGTTGCTCAGCTTATGTAATCGAAGAACTGATTTGAATAAAATTGAATCATGAAGGGTTTCCCCCTCTTGGTTCATTTGATTCCATATGCTATCTCCTTCGGACTATGCGGGAATGTGGGCCAACTCATCGGATTTAGACCGAACCCCAGGATGAGGTTGCCTACGTATCCTTTTGCAAGGAATCAGGTCATAACGTAGTTCAGGGAAGGGTTCACTCGGGTATTAACACTCTCCTTTTGCGCTCTGAATTTTACTTGGTACCGCCTTTTCAGGTTTTCGGTCCAACGAGCTCTTTTTGAATTTTTACCTTAGATTTTGCCTAGTCCGCCCAATGTGGGTTTTCGGCCTAGCAGGCTTGCTCTGATTTTTGCTTGGGTCAGCTCGCCCTTGCGATTTTCTGCCCAACGAGCATCCCTCAGGGGTAATATCGTTTGAGTTGGTCCAGATTGACAAGATTGCTGAATTCGTTGCCATCCAGATCGAGGATCACTGCTGCCCCACCGTCGAGGATAGTTTTGATGATGTATGGTCCTGCCCATTTCGGCCTGAATTTTCCCCGTGGATCGAATATTGGTGCCCGAATCTCCTTTACCACCATATCTCCTTCGATTAAATCCCTGGATTTTACCTTCTTGTTGAATGCGCGGGCAATCCTTCTCTGATATCCCTGAATGTGATATAGTGCCCGCAGCCTCCTCTCATCAAACAACATTAGTTCTGCGAATCTGTCACTCAACCAGTCAGCCTCATCGATTTCACTTTCTATCATCACCCTTAAGGATGGCACTTCAAGCTCAATGGGAAGTACCGCCTCCATACCATAGACCAAAGAATAGGGTGTTGCCCCTGTTGGGGTTCGGATAGAGGTGCGGTATCCCCATAATGCTAATGGCAGCTTCTCATGTCAATCCCTAGATGATTCGATGGTTTTCTCCAAGATACTCTTGATTGACTTGTTTGCTGCTTCTACTGCTTCGTTAGTTTGTGGCCTGTACACTGTTGACTTATGCACTTGAACATTGAACTCTTCGAGTACTTCTGCTGCCCTTCCTTTGAAATGCACACCATTGTCTGATACGAAGGCACTAGGGACTCCGTACCGATAAATGATGTTCTGCTTGATAAAATGGGCCACTTGTACCGCGGTTAATGTAGCATATGAAGCTGACTCTACCCATTTCGTGAAGTAATCAATTGCCACCAATATAAACTTGTGTCCATTTGATGCTGGCGGCGTGATTTTCCCGATCACGTCTATTCCCCATACCGAGAAAGGCCAAGGCGTTGCCATTGTATGGAGCTCAGATGGCGGTACATGCATGAGATTTGCGTGGACCTGGCACTTATGACATCTTCGCACATACTGAACACAATCTGTTTCCATGGTTAACCAGAAATATCCTTGCCTCAGAATCTTCTTTGCCATCATTAATCCGCTCATGTGGGGACCACAGATCCCTTCATGGATCTCTTCCATTACTCTCTTTATATCGTCACCATGGATGCACAACTTGTGCATGCCACAGTATGACCTTTTGTACAACCTTCCACCACAGATGATGTATTGTGACGCCAGCCTTTGCAATGCTATTCGATCTTTCTTATTTGCTTCTTCAGGGTATTCTCCTTTCTCGACCAGATTCCAGATATCGTGATACCAAGGTAGACCATCATCGATTTCTCCAACGTTCATCACGTATTCATAGGCTGGCTTATTTCTTTGCTCAATCATGATTGGCCTCATTCTCACCCCTACAGGCAATTCTACCATTGACGCCAGGGTTGCCAGTGCATCGGCGAACTGATTCTTCATCCTCGGTATATGAGTAAAGGTTACTTGCTCGAATTGATGAATCAGATCGTCAAGATCTTTGTGATATGGCTTCAACTTTTCTTCCGGCACTTTCCAGTCACCGTTGGCTTGGGAAACCACTAGATTTGAATCCCCAACCACCTCCAACTTCTTCACTCTGATTTCAAGAGCAGCCTCCATTCCAACAATACATGCTTCATATTCTGCCTGGTTATTCGTAACTTCGAAATTTAACTTGAAAGAAAGGGGAATGTGCGGCCCTTCTGGTGAAACTAGCAGTATGCCGATCCCAAATCCTTTCTGATTCGCTGCTCCATCAAAGTACAGCTTCCAAACATCATCTGACACAGTCATGACATGCTCGTCGGGGAATTGAAATTCTGTATCTTCTGGCCCCTCAATCGGGTGATCTGCCAGGAATTCTGCAACTGCCCTGCCTTTCACTGATTTTCTTGTTACATACTTGAGTTCAAATTCAGCCAACAGAAGTAACCATCGTGCCAGTTTTCCAGTGAGTGCTGGTTTTTCAAACAGATATTTGAGAGGGTCCATTCGAGAAATCAGCACTACCGAATAAGCTAACATGTAGTGCCTTAGCTTTTTGGAGGCCCATACAAGGGCCCAACAGGTTTTTTCCAAAGGTGTGTATCTTTCTTCGGCTCCAACCATCTTCTTGCTCAGATAATATACCGCCTTCTCGATTCCTGCTTCACCTTCTTGTGCCAACATACAGCCCATTGCAAATTGTGTTACTGATAGATATAAGATGAGAGGTTTTCCAGGTGTCGGTGGCATCATTACTGGGGGACTTTGAAGGTACTGCCGGATCGACTCAAATGCTTTTTGGCACTTATCATCCCACTTGAATGGTGTTCCTTTCTTCAATAGATGAAACATCGGCTCGCAAGTCGATGTTAACTTTGCGATGAATCTGCTGATGAACTGGATTTTCCCAAGACAGCTCCGTACCTCTTTTTCTGTCCGGGGCGGCTCCATATCAAGAATGGCTTTGATTTTCGACGGATCGACTTCGATTCCCCTGGTGGTGATCATGAATCCCAACATCTTTCCAGCAGTGACCCCAAACGTGCATTTTTGTGGATTTAAGCGCATTCGGTACTTACGAATTCTTTCGAAGAATTTGCGCAGTGCCGGGAGATGACCTTCTCTTTCCTTCGCTTTCACAATCATATCATCCACATACACCTCGACTTCTTTGTGCATCATGTCATGTAGCAAGGTCGTAGTGGCTCGTTGGTAAGTTGATCCAGCGTTCTTCAGTCCGAATGGCATGACTCGATAGCAGAACGTTCCCCATTCAGTGGTGAAAGTTGTTTTCTCTCGATCTTCCGGAGCCATCAGAATCTGGTTGTACCCTGAGAACCCATCCATGAATGATAGCAGTGCATGCCCTGCCGTATTATCTACCAGCACATCAATGTGAGGCAAGGGAAAGTCGTCCTTTGGGCTGGCTTTGTTCAAATCTCTGAAATCTACACACACCCTGACTCTTCCATCTTTCTTGGGTACCGGCACAATGTTTGCTACCCACTGTGGATATTCAGTTACCATCAGAAAACCGGCATTGAATTGCTTGGTGACTTCTTCCTTGACCTTTTCTACCCAATCCGGCCTAATTTTCCTCAATTTCTGTTTCACTGGTTTTGCATCAGGGTACAAGGGAATTCGGTGTTGCACAATTTCAGGATCGATTCCGGGCATATCTGCGTGGGACCAAGCGAAAACATCTTCGAATTCTTTAAGTAAATTAATGAGCAATTTCTGTTCCTCCGAAGATAGCCCAGAACCGATTTGAACCATTCGAGGATTTTCCTCATCTCTCAATTTTATTGAAATAACTTCTTCTTTTATCGGCTGAGCATGCCTTTCATTTTCCCTTTCAATTAGAGACTTAAGTTCCTTGGGTATTTCTCCCTCGAACTCAGTCTCATCATCGTCGGGGGCAACACAATTTATTTCGGGAACAGCAAAGTAAGCGAAATCACCATCCATTTCATTAACAAAGCCCTCCGGGGTGCAGTACATGGCATCAGACTCAAATTCAAAATAAAAACGACGATGTGGAGGGCCACAAGGCACAAACTCCGACTCACAGTCAAGTTCAAACCCTAATTCAGACTCGGACTCTAGCTTAGTGAATGCATTAGTAAATTTTACAGCAGGAGTAAAAGTGCAATTCTTGTACTCTCCGACTGCATCCACTATCAGCACGCTGGGGTCTTTGAAAGTCTCCTGTCCAAGCATCATCACTGCTGGCTCTTCTTTATCCTTACCTGTTAGACTGACCTCGTCGAACATCGACATCAAGATCCCTCCATGCAAAGCCTCCATCCAGTCTGCTTTAAGGTTTTTCACCAATTGTTCCACCTTTTCATGCTCATCTTCGCTATCCCAAGCATCATTAGCAAAGATCTCAAATCCAGGGTGCACCTCTCCGCTCATTTCATTTACAAATGGCTCAGATTGACCGTGGTATGGCTCATTTGAGCCCTCTTTGACAAAACGAATCTGGCGGTTTGCACTGGTGCTGGCCTTATTGATTTTTCCTCTTTGCATCTCCTTCAGTGTGGGCTCGTATCCTAATCCGAAACGGCCTCGTTGAGAAGGGAATTCAGGAAACTGAGCCACCGCCTGGTGAGTCCGACCCAAACCAGTCCCTGGCAGATAGGACATCCTTCTCATCATTTCAAGGATGGTGGTGCTGATTGAAAAATCATCATCAATGCGCAGCGTGAACACACCGCCGGACGTATCAAAAGCGAAACCCCCGAGTTGGACATCATTTTCATCATGCATAATTTCTAACAAGGGAGCATTATCTTCGGCATGAGGACGAATGCCTGTGTCTCCGTAAAGAGCAATTGTTCCACTTTCCAAGCCAAGTAGAACCTTCTGATGCAGAGTGGATGGAACTGCCATAATATCGGGACGATGCATCCAAGGACGTCCTAGCAACAGATTGAAAGAAGCTGGGATCTCGAGTACATGAAACTCTACTGTTGATTTAAACCCCTCTGCAGCAATCTCCATTTCAACCGTCCCCAGCACACTGCGACGGGTGTTGTCATAAGCTCGGACAGTGAGATCAGATGGCGTGAAATCCTTCGGCTTGAGTCCCAAACATAGTGCTGTTCGGAGGGGACAGACGTTGAGTGCAGATCTATTATCTATTAACACCACCGGGATCCATTTCCCCATGCACTTCATGGTGACATGCAAGGGCTTGTTGTGATCTGTCCCTTCGAGTGGTAGGTCGGCTTCGGTAAAGGTTACAACATGCTTGGTTGGTTTAGTGGTAATGGTAGGCTTGGTAGTGATAGCGGCCATCATGGCTTCAGGGGTGATATCAGGAGCAATCTCCATGCAAGACAATGTTTGAGCAAGTTTCTGTCGATGCTCACTGGAACTCATGAGTAGTCCCCAAATGGTTAGGGCAGCCAGGGTTTTCTCGAGTTGGTTGCTGAGGTGACATGGGATTGGTTAACTGGTGGGTTAAAAAGGGTTTGAAAGTCGGTAGGGTTGGTAATTGGGTCAATGGAGTTGTTTAGTGGAATTGAGTTGTTCTGTGGAGCTGGGTTATCTTGTGGAGTTAGGTTAAAGGCTGGTTGGTTTATGGAGTTGTGAGGTGGGTTAGAGGTACTTCCAGTGTACATCTGAGGCGGTTGATAGAACCGTCCACTCCGAAGGAGGTGAAGAACTGAATCAATATCATCCCCCCATAAGTCAGTGTAGTCGGTGTAAAGGTCAACTAAATCACCTTCCGCCTTTCTCTTTCCCTTTTCTATGCTGGCTTCTTCCAAGCCCTTGGTAATCCCTTCCACTGTTGCTTCGCTCCATACATCTTCCTTCTCCATTGTTGCTTCGTTAACTGCCCAGACCTCATCGTTTCCAACCCATAGTGGTGCGAGTGCTATTTCTTCATTCTGATTGGCCCATACATTATCCACATCATTCCCCTCCATCTGCTGTCCCCAGACATCGGGCAAATCATCGTTTAACATCATGATGTTACATCCCTCCGGGATCTGCACTCGAGGCGCTGGAAGATTTTCATCGACTATGTAATCGTATGGCGTGAACTCTATTCCCTCCGTCATTCGGTTTATAGCATGTTCACTCATCATGGAAAAATCAGGGCGACCCTCCCACAATGGTGGCATCGGAAAATAGGTTTCTTCAAAGAACATGGGGAGTGTAGACCCATCCAATGGATCATTGGGGTCCATGAGCTGCCATTCATTGGGTGTGGGATCCCATTCATCTTCTTGCGCATCATTAAGTACCTCGTTCTCTTCCTGCCAATTCTGTCCCTGTCCCTCCTCCAGAGGTGGTTGATCTTGTACAGGTGGAACTTGTTCAAAAAGATTGAGAAGCGCGAATCCATCAAGTGGATCTGCAAACATCGGATCCCAAAGTTGATTTACCATGGCATCAAGGGGGGGTTCTTCATTAAGCTGCTCATTCTGTGGCCATGCTTCTTCGTTTATCAAATTGTCGGCCACCATCATTTCATATTCCCGGGCTTCCATGGCCATCATCAAAGCTCCCCACTCTTGCCATATAGTGGGATCCAAGTGAGCTTCGAGAAAACATGTTTCATGTTCGGCTGGGATAGGCACAATGGGCTTAGAGTCAGTTTCTGGTACAATGAATTGGCTTGGGTCAAAGGGAGTAGGATTTTGGTCTTTTTGAGTGGAGCTGAGGATTATTTGGCTTATGTTTCCGTTTCTTTTATGAGCTGGCAAAGGGTTGGTGACAACATTGGGCTTCTCGGTGGGATCTCGGATTTGTTTATTGTCAATGAGATCTTGAATCTCATGACGCAGACGCTGACA
Source organism: Vaccinium darrowii (assembly GCA_020921065.1). NCBI lineage: Eukaryota > Viridiplantae > Streptophyta > Magnoliopsida > Ericales > Ericaceae > Vaccinium > Vaccinium darrowii. Next base: position 35,662,694 of record CM037160.1, read on the forward strand.
CCTTTCAGTGGGATGGCCGGGTGTTTGATGGAAGACGCAGAAGGTGTTTGGATTGTAGGTTGGCGGGGGATTTTGTGGAGGTGGAGTCGGTTGGAGGGGCTTAATTTTTCCCTGCTGGACAAGTCGCTCGAAAACAACTGGTAGAGGCAAAGGGAGAGGGGTGAAGACACGTCGTCCTCTTTGGTTTTGAGATGGTTGAGTTGGTTGAGTTGGTTGGGACAGGATTGCATTTATGGGTTCAGTTCTATGGGACTGGTGATTCATGGGATTGGATGAGGTACCGGCTGTGTAACTGGGGTTTGCATATAGGGACGAGGTGTTTCCAATGTAGTTGCGCTTAGGCTTGGGGATTGGATCTCCTTTCTTCAACACCCCACTTTGCAGGGCTTCTTCAATTGTCAGACCCGTCTCAAAGTAAGTTTCGAAGTTATGCGCTTGGGCTGTTATCATGTATTGGGCCAAATCCGGCTGAAGGTTTTTGGTTATGATGCGCATTTGATCTTTGTCACTTGGACGATCAGTCATTTGCGCGGCCTTTGCTCTCCATCTCTTCACAAAATCTGCGAAAGACTCTTTCTCTTTCATTTTGATACTCTCAAGTTCGCGGGTAGTGACTTTGAGCTGGACATTATACTCATATTGCTTAATGAAAGCAGCCACCATTTCTTCCCAAGTCTGTCTCTTTGAGATGTCAAGTGACAAGAGCCACTGGAGTGCCGGCCCTGTGAGAGTCTCATGGAACATTTGCGCCATGGCGGGTTCATCGACTTCTTGTAGAGAGAGGGAACTTACATATGCCTGAATATGTCCTCTCGGATCACCAGTCCCATCAAACTTCTCAAAGTCTACGTGTTTGAACTTCTTAGGGAGCTTAGCGCCTGGGAAGATGCAAAGTTTGTTCATGTCGAAACCGGTAATGGCCCGCTTCTCATTCTTGGCCACAGATTCTTCTAGCTTGAGTATCTTAGCTAGCATTTCAGCCAATTGAGGATTCTCAGGGGGAGGAGGTTGTTCCGGGTGTTCATCATTAGGGACTTCTTGATTGCGAGCTCCCCCATCAGGTACTTGCTGCTGAGGCGGGGGGAGTCGACTCTGAATATTTAACATGATCGCCATGAGTTGGGCAACTCGAGTGTCACTCCGAACCCTCTCATCATGCATTTCCTTCCTCAGTTGTTCAAACTCGTTAGGGGGATCTTGCTCCTGTTCAGCCGACATACTTGCTTCGGACTTCGGTGATAGGGATCTAGACAATCTTTGTCCGGGAGGTCGAATCCAAACAGGTAAGGTCTTCTTCTTCTTAGCAGGCCCAATGGTTTAAGAACTGGACATAAAGCAAAAGCCGGACTCAGATGCGTACTCGATGTGTTTACTATGCGCATGAAAGAATGATTCTACAAATGCTCTCTATCGTCTCATCTCATCTCCACTCACGGAGTTAGTCCTATTTCTAGCCTTAGGGTTAGTCTACCGGTTTCGGATCTCACTTGAAATCGCTTGCACAGAAGATTGTATCAACACCACGGGTAAGTCGTTACTCGGCGAGTACGGCGTTTCAACCTAAAGCCTAAATGTTGACGCCGTAGCGCTTTTCTTGACCATCCGAGACAAAGCAATGAGGTGCCGCCATCCAGATACAGGCGGTTCCAAGGCTAGTCCGAAACACGGGCGACCATTTGGGCACGATCAACACCGGAGGTATCTCAAACTTCATGGATTTAAAGTCTCCTAGACTTCATGTACAACCTAAGGTTAGTCTACCGGATCCAAATCTCACTTAAGATCATTGCACAGAAGATTTTCCAACACCCCGGGTAAACCATTACTCGATGGGTACGGCGTTTCAACCTAAAGCCTAAGTGTTGACGCCGTAGCACTTTTCCTGGTTATCCGAGACAAAGCAATTTGGATGTTGCAATCCAGATACCAATGATCTTAAGGCTAGTTTGAATCACGGGCGGCCGTTTGGGCACGGCCAACACCGGAGGTATCTCAAACTCCATGGATTTAAAGTCTCCTAGACTGTATGCGACAGCTTTGGAAGATTGCCCCAATCCTCAAGTTTTCTTTTAAGTGATAACTCCTTGATATCGGATGGTCGGATTTGGGAAATTCTGGTCCGCGCATATTCCGACAATGATCTAAGATCGGAAGCCTAAGGGCGATTGTCCCTCCTCGGGCCAAGGTTCCTTAAACCCGTCTAGATCAGTGTTTAGGAATTTCGACAGTTCAAACTTTCCCACGTCCGGCCGTCCTAAAGGCTAACTCGTAAGAACAACGTGCACATGGGGTGCACGACTCATCATCGGGCCGAGGCAACCTCCTACTAACTGCCGTAAAGGCACTAAAACCAAATGAAATATCTACACAGAAAATCTATACATACGACGCTCGCGACGACTATATACAAAGCAAATGCATGAATGCAATATGGCATGGCGAGAAAAGCGGTAACACATAGCATGTAACAAGATGGAGCATGTAAACTTAACACACGGGCGGGTTGCTAAACGTGGGGTTCTATGGCTAATTACATGCAAAGGCCGGTTTTGGTCACTGAGGGTACCCCGGACTCAAAATCAAAACCGCCTCCTACCGTTAGAAACGATAGTGACGATGTGATTTATCACGGTCGAGGGCTGCTGGGCATTTCGGGATTCCCTGTCACCGGCAAGCCGGGCAGGATTGCCAAAACACACCAGCGGGGCTAAGAACCATGCAAGTGTAATGCAAAATCAAATTCCAAACATTTGAAAAATCCCACAAAACATCTTTTGAATTAAACCCACTTTGATTAACACATATTTCAATAAAATTACACAAGTGTAATAAAAAATTGCACAAGTGTTATTAAATAAAATATATGTTAACCAGAGTCCCCAGCTAAGCCTCATCATCGGGCCGGGCCGGGCCGGCCCAGCCCGTGAACTTCCAGCCCAAGCCCGCCCATGGGCCGGGCTAAGCGGGCTTTTTTTTTTTACCGGGCCGGGCGGGCCGGGCTATCTCTTAAAAGATGAAGCCCAAGCCCAGCCCATGGGCTTATCCTTGTAGGGCGGGCGGGCGGGCTAGTTTTCGGGCGGGCGGACGGGCTGAATTGGGCTATTTAGGTGGGCCAAAATACTTATTGCTTTTTTGGGCTTAACTTATTTTCACTACAAATTTCCAGTGTCTAAAAACTCTTAGCACTATAAATTGACCTTTTTTATGGGGAACTTCTGCTTCCATATGTTTGTTTACCATTCTGCTTTTATAAATTTACCTTAAAATTAAGCAATAACTAATAAATTACAAATTATGTATTAAAAAGATGAACCAATACTTCATTCTCATCCAATATTGGTACTGAAAAAAATAACGTCTCTGCCAAGACTAGTCCAGAACCGCTGCCCATGTCAATCGTCTAATTAGCCTCTGATTATCCTCAATCCAATGGTATGGGATCGTCTTCCGGATCACTATCTTCAATAAAGGAAGGTCTTGATATTTTTAGATTCGCCAATTCTTCTGCAAGTTTAGACTCTTGTTCAGCTTGTTGCATTCTTTGTTCTGCCAATTGCCAATCTTTTAAGCAAATCAATGCTTCCACGGTGTCCGGCTTCAAACTACCCCGCTTTTCAGAAATTACACGACCACCTGCACTAAAAGCAGCTTCGGATGCAACAGTAGAAACTGGAACCGTTAGTATATCACGAGCCATAACAGATAGTACGGGATACTTAGACTCTTGTGATCTCCACCATACCAATTGATCAAATGACTCATCCTCCTCATCATATTCAACAATTGGTTGGTTAAGATAACGTGTTAATTCGGACTCGATAACACTTGCACTAGAACTATTATAAGACATTCTTCTAACTTTGAGCAATGACATTGCTCCACCTCGAGTTGCCGACGCGGCCGGGCTCATGGTCTCCACTGGAGTTGTCCTATCTACACCCACCACTACTAAGGTTTTATAGTGATCAAAAAGCTCAACCAATTTAGACCTTGTCAAATTAATGGTATTTTCTATTTCTATTTCATCACCATCATATAGAGTGTCCAACCATTGTTCTAAAGCATCCATTTTCAAACGAGGATCTATGATAACAGAAAAACAATAAATAAGTGGTAAAGTTCCAAAATACTTGTCAAATTTTGATCTCATTACATCTAATACATCTCTAAATTTATCAAGATGAGAATAAGTTTTAAAAGTGAGACATATATTTACTAATTGAATAATAACACGACATGATGTAGGATGATAAATACAACTAAAAATTCTAGTTGAACTATCAAAAACTTCTAAAAAATCTCTTACAATTTCAGCAACAAGCCAATCATGCTCAGTAGGTGTTTCAATATTTGCAGCACCTTGTATTTGCAAAGTATAATAATGTAAAACTTTTTTATATTTGACAGCAAGTCTTAAAAGCACATAAGTTGAATTCCACCTAATAGGCATGTCCAAATTAATATTCTTTTTTCTCAAACCATGATGTCTTAAACACTTTTTGTATAGCTCATATCTATGCACAGAAGAATTAATGTTGCGCACAATATTTTTTATTTTTTCAATAGAAGGAGCTAGCAAACTTAAACCATCTTGCACAATCAAATTTAGAATATGAGCACAACAACGTACATGAAATATATCATATGGAACAGTACCGAAAGATACATCAAGCAATCCTTTTAAAGTTCTTTCTGCTACATCATTATTCGAAGCATTATCTAAAGTTATTGAAAATATTTTTTTAGAAATACCCCATGCAATCAATTCCTCATGAATAACATTTGCAATTGTAATACCAGTATGTGGTGTCTCAATCATTTTGAAAGATATAATCTTTTTGTTCAATCTCCATTCCTCATCTATAAAGTGTGCAGTTAAGCATAAAAACCCCATATGAGATTTTGAAGTCCACAAATCAGAAGTTAAGCAGATTCTTCCCTTATATTTCTGAAAATAAGATAACAAATTGGCTCGATATACATGAAAATGTTGCATAACATCTCTTTTAGCAGTTGATGCTGAAAAACCACTATATTGAGGATTTAAACCCCTTTTTACCATTCCCGTAAAATCATGTTTTTCAACAAAAGTAAAAGGAAATTCTGCCCTAACCATGTAATCAACAACTTCCCTACGAGCAAGCGACTGGTCAAAATTAAAACGTGCCAAAGTTCCTTCAGTGCCTTTAGTTAGCTGCATTTGAGTTCTAATGTCTACTTGACCTCCATTTTTTTTTAGACAAGAGTCATGGTGTCTCTTTAAATGAGTAGTTCCACTACCTGTTGTTCCAGATAAAAACTTACCACATAACTTATGTTTGGCTTTGATACATTCAACACCACCAACAACAACCTTCTCAGGTTTATCAAAAAAATTCCAAACTGCAGATGTAAATTTCGAAAATGCTTTGGAAGTTGAAGTAGATGAACTACCGGGTTGGGTAGACAAATTTGGAGAAGTTGGTGACGGTGAGCCAAGTGATTCAAGCTCATTTATCTCATCTTCTTCCTCTAAGTCTATGTTCACGGAATTTTCATTATTAGCCATACTAAATTTTAAGGGGAAAAAAAACAGAGAAAAAAAAAACAGGGAAAAAACAAACCAAATAAATAGATAAATAATAGAGCAGCAAGAAAAAAAAGATTAAATCAAATAAAGTAATTAGGAGAGAATAATGTTACTCCAGTCTCTAGATGAGCAGATGATGATTGGTGATGAACCCAAATGATGAAACCCAGGTGATGATTCTAAATTTCTGATGAACCCAATTGATGAACCCAGATTGAATCCAAAGATTGAAAGTAACCCCCAAGATTGGTGATGAGTTTTCTGATCGCTGATACAAAGTTCCAACTTCCAAGTGGGGTTTTCAAGCAGTGCACTCAATCCTATTTCTGCAAGTGGTGAATATAGCTGTAAAGGTTGGGCATAGTGTCAATAAACAAAGAATGTTGCAACAATTGTTCCCCACGCCCATACATTGGGTTTAGTCCCAATATTCAATAGTAATTTTGCACATTTCCAGCAGTTGTTCCCCACGCCCATGTACTATTCTCACATTTCCAGCAATTGTTCCCCAGAATTGTTGGTAGGTAGTCCCCACCATTCCATGCAAATTTTGGAAAAGGGAATCTCTAGTCCTCTTTTGCTTATTATAGCATTTTTATGCACTTAACATTTTACTTTTAGTTATGTTTCCAGTTTCCCTATCCTAGCCGGGTGGGCGGGTATCTCGGGCTGATGGGCTGGGCCGACGGGCGGGCTGACGGGGTGGGCCGACGGGCGGGCTAGCGGGCGGGCGGGTTGACAAGAAAATATTTAGGCCCAAGCCCTGCCCATAGAAAATTCGGGCTGGGCTAGCCCGCCCTGGGCCGCCCATTTGGCGGGCTCGGGCAGGGTAAAAGCCCAGCGGGCCTAGCGGGCTTCGGGCGGGCCGTGGGCCGATGGGCCAAATGATGAGGCTTATCCCCAGCGGAGTCGCCAGCTTGTGGACGGCCCACCGGAAATCGGTGCGGTTTCGCATTTTGAAAAGATTGAAGATTGTTGTTAGAGTCGCCACCCGGATTTTAGGTCCGAACCCGAGAAACCGATAAAAATATGACTCATTGCCCGTCGAAAAAGACTTCACCGATCTTGATAAAACCAAAGATTTCTCGGATTCGGGGGTTTGGTTACGAGAGGGGAAGGGTTTTACGGCACCCCTCTCGCCCGGTCCATGAACCGGTCTCTACTCAATGTTTTATGGGATTTTGAAAATGTTTGGAGTCCGATTTATTCATAAAATGGGAAACAGGGAGGGGAATCACATAAACAACGATAAAACATGACAATATAAATTTAAAGTGGATGCTTGTGCACATGATTTACATGAATGATGTTGATATTGATAAGTGATATGATTACAAATACTTACAGGAAATGCGAAATTACAGAAATTACACAACAAATCCAGAAAGTACAAACATTGTGGTCCAACAAACTGTTTTGCAAAACTGGATTCCAGAATAGGGGTTGAGCGCTCAAAGACAATGGCTTGAGCGCTCAACCTCTTCAAACCAATTTGAGCGCTCAAGGCTCCTAGATTGAGCGCTCAATCCAGTTTCTGGACTCTGTGATTTTAGGTCCCTTCATTACTCCTTTACCCATTTTTTGCATGATCAAACACTAATAAACCCTTTTTAATGAAGAACAAAACTGGAAAACAAGGTTTTGATCTTCCAAAGAATGAGAAAAGGAGAAGAACACCATAAATCAACAATGGAAAACGCTTAAATGAATACGTAAGAGAGAGATCCAGATCAAAAACAGCTATATGACAACACACACATACCAGAAAGAAATTAGACCATAATCCATCATTGAATCACCCAAGAAAATGCCAATCAGTCAAGAACAGCTTGAGCGCTCAAAGGCTTGACCTTGAGCGCTCAAGCCATCCAATGGCTTTCTGGTTTTTTTGACTTGAAAGTAGATTTTGAGTGATTATCAGGACCACAAATACATAAAATCAAGGTTTAGAAGATTGGACAACCCCTATCTTGCACTCAAATGCGAGACTTTCAAAGGTTTAGGTGCTTGATCATCGTGAAATAGCTAACCAATGTTCATGCATACAATTTTGAAATAGAAATGAACAGATTTGAGAGTCATATGAACATAGATAACTCTTAAACAATAATCAAAACTAGAAAAGAGCACAAGAGTCAGGAAAACAGAGGCTTATTCAGAACTGGGCTTGAGCGCTCAAGGCTTGAGGCTTGAGCGCTCAACCCCTGCTATGACCGCAGATTTGAAAACTGTTTTTAAACAAGTTTTAGACCTTTGTGAGTTCAATGCAAGTATAATGAACCTGCTTGAACCCACTGGTCTTCCTCAGATGGATCAAAACAGTGAGTTTATCACTTGATCAACTACCTTTTGAACTTGATTGAAAACTTGAGCTTGAATGTGGGTTTAGAAACGGTTGATTGTGAGTATTTTGGGCTGGTATTGGACAATGTATGTGGCTGGATGATGATCCAGAATCGAATTTTGGACTTGAAGAGTGGTTTTTTGCAAGTGGTTTTGGGTGGAGTGTGAGTGGTATTGAAGAGAGAGAGAGAGAGAGAACGATTTCTGCAGAATTTTTCAACTGGAGTCTATGGATGGATTACCCCTGAACCAGGGGGTGAAGAATGGTTTTTATAGAGTGAGTGGGAGGGAAGAGGAGAGAGAGAAAGAGTGGGTTTTGTATTTCAAGGGTATTTTTGGTGTATTTCTGGGGTTAGTGGAGTATAATGTACGTATAGAGATCGTAGCAAATCATCCCCAGACGCTCCCATGCAGAAAATCTCATGATTAGATACTCTGCAAGTTGCTGACTGGATCAGAGTTGAGCGCTCAAGGCCGTGGGGTTGAGCGCTCAAGGTGTTTCTCAGGGGCTTGAGCGCTCAAAGTCTCAAGCTTGAGCGCTCAAGGCTCCTGGTGGCAAATTGGTAGTTTGGTTTGGTTTAACAGTTCTTGGTTTGGTTTGGGTTATTTAGTGGTGTTTGGTTAGTTTTAATCAAGTTCAAGTCATTTTCACAAGTTCGGGTAGTCAAGATTGGTCCGTTTCATCATTGGAAATGCTCGAGCATATCTTGGGTTCAAAATCGGGGTGTCTACAGTATACATGATGTTCTCTTCGTGCACCAAAGAAATAACAGTGTTACTCAGGTCAGGAACGGGGAATTTCGTTACACAGGGGCAAATTTTTTGTAGGGCTAGCCTATAATTCATAAGGATTTTTTTTTTTTTTTTTGTATAATACTAGAGGTTTTTCTTTTTCTTGCAGAGGCAATCGTCCCTAGACTCCCTAATAGCTCCCTCTGATGCGACCGTCCCTACTAGCCCCCTCTGATTCCATCCCTGGCGTTACTTCCATTTGCGGGTGTTTTTTTGTCGAGAATTTAGAGTGCTTCTGGAAGAGTTTCCTAACAATGATCTCCGTTCAAGATCATGAAATAGGTTTTGTATGAAGATTAAAACCTCTATGCATTCTGAATCTTGTAATAGTGTACCATATCTTTTTATCTCATCTTGATTTAATGATTTGTACTTGAAAGGAGACCAAATGTCAAAGTGAAACCTGTCACAGCTGTGAATGTAAACGAGTGTTGATTCTCCCATGTGATATGCTCTCACGTGGTGAAAAATAGGACTAATCACGGATCACTTAACGATTCGAAACTTTATTTTGTAAGTCTCAATGTGTTCATCATCTATGCTAAAAATGAAATAGAACTCAATCGCATAGATGCAATGGATCGATGAAAACAATTTAGTGAGATCAATTGACTCCATTTGCCTCATCTACCCCGCCCTGATCTTGACCAAATTAATCATATGACGAGCCGAACCAGAGGACATTAGAGAGGTCGAACCATGCACGATTGTTGCTATTATTAATAGGGACACTCAACTAGGGGTGAGAATTTCCGACACGACATGAACCCGACACGAAGTTAGCAGGTTAGGGTTGGCTACTTCTACCACGAAACACGAATGTCACTTAACACGATAACATGAAAAGCTAAACCAGGTGACATGACATGAACAAGGTGGGAATTTATCAAAGGACACGATAACACGACATGAACCCGACAAGAAATTAGCGGGTTAGGGTCGGCTATTTCTGACACAGAACATGAATATCACACGACAAGATAACACGATAAGCTAAACTTGTCGGTTTAGGGTTGAGAGAATTCTGACCCAAACACAAGATGACACAACACGACACAATACAATGCCCACTCTTCCACTCAACCCCCTAATTCATTTGCCTTCACTCAAATACAATGGCAGACTTCTTATCCCCCCAAGCCCTCCCTTCAAGGAAGAAATAGTAATTTTGGAGGAGAAACTATTCAATATTTCAAAAACGCAATCACATGGTGTGCCGGACCAATATTGAGTGGCCTCCGCTTTCTTTCCTTTCCTCTCGACAAGATAAAGTACATGTCTGACCTGTATTGGTTAGACGCACCATGTGACTGTGCTCTCGTAGGCATAACAAATGATGATGGCCTTCAATAGTTATGACCACAGATTGGTTGGCCACATGTTAGCTGCCAATACTAGGACCTGCATTTGTTTCCCGCATCTGGAAAGTAGAATTTACTTCCCTCAACAATGTAATGATGCAGAAAAGATGAGTGCTTGTACTGGTCCCATGAAATTGTTTCTCAAAACTCCTTTCTGAATGAGCCACTTTTAAAGAAACGACAAAGGCACAGTAACGAGAGTTATGTAGTGTGCCTAACCAATACCGGTCAATGTATACATGATGTTTCTCTTTGCGCACCAAAAAAGGAACATTGGTTTTTTCTCTGTTACTTCCATAAGAAGGCTTTTTCTTGTCGAGAACTTTACTTTCCCTCAACAATGTAATGATGCAGAAAAGATGAGTGGTAGCTGTCCCATGTTTCTAAAACTTCCTCCCAATGAGCCTCTTTTAAAGAAACGACAAAGGCACACTAACAAGTTAAGTGGTGTGTCTAACCAATATTGATCAATGTATGCACGATGTTCTCTTTGCGCACCAAAAAAAGAACATTGTTTTTGGAAGACTCTTTTTTTTTTTTATTCGCGTTTCTAGAAGACTTTTCTAACATTGATATCCGTTCACCACAGGAGTTCGCAATCGGCCAATCAGCTTCTATTTTGAATCTTGTGTTGTACCATATCTTTTTACTCTCATCTTGCTTTGGACTTTGGACTTTGAAGGAGACCAAATGGCAATGTGAACTTAAGAAAGAAGGGAATGTAAACGAGTATTGTTCCTCTTGTGTGACCCTGCAAAATAGGACCTACCATGGTCCACTTAACGATCTGAGTCATTCATTTTGTAGGTCTCAAATGTGTTCGTCATCTACGCTTGAATGGGATTATTTGGATGCCAGTATCCAAACCCCCTGAACGAACAACCCCTTACCAATGGACGATGAGTGTTTGACCACATATTTCTCTTGTAAATAATGCCACTTAAAAAACCCTTTACCAATGTCCAAGCAATCTGAATTTTTATACAGGTATTGAGTACATCGAGTCCTATAAATGAATGGTCTGAGTCGTCATATGGAAGTGATTAAACTCATTTTACGCCACTTCAAGATCACAGGAGAAGATCATGAGAGGTTTCTTATTCGAATGTAAACATAAACCTGAATGCAAAGCTAAGGGGGAAAAAGAGGAAGAAACAGCAATATGCCAAACTTTAGGATCTAGAACAAAGAAGTGGAAAGGAAAAGCAAGAACATTTAGGAAAAATTAAAATTCTCCTAAGAGAAGAAATTCGCAAAATAATTTTATTTTCACTTTCCAAAATTGTTTTCCTTTCCTTGAGTTCGAAACTGGCACCATATGCCACAAAAACATAAGTACCAAAAAAAAATTAGTAAACGGGCGCATGCAACAACTTTGCTCTTGTAGCACGTTATAATGATACAGACAAGATGAGTGCTAGTTGTCCCATAGTTTTTAAGAACATCTTCCTCTGAATGAGCCGCTTTTAAAGAAGAGGGAACCGGGAGGTGCTGTGCACTCTCGTGCCGTGCACCGTGTTGTGCACTCCTCGACCGTCCGATCGTGTTTTGGATGGCTCAAATGTGTTTTGATTTTTACCGACCAAAATAAATCAAAATTAAATTATAATTGCCAAACACATCCGAGCCGTCCACAACATAATCGGACGGCTGAGAAGCGCACAACACAGTACATGGCACGGGAGTGCACAGCGGAAATGATTTTTACCCCCCCTTTTATCCCCAAGACACCTTTTTTTTTTGGTCTTTGTTCACTTGAAATTACCAAGTTGCCCTTCATATGTAAAAAGTTATTCATTAAGTAAGGATAATTTAGTAATTTTGATGTGAATAAAGACAAAAATGGAGTGTTTGGGGATAAAAGAGGGTGTCAAAATCATTTTCAAACGAAAAAGGCACAAAGTGGTGCGTCTAACTAGGGCCTTTAAATTAATATTTAATTCATAAATGAGAAATACAAAGATAAAAATATTTTAAAGAAAATAGTACAAGTATTCGCACCATAATAAGCTAAATGTTGGATAATCATTCCATTAGTTCGAAATGTAGTATTTAAACATCACTCTTCTCCCATTATTTTTCGTTAAAATTGTAATTAAGCTCGCATAATTAAGTTCAGCCACCATATCTATTGCATAACTAATTCATTTAACCTTTTGACCGAAAATAAGATTTGACCAATAATAAATATTCTTTCATTGGAGGCAATTGTAACTTGTGTAGTAAACTACGTTTTACAATCGATCTATGCATTTCAAAAATAATCTCCCATTAGTTTCGAATAATTGAACACTTCCTTTAGTTTTCTTGTTTATTTGAGTACACAATTACTCACGAAAGCTAGGATTTTGATTCTTTAAACAAGTTAAAGATATTCTTTACAAAAAAAAAAACTAGTTAAAGATATAAATTTACTATAAATTTATCCCAGATATAAATTTACTATAAATTTATCCCACAAACTTTTAAAATTACATCTTACCACCATTTGTTAGGTCCTTATTTGTATTAGACATTTTTACTTCTAATTTTATACACATATACATAACATAGGGCGAAAAAATTGGGAGTCCGATGCGGCCGCATCCTCTATGTATGGCCAAAGCCCGACTTGCGTCTAACCAATACCGGTCAATGTACACAGGATGTTCTCTTCGCACACCAAAAAAAAGAACATTGTTCTCTCTCTCTCTCTCTCTCTCTCTCTCTCTCTCTCTCTCTCTCTCTCCCCCTCGGGCTATTTTTGTCGAGAATTTAGGGTGTTTTTGAAAGACTTTCCCAGCAATGATCTCTGTTTACCAAAGAAGCTTGCAATCAGCCAATCACATTCCATTCTCTGTTTTCAAGATCATGAAAACAGGTGTTGATGACAGTTAAAACCTCTATGCATTTTAAATCTTGCGTTGTAGTACCATATCTTTTTAATCTTATCTTGCTTTGTACTTAAAAGGAGACCAAATGTCAATGCGAACTTGTCAAAGCTGTGAATATAAACGAGGGTTGATTCTCTCATCTGACCTTGCAAAATAGGACTAACGACGGTTTACTTGCGATCTGAGTCATTCATTTTGTAGGTCTCAATGAGTTCGTCATCTGTACTAAAAATGAAATTACTTGGATGCCAGTATCCACTTGAACGAACTACTCCTAACCAATTGACAATTAGTGTTCAACTGTCTGTTTCTTGTAACCAATGCAACTCGGGCAACCCACATTTCAGTATCGAGAGCAAAGTAAACATTAATGAGTGCATCGAGTCCTACAAAATGAATGGTCCGGATCGTCAAGGGAAAACGTGATGAATCTCATTTTACGTCACACAAAAATCACAGGAATGATCTTGATTCATATATAAACATAAATGTTGATGCAAACCTAAGGTAGCTGACGATGGGTTGATCTTGGGTATTTCTGCCCCCTCCGGCTAATAAAGCTACCCTATGCCATGGACGGCGGCTAAGGGAGCTTGGTCTTTTCCGGGGAAGTGATTGATTGGCGAACTCGGTATAACTCGGTGTGACTCGGTGCATCTCAATGGGGCGACTCAGTGAGTCTCGGATTGTACCAGTTTGTTTTGGGTTAGCTGATTAGTTATTTGTTTTTTGCTTGTTTAGTTTGTTTTGTTTCTGTTTTATTCCGATTACTTGTGTTGTATTGTGCTATGGTTTGAGCTGGGAATCTGTTTGGATTCTTACCGCTACGATTTGAATAGGATTCATCATTCCGTCCCCTAGGTGTCGGGTCTGCTTCAGCAGGTGTATTTGTGAGTCGGTGGCCTAGTCTGCCTAATGCCGTTCTCTTATTCCCTTGTTAGTGGTTTAGGTTTCATTCCTGTCATTTGATGTAATCAGTGTCGGATGGCGTTTGATATGATATCTTGACTGATTCCAAAAAAAAAAAAAAAAATGGAGGAAAAAGCAATCTGCCAAACTTCAGGATCTAGAGCAAAGTAATTTGCAGTTGAGTGCCAGTCTGACAAACTACCCCTATTCTGGTGGGGTTTTATATTTGAATCCCAAATTTGTAAAGGGGTTTCTGGACTGAAAAGGAAAGGAAACACAACTTGAATTTGTTGATGAATTCCATACAATGCAGATAAAAGAAGAAATTTCATCCATGATTACCCTGAGGATTTCATCAATACGTGTAAAAGGAAGGAAATGAATTTCCATGGCTTCACCTACATTGTTAAGACAAAAGAAACAACCAGCAACAACCTGTAGCCCAGAAAATGTATCCCCAAAGGTGACCTCTCTCAAATCTCTCTTGTTCACTTACAGCAAGAGAGATTTTGAGAACAAGAGAGATTTTAGTAGTTGTAAGTGAACCAAAGAGATTTGAGAACAAGAGAGATTGTTGTAAGTGAACAAGAGAGATTTGAGAGAGGTCACCCACATTTCCCTTAATTCTTTGTTACTTCTTCTTACGTTGGTAGAGTAAAGCACGTCGATTTCTTTAAATCAAACCAAATCAAACAGAGCTTAAAGTCCCAATCAATTTGGGTCGGCTACAATTTTAAAAAGATTATCACTCCGTTTGTAAACTCTTTTTAAGCAACACAACTTGTGTTGATGGAATCCAATACAAATTGCGTGGCCCATTGTCCCAAAAACAACATATATAAAAATAAGAAGGAAAAAGAAAAAGAACCAAAAGGTACGAACAAAAAACAAGAAAACGCAAAGAAAAAACAACAAAATGAAAAGCCCAAAATAGTGACTGCAAATGTTAGTGACAACAAATCCGCTCATTGATGTGGCTGGAAGAAATTGGAAGAATCATATCGTCATTAGGGCTCACCGTCCCTTCGTCTTACTTGAAAACCCACAGATGAATCAATTAGCCTGATCAGATCCGAGGGCCAAACTATCCAGTGCACTATATCCGGCCATCTATTGCGACCATGCACGGCTCGCATTTAATCCAACCATCCGACTGTCAGATTAAATTCATTGCTCGAATTAAATCCAAACCGTACATTATCAAAATAGACAGCCGGAGTCTCAAACACCACACAACAAGAACGGGGAGGAGGCCACTTGCCCCTAGAAATGGAAGCTCTGACCTCTCTCCAAACAATAGACACTTTGTTTGGATCGTTTAAAACCTGCGGAAAGCAGTGAAAAGGTAAAAAGCAAGATAACTGGGGAAAATTCTCCTCCATTGCTTGGTTCTTGAAGAAAAAAGAGAAGAAATTAGTGACATAATGTACAGCTCACAGTATAATTTTATTTATTTTCCTTTCCCTCCTTAAGTTCGAAGCCTGACAGTGGCTGACACTATAAGCCACATAAACATGTAGTACACTGGCGCACAGTGTTCTAAAAGAAGGTCTAAAAGACCGAGTACTCGCCGCCTAGGTACTGGAATGCTCCTCGCTGACTAGCCCGACTAACCTAACTAGACCGACTATCCCGACTAATTGTCCGACTAGGCGCCGATTGCTCGGCCTTGGAAGCTAAAAGGTGCCCGGCCGCCCTGGGAGCGCCTAGCGAGTTTTAGAACCTTGTCGGCGCATGCAAAAACTTTGCTCCTGTAGCATGTTTTTTTTCATCAACATCCACAATCAGCCTTCTTAGTTCCCACAAAGGCAACCAATACAGTAACTACGATTATCTAGAATAGCTCCAGTACAACACCATAACTCAATGGAGTCATTTATCATAAACTGGCATATGAGTAACCTTCAGGTCTCACATGGTGGTGCTCCGGGAACAAATAATAATTTCCCCTCAAGCAGAAGTAAAGACGGTCATTGTAGATGAAGAAATAGCAATTGCCAAAAAGAAGAAGAAGAAGATATAGCAGCGGTGAGGAATGCAATTTCTTCCACAGATCTGTAACATAAGAAAAGATCAAGTCGCAAATTATCTGTGACACAGGTATTTTGGCTTTCAATATGTAGTACCTTGATACACATGAATTGGTTTGTCTTGAGCCAACAGGTTACATAATGCTGTCTCATATACAAAGACATATAAAGAATACAAAACTTTATTGACAAACCAACACGGTATTTGCAAATAATATGGTGAACAATGAGACCTTTCACGAGACTTCATGACAAGATTCGCGACATCAACTATTTGGTAAGCCAGTAAATTAGAATGAGAAATGTGCAGACAGAGGCAACTAAGGAAAGAATTATGGTGTCCATGGACTTTCTCTTCTTTATTGATGAGAGGATTTGATTCACCTGCAAAGTCAAATTACCTAAGCATTAAAACATTTGATGAAACAAATTTTAAACAACTAATATGGAATCCCTTTGCACAAAACTACATTAGGTACTCCAATAATCCAAGTGCCATTATGTGTCCATAGTACTTTTAGTGATTTATCTTTAAAGCAATTCAAAACCTGCCATGTCCAAAAGTAAATTTTGTTTTGATCTGGTGGCCTCTTCTGAGGCCCCTTTGTGATCCTCAAAAGTCTACAGGAATGAATATACTAAAAATCACTTTCCCCAGACTTTTCTCGTCATCAAATAGACATAAGCACTGGTTTTAAAAGGCGCACGCCTAGGCGATGAGGCAAGGCGAGGTGCACCGTTAGGGCCTCGGGACGCCAAGGCAAGGCGCACATACGTGATGTGGTGAGGCAAGAGCCACATGGATTTTCACAAATCTTTATTCAGATTAGGCCAGAATCCATCTCAACCCTTGATCTATGATGCATTAAAGGTGGGCTAATTTCCACTAGATAATTTCCTTCAATGTAAATAGGAACCTATAGTCAGCCCCAGAGAATCGATCTGCTCTCATCGATGTCTATCACAGCAGCCAAGTCTCGAATAGAATCAATCTGCTCTGTTTTCGTTTCTTGTTCTATGTATTTTTAAAAAAAAAATTTCCAGTTTCTCCTCGTCCTCCTCTGCTCCGTTTTAGATTTTTCTTCCACTTCCTTCTTCCCTCCCCTCTACTCCTCTGCTCTCTGTAAATTTTTCCCAGCTTCTTCTCTGTTTTGTTAGCCCTACTTTAACACTATAATTTTTTCCGAATCTCGGTTTAACTGTTTTAATGATATGTTCTGTTTTTAGTATTGGAAATTTTAAAAGTGTTTGCATATGTTCAAAGTTTTTAGTTTTGCCCATATTAGAATTCTGCTTATTTTAAAACACTGATTAGCACCACACAAGCAATGGTAACAATGCAACCCTACCGTTGGAAGTCGGCTGCCGATATTGCTAAGCTTTGAATTTATGCCTCCGAATGTTGATCGTTGAAATGCCAGTGTCTTAAGGGTCTCTTGAGCTTGAGAAATCACAGAATCCATCTGCAACAAAACCAAATCACACAGAAATTAAAACAAAAATGAGGCAAAAAGTAATAAGGGAGTTGGTAAATCAATTAATTCAGAACAAAATTTATCAGACTGAACAAGGAACCTATTCTACATTTCTAAACTTCGAATCCATACAGGCGCAGTCTAGAGCATGAGAGGGAGCGGATAGGCACAAGATAAAGAGAAAAAGGTTGCTAAACGATAACCGTAGAAGGAACTAGTAAAGAAGTCAACTATTAATTATAAGGGTAAAGGTAAGTGCTTTGCTGGTTGAAGTATTGGTTTGTAGGCAGTAGCTGGCTAAGAAGGAAGGTAAAGAGGACGGCTGTCAATAGCAGGCAATAGGAAGGAAGCGAGAGCTATATAGGCGAGCTAGGCAGTCCCAGTCCTCTAGTCAGCAAAGAGTAAGCAGGTCAACTACCGCGAGCAAGACAAGGGAAGGCCTGGGCTTTTCCCTCCAGCCAGAGATAGATTCTTTCTTTGCTTTCTCTCCTTCCTTCTGCTTTACGCAATAGGGGTCCGAAAGCCAGCCCTGTCCTCTAGTCAGCAAGCTCTCATAGCTGTCCTGTCCGAAGAAACCCTTCCTTATCCTTATGGAATCAATGCGCTAAATCTTCCCTATTCAGCCGCTTGTAAACCTTCAGGTACTGTCTTATTCAATCTAATCTATCTTTCTTCAATTCCTCTTTTACCCAAAAATGCAATTTCTTTTTCTATGAGTTTGTCTAAACTGTTCGATTTGGAATTCCGTTGGTTAGTGGTAAAGGTTCTTCTTCTCTTTCGCTAATATCTTTCTGGCCTGCTTCCTAGTGTTGCAAGCAGGCGACACACTACTTCTTTATATAGTGCGTTCATCCTGGTTGGTGTGATCTTTAAGCCAGAGTGAGCAGTCCCTTCTCTTACGGCAAGCCCTTATAAGTAAGAACTCCCTCACGCTCAATCACTTAATTTATGGCAAATTCCCCCATCTTTTTTTTTTTCAATGAGCCTATCCTCTCTTCTTTGGTTGGTCATAGTCCAAAATTTAAATATCGAAACTGATTGCTAATCCAAGACCAAAATATTCGGAGAACTCTTCTAACTAAACAAAAATATGTAATTATCAGCAAAGTCGTTCCTTTTTTTTCTTCAAATCCAAGAAATTCTTCTCACTTTATATGTAAGCTAATCTATAGGTTGTCGATTCACTATGAATTCCAACAACTTCATGAATAAAATCACGAAGAAAATGTGACCAATTAACCCACCAGCCAAACTACTTCTTACAAATAAGATCTTTTCGTTGTCGTCGTTATAGCGAGACAAAAGTTGACTAATCTGGGGATCAGTGAATCAGGTTCACGGTACGGGTTGCATAATTGCACAAAGAAATTCAGAATCAGATTTGCACTTGCGTTCTCTTCAATTGGTTGGCCACTTCGTACTCGCGTCTTCTAGCCGGTTGTGTAGCGGGAGGCATGAGATTCTGGCTCTCTTGTTCGTTCCCAGGATTGTCCGACCTAAGATGAGCCGGCTTTAACACATCGACCGCCTTCCCCTTTTCTGCATTTCATTCTCTATTTGGCCCGCTTCAAACAAAATGATACAAAAGGGTTGGTCAATAGCATAGCTCTTTCTTTCCCCAGTCTCCTTTCGAAGGAAAGGCCTTCGCATTCCTAATCTGGTAGGGCCGGACGTCTTTCTTTGGCCCAGACCCAACACTAGGGCGTAACCAACGGAAGGTTCTCACCCTGTCCCCGACATTGTTCTCCAACAATGTCCCTCGGGCGAAAGGGGCCACCATTCTCTTTCTTTCTTAAATCGTTCCGATCAGGACAAGTGGGTTGGTTCGTTTCCTCCTATCTACGCAATTCTCTGTCTTCGTTCGTGATCATCTTGGGCGAAAAGTCGTTGCAGAGGAGCGGCTGTGAAACGGCAATTCCCCCTTTCCATTGAAGAAGGGAGGCCTAAGGATGCAAAAATTTTGTTGTCCTCCCCTGAGGTGGTGGAATTTTAATTTTGTTTATCTCAACGACAAGGGGACAAGGCAAAATTATCATGTTTCTTAATATTTTCTTCGATGTAGCAGGATGAATGGTGTATACTACGTGCCTTCAAGAATTTTATCCACACTCTGGGAGTTCCATGCATAGTTCAAGGTAAACTAAATTGAAGAATATGTTTGTTGGGTGAATGTCCAACCAAACATGTGAGACATGGAACCCTTACCCTTGTAGGAGTGTTGAGCGGTTACTTTATACATTTAGATGAGTCCTTGTAACATAGCTAGAAAGTACTCTTGATCCTAAGGGCTATGAACATGATCCTCTATTTGGAAAGTTATCTTTTTTACCAGTTCCCAAATCACCCACCCCAAGCACAAGGACCTTGAATGCAGCTAAATGAACTTAGGAAGCTAGACAGGAGCTCACTCCCATCCAGAAGGGAACCCGCTCCTAAATAGGATGGGAGCTTCCACACTAATCTTAAGGATGAAATTCTCACTTCTCTTTCCAAATATATGCAAGGAAGAAAAAAAAGTAAAAAGAAGAGAGATTTAGGACTCTCTCTTTCTCATATTGTATTCTACTATTTATCTACGTGTTTAGTCCATACATGTGGCATAAAAAAATCTATTGGGATGTCATTTCTCACTATGTTTATATATATAATGTTTATATACATGCTCCCTTTGCAATTATAAAACATATGTACAATTCATACAAATATAAATATAAATAAATCTATTCACACACACACATACACAGAAATGAACCCAAAACAAGCTATAACCAAAATCTTTCCAATCATAGGCCGTAAACTGAATCAGCAAATGGTCTGCTTTTTCCCTCTTAGAAATTAGGGGTGACTGTGCCGGATTGGTCAGGTTTTGTGGTAAACCAAGAACCAAACCAATTCATACCGATTAAAGATTTCGAGAACCAAACTAATTTGTGAAACTCATAGAGCCGGACTAGTCCAAAGTCCAAACCATTAGACTACAGCTCAATCCCGGTTACGAACCACAGGCTTTAAGTTGAGATATCATGTTTACAAACAATAAAGCATCAGAAAACCAAATAAATAATCAAATGAAAATTGTTTTTTGAACCAATTCATCAAAAGTCGCCCAAAGTCACTAAAATCAAACAAATGTCATCCATGCCTGAATTAAATAGATGGCTGATTCTGTTTTTAAAGGGCGTTTCCGTAAATTTACAAGTTTATATATAATAAAATGTGTGTTGTTGTGTGTGTGCTGTACATATTTAATTGCTGTTCCGATCAGTTTGGAACTGGAACCATTGCCACAAATTTATAGACCATACCATTTAATTCAGCCTTTTTACTTTCAAAGCCAGGGCCGAACCACAGTAGAAAAGAACTGAACTAACCGCCTGGCTTAGATGGGTTAAAGCTTCAATGATTTTCTGCCCACCCCTATTACACATGTAACATCACTTAACCCAGAAGGGTTGGCTTAATGGTCAAGGCATGGGAGGTTTGCTCCCTCCTAAGGTCTAGGATTCGACAGCTCTAAGATGCCATCAGCTCTTTTGGGGCAGTCCATACAGAGCAAACTTTAATTGGGGCCACCGCTATTGGACTGGGATTGGTACCTCAGGATTCGTATGAGGTACGTCGCCTGAGTTACAATACAATGTCTTCTAATGACAATGAGACCATCAATCATCAAGATTTTCTTAGAGATCACTATCTAGTAGTATCTACCAGGTTTTAACATCGGGTGCAACTGTTTAATATATATATTATTTGAGGTGCGAATATCGGGTGCGGGTGCGAGTTCAAAAGTTGAAGTTGTTGAACCTTCCTAAACTTAAATCTTAGGATACTAAGATATGTGTCCCCAAATTGGATATGGATACGGAGACACGTCCTGAACAGTTGTTTGTGGCATATATTGCACAAAATTTTCAGATTATGTATCGTAAATAATATTTAGAAATGTATTTTAAACAAAAATTGGTTAAGAAAAATATGTTTTTGCTATATCCTGTCCATTTGAAACTAGAAATATCGCTTTTCTAGCTAATTTGACGTTCTTTTTCTTTAAATATCATAGCAATTAGAGGATCCGAGTGTCAAAATGGACGGGTGTTTGACACATCGACATGAGTACTTTAGCCAAAATGAATGATCCATGTAACATAGCCTCAGTCAAGCTCCAACAAGCGACTAGTCAGCCGACTAGTCTGAGTTTTAGAACACTGATTTTGGGTAGTAACACCATGGGGAGGGGAAGACCCAAATTAGATGTTGTAGTGGCAAAGATACGAGTTTACCATGTCTAAGTGAGCATGTAACCCTTGACAGAGCTCAATGGAAAAAAAAGGATTCATGTAGCCAACCCCAATTGATTGGGAGATAAGGCTTGGTTTGGTTTATCACAATCTCTCGCCTTTCCTATAGAAGTTTGAATTCCATTACTAACATCCAAGAGATTTGAGAATGTGGTTAAGCTATGAAATTGCAGAGATCATAAGGATATTGAAGAGAACATGGGCATACTGTTCCACACACTTTCTAAATGATCACTTCTAAAACACCATCAACAGGTAGGCTTGGTGAATTCCTTGAAATGGACTTTGAGAGCCATCACCCGATGCAGAGAAGTACAAAGCCCAGCGTTTAACATGGTTGTCCAATTGAACCCAAAAGCTAGAAGAAAGAGGTTGAACTCCTAATCAACGTCAAGTGACACGTCTTACTCCATTGGATAGGTTAGAACTTAGAAATAAAAACAACAAGGCCCCAAAATGGGGGGGGGGGGGGGGGGGGGGGGGGGGGGGGGTTTGGTTAAGGCCAGAATCTACAGTGGGAAACCATGGCATTGGATAGTAAAGCAAAACACATTGATGATGGTGGATGTCGATATACAAACACAAGACCAGTGATATGTCTAACCAATTATTAAGTGCTACATTAGAACAGTTAAGCCTACCGCCTCATTTGCACATGTGGTTTCACCTTATGCTGTTATGCATGATATTCCATCAGCCTACAGAAGGGATCATAAACTAAAGGGGGAAACCATGGCATTGAATATAAAAGCAAGAGACACATATTGATATTGCAGAGGTCGGATGTCGATATATAAACACAAGTCCTGTGATATGTCTAATCAGTTATCAATTGCTTCAGTAGAACAACTAGGCCTACCGCCTCAGTTGCACATGTGGTTTCAACTTACATACAATATTCCATCAGTCTACAAAAAGGATCCATACATTCGGCAAAATAACAAGTTTCTTAAGCAGCAAAAGCAAATAAACTTTCTTCCAGGTTACCTGTCCTGTACTTCTGCTAACAGCTGCATGCTCTTTCAGCAGAGCTTGTTCATAAGATCCCCCACCATCTTCAATATCTAATCTTGTTCTATCAAACTCTCTAAAATCCTCAAGCAGGGAAGCGTGCTCTTTCTTAGCTCGAAGGCTAGAGCGGAGCCTATTAAATTCCTGCATCCAAATCACACACAATATAAGTGCCAGCGTGCAAAGTACACCACCATCTGTTCCAATCACAAAAACATGACAACAAGATTTGATGGTGAAGCAATCAATATTCCGAAGTATCAAAACCACTTTTTCCGATTGGGGAAAAAAAAAAAAAAAGGATATGGATATGGATCAATATAGATGGCCTACAAAAATCGATTTCTTCCATTGAGCTCTGTGAGGGTATCGTGGTCGGTGATATCCAAAACTTAGATCCTTTAGGACTAGACTCTAAAGTCTATATTGGTATACCCCTCCACTAAGTGCTATCATCTACCGTAACCATAACACCCTTCCTAACTGCCGTTCCGATCGACGATATACTAATAGACCATGAATAAATGTAAGTAGAATGAGGAACAACTTAATTATGTAGGCCTATATTTATGTTCACAGAATTGCCTCTATTTTATGGAGAGAAGTGCTTTCGTTAATTGTGCAAGCCGCAAGGTCAGAACATGTACAATAAGTTCCTTAAATTTGCTCATCTACAACTAGATTGTTTCCTAATTGGCATAGCTTGCAAGAGAATAATTCCTAATCTACACAAAAAACATCAGCGACGGTTGTGATGTTGTTTAGAGCTTTGTCTTGATTGGTGACAATGACTTCCGCCTGACTATGGTCATGGAATCACAATATCGATTGAATCATCTCATCACATGTCAAAGATGAAAGACATATGGACAACTGTATGAGTGACAAGAAATTTTCAATCTACAAGCCATCGCCAATATAATGCAGTCAGAAACCTAAAGTGTTCTAAAAGAAGGTCTGTAAGACCGAGTACTCGCCGCCTAGGTGCTAGAAGGCCCCTCGCACAAATAACATATTCCATATCTCTACATCAATATTCCTAAAGTGTTCTTGTCGCACAAATCGTACTAACATGTGAAATTATGTGTATACATTATTGGCTGATACAGCTTAGTAGAGTTATGGTAATTTGTAAACCCTCCTACAAATTCCTAGAGCCGCCACTGATTGGTGGTTCTGGTGCAAATAAGGACCAGATATAGGTATCAAATATTGACTGAATATTGATGTGGAGATATGGAATATGTTATTGACAATTGATACAAAAATGTATGGCATTGTTTTCAGATAGTTCATGCATTCAGGGTAGTCAGTTGATCAGTTCCTAAAGGTTACGTGTTGGAAGGAAATTCTTTAAAGCTAGGAAAAATTATTTGTGCCCAAAGGCATTTCAAATAAAAGAAAAAACCAAGTTATCAGCAATAAGATGGTGTTAGTCAATAAAATCGAGTGTCAACCTCGCCCTGTCCCTCAAACTGTGAGTTAGAGGGCAAGTGACCAAGGAACTGTTTACCCTTACAAAAATCAATCAGTTTGACACATTGTCATTACTAAATTTTTCATCATTTTGATCAGCTAATACTTCATCTGTCCCAATTAGTTTGTCCAATTAGGGAATACAACTTATTAAGGGAGGACCATCATTATACTTTAAAAACAAGAAGTTTCCAGAATTGCCCTTCAATGCAAGTTAGGTTTGTCACATCAATCCAGAAGAAGGGTAAAAGAGTAGTCTCAGGGGATTTTGCTCTTTGCACTTTCAAAATGGACAAACGATTTGGGTAATAAGAAAGTCAGAAAGTGACAAAATGGGAAGGTGGGAGTGTAACGATTTTAAAAGTCCAAGTACTACACCTCTATGGGTAGGTAGTAAAGGGTTTTTTTTTCCATGTTGGTTCCTTCATCGGACATCCATTATTGAACTAGACCACAAATACCCACAAGTGCACGCCATCATATACCAATTAAGCATACTCGGGGACACACATATACAAGCATATACATTTTTAAATCAGTCAAAATTATATGGTTTTATTAGTTATGAGTCTTATGACCAACTCTCTTTACTTAAGCTCAAGAAAACATACCTGAGTAAGGTCTTGAAGAATTTCTTGATGGCGAGTCAACGTATGAGAAAATATCTCTGAGCCTCCTGATGACACCCAAGCTTGCATGTGGGAATTTACTTGATGTAGTTGTTGTAGTAGTTGATCTATCCCCGATTCAAGATCTTTATCTGTACCATCATCAACTTTCTTGGAAACTACTTTACGATACAAAGGCATTTGTTCATCCAATTGTGCTTCAAGCTTCCTTGCCTACATGTACAATATATCAGCAACAATGAAAATTACTTCTTTAAACACTAAGTAAGTTAATCACTTGGAAAAATTACCATTCCTCAAAAACATGAAAACATAAGAAGTTAAGAACTCCTTTATTCTGACATAGTCACGTAACGATGGTAATTTCGAAGCCAAAAGACAGTGACAATCACTTGGAAATGAACAGAAAATAGAGGAAATGGTCAATCCCAGATTCCTGGCATTGATCAATAGGATTTCAGTCAAGAGTAACAGCGCTCCACGACTTTTAAGTGAAGAACAATACAACGTATCATGGAATACCCATTTCTATCCCATGTCAAACAATGTGACTCTTTCCCCTTACCACATATCACGGATTACCACTAGCCAAGTAGTACTCAAACTAACTCTACCCCTGTTTCCTTTATCACATTAGTCGCCATCATCCAACTACCACGTTGGAATTAAGTACCAAATGTGTCTTTATTCCAACCATCGTTTCAGCATTATGAGTGAGTTGCTTCAGCTCCTCACTTCCTTTCCTTTGAACCAATATTAATCAGAATACTGTCAAAATATCAATAATGCCAACAACTATTTTTCTGCATAACAACGGGGGGCGAAATTTTTCAGAGGGATGCTTCTAATGATTCCACAAACAACAAAATACTATTCTTGCCCACAACCCTGGCTTTCTGTGTTCATTCATTCCAAAATCCGATATCAACCATATCTTTTGCCACATCATCAAAATCAATTTTCACCAGTATTTCATAATTCCTTCCATCCCAAAAACTCAGATTACCATGTTGTCCCCAAAAATCCATCATCTCCAGACCCATTAACCAAAATTACAAAACCTAAACGAAGCCCTAACCATACAGAAAAATATACCCGCATATCACAAAAGCGGCAATTAACAAACTTACATTCTAAATAAGGAAAGTAAAAACAGGGACTTGGTCACTGTAACTGATCTAGATCCATCACAGAGACGGCAATCCAAACACAAATTGTAGGGCCTTAAATGGATTGTACCTGCTTTCGAAGGGAATCCCATGAAGTAGGAGGATCCATGAGAGAGAAAAGGAGGGAGGAACTCCGGAGTCTTCTTCGGCTTGAAAATTTTCACTCCAACGTCTCGAATTACAGAAAGTAAACGAGATCGACGAGCTATGAAGAAATCTAGAGAGAGAGAGAGAGAGAGAGAGAGACAGAGACGTTTGGTGAGAGATGAGCCGTGAAAACGAAGCATTAACTGCAGCTTTCAATCGGGTTTGGTTAGTGGGTCGGTCTCGTTTCCAACACAATTCGGACTTTTTCGTAGGGCCGGGTTTGGACAAGGGACCAGTCCGAGAGTTCGTTTGGGCTGAGCTCGATGGGAGCGTGGGTTGGGCCTAAGCTCAATTTTGGGCTGAGGCTCGGCTGGCAGGAAGTAACTCCATCGCTATTGGGTTACGGTACGCCTGTCGTTGGACCATCCGGATTCAATACGATCCGAGTTCGATCTACTAACAGACATACCGTGATGAATGAATAATGAGGGCCTTGTTCGGTTGGGTTTTCAGGCCGGGTTTGAGAACCCTGCCCTTGTTCGGTTTCCCAACCCTTCCTCTGCCCTTTTTCTTTTCTTTTTTTTAAAGCTCCGTACAGTCCTTAAACCTAATCACTCTACCTTTCTCCCTAACTAGAAACCGGGGCACACGCGATGTGTGTGTAAATCGATTGTGCAAATCGAATTTTACTAATATGTGCATGATAACTCCCATATTACTTTTGTGCAATTTTTTTTTTTTTTTTAATCAAAATTTAAGTTGCATGCCGAGGCCCAACCTCAACCAGTTACGGTACAAGGTACACTAATTCTTACTTCTACTGGTTTCCATTCCATTGTTTTTACCATACAACCAGTGAGTTTGTAAAATAGTAAAAATTAATTGAAAGAACATACTAATATCTTATAGAACTGTATATATGTATATAAATATATATAGTACGGCAATAGAATACTTGAATGACATACATTTTCACAGCCAGAGGCGTGTTGTGATTCTATCTGCCTCGGATCTGAGGTGTATCCACCGCGTAATGCTTCATCACGGCCCTGGAATATATTGGTACTGCATTGGCCGGTCTGGAGGACCGGTCATTGCTGCCATACGAATGAACGCTGAGATGTTTCATGTCCCACTGGCTTCGGCAGGCAACGACTTCGACTGGATTATGACCCACGTAAATGCACAGGGTGTGAGAGAGTTCGTTGTTGTTGCTCTTTTTTAGTGTTGTAATGCTAACTACAACTGTTCTCATCATCAGCTTCTCGCTTTATTGGTTCTCACCAAAAGATGCTAATATGGTGACCATAAGGGCAAAATATGTCAATGATATTACACTAAAGTTTCGGCTATCTACGTCATCGGGAATTGTAGGGTTACAAAAGCAAGTGGCTAAGAGACTGAACCTAGAGGCAGGAACTTATAATATCCGGCATAAAGATGAAGATGGTAAATTGATTTTATGAGCTTGCGACGAGGACTTGCAAGCTTGTATGCACACTTCTAAAGCACCGGGCAAAACTTCAGTTGTGGTGCTGCTTGAGCCCAAATAGCCTATTATCCATCGACCATCTTGTAGTTTTTAACAGGATTTGTTTTAATTCTGTGCTTTTCAAGTGTTTCCTTTATGGTAATGGGGCTGCCCCAAAAGAAAGATCAGCGAATGGCGCTCTTCTTTGTTGTTCGAAGCTGTTGTATAACGAATGGATGACTAGGGTTTGTTTAGGTTTTTGATATTTGGATCGGTTGTGGCCT
This sequence comes from Vaccinium darrowii, assembly GCA_020921065.1. Classification (NCBI taxonomy): domain Eukaryota; kingdom Viridiplantae; phylum Streptophyta; class Magnoliopsida; order Ericales; family Ericaceae; genus Vaccinium; species Vaccinium darrowii. The sequence goes on from CM037160.1 coordinate 35,690,471, forward strand.
GTTTGAGCTACGCCTTTAGGTGTTTTGGCTAGGCTCATCAGGTGTCTTTTGGGTTATGTCCAATCAAGTGTTTTTAATTTCTCGAACCCTTGGTTGGAGACCTTCCTCTCTCCCCCTAACTTGATATACTCTTTCAGTTAAAAAAAAAACTTGATCTATCCTTTGTCAAGTTCTCCTCAATAATTTTTTTGCCGATAAAAAAGGGGCAACGAATGGGTGGGGGAAAAGGGGGATGGGTTTGAGGAAAAATTATTATTGAAAACGAGAGTATTTTTATACTTTTTCTACTGGAATACGATTTCCGTGAAAATAAACTTGACTAACACTTTTTTTTTAGGTTTATAAAAATAATTCTTCCATTTCCAACCAAATGTTCAGGATCAGAACATCTGAATCCATCAAAATGTAATTTATATCTAATTTTCACACGTCAGAAATTGAATCCAATAAACACAATGAAAATCCAATTTCAATAGCTCAATGAAAAATAGGTAAATGAACGAGAACATCAAGTTGTAGAGATTCTGTCACATTATTAATATAAATAAATATTCAAGCATGAAATTTCATCTAGTCCTGGCAACTAATTTGGCCTAACATATTAAAAAATAAATAAAAATACTATAAAAAAAACGTACTTGAAATGATTCGTTTTGAATCCGGGGGAGGCGTTGTGCGGTGGGTGTTGTGCGCCAAAACTACGTCATTTTGCTCATTTTCTTAGTATATCCAACTATCCAAGGGCCCTATTTGGAGAGTTAAGTGTGGAGTTTAATTTTGAGGTTTAATTTTAGGGGATTCAGGCTCTTTGGGGTAGGGTATAGTGGATTTAGGCACTTGGATTTAAGCACTTTGGGTTTAGGCACTTCAGGGTTAGGGTTTAGGCACTTTAGGGTTAGGGTTTAGGCACTTTTTAATAGTTTTTTCTTCCTCCAAACAAGGCCCTTGGAAGCTTTGGAAGTGTGCACAAAAATCAAGCAAAATGGCGTAGTTTTGCCGCACAACACCTACCGTATAGCACCCACCCCGAATCCGTAAGTTTTAGGCAAAAATTGGAAACTCTTTTTAATGAGTTTCTCTAACTCCTGAAACCGTCGTGGTTTCCTTATTTTAGTCAGATCAAATGGTTTAAAAGTCTCATATAGTAATCCACTATTATGACCACTTTATCCTTATCATGCATCCTCTCTCAAACATGTAGATGTTGGGGGTCAGGTATGCTTCATTGAAACTCGGACCATGTCTTGCTTGTGAGTTCCATAATACGACGTTTCACTATATTCACGCTAGCTGCAAAATTTTTCACATCAATGCTATTGTAGAGTATCACTTTCTTCCTTCCAAAATTGCACGCTTACCAACGAGTTTCTCTGCAGCAACCTCTAACGTGTAGTTGTTGCATTCAACAATTCCTCCATTGAAAGTATTTTCTTAATTTGGTCGTCCTCCTGATTTTTTGCATTTATGGGAATCCACTGGTTGCAAATCAAAAGGTCATGAAATTTATTTATGTATATAAATAAAAGATGCCAAACGCAAATTCAAAGGTAAAATGGCGAGAGAGAGGATTCACGAGAAGTGGAAGACTCGCCAGGATTGGAAAGCTGATCGGGCCCAAACCCATAATCCTCCACATTTAAATCACTTGTTAATTAAAATGAGTATAAAAGATGCCAAACACAAATTCAAAGGTAAATTAACCATAAAAAAACGCGCATACAAATTAACCATAAGTAATACCGCAAAAAAATGTGACAAATGAACCGAAAAACTGCGCATGCAAATTAAACACTCATTCATAATCACCTAAACAAATCGTAACACAGGCCTAAATATGAAACATTTTTTATACTATCTTAAAAAAGAATGGATCTGCCCATAAATGTGGATTATATACAGTGGGGAAAGACTACCATTTGATCTGCCTTCGACAACAGAACTAGAACTGTTGTAGAAGCACATAAAGGACAGTTTGGAACTTGAGGTTGGAACTTATGATATCAACTACTCTGATGGAGAACGTGACCTTTCCATACGCAACACTAGTAATTTAGAATATTGTTTATGTCAGGCAATTGGTAGTGCTCCTATCGTACTAAAGGTGGTCAAACGTATCTAGTATGTATCTATAGAATTGCCTCTTTTTTTTTTTAAGTTGCATAAAATCGCATAATTGTCTTTTAAAGTGTCCGTGTCATGCCATTTATTAATCATGCTAGCCCCTTTACTTAATTGTGCCACTTCTTGTCGTGCCATTTTTTAATCGTGTCGTGTCGTGTCGTGCCCATGCCGGCACATCTCCAAGTTTCATCGAAAAAAATTTGTATAATCTAGCCAAATTTCGTCAAATTGCTTATTGTATAACTATAACTATATTTTTTGAACAAATATCAAGAAGAATTTATTAACTTTTGAAATAGGACAAAAAAATCAATCGGAGGAAACTGCGGTCTAGAAAAAACCCGGTATTAGGGCCTCCTGGGTAATTTGTGTTGTGATTAGCAAAATACTGTATGAATTATCCTGCCATTTATTACTAAATTGAAGGGTTCACTAGAGGGCAATCAGGTGGTGTTCAAAAAGGTAAGGTATGCCACTTATAGTGAAGAATCATGTATTAATATCCGTTCAAACCAATAAAAAAATATCAGACAAAAAACAAACATGATAGAAATGACAGCTCACAGCAGCTAAAAACCTTGAAGGTTGGTTCATGAAGGTCCACTATGCCTATTCAATTAAATGTGGGGTAGGTTTAGAGGTGACAAACGGGCCGGGCCGGCACAGGCACATGCACGACACGTTTAAGAGCGGCACGAGCATGACACGACATGACACAACAGGGCTCAAGCACGGCACGATCTTATAGGTGGGCTAGGCGGAGCATGTATATTGTGGCACGTTAACACGAGCACAACATTGACACAGACACGGGCACAACACGAGCACGGGCATTAGTAAAAATTAAACTACAACAAATTCTAGATTTTACTTGAAAATTTTCGTCACTACATGTTGGTTTTTCGTTACAACATTGTTATGGTGACAACATTTTTGTCGCCCTTTGGTTTTTCGTTACAACATTGTTATGGTGACAAAAAAAAAAAAAATTCGCCGCCCTTTTATTACAACAAACCCGTAGCAATAAGTTTGTTGTGACTATATGTCAAACTCATCACAAGAAAATAAGAAATTATGGTGACAATAAGAAAATAAGAAATTATGGTGACAACAGGTTTCAATTTTAGTGACAAAATATTTTGTCACAATTTGTAAATTTTGGACATTCAATGTGGGTCAAGGAGATATCAAAATGAGGACAAACAAATTGGGATGGAGGGTATAACTATTAAAAACAAAAATGTCTAAAATATTTTTTCTTCTTTAGAAATGCTTGATAAAAAAGGGTCAATTGAGCACGGGCACGACACGGGAATTGACACTGGAATGGGCATGAGCACAGCGCAGCGCAGCACGGCACAGGCACAACACGACATGTAGTTAGGCGCGCCCATGAGCTAGGCCGGGCCGAGCATATTCTACAATGGGCTGGCACGACACGACTAATAAATGAGCTGAGCTAGGTCCGGCCTGAAGCATGTTTAGCACAGAACTAAACGGGCTGGGCAGGCACGACACAACCCATTTGACACCTCTACCTAAAACAAGCATAATATCACCTTACCTAAGGTATTACATATGAAAGGAAATAGTATGTAGTAATCAGAGCGGAATAGCGAAACAATTCCTGAAAGTTTACGTGTTAGTTCGGCCCTCCTGAATGAATTACTGTCGTCGTCCGTGTCTGAAGTAATCTTGTTTTTCGCAATTAGCAAAAATACATTGAAGCGTTGTATTTAGAAAGTCACAGGCTATATGACATGGTCAGAGTTTCGACGAAGCCCATTTGTCTCCCAGCGTGTTCATGGAAAAGAAAGGAGGCAGAATAACGATACAGTGATCGTAATAATAGTGATTTATGGAGTGATTTAAACACCATTTGATCTAATTGAAATAGAAGAACAAAGTCGGTTTCAGGAGTTGCAGAAACTCATTGAACAGAGTTTGAACCTTCAGGCTGGAACTTATGTTATCAAGTGATTTGTTGGAGACATGGTCCTCGCGATATCCTCCGATGATGATGTAAAGGCTTGTTTCCGTCTTGCTTCAGAATTGCAATTCAACCATATCTCACTTGAGGTTGGAACTTATGATATCAAATACTTTGATGGAGAACATGAACTTTTTATACGCCGCACTAGTAATTTAGAATATTGTTTACGTCGTGCAGTTGGTGGGGCTCCTATTGTGCTAAAGGTGGTCAAACGTATCTAGTATGTATCTATAGAATTGCCCTTTTTTTTTTTAAGTCATACGATCGCATAGTGGTCTTTTAAAGTGTATGTGTCATGCCATTTCTTAATCGTGCTGGCCGCTTTACTTAATTGTGCCGATTCTTGTCGTGCCATTTTTTAATCGTGTCGTGTCGTACCCATGCCGGCACATCTCCGAGTTTCATTGAAAAAAGTTTGTATAATCTAGCCAAATTTCATCAAATTTCTTTTTGTATAACTATAGCTATATTTTTTGAACAAATATCAAGAAGAATTTATTAACTTTTGAAATAGGACAAAAAAATCAAGCAGAGGAAACTCAAATCTAGAAAAAACCCGGTATTATGGCCTCCTGGGTAATTCGTGTTGTGATTAGCAAAATACTGTATGAATTATATCCTGCCACTTACTACTAAATTGAAGGGTTCACTTGAGGGCAATCAAGTGTTGTTCAAAAAGGTAAGGTATGTCAATTTATAGTGAAGAATCATGTATTACTAACCGTTCAAACCAATAAAAAAAGATCAGACAAAAAATAAACGACAGCTCACAGCAGCTAAAAACCACGAAGGTTGGTTCATGAAGGTCCACTATGCCTATTCAATGAAATGTGGGGTAAGTTTAGAAGTGCCAAACAGGCCGGGCCGGAACATGCACACACGAGCACAACACGTTTAAGAGCGGCACGAGCATGACACGACATGACACAACATGGCTCAAGCACGACACGATCTTATAGGTGGGTAAGCTGAGCATGTGTATTGTGGCACGTAACACGGACACGGGCACAGGCATAGGCATGAGTAAAAATCAAACTACAACAAATTCTAGATTTTACTTGAAAAATTCGTCACTACATGTTGGTTTTTCGTTACAACATTGTTATGGCAACAAAATATTTTTGTCGCCCTTATATCACAACAAACCCGTAGCAATAAGTTTGTTTGACTAAATGTCAAACTCATCACAAGAAAATAAGAAATTATGGTGACAATAAGAATTTCTCACAACAAGTTTCAATTTTAGTGACAAAATATTTTTTCACAATCTGTAAATTTTAGACATTCAATGTGGGACAAGGAGAAATCAAAATGAGGACAAACAAATCAGGATGGAGGGTGTAACTATTAAAAACAAATCTATCTAAAATATTTTTTCTTATTTAGAAATGTTTGATAAAAAAGGGCCAATTGAGCACAGGCATGGCATGATGCGGGAATTGACACAAGAATGGGCATGAGCACAGTGCAGCATGGCACAGGCACGACACGGCACAGAGTTAGGCATGCCCATGAGCTAGGCCGGGCCGAGCATATTCTAAAATGGGTTGGCATGGCACCACTAATAAATGAGCTAGGCTAGGTCCAGTCCGAAGCACGTTTAGCACGGAACTAAACGGGCTGGGCAGGCACAGCACAGCCCATTTGACACCTCTACCTAAAACAAGCATAATATCACCTTACCTGAGGAATTACATACGAAAGGAAATAGTATACAATAATTAGAGCACAATAGCGAAACAATTCCTGAAAGTTTACGTGTTAGTTCGGCCCTCCTGAATGAATTACTGTCGTCGTCCGTGTCTGAAGTAATCTTGTTTTTTGCAATTAGCGAAAGTACATTGAAACGCTGTATTGAGAAACTCACAGGCTATATGACATGGTCAGTGTTTCGATGAAGCCCATCTGTCTCCCAGCATGTTCATGGAAATGAAAGGATGCAAAATAACAATAAAGTGATCGTAATAATAGTGAATTATGGAGTGATTCAAACACCATTTGATCTAATTGAAATAGAAGAGCAAAGTCGGTTTCAGGAGTTGCAGAAACTCATTGAACAGAGTTTGAACCTTCAGGCTGGAACTTATGTTATCAAGTGGTTTGTGGAGACATGGTCCTCACCATATCCTCCGATGACAATGTAAAGGCTTGTTTCCATCTTGCATCAGAATTGCAATTCAACCATATTTCACTTACGGTAAAGAATAATTAAGGAGTTTTATACGATCGCATAGTTGTTGTCTTTTAACATTTTCGGACACGAAAATTTGGGCCATGTTCGGTTGAATTCCCAGGACCCTGTTTTCACTTTAGTGTTGTGGGTCCCTCTTGTCAAGTACCCATGTTTGTTTTCTCATTGACTGCCACGCAAGTGATGAGTAAACAGGAATAAAGGGAAGGGATCTTGAACCATTGGATGAAATTCTTCTGATGGGAATCCAAGGGTGAGATGTGAGAGAGGTGGACCTACTATTATTGCCGTGGTACTTGATGTATAGTGAGATGGAGTACTTGACAAGAGGGGCCCACGGTACTAAAGTGAAAACCAGGTTTAGGGAACTCAACTGAACATGGTCGAGATTCTTACGACCTAGCCCCGGAAATTAGGCTCTGGAATAAATTATCCCCGCGCGAACATTTTCTGTTTTTGAAACAGTCCTGCAAACCAAGGGCTTGTAACATAGTGGTTATCTCCTAGTTTTCCCACAAGGGAGACCAGGGTTCAAGCCTCGGTAGAGGCGTTTGGTTATGGCTATGGATAGCTTCTAAACTCCCTCTAGACTAACTCATTAACTCCCCCGCTAACTACCCAACTGATGTATTTCGAATGGCAAAAAAAAAAAAAACAGTCCTGCAAGATCATATGCGCGCATCTACACATTAGAAAATTATTCAATGCTCATGAAGTATTGTCATATGGTGCACCATTAATGTATGATTAGTCCTTTTATCTTCTTTTTTTTTATTTTTTATTTGAGCAACAAATTGCACATGGCATGTTGTGAATGACTGGAACAATATTTCGAGATATTTCGACACCACTCAACAATTCTTATATTTATTACTTTCTCTCTCTAATTTAAAATTGTAAAATATCATATCTTTTGTTATAAATATTCAAAAAAAATTAAAAAATAAATTTTTAGAACCTACTCGACGAAATCTGTCGATCAAGATCCAAATTGAATATGAAATTATGTATAAACAAAAATTGTTATTTCAAGTTGACAAATCACTATGTGAACTCTGTGAATCATTGTGAAATATGCACAATTCACGTAGTTCACATAGATTATTCACATAGCATTATCACACAAAATTCACATATGGTTATGCAGTTCACATAGTCTCACCACATGCCCCTCATAGTTCACATAGCTCCACAACACACTAAAATATTTAGTTCATATAGACTTATCATACATATTTCACATAGGTTTATGCAATTCACATAAACCCACCACACTCTAAAATACATAGTTTAAATAATCTCATCATACAAGTTCATACAAAGTTATGTAGTTCACATAGTCTGTTCATACAACCCAACCACCCTGTTCACATAGCCCCACCACACTAAAAATCACAATTCACATAACATTACCATAGTTCATAGGTTACATAGTATTCACCCCAAAAAATTACAGCTGTTTTATCGACACATAATTTCATAGTGAAAATGGATCTCATCCATAGATCTTGTTGAGTAGATTTCATAAAATATGAATTTTACTCCGGGATATAATACTCCCGGATTTCTATATTGAGCCAATCTCTATATTCACCTTCTATATACCTCTTAACAATCAGGGCAGTTTCCTTCTATGTACTATGTCGGTAGGAGCCGTACTAAATGAAAAATCACAAGGTTGGCTGTCCCTACAATCGGTTCTGCTTTTCATTTCGGGGAAGTCTAAAATACCTAGAAAACATATTCAGAATTTATCCAGTAAATTCTACGTGTATTTTCTGGGCATGCACTTTCGTTTCACCTTGTTTAGTTGGTATCCCTTTTGGTTTCGTTAATTTGTCTTAGGGGTGAGATTGATCAGACTCGGGCGGTTCTGAATTTTTCCAGGACCAATTCGGTTCGGGACATGATTTTCCAGGACCGATCCCACCGATTTTAAATCGGTCCCTGTATTGGTTCAGGGTGGGGTCCGCCTTGTCGGGAATTTCGGTCTGACCAAAATGGGCCTACTTCAGCTAAATTAAAAAATGGTAATGGTGAATTCCCAAACCATCCTGTCCTCCATCATACAAGTGGATAATCTTGTTCTGTTGTCCATTCAATATAATGGAAATTATGTTACCAAGGGTTGCACGAGGGGGAAACCATTGATGTATCAATCTTCTGACCGTTACCCCATTATACTACTGTACTGGTCCTAAAAGATCAAAGGTTCAGATAAATATTTTTTACCGCGTAGAATCCCCCCATTTCCAGTGCACGGCCTCGTTCCAGTAATATTTTTTCATTGTGTCTTTATCCAAAAGAATTTTGCATTTGTTAGTTTTGCGTCAAACTGTTGGTGATTACATATTCGCCTCAACTATAGTAATCAGAATTTGGTAAAATCATGAATTTTGTCCAAATATTTCGGAAAATATACAAGAAAAGTCATAATCAACTGTCTTAAGCTATCTTTTCTCTTCTTTTCTTTTTTTCGCTTAAAAAAAGCTATCTTTTCTTAGATATTTCACAAAATATTTGTATAAAAGTCATAATTTCACCCAATTCGGATTTCTCTCGTCGAGATGAACCTATAATTACCAAAAATTTGACACAAAACTAACAAAAAAAAAAATTAAAGATAACCACAAAATCCTTAAGCCAATGACTAGTGAATCAACTAAACCAACAAGGGAAAAAAAAAAAAAACCCCAACTGAAAGCACCATGATTACAAGTCTAAGAAGATATTCTAATGCTGTGAAATTGTTATTACTAAAGAGTAAGATGATCTCAATCACAATTTAGTAAAGAAGAGTCTAAAATCAGTTCAGGCACCTTGTTTGCTTCATTCTTAATCATAAAAATAATGACTTCATCGGCCTATTTCCCTGTGCTTTCATCGGTTGAACCATCAGCACTAGAATAGGCATCCTCCTGCTTTTCTTCCATTTCCAAGTCATCTCCAGCTCCATTGATGGAAGAAGATGAAGGTTCAGGACGAGGTGGGCATGTATCTGTTTGAGATCCCGACTCCATTTTTGGCACCTCAAAATCAGTTGTCGCCTCGGTACCTGGTGTTTGGTCATCTACTACAATTTCGTTCGCTTCCTCCAACTGTGTATCCACATTTGGTTTCTGTTCCTGGGAACTAGAACAATTCTGCTGAACTGGAGAGAGGATTCTGGTTATGCCATTACAAATGGTTTCTAGTGGAAGAAGGTTCTTCCCCTCCTGGAAACCTGCTGGTCTGTTTGCCAAATTTTCTTCTACCGAGTTGTCCTTGTTTTCTCCCACTACCTTGCACATCTACATTCAAATGGAGAGAGAGAGAATTTTAGCTGCACACAACCTTTCTAAAATACTCCCTCCATCCCACTTTAATAGTCTCTCTGTAGTCGTGCAAATTCTAAACTGTCAAAATATCATGCATCTTATTTGAGAGAGAAAAATCGATATTTTTTCCATCAATAATAAAAAGATCTCAATTAGTTCTTTTAAACAAAGTTTTCAAAATCATCTGACAAAGAAAATGGTAGAAAATACATTAGATTTTTGGATACACCCAGAAGACAGCTAAAATGGGAGAGGGAGTAACTTTTCCATTACCAGAGAATAAGGTGCAGTATGATAACATGAAGTAACACTTTCAGCTCATTATACAAGAGGCCAATACTGTACCATATAAACTTTACCTCGTTATAAAGCCGAGCCATTTCCAAGCGATCTGGGTTATCATCACAGACAGCGACTGTAATTTCTTCTGGAGCTACATAGAAAGAATACAACATCAGCCAATACCATCATAACAATTGTTATACATTTTGTTGGGCCCAATTTCTAACAGCTTAAGCTTTTAAGACAATTGTTACTTAAAATGGTATCGCAACTTCGGTTTCTGTGTGGTCTTGCTTTTAAGACAATTTTGTTTCGCTGTGTGGATGGATGTATTCGTCTTTACATACACAGGCTTGCACGTGAGGGAGTGAGCTGGGTAGCTTGATCTGTATCATGGTAACAGCTTGATGTGTGCATCTTTGTTGCATCCATTACCTCACAACTCTTACCTTAGGGACAATTGATAACTTTAACCTAGGAAGTATGTATCACAAAGGTCCAACTTGGCAGAAGCTTTAGGTACCAATAGTGTGAACCAGTTCAAGCAATACATGCATGTCATGTTACAAATCAATGATCTTATGGTGGGCCACTCTGGGCTCCTTCAATTATGGTTGGCGGAAAATTTCTCTGAGTTGGGTTCTCAGTCTGCTAATATTGAATTAAAATATTTATTTATACTTTCAATTGAGGATCTAACTAGCCATATATTTGATACTTAAAGATAAAAAACGCATTTATTTATTAATTGGCTTTCATTAATGACTAACCTAAAACCAAAAGATTGAAAGTTGAGAGGCCACCAAAGCTCATATACTGCTGTTGGGAGGTACTATTAGTTAACCAAAATTATGCATATTTTGGCACAAACAAGTGGAACCAATCACTAATTTTGTAAAGATACCAAGTTAAATTTTGGAAGCATCAAACAATAAACCAATAGCCTAGCGCCAACGCTCATATACCGGTTATGGAGGCATTGTTTAACTGGATGTAGAAGCATTCAACACAATTAAAGAACACACACACACCCCAAGAAAAGGAAAAAAAAAAAGTTCTAACAATTTTATTCCCAGAACAAGCACCTGACTCATTTTTTTCAATTTCTAAAGTATACAACATAACTAGGATCCATCATTGGAGGCTCGAAAAATGCAATGGATACAAAGAGGACATTTATTGCTTAGGACATGTTCAGAGGGTCACGAAGTGTTGCTCCCAGTTAGGTATCTGATGTTATGCATTTAGTTTTAGGAGGATCGCATGTCATTGCCCGATGTGGGCATACAACTCACATGCTGCCTCCATAGAAATATCCAAGCTTCTTAGTTGAGAATCCAATAGGTTCTACTATGTTAGAGTACCAGTTAATGCACTCATGGCATTGTGCCAATGATGCAGCGGAGTTAAAAACAAGTATGCCCAGTAGCCTCAGGCATTATCGAAACAAAAATGGTTGCGCTCGTGTACGCATACTAACCCTCAACATCAAGGTTAGTTTAATCTCTGAACCAGTGACCCCAGTGACCCCAACAAATGTTTATGCCCAGTAGCCACAGGCATTATCTAAACAAAATGGTTGCACTCAGATTGAACCCACAACCTCATGAATAGTTTAACCACTGAACCAGTGACACCCTCATAACAACGCACTTTTGACATTTTAATATTTCTCTTTCCTGATAAAATCGACAAATTTTTTTTGAGGCCTAATGATAAAAATAAAAGAAAACATCGAAGAACTAAGGAACATTATAAATGATTGGTTTAGTAACTGAGAGTTACAAACCCTTGTTCATGAAATAAATAATAAGATTTCGAGAAACAATGAATACACTTACTGATCACATCTACTTGTGGTAAATTATGACTAGTTTTGGCATCAATCTCTACCGATGACGGACTCGGTATGTCAGCAACCCTCACTTCAGCATCTGGTTCTCCATTAGCAGTCTCATTTGTATTTTCCTGACCCTATCACAACAAATAATGAGTAACCACAAAGAAAAGTGTACCAACTTTCAAGGGTTTTTACAATCGTCTCCAAATGCATACGGAAATGACATAAACTAGATCCCATTTCAGCAACTCCAAGTTTTTAATAGAACACATTTGATCTGTCACTTTTAGCATTTGCAGCAAGTTATCTTAGAAAATTCTACATCTATGATAACAGCTTGTAGGACAGATTTTTGCTTACTCTGACAGTTGCATGTGTGCTGAATAAATAACAGAAAAGATGACAAGAGACATAAACAAGATCGCAATAATTTCGTAGTAAAAGGATTCAATGGCACGAGGATGAAAGCTTGTTGGAATGTCAACAGTTTCGTGGAGGTCAAAACATCCATTCTAGCATGAAAAAGAAGCAACTGAATAATATAATTGTTCCAAAAAAATTATAACAAAAACAAAACATGAAACAAATAAGAAATCAATGTAAACAATAAAGCAAAGTCACCGAGGTGGTCTTTTGATGAAACTAATACCCAATTACAATGGAATGTTCTCCTTTCAAATTGAGTTACCAATACCATGCAGTTAAATTGATTATAACAAAAGTGCCTAAACAGCCAGAGCATTTCTTTAAGGGTAGCTCATACCCAATGGCAACTAAAAAGCAAGGCATATTTGATATCTAGCCTATTTTCCTTTTGTTCAGTAGAGGTAGAACAGTTACGCCATTAGCGATAACATATTTTTAGGGCTCAGAAGTGTTAATTGGTCATGATCTTGGATTTATAAAACAGAGCTCGGGAAATAGTGACCTAGTGATATTGGCTTCAAATACACAAACTAATCTACATAAAAAAGAAAGATGTTGAAGACAACCAGCTATGTGTAATATCTTTGGTTCTATAAACTTCTCAAATGAAAGAGAATCCATTTAGAAATTTTCATGCATTTTTTTAAGTACCTTGTATATCACAAGACCTTGGCCTCAGTAGGTGAACCTCAAGCAATTCTATATGAGATTCCAAGTAATAAAATCAATGCAATTCCAATCTTTTCCATCTCACCTTCCCACAGCTTTCAAAACCCCAAATTTCGATGATGATTTGCCTTACCATTGACCTCCAAATGACAAATGGGCAGCATGATCCAAGTTTCTGGATTTGTTATGCTGCCCTTGAATGACTGGAGTTGGCGGTGAAACTCTCACACAGGCAGAACAGTTCAGGAGGAAAAATAGAAAGACAAAAAACCAAAAGAAAAGCTAAAACTTTTGGATCCAAAGCTTAAATTTCGGTGAAAGCATAAGGTAGTACAGTCAGTAGCATCATTTTGCTGTTTCTTTCCATTCAAAAGCTTAAACTTGGGCATTTCTGTATATTAAGTACAATATAAGATTCAACCCACTGCACCCCAAGACACTTTTGTTATGTTTTCTTACCTTTAGAAAAAGTATAATACTGAGGGAGTGACAATGATGTCATACTTTTGATTTTCCATAAATAGGAAGAAAGAAAACAAGTAAGAAAAGCAACCTTAGAGGACCATCAATTGTTCTGTTTAACTTGGCTCATCAAAAAGTAGTAAAGAAATCCCACCAAAAAGTAAGTAAATATGCTGAAAAGATATAAGAGAAGTATAACAAGTGCAGGCAGTAAACCTTGTCAAAAACTTACAAAGACTTCTTTTTGTAACTCTGCATTTAGTGCTTTCTCCAAAAGAAGCACCCTTTTCTTGACAAACTCAACCTGTCTTCTCTGCATTTCTCTAAAGTGATACAATGTAGAAGAATCAGGATATAACTGTGTTCGGTTAGCAGCCTCTGGTGCTCCCTGTGCAGCTTCAGCTGCTGAATTAGTCCCAACACCAATTCCGGTAGTCTGATTTGCAGGTGTTCCAGTAGCAGCAATATTCGCAGCATCTTGTGCCTGAGATGCACCCGGCACAGGCAGGGTAATAAACGGAAGATTGAGCTCCTGACAAATGACCTCCTGAACCCTCAGGTCCTTGTCATCAACAATAGCTTGCCATCTTCCGTAGCCATGCCTTAAAACAGCCAAACAAGTTACTACAGAAAAAACTTCACTTACCGACAACAAATTGCAAACCAATGCTAATGAACTTGTGGTCCTCATAAATTAATTATCTAAGGTCCTGTTTATCAGGATTAGAGCATCGAATTGGACTGTAAATCAAAGTAGACCACATTATGCATTTGTTTTCAGCTTTTACAGTCAGAATCAATGTTCATCAGATCTACGATACACACAGAACATGTGATATACAAGGCCAAGGGAAATTTGGTAGTATTATGTCCCTCAATATTAGATCAGTTACCATTTGGGATTATATGTCCCCTCACTATTAGACTAGATAAACAAACAGGGCCCAAATATTACACCAATATTTTTTAACATGTTCATTGGAACTTCTAGCATAACGAGGACATAATTGTCGAACAACCAGATTGGCACTCGCACAATTTCAACGTGTGGCTAATGCTATGAAGTACAGAGTTACCTTATTGTTCTCCGAAAAATGTATGCTTGTTATAAGGACATACCCTTACAATCACACAAGTACGGTCATGCATATCACTACTTGAAATCCTGTCTTTGTAAACATCATCTATTTATGAAGGTGACTGAAGTTCCCCAGGCTTGAGAAACAACACAAAAATAGGATACCCCCCCCCCCCCCCCCCGGCGGCGGGAGCAAACTCTTGGTAATTCAGGAACTTCCCAAATCTAAGGTTCGTGGTTATCAACAAGAAAAGCAATGGAATATATTATTATCTTACAAGGCCAAAAGAAAAGAAATAACCAAATAAAACAAGGAACATACTTTAGTACTGCACGCAGTAGTGATAGATCATGCTGCTCCTTCCAAAACCTTCCACTCTTCAATGCTGGTAAACGAGATACTACGTCATGTGCAAAAAGAGGACTGCCTGGGTTTTCCGCTGCAAACTTCACCTATCATTCCATATCAGTTGTGAACAGAACATACAAGAAATGTTTAATATGATGTAAAACATAATGCAACAACTGTTTAATAAATGATCACAATTCACAACATTTGTCGCTTTACAGAGCTCCCAGCGCAAACAACGAATTCTCAAGTACAGCACATATATCAGATATGATGTTAGGTGGATGTCCAAGAAGGTAGTTAGACACATCACATCACTTAACCGCAGTGGCAAGTATCCTAAAGTCCATGTAACATAGGTTCAACACATTGGTTAGTCATAGTCATTGTTGTCATGCTAAACATAACTTGGATTAGAGAGAGTTAAGAAAACCTGGTGAAGCCAAAGCTTCATTTCCGAACTTGTGTCACAACAATGAAAAGGAGCACCATGATGGAAAGGTGAACAAAATAAGCTAAATTTCACTTTAATCCCATGATATATCATGGACACATTGAGATGATGAACAGTTGGGTCTCACATAATGCTCTGCCAAGCGCATGAGCATTTATACTAAGTAAATAGGGAAAGGGAGAAAATTGATAATATTCAAGGTTATACTTTCAAAGCCTATTGAATGGTCAATGCATATTGGGTATTGTCAGGTTTGCATCCAAGAAACACTTGGACTTAAGGATTTCTCCATATATGTCAAAGGGGCATACCGCATAACACCAATGGAATGATTGAAGTTTTCAGACTTCTTTGAACTTGGTACCATCAGTTCCCAAAATAAAGCGGTACCCCAATATTGCATGCAAGTGATCATGTGTAGATGTTTCTTACAACTAAGACTGTAATGTATTGCACTTTCTTTCTTCAATTAACTGACATTTGGAAGGAAAAAAAAATGCCGGACTCATGTCATGCATCTAGACATGACATAGAAAGTTGCAAAAATGGATAAAATCCAGGCTTTCCCCATTTAAAAACTATTTAAAGTATAAGGCGAAATGGGAGAACAAAAAAAGTCCATGACGACTCCCAGGTCAAGGACATCTTCTAAATCCTTCACTAGAGTACCCGTTAAATTCAATTCAATTTATTTTACTCTTTTACAAAGAATATAAAACTTACTTTATCCCTTATCATCATCAACTCTGCAAGCCTAACAAGAACATCTAGTATTCTCAGTCCTTCTTTAGGAACACCATCTGCAGTAAAGACAATAATTTGAAACATAACTTGATCGCGAGCGGGGAAAAAAAAGAAAAATCAAGGACAGACAAGATGAAGGAAGAGAAGGACAAGCCCAATGACAATAAATAATCACCTGAAAAGGTTGGTGAGTCAGAAATATCTTCAGCAATATGAGTCAGGAAAAGAGTTCCATACCTGGATAACAAAAATATGGCACATATCAGCGCACCAAACCACTAAAAAGTTGCAAACATGAACCAACCTAAAATTATATTGAGAAATCACATTCAAAACTTACCATGACAAACGTTTGCCTTACTTAATTCAATGCATATTCAGTTTTATAGGTCAGCATTCTTTACTTTTTGTTATCATATCAGAGTTCACGCATAAAATATCCCAATCTAAACACCTTCCAGGCAGTGTCAAGAAGCCCAAAAGGATCATATAACAGCCATGGGACAAGCTCCAACACAGCATCAACCTTGACATCAGCTACCCACCAGATCATTCATTAAGTCCTTGACAGAGAGCCCGTTCAGCTTCGCAAATCATTTTACTTGTTAATTACCAATGAAACACATAAAATTACCTACACGATGAGCCACAAGTGCTGGGTGCGGTGACGTGTCTGAGTGGGGATACAGACACCACAAAATAATCTTATTCGCCAATACATTTTCCCTAGGTAAAATAGTGGATACAAGATGCCATAGTAAATTGCATAATATGTAAGTTATTTAATTATTCTAAGTTACTCAAACTATTGATATATCCCGCGACACATTTTCAAAACACATCCCATTTGGTGGCCTTATCTAAGTGTAGAGTACCTGCATGGGAACCTGGTAAATTTAGAAGAGTACATGTCACATAGCTTAAGAAACTCATGCTCAAACCTTACAGTGCATCTAGTAAAGTAAGGCTTGAATTAATCCCTTCAAACCAAGGCCTTCTACAGCAATTAGTAACTTAGTTAACGAACCTTAAAGTAACATTGCAGACAAGGTTCAAGCTCTTGATATCCAAACCTCACACTGGAAGCCGTCCCAATTCTCTTTTATCAACTTCTCTAATTAACTTGAAAAAATCCATTAGCAACCCTGTTGCCGTCGAAATAAACCCTGAAGCCCACTTAAATGCGGCCTTAATGTCTCCACTTCAATTCCTCTCTAGATGGAGTAAATTTTCGAATCTATTCTAGAGCTTTTCCAATTCTTCCTACAGGCTACAGGTATGCAGAATACACTTTGCACCTCCATTTTGTCAATGCAATCAACGTCTCTCCTGGACATAGCATTCTACTTATTGTGCCTCGAAAAATCCTTTTTCTGAGTGGAACAAGCAAGTTAGGGACTAGGGGTTCCACAGTAAGAGGGCGCTTTCACTGAGTTGCCTACCTGCTTCGTCTGAAAGTCCTTTAGTAAGAATCAAACTTCAGACAATCGAAAAATCTCATGAAACCATGGGTAATTTCCTCCACAGGTTTTCCAAGTCACCTACTAAATCAAGAGATCATGATCATGAGGGGTACGTTTTAATGCTCAATCAATCAATCCATCCTTCATTCGAGAAATCCATCGTTTGGTTCCTCTTTCTTTTTCTTAAGCAAACCCCCAAGAGGGCTTAGTTGATCCATGATTTCTCTTTCATCTTTCGTTTTGTTTCCGCTTGTTTCGAGAAATAAATCAATCAATTCCGAGTGTTTCTTTTTCTCTTCATTCGTTTAATTGGACAGTGTGTGGTCTTATGTGTTAGTTGTTTACTATCATTACTTGAAGAACACCATCTTATTCTTTTGATGTCCCCTTTTACATAAAAAGTATGTTTCTCAAGAACGGGGAACAAAGTCATTAAACCCCATTCCTGGTGTATGGAAGTAACAATTTTTTTTTCCAACACTGTCCAGCGCATTTGGTACCCTTTATGGTGATGACACAACTGGGATATATGTAATCTACTGCATAAGGAAACCTGATCTATATAGAGCTAATTTCACGGGAGACCAATTTAAAGTGACCGCAAGGATTCGAAAATACTCACATTTTTCAGCAGTTTCAGAGGGTATTATGGTTCATTGACATGAAAGAAAAGATAAGGAGAACACCGTACAGAAACCCTTGGGAGTGTCTAGTCAGAAAAAGACAACTCTAACATATGATGCTTAAGGATAGAAAAAGACAACTCTAACATATGATGCTAAGGATGAAGAAAATTGACCCAAGCAGCTAGGGAAAATAAGGCATTCACACATAAGAACAACTAGGGAAAATTGACACATAAGCAGCTAGGGAAAATTGACCCATGTGAACCGCATAGCAGTCCTAAGCACAACTATCAAAGAAACAATGTAATATAAGACATTCACACATAGTTTAATGAGACTGATAAAATCCGCAGCTACACTTAAGCAACATCTGTCATCTCTGTAACCCAATATAAAGAAATTCCTATGATCAAGCAAAGATTATATTGCATACTCTTTAATTTCTTCGTAAGTCTTCTGCTTCAAGCGTGAGGTGAACTCTGCCCAGTCGTACTGCCCAACCCCAAATCTGCCAGACAATATCGATATTAGAGAACTATACACCATCACCATCACCAATTTGTATAAGTTACGATTAAGTACCCACTCTTCCAATGATATACAATTCATTCACTAAGCTGCTATGTCTGCACTAAAATAAACATGCAAAACTAACCTCATCAAAATTTGAACAAACGCAGCTCTTTGGTTTTGATTAAAACCCAATACTCTAAACGATCTTCCTTCACCTTCCATCAAGGGAAGTGGTTCAGCACTATTCACTGCAAAAGTTTGGGTAAATAAAGTTTTCAACAAACATGATCAAAAGTATTTTCAACTGATGTATGTTGAAAATGCTGTGCCGTAAAGGACATACTCCGGGCTTTCTTTCTATAAGGTCTCCTCCCAGTTGGAAGTCCAGTTGAAGCTGTTTCACCATCAGTTAACTCAGCTTCATAATTATCGTCCTCTCCATCAGAACTTACATCTTCCAAACCAGCAAGGTCATCTTCTTCTACAGATACCATCTGCACAATCCAAAAGAGCACATGAGAAACCATCCGTTTGTTTAGATCGAAACTGTTAGTAAAACACTTTCCATGAATACAAATTTAGATATATTTTGCCAGTATTTTGTTCCCCAGCTATGATGCACGGACACGGAAACGGACACGGACACAGACACAGACACGGGGACACGGCAATTCTAAAAAAATGGGGACACGGACACGGCGGGGGACACGCCACGTGTATATTTATTTATTTATTTAATTATATATTTATTTACACACACACACACACACACACACACACATATATATATATATATATATACACAATATATTTTAAAACATTTAGGGGACAAATTGAAATTTTTTAAAACTTTCAGGGGTAAAATTGAAATTTTTTAAATTTTCAGGGGTAAAATTGATTTTTTTTTTAAACTTTCAGGGGCAAAAAATTTCAATTTTACCCGACAGTTTTAAAATATTTCAATTTGACCCCTAAAAGTTTTAAAATATTTCAATTTGACCCCCGCCGTGTCCCCATCCGTGTCCCTAGCCGTGTCCCCATCCAAAAAAGCACTACAGCCGTGTCCCATGACACGTGGCGTGTCGGGACACGTGTCCACCGTGTCCCCGTGTCGGGACACTGCGATACGGGGTCCCGAGAGGTGTCGGTGCTTCGTAGTTCCCCAGTGTTTGGCTGAATAATTTCGCTCCCCCTTTGGATTTGGAAAAGTATTTATCCTCTTCATTCAAACATAAAAACACGGCCAAAGAAGCTCTCAATAATGTCGCATGGTCTCAACTCAAACCTTGAGTGCCATATGGTCTCAACTTGACACCTTGAGTGCCATCGAATAGTTTAACAAATGACTTGCTAAGTTTTCAGACGTAACTACTTTTAAGGCATATTATGAAAACCATTTCAATTTCCAAATGTTTTACTTACTTTTTGTCCAATCAGACAACAGAGAGTAAAATATTTTTCAGAGAAATCTTTGACGTCGAAACAAAGACAGCCTAAAACTTCAACCAGCTCCATGAGCAGTAAGGTGGAGCTTTTGTCATACTTAGAGATGGTTACATTGGGATGAACGGCAAGTGGATCTTTCCCACAGAGTTATTACCTTAGCTCAGAGGGAAAATTTATCACAGAAATTTGTTTATTTTTATATCATTCTATAAGCTAATTAAACTTCCAAACTCAATGAATTTTACAAGCACATGTGGTATCAATGAAGCTCACTAAGTAATAGTAATTCACAAGGTGAATCAAACCCTCATATGTTGTCTGCTTTAGAAAGAACAAAACAAGAATGATGGGATCAGGATTGATTACTAGAAAGGAATGCGTTGTTGATTAATTAATTCACCAAAATCAAGAAGACGTATCATTAAGCCCTCAGCCCCTAGGTAAAAACAGCATAATAATAGTGGAAGCCAACTGAATTATCACACAGTAATGTCGCTTTTCAAATGGCGTAACTTACCTGTTTACGGCTTCTCTTTCCCTTGCCCATAGCATTAAACTCTTCCACTTTGTTAACTTCATATTTGTCTTTTAACAAGTCTTCCCAGTAGTTGGCTCTTTCTGAGTAGGTAGTGTTGTTATTTTCAGTAGACGCCTTTCGTGCTTCCTCTTCTGCTGCTGCTTGCACTTCATCAATGTACTCAAAATTTGCAACCTAAAGCAAATGTGTTACTTTCGAAAGAAATTATAAAAAGCAAGAAAAATATCACAACAGGATCAGCCACATAACCAATTGGAATGGTTAACACCACATGATTTGACAAGATTCAAAAGCTCTTCTTGACATTTGGTTAAGGTATAAAAATGATGATTGGTTAGAAGGAACCATCAAAATGTAAAACCAAAAGAAGGGATTATTTACTTGAACTTGACTAACAACATTCTTGCTAACATAACTTCACAAAAGTGTTCAAGTTCCTTGTTATGTTGGGTATGGAGGTGTTGAGAATATAAATAATAAAGTTGTCCCTCTGTCTAACAGCTTAAGCCTTTAGATGAGTTGGTGGTTAACAATATAATATGATAACAGAGTAGGTAATAGATCCTGTGTTCGAACCTCACCGACTACCAATTGATTAAAATTTACACGTGTTTAGGCTGCTTATGGAGGAGAGCTTGGCTACACATGAAGGGGTGAGAATATAAAGAATAAAAAAGTTGCCCCGCTTAAGCTTTTAGATGAGTTGGCGGTTAATAATCTAATATGTTAAACCATCCAACTCAAAAACAATTGGCAATGAATGGAGAGGCTGTGAAACGAAGTCTCATATCGCCTGCGTACCAAAGTAATATGAAGTATATTAGCATGAGGGCACCCTCACTTCATGAGCTAGATTTTGGAGTTGAGTTCTACCCAAGACCATGTAACATGGTATTAGAGCTGGGTACCAGAGATGGGTAGGATGCGTGTCTATCGCCTGCACGCTGCAGGTATTGCTGAGTGAGCACATTACGCATGAGGGAGGGTGTAAAGTGAAGTTCCACCTCGTGTGCGTACCAAAGTAATATGAAGTATATAAATTATAAGCGTCCGGACACCCTCACTTCATGAGCTAGCTTTTAGGTTTGAGTTCTACCCAAGACTGTGTAACACATCCAAGATCATATACTAATTTTGGAGGTTATAATTAACCAATGTAACTCCGCCTGAGACGTTCTTAAAGCCTTATCTTTGGATCTCAGCCGGTCCCAAGCCCGGATAAAGGAGGAGGGTTGTGCGTTAGGTAGCTGACAGCCAGCACATAAAAAAAACCCGTTAGAACCTTATGACATGAATCTTAATCATACAACGAGACATGCTAGGGCGTTCCCTTTAAGCGACGCGTTGTGCCTGCCTTCGGGTGCTTCGAAAAATGGGCAAGGGGCGCCACATCGGCGCCCGGGTGTGGTGAGAAGTGAGCAAGGGTTCTCGCGCGTGCCTGGACGAGCGCGGGTAAAGAAGCTAGCCCAGGATTATAGGATCCGTTTAGCAACTTGGAATATAGGGACTTTAACGGGTAAGTCTAGGGAGCTAGTTGATACCATGATTAAGAGGAGAATTAGTATAGCTTGCCTTCAGGAGACTAAGTGGGTAGGGGAGAAGGCTAGCGAGATAGAAGACACAGGGTATAAGCTTTATTATACGGGTAAGGATAGGCATAGAAATGGGGTAGGCATCGTAGTAGATAAGCACCTTAAGAACTCGGTAGTCACAGTCATGAGGAAAGGAGATCGGATTATTTTAGTTAAGCTTGTGATTGGAGAGAGCATAGTGAATATTATTAGTGCTTACGCGCCCCAAGTTGGCTTGGATGATCTCACTAAAGAGCAATTTTGGGAACAGATGGATGATGTGGTTCAAGAGATACCTTGTGGAGAGAAGCTTTTTATAGGAGGAGATTTCAATGGTCATGTGGGAGTGCAGAGGCAAGGGTATGAGAAGGTACATGGAGGATTTGGATTTGGTGACCTAAATGAAGGGGGTAGGAGGATTTTGGATTTTGCGGTAGCTGGTGACCTTATAGTTGCGAATACTCTTTATAAGAAGCGTGAGGAACATTTAATTACCTTTAAGAGCGGAGCCAATAGAAGCCAGATCGACTACTTCCTTGCTAGAGGCGCAGATCGCTTGTTATGTAAGGATTGTAAGGTCATTCCCGGAGAGTGCCTAGTGGCACAACATAGACTTTTGGTGTTAGATATTGGTCTCAAGGGGAATAATAGACCGAGAAAAGAAACTAGAAGCCCACGGACTAGATGGTGGTTCTTAAGAGGAGAGAAACTAGAGGTGTTCAAGGAGCGTATGGGCCAAGAGGTGGAGTGGGGAGGAGAAAGTGATAGTGATAGTATGTGGAATACAATGGCTGACGGGATTAGAAGAATATCAAAAGAAGTTCTCGGGGAGTCAAAGGGGAAAGGTCCAAGCTCTAAAGAGACATGGTGGTGGAACGACGAGGTTCAAACCATGGTAAAAGCCAAGAAGGATTGCTTTAAAAAATGGCAGAAGGACCGGAGTGTGGAAAATTTTCAGAGGTACAAGCAAGCTAATAGGGAAGCTAAGAAGGCCGTTAGTGAGGCTAAGTTGAGAGCCTACGATGATTTTTATGCTAGACTTGATAGTAAGGATGGAGAAAAGAATATATATAAACTCGCCAAGCTAAGAGAAAGGAAAGCTAGAGACTTCTCTCAAGTTAAGTGTATAAAAGGTAGTGATTCAAAAGTGTTAGTGAAAGATGAGGAGATCAAGGATAGATGGAAGATGTATTTCGAGAAGCTGTTAAATGAGAAACATGAAGGAAGCTTTGGTGAGGAGGAAGTTGATGTCCATAGCGAGAAAATAGAATACGAGTTCTATCGGAGGATACAAAAGTTCGAAGTGGCCAAGGCCTTGAAGAGGATGAAACCGGGTAAGGCCTTAGGACCAGATGCTATCCCCATTGAAGTGTGGAGAAGCCTAGGTGACTTGGGGGTGACTTGGTTGACAAAATTGTTCAACAAGATTATTTTATCTAGGAGGATGCCCGACGAGTGGAGGAGGAGTACCTTAGTACCTATCTACAAGAATAAAGGGGATATTCAAAGCTGCAACAACTATAGAGGTATTAAGTTGATGAGTCACACGATGAAGTTGTGGGAAAGAGTTATTGAGCATCGATTGAGGATGGTGACTACGGTGTCGGAGAAACAGTTTGGGTTCATGCCTGGAAGATCAACTATGGAAGCTATTTACTTACTAAGGAGATTGGTAGAAAGACATAGGTCAACGAAGAAGGATCTCCATATGATTTTCATAGACCTGGAAAAGGCCTATGATAGGGTGCCTAGAGACATTATATGGTGGGTTCTGGAGAGAAAGGGAGTGACCAGAGGCTATATTGACGTGGTTAGAGACATGTATGAAGGGGCAGTCACTGCCATTAGATCACCAGCAGGAGAAACGAGTGAATTTCCCATTACAGTAGGATTGCACCAAGGGTCCGCCTTGAGCCCGTACCTTTTCGCGTTAGTTATGGATGAATTGACTAGGCACATTCAGGAGGATATCCCATGGTGTATGTTATTTGCAGATGACATTGTCCTTGTAGATGAAACGGCTAGTGGTGTTAACACTAAATTAGAAATTTGGCGGGAAGCATTGGAGTCTAAGGGCTTTCGGATAAGTAGGAGTAAAACTGAGTATATGGTCTGCAAGTTTAGTGATACCAGAAGTACGTATGAGGAAAGAGTGAGGATCCAAGATCAGGAGATACCAAAGAGGGACCATTTTAGGTATTTAGGATCTATTATTAGTCAAGATGGAGAGATTGCGAATGATGTGACTCATAGGATCCAAGTGGGGTGGCTCAAGTGGAGGAGTGCTACTGGTGTACTGTGTGACAAGAGGGTACCAACAAAATTGAAAGGAAAATTTTATAGAACTGCCATAAGACCAGCGATGCTTTACGGGACAGAATGCTGGCCTATTAAGAAGCAGCAAGTGAACAAGATAAGTGTAGCGGAAATGAGGATGTTGAGGTGGATGTGTGGTAAGACTAGACGGGATAGGATTAGAAATGAAACAATTCGCGAGATGGTAGGCGTAGCACCTATAGAGGAGAAGTTAAGGGAAAATAGGCTAAGGTGGTTTGGGCATGTCTATCGTAGACCAGCGGATGCAGTAGTTAAGAGAGTGGATAGGATAGCTTTGGGTAGAAACGCACAAGGGAGGGGAAGACCCAAATTGACATTAGATGCGGTAGTACGCAAAGATCTGAGTATACTAGGTTTAAATGATGAAGCAGCACTGGACAGAGCTCAATGGAGAAAAAGGATTCATGTAGCCGACCCCAATTGATTGGGACATAAGGCTTGGTTTGGTTTGGTTTGGTTATAATTAACCAATGTGGGGCAAACTATAACACTTCCCCATAAGTGCGATCCATGTGGTGAGGTAAACAAATGATTCAACACATATGACAAATATCAACCATCAACGACAAACAGAGGGGAACCAACCATCAACAACATAGAGTCTTTGTCCAAAAACCTCTTAAAAACTAGCTCTAATACTATGTTAAGGCATCCAACTCACAACCAATTGGCAATAAGTGGAGAGCCACTCAGGCTCATATACTAATTTTGGAGGTTACAATTAACCAATGCGGGACAAGCTCCAACACTCTCCCGCACGTGCAACACCTAACTTGCACGTGGGGAGGTAAACAACAGATCCATAACATAGGGACCACAACGAAAAGGTGTGCTTAAGGCACAGACAACGGGAAAAACAATTAAGAGTGTCTTGTCCAAAAATCTCCGAAAGCCTAGCTCTAATACAGTGTTAAGGTATCCAACTCAAAACCAATTGGCAATGAATGGAAAGGCCGCCCAGAATCATATACTAGTTTTGGAGGTTATAATTAACCAATGTGGGGCAAGCTCTAACACTCAACAGGGCAAACAATTAACAAAGTCTTACTAGATAGGAGTAACGGAGTAAATAAACTACTTTAGAGTAAGATATGTAAACTTGTTCATGTCCAAACTACATGTACATGTTCCATATCACAAGTGAAAGGAAACCTCTAATGCTGTAGCAAATCCAAAGGAACTTTGGCCCAAGGTAAAGGTCAAAATCGTTAAGGTGGAACATGTGGAGTGGCAAGAGAAAATCCTCTGGAAGGGTAGCAAATGCAAAGGAACTCTGGCACTAGCCAAAGGTCACAGGCCTTAAGGTGGAACATGTGGGATGCTTCTGATTATACAGACTGGTCCTGCTAGTTGAACATAGCTAAGTCGAAAAGGGACACAGAAGACCAATGGAAAGGCCAAGGCAGCATTTCAAAATCTAGTATACAAAATCATATATAGAACCTACACATACAAATATAATCGTCATTAAATCTAGGTCACAGTATTTCAAAATCTGGGACAATGATCCATAAAAAAAGGGTGCAAGAAACATGGATTAAGAGATTATATCCTAACCGTTACAACAAGAAGCACTAGAATAAGCAATTATAATTTGCTGGTGTATATTTCACCAAAATTCAAAGCATCCACTGGATCCTTGACCAATGCGGAGCCATGGACCATGCTTTGAATTCAAAAAATCCCGAGTTCAAGGACTTTGGCAAATTTGGAAAGCATCAGAATCATGTCATAGCATGCCAGATAAACACCATGTTGGAGAGCATCTCCAACCTTGCTCGGCCCTCCATATAATGCAACATGGATCTACTTACACACAAAGGTAAGCTAGTTATGAAACATTCACGTGAAGCAAACAATTTGAGGCCATTACAAGAAATGAGCAGGAACTACTAGCCTATGTTACATTCAAGCGGGTACAGTGTCGGATCTGCATCAGATTCATTCAATTTTAAGTTCAAGGCAAGCGGACATACAAAGATAATTCATTCTTCTTAAGAAGTTTCTTTCACTGCTAGAGTAAATGATGTTTGCGAAATGCAATAAGGGCATTCCCGGCGAAATATGGGAGTTTTATGCATGGTTCATCGTTACGCAAATTACAAAATATGGTTGCTAGGTGAATGCTAAACTAAACGTCGGCGTGAATCGCATACCATATATGAGTGTCAAGTGTCTAAATGAAACGGGTATTTTATCCATTTAGAATAACCCATGCAACATTACTTCTAACCATATATAAAGAACCATGGAAGAACAGTGACAAACCTTAAAAGCCTTCAAGAATCCATCTTCTTCTGGTTCATCCAAATTAGCCTCTTCATCTCCTACCTGTTCCCGATCAAGTAACCTAACAAAAGATGCCGTTTTATATGCGGAATATTTCTTTCTCTCTCAAATGATAAACATTAGCATAGGAAACAGTTGTCACCTATTGATGGCCGCATCATCATAATGAATTTGCCGAGATTTTCCCGCTTCATCATTTTCATCAGCAAATAGTTCCTTTGAGCCATACCTGATGATGTCATCTAATTCTTCCTAAACTCAGGAGGGAATAAGGTCATCAGCCATCGATTTTCAAAGAACCAGAAAGTAGGCCACAATTCAAAACTTGACATAGCATAACTTGTATTAAATCTTCTGTGCATTAAAATATATAACCAGCATATAAAAGAAAGAAGAAAAAAATTACACCAGTCCTGAAAGGAAAAAAACACAATACATCCTAGTAAAAGCATCTCTGTAGCACCATTAATTGTCATGGCTGGCTTCCCCTCATACTTAATGAAATTTCACTGATCATCAGCATATCAGTAAGGACAATCTTCATTTCGCAGCAATTACTCTTGGCTGCCAGCCCGCAGCTCCAAAAATAAAACAATGCTGAATTGGTGATGCTTGAGCAGTTCAAAGAGTTATTCCTTTATCCACCCTTTACTAAACTACTCATCCTCTAAGTATCCGCATTTCAACTCCGATAATTAGGTTTTTTGTCGTTGCCACCACATCCTAACCTAGATTCCTAGTCATCCCAATTCTTTATCCACCCTTCACTAAACTACTCATCCTCTAAGCATCCGCATTTCAACTCCAATAATTAAGTTTTTCGTTGTTTCCACCACATCCTAACCTAGACGCCAAGTCTCATATTTGGTGACTAAACTTCAAGACGCATTTGCCTAGAACATACTAGTTGTTAGGTAAACTAGGGAAACCGATGGCATGGTCATGGCAACATACTGCGCAGTTCGGGGCTCATCATGGCCAAAACCTTCATTCTGGAATCTGCACACAAATGCTGAGGAAATATGCCAAAGCTGCCAGAAAACAGAAGGAGAGGAGAAGAAGAAGCACCGAGAATACTCTGATGAAAAGGAAGGGAAGAAACACTTTTGCAGACTAATTTGATGGAGAAACACAATACATCCACCTAGTATATGAACTACGTATCTGACCATTCTTTTTCCTTTCATTATTACACTTGCCAGTTGGTTGCAAGAACAGTGGCAGTGGTGAAACTGGAAAACAGCAGGAAGAAAAGGAGGGAAAAGAGAGGGGAAGATTGCAAGAGAGGAAGGGGTGGAAATTCAATGACTGATTCTGAATAGAACCAAACTCATACACAATGTAATATAAATACACATAACTACACATTATATACAAAGCACAAGTTCATCATGAACCTTGAGATTCTGTCTACATAAAAGTATGAATTTACCCTTCCATTTTCTTCTTTGTTCAAGCTTTCTTCTGAAGTTCAACATGAAAGTTATCCATTAATATTGGAAATCTTGAAGCGTTCAAAAATTAAACAGGGCTACACTATTTAATTTTGCTGTAATATGCTTTTAAATAATACCGGCAGCTTCTTTGAATCTTGACGATTAAATCTAGTACAGAATTGGGGATAGCCTTGGTAAATAATCTGTGTCAATTGCCCAGGGTAAATACACTGATTAACAACTGCACAAGGATGGTGCTGGTTAACAACTGCATTAGGATAGTACTGGTTAGCAACTGCATTAGGATGGTACAGGTGACAGTGGAGATGGTCATGGAGTGATGTTGCAGGAGCGAGAGCAGCTGTGCAACAGGAAAAAAGCAAAAAGGAAGGAAAAAAAAAAGAAGGAAAGAAAAAAAGGGGGAGACAGAGAGAGATGGAGAGCTGCATAGTTACCTGAGCACTCAGCTCAAGTTTTTACCCGTGTTACCCCCATTCAGATTGCAGAAACGTTGTAATTCTTTACCCATAAAATTATTTATCATGCTACCCTCCATCAAGATTCAAAAGTAGTTCGTATTATTGTAAAGCATGTCCAAGGGGTAGAATCTGCACACCGATAGTTAAAAATTGACATCTGAAATAGCAGAGTAGAAAAGCTGTAGACCTGTTTAAACATAGTCCGCTAGTAGGTTCCCAGTATTATCCCCCACTACTTTCAAGTTCAACTTCAGAAGAATGCTTGAACAAAGAAGGAAAAACTCACGATTCGAGTAAAGAAAAACTTGTACTTTCTATGGGGACAGAATCTCAGTTCTAGCATAGCAAACCTATTGAGAAGAAGTGTTCTAGAAGACTGCATTTGCATTCCACACAAACAAGTTTCACCATGCTGGAGTACATCCGATGGTGCCTGCAGATTTCTCACCTGTAATTTGGGGTATTGCATGAGAAATTGTTGGCTAAGAGAATTTGTATGCCAAAACCGATAATTTCTCATCAGGTTCAGTTCAAGATGCAATTCCAAAGTATGACAATGTACTCAACAATGCCGAATAGATAAGAGAGAAGATTGGTCTAGTCCCGTCTGGATGTGTAGAAAGTTATTTCATCTTCCTCTGCCCCCTGGTGCTCTTTTTACTACCTTAACAATTAGTAGGCTAAAAACACCATGTATAAAACTATAAATCACAAAAGGAATGACTTCTAAGAGGGGCTTAACAGACTGGTGGAAGCATTACAATGTTTCTGCAAATATGCCAGGAGAGACATAAGAAAATCATTGCACTTCAATATGTAGATGTTTACGATGCACATTCCATCCCTCAAAAAATGTTTTAAGGATTTAAAAACAATGATCCAAATGGACAGTGAAACAGGAGTGTGTCCAAACAGGACCAGAAATCAGACAAGATGACCAATAACAGAAATAAGAAATTTTGTTATTTGGGATGGCTCAATATAATCAGCTAAATATTTTTCTCCAATCAGGAGGTGCTATTAGTACTGATTCTACTGAACAGGAAAAATTTATCATACTTAACCCAAGAAACAAAATGCATACCTGGTTGATGTTTTGTGCTTTCAGCCTGCCAACAACTAGATGCTCTAAAACCATTTTCTTCTTTGTCATCTGCATCATTCTCTCTTCAATGGTTCCTCTAGTTATGAGCCTAAAAATCATTACCTGAAAATTTACAGAATCTATGACAACCATATACACCCTCATCATGGCAACTTAGTACATTTAGAATGATTCAATTTCACCTTATTTGTTTGTCCAAGTCGATGAGCTCTAGCCATTGCTTGCAAATCAGCATGGGGATTCCAATCACTGCACGAGACATAATCAAGCAATACAATAAATATGTGAAGCACTATTACCAAGTCCCTGCCTTCATCAAAGGGCAGGAATGACAATCCACCAAATAACGATTGAAAACCTCTACCCTAAGCTACAAGAAATCCTCCATCTATTTGCTAGCAAAACTAGTGGGAAAGGACATGAAATATTTAGGCAGTAAGTACTCTGATCAGAGTTTGCCTCATTTGAAAACATAAGTTACAAAATACTAACTTTTTTCTCCAATCAGAGACAACTTTCACAGAAGAGAACCAACAGGGAGACCTAGATAAGGTGAATGCAGAAAGACCACCTCGAAAGCCTATACAATCTGTTCTAACCTTTATACTATCCACCTCTCTGACTAGACTATGTTCACTCTTCCCTCATGGTATATTGACCACTTTGAAACCTATACAATCTGTGCCAGCCTGCATACCCTCGACTTCCCTGACTGGAATAAGTTCACTCTTCCCACATGGCATGCCGACTTCACACTGTCTCAAACTGAATGAGAAGATCTCTAGCATGCCTGACAGTGACTTGCTCCTCACCAGGCCAGCAACAATAACCAATCATCCTACTACATCATCCATCAGAATAATAACGAAAAGATGAGAGTGTATCTCCTAGTCTCAATCCTGTGATATGAGAAGTACCTGAACAAGAACCAGTCAAGAAAAAGCTATGAAGCACGGGTACTCCAAAAATGTTGCCGTACGCGTACCGGGTACTGGTACAGGTACGGGTACGGCTGGGTACGGCAAAAAACGTACCGGGTACGTTTGCACTGTTTCGGGTACGGCATGGGTACTCCTGGGTTCTCCGATTGGGTACTTCTGGGTACGTTTGGACCACTTTGTAAAATTCTCAAAACTTTATGGGGTCCGAATGAATTTTTTTGAAACTTCAGGGGTTCATGCGTATTTTGACCCCCAATTTAAAACAACAGACGACTTTGTGTTTCATTTCATCTGTTAGGGTTCTCATTTCTCAAATTCGAAGCAGCAGCCACACTCCATAACTACTGTTCGACTCTGCCTCTGGTTCGTATCTCTCTCTCTCTCTCTCTCTCTCTCTCTCTCTCTCTCTCTCTCTCTCTCTCGCGCGCGCGCGCTCGCTGCTCCCTCTCTCTCTCTCTCTCTCTCTCTCGCTGCTTCCTCTCTTTCTTTCTGCCGTGCAGCAGCTGCTCGCTCCCTCCCTCCCGCTCTCTCTCTCTCTCGGTTACTAAATTCCTCCCCTCCTCTCTACAGATCTGAACTAAATTCCTCCCCTCCTCTTTGGACTATTTTCTTTCTTTCTTTTGGACTATTTTCTTTCTTTCTATGTTCAAGTTGCTATGTAATATAACCAACTGTTGGCTTTTATCTTTTTGTTGGTAAAATGCGTGTTTTATTTAGTTTGTGCAATGGAACATAGTAAAATAGGGGGAAAAAAAAAATTTACACTTACGTACCCAACCGTACCCGTACCCTACTTTTTTAGGTTTTTGCCGTATCGCGTACCCGTACCCGTACCACGTACCGGTACCCGTGCTTCCTAGAGAAAAAGACAGATACAAAAATACAATTACAGGAAAGACCGGTTTGCAGCTTGTTGCATTGAAATTGGATTCTTCTATAATATTGTACTATTGTACTCAAGCGACAGAATCAAATCAAAATCAAAAGTTAAAATATCCATTGCACAAACCAAGACAAAGGTGCCGAAGAGTTTTGGCTGCTGTTGCCATTTTCCTGCTCGATTCCTAACCTAAGTTCCTCTGGACTGTTTTCTCCTAGCCTCGATGAAAAGCTATCTCAGAATATTGCAAGTCTGAGCATCACATTATCTTTTGGAAAATCTCATCATTTAAAAAAAATACAATAATCAAAGACAAATATGGTATATCAGGAGGGAGACAACTCCCCTTAAGTAGGGACCAAGTTGGCCAAACAATAAAAAGCTGTAAGCATGTTGTAAAGATTCGATGTTAGATTGTGCAATAAAATTACCTTACCTATTTCTCAAGCAAGTTCTAAGTGTGGCATTTTTTTCGGAGGAAGTTCATTTTCCACAAATAACTCACCAAATTAGTTGCAGAAGCACCACCATTTTGTTAGTCAAAGAAAAGAATTAGTGTTACTAAAAGCTTCAAGGCTTTCAGTAGCACCCTCCCTAGTCCAAAGTGCAGCCCAGACCAAGTCTGGATAAAAGTACCAATGCCTTTGCCCAAAAAATTAGGAAATTGTGAACAAATCTTGATTCCATATAATGGCACAAAACACCACCAGGGTAAAGAAGTTCCTCAGCCTCGACATAATCTATGGATCATTATATAATGTTCGTTTACTGAAATGCCCTGATCTATTGCTTAAAAAATCAGGTATATCTTCTTGATTTGACTCATACCTAATGGATAAAACAGTCCATGAAGGTTTGGCTCTGGTTGCTGCTTAGATGGCGTAAACCAAATCAGAAACAGCGCAAACGTTACAGGACCAAATTATGACTAGCTGCCAGCAGACAAAAGCCAGCTTAAACAACTACATTCAACTTTCTTTATCATAAATATCCTCAATTGATCATGAACAGAACACTCGGGCCACAATCATAAAAGATTTCAAGGCTGTAATGCAAATTGGGATCATCACAACCACTTCAAATGGGAACCAGAAGGGAACAAAATCAAATCATCTATTCTGCTGATAGATGCAATCATCTTCTCAGGCCTCGGCTTACAAAAACATTCTTACGGTATTCGAGAAGTCATCCATATATCCTTTCAATATCTGCTTCCTTATTCCTAACTAGTCGTGTAGACCCCTATTCCTGCCCAGTCGCTTACACACAACCTAGCCTAATAATTTTGAAAGTTCTTAATCCTACTCCAGTCCCACAGTTTTAGCCACTTCAGGATTTTCCAACAAAAAAATTTTCAGCAAAAAAAGTAAGTAATGGGGTCCACCCCCAGCCGATAGCTTTTCAAAGTCTGGGGCCTTGTACTCAAGTTTTCTATTACATGATGGGTTTTGGGGATGAGAGAGAGGGAGAGTGGACAATTTCATTGCACATTGGATTTTGGGGGTGAAGGAGGGGTGAGGGGGGTCCACGGGCTCAATTTTGTCTGCCAAAAAGTAAAGTGGGTACAGAGAAGAAGGGATGGGCTGGGGCCCGCGTCAGAAGGGATGGGCTGGGGCCCGCGTCAGACTGGTTTTTAACGCGTCAGGCGTGGACCCCATTGATTACTTTTTCCCGAAATTTTTTGGCTGAGAAGCCAACCGAACAAAGCCATTGATTTCCAATATTTCCTTTTAAAACTGGGTTTCGAATTATTGAAAACCATCTGTGAAGGATAATTTTGGAAAATTGGTATTGATTTCCAGTATTTCATTTAATTCCTGGGTTCCGAATTATTGAAAACCATCTGTGAGGGATAATTTTGGAAAATTGAAATAATTACCACTTTATTTCACCAGTAAAGGAAGGAAGGAAGGAAGAAGGAACTGAGGGAATACAAAAATCAAATTCAAGCAAAGTATTCTTTACCTGTCATATATAATAACTGTATCAGCAGTTGCTAGATTTATTCCCAAACCGCCAGCTCTAGTAGATAGCAAAAAACAGAATCTGGAAGAATTCTTGGCATTAAAACGATCAATCCGAATCTGCCTTTCCGCGCCAGCAACTTTTCCATCAATCCTTTCGTACAGCCATTTCTAACAAGTACAAATCATTAGGCTGAAAGTTTCGAACAGCCACAACTAGAGAAGCCGATAAGTAATGGAAAGGCATCCAAGCCAATATAAAGACTAGGTTAAAATCCATACTTTGTGCCGACAATAATCTTCCAGCAAGTCCAGCATGTGCTGAAACTGAGAGTATATGAGAACTCTATGCCCCTGCTCTTTAAGCTTCACCATCATTTTGTCCAGCAGATTCAACTTCCCTGCAGATTCTAGTAGTTGTCTGTAAAATAGAAAACAAAAATAAGAGTAATGGTCAGAAGACAAGATAAACATAGGAACATAACTCAAATGCCTAATCTCTCAATGTATTCAAAAATCAAATTATAATCTTAGGTAAAAAAGGAACAAATGACAACATACAAGTTGACCTGCGGAGGAAGTTTCTTTTTCTATACATGAGATAAACATGTAAACATATTTCCTGCTTATGGAATCAAACATGGTTGCTCCTTTAATAAAGAACAGAACCAATAAGATAGAAACCAAAAATGCATAGGATTACTTGAAGGACTCATTTGCATCCTCAATCTCCGGTTCTACTCCTTCTAGCATATAAGGGTGACAACAGAGCTTGCGCAATTCCATGACCACATTGATAAGGGAAATCTGGTTTCACGATATCCAACCAAAGTTAAGTAGTAGGCAAAACAATATGAAAATAACTACATCTCATTACATCGTGCAATCTCACCTGAGCACCACCTTTTCGAGTAAGTATTTCATAATTGCGGGTTAGAATAGCCTTGTAGTATTCTTTTTGCTTGCTACTCAAATCCACACGTAAAATAAGCTCCTTTTTAGGTGGTAGCTCCTTCATGACATCTTTCTTCACCCCTGCAATTCATCAACCCCAGAATAAGATATCAATTTCAGGAAAATATTAATCCCACGAAAAAAGAAAAAAAAAGTTATCAATCCCACGAACAGGGAGAAATAAATACAAAAAGTAAAGATGATAAGTGTAGCACCCTAGCCAAAAAAAAAAAACTCCCAAGACAACCACAAACTTACACCAGAAAGAACATCCGGGTCAAAATCCAACTGAAGAAGAAACATATGTGGAACAAGTTTTGCTGCTGAAGGCTTTAGCAACTTATCATGTTAAGACTGACAACCAATAGAGATGTCCAGATGAAAACATTTTTTGTTTCATCAAATAAGAACACAACAGTAGTGGTTCTAACTTCAAACACATTTCACCGAAATTTCCGCTGCCTATTCCAACCAACCATGGCTAAATTGTATGCCGCGAAACAGAAAAATGAAAAATGTCCTCAACATTGCTTCCCCTAACTCATAACTTAGGCTTCCGTCACAATCTGTGTGGCAATTTTAAACAGGCTTCTTCCACCTAAAACTAGTGAAAGCTTCATGATTTTACTAAAAAGTTTAAGGTAACAGCTATACAGCTCAATACTAGTTCTGCCCACTACCTTGGGAGGAGCTCTCAAACCTCTCACCGTCTCACGCATTTTTTTCATGAATATTATAGTTCCTTTGGTGTCAAAGAAGAAACAGGCAGATACGTTCCACTATTTCAAGTGAAAGATTAACTATAAAAGGCGGGAATGAAATTTCATCAAGCTAAAATATAAAACAACTGAGGAACAAGAAAAAAGTGAGTTTAAGGGATATACTCCTAAGCAGATGGGGCGCCAACATCTTGTGAAGCCTTGAAATCTGTTCCTCTTGATTAATATCCTTGAACTCCTCCTGGAATTCCTCTAAACTACCAAACTGAAAATATAACTCCAAATTACTTTGATACTGCATTTTAAACTTATATGCTGAATCTGGAAACCAATTCATTCCAGAATCTTTGCTTATACAAAAAAAATCCATTGAGACCAACCTTTCCAGCGTCAAGAAAGTGCATGAGCATGAAAAGTTCATCCAGATTGTTCTGAAACACATCAACAGAGAGGTCACATAAAAATCGAACTATATGATAGCAAGTATATAAAACTTGGCAACAAGTAAAGAGCTAATAGAAAAGCTATTCGTTAAATAAAATGATCAGTTGGTGATATACATCGTCCCTTAATATAAAATAAAAGATACAGCTCAAGCCACAATTCTGGAAATATCAAAATACAACAATTTCGTAAGAGAGTGGTTTTTATGCATGATACAATTTACTAGATTTTGTCTACCAGACTTGTAAAGTTACAATTGCATTTTATCAGATCAAAATAGTGAAACCATTTTTGCAGTCCTAAAACTATACAAGAAGTGTAGACAAAACAGAAAAAAATCAATTCTAGAAAGATTTTGAAAGACCAGAAGTTGGAAGATTTGAGATTTAAAACTTCTCGAACAAAACATCATTTGGCCACAAGTTATTTTTTCCAAACTTGTAATAATCTAATGGCTCAAACTAGCAACAAAAACAAATGAAACCACAGGGAATGAACCACGGGACATTACACTCAGCAAATGCAGTGGGTTAGGACTTGGGACTTACAAGTCAAAACTGGAGAAGCAAGGACACATATATTTCAATGGATGATTTAGGGTACAACAGCTAAATCGACCTTATAAATGTCCATAAGAAAATGTGACAAGGAATTTACAAGGATGATCAAATGGAACTTAAACCTAAGCATGAGCAAGTTGGGCATAAGGCAATTTGTCAAATATTATCAACTGAACTTCATCAAGAACTTACCCTCGTAACATCATCAAAATTAAAACTTCAAAAGCAAATGAAGTTGCAGTAAAATAATGTTCACTTTGTTCACTTCACATTTTCAAAAAAAATTTCAAAAAGATTCTTTCCCCGTCTCTCATCCCTCAAATCATTAATCACATTTCTCTCTCTACTCATACCCCTCTCTCCAATCATTATTCTCATTTCTCTCTCTATCTCTCTCCAATTATTACAACTCTTTCTAATCATTACTTTTTCTAAAAACCCATCCAAACACTATCTCAAAAATATTTCTCAAAACTCTCAACCAAACACAGCGGTTGTCATTCCAGTCTTAACAAACGTATGCTTGTGCGCCACATTGCCAAAAATGGAAGTAAAATCTCAGAATCCCCACCAACCAAAACCACATTTTTACAAATGGAAAAGAAAACAATAATAACCAACTCAGAGAGAGAGAGAGAGAGAGCATCTGCTTGCATCATTAGGAAAACCCTGGAACATTTCCAATCAACATGCAGGTCACGCAACGATACGCCCCTGATTCAGATGATTTGCATGTGATTTCCATTCTCACCGGTAACAGTACCAGAGATCCAAAAAAAATGTGTAGAGGTCTATATATAAAACGTTAGAGAGCATACTATTCTCCTTTTCCATCGACATGGATTATAAAAACATGCTCTTATTTGACAAGATGAAAAACTTAAGTTTATCCTAGTTTGGTAACGTAAACAAATCAAATTTTAATAACAGGGAGATATAATAACAAGCTGCCTACCTTGCACAACTGGCATATCAAGGTAAAGAATATTCGAACCCTATTTTTGGGAATAAAAGATAATGAAACAAGGAAAGAATCAAGGGAAGGGGAAGAAGATGAGGAACTGGTGGATGAAAAAGAGAAGGATGCAGAGTAAGAACTAGGAAAGGTTCAAGATGGACGGCTCAAAAGTTGCTCCCTAAAACTTTATTAGAGAGCATGAAGGAAAAAGAAAAAAAAGATGAAACAAATAAAGAAAAAGCAAGCCAGCTCTCTTCTGAACGTAAATTCCAATGATGTTTCAATTTTAGTGTGAATGCACTTTGGCCAGAATGATGTCTACATTTAAATCCCTACCAAAATTCATGCACCAAAGGAATTATGCAATCTAACACAATTACCAATTTATCAGCATCCCTACAACTTATCATTAGAACTTCCCAAACTAAGATTATGCATTCATTTTGCAACGCTCCTCATGACTAGCTTACCAAAATAAACATATTTACATGAAATTAAATAACCGGCTACACAGAGAGCAGCATTAATCCCGAGTGTAAACAGAACAAAGTTCAGTGATACCAAAAGTTCACCTCAATTGAGCATCAATGTTTCCACCTGTACCATTAACCAAGGATGCTGGATAGCATGCATACCGTGATCCAACTTTTAATATTTCCGAGACAAATACTATCCTACTAGTTTCAGCTATCCATGAGCAGACTAACCTTTCTCAGGCAAACAATTCTGATAAATTAACCATCTCTACAGAAAATATAGGATCAGTAATGCGAAGATTTCAAGAATAGCACAAATTATTTTCTTTGCATAGACCAACGTAATTAATGACGCGCAGAGAGCCGGACCTAGAAGCATTAAATGAGATGGATCCAGAAGCGTCTCTCTGATTACAAGAATAGCACAAATTGTTTTCTTTTATATAAACCATTGTAATTAATGACACGCAGAGTGCAAAAGATTCTAAAGTTGTCGAAATAAGTCCTTACTAATTACAACCCATAAAAGACTGCATCGTACTGAACCCAGAAGCCTCAAGTGAGCAGGACCCAGAAGTCCCTCCCTCCCTCCCCCTGTGTCCGTGTGTGTGTGTGTGTGTGTGTGTGTGTGTGTGTGTGTGACTAACCTAGTCTGAAAGCATTAAATAAGGAGAGACTTCCTCATTTTTCCTCTCTTATCCTTCGTTCCAGTTCCAATTACCCCTTTTTGCTTTTCTTTTGATTCTGTTCTTCTATTTTTATGCGAAGTACAAAGAACAACTATCAGGCAGGAGACTATAAGCAGACTCACAAATATTCAAACCACATGGATTGTACACTAGCACCGTCTCCACAGCTTTTTAGATCTATTTTCTGGCAATTTGATGTAACCACACAATTGGTTATCACATTCAAGATGACAGTTGCAGGTCAGCATCCCTGGTTGTATCATAGACTCGTAAGTTTACAGCAGCACTTCGCATTAACAGTTGGTTTAGTTTGTTAGTTTTCTGGCCACATATATGGAAGTTGAGAATTGCTTTGTAGAGTTCATCCAACATCATAAATACTTGTACACAGAGGATTATTTGATTGGACAAATCAGCTATTGGGCAATTTGGCACGTCATCTGAGTTGAAAGCTTGTGGACTACTAGCTCAAATCACAATGATTCTTGAGACAAGCATTACTACTAATCTGACTAAAGCGGCCTTAATTAAAATTCTCTGTTCAAGCAAGGATACAAATCATAAAGGATCTGATATATTGATCCTGAGATGAGATTTCTAGAGTAGAAGACCCACAAGACCTAGGAAAATTTCGTGAAAGGGTAGTTATTGGTTAAAGAATCCCAACAATTGGCATCCAGAATTATTCTCCTAGTCAATCTCGAACAAGATTTGGCCTAATTCAATCCATCCTTACCTTTCTTGTACAATGGTTTATTGTGTATGGCTTGAAGCATAATACCTTTTTCGAAACATGCATTCTTCCCAAAGGGCATTAGTCAACCTAATAAGATTGAAGATCTTCGACATCTATGGCGAGTAGGAAGGGTGTCAATAAGGAAAATCATGGAGAGAAGTCCAGATAACTCTTTTGTTTTCTGTGTTCAAATTACAATCTATGTAAAATACTAGTGGAGCTCTTGTTGAGAGATACACCGACACCGACTTCTTCTAGCCTAGAGGAAAGAGAGCTTTCATGGGTTCTATGATCGAAAGCACTAGGAGCTTGGATTGTGCTCGGCACCTGAAAGTTTTGACAAAAAACTGTACATTAGTGTTGTTCCATTCAACACAATTTGATGGCCCCAATGTAATTGGGCTCTTCAAACTTAACTGGCCCTCCAATCCTTTATATGATTCCATATCACCAAAACAAAGGGATGCTCACCCTAGCAAATAAACCCATAAAAGCACAGACTAACCAAACAACTAATAAAGAAAATTAAAGAAAAAAACAACTAATCTAAAACCGGAAAAACTGAGGGAGAAAAACGATATACCCTCACCAAGTTACTCCTAGTTGCGCCGAGCCAGAGATGAGTCGCTTCCCTGGTCGAGATCCGTACACCATAACCGCCGCCAAAACGGAAAATGGTTACCATTATTACCGGAGGGGGCCCTTGCCACCAAAATCTCACCACATAGTCCCGGGAGAGGAGGAGAACGGAGTGGTACTAGAGGAGGCTCTGGTGATGGGGTGAGAAGGTGGTGGCTGGGCGGCGGGGAAGGGTGGGGGGGAGGTGGGCTGAGAGGCGGAGCCAGAGGGTTGAGAGATGGGCGAAGAGAGGCGGTCGACGGCTGAGACGGACGGAGGAGGTGGGCGGCGGTGGGGTAGATTAGGGATCAAATCCTAGGGCACTCTCTCTATTGTAGAGAGAGAGTATATTAAAACATATTCATACTATTTATGCAACATGAGTTGCCTTAACATTAGTCCTGATTTCCACATCAGTGGATCTGTATTTTACATCTTGAAATATTGCTTTGTTTTACATTCATAATGCCAAAATTTGAAAATTGATTGAAAATAAATGTAAGGACCACAGCTTCTTGACGTACAATAGTTATTATAAACAGTTACCCAATTCAAACTTGTCATAAACAAAACTGACCCCACAAATTTGTCTGTCTGGTGGGGCTCTATTTGTGCCTCAATGTCAGGGAGGCATTTCATGGAGATTTCAGATTAGGACTTCAAATTTATCAAGAAAGGAAGGTTTTTGTACGTATGCTCTTTATAAGTTCTTCTCACAAGGAGGAAACAGAACATCGTATAACCTTAGTTGGCTACCATAAGAAGATGTAATTTAGTCTCAAGTTATCCCGTGTGGTATTCCCAAGTCTGATTATGGTCATGGGCTGATTCGGGTAGGGTGAATATGACTAAGATGACTCACCAGTCACAGTAGGGGTTATGTTGCATGTGGAGGTACTTGAATCTCTAGAGGGTTATCGTATCACGGTATGGAAGAAATGGGTGGTACAGATTGTTGCTTCCTCAGCTAATGGAACTTTGTCGCATGTGTTAAGTCACCAATTGTTCCAAAAGCTTAAGCTATGAGGAAATGGAAATCAAACTATTCAACAACCTTTCTCACGTGCAACCTCGGCTTGCACATGAGATCAAAACATTCATATTTAAAGTGAAACAGAATAATGCAAAAGGGGGACAAATGCAAATGAAAAGACACAACGTCAAACCCTCCCACAAACCAAAGCTCTCGGATACCATGACAAGTCACCAATTGTCCCAAAAGCTAAAGCTAATAGGAAATGGCTCCACCGTGTATATGAAGTTGTCCAACATTTTGTTGAAAGGTGGTTCCACAGTCGTTTATTCAGAATGGTACGACTTAGATAGCATCCGTAGATCAGTTATGGTAAGTGCCAAAAGGTTTGGAAGTTTTGGAGATAGTGGGCCTCCATCTCTGTTTTCTTCCAGGGAAATGGCTTGTCAAATTTTGTACATTTGGAGGTTTATGGGAAAAAGT
Source organism: Vaccinium darrowii (assembly GCA_020921065.1). Classification (NCBI taxonomy): domain Eukaryota; kingdom Viridiplantae; phylum Streptophyta; class Magnoliopsida; order Ericales; family Ericaceae; genus Vaccinium; species Vaccinium darrowii. The sequence continues at coordinate 35,731,595 of CM037160.1, forward strand.
CAAACGCTTCTTCCGTTTGGTGGTCTCCAGTGAAGGATCGTAATAGACAAAGTTGAGAGAAGTATGATCACAGGTGGTGCGTATACCACAATATATGCGTACAAGGTTTTCCAGGGATTGGAGACTGTGTGGGGTTTTAACACCTCTGTTCTCATGCGTTGATCCACAAAAAAGGTACTATTTTTAACATTGGACAAAGAAAGTACAAGAGTGCCAGGACAAGAATTCCACGAAAAGATGAACAAGGCAAGTATACAAGCTGAGAGGAGGAGTAACCGAAGCCAATAAGGAGGACAAACAACATCCTCTATCCCACAAAGAACCAATATCATCCAACTTGTCTAAAAGATCAGAACCAAATAAGACAACGCCGTAGGAGCAATGAATACATTTAAAACCCGATAGCAAATAAGCTGAAGGGAATGTATTATCAAATTAAACCTACCCTACCAGACATATCTCCATGAGCAGATTATCTCTCTAGCATGTTTCCATGTGTGTCCAAACAGTAGATATGTGGGTTTCCAACATTGTCATAAGAAATGTAAGGAACACACATCGAGTACATTTCAATAGGGGTTAGTAATTAGGAAACAACTATTAAGAAATTACAATAATTCACCTATGGAAACCAAGAAAGAGAAGGCAGCTTTCGCTCACGGACAATTGTAAGGGAAAAAGCAAAAGAATTCACAAATAACGCAACCAGGCATTCACATGTGCCTCATTATCAAAAAATAAAAAAACAAAAAGGCATCATATGTTCCCGGAAGGCATTTATAGACCTTTTAACTTTATCCACCAACAAACACTGCAATTGACAACAAACCTGAAGAGGCGTTCCAGTCAAAAGGACACGGTGTTTACTGGAGTACTGCTTCAATGAAGAAAACAACTTTGAATCCTTATTCTTGAGACGATGACCTTCGTCAACAATCTACATAGATTTGTCAACATGGTTTAGCCAAGCAAGAAACGTACTCCAAATTAGCTAAGTGCTCAACAGGATAAAGAATCTAACCATGCATTCCCACTGTATTGGTTTCAGCGCTGTTGTGTCTAAGTTAACAACTTCATAGGATGTTAGGAGGACATCAAACTTTATTCTATCTTGCTTGCTTTCACTAACACTTTGACCATTCTTCTTTTTTATCTTCCTTTTGGGAAAGTAAAATTCGTGTTCTCTAATAACGGCTCGAGCTTGGCCAGAGCCAACGTACATGACCTGTGACATGCAACTTTATCCGGGTAATGAAGCCAATCGATATTAAATGGAACATTAAAAAGAGAATATACATACAACATTCATTTGAGGTGCCCATAATGCAAATTCACGTTCCCAGTTACGCAACGTTGAGAGTGGCGCTACTACTATATGTGGACAGAGACTATCTTCAAAAAGAGAAGCCAAAAAAGCAATGCTCTGTATAGTTTTGCCTGCATTCAAACCAATATTTACATTTAGTTCCACACATCAACATCACATTCACATATTGATGGTAAGTATTCATCCTCCTTGTCATACGCATGGGCTCAGTAAAATCAATATAGCTTGAATAACCACGTTAAGAGTTGCAGACGCTTTCCAGGTAACCAATCTTGAAACTAACAGAGATAACTACACATTCCAAACTGGCCAAAATAGAAACATCTACATAGAAAGGGACTCCAATAAGAAAAGGAAAGGAAAAACAAAAATAAAGGAGAACCGTATGGAACCCACCTAGGCCCATTTCATCTGCAAGTATCACATGAGTTTGTTTGGACCAAGAGAAGCGTAGGAAGTTCAACCCTTCAAGCTGATATGGATGGAGTGAACCTTCATTTACATCAAAATGCAATTAAATATACTGATTGGTCAAATCAAAATAAAAATTACAGAAAACCATGGACAATCAAACAAAGCTCATATCATACTGAATGATGTACCTCCAGAAAGAAATCCAGGACTGTGTTCAAACTGTTGAAATTCTTTCTGTTTCTTTTTTGATTCTGTGGCATCACGAGTGTTGCTCTTCTGCTTACTTGAAGATTGTTTTCGACGCCTAGACTGGATTTTGTTAAATCTTTCAATTTCTTGTTGAAATGAAGATATGTCAGATTCGAATTCCCAATAACATTCATCGTAGGAAAGCTCCTTCCATTTAACAAGATACTCCTTCTCATCATCATCTCCTCCCCTGCAAAAAATATGACAGTTGTTAAATGTGTCAAGCTCACACTATCATACATCATGAAAATGAGAATTATTATACGGAAAAAAAGAGAGCAAAGAATGCATCAACAGTATCAATTGTGTTTAAAAAAGTTCAGCAGAATATAAAATAACTCAAGGGCCCTACCTCGCTCAATAGCAAAGGAATGAAATCTCAAACTGATTTTTTCCAACCAACACTGCCTGGGATTTCATCCAATTCTAGAACATTCAATTTTCCATAATCAATTGCAAACCAACTCATTGTCTATTGAAGAGCTAGTTTTGGGCTAGCATATATATATTTTAGCTGTATTGATCCATCTAGTGATTCCTACTCCTTATGCATGTATGCATTATTGAAATCAACAACTTTAGTATGTTTGATTAATAACCCTCCAAAATCTCAGATCCTTCAATAACACTTTTGGGGAAAGAAACTGAAGACAAGAAAAAATTATGAATTAAAATATTGGTGTCAATGGCACCATTCAAAGCCAATGTTATTCCAATTTTTATGCGCTTTAGCAACACAACCATATATTATTCTCTCTGAAGAAGAATAGTGTAATAAAGGAAACAAATGGTTCCATTTCCAATGCCACTTCTTGCACATCTCAGCGTAATCTCCAAATAGGTTAATGTCAATGGTACGAATTCAGGTGTTCCGGACTGAAATGGGGGAATTATCAGCGTACAACCCCAAAATGTTGCTTCTGGTGCCGCAATCACCACAGAATCCAGCAGAACAATGCAAGGACATGCTGAGAGGCGCTTTTCAGCGCACTTAGATCAATCTGTCTTGGCAGATAGATAGACTTAACTGTGGCTATTAAATTAGGTACTTGAATAGCTATATCTACGGAGAAAATGTCCATTTAAACCCTATAATGATGTAACTATATGAAACTGTCAGTTGAGTGTTAAAATAGCATTTATAAGCAACAAAAAAGAACCCACTGAAGTCTAATTGTGCTAGATTTGTGCAGTTAAGTTATACTGGCAACTATAATTGCACCCAAGGCGAGGAAACATATGAAGTATGACAATCCAAGCCAAATCAAACCAAATTAAGTACCATAATGGCCAATATCACTGGAGCCTTCCAGGGGTGGAAAATGTGACCAGAAATGGCATTGACATGGTGACTTACTCTTAGGCAAGAAGTAAACTGAAGCTCATCTTCCCTTCTTTCGTGTGTATAGGCAATCAATTCATATATACATAGGTTTTTTATCCCTCTATATTATGGCAGAAACTAGTTGTGACTAGGAATCCCTGACGGGAAGGTTTGGCTCCCAGCTCGTTGCTAGGGAAATCTCCTTGCTATTACTCAAACATGCATGCACTTATTATTGGTCTAATTCTTGGAGACTCAAAAGGATGGATACGCTAGCATGTTGCAGCCCTTTGCTGCTTCATCCATATAAAGAGAGAGTACATGCTTCCAAGCCATCCCACAACCAATAACCATAAAAGACGCAACAGGAGCCTTCTACAAGAAATGACCACGATATCCACAAGATAAGCCCATTGGAGCCTTCTGAACTGTCCAATATTTGGAAAGTCTATCGAAAAACTATTTAATTGTAGCATACTAACATTTTGCTGTCCATCCAGTTGCACTTGTCATTTTAGACAGGTTTAAGCTTACAACACTATCTTCAGTCATAAACTCCAATTTACCGAAATGTCCATTCACGGGAAAGAAACACAGTGCACATTAAAGAAAAAACTGATGGCTCTCCTCAGGTTAATTCAAGATTTGATATAAGAAAGCTCAAAGATTGAAATATATTTCACAAAAAGGTATAAATTCAGGGGACACAAAGTTTGACTCAAATTGAATTGCCGGGAAGGTAAAAACAAATCGTTCAGACTACTAGAGTTGAGGACCATTAATACAAGTTTATGAATGTAGGTTGAGATGGTTGAACCTGCAGGCAAGAATCCGGTCAACAGTAGTCCATTCAGGACGAATAGCCACAAACTCATCATCGGAGTTATTCATTGAAGACATTTGCCGATGGAAGTTGTTTACTTTGGTCCTCAAACGAGGAAGTGACTTGTAAGCTTTAACGAAGTCTTTCTCTGACACCCTGAGATATAGTACACAACAAACAATATGTTACCAACGGTACAGCAGAACATTCTGCTTTAGCAGGAAAAAATTAGTCTAGATAAAAGCAACTTCATGACAAAAAAAAATAATCAAGGTAAGCAGTAATAACAGAACTACCATGTGCAGTGAAGATAAGATAGTCCTTTCCACTTGACAAGATATTGCTTCAAAAAAATTTGCTTTGAACCCGGCTTAGAGGCATCACTATCGTCAGCAGCAATTGGGCGCATTTCGCAGTCTAAGATCTTTTCAATATCATTTAGAGGGCAAGCCTGCAGAGACAACAAATCTTATATGGAATCAAGTATCAACAAGTTACAATGGCAAAAATATACAACAAAACTAGCAACATCAAAGCATCCGGAAACCATACACATTCAGGGCACCTCCAGTTGCTAGGAAGAGGAGCTTTCAGTGGTGGAACCAAGCAGCGAGGATGATAGGCATATGTACATGTTTCACAACACAAAAGATTACCACTTCCGCTGCATGTTTGACATAAATCTTCTTTCTACATACAAAGTAGACAGCAGAATGAAGAACATTAAGATATATAGGACTTCATAGCTTCTACACTTCGAAAACTAAATACTCCATAAAGGGAGATTCAGAAGCTCTACTATAAATGAAACAAACAAAACTAAACTAAATACGCCATAAAGAGAGATTCAGACAAAGTTCTACTATAGATGAGGCAAACGAAACTTAAGCATGTAGAGTGAACCACATTAGAAGATGTCCCAAAATGTTCAATATAGCACCGGTAATCTGAGGATAGAACCTCGCAGGAGTTTTTAGTCATAAGCCTACTTGTTCCTGAAACTACCTTCTTCTATTGGAAAAAACTTCAGAGATTTCCTTTCACCAATCCTGCTAGTGAAGCAACACTATCATTAGGTGATGAAATGTTGCAACGAATATCTGAGCTTACACTAAAGGAAGATAACAAACTGTTTATAACTTCCACCTCCAGACGCTTGCACAACCGACAGTTTCCATTCAACCAACCGCCTACCAAACATCACACCTCCAGAAAGTTCACTATAAAAGTATACCATTTTAGCTATTACAGAGGTCCACTCCGTAGAAATTGAGCTGCCATTAAGGTCTTATAAAGACAAGTTCTTGTAATGTTGCTTTAAAACCAAGAATTTGACTTTTACACAAACAGAAAACTAAGGCTTCCATCAAGTTCTGTATTGTCAATGTTCCAAATCGTGCTTTCCAATATGTAAATCACTAGGGTTACGGCATTTTCTCGTAACATATGTTTTGAAAAAACCATCTAGGAAAACCCCATCCGGTAAAAAGGAAACAGCAATGTGGCACGGTATGGATAGGGACACGGCAATTCTAAAAAATTTGGGATATTGACAAGGCAGGGGACATGATAATTTCTTGTGAAAAATTTTTTTATGTGCATACCGACAAGATAACCATTAACTTTTTAGGTTTGGGCTCCTATCAAGGACAAGAGGTCCTAGCAGTGTGCTAATGTACTACAGGGGTGCAGTGCGCTTCAGTGGGCTCCAGACTCATCATTGTGATATGAACCGATCCATATAGTGTTTGTTGAATCCTGCATTTAAGCTACAAATCAAGTTAATCAGACATTGATAACCATATGATCAAGATAGATTTTCCTCCAGTTCATTTTTGCAACCCATCCGTTTTTGACATTTACAAGTATAGTCAAACCACGGGGCAAATGATATCCCATCAATTTAGTTCTTTCATAGATTGATAGATGATAAACTCAGCAAGCTCTACAAATTGAATGGTCAGATCAAGATGATGAGATATAGTTAGAGCTCCCCAAAGTGCACCACACCTCCATCGTGCATTAACACACTACGGGAACCCCTTGTCCTCCTATCAAATGTATTATTCACCTATGGTGTATGCCGATATATGTCAATGTCAACGTCTGCTATATTGCACTTTAGGTCCAATGCTTTTGAAGTTATTGATATTTTCTCATGGAAAAGCTTTTAAAAATTGCAAAAGTCAACTGGTCATGTCCCCATGTGTGCCCCCGCAGTCTCCAGCAGTCCCACCGTAAAAATACTAAAATTTTAATTGACACGCCAAGGTTACCTATTTTGGCTCGTATTTAGCGTGTGTCCACGGTGTGCCCGACATGGATACAGAGCATCCTAGGTGTGTCAACAACCGGAGTTTAACAATAAGTAACCTGCTGCAGCATATAGCAATACAAAACCTATTCCTTTAGTTTCATCATAAAGCATTAATTCATTCCATCATTTTATAACAGTCATAAAAGTTTCAGTTATCATAAGGTTATGAATGAGAAATCATCCAAACTACCACAAATCGTTTTCCCAGATACACAGCCTTGGGGCTGAGACTAGAGTGTTCATAACATTTCTCCCCTGCTGCATGCATGAATGCTGCATCTACACAAGAAACCAAAACTAGAATCTTTCCACTTGAAAAAGGAAAAATCCTCTACAACGAAAGCCAACCCACCAAAGAAACAAAGGGCAGGGAGCCTAACAAAGCCTGAATCCGAGGAATAGTAATTTAGGCATGTATACAAGAACCCAAATCAAAATTCACAAACCCAATGGTTCACATCACACTTCAATATAATTGCCTAAACCAAAAAAAATCACGCTTTTTTTTTTTTTGAACTGAAAAAAATCAAGCTAGGTGACAACAAAAACAACAGACTACAAACAACGCAAACCCACCAAAGTAAAAAGGGCAGGGAGTCTCACAAAGCCTGAAGCCAAACAATCTCACTTTTGGCACAGATACAAGACTCAAAATTCAAAGAGATCACAACCCAATTGCACACATTACACTCGCATGAGAATTGGCAAAAGCAAAATAACAAAAACAACAGTGAAGGAATCAAAATTCAAAGAGTTCACAACCCAATTGCACACATCACAACCCAATGGGAACTAACAAAACCAAAAGAATTAAAACGAGATAACGACAACGAATACAACAGAGAAAGAACAAGAACAAACCGCATCATCTCTGACTATCCTTTCAATCTTCTGCTGATCCGAAGACGGCCCAGTTTTTTTTAGATCAAGCTCTTCACCGTCGTCCCAATCATCTATGTTGTAAACGGGTTTCCGATCCGACCTCACACGAAGCCTCTCCACTAAACTACTCATTTTCCCCTGCAGCGAGAGAGAGAGATGAGTTTTGACAAGAATTAGGCACAAATGGAACACTGGAAATGGGCATGAATTAAACCGTAAGCGAAGGACCCACCTGGGAAAAGCTGCGCAGGAAACGAGAGTGACAATGTGGGATTTCGGTCTGAAGATAGGTACATATATATACAAGTTGTGGGATACTATGAACAGGCCAATTTTTGCTTTTCACAGAGTAAAGTACAATTTAATTTTTATTTTTATTTTTTTGGGGGGGATAAATAAGTACTGGTACAAATCTTTGCTAAGCAAGTAAAGTACAAATTGTTCCCACAATTATAAATCCATAAATTCTCTTGTGGAAGTCATTTCAGACCTGGCAATAGGGTTTAAGTAATGTTTTGTTACCTTTTATTTTGTGTCCGCGTTCTTCCTTGGTTTTTTTTATTTTTATGAAAAGGTAGAAAGTCCAATGCTATATTCGTCATGCTATGTTTGAATATGAGGAAGGGGAGAGAAATGAAGAGAAAATGGGAGAAAGAAAAGAGAAAACTATAAAAACTGTGTACTACTTTCTATTGTTAAAATTCAACTCTAAACTTTTCTTTCTTTCCAAATACTCATGCTAATTTTCTTTCCGTTTTGTTGGTCTTTCCTCTTCTTGAGTTCCAAGCAGTGCATTAATGCTTGACTTTGGGTCTTGCGTTATGAACTCCAGTGAATTCTATGATTGTTAAGCTCAGGTTTCTAAAAGATTTTAGCACACAAGTGCTAAAATCATGATATTTCAAATAAAAAAATGAAGGGGATCCGTGTATCGTTTTTCGATTTTTTTTGCACCAAATTAAAGTACTCCTCGAATACTTTAATTTGGTGTAAAAAAAATCAAAAAACGATACACGGAACCACTTCATTTTTTGATTTGAAATATCATGATTTTAGCACCTGGGTGCTAAAATCTTTTGGAAAATTAGGCCTAAGCATGACCTGAGTAGATATAGGAGGAACTGGGATGGGTGTAGTGCACTACAAATTGTCTGGCGCCTGGAAGTCGTGGAAATTCTCTCTTTCCTCTGTTAAACTTGTTGCACTGATCAATGATTTGTTTAGAGGAAATTATGGAGTATATGTTTTGTACCAAGCATACAACCCTAAACTACACCACCTAACCTAAATTGAGTGATCGAAACATAGTAGTGAAAATAGAAAAGAGCAAAACGATAAATGAAGTAGATTGGGTGGTTAACAAGCAATACTTGTCTTTGAAATAGGAGTGCGGGATGTGAAAAGAAAGACACGTATGTGGCAGATTTCATCATAGCTTTTCTTTCTCCTATTAATATGTTAGACATATTTGAAGAAGATGACAAACATAGATTAGCCCACGTGAGAGTGTTGAGAATGGAGCTTGGATTCCTATCCCGGCGTGGCGACTCGGTTTAAACTCGGAGTTTTGCTGTGACTCGGTGCAACCCAGTGAGTTGACTCGGTGCGACTCTGTGAGTTGACTCGGGTGGTTTGCATTTGCTTCGTTGTTTTGACCCTGTTTCCTTTATTTGCTTTAGTTCAGTCTTGTTTTCTAGTTTTCCAGGAAGTTTTCGATTTCATTTGGGCTATCTATGTTTGGATTGGATCGTTAGATACTATTGAGCTTGGGTTGGACCCTATGCATCGACCCTCTTATGGATCTGCGTCTGCTCTGCAGTATGAGTCTTAGAGCCCCAAGCCCGTCATGGTTCTTTGTCCGTCATGGTTCTTTGTGGTGTGCTCGTATTCGAGTCTTAGTAGTATTGGTTCTTTCCGTTCTTGTATTGAAATCGTGTATGTGCCGCATGGCTTGGCTTTTGGGCCTTTATTAATGAATGAAATGTCTTCCAGTTTAAAAAAAAAAAAAAGAGAGTGCTGAGAAATGCATGATGTCAAGATATGGAAAGATATAACTGAAAAGCTTTTTTTTTTTTTTTTTTGCCTACTTCAACACATTATGTTAATGATTTAGATTCTGCAAAATGAAAATAACCTTGTGTACTGGAAATGACAAACCTAAAATATGGGAAGAAAGACATCGTGAAAATTTTAAAACCTAACCTAACTGAGAGATGAGATGATATAATTGAAAATCAAAAAAATGAAAAAGATATTTTGATCGGTCTTGGTGGAGGAGAAGGGGTGGTGGTCGCCGAACCGCGGGGGGGGGGGGGGGGGGGGGGGGGGGGGGTGGGTGGGGTTGGTGATGGGGACGGTGGAGATGGGTGTGCGATGGGATTGATGGGGAAGTTCACTGGTGGGAGGGGAAGAGGAAGGGAAGAGGAGTTTTTTTATTTTTCAAATTTGGGTGACAAATTAATCTAAGGGTATTTTGGGAACTTAGTCTGGTTTTATGAAGCAAAAAAAGTATATTTGCTACATCAATCGGGTTGTATTTAACAATCAGGTTGTGTGAAGTAAAAAACGGATCGCAGATAGAATCACCCTTCTGCAAATACATAATGATAGTTTGCAGAACCAATTTATATGTTTCAAGCATAGTAATTCAAGTCTCACATGAGTCACATATATATTTAAGATAACAAAATGGAGTAATACCGTATGTCCATGATGTCCTTCATTTACGTACCAATATACCATGATACGTGATGTTTCGATTTCATAGATAGATTATTAAATTCATGGGAAACCAGAGCTTGCCAAAACATTTTCCTAAATTTGCTAGACATGGGCCACATCTGTTTTTATTCAAAAATTTCTAGTATTTTTGTATCAATTTTGTGGATTATTGGTTTGTGTCGAACAGAAAAAACAAAAAAGTTTTAAACCATTCAAAAGAATTGTCTGTTTTGGAGAAAATGTATGCATAACTTTTTAAAGATTCTAATCATTAGGGCTGTTCATCGGTCGGTTTTTTCGGGTTCGGGTCGGATTTGACCCGACCCGACCAGTGATCGGATTTAGAAAACTAGACCCGTCTCCGACCGAAAGTTCTATCGGGCTCCGACCGAAAGTTAGTCGGGTTGGCCGGATCGGGCCAAACGGGTTGGTCGGATTGATGGTCCTCCATTCCCCAAAAAAAAAAAGAAGAAGAAAAACCCTCCCATTTACAGGAGATCTAGGGGAGGCTGAACAAAATCAAGCTTCAGATGCTGGAGATTCAGAAGCTTCAGAAACACAAAGAAACAAAATCAAGTTTCGAAATTTTCAAAACCCAATCAGATTCCATCTCAGCATCTCTTCAATCAAAACAAACAAATAACTCTCCTCTCTCTGATAGAAGAAAAGCAGATATATCTCTCTCTCGCCAGCCGACCGACCGCCATCTTCAGGAGATCCAGAGGTGGAGAGTTTTTTTCTTTCTTTTTCCTTTTCGTGTTCAACGGAAAATATGTGGAGAGGACTTGAGGGAATAAAGGAGAGAAGAAGTACAGTAACTTTTCTCTCTCTGAGAAGAAAAGTAGGAATTGCTTTGTTATCTGAGTAGCTTATATCTAATATCTAATAAATAAATGCATGACTTGCTTTGGTTGTGTGTGACTTCCCAGTTCCCACTGACTTTGTCCCCCCAACTCTCCTTTTTCTACTTTTTCTATTGCTTTTCTTCTTCTTTACGTTGGAAGCATCACCATCAGTCAGAAGGATCAGAACCAGTAAATGAGCTGTCGCCTGTCAACCATTACTCAATCGGTCGGATCGGGTTCACCCGGAATAAATTACCCCAACCCGGGACCCGACCGAATGATAAATTATTTCTCACATTTGGATCCGACTCCGACCGAATAGCTGGTCGGATTAAGTTCGGGTCGGGTGGTCGGACGGGCGGGCCACATGAACAGCCCTACTAATCATATTTTCTTTCTTTTTAGACTTTTCCTGTCAAAACGAACCAATAATATATAATGAAAAAATTGACAAAATACTAAGGAAAGCAAAAAAAAAAAATTGAATAAGGATAAAGGCCATTTAAATAACCATCCTCCAAGTCACCTAAAATTATGTAACCATCTCATCCCCTCTTTGGAGTTATATTTCCATCATAAAATTCAAATAAACCCTCTAATCTTCTATTGATTCTCTGCCTTCCGAATGCCACAGTTGTCCTCCAATTCGTCCTCCACCATAGTCCTTCGTTGCCGGCGACGACTGTCGTCCTGTATCGCCATACCAGTTGTCATCCTCCATCGTCGCTGATCGATCAACGTCCTCCATCACCGTACTCCATTCTCGTCTATCACCACCATTCAAGACGTCGTCGACCATCGTCGTCCTCTATCAGCAAAAACAGATTGCAAGTGTCACTGACGATGGCGAGCCAACTGGCGGGATTCGTAGGTGAACCCATAAGAAGGACAAGGCGGCGACAAGGGATGCTAGATCACAAGTGTAAAGGATTTACGACATAGAAAGGAAGAAAGAGTGGTGGCGGGATTCTTAGGCGGCAACTGTGAGGGTGTCATTTTCTTGTCGTGATGTTAGATCGTTTTTTGATTACCTTCAATCTTTAATATTTCTTCACTGTTTGGAATCAGGTTAGTTTGTAGTCTTGACGTTGGATAGTTTCTTGTGATTATCTTCCATCTTTGAATATGGATTCAAATTGAAGAGACTACCATGATTCATGTTGATCATATTTACCATGTTTATTGGTGCATATGTATTTACCATGGATTTTCACAATTTACCATGTTTACATGTGTGGCGGAAATTAATTATGGTAAATTTCAAAATTATGTATCATCTTCCATGGTAAATCATTACCAAATGTATCTTTAAATTTACCACGAAATGGAAAAATTTGACCATGAAATTTGGTTAGATGGTTTTCAAACGTACCCATCGAATATGGAAAATAAGTCTGCATAATTTTTACCATATTTTTATCACTCGTAGTTACTTGTACTTTTGTTCTTACCAAACTAATTAACCATGATTACTAGTAGGATAAATATTTTTTTTACCATAATCTGATAGTGTATAACATTTACCATGATTCCTGACTTCCCATATTCATTGTAATTCATAGCCATGTTTTAAATTCCCCACCATTTTAGAAGTTATCATTCCCACTAATTTAGGAAATAGAATCACTCAAAAAATCCTTAATTATCGGTTTATAAAGTACTTAATTATCGATTATCCATTAATTTAGGAAAACTAAATCCCATCCAATTAGGCAACTACATCCCACCAAATAAGAAAAAAAATTGACCATGAAATTTGGTTAGATAGTTTCCAAACGTACCCATGGAATATGGAAATAAGTCTATATAATTTTTACCATGTTTTTCATCGCTCGTAGTTACTTGTACTTTGGTTCTTACCAAACTAATTAACCATGATTACTAGTAGAACAAATGTTTTTTTTTTACCATAATCTGATTAGTGTATAATATTTATTGTTGGATCGTTTTTAACTATGATTGCTGGTTTGATTTTAACCATGATTGTTGGGGTATATTTAAGGATCATGGTAAAACTTTATTTCACTTCCCTTTATGAATTTGGCTTGCGCAACAGCTCCCTTAGAAATTTTAACCACGATTGCTGGATTAAGGATTTTTGGATGAACACATAAAGAATTACGACAAAAATTATTTATGTTTTCATCCAAAAAATCTTTCCCATAAGGCAAAGATTTTTCTCTATGTTTTCATCCAACATTCTTTATGTTTTCATCCCAAAATCTTTGCCTATAGGATAAAGATGTTTCTTTATGTTTTCATCCAAAATTCTGTGTTTTCATCCTAAAATTCTTTGCCTCAAACATTTTTCTTTAAGTTTTCATCCCAAAATCCTTTGCCTACAGGGTAAGATTTTTGGGATGAAAACGTATTGTAGGCAAAGAATTTTGGGTGAAAACGTAAATGATTTTTACTGTAATTTTTTACGTTTTCATCCAAAAATCGTTAATCCAACAATCATGGTTAAAAATTTTAAGGGAGCCACTACGCAGGCCAAATTCATAAAGGGAAATGAAATAAGTTTTTATCATTTTTATCATGTGTTTCATTGCTCAGAGTTACATGTATTTTGGTTCTTACCAAAGTAATTAACCATGATCACTAGTAGGACAAATATTTGTTTATCATAATCTGATAGTTTATAACATTTACCACGATTCCTGACTCCCCGTATTCATCAAAATTTATATCCATGTTTTGAATTCCCCACCATTTTAGAAGATCTTTAATTATAGTTGCCACTAATTTAGGGAATAGAATCACTAAAAAAATCCTTAATTATCATTTAAAAAGTCCTTAATTATCAAGTCCATATAAGGATTGATATTGACACTCCCTTTGGAGTGCCATTAACAAACTGGGGAGTGTCAATATGAATTCCCAAATTTTATGAGATTATTGGTCTTTTTCTACCTGAGGTATGTAAAAAGTACACAATTATTTTTTTAGCTTTTTATTTATTTAAATAAAGCGAGTAAATGTAGCGTAGTTTGTTTGTTTCTTTATTTTATTGGCTCTTTATTCTTTTAAAAAACAACACTATCTATATTTAATGTACACTTCTTCGACTAATGTACACTTCTTCGACGTTATTCTCCAATGTCTATTTTTTTTTTTCATGAGCAACAAGAAAAATAACTTTTCATTCCACTATACAATCTTTGGCCAAGGCATGAGCCGCCTTAACCATTTGTCTCGGAACACAAATAGAAACAAAAGACTTAGAAAAATACAGTATAACAAAACAGCCTTAACAAAAGCGTCAACACCTTCCAAACTTTCTAGCCCGTTCACCACTGGAAGACAATCAGTAAAAACCTCCACCATGGCTACTGAATTTGTTGCCAATGTCTGTACCTGATGCATTTCAGCTCTTCCTCAATCACCCACTTTGGCCCAAGCAGCAGCGCGCCTAAAAGAATTATCATCTTATCCACCATCTCTTACAAAAATATACGAGTCAGATCAATTTGTGCTCCAAAGCCCAATTTTTAATGCTCAAGAACAATTTGCCTTCCGCTTTCTTGCTCTGATCCACAAACCCGAGAGACATCCTTGGAAACAAGCCAATTTTTTTTTTCCTGGATCAAAGCTCAGCCTTGTTAGCAAGTAAATCTCGCTATAGCATCATCAATGTTCCAATTTTTCCTATCAAAAGCAACTTCATTGGTAACACGCCACATCGTTCATAGAATATGCAAGAAATCCCAAAGGATAGTTTTACATGGGACTCCTTGAGAGTCAAAATCCAAATGCAATGCTCTCCAAAGCCTTCTGGAAAAAGAACATTGAAAGAACATATGTTCCATAGTTCACAAAAAGCGAGAGTGAAAAATTGCCCAATGAGAAACTATACTTTTGCCTTAAAGAGATGCCAATAGTATCATACCGCAAATTAAATTAAGAATCACATGTTACTTTCAACCACTAACCAAAACCAACCTTACTTTGAAGGGTCTTGCTATTGTAAGTACAGGAGAAGACCAAAAAACAGACACTCCAGTGCACGTTTTACATTTGTTTTAATACATTTACACTTATTTTTATGCACTTTTCACACATTTCAACACACTTTTTAAACCTCAACATAAGCCCACGTGGCTTTTTGTTAGCATTTTTCCTACTTTGAATTCCTCCATGGAAGATTTATATAGGATTTAATGTAGCCCAAAATTTCCTTTTCTCATTCAAGAGGTTCCTTACTTGAATGCAATAGAAAATAACTATATGAAACAGGTGACTCATTTCACATTTGGGATCTTTACTAAGCTACCCCAATCTTTGAAGACTGGCAATGGAAGTGGGCAGGTTGCAAGTAGAACAAGAAAATTTATTTAAAAAAGAGGTAATTAAATATCCATCCGATTTTTGGGTGCAAATTAGATTTCCATCCCCCATTATTTATAGAAATATGTTTTCATCCTCTTGTAATGTGATTTACCATTATTACCCTTCTTATATATTAGAGGCTGAAAATATTAGAGGATGAAAAATATAAAATGGAAATAATTTTTGAAATTCAAAAGAGGATTGATTTTGTTGTGATCAAGTGGTTTACCGTCAAAACTTACAAATGGGTTGAAGTTCACCGGATTATTAGGGATGTTTGAAAAAGAGGGGGTAGTGACTGTGGTGAGATAATTAGTTACCCCATTTTTCTCATTTTTATGGTTTAACATGCTCTTTGAATATATTTACCATGAAAGAATCACGTATTTAATTTTTACCATGATCAATTTTTTATGGTCACAGTTTATTATTTGTTCAAATTTACCATATCGATGGCTTGTTATGATCAGATTTACCATATTGATGGTTTGCTTGAACAATCACCATGGTAAATTTTGGTGAATATGTGCAACTCAGATCATGGTGAAATATATGGTCACACCTTCCAATTATCATGGTAAAAATAATCCAAGACTATAAAACATGGTATATTAAGAGAACTTACGAAATTAGATAATAGTAGAACATCAACAATATATTTCACTGATCATGGTAAAAAAAAAAAAAAATCAAAAGAGTAACATGGTAAATTTACTCAAAAGAGCAAATGGCAACTATCGATTACCACAAACCCCCCCAAAAAAACTCGGACAAAGTTGATCTCATCTTCTGTGTGATCAAAAAATGGGCAAACAAAATCTCAACATAATCAGACCTTAATTACCAAAATCACAAAACCTATGTCACATGTAAAGCAACAAACATACAGAGAACCAAACGGAAGACCAAAATAAAAAACCAATTGGTAGTTGTTTGTTTCTTCTGCCTTGCGAGTATCACAATCAATTGTGTCAGATTGTCGACGACGATAGAGGATGGTGGTGACCGACAGGAATGGAAAACAGTAATGGAGGACGGCAATGAAAAGCGTCGAATTGGAACGTCGATGGGTGAAGATTTAGGGCGAAGATTTGTGACGGCAAGGGCGGAGATTTGGGCCGCCTATTAGTTGACGCCGAGTTTGCCGGAAGAGAATATTGTTGCCGACGACTTGGGATCAAAAGGGGTGAAGGTTTGGGACGGCGATTTGGGGTCGCTTGGGTAAAGTTTTTTCAGATTTGTTTTCCAAAGTTTAAATGGGGTGGAAGGTTTAAATGGGGAGGAAGATTGATGCGTAATTTGGGGGATTGGATTTTATCACCAAATCCCTAAATTACAGCTCAATTCCTCAAGTTTGAATTCAATCCTTATTTCCCGGCCTATATCAGTATACCCATAATTCAATCCTCAAAAGTTTGAATTTAGTCCCAAATCTCCTACAAGCAACATTTAATTTAGTCCACTTTCTACCATCTCCTATAAGCAACATTTAATTTAGTCCTCAAATCCCCTAATTTGTTATATATTATATATTTATATATATAAAGGGCATTTTAGGGTTTATTTAAATCTCAGGATGGAAACATAACTCCTAAAAATGCTCAGGATGATTTTCTAATTTCAAGTGAATAAAAGAATGATTATTTAAGTGCCCCTTAAAAAAATGGAAATATAGGAGGTAAATAGGAAAAAGATGCATGAGATAGATCTACTTAGGAAATAAGGACCAAATCTTGATGTGTAGATTTTCTTCCTTTCTTTTTGGTAGGAGACTAATCACTGAAAACCTACCCCCTTCTAGACAGAGGGCATTCCCATTTTACATGTCTTCTGCTCTCCCTTTCAATTAATGATCACGACTTGCCAGCAAAGGGAAAAAAAAAAAAAAAAGGAAACTTGAAATTCACAACTTCTGCCATTTTCTGACATAAGAAAGGAAAAATTATCTTCATAGCAAGGTAAGATCAAGGCAGATTTCTTGTGGCTAGATCTTGTAAGGTCGAGAAGGCGGGCTGTGCTTTGGTAATCGAAGGGATATCTATGAGGGAAGCCATGAAGATGGCTGATGGCTGCTGAATTTTGTTTTGGTAACATAATTATTGAAGGAGATGCTAAGGCACTCATTGATATGGTGAGCCATAAACAATCCTTGAGTCAAGCAGTTGAGGTATTGGGGGGTAAATTTTATAATTTGCATCGGGCAACAGAGGAGAGCACGTTCCAGTTCATAGGCCGGAGTGGTAATGGAGTAGCGCATGAGTTGAGTTGAGCAAGAGAGGAGTTGGGGGGGTAGAGAACTGTTCTTCATGGATATCGGTTTCGCCATCTTGGTTATGGGATCTCCTTTCTAAGGAAGGGGGTTCGTTATCTGATGTATTCTTTTTGTCTATCGTATGAATGACATTTCTGTCAATTTGGGAAAGGAAAAAAAAAAGAGTAACTCGTTCATCACTCTCTCTCTCCACATTGCGACCCCTACGATGCAAAATAAACACAACTAAATCATCAGAATCTCTAGGCCAAAGGTGAGAAAAAGTGCTAATACAAATTCTCACAGCAGACTTTGGGTCAAACAAAGAGTATAAGATCAATAATGATAATCCACACAAAGAACAAGCATTCAAGAGCATAAATGAAAACAGAAGGTACTATTATAATTGTTCATAGGATAGAAATTAAGATGTCCAAACATCCGAACAACATACAAACCGATTGACAAAAGGAAAGCAGACAGAAAGAAAATGGACATAAGAAAAGAAAACCAAATGTGCACTTTCGACAGGCTGGGCTGCACAGGTACACAATGTAGGAGCGCAATTGAGTGATCAAAGCTATACAAATGGCAGCACAAGACATAAGCATCTAGGACTGGTGTTGTATAAACTCGAATTTTGCTGCAATGAAGGTAATTTCTGTCGACCCAGAGTATACAAAAATCGTCATCAGCTAAATGCACCAATCGTAGAAGATCTGGATCTGGACACTCAATAAAATTCTCTGGAAGCTTCGAAATTTTGAAATCTAAGATGGGTATCGAATACTTTGTTCTTTGAACTATATCATCAGCACATAGGTGTTTGTCAAGAAGATCAATCCAATAAATTGTAGTTCCGACCACAACTTGATAGCTAACAAGGAACCGAAAGTCAACACCGATGGCTAAGGTTTCCCAAATTGCACATGTCACATCATACAAACAAATAGCTCCTGTCCGTTTCGAACCCACCAGAATCTTACCTGAATATTTATCATCATCAAGAGCAACAGCGAATAAATCGTCGAACCCAAGAGGACCAGAGTCCTGCAGATAGTTCCATCCAACCTCACCCTCTTCTTCTAAATCTATCAACTTTGTATCTAAAAACTCAGCCCAAATATGGGGATTACCTCCGCCACCAAAAACATAGATCTTTCCATTGAGAGCTACCATCGCTGCATCTTCTCTGCCACAAATGGTGTGAGGACCTCTCTTCCACCGACCCTCAGGATGACTCGCATCAAAATAAGTTACCCTGTGAGACCATGACGTGCTTCGACGCCCTCCAATATCTTATATCGTGGACCCCACCATGGCACAACCAGAACCACAATGATTGTCTTCACTAACCTCCAACTTTGTGATCAAAGGGAGCATTGGTGGTGGTGGCTTTTCTCCTTGTTCTTGGTGACGCTCATTGTGATGGAAAGCAAGATAGGATTCTCGACGTTCAGGAGCTGGGATTCGAAGAAGATGCTCTCCTTTCTTCTCCTCCTCTTCCTTACACTTATCCTTGTCACTTGACAGGTGGAGCTTATACCATTCCCTTGGCGTCGTACTCTGACACCAATCACCGAGACACAAGTAGATAGATTTCCCATATGAAAGCGAAGGAGATAAAATTGTCAATGCTAATTTTCTTCCCCAGCATTTAACTACTCCTCTTTCCCTTTTCCCCAACTCCAGAGTGAAAGCTCTTGAAGCCTTTGCTATGTGTCCTAAAGACCAAAGAGATAAAAGAGGAATGTCAAAGAGTGGAGGGTGACACAGAATTGAAATTGGAACATGTAAAGATGCAAATGAAAAGGCATTAAATGCATACAAAATGAAGGGAAAACAAGCATAGTTGTTGTAGCGAATAGTGAATAGATTTTTGTAATCTCTTAAACGTCAATTGTTATTGAATCATGACTTGAAGGATTCTGACAAAATTTTCAAATATGCATTCAGAAGTTTTGCATTCTACTCATGTTCACCACTCACCGATCACAGTCATCCTTCATTTATTTTTGCCAGACAAATCGCGGATCTATGGTTGAAAAACAAGCAGAAAAACGATTAAAGAACACCACAGCAACTTAATTTCCCTAACAGAGTCAAGTCAGTCTTCAAAGATGAAATTCGAAAGCAATATTTCATGGTATGAAAGATAAGTCTGTACAAGCATTGCTACAGTATATATATTTTTAGATGATTGTGGAATTTTGACAAATGGAATAATCAAGTCCTAGGACAAAGCAAAATGCGACATTACAAAAAACTTCCCATTAAAATATCAATATTTTGAACCTAACAAGCCGAGCACACATACATGAGAGATTAGATCGATGTCCTATTATTTTTCTTAGATTTTGTTAGATTTTGTTTTCCCCTATTACAAACTATCCATTAATTTTATTTCATAATCTTTAGGCTACGTAACATGTTATAAAAAATCTAAGATTTTATCAAATCTTTTCACCAATGCATAAAATCAAGGCTTGATTTTATCAAATCTTAATAAAATCTATTGGTGAACAACCTAAGTAACAGCTTTGATAAAATGCCACATACGGAGAGAGAGAGAGACTCACTACAGGGTGTAGCGACTATAGAGCCCCCGCTCCCGGATGAGAGGGCGGGAGGAGTACCAAGTCGGTCGTTCGCGAGTGTGGGAGAGAGAGAGAGAGCGCAGACCAACAGTCCAGTCTGGACTAACTCACTGATTCCCCCACAAGAGAGACTAGAGTTCGAGCCTTGGCAGAGGCGGTTGGAGTTTAGGGCTATAGATAGCTTCTAGACTCCCTCTGGACTAACTAACTCATTCCCCCGTGCCTCCCTAAGGTTTCTAACAAATACATAACTGCACTACACTCCCTTCCCTAGTTGCCGTTACGTTCTCACCAGAAAATCATGATGTCAGCAGATTTATTAATTTTAATGTCCCAATTACCCTAATGATGAAACCCAACTGATTAAGTCAAGAGCTCGAGTCAATTTTGGCACCGGAGCAAATTTTGGGTCTGTGTTATTATTTTTTGATGTGGTTCGATCCTATATTGATCAGAAGAGAGAGAGAGAGAAGGAAACGAAACTGGCGTGTAATTGGCAGATTTGGGATGGTACGGATGGACATGGGTAAAAAGGGGGATGAAATTGGTGGGTGAGCTACTATTTAAAAAAAAGAAAAGAAAAGGGTTGGTGAGTCTTTTTAATTTATGAAAGATGTTTGAATTTCATCTTAGAAAAATGAATTATTTTCAAAACTCGTTTTGCAAACTGGACAAAACATTTTGGGACGGAGATTGTAATTATTTGCATTCTATATCTGATGCATGTATTGTTAATTCGTATCAAAAGATTTTGCTTCGTTGCTATTAAAGAAAAATGATATTTCGTGTGCAGGGGTTGGGTTTGGCTTTGATGGGAGATGCAATAATGGTTGGGTGATAGTGGCTATGAAGTAGAGGAAGAGGAGGCAGGGGGATAAAAAGGAAGAGGGGTGGGAGTTTTTGGTTTGGAAAAGGAAAATTAAAAATGTTAAAGGGTAAGTTTTTTTTTTTTTTTTTTCCCCACAAAAATAAGTGTATTTTCGTCACTTAAACACCACATTTAACGTCGTTTGAGAGACATTTAGAACCCAGCAAGGGATGGAGCTACATAAAACCATGAGAAATAGATTAATATGTCCACCTGGTACAAGGGAATCACTGACTTAAAATACAAACAAATTTCTCAGGCCAAGAAGAAAAATTTCAAGTTAGGAGGAAAATTCAGAAATTCCAGAAGCCAAGTAATGATTTCACCATAACTAGATGAGAATTATTCGACGGTTAAAACTGAGATAAAGATATATCTGGTGCATGCGTTGTTAACTCGTATCAAAAGATTTTGTTTATTTTTCGTAGTGATTCCTTGCTATTAAAGAATGATATTACGTGGGTAGGGAGTTTAGGTGTTTGGTGGACTGCGGTGGCAGCTTTTTGACTTCCGGTTGGATGGCTGTTGACTTGTGGGTGTCGCGGTGCTTGGGATTTCCGTGGTGTGTGTCTTCGTACGGCAGTTCTGGTCCGGGTCGGCAGCGGTGGCTGGGTGGTTGGCCGTTTGGTGTAGGGAGTTTAGGTGTTTTGGTTTTTTTAGGGTTTCTGTATAGGGTGTTGGGCTGGACTGTTTTGGTTTGGGCTCATTTGGGGTTATTTCCTCCTGGTTTAGGCTCAGCCTGTTGGGCCTAATTCAGTTTCCTCCTCGGTTGGTTTCTTGCCAGCTAGGAGATGAGGGTCTTGGGTGGTCAGGCTGGTGTACTCAAGGTCCTTTTAACTTTGTACTTTGTGTTATGAGTTAATAAATTTTTCTTTTGCTGAGTAAAAAAAAAAACCTTATCTGAAATGACAACTGGAATGACATCCAACTTGAGAACCAAACCGCGAGAACCAGAACTTGAACCACAAGAGTACTCATGCTTTCTGATGGAAATCGATTTAGCCAGGAGCTGGCATTGACTCTGGATTTTGAGAATCTAGAAACCTTCTCTCTATTTGAAGAAACAAAACTAGCTTCCTCGGTTCCCAGATCCTGCAGTAGCAGAAAAGAAAAGCTTAGACAATGCTTGAAGAACATAACCAAAACACTATGAAAACATACAAGAGCAGTAAGCAGATGGACATTAATCATGACAAAAGGGTCCTTCAAACCATAATAGCAACTCAATGGTGGAACATTACAGGTCCAAAAGTAAACTATGGAAGGCATCCCGTGTCCTATTCATCCTCCGTGAGTATGAAACAAGGATTTAGAGTTGACAAACAAACTGAAGCTTTCGTAATACCTGTTTAAATGAATCAGTTCCCCCAAATCATCAGTTGGCAAACTGAAGGATTTGTAAGCGAACAACTAGGACATTTGAACATCAAACTACCATCAAGGTATGGAGCAACATAAAGCCATGAGATATTGGTTAATATGTCTATCTAGAACGAGGGAATCATTGAATTCAAAAAACAACCACAAATATCTCAGGCCAAGAAGAAAAATTTAAGGTACGTGGAAACTCGGAAATTCCATAAGCAAAAGTAAAGAATTCACCATTACTAGATGGCAATTAATTGAGAGTTAAAACTGAGATAAAGAAACCGCATGCATCAAGAGTAGATATAAACATTCATCAATCAGAATAATCCATGACAATTTCCTCATGAAGAGCTTTGCATATGTGGGTTTTCTCCAGTGAAATAGAGATGGTGGATGGTTGTTTTTACAGAGACTGCTCTCCACAAATAAAGCAAATAATTAGCTTTTCTAAACCAAAGATAAGAAAAAATTAAACCTTGGGGCGTGAAGCAAGACATTCGTTGCCACTGCTGGCTCTTGAATGCCAACAAACACAGCTCCAAAATAGGTAAGAGAAGTGCAGAGGAATAGCCCCGGGTACGCATAATGAAGCACTGATCCATGTAAATGAACATAGTCTTTCAATATGGCACATGTATTTAGACATCTCAAATGTTCAACACACCTTAATAATTAGGACTACCATGACCATCTAAATAGTGGACACTTACAAAATAGGTGATGCGTTGATCTAAATTTTGCAAGTCTAGCATAAAGAAGTGCACTGAGGAATAATATGGCAACTGGAGTTGTGTTGCCTATGAAGCCCGAGGGGTACTCTGGTCATATCAACAAAAACATGGTTAACAGTTTATACCTTTGAGAAGCACTCCATGTCTTTATGCAAACCACAAGATTGTCTTCAAGAGATGAACCTAGCTGAAAATAATTTTAGATAGCTCCTGACTTTTGCAGGGACTTGAATTAAACGGTATATTGAACCCTGCCCAAGGGAAATTTTCAGTTCAGAAGTTACTGAATTTCAAACCATTTTTCTAATGTCACAGATTGCAGGTCAAAGATGAACAGCACATACTGGAACAATCATAGTCTTTGATGGGATGCTAATGAATGATCAAGTAAAAGGGAGGAATTGAAACATAGAGATGGAAAAGATTATCAAAGGAAGAGAAGCATATCCCAACTAGGTTGGCACATAGCCGATCCAAAAAAAAAAAACTATGTTGGCACATTCAACCTGACCAATCATGTGCTCATTGCCAAACAGAGTGGCTAAGGCACCAGGCAAAAGAAATGAACAAAAAACACACCAAAATAGGTCAGGAAACAACAGACTCGGCAATACCAAAAACCAGCAAAAAAGAGAAATCCATGGCTTGGCATAATTCTACAGCAAACATCTTAGCTGATCCTCATGAAAGGAACATAGCAAGATAAGTCATAAGTGTCACCAAAACAAAGTTCTAATATATGTTCTATTAACAAATTTGTGGAGACCTAGTTGTATTGTAAAACAGACGCAATGGTGGGGGAAAAGATGCCATATTGGGAATTTCCAAGAAAAGAGTGTTATCAAGAGAAAGCTTCGAAAATCGTGTACCAATAGTTAATGTTTTACCCTGTTTAGAACGACTAGGCAATGAGGCAATATCAACTTGAAGACATCAACAGAAAGCCAGTGTCCCACATACTTGTTCACATTCAAAACTATAAACCAATACAAGCATAAAACCAGTCTGTCAAACTTTACGTGAAATCTGATAAGAAAATATACACGTGAAATGCTTCTATCCCGATAAGACGAAAAATCAATTAATACCGAGAATCAGAAGACGCAGAATTGAGGAACTTCCAGTAAGCTAAAACAGAGGAGCTCAACATGAGTTATGCAAACCCGAGAATGGCATCAGCTAATTAAAGCCGATGGTTAAACAAACAAAATTATGCATGTCGACTACAAGCCACGTGTGGCTTTTGTATGGCTGTAATGCATATGTCTAATTTCAAATGACTGGAAACACGTACAAGGAGACTAGATACAAACAGAAAAGTACAGTTAAATAGCAATGATTATCCAAAAACAGCCATAGGAAATTCAAGAGCAACAGCCACATTAGCAACCCCAATTCCTACTACCCTGGCCAGTGGGGGAGAGACAAGAGTCCATACCTTAGATAAACTCGCATACTTTAATAAGAGAAGACAGACAAGCGCTGGAGTAACTTGCAAATGCGAACAGAAACATAGCACTTCACCCTTGCTCTGTCCAGCAAAGCAAATTGTGTTCCCACATCTCCTGATTTTAAAATTTGTTATCCCTAATCCACATCCTCTTTGCAATTCAACGTTTACATGGCCTCCTACCTGAATCCTTTGGTAAGGAGAGTCAGTGGCTTTCACCTGACACGTAGTACCTAGGTAGAAGCATCAAAGTGGATGCTACCATCGTACATTGGTTTTAAACAATTTCTTAGTACTTCTGGAATCAATTCTTTGAGCAAATCCAACAAAAAAAACCCAAGGTACCAGGTGTGCAAGCATCCTCAAATGATGGAGCCTACCAAACTTTACAAACTAGAAGACAATTGATGTAGAAATACTATAAAAAATTAAATACACGTTAGAAATCTCCTTTAGCATCCGGAATACAATAAAAAATAAGACATCTCTATTTCTTTTTAATGAATTAGCTTGCTAACCAAAGGCATTTTCACTTGCTACCTATGTGAATGTTGAGCACAGGCCTCTCATATTAATCTCAGCAGAGAAACAGTGGAAGTGTTCCGGTAATATGTGATAAACTCTGAAGTTGCACATAGGTTGAACCAAATTAGACATATAGTGTGTGCGTTGATTCGTGGAAAACCTAGTTAGGACAATTGGTAGCCAAGTAAATATGCCAAAACATACAGGGAATGGAACTTATTCGAAAACACAATAGAAGCCAACAAAAAAAAAATCTCCTAACCTGATACTTGTCTTTTCTTTTTCGTGAAAGTAACCTGATCATGGATCTCAAACAACCAAATTTATACAAACAACAAATACACGAGACAGAGAACAAGATATGCCGATGGTCCAATAGAATGATCAAAGGAAATCCAAAAGACAAATCTTGAGATTACAAAGTTCAACACCCTAGAGAAGAAGTGGCAAGGAGTGCCGTTCTCTTAGACTGGAGAACTTGTTAAGATACACCCATCTAATCCAATTTTCTCCGTTTTAACCCAGAATCCTTTCTCTTTGTACCATACATTAGAAAGATCCAACTTAGATATTTTTTCTTTGTTTTGCCAGGTACAAAGTCCCAACCTAAATGATCTTAGGCTTTTTCAATATGCAGCCATTGGCATTTGTATCTCCATCTCAAATATTTGAAAAATGACTCCATGACAGGTATAATCCCCTATCAAGACAAGGTTTATTAGCTCGGGTCATAACATAGTCTCTGATGAAACCAACTCCACTCCAAAATCGCTCAAAGTCACCTCTCCACCAAAAAATCAAGCTTCTTAGGCAATTGTGTCCAGATAGCCGCAGAAATGTACATCCACTAAAAATAAAGAATTAGTATCTGCAGCTACTTTCGAGCGTGTTGTGATACGATGAAATATATGATGCCAAAACACACGCTATTACCATGGCAAAACACCAAAATTGGAGACCATGTAGTGAAAAACATAGCAAAAGAAGTTGCTAAAATGTTACGACTGTTATTGAAATGTGATAATTTACAGCACTCAAGCTACAACGCCCACTTAGGGTTGAGTTACACATAAAATCAGGAAAAAGTACAAAGCAATCAAGGAAAGTTAACAAGCAACAACTTTCTGCCAATAGTATACAGATGAAAATGTGAATCTCATGCCTAACTGGTGAAACAAGCATTCAAATGTTTGCCCTCTCATTTATTTTCGGAGCCATTCTCAACACCAAGGCCATATAGAACGCCAGCATATTTCTCCGTGGAGCCGTTAAAGAAGTTATCTTTCAACTTCTTAAATGCACATGAAGTGAGTAAGCTATCCGAACCTGCTTGATGGCAAATGCCAATCCTCTCAACCTCCAAAAGCTCCGCAAGCTTGTTCAACCCACCATGAAGACTATTGCAAAACTTCATCAAGTGCTTGATATCATACAACATTGGGAAATACATATTGATCAAGTCAAAAAAACCAGCTTGAGTATCGGGTAAATCCCTGCAAGTTAACAACTTCAGCAAATACCCAAAATCATAGCCACTGTGAAAAGTCACCCAATGCACATTATCATTCAAAACAATCCCTGACGACATCAGAAGTTCGCCAAATCGGTTAGCATCAATACCCATCTCATTATTCTTCTCAAAATCAATGCCACACTGCTTCAACAGCTCAATCGAATCGTTTGCGAAAATATCCTCACTCACACTAAATTCGCGGAAATTGAACTGCCAAATGCAGTACTTGTCCGTCCCACAAGTGGGCAAGTTCCCATTCTCATCCGAAAAAGTGAGACCCAACTGAATTAACTTCAACATATCAACATTATCCTTCAAAGTCTGATAGTTATAGTCATTAATATTCTTAAAAGCCCCCACCGGGCGAAGAACAACACCCGGAAACTCCGTATCCATCGCGATATAAGGGTAATCATCGACAATATCGCGAATCAAAGCAAACTCCTCTTCAAGATTTTCCTTCCATACCTCACGGATTTGAATCGAATCGTTCTTGGCCAACTCTGACATCTTTGATTGAACCAATTTTGCGGCACGAAATGAGCAGATCAAAACCCTAGTTTAATCAGTACAGGATCTGCAGTAATTTAAAACAGATCAAAACAAAACCCTAGTTGAATCAAGTGGTCGTTATTTGACCGTTGAAAACTAAAAAAGAAAAGTTAAAAACCTATAATCAGTGGAATAACATATGGAAAAGGTGAGGGTTAGCGAGATCTGACCTGGGTTAGTCGAATCTAGGGTTGAAATGAACAGATCTTGAACTTGTGAACAGTTATAGAGATTTGAACTGAGAGTTTTTGAGATGGGTTTGTAGGTCAACGTTCGCTGATTGAAGACGAAGCATGTATACCACATATATATCTATATATAATCCATGTTTGAAGAGAGAGAGAGAGAGAGAGAGAGAGAGAGAAGGTTAGAGAGAGAGGGACTGAAATCTACTCGAAGGAAGAGTGAGGAAAGCGAAGACGAAGTAAACGTTGCTAGGGAAAGGTACAATACGACGGCGTATTTACTATGGTTAGATTAAAACGGTGTCGAATGATGGGTGTCTTGTTAGCAGCCCAGATTGACCTGGTAAAACATTGCCCTCTCAGGAAGGGAAAAGGAAATCACAGGGAAATCATTTGAGAGAGACACAGAAATTATTTATAGTGATGAAATTGGCAATGGGAGAAGTGGACATAGAAAATACTGTATAAGCCTAAATTTTGTTCATAGTATAATTTAAAATTAAATTGGGTCTGCTTTTTATTTTCCAGCTTTGAATTCTCACTTATCGTTCCCTAATTATTATTTTTTTTTTAATTTTGAGTTTTGTCTTTATTCAAATTTCGATCATAATTTTATACTTGTCTGATTCTTCTCATTAAAATGAATCACTGAACATAAAAAGTTTGACGTAAAACTAATAAATGCGAATTTTTTTAATAAAGAAAAATCCAAAAAGTGCAAAAAAAAAAAAAAATGTAACAAGTCACAAAAATACGTTAAGGGCAACGACACCTAATAGTTTTTCTCAAAATCGTTATTGAGTTTTTACAATATAGCGTTTGGTTCCAAAACCATAATTAGAAGCCTATAAAAGCATCTTTTAAAAAATTATAGAAAAAAAATGGATTCAAAGAGGACATAAAACGTGACTAAAAAGTACCTCTCTGTCCTAAAATAATCATTCACATTCTACTATTTGTACCTTTTAAAAAAACCTATATTAATTAATTTAACATATGTTTCATATGTAACGTGGAGCTTATTTAATAAATTTCACTTAGTTTTACTAAACAAAGATTTTTAAAATCACAAAAAATATTATTTATTACAACATAGAAATGTTTTTTTGAGAAGTGTGATACTGAATTGTGGTCAATTATTTTGGACAGTAGGCGTAAATTTTTATTTTGTTTCTTTTTTACGTGAAATTTTTAGAAATCATTATAAAAGAGAGAACTTTTCTTTAAAAAGAATTGGGCTCAATCTCATGCTTGTGGAGATTTGAAAATGCATTATAGTACAGGGGTGACCTATTGGTTATCCCCCTATTAATTCAAAAGACTCAAGCGCTATTTTTATAAAAATGAAAGCTAAAACATCAAGTACTGAAAACCAAATACAGAACTTTTTAAGTTGAAAAGATGTTTTATAAAATATCAATATTGTTCACTTTTAGTTTTATTAATAGATATTATTTGTTTGTGGTAGTCGGGGTGGTAGAGTGGTGATGGCGGTCGTGGAAGGTGATGGTGACAACATCGTTGAGGATGGAGTGGTGGTGGTGCGTTAGTAAAGGTGACGGTGGTGGCGGCGGTGGCGGTGGCAGTGGCAGCTACAATGGTGGCAATGCTGGAATGTTGGTGGTAGTGGCATCGATAATTATAGTGGCAGCAGTAATGGTGGTTGAACAGAGATGGTGGCCGTGGTCGTGGGTGGTGGTGGCTATAGTGGTGGTTATAGTAGTGGAATGGTGGCGGTGTTGGTTGTGGAGTGTGGTGGTGGTGGAGATGATTGGCATCAATGAAGTACATATAGTCTACAAGCTATGGTAGCGACATTGCGGGGGTGGTGGGGCTTATGTTAAGAGTGGTAGCTATAGTAATGGTGATGATAGTAGCACTAGTAGCTATAGTGGTGGCAGGGACTGGTCATTGTGGGTGGTGGGCTGGTGGTAGTAGCAGTGTTGGTGACGACATTGATTGTTATAGTGGCAGTGATAGCGAAATAGTGGTGGTGGTTTCAATGGTCATAAAGGGTGTTGGTGTTGGTGACAATAGTGGTAGTTGTGTTAGTGGTTGTGGCGGCAACATTATTTGCTATAGTGGTTGGGTGGCGAAATGGTGGTAATGATGGCAATGGTCATCAAGGGTGGTGGCTATGATGGAGTAATGGTGGCATAATAGTAGTGATGACAATGGTCGTGGTAGTAACAACAGGTATAGAAATGGTGGTGGTGGTGATAACGGTGGTCCTGAAGTTGTAGTGAGCCCCATCCGGCCACCCTGATGGCTCGGATTTAATCCAAACTTCAAATGATCCGAGCTGTTCATTGTTTGGATTAAAATTTAAGTGTTCATTACCGAGATGGATTGCTAAATGGGCTTATTACAACCCTGTGGTGAGCCCTTCACTATAAGGATTGTGTACCCAATTATTTCTTGGGAAAAAGGTAAGAGGGTCGACCAGTTGTTGCGATATTAATAACCTTTCTAGTGTTCATAACATGTAAGTGAGACATAACTCATCTCCTCGAGCAAGGTCGGTCCTGAGATTCTCGAGGTCTAGGACAAGCTTGTAGAACTAGTGCCTTATGTTTTCTTTTAAAACAAATAAAAATAAAACTAAACTCAAAGTTATAGTTACTTGGTCCCATATTTTGTTCTTTTTCTATGATTCTCTTAGTTATTTCGATTGAAATTGGTTTTTGGCCAATTTTTTTAGATCATATCAAAAAAGGCTTTTGAAAAGTATGGCCACTATACTTCCATCTGATTTCCAATTTTTTTTTCCCTTTTATAGACCTATCCTTTGCGGTTTCAATATGTTATTGCCTATTCATATTTGTATTACGAGAAATTGTTCATTTTGTAGATCAGATCCAAAAAAGCTCATGAAAACTAAACTATTTCAATTTGAGGGTTGATGTGATGCCTTTCTCAAAGAAATGATCTTTGTGATTTTCACTTTGAGTCAGAGAGGATTTCGGCATCGGGGGCTCCACATTGTTGTTGTGTTCACGGAAATACCCTAATTTTATATGTGCATGTATTGGTTCCAGAAATTAAACCCAGAGAACAACCCCCTTGCACCTTACATGAAATAGCATTGCACTATAAATGAAAACCCTTGCACATTGCAATAAAAACATTGCACAAAGCTGGGTTTGGAATCTAAAAAACGTTGCACCTTGAATGAATTAGGATTAAATATCTACTTACCCCTTAAACTATCAATTTTTTTTTTTTACTTCCCCCTTCAACTACCAATTGAACTTCCTTCCCCCTTTAACTATCATTTTCTTCTTTACTAAGGATAAATCATGTTTTCCATCCAAAATTTGTGACGGAAAATGTTAACTTTTTTTTTTTTTAAACTAATGAAAAATGAGAGAGGGTAATATGGGCATTTCATACACTTACAACAATAAAGCAACTAAGGGTTTTTAATCCATTGATCAAACCAAATATTTGCCGAAGGGTTTCACTTTTCAGACCATGTACCCAATTATTTCTTGGGAAAAAGGGAAGAGGGTCGACCAGTTGTTGCAATATTAATAACCTTTCTGGTGTTCATAACATGTAAGTGAGACATAACTCATCTCCTCGAGCAGGGTCGGTCCTGAGATTCTCGAGGTCTAAGACGAGCTTGTAGAACTAGCGCCTTATGTTTTCTTTTAAAAGAAAAAAAAAAAAAAAACTAAACTCAAAGTTATAGTTACTTGGTCCCATATTTTGTTCTTTTTCTATGATTCGTTTCATTATTTCGATTAAAATTTGTTTTTGGTCTTACTAGTTTTTGCACCAATAAAAAAAATATGCCTCTAGAACTATGAGTTTGTGAGGGAAAAATAATATTCATATGGAGAAGGAAGTTTTCCCGCTATGTTGGTTGGCTTATTAATTGTATAAGCGCGATAATATATATTTACATGCCTCATTATACTTATTCTGGGCCTTAATTTTGAACCACAATTCGAAGACTTAATTTTCTTCACGAGCATGTGCTTTGCTCAAAACTTCTTTGTTTCTGGAATAATACACTATTGTTTTGTTTGAAAACAAGAAATGTATGTAGGGCGTGCATCACTCATCATGTTATGGGTTTCGGACCTTTAGCTTAATAAATTAGTTATTACATGTTTATTCGGATTTTTCAGGCACTGGCGCTTTCGTAGCTCAGTTGGTTAGAGCACCCGTTTAGTAAGCGGGAGGTCTTGAGTTCGACTCTCAACGAAAGCAAATGTGCATTTCTTCCCCCTCTGAGCATTTGTTTGTGCTTTTGGTCTCTAGCTTGTTACGTTTGGTTTCTAGGAAAATGCAGGGAATTGCAAGAAACTTGGCCAATTTTTTTAGATAATATCAAAAAAAGCTTATGAAAACTATGGCTATCAGAACTATACTTCCATCTGATTTCCAATTTTTTTTTCCTTTTATATACCTATCCTTTGCGGTTTCAATATGTTATTGCCTATTCATATTTGTATTACAAGAAATTGTTCATTTTGTAGATCAGATCCAAAAAAACTCATGAAAACTAAACTATTTCGATTTGAGGGTTGATGTGATTCCTTTCTCAAAGAAATGATCTTTGTGATTTTCACTTTGAGTCAGAGAAGATTTCGCCATCGGGGGCTCCACATAGTTGTTGTGTTCACGGAAATACCCTAATTTTATATGTGCATGTATTGGTATTAGAAATTAAACCCAGATAACAACCCCCTTGCACCTTACATGAAATAGCATTGCACTATATAAATGAAAACCCTTGCACATTGCAATAAAAACATTGCACAAAGCTGGGTTTGGAATCTAAAAAACGTTGCACCTTGAATGAATTAGGATTAAATATCTACTTACCCCTTAAACTATCAATTTTTTTTTTTTACTTCCCCCTTCAACTACCAATTGAACTTCCTTCCCCCTTTAACTATCATTTTCTTCTTTACTAAGGATAAATCATGTTTTCCATCCAAAATTTGTGACGGAAACCGTTAACTTTTTTTTTTTTTAAACTAATGAAAAAGGAGAGAGGGTAATATGGGCATTTCATACACTTACAACAATAAAGCAACTAAGGGTTTTTAACCTATTGATCAAACCAAATATTTGCCGAAGGGTTTCACTTTTCAGACTCCATTGTGGATCAAGGCATCAAGAAAGCTGGCATAGGAGAGCAGCCCGACCAATAACCGTCTAGGTGGTTTAGCAACTTGGGGACCTTTTTGCTTTTAAATCAGTTGGGGCTTTTTATGTTCAGTCACCGTTTTTCAACTCCACTGCGGATCTGAAGCTTTTTATCAATAAATTAAGCTAGGGTTTTAAAGATGGCATGGATCTTGATGCCTTCCACGGGAAGAAACCGACCTGTAAGTATCTAGCAACACATTTTTATTTTAAAAAACCCACTGGCTGTGTTTGGTTAGATAGTTTAGTTTAGTTTTGATGATGTCATCAGGTGTAATGAGTGGAGAGAGATAGAGAGAGAAATGAAGGAAATGATGATGTCATCAAAACTAAAACTAAAACTAAACTGGAAAACGAACAGGGCCACTTTAATTTCGGGATTGATGGGGTTGAAATTGAGTTATTTTATACAGCAAATCTGCAATTGACGGCGACAGTTTGTAATGGCGACTTCACAGATATGAAATTTTTTCTTCTGGCAAAAAAAAAAAAAAAAAAAAAAAAAATTGATAATGGTGGTTTTCATATAACTAGAGACTGGGGCACACACGATGCGTAAGTCGACCTGTGACAAAAAAATTGGCACAAAAGCTACTGGCTTATTTTTTTAATCGCATGGGCATTGTGTAATTTTTTTTTCCAAACAAACAAACTGTAAACATCACCCAATAAAAATAACGTGATGCACATGCGATAAAAAAATAAGCCATTAGCTTTTGTGCCAATTTTTTTTTTTTTTTGGTCACAGACCGACTTGCACACGCATCTGATGTGCTCCGGTCTTTAGTTGATAGTAAGAGAAAAATCACCTATATGAATACTACGTAAAGGGTAAATTAATTGTGTATTAGGTTCCACCGCAAAGGAATTAATTCACTGCAATTGGTTCCCACTTTGAAGAAAGAAATTGACAATGACATAAAATCACAGGAGGTTCCCACGTTAAAGAAAGAAATTCACTTTGTAATATGTTCCCACTTGAAATTGTTCACATCTCTATGTTTTTTTTTTTCCTCTTTAAGCAAAAAGTTTGATGTTATTTTTTTTTCTTTAGGCCTAGTTTTCCAAAAAAATTTAGCCACCCAGTTGCTAAAATCAACCATGATTTTAGCAAATGAGTTCACCAGGTGCTAAAATCATGATTTTGAAATCAAAAAATGAAGTGGTTCCGTGTATCGTTTTTCGATTTTTTCGCACCACATTAAAGTACTCCTCGTGTACTTTAATTCGGTGTGAGAAATTCAAAAAATAATACACGGAAACAATTAATTTTTTGATTTGCAAAACCATGATTTTAGCACCTGGTGAACTCATTTGCTAAAATTTGATTGATTTTAGCAACTGGGTTGCTAATTTATTTTGGAAAACTAGGCCTTAAGCAGAAAGGAGGAAGTAAAAAAAAATGAAAAAGTTTAAGGGGCAAGTAGATATTTAACTCAATGAATTAATATTGTATCCCTTTAGAATACCATTAGACCCCAAGAGGAAGATTGAGCTGCTCATATGATGTCTAAATCTAACTTTTATTTTGAAAAAATTGACAATTGCACCTTATCTCAGATCTTTGAAACATTGCACTGTAACTGAATTAGATTTGCACCTTGCATGAACCATCATTGTACCTTATCTCAAAATCATTGCACTTAATTTGCATGATTCGGGGAAAAAAGACGCTCAAGGATATTTTGGGCAGTGCAGTGATAAAAAGCCATACATGTGTAATTATTTTTCTCCGTGTCATGTATTGATAATTTCCAAAACCATGACTATGAAATTGTATTTTTTTTGTCCCAACTACCATTTTTTTGGTTTTTTTTCCCTAATTTTATCACCCACTTCAATCAAGTTTGAACTCCCCCTACTTATAAGAAGGGGAAAAAAAAAGTTTGAATACTGAAGATCGCACAAAAAGCAAAAAAAAAAAATAATAATAATAATAATAAAGAGGGAGAAGAAATCCATCGCTACCGCGGTGCCACCACCACGTATCTCTCTCTCCCTCACACACTAGTTTTACCTTTAGTGAATGTTTATCACTATAAATAATCATTAATTTGTCAAGATAGGAGATCAATGAAAATTATTGTTGTGTACTATTTTTCAAGATATGTACAACAAAATACATACATTGATCGAATTAATTAACATATGAAATGAAGCTATTATGGAATAAATTATGGAAACGATAGTGACCAGTGTAACATTCACACACACACAAAATTCTTTAGCCAAAACGGTGCTGATTAATATTTCTGTTTAACTATCTCCAATGTTATGGGGTCCTTTGGCAAAAAAACTTAATCCGGTTTTTTGATTTTTTCGTTGTCTTTATTCAATTTTTTTTTTTTTTTTGCATTTGTTAGTTTTGCGTCAAGTTTTCGTGGTTTATGGATTCCTCTCGATGAGACGAATCCAAAGACTATAAAATTATGGTAAAAAATAATATTTTTTTTGAATAAAGCCTAAAATACTTGGATTATTGGATTAATTTTGGCTTTATTAAAATTTTTTTGAGTTTTGGCCATAATTTTATACTTGTTATATCCGTCTCGTCGAGATAAATCCAGAAACCACAAAATCTTGACGCAAAACTAACAAATGCAATTTTTTTTTTGAATAAAGACACAATGAATAATCCAATAATTCGGATTATGGATTATTTGCCCAAGGAGGCTTAGAAATATGAGAAAAAAATTATTAAAAAATTAAAGTTTCTTATTGAACATCTTGAACGAAATTCTTGAAGTCGCCATTGAATTGTGTCGTATCCTCGTCCAAAGATAGGAAACAAGAGAAGCGGGAAGGCGCAATACAACCTACCTGTGAAGAGATATTGGGCCCCACTCGAGATTCAATTTGATAATCAGAATAGATCAGTTTTTTGGGCTCATTGAGTTAGTCGCCCACACAAAAATCAATTTGATTGGATATGTGATGGGAGTACATTTACCTTACCATACATTCAGGCTCATTGAGTCGGTCGCCCTCGTAAAAATCAATTTGATCGGATATGTGATTAGAGTACATTTACCTTACCATAAATTCTACAAAAACTCACCCTTTTTCTTTTTTGAGGAATACAAAATTTAACATTAGTAGTTCAATTGTTATACAACTCACACTTGATTACGATCAATAAATTGCATTTAATTTCTTGTTATCTGACCGTTAAACCCACATCTTTCCTCCACCTACTCACTCCACCCCTCATACACCATACAAATCCAGTGTAAAACAGAACCAAAACAGAACATTAATGGAGATTCCCCCCATTAAAACAAAATTGATTGAAATCCCACTTCTTTCAAGTTTAGTGCACCCTTTAATAAGCTTCAGCCAATCATATCACGTATATTCATATTCTTACTTGTAAGTATCCTATATTCACGGGATTCTAAGATATCACAGAATCAGAGTTCTTCCCTAATTCTACTTGCCTTTGCATTTGATCAGAGAATCAACGGCTCAAAATCTGCGTTTATTTCTCTGACCGTTATTGTACAGCTAATTTCAGTCATCTGAGTATCTTAAACAAATCCAAATTCCTGAAATCATGGAAACTTGGGGTTTAAGTAGTTCCTAATTTCTGAATACGTCACTCCCAAGCATCCATTTCAGGAAACCCATTTCGTCTTTGATTGCATATCTATAAGAATCCCATACATTTTACCACGAATTTTCGTTTTCGAAAACCCAAAAAAACCCAGAAAGTTCTTCCCTTTGCCATCCTCTGTTACTCTGTCTTTTCAAGAAATTCATAGCCAGTTGTGGAAGAAAAAGAAGAAGAATGGAGGAGGAGTGGAGTGTTTACGATTCTATGGTTAGGGAGTCGGGGTACGATTCGTACGCATACTTTATTAAGTTCAGAGAGGTATTGAAGGAATCAAAAGAGTACCTACTTAAACTCGATAGCAAGAAAAGATTGGAGATCATAAGGGAACTGCTCAAGAACCCGAATTTCGACGACACTGATGTTTACTACCTTGCAACGATTGCGATACAAGAAGACCCATCTCGGGTCGAGCCTAAGAAACCTAAATCCTACAAGATTCGGTTCGTTATGAGCGGAAGGAAACCCACGAAACCCATTAGGGAGGAAGAAAAGGCAGCGAAGAGAACTGATAAAACGGGTCGAAAAAGGCTGCGTAGCTGCAGTGATTGTGAATTTGACGAAGAAGAAGAAAAGGACAGGGCGATGAAGACGAAGAAGAAGAAGAAGAAGAAGAAGCAAAAGGTGAATGATTTCGTTTTCGGAGGTTTACCGGAAAAGAGACCAGACCTGCCTGCTGAATTCAAGGAAAGAATCCAGAAGCTAGGGGGAACCAAGGCTTCTTTGGTAATTCAAAAGAAACTCTTCCCCACGGACGTGAGCACTTCCCACAAGCGCCTCTCTATACCATGGCTACAAATCGAAGACAAGGAATTTCTAAGCGGGGAAGAGAGGGCCTTTTTGGCCAAAATAAGAAATGAGAACGGCGCTGCTGAGATAAAAGCGCGGGTTATTGGAGAGAATGGGAAGGAATATGAGATAGGGATGCGGCAGTGGAACACGATGAGTACAGTTTATAATTTTGTGAAAGGGTGGAATGGTGTCGTGAGCGACCACAGACTGTGCAAGGACATGATAGTGCAACTTTGGTCATTCAGAGTTGAGGGAAAACTCGGGTTTGCACTTGTTAAGCTCGGGATTTCAGAAAAAGCAAACGAAAAACTCGGAATATCTTGATGTCGTGGATTAGCTAGAAATTAACTTTTATCGATTGAGATTGATGGATGGTTCTGGAAAAAAAATTCTGAGAATCATTGGGCAAGTCTTCAGCCTTCAGATTGTTGTCAAGTTCTAAATTAGCAGAAGGGCGTATTCCCCCTTCAGTGTGGAAGCTTTCAATACATTTATTTGATGTAAAGGATTCCTTCATTTCAATGCATCTGTTGGTGATTCTCTTGCTGTCAATGCTTGTCATCTTTTCTTCCCTTTTGAAACTATGTTTTCATGTGGACGTTGAGAATACGGAAAAGAATTTAACATCAAAGGGTGTTCGGTCATAAATATGTTGATGGCTTGCTGCTTCTGCTTGGATTATGTACCGGTAGACAGTGAACATCAATTTCTCAGTATCTGAACTTTACCCCCAGACTAGTAATGACTGATGGCACTGGAAAGTATTCTAAAATTGTTCAGCAGTTATATGTTCAAAGATAAGAACAAGATTTTTTGCTGCATCATAAGCAACTTGTAGCATTGCAATACGGCGAGATATGTTTGGTTCTCGATTTTTTTTTACCGAAAAGGCTGAGACATTATATCAAATTTACTACTTTGTGAAATAAGCTTCATTGCTGGTTATCTTCTTGATACTTCATTGTGGGATTGAAATGGACATAGATGTTTGCTAAGAATTTTGTCTATTTGTACAAATGCTGTGGATTCTTTTTGTAGGTCTGTTGATATGAAATGGATGGCAAATATAGTTGCTTCGATGAATTTGTAGAATATATCAACTTGCATTTCTATGTCCTTAGAATCATATCCTACTCAAAACAATGCTGATACCTCTAAACTCAAGATCAAAAGAAAAGCAACAAAAACTTAAGCAGATAAACTTTGAAGTTTGAATCAACACGCGTTTCGGTGTCCTTATGTGAGTAGAATCATGCTCCTACTCAAAACAATGCTGATATACTCCTCTAAACTCAAGATCAAGAAAAGCAAGAAAAACTTAAGTCGATGAACTTTTGAGTAGCCCTCGTCTATTGCTGTTATCCTGAACATGTTGTTGATCATGTCAGACTTCACTTGTAAATCTAAAACATTCAGCAAAATTTTTTTTCTCTCTTTCTTTTGCTACCAATGGGAAACGAACTGGTCAAAGGATTTAAGAAACAAGAAAGAGGAGGAGAACTGCGCTAAAAAACCAGTTTGAAAAGAGTTTTAAATCCATATTGAACAAAGGATAGAAGATATTGAAATGGCCACTTCTACAAGATCCTTCTTTAGTGATCTTTAGCTAACCAAGCTGTAATTTCTGTTGTGGTGATCCAAGACAATCACTTAACAGAAAGATAATGTTCAACAAACCGGATATATTATTCGCGTTGTGGCAAAATGATTGGACATAAAGAAGAAGGTATATTTAAATAAATTAAAACAATTTAGTCTAGCTTTAGGCTGTGTTTTTTGGCCTATGTTTTCGTGAGTAGATAGGCAGTAGCTTGGTTTGTTAGTCTTTTGTTCTACTTTCTAACGAGTGCTGATATTTTGGGTACGTCCATTTGCTGTTTATATTTGTATTCTGAAAAACCGCCCCTTTTGTACATTATGTGCTGAATATCAAACATGCAGAAATTATTTTGGGTTTCAGGAGTCGTGGACAATGTTTTAAGGGGTTTCAAATTGATTTAGGGTTTCAAACATACTGCGGGTGTGATTTAGGGTTTCAAGAAAAGTAGGTTGTGATTGGTGTATGCTTTTCTGATGAGGGTGATGGCTGCCAACGGAAATGGTGTCTAAGGTTTTGGATCAAGGTCTTGGATTGTGGTGGTTTGAAGTTAAGGTTACGCTATGAAAGTTGGACTTGAGAAGAAAGAGAAACTGAAGGGGTAGTTTCATCAATTCCTCGATTCCGTTAAAAGAATTGGCCACATTTACATTTTGAATAAATGAGGGGGTCTATTTGGGCGCTTTTAAACATTGGGAGGTCTTTGTGGGAAATAGAAAAATATGAGGGAGTCCCGGTGGAATTTCACCTTAAATAAACGAGCCAAGAACACACTATAGCTCGGTTAGGCTCGAAAAAGCTCAAATCGTTTGTATAGACTTTGCTTTTTTAGTAAAATGAATCACGCTTTGCTCCTTGCAAGTTCGTGTTTTAGTCTTGTTTAGCATATACGCTGAACTCAAACACTATAAAACCCCTATCCGTGAATCGTCACTGTCTAATTGGCTTTAGCCAATATTTTGAACTAAATTATGTTTGGTAATAAATCTATTT
Source organism: Vaccinium darrowii (assembly GCA_020921065.1). Lineage (NCBI taxonomy): Eukaryota > Viridiplantae > Streptophyta > Magnoliopsida > Ericales > Ericaceae > Vaccinium > Vaccinium darrowii. The sequence goes on from CM037160.1 coordinate 35,771,021, forward strand.
CTTTGGCCCAACAAAATTAATAGAGAGAAATCTGTATGTGTTTCAACTGGGGATTAGGAGAGAGATCCTCAAAACCCTAATTTTGACCGTTGGAACTCAGAGATCTCCCCTTCCAATCCGTATCCCAATCAAATAAGAATTACACCCTGTTTTTACAAAAACTTGGGCAACAATTAATTCCTAATTGGAAAACTTCAATCCCGAGTATGATTTTCCAATTCTTTTTGAACTGAATTTGCCAACAAAATCCAAATTACACCAGGTTTAGAAATCTCTCAGTAATAACTACTTCCCAATTTTGATACTTCACTCCCAAGTCTTCACAAACCCAGTTCTGATCGACTTAGGATTTCATACGAACGATGGTATTTATATATTCCACGCATTCTGATTCTGAAAACCAAATCAAGAACTTTCTTCCATCATTCGAACTTTCTGAAAACCAAATCACGAACTCTGGTTCTTTGCTGTTGAAGAAGAAAAGAATGGAGGAGATGTGGAGTGTGTATGATTCCATGGTTGTGGAGTCTGGGTACAAATACGATTGCTTAAAATTCAAAGAGGTATTGAAGGAATCAAAAGAGTACTTACTTAAACTCAATACCGAGAAAAGATTGGAGATCATAAGGGAATTGCTCAAGAACCCGAATTTCGACGGTACTGATGTGTACTACCTCACCATGATTGAGATACAAGAAGACACTTCATACAAGCCTCCTTTGGTTGGGCCTCAGAAACCTCGATCGTGCAAAATTCGATTCGTGATGAGCGGAAGGCGACCCACTGAACCCATTAGGGAGGAAGGAAAGGCAGCGAGGAAAACTGATGAAACGGGTCGGAAAAGGTCACGGGGCAGTAGTAGTGACTGTGAATTTGATGAGGAGGATGAAAAAGTCAGGGTGAACAAGAAGAAGAAGAAGGTGAACAACTTGGTCATAACGGAAAACATACCAGATTTGCCTTCTGATTTAAAGGAAAGAATCAAGAATCTAGGGGGAACAGAGGCTAGTTTGGTAATTCAAAAGGGCCTCTACGCGACAGATGTGAGTTCTGGCCATGGGCGCCTGTCTCTCCCGTGGCTGCAGATCAAAGACAAGGAGTTCCTAAGTGAGAAAGAGAAGGATTTTTTGGACAGAAAAAGAGATGTGGTCCCGGAGATGGAAGCGCGGCTTATTGGAGAGAATGGAAAGGAACATGAGATGGCGATTCGGGTGTGGAACGGCGTACCTAATTTGGTGAAAGGATGGAATGGTGTCGTGATCGACCACGGACTGGGCTTGGGGAGGATAGTGCAACTTTGGTCATTCAGAGTTGAGGGAAAACTCTGGTTTGCACTTGTTAAGCTCGGGATTTCAAAAAAATCAAAAGAGAAACTCAGAATATCTTGATGTCGTGGATTGGCTTGAAATTAACTTCTTATCAATTGAGATTGATGGGTTGTTCTATAAAAAAATTCTGAGAATGGGCTAGTCTTTCAGCCTTGAGATTGTTGTCCAGTTCTTATTTAGCACAAGGGCGGATGCCCCCTTAAGCGTTTTAGCGCGCCAATACTATATATTCTTTTATGAATTATGATAGTTTATGAGACATTAACTTGTTCGTTCTGAACACGTAAGGATTAGTTCAATCAAGTCACTATTTTCTTGAGATTAGTGTGGAAGCTTTCAATACATTTTGTTTGACGTAAAGAATTCCTTCATTTCAATGCATCTGTTTGTGCTTCTCTTACTGTCGATGACTCAATGCTTCAGGCTTGTCATCTTGTTTGTGCATCAGGGCGAGACTTTTTTGGTTCTGGATTTTATACCGAAGAGGCTGAGAAATTATATCATATGTACAATTTGAAAACTAGGCTTCATTGCGGTTATCTTGTTTGTGCATCAGTGCAGATTGAATATTTATAGATTATGGGGATTGTAAAGAGGAAAGACGTGTTTGCTAATAATTTTGTTCAACAAACTTTGTCTATTTGTACAAATTCTATGGATGATTTTTGTAGGTTAGTTGAAATGAAATACAGCTGCTCCTATGAATCGGTAGAATCAACATGTCTTTCTGTGTCCTTATTTGGGATTGCCTGGTTATCATGCTTCTAATCAAAACAGTGCTGATCCAATCCTGTACCTCGAGAACAAAAGGAAAAAAAAAAAAATTAAGCAGATAAACGTTTGAGTGACCCTCGTATATTGTCTTTAGCCGGAACATGATGTTGATCATTTTCATAGTAGGAGGCATTTAGATATTACAAAATGTGGGGCTTCTCTTGTCAATCTAAAAGATTTGGGCAACTTTTATTTTTCTCTCTTTCTTTTGCAACCAATGAGAATCAACCTGGTCAAAGAATTTAAGAAACACGAAAGAGGAGAAAAAATGCACTAAAAAACCAGTTTGAAAAGCATTTTATACCCGTATTGATCAAAGGATAGAAGATACTCAAATGACTACTTCTACAAGATGCTTCTTTAGTGATCTTTAGGTAAGCAAGCTGTAATTACCGATGAGGTGATCCATACAAATCAGCCCAGGAAAATAACAGATAGGATAAATTATTCGCCTCATGGAAAAATGACGAGGACATAAAGAAGCTATATTATCAGTTAAATTTCTTGTATGTGTTTGGAATTTAATTTTAGTTCTGTTTGTTTTTCTATATTTTTGTGAGTAGACAGGTAGTAGCTTGGTTTGCTTTCTAGGGGTATGCCCCATTGTGTTTGTAGCTTGTAGATCTTTGGGTGGCATAAATTAATTTACCAAAAGAAAAATGAAAAAAAAATATTGAGTTGTTCTTTCAATTCTGAGTGCTTGTGGATTATCAAAGGGTGATTCTATTCACAACCCTTCATTTACTCCATGTAACCCATTTTCTTCATGTAACCCACACTTAAAATTCTCTCAAACCAATTTACTCCATACAACCCACAAAATACACCTAAACTACCCAAACTACCCTCGCGACTAGTTTTCATACTTTAAATGTCGAAATTGATGCAGCAGAATTCACGAGAAACTGGTTGCGTACTAGTTCAAACGAAAATAGGTTCTCGAATCCACGAGAGTTCTTGAATCCACAAGAAAAGAGAGAGAAAATTCTCAAAATTGTATTGATTGAATAAAAGTTAAATATGCCCATAGGCTACATCCTTATTTATAGGCTAAACCCTAACTCAACTAGGAAATAGAATAATCTTGCTAACCAAGAAAAACAATAACGGAAACTAAGAAACGTAAAATAAAAGTCGAATACAAATAAAAGATTCTACTTAACCTACTTATGAAATTTAATAAAACATGCCAGAACAAGTGGCATAAAATTAAAATATCCTAAATTATTTTTTTACTAAAATAACATTTCAATAAATTAAAACCCGCGGCATCTTGTCCTGCATCAGTCTCCTTTTCTTCAAAAGAACTCGACCTCGAGTTCTCGTTAGGAATCTGCCATCTTCCATGCCAAATAAATAGATACTTGGAATACTTCAACCCTTTTATTTCCTTCCAAAACATCACAGAAAATAATATTTGCAATGATATCTTTTCTGCAAGCTTCAAGTGATTGATAAGATCAACGAGATGAATATTGGAAATCCAATCATACTGTTGCACTCCAAGAAAATCAACGAGGGAAACTTGACATTGAGGGTCTTCTTTACCTTGCTTCATTGTAGCAATGGTTGACACATCAATGATTGGTTCATTGAGATGGGCTGGCTTGACCATAGAGTTATCAAATAAGGTAGCAGCATCAATTTCTTCCATTGAAAAATCAATTGGGTTCTCAACAATTTGATCACCAACATCAATATCAATTTTCTGCTTCTCACCCACCTCCATGTCGATTTGCTTTACTTCAATCACAATGTTTCCTTTGCCGCTATTGCTCACATCAACTTTCTCTTTAAAAGTTTCTTCAACAACATCAGCAGATGTGTGAATTGTATGTTGTTGCTTTGGCCCATATTTTTCTTCCAAAAGTTTCTCATAATTCTATGGCAAAAATCTTTCCATCATAAGTCTTTTAATTCTTGGCCATGCACGGATACGACACTTACCCAATTAGCTCTTGAAGATTGCAATTCTAACCATCAACTGAGTGCGGAATCTGTAAATTTAACCACAAATATATCCACCTCTCTTCGGACGGAATTTTCGCATTCTCAAAGAAATCTTCAATATCGAGAATCCAATCTAAAATATTTTCAAAATACTCATTACCACTGATTTTAGGTAAGTTGTCATAATACCTCAAAGGATGTGTATATTTCATGTGCATGTACTCATCATACTTGAAATCAGCACGATTAGCTGGGTGTTTCCCAACTACAATTTGATTACCGGGCTGGCGTTGGGCAAATCCCACCGCGCTTTCCCGATTCTGGTTAAGAGGACGGCGTTGGGCAAATCCCCCCGCGCGATTCTCTTCAACCCTTTCTGGCCCTTGGTTTAGACGAAGAGTGAGCAGCTGCAGCGCTTGTTGTTCTTCCACCATCTTCCTTGGATCAGTAAACCTTTGAGCAACGTCAAAGGGTGTGTCTTCTACTTTGTTTGGTGCCATCGAGCCAGAAACGATCTTGCTCTGATACCACTTAAGAAACGTAAAATAAAAGTCGAATACAAATAAAAGATTCTGCTTAACCTACTTATGGAATTTAATAAAACATGCCAAAACAAGTGGCATAAAATTAAAATATCCTAAATTATTTTTTTTACTAAAATAACGTTTCCATAAATTAAAACCCGCGGCATCTTGTCCTGCATCAGTAATACACACTCATTTTCGACAACCACATGTCGATTTATATTGAAGGACGAATTTCCAAAAATTGGACCATGTCTATGTTCGACATCCTCATGTCGAAAATTATGTCTATATTCAACTTTCGAATGTCGAACTAGATACATGTGCATAAAATATTGTTGTTTTCGACAATAACATGTCGAAATATAACCATATTTTCAGCTTATTAATGTCAAAATTTGTGAAATCAAACATGTGAATTTCGGTTAAGTGAAAAGTTTCAACAACGATATGTTGAAAAAATTTATATATTTCGGGGTGTGAATGTCGATGAGTTTGGGGGCATTTTGGTCTTCACACAATAATGAAACTGGAGGAGTTTTTTGTGGGTTACATGGAGTAAATGATGGGCTGTGAATAGAATCACCCTTATCAAATCACTACTTTCAGGCATGCTATTGGTGGTGCTGTAGCATTTTATTTTGCAAGCTATTTTTTGCATTTCAATTCATTCAGTTGTGCTTCTCTTACTGTCAAACCATGCTATCTTCTCTAACCTTTTGAAAACAAAGTTTTCATTTGGACTTGAGTTTCAAAGATTATTTGGTGCAGTTTGCTGCAGCTCCTCCGACGATTGTGTACTAATTACAGACCTTGACTATGAACTTCTCAGCAGCTATCTGTGTATTTAGTTTATAAAGCAACTTCAGCTTGCTCATGACACCAACAGCAGATTTACCTTTCAGCCAAGTAGATAATATTAGTGATTAGTGTTTCCCAAAAACTAAAGCTTGTCCATAACATTCCAGCTCATGCCTCTTGGACCGTGAAGAAAGTTTTTAATTTGAAAATATCGGTACATCCTTGGATCAAACATAATATTGGTAATGCCAACAATACATTTTTTTTGGCTTGATAACTGGCAACCGTTGGTGCTTCTCAAGGCCTGGTTTCGTGAAAGGATAGGAGGTAATCTGAGTAGATCTCTGCACACCATGCAAATTAGCCTCAGTTATTAAGGGGACTGCTTGGTCTTGGCCTGGAAGAAGGAATGGAGTCTTCACAGAAATCATTCGAGAATACCCCGAGCAATTCGGTGCAAAATCCTGATCAACAGGATTCAGTTAGGTGGATTTTGAACTCAACAGGCAATTTTTTACATTAAATCTACTTGGCAAGCATTTAGATGCCATCTACCTGAGGTGGAGTGGTGTAAACACCATGTGCCCAGATAGGCTGTGATTTTTTTCCTTGGCCATCTGGGAAAGGCTCCCTACCAGAGAGGGGGGTGGCGACAGATTGTGATTGTGTGTCAGTATGTGGTTTAGGGGGTGGAAAACCGTGATCATATATTATTGCATGTTCCTTGGGGTCAAGTTTTAAGCGAGAATGCAGTGCAAAGAGGTCTTGTTGAATATGGCAAAACAGAAAAGGAAATGGTGTGTCTAACGCCATATAGAAATTCCCTTTTTGCTGCCTTGTCTGGAGATGGCAAAATGCCAGGATATATCAAAGCCAAGGAGATGGTGAGGATACAGCGATGAAGCAAATCAAAACTGATATCCAAAACTGTAGTAGATCTTGGAGGAATATCAACGCTTTCCCGATAAAAGCTCATTGATAAGGTCCAATAATGCAAGGCAGAATATTTAGAAGTCTAGTTTACACTCTTGTATTGGACATTGCCACGGAAAATTGGTTTTGTAGTCCCCAACGGAGGATGGAGCATCAATCTTAAGGACAAGTGAGGGGAGACTCTGGAATTCCACTCTATAGCATCTTACCACTGCCAAAGAAATACTTGACAGCTTGAAGGAACTCCTGCCCATAATATCCTAATTTTTTCGGGAAGACAAAGGAATTGTAGCCGTTACGGCCTGGAGCCTCATCCCCTTTTATTAAAACTGGCTTAATAAGAGAGCCCCATAATTAATAGTACCGTGTATCATCACGTGTATCTAGGGACGAAAATGATGAAAAAAAGATTTCTTCAGATCACCAACATTATGAACGTGCCATGTTGAAAATAAAAATAGTACCGTAGTGATAATTTGTTGACCTGATTAATGATTAAAGTATAAAATTTAAAATGACCGAATGAATTATGACTACTCTTATTAGCAGTCATCATATTCACTTTTTACAAAATTTAGAATGAATGGTTAAGATCTGTGTTTTTCAATCCAATGATCAAGGAACAAGTTGGGACGTGATGCCCTAACACCACCTTAGGCATCACAGCAGGATGGCCCAGATCATAACCACAGGAAAACGTTCAAGATCATTTGCATATGTGTATTGGTAAACATAATAATACGATAGGACAGACCCCTCAGATAACTGCTCAAAATCAGAGCCCAAATGTTTGAACATCATTGATATATGGACATCAATCATATAAGGGTAAATCTACTAGCCTTAATTACATCCCAAAGAAGAAAAATACTAGCAGAAACTAACAAAAGATTCATGGAATAACAAACAATAATACCACAATAAAGCAGCTACTAGCCAGAACGAATTGAAGGTACAAAAATACAAAACAAAAAGAAAAAAAAGAAGCTATTATAGAATAAATTATGAAAATGATAGCGACCAGTGTAACATTTTCACACACACACACACACACACACACCCCAAATCAGATTTACTTTTGTATTTTTAGTTTATAAAGCAACTTTGAGCTTGTTCATAACACCAACATCAGATTTAATATTTTTGGAATTTGTCCCATAAAACAAACAAGACATTATTATCCTGTCTTACAAAAAAAAAAAAAAAAAACCTCAAGAAATCTAAGATAGTATCAGAGTTAGATCTTGGGTGTGTGGCCTCACCTCAGGTTGTCAAGTCTCTGCCCGAGTCAATCGCCTCGGTCATCAACTAGGAGAATAAAAGGATGGACAATGATTTTGAGTGCGATTACTATAGGGCCTTTTGGTAACGTTTTTGTTTTCTATTTTTGCTTCTAAAAAATTAAAAGTAGAATACAGTAAAAAATGAAAACAACCCAAAACATGTTTGGTAGCATCATTTTGGGTTTTGTCATTCTTCAAATTGTGTGTAATTGTGTGTGTGTGTGTGTGAGAGAGAGAGAGAGAGAGAGAGAGAAGTCCACCTACAAACCAAAAACACCATCTTTAACTCATTAATATGAAGAAAAAAAAAATTAGACATAGTTTTAAATATAATGATAAATACATTTGCAATAGTAATATCATCAACTACCATTCATGCTAGCCCAAACTTGTTCGGCAATGCGATCATGAATATTGGACATATTAGGGAGTTGTCCACGACTGATATCAATCTAAATTGGATAACTACTCCCGCTAGCTCTTTGACATTGTCGAATCACCAAATTCTCTTGTCAATATTCTCTGAATAGATGCAAGTGGAGTGGAGTGTAGTTGGTGCCTCCCCTTATACTCTCATGCATGTGGGCAGGGTTCGATTCCCGTAAGCACCCATTCCCTTCCCCAAGTCCCTTAGAATAGAGTAGATTAGGACTAACAAATGAAAAAAAAAAAAAAAACTCTGAATAGATCATAATTGTCATCATGCATCCTAATCTAATTGTGAACTGTACAACAAGCCGTGGGGATATACTTTTGTGTTCGAATGCTATACGGTGGTATTAGCTTCAACATAGGGAATCGGGCTTTCAATTCTCCAAAACATCACTCAATAACAACGAATGACGAAAGTTAAACCACTCTGCTATATTTTTTGGTCGTTGGCCTTGCCCATAGAAACTATTCAAACAGTATCTCTCTCCTCGATACAGTGGTAAAAAAACCCTGGCATATTGGTGTAACCCAAATCCACAAATAGTACTTACCTGTAGATCATATTATTTATTAGTCTAAGTAATAAATTGGTAGTAAGATTAAAATTGAAACAAGTTTCTAGTTTACCTTTCAGAGGCTTGGGAAATCTCATTGCAGGATTGTTAACACATTCTAAAAAGACCGTTGAGTCATTAGCAATTCCCTCCCACCCACTCAGTATAATTTTTTTTTTGTTTTGAAAAAAATTGAAAACAAAAACAAAAAATAGGAAACAAAAACGTTACCAAACGCCCCCTATAAGTTTGATAAACTTTTGAAAGAGTGGCTTCTTGATGTAGAGTGTGTCGCGTCCACATTTCTTGACTGTTTGGACCGTTCATGGCCCAAGCTGCATAAATAAATAAGTCGCAAGGGCCAACTTTGTTGAAAAGGCCCAGATTCCGCGTTTGGAAGGGAAACGGCTTCTACACATTTCTCATCGCCATTTCGGCAATGATCAACAATGGATTTCAGCCGTTCGATGTTGTCTAGGCCTTCGAAAGGGGAATTTTGCCGTTTTAGGAAATAATAGATTTGCTAATAAGTTTTAGTAGGAAATTCCGTTTTTGTTGCCGTCTGTTTTGGCAACCTTATATTTCTTTCTAGTTTTGATTCTCTCAAGCATTTCCGAATTTCTATTTTTGGTAATTTTTTGATTCGGCTTGATTAGCAAGTCAAATCATTTTGTTATTTGTTTATTAGTTGGTCTACGGTTACTTTGACGCTATAAGTATTATTGTAAGCCTTATGGCAGAATTTGGTTGTTTATAAATTAAAGAAAATCGATTTTTTACTCATTATCATTTGCTCAAGGAGAGAGTACCTCTGGCTTAAATATTATTCGTATTTCTACTTGCAAATAATTTCGTAAAAGGAGGCTACCCTGCATCACTTCTCCAATTTGATAGAAAGAAAAGATTGAATGTTGTTAGGAAACTTCTCAAACGAGTATCAATATCATTTGTTCATATCCCACCTGAGCCTAAATAGGGTGAACAACGATGACAACAACAAGAAGATGAATACTACAAGGTGAATAATATGCCTTTACGAGAAAAAAAAAAAAAAAAAGACTTGCCATTGGAATTCAAGAGTAAATTCCTAGAGCTGAACGGATCCAATTCCATTATGTTCATTGAAAAGAAACCGTCTGTGACAATAAGCCCCTAGCTCTCTCCCGTCGAGATAAATTGACATGATATTCCAAAGTGAGGAAGAGAAAGTTTTCCTGGCCACAAGACAAAATGGGAAGAAGGTTTTCCGTTGTGTCTCGTGAAGCATGTTCCAATGTGTCTTCCAAACATTGGAATCATTGAAATATGACATCACATTTTCATTCCTGTATTTTCCAAAGGTTGGAATGATGCAATAAGGCAGTACACTCCCATTCTTCCTCAATAAACATTTTACGAATATCAATATACTTTTCTCGGATATTGATACACTTTCTACAAATTTTCCTCTACCCTAAGGGCTGGGGTTATTTTCCATTTTCCAAGACGTTTAACTGTACAATGAACAAGGTTGGGAACCAAAACAAAAGGGTGAGAATCGAATTTCCTCCCTATTGGATGAGGTGCCATGATGTCATCACAATAAGTTTGGTAATACTTTGATGATAAAAAAACAATAATAATTTATTTAAGAAATTTAAATTCTATTTGACATGTGGTTTGATGGCAAAAATAATACTCCAATAATTTCGGTAAGAATTTTAAAATTTTATTAGACTTGTGGTAGATTAGATTAAGTGTAACCCTTACAATAAGTTAGGTAAGAATTTTAAATTTTACCATTAGACATGTGGTCAAGAGCCAAAGCTACTTTATTCTCAAAACCAATTACTTTTTCCGGTCACAACTTTGCTTTTGGCCATGGTTTTCAACTTTCAGATTTGGACGGCCAGATGTTTATAAAACTTGAATATAATCACCATAATAGGAGTGCAAAACAACACCGATTAATGTGAACAAATTTTTAAAGTTCTGCCACAAAAACAGTTTTCAAAGATTACCCTAACAAACATAGTATTGCGGAAAATGTTAAAATCGGTTTGGGGATCCCGTAGCGCCTTAAAAGGACTGCACCGTGCAGTGCACCAATCTCAACCGTCCAAAAATTTGAACAATTGATTGCCAAAATAGACGGTTGAGATACGTGCAGTGCGCTGCACCCTGTAGCGCATCATCGACGCTACAGGGACCCCACAATTGGTCAGTAACAACTCAAACTGCCATTAAGGAGTTCTTGAGTTCAAAACATGCTCCATACACGGTTCTGCCAACTTCTCTATAGTGGAGGATGTGGAGTCACACCCTTTGTCAAAGAAAATCTATTCGAGTCTTTGGGCATCGTCACGTGATGCCTTAGGCCTTCCTGAATTCTGCTGCATCCCCTATGGGATGAGGTCATTAATGAGGTCACTGCCGTGACATCATCGCCAAACATAGTTCCAGAGATCCACATGTTCAGTAACATATTCAAATCATAGGTTTTCAAAACAGTTTACCCAGTTCCAGAGTTCCCTGCACATAGCCCAAATAACAGTTACCAATACAAGTAACACGTTTCTTTTCTTTTCTTTTTTTTTTTTTTACTAAAAGCATCCAACGACTACTAGTATTAAAAACAATTCCATTAAAATAACACGTTTCTTTTGCTTTTTTGACTTCTTTCTGATCCATTTTTTACAGCACAACAAACAAATCCACATCTCATGCATGCACACAAGAAGTAATACCATTTCGCCATTACCCTCTATAGAGACATCATTAATACACAGGGCCGGCAGGGTAGGCTCGGGTTTGAGGCCCACAAAAAATAGCCCATTTTTAGGGCCCCAATAAGGTATATATATGGTCATAACAAGTAACAAATATATAATGTTGCGCTACAAGAAATAGAGAATTTTTTGGCATAGTGGAAAGGTTTGAGTGTTTCCTAGTAAATGTCAGAGTTCAATTCCCATGGGCCCTTCTTTTCCTTTTCTGCCTTCTCTTTCCTTTTCTTTTTTCTTAACATAGTTAGTTTCTAGTTTCTACCTTCTCTTCCTTTTTTTCCCCACTTTCCACTACATCCTTATCATTTGTTGAGTTTTTATTAAAAAAATTGCCGGTATAGTAATTAGGGAAAAAATAAATAAATAACTTCATGCGTATTCATAAAATGTTCACATTGCTCATTTCAATTGATTTTCTAATTCTTGCAATAAGAATAGACAATTATGACCGAAAACTATTTTTTATTAACATGAAGACATAAATTATAAAAAAGACAAAATATGGAACACAGTATTTATCATTTGAAATAAATATTGGTTCTTTAATTTTTTTCTCTTGAAAAATATAGGACCCTGATTTACATTATCGTCCGGGGCCACGAAAATCTCAGGGCCGGGCCTATTAGTACACTTTTACCTACTAAAATTTTCAAATGGAATATACTTTTAATGGCAAAATGAAAAATGTACAAATATTTTACCCATCACCAACTTTACAAAATAAACACTTATTAAGAAGCAGCCCAAAACAAAATATTAGACTTTTAAACAGGGATACGGAGGGAGTATTAAACTCCAGCTCTTCGTGAATTCTGCCACCTCACCTGTGGGATGAGGTCATACATACATGACATTATTGCCATGACCATATCGCCAAACATAGATCATAGTGTCAACACCGTCCTAAATTGTTGGTCTTTCTTTCCTTTTGCGGATGTCCCAAAAAGAATGTCTACTTTGAAAGGTCCACATGAAAAGTTGTGCAACATTACCCTTTTGCCCTTTCTTTTCTAAATATAAGTGCGTCATGTCACAAAGCATTTCGTTTTCTCCAAAAAGGTAAGCGAATTGAGACGGAGGGAGTATTATCCAAAATAGTTCACCGGGTTCCACAGTTACACATGCCAAATAACATACTTTTAAGTCTCAAAAACAGTGTACCATAAGTTTTCAGAATAGTTTACCGGGTTCCAGAGTTCTCACATGCGAAATAACATTTTAAATCATAGGCCAACATATTAAAATTATCCACTAACTACTATTAATAGGAATTACAATCACATACTAACACTTTTCAAACCCTTCACATGCACACCCCGCATTCACACTAGCCTATTCACATTTACCCATACAAAGCCCAACTTCTAGTCTACTTCAAGGTACTATAAAACCTCTTCAATGTACAAGAGAAATTTCCAAAGAAGAAGACCAAAGAGAAAATCATGTACAATCCCTCACAACTCCTCCCTTTTTACACCACAGCACCTCAATCTAATGTTGTTCATCATCACCATCGTTCAATAAAGCATTCATACACTGCTGCTTTCATCAGTAAGCCCCTAAAACCCAAACTAGTAATACCAACCAAGAGACTGATTACTTCCTCAGTTTGTTCTCCTCTACCCAAATCTCAATCCAACAGTACCCCTACCCAACAACAACAAAAATGCCTCCAAATCCTATTGGAATCAGCTCGCCCATTCCTCCGAGGAGACCTCGAATCCATCGACGCCAAACTCCCGTCCCTTGTTGCAGTCCTCCGCTCTGCTGGCACTGGCGAGTGTTGGCATAAGTACGGCACCTTCCTTGAGCACCTCCTCGGCACATACCGCATCCTAAAGCTCTGGAAATCCCCGGATTCAATCTCCCTCTGCGGCCTCTTCCACTCCGCCTACTCCAATGCCTACATCAATCTTGCCATCTTCGATGCCACCACTGACCGCGACGCTGTTTGCTCCCATGTTGGCACCGCCGCCGAGCGTTTGATTCACTTGTTCTGTGTTGTCCCCCGCCAAACCTTAATCCACGACGACCTGTTGTTTCACTATACCGATAGTGAACTCGTGGAGCACCTTAGGGCTTCAGCAGTTTCAGTGAGGAATGCGAAGGAGAGAGGGGTGTTTGATGAGAATGAGGGGTGGAGGAAGAAACTGGAGTCGGTGGTGCCTGCGGATGGGGTGATAGTGAAGCATATTAAGACTGGGGAAGACGTCTTGGTGTCCCGAAGGCTAGTCGCTGTCTTCCTTATGATGACTATCGCGGATTTCAGCGAACAGTTCTTCGGGTTCCAGGACGTCTTGGTTGAAAATTCAAACGGGCGTCTAGAGTTCACCGGGAATAATGTTGCAGCAAGTTTGTGGCCGGGAGACGGGAAGCCGGGGCTGTGGATGAATTCGTTATCAAGGATGGGAGCGATTTACAGTCTGATAGTGAGTGCAGAGGAGATTTTCTTGGAAAAGAGGAGAAGGGATCAAAGAAGTGGTGAGGTCGCGGTGCCTAAGGCCGATAGAGATGAGGAGATTGACCTAGTGATACCACCGGTTTTCGAGGGCTGCACTAGGATTTTGGATGCAGACAAGCAAATTACTGCTAGGGATATGTATTGGGAAGCTGTCAATCGTACTGATGGGTCGGAGAGAGCTGAGGAGTTGTTGGTTGGGTGCATTGAGAAAAACCCATTTGTTGGAGAGCCTCATGTGGTATTGGCTCAGGTTTATTTGAGTAGTGGAAGGTTTGAGGAAGCTGAGAGGCAAGCTGTTAAAGGGCTGACCTTGCTGTTAGAGTGGGGGAGCCCTTGGGACAAGAGAACATCATGGGAAGGTTGGATTGCTTGGGCTAGAGTCCTCCTCACGAAATCCAAAGAGAGGTCATGGCCTCAAACTTCTTGGGGCATTCTCAATTTGGGGTTGTTAGGTAGTAATTAATCGAAGGAAAAAATGCCGGAGATGTGTCCATCTCCGAATAATGCGAGTAGGTGACATATTTGTGTCCAGAGTACTGTTTTAAAATAAATGGCGGCGCCTTCTTCTAGTCTACTAGTAGCAAAAGCCATGATGTTCTAGTTCTTCTAACCTTCTTGGTGTGAAGTATAATTTAAGGTTTTAGTTAATTGTTAGAGTTTCAGTTAAATTATTAGGGCTAAATTGTTAGGGTTTTAGTTAATTGTTATTTATCTTTTATGTTCGGGGTAATTTAGTATTTTTTATGTTCTTAGGGTTTTGCTAGGGTTGTTAGGGTTAGCCTATATAACCCTTTCATTAGTCTTGTAATCTCAAAAGCTTTTCTAATGCAATAAGATTGTTTTGTTACGTTGTTTCTCTTTTCTCTTTTGCAATGTCACATGGTATCAGAGCAGGAATAGGTTAATCTAACCTCTATTTTTGCATCTCTCTCTCACAACCAGATGGCATCTCTCTCCCTCTCTTCATTCAAAACCCTAAGAAGAAGAGGAGATTGCATATTTAAGCAAATTGATTTCTGTTCATCATGTGGGTACATTGGATCAACTTGCAGACATTTTTACTAAGTCCTTGTCTGTAGCTAGGTTTCTGTTTTTGCGTTCCAAACTTATGGTTGTTTCTCTACCCATGAGTTTGCAGGGGCGTGTTAACCAAGGTCACTAAGTCTGGTTATGACTTAACTATAGTTGATGGATTAGTTTAGTGGGTGTTTTAACTGTAATGCAGGTTTTAGTTGAGGCGGTTTAGCACTCTGTTAGTTTAAAAAAGGGAACTCTCTCTCTCTTTGCAACAGGATCCAAAATTACAGAAATGAAAGCACGATACATTCTTCTCTCTCTCTCTCTCTCTCTCTCTCTCTCTCTCTCTGTTGTTCTTGAATTTCGTTACTACTTCTGGTTTCATATTTTCATTACAAAACACCAAAAAGCCTTACATTTTCCCGCCCATCAGAAACCCAACTTCCCCATTTTTCTTGGATCAGGGGGTACTAGTGATCAGGCCCTAGTGATCAACCTAGAAATCACCCCAAAATGACGTCGTTTTTGGGTCCCAAAGGCACATAAAAAACAAAAACACTCAAAACTACGTCGTTTTGAGGAAACATGAGAACAAAAGAAATAGGGCCACACCTAAACCCTCTGCATTCAGGGCTCATCTTCCTCCTTCCCCCACTGATATCGCTAATCATTCACCGTCAGAATCGAAAATTGAAGTGTCATGGGAATTTTGGGTGATGGTAATTTTTTTTGTGTTGTAAACTTTGGTGGATTAAGCATTGGATAATGGCAATTTTTTGGACTTATAGAGCCTTTGCTGTAATTTGTTAGAGTTATATAGCCTTGGCTGTTATATCAGTTTCCTTGGAAACTTTTGTTTCTGGTTCTTAAGAAAATTATGAATTGTATGTGATGTTTTTGTGAGCATGGCAATTGTTGGTTTTTGGACTTCTGTTGCATGTGTTTAGCCATTTTTTGCATGCATTGCCTGTATTTGTTTATTCTGTCGCAGCCCGGAAAATTGATTTTGCTATGCTATTAGTTTTCAAGACCTGGAGTGAGTTGATGAATTCTAAAATCTCACTTCCCATTTTTATTTGGTTCAGATGTTTCACCTTCCTAAAAAACAATAAAAAAAAAAAAATGAAAAACCGAGATAATTTATAGTTTCATAAATTCGAGATTTATACATAATTTAGTTTCGTATGTTCGAGATTCAATGCCCTTGTTTTTCTGGAATTCAAGGTGAAAAAAGGGGTTCTATTCAGCCTTGGACTCAAAAAGTTCAATTTTTTTGTTTTTGTTGTCGTCTAATTGTTCATACGTGAAAAATCAAATGATATTGTGTATACGTGAAAATTTAAATTGATCGAATATGGAAATGCATTTTATGCCGTCACTCATAGAAGGGGAAAAAGAAGAAGAAATCAACAGGTCACTTATAGAAGGGAAACAAGAAGAATAAGAAAGCAATAGGTTTGTTATATGAACACGGATGCCAACAAAACGATGTAGTTTTAAGTGCCTTTTTTATTGTGCATTTGGGACCCCAAAACGACGTTGTTTTGGGGTGATTTTTAAGGTGATCACTAGGGCGTAGGGCCTCATCACTGGTTCCCCCAGATCCATTTTTCTATCCTATATAAACCCAATTCCCTACTTCTACTCCTACTAATGCGGTGGCATCTCGAATCAAGAGTCCATTTGCTCTCTCATCTTGTATGATTGCAACACACACACGACCAAGGATGGAGCTAGAGGGGGATAAGTGGTGACGGCCGCTACTACAAGATTTTCAAAAAATGCAATTATTATATAGAAAATAATTTTTTATCTCCAAATTATATAAACTCGCCACCACTAAATTTTTTAAATATTTCATTCTCATAATGCAGTTTGTCTTTTTATTTTTTACGTACATATTTTCGCCACCACAAAAAGGTAAAATCCTAGCTCCGTCCTTGCACACGACTCCTCCTTCACCATTGAATTTAGAATTCCCTCTTCCTGAATTCATCTCAACAGAGAAGTAAATTGCCCGGACAGAAATCAAAAACCGCTCCACACATTAGTACCATTGTCATTCAACGAGAGTACTCTCCCCAACACGACAGGTAGTTCTTCAATCACAGTTTGTCACAGTGTTTGGGAAATACGAATTCACGTTCAATTTTTTTTCTTGCAAATAATTATCCTCATTCAGCCTTGGCATTAACTCCAGAAGAAAAGTGGTTGTCTTAGTTGGAATTCAATGCCTTTTTTGTGTTTGACATAATGCTTCACAGAAATTTTATTTTCTTTGGTTTGTTTCTGCTCTCAAATTGTCGCATGAACGCTTATGTTTACATTTTTTTTATGATTCCGCGACGAATATTTTTGATTTGATGATTTTATGGATTAAAAAGAAGAAGAAGAAGGTGCTGTAGTGAGAACAAATTGGATCCGGTCTTGCTTTTATTTTTGCTCGGTGCTGTGTGATGATTAATCAAGCATCGGATTATTGGGATTAATTTGATTACGTGTGCGCCGGAGTGGAAATGCACCAAACGCGTAGAACAATGGTGTGCTCACAACTCATGACTTGATTATTACTTGCTAAGTGTTACTGCCAAATTAATTTTGATCCAACAAGTTACTTTTTATCACTAAAATCATAGTTGGAATTCAATGCCTTTTTGGTGTTTGACATAAAGCTTCACTCAATTTTGATATTCTTTGGTTTGTTTCTGCTCCCAAATTCTCTCAATCATCGTCACACGATCGCCGTTTCTCTTCAATTAAGGATCGTTTGTAGCATTTTTTTGTGAACAATGCTTCACTGCCTTTCACATGTACTAAAAGTTCAAAAATCGAAAAATCCCCAAACCTTGGTGCAAAAATACATCAGCACAGCCTTAGTAAAATTCCACGCTACTTTTTTAGCTTCAGTTTTCTCCTGTGATGGGCCTTCGGATGCCCTGCATTTTTTGGTGCGGACTTGTTCTAGCCGTCTGTTTTTTCTTAGCTTCAAAAAGAAATATTTGTTTTTTGCCTCTGCCTTACTCATGTGTTTGGTTTTGGCTTCAACACATGTACTAAAAGTTCAAAAATCGAAAATCCCCAAACCTTGGTGCAAAAGAAAATAAGCTAAAAGAATTAAGGATCGTTTGTAGCCGGAGATGCTGACTGCAGTGCTTTGCTCAATTCAACATTTCGAGAGGTGGTTCTAATTCTAGATCTAGTATTAGTAAGTGCATGTCCATGCCCGTGCCTAAAGGCACTCGAACAATCGATGCATGCAAATCAATTGAGCAAGCAGTAGCAACAATAGCAAATGCAAATAGAGAACAAAAGGCAGCAGCACCAAAAACCTGAGATGTGGACAAATTTATTTGAAAAGGCAACAAACATTTTTTTTCAATAATCGACAAAGGGTACATCGAGTGTTGAAGCCAAAACCAAACACATGAGTAAGGCAGAGGCAAAAAACAAATATTTCTTTTTGAAGCTAAGAAAAAAAAGACGGCTAGAACAAGTCCGCACCAAAAAATGCAGGGCATCCGAAGGCCCATCACAGGAGAAAACTGAAG
The DNA here is from genome assembly GCA_020921065.1 of Vaccinium darrowii. NCBI lineage: Eukaryota > Viridiplantae > Streptophyta > Magnoliopsida > Ericales > Ericaceae > Vaccinium > Vaccinium darrowii. The sequence continues at coordinate 35,789,391 of CM037160.1, forward strand.
CTAAAAAAGTAGCGTGGAATTTTACTAAGGCCGTGCTGATGTATTTTTGCACCAAGGTTTGGGGATTTTTCGATTTTTGAACTTTTAGTACATGTGAAAGGCAGTGAAGCATTGTTCACAAAAAAATGCTACAAACGATCCTTAATTGAAGAGAAACGGTGGTCGTGTGACGATGATTGAGAGAATTTGGGAGCAGAAACAAACCAAAGAATATCAAAATTGAGTGAAGCTTTATGTCAAACACCAAAAAGGCATTGAATTCCAACTATGGTTTTGGTGATAAAATGAAAACAAGCTATAGGATTTCCTTTTCCTGAACTTCTTCCAGCTATGCCTTCTTGCGCCAAAATTCTTGGAAACTCGGATGCAGTAGAGGCCTTGGTGGAATGCCTCTTAATTGTATAGGCACCATTTACGTTTTTATCCACTCAAGTTTTCTTTCAAATGGGAATTGGAGGACTGATTGTCGTATATCAAATGAAATCATCAGTTGGATGTCTCCCTCATAAGGTAAACATTGTATATCTTTTACGTGACTTGATTTCAATTCGCTACAATAGTAACTAAAGACTCGAGTAGTACCAGAATGTAAGAATTCCCCTAGGATCTGAATCTTCCTTGCTTATTGGTAGAAAGTTGTCATGTATTGTTTACCGTGAAGTCGGGAACCTACCTGGTAGGGAAAACTGGGCCCTCTAAGCATTCTTTGTCTTTAAGCTATGTCGATTTTCACATTTCTTAAGCCAGTGTTTGGATCCCAGATTTTGCTCAGGAAAAGGAAAGGGAAAAGGATTTAAAGTACCTTCTCGTGTTTGGTTGGAAGGGAAAATAGGAGTAAAAATAAATAAGAACGGAAAGAGGAAAGAACAGTAAATGAGAAAGTCACTGCCTTTTTGTTTCCTCTCACTACCAAACAAGGGCATGGGAGCTTGGAATCTGTCTTTTCCTTTACCTTTTTCGTCGCCAAATTTGGGATCCACATACATCATTAATCTATGATTTTGGCATGTATTCACCTGTTGACTATTCTTTGTTTTGTTGGACTTCTAGTACTCAAGCTCATGGTCTTGGTCTCCTTTAAACTTTGGGATGTCCATTACTCAATTATCGACTTTGATAGGTCAGGATTTATAATCTGTTTACTGTTTACTTTCAGATTGTTCTTGCTAGAGGAGCGTGTGCTTGAATGTTTTTGGGATGTCTGATAAATAATGTAATCTGCATTGAGAGTTTAATGATATTTGTGCTGTCCAATTGTTCCTTGGTAGATGAGTTTGAGTGCTCATTGCATCTCCCACTACAATATCCTCCTTTCTGTTTAGTCAATCTCTTTAGTTTGATGTGATGGTAGTATACCATGGCTCGATTCTTTGTTTGGTCTCCTCAAGTGCTTTTGTTATGTTTTATTTTTTCAGTCTCCTCTTACTTTATTTGATGGGCTTCTCTACCCCTTTGTCAGATGACTGCAAGAGAAGTTCTTAATGGGAGAGTCGGTCAGACGAAGTATCAACCCATTTCCTGTGCTAATAAAAAGAAGCAAAGCAGTTCAACTCTTCCTGATGAGATTATGTTTTGCATCCTTGTTTGGCTTCCAGCCGATATTCTCTATCAGTCAGCGAGGTATGTTTGTCGGCAGTGGTATAACATAATTCAAGACCCTCATTTCATTAAGGAACACCTCATTCGATCGGTTACTGGTTTCTTGGTCCAACAAGACTTTTCTCGTCATGGTGTCATGTTTTCGAAGTTTGGGAAAAGGGATCCCATTGTGACGGAGATGAGTTTACCATTTCTTGGCATGGTTATGACTACCTGCAATGGTCTATTACTGTTTCAGCATATGGAAGCTAGAACAGTGCATGTAGTGAATCCTCTTACAAAGCAAATGGTGGCTCTTCCTCAATTTAGCCACCCCACCGGTGGTTTCCCTTTTTGCTCATTTGGATACGCTAAATCAAAGGGGGAATATAAAGTCGTGCGCCCCTATGAACGGTGCCGTGGGGACAGAGCATCAAATTGTGCGATGCTAACTCTGGGCAAAGATCATGCATGGAGACTGGTTCATTGTGATAATTTATCCGATGTTGGTGGCACATTTTGGCAATTTCATTCATACCCTGCTGGAGGATTTATTTTTTGGGCTCATGGAAGTTGTTCTCACATTGTTGCTTTGGATGTGGAATCTGAGATCTTTAATGAATTTCCTGTCCCAGCAGGTAAAAGTAAGGCTGATGCCGTTGGCCTTAGCGCTAGACGCTCTCATGTCCATTATTTTCGAAGAGGAGAATCGCTCTCTTGTATGGTTTGGTATGGTCCTGGACTATCATTTGATGTTTGGGTCTTGTCCGATCCCATTAGTGGTGAGTGGAAAAAGATCTTCAAAATTAACATGAATGCTATAGCAGACGGAATAATCAGATTGTTTAGTCTTCCTTATGGTGGACTCCGTCCATGGAAGGAGTTTTCATTTTTGCATCCAATTGCTTGGGTAGAGAATGGTGATGTGGTGATCTTCTACTCTTTCTTCCAAGGCCCCTATATTGCTTTCAATGTCAAGACTGGGAAGACCTTCAAATTTGGAAGTTGCATTAAAACAGAATGGCGTCACATGTTTGGTTTTTCGTATAGCCTTGTTTCGTGGACACCGAGTTAGTAGTTCTAATCTGTGTGATCAAGTCTATCTATTGAGGTTATTTATATCTGCGTCTGGCTATTGACGTTATCCATATGATGTATGAAAGATATGATTTTTATGAAGATTTTTGAAAAACAAAATCAACCTAGAGACTAGAGTGGATCCATGGAGAGGAAGATTCTAGATTGAAGAAAGATGAGAAGAGCAAGCTCAAATCATCAAGAACATCAAGTTCCGCAAAGAGAGAAGGGATGAGATTTTCTCTCTCTAAAAAGGACTAATTTTTCAATGAAGTGTCTACCCTAAAATGAGAGGAAAAGAGCTTATTTAGTGCACAAATTTGGATCCCTCATATAAGTCTCTCAAAACATGACACGTCATTAAAAAATGCTACCAGACGCTTGTAAACGCTTGTGAACTAAGCAGTCACTAAAAGGACACGGGCTATCAAACGCCAAATGCAAAGCAATGGCTATCAAACGTGTGTAAACGCTTGCAAATGCAATGAGGGATTCAAAAGACTAGAATTCAAATGCCTTTGTGAAAATCATGATTCAGGAAGTGTATCAATGCAATTGACAAATTAAAACTCATGCGACCTAAACCATGATGATCAAACCTAAATGCAAACATGACATGCATGAGTATACCTTTCCGGATTGCGCTTCGAAACACTTGACAAGGCATTGGCTTGATTATGAAGCTTGTAATATCTCAAATGGAGCATCTAGACTTAAGCCCTAAGCACTCTACCTCCCAAAACCCCATAGGCAAATTACATACACCGTAAGGCTTGACATAACCCGGAAAACACCAACAAAACTAACAGGCTTGTCGGAACATTCACTCTAAAATCGTTTTTAGACACCCAAAATGTAGCCCACTTCGAGACGACTCTATTGGTGCAAGATCCGTCGCCAATGGAGATCCGGTGACCTTGCACGTGCCGGTTAAAGGTGGTGCACACCGGTGAGTTACATCTAGTCTCGCGTGTGTTGTGCACGCGCCCACCCGGTCGAAGACGAATTTTTTTTTTTTTTTTTAAGCCAAGTCTAGGCTATGGAGTGTTGCATCTCTTGTGTGGCTTACCAAAATAGTTTTTGGCACTTTTTTTGGCGTGTATGGCGAGAATTTTGGTTAGGCTGTTAGAGATGCTCTAAATAGTTTGATTTGTTTAGCAATGGCCATAGTTTTAGTGCGATTTCTACATGTTGGTTAATGAGCCGCGAAAACAGAAGTTGTGAGCTTGTGGGTATCAATATTACCGATTCTCCTCCTTTGTTTCGTTTCACAATTTTTTTCACTTTATTTGTCAAGATTTTAGTTGTTGGAGAATACACATATGAATTACATTAAACTGAAAACAAACAAAGTCCACAGTAACTATAAGCCAAACCCACTAATAACCCCATTAAAGAGAGATATAATCGAACAAACTGGAAATAAAGCCCACAATCACTATAAGCTCAATCCGACTAATAACCCAACTAAGGGAGAAACAATCAAACAAGTACAAGCGGACTAAAATACATACACAGATTGATATTCAAACTCCCGACCTCCTAGTGTGATTGTTTAACTTGTTTTCACAGAGAAAATGTTTCCCTACATCATCAACAACAACTAGGTAAAAGTAAACAACTAGTGAATGGTGCACATTTTATTTTTAGCAAACCATGTCTCCTTCAACACTCCACCAATATTTATCTTACATAGCATTCATTTAAATTCTCTCTCTCTCTCTCTCTCTCTCTTTCTACCTTCTCTTTCCTATAATTATAATGTTGTGGCTCCTAGAAAAAAAACAGTAAAGAAGTTATTGTTTTTGAATTATAAATACTCCATTAATAAAGAAGTTGCTTATGAATATTTGCTAGTAACAGAAAGTTCGGTATTGTAGCTCAAGTTAGGGGTACTTCCACAAAACGACCTTAATTCGAAGCTCATTTATTGAGTTTTACAAGACGTGTTACTCTCTAATAATAAATCAACTTAATTTGAATCAATAAGTCAGTGGAATTAACTTATTCAATTTAAGTCAGTCTGTAAAACATGGCCTTGGTTTACCTAGTCAAGTAGCTAGCTGTTCAATTTTGCTGATATGATATTTCTCCCTCATGGATAAGATGCTCTACAGACAATGAAGCTTCGACTGACCTAATTGGTCACCATAGGCCAAACAACGTTGTAATATTGATTTGATCATTTTTTCACATATAAAAAAGATAGTGTGCTAATTTTTCACTAAAAGACAAACAAAAAAGGGTGTGGACATAAATTTTTGGGGGGCGTAAAAGTCAATTACCAAAAATAAATAAATGTAAAGATAAGAATGAGTGCCAAAATTAAGGCCAATTCTATTCGCAACCGAGGAATGGCTAAATTCAACCCACAAACATTTAATCAATGGTAGACAAAAATGCCCTTGCATAAAAAGACTTTTTTGTCCTTAATGAGTGGGATGCAAATAGTACAAAGCAATTAAAAGACAACCACAAAAAATCTACAACCCATCTTATCTTCAACCCACCTACACAATCATCAGCCAGAAAAAAAAAAAAACCAGATCTCCACCATCGTGTTCTTCTTCTTGTTACATGCCCTAAAAAATCTCCTTCGCCTCTTCTCCCACATCTCCATCTCCCACCTTAAACCCTAAAGAACTTTCACTCTCCTCTTCATTCCTCACCTCTCCCTCAATGAAAAATCCAATGGAGCTTTCCATGGAAGGTTCTTCACCTACATTTGACCCACAATGCTCCTTTTTTGAATGGAAGAAACGGCAATGAAGGTAAATTTTTCGATTACAAGCTGCAAGGAGGTCGACAAGGAAATTTATGGGAAGGAAATGATGCTTTGGGAGGTAAAAGCACCACAGAGATAAAGACCCAGATTTTAAATTTTCATTTTTGGTCGTCCGTTATTCGGATACCCAGTATTGAATTTTAACAATGTGTTCGGATTTTAAAGTTTGAAAGATGTACCTTAATTCAGATTTTAAAACATGAATGATATTGTTTGAAACTAGTGGATTTAATTTCCGCTGTATGCTTCATTTTTTTAATCCGAATTTGTTTTAAATATTCATAAATTAAAATGTGAACTAAACCAATTATTTCAAGTTTAAAAATCCGAACATGGGAAAAAATGGGATGTGTAGATTTACATCAATCATTTATATCCGGAACGTAGTAAAGAATTCAACTTTTAAAATTTGAATTTGTAACATGTGTTCAATTATTAAAACTTGAATTTTTAATGTTGGTTGGTGTTTCCCACTGATGATGCCTTAAAAGAGTGGATAAAAAGTACCGGTGAACAACACGGTTATGTCATTATCCTCGAAGCAGAAGTCCTTGTTGGTGGATATGTTAACAACTCTTGCTAACCCAAGACAAATCCTAAGTTCCATTAAACATGAAAATCCTACTTCCTTGCACTGCACCACAATCAAAACCGTCTACAATGTACGGGCAAAACAAATGATATTTATACTTGTTGGTTTTGTAGATCATCACGCGGCTCCACTATTTCATATTTTAATTTATGTATTATGTGTTTTCATTTCAAGTTTTAAGTTCTAAATTATTCGTTAAGATTCAATTCTTAACATTTGAACACTAGAGTGCAATTCATATTTTGAAAATTGAAATCGTTGTAAGGTCACTTGGTACTCTTTTCTTTTTTATTTGAGACGCAACCCCCAACCATGCCATACATGACATGGTAATGGTAATTCAATGTATAAATATTCAAATTTACAACTTGTTACAATATGTATTGGCATTACAAGAAGTTCACATTCTTTTCTGATCCAAAAAAAAAGTTCACATTCTTTTGATAGTTACAAAGTGAAACATGTAAATAAAAAAAGGGGTTCGTAGTTCCCACTTGTCCTTGACTTAGTGGTTATGCCCACCAAACTAGCTAGCTTGGTCCCTAAAAAAGTGCAAGGAATACAATTTTTCTATCTTGGTGATTCTTTACCATTAACTTAAACTTGGCACAACTGGTTTTATTTTTATTTTTTTTAATGGCAAACTTAGCATAACTGTTGATACTAAGATTTAAGATAAATTATTATCTCCAAGGGACTGTTCGACTTCACAATTATAGCTAAATGGCATGGCTCGTTTGCACATCAAAATTGGTATATTGTCCTCGGGTGCCTGCATAGGGAAATGATTTCCAACAAGAATGTTTCACATAGAAGAAATACAAATAGTAGCTTGCAACTACAAACAAAAATGGTAGCTTCCAACTACAAATAAAATGCAAAAAGAGACTATAAACATCTAAATATCCCTAAAGTAGCCTACATGTCTTCATACACAAAATAAGAGAAGGAAGAGACAAGGAAAATGGTTCAACTAAGTTCCAACAAGCCTGTAGCAAGATCATAATCTCTGATTCTCCATCCTCACAAAAAGTGACGAAACATCGATCTTCTCTTTATACTTGAAGACCTACAAGGAAAGAAAACATTCAGATTATAAAACTTTAACAATTTCTAATCAAATCAGTGCTTGAAAAAGTCAACTCTTTCAAAATCAGCAAACCTAATGGCAAGCTCTAAATATCCAAACCTCACAAAGCAAAACCGACAGAAATACTTACCACATGTCAGAATTCGATACGAGATATCAAAAGGAAAGCTAAAGGCTGTGTTCGGTTAGGCATTTTAGTTTAGTTTAGTTTAGTTTTGATGATGTAAGCAGGTGTAATAAGTGGAGAGAAATAGAGAGAAAAGTGAAAAAAATGATGATGTAATCAAAACTGGAATAGTGCAAAACTGTCCCAAAACCCTTAAACGAACACAGCCAAAAAAGTTATGCATGCATAGCGAGGCCTGCGTCTATTCATTAATATGCAGTAATGTATGATCGATCATGAAAAAAACCTCGACAGAAGAAGAGAAGGATGATTATAGAATATGGTCGACTGTAATCAAAGTTCACATGATAAAGAGCCATTGACACTGATAGACTCAAAGTAACTTTAAATTACGTTGCCGATAGGGGAAAAAAATACTTTACCTAACTAAGGTGGCACACCAGCGCAACTCTTTCTCAATCCCATCACCAACTTTTTTTCAAGTTCAATCCTATAAAATGTCACTGCAAGCATCACTCCTAGTTCTAGTTTCAAGTCACCAACAGGTGTGTTTGCACGAAAAATCATGAGGCACGAGCAAATGTATCAAATTTGCAGACAATAGATAAATTTGGAGAGTCATGTCGTTGCATAACATAGAAAGTATCCAAGATGATTGACTTCTCACTCACATTTGCAGTTTGTTCAAGTTGCTGAACTTGCATTGCCATGTTTTTTCTTTTATTTAATCAGCGACTTGCATTGCCATGTTCGGTCTTGTTTTCTACAAGAAAAGAATGAATTAGCATTAACATTCTCATTTCTGTAGCTCCAGTTTGTTGGCTCCAACAAGTTTGTCCACTTGCTGCCCATCTATAAGGAAGAAGAAGGTTGGAGTGGCTTTGATATCCCATGATGTGCTGAATTCCTGCACCAGTTAACAATAAAGGATCTGTTTCTCATACATAACACTTATGATACAAATTTGAGACAATCAGTCCACACAATTTGATTTTTTTGAAGACAGTATTTCAAATAACTCCTGCTCTAATGAGAAACAAAACAAAAGGTAAGGTCTTTGAATGAATGAACTCATTGTCAGCAAGCAAAACCATTTTTACTATTTAACATCAAATTAGAGCACTTAATTTACAAATACAGCTTCTTATTTTACAGTTCCAGCATATTCCAGCAACAGATTTTCAACCAAAATAGACATTCAAATTAACCATGTTGTCAAGACCAAACAAGGAATAGAGACTGAAAAGTGCAATTTCAACTTGCCATGTTCGAGCTTTTCATTTGGTCTTTCTTAGACTCCTGAAGCTTCAGAGATTTTCCGGAGACTGAATACTTCATCTACATAAATCATGATCTTTAGAGAAATAGATACTCTAGACAAATCATGATCTACCACATAAATCCCAAAAAACTGAGCCTAGCAAGAAAGGTATAATTTATCCCTTTGCCACCATGATCTCTACAAAATTCCCATAATCCTATAGTGCTCCGGTGATAACCAACACCATTACAACTCCTACATAGTGCACTTCAACAATGGAAACAAAGCTACATCAAGCCTCCCACACGTCAATCATCAAACACCGACCTACAGAGGGCAATAAGGACTGCAGAACCACTTGTGTGCTACTATTACTAAAAGTTAGGCTTGTCCTCAATATTCCCCTTCCAAGGGTACCAACTGGGCATTAATTTATTGCCAACTAATGCACTGTCTTGCCTTGGGGAATGGATTCCAAGAGCAATAAAAGGAAGGGAAGTGATCACACTAGCAATTGTTTCTCCAAGGAGCCTATCACTTGAAGTAAAAGGATTAAAAAAAACTAGTTGAAGGTGCTTGTTCAAATAATTGAGAAATTTGCTAGGCAATGCGCCCTGTTGTGTGCCAAAAAAGTTTCATTTATGTAACAAGGGTACAACATTTAGATATACTAATAGACAAAGCTAGTTCAAAATTTAGAATGAAATTGCTATTAATGCCAATGCTAAAGCCCCTTTAACTATCAACTATCAGATAAAGGAATCGATTACAAATAGCAACTAATGAGAAGGTATATAAATGTGGTAGACACACATGTATTTTACCTTCAATGGCTTCAAACAGGGTGCGGGTGGCAATGGATGAAATTCAGAACCGAGCTCCACATATGGAAGTATCTCGAAAATTAGTGTTAAAAACAAGCTGAGTCAAGCTTGGCTCTTTCAAAACTCGTCTAGCTCGAGCTCGAGAGCTCGATATGAGCCCAAATACTCGAGCTCAGCTAGTTTATCATCGAGATGTTCGAGCTCGGCTCGTTTACTAAACAAGCTTAATATTCGAGCTCGAGCCACGCCCATCCCATAATGAGCCGAGCCGAGCCTCAAGCTGTTACTGATCAGGTCGGTGAATCTTTTTTTTTTTTTTTTTGTGCGCGCGCTAAGCAGCTCAGAGAATCTTTGGCAGCCCATCTCCAAAGGACGTGAAAATCTAAGCAAAACCAGACTAGATCTAATAACATTTCGAAACAGATAAAACTAAATTGGAACGAAGAATTCAAGTAAGAGAGTAAAACCTAACAGATGATCTTCCACCAGTGCCCTTACAATTTCTAAGAAACCATAATATGGGCAAGCATGAAGTACCTATAACATTGGGTATTGGGCACCAAACGTAGTTCAGAACATAAATCGACCAAACAAATTTAAAATCTTGAAGAACCATCCAAAATGCGGTCAATACTTACACAATCTCGATGATGCTCTTGACCTTGGGCGCGTAGAGTGAGTACACGACGGCCTGTCTAGTGGCGACCTCCAGCTGGGTCTTCCCTTCGCAGAAGGCGGCGGCAATTGCTGAGGGATAGGAGAGGTCTTTGTTGTGTCAAAAGGCGTCGAGGATTCGACGTTTGGCGTACTCTCTAATGTTGTAGTTGGTGAATTTACGGGATGTTCGGAGGAGGGAGTGGAAGAGTGAGAGAACCTTAGAGCGCCCTGGCGGTGGCACGAGGGATGCCATTGATGTGTGTGTGTGTGAGAGAGAGAGAGAGAGAGATAGAGAGAGAGAGAGAGACCACAATTTCTAGAATTCTGAGGGAGGGTTCCGGAGGTGAGGCGGTCACGGAGGTGGTGGTGGTTTTCTGAGCCCTAACAGGAGGAAGACGACTGATTGTGAGAGGAAGGAGATGAAAATTGATAGGAGGGGTAGTTTGGGTAGAAATTAAATGTTATGTTAGGGAGGAGAGGGGTAGAGGGGTATATTGGGAAAGTTTTGGAAAATTGTTGTTTGTATTTAGTAAAAAATGGGTTAGAATTAGGGCTGCTCAAAAAAACCGGTGAACCGTGAATCCGGTCCGGACCGAACCGATCCGTACCTTTTGGATTTTAACCGTGGATTAATGGTCCGGACACGGATTCAAAAAATAAAAAACCGTGACTTTTGGATCGGACACGGATTTTGATTTTGAAACCGTGGATTAACCGATCCGGACCGTGAGATTTTTATTATATATAATTTTATCACTTTTATAATTATAGTTATATAGATATTGTTAATTTAGCAGACTTATGGTTTGGTTGTACTGTTGCAGGAGTTATGATGCGAATTTTGTTATCTCTATAAAATCTAGGGGCGTAAAGTATTATAAGTGCTACTATATATATTCTTTATTTGTGAGTGAACTAGAAGTAACTATCTGCTATTGTCATTGTGAGTGAACCGGAAGTAACTATTTGCTATTCTTTGTGGTAATATAAGTTTGTGCCTTTGTTTGTTCAGTTATATAACTATTTGCCTAACTGCCTTTGTTGTTTTTTATTGGGATTTCCAACTTTGAACTTTCTATTTAGTGCATTTGCTACTTGCTAGTGCCTTACAGCCTTTGTTTGTTGTTTTTTCCGAATAAGTTGAAAATCCGCGGATTAATCCGGAACCGATCCGTGACTCGCGGTTCGGATTGGAACCGAACCGTGAGACTTTTGGGTCGGACACGGATTGTATTTTCAAAAAACCGTGACTCGCGGATTAGGATTGGATTCATGCCAATCCGAACCGATCCGGACCGTGAGCACCCCTAGTTAGAATGTAGTAATTTCAGTTTTCAGTTTTTAGTGGGTTGCAGTTAGCCATTCCTCGGTTGCGAATAGAATTGGCCCAAAATTAATTGCCTTTGAAAATTGGATAGGTATACCCTGCTGAAAGACACTAAAGGGTAGGACTTGCGATCCTCAGTGCCACTTTAAAACTGTAAATATTCTACTTATAAGAGCATCCCCATTTGGAACCCTATTTTAACTTTTGAGTTAAAATAGGGAGCCAAACCCCAAAAAACACTCAAAAATCAGCCTCTCTATTTTCTTTACCCAAATTGATTTTGCTACAGTGCCGCACCAAATTTGGTGCGTCACTGTTCACGCGCCAAGTCTTTTTTAATTGTTTTCGGTTTGGGTTGCTGTCAGAAACGGAGGGGGGGGGGGGGGGGGGGGGCGCCACGTGGCAAGGCGTGTGTGGGTGAAGAAAAGTCTCTAGTTGAAGGGGTGGGTGGGGGTGTGACACGTGGGCCACTACCCACTTTTGTCAGACCATTTTGTAGGTTGTGTGAGGGAGCATTTTTTTTTTAAATAGATTTTAGGGGAATAATTTAATATAGTAAAGTTAAAATAGAGAGTGTAATTTTGTGAGTTTTTGATAAAGTGACTTGGTAATTTATAAAAGGTGTTTTTGAAGTTAAATTTGGTGAAAATTTTGGTTCTCCTGATGAGGATGCTCTAAGAAGTTGGGCTAAACGTCGTCTAAAGGTCCCCGGTTCGAACCCGGGCCTTGATTAAAACTTGCTTAGGCTAAATAAATTAAATCGTTTATTTTTTTCGTCCTCATTCAAATTTTTTCACATTTGTTTAGTTTTGCGTCTATTTTTTTTATGGTTTATTGTTTTGTCTCGACGAGAGGAATCTAAAATGTAGTATAAAATTATTAACCAAACTTAAAATTTTTGTTAATAAAGAAAACAAAATCCAATAATCCACCAAAATTTGGATTAATTTTGTCGAGTGAGCTTTTTCAATAGGAAAGTGACATTAACACTCCACTTTTCTCTATTGGCCCTCCGTGTTTTTTTTTTTTTTTTTCTATTAGGCAAACTTATTTTTGCATTTTATAAATAGAGACAAAAAAAAAGGAGTGCCAATATCAATTTCCTTTAAAAATTTTGATCATAATTTTATACTTTTTAGATTACTTCTATCGAGATATGAATTAATAAACCCTAGTATAATCGGAGCATATCTAGAATCAGAACCATCCCTCGAAATATTGAATTGAGCAAAGCTCAGCAGTCGGCCTAATAGGGACGCAAATGTGCCCATTAGCGGCCCCTAATTTATTGTTGTTACGCCCTTTCTAATATATTACTTGGAGCTTGATACTCGTTTTTTCTCGTTTCAGGACTTGTGCAACAATTAAATGGAACACGGTGTTAAAGTGAGAAGTTAAGCGTCAAGAGCGATCAATCCAACCATCTTGACCATTGATGATAATTGATGCAAGCCAAGTCCAGTTGTGAGGATTAGGGAAATTTACAAGGCAGTCGATCACCGTGTTTATAATTGGGTTAAACTTGGAATTGGGCTGTTGACTAAAAGAAGGAAACAGACGCGTTGGCCAAGATTATAATTATATCTAAATTGTTAGTGGGCCAAGTCAAAGTTAAAAAGGATTTCCTTTCTTAAGGAATAAGGTCAGTCAGTGGTATGTATACAGAGGCAGAGGGTTTTGTTATGGGAATCACTTTTTGGACGCATAACAATAGACATACGAATCTGCGAATACAATTAAGCACGGGCTGCGGGCTACGGAGGAGCTAAATTTATTCGGCTAGGGTAACGAGATGCCTCTCCAAGTAACATAGTTGTTCAGATTTTTAAGGTTTTATATTTAACTTTTAATTATATGACTTGGATGATTCATAGTAATTTTTATGAAAGTTTTATTCTTCCAATATTCATATCGTATTTATATTCGCGTTGTTAAATACCATCATACAATGGTTATCACTTATCAATGCCTCATGATAGTATCTGAGATAGACTATATGACGTGAGACGGATCGTGCTGCCCGTTAAGTCCTGTGAGACGGTTCGTGCCGTGTTGAGATAACCTATACGGAGTACGAATCTTGAGAATATTTTTGGGGATTATCGATAGGATTTGCTACCCTACGGTGGTCTGGTTATTAGTTGAATGAAAACTCTAGATTTCGCCACAATTATATTATAAGGAGATGTTGAATAAAAAACCCTAGTCCCCTCTCTCACTTGTTTTCAAACCGTAATCACTTTTTTATATTAAATTTTAGCTTAATCATTAGTTTAATCAAACCAAATCCAATCATCCATTTTATTTTTGAATTAAATTAGGAATTAGTTGAAAGTACTACAACTTAGTTTTTTACTCTCCATGGACGATCTCGGACTTAACCACTATTTTTTGGAATAATGTTTAATTCCCTGTTTTATAAATTATATTTTTGGTACAAAAACAACATATCACCGCCGCTCCGGCTACGATCGTTGGATCTGGCAACCATAAAAAGAGGTCTTTGTGTGTGTGTGTGTCCCTATGTCTCGTCTTTGCTCAATCTCTCTCCCTCAGCCCAGTTTGTTGTTTTCTTTGTTTATTTTCAGGGCCTGAAGTGGTAGCATTTGGTGCACATGCAGGATTTTGTTAATTCGAAAAATTGCACCTTTTTTTTTTTTTTTTTTTCCTTTTTTAAATCTTGGGGTCTATATTGATGCTTTGTTTGAGGACAGATACTTGGTTATTTCGGACAAAATCGAGCCAAAAAATGAGCAGATTTTTGGAAGTTTTTGAATTTTCGTTTAGCTTAGCTTCAGCAATTATGTGGTGTTGAGCACCGAAACAGATTTATTTTTCTAGCTGAAACTAAGACTTGGACTACTAATTTACTTTTCCTTGCTGGCACTGAAACTGAGTTTGATAGTAAGGATTAATCAGGTTTGCTAGACACTTTTTTAATGAGCTCAAGCTCAAGCCTAAGGTGACTGCACAAGCAAGCCCCATTTGAAGATGGGAACCTAGACAAACTACTTCTTGGGCGGAATAACCTTCATAATATCTCCCGCGCTAAATCGAAAACAAGCTATAGGATTTATAATCTGTTTACAGTTTACTTTTAGATTGTTCCTTTCTAGAGGAGTGTGCGCGTGAATATATTTGGGATGTCCGATAAATAATTTAATCTGCATTGAGAGTTTAATGATCTTTTTGCTGTCCAATTGTTCCTTGGTAGATGAGTTTGAGTACGTGCTCATTGCAATTATGTGGCTCGATTCTTTGTTTGGTCTCCTCAAGTGCTTTTGTTATGTTTTATTTTTTCAGTCTCCTCTTACTTTATTTGATGGGCTTCTCTACCCCTTTGTCAGATGACTGCAAGAGAAGTTCTTAATGGGAGAGTCGGTCAGACGAAGTATCAACCCATTTCTTGTGCTAATAAAAAGAAGCAAAGCAGTTCAACTCTTCCTGATGAGATTATGTTTTGCATCCTTGTTTGGCTTCCAGCCGATATTCTCTATCAGTCAGCGAGGTATGTTTGTCGGCAGTGGTATAACATAATTCAAGACCCTCATTTCATTAAGAAACACCTCATTCGATCGGTTACTGGTTTCTTGGTCCAACAAGACTTTTCTCGTCATGGTGTCATGTTTACAAAGTTTGGGAAAAGGGATCCCATTGTGACGGAGATGAGTTTACCATTTCTTGGCATGGTTTTGACTACCTGCAATGGTCTATTACTGTTTCAGCATATGGAAGCTAGAACAGTGCATGTAGTGAATCCCCTTACAAAGCAAATGGTGGCTCTTCCTCAATTTAGCCACCCCATTGGTGGTTTCCCTTTTTGCTCATTTGGATACGCTAAATCAAAGGGGGAATATAAAGTCGTGCGCCCCTATGAACGGTGCCGTGGGGACAGAGCATCAAATTGTGAGATGCTAACTCTGGGCAAAGATCATGCATGGAGACTGGTTCATTGTGATAATTTATCTGATGTTGGTGGCACGTTTTGGCAATTTGATTCATACCCTGCTGGAGGATTTATTTTTTGGGCTTATGGAAGTTGTTCTCACATTGTTGCTTTGGATGTGGAATCTGAGATCTTTTATGAATTTCCTGTCCCAGCAGGTGAAAGTCAGGCTGATGCCGTTGGCCTTAGCGCTAGACTCTCTCATGTCCATTATTTTCGAAGAGGAGAATCGCTCTCTTGTATGGTTTGGTATGGTCCTGGACTATCATTTGATGTTTGGGTCTTGTCCGATCCCATTAGTGGTGAGTGGAAAAAGATCTTCAAAATTAACATGAATGCTATAGCAGACGGAATAATCAGATTGTTTAGTCTTCCTTATGGTGGACTCCGTCCATGGAAGGAGTTTTCATTTTTGCATCCAATTGCTTGGGTAGAGAATGGTGATGTGGTGATCTTCTACTCTTTCTTCCAAGGCCCCTATATTGCTTTCAATGTCAAGACTGGGAAGACCTTCAAATTTGGAAGTTGCATTAAAACGGAATGGCGTCACATGTTTGGTTTTTCGTATAGCCTTGTTTCGTGGACACCGAGTTAGTAGTTCTAATCTGTGTGATCAAGTCTATCTATTGAGGTTATTTATATCCGCGTCTGGCTATTGACGTTATCCATATGATGTATGAAAGATATGATTTTTATGAAGATTTTTGAAAAACAAAATCAACCTAGAGACTAGAGTAGATCCATGGAGAGAAAGACTCTAGATTGAAGAAAGATAAGAAGAGCAAGCTCAAATCATCAAGAACATCAAGTTCCGCAAAGAGAGAAGGGATGAGATTTTCTCTCTCTAAAAAGGACAAATTTTTCAATGAAGTGTCTACCCTAAAATGAGAGGAAAAGAGCTTATTTAGTGCACAAATTTGGATCCCTCATGTAAGCCTCTCAAAACATGACACATGTCATTAAAAAATGCAACCAGACGCGTGTAAACGCTTGTGAACTCAGCAGTCACTAAAAGGACACGGGCTATCAAACGCTTACAAACGCCAAATGCAAAGCAAGGGCTATCAAACGCTTGCAAATGCAATGAGGGATTCAAAAGACTAGAATTCAAATGCCTTTGTGAAAATCATGATTCAGGAAGTGTATCAATGCAATTGACAAATTAAAACTCATGTGGCCTAAACCATGATGATCAAACCTAAATGTAAACATGACATGCATGAGTATACCTTTCCGGATTGAGCTTCGAAACACTTGACAAGGCATTGGCTTGATTATGAAGCGTGTAATCTCTCGAATGGAGCATCTAGACTCAAGCCCTGAGCACTCTATCTCCCAAAACCCCATAGGCAAATTACATACACCGTAAGGTTTGACATAACCCGGAAAACGCCAACAAAACTAACAGGCTCGTCGGAACATTCACTCTAAAATCGTTTTCAGACACCCAAAATGTAGCCCACTTCGAGACGACTCGATTGGTGCAAGATTCGTCGCCAATGGAGATCTGGTGACCTCGCACGTGCCGGTTAAAGGTGGTGCACACCGGTGAGTTACATCTAGTCTCGCGTGTGTTGTGCACGCGCCCGCCCGAAGGAAGACGATTCCTTTTTTCTTTTTTTTTTAAGCCAAGTGACTAGGCTATGGAGTGTTGCATCTCTTGTGTGGCTTACCAAAATAGTTTTTTGGCACTTTTTCTGGCCAGTATGGCGAGAATTTTGGTTAGGCTGTTAGAGATGCTCTAAATAGTTTGATTTGTTTAGCAATGGTCATAGTTTTAGTGCGATTTCTACATGTTGGTTAATGAGCCGCGAAAACAGAAGTTGTGAGCTTGTGGGTATCAATATTACCGATTCTCCTCCTTTGTTTCGTTTCACAATTTTTTTCACTTTATTTGTCAAGATTTTAGCTGTTGGAGAATACACATATGAATTACATTAAAGGGAGATATAATCGAACAAAGTCCACAGTAACTATATGCCAAACCCACTAATAACCCCATTAAAGGGAGATATAATCGAACAAACTGGAAACAAAGCCCACAATCACTATAAGCTCAATCCGACTAATAACCCAACTAAGGGAGAAACAATCAAACAAGTATGTACAAGCGGACTAAAATACATACACAGATTGAGATATTCAAACTCCCGACCTCCTAGTGTGATTGTTTAACTTGTTTTCACAGACAAAATGTTTCCCTACATCATCAACAACAACTAGGTAAAAGTAAACAACTAGTGAATGGTGCACATTTTATTTTTAGCAAACCATGTCCCCTTCAACACTCCACCAATCTTATTTATCTTACATAGCATTCATTTAAATTTTCTCTCTCTCTCTTTCTATCTTCTCTTTCCTATAATTATAATGTTGTGGGTCCTAGGAAAAAAACAGTAAAGAAGTTATTGCTTTTGAATAATAAATACTCCATTAATAAAGAAGTTGCTTTTGAATATTTGCTAGTAACAGAAAGTTCGGTACTGTAGCTCAAGTTAGGGGTACTTCCACAAAACGACCTTAAGTCGAAACTGATTTATTGAGTTTTACGAGACGTGTTACTCTCTAATAATAAATCAACTTAATTTGAATCAATAAGTCAGTGGAATTAACTTATTCAGTTTAAGTCAGTCTGTAAAACATGGCCTTAGTTTACCTAGTCAAGTAGCTAGCTGTTCAATTTTGCTGATATGATATTTCTCCCTCATGGATAAGATGCTCTACAGACAATGAAGCTTCGACAGACCCAATTGGTCACTATAGGCCAAACAACGTTGTAATATTGATTTGATCATTTTTTCACATATAAAAAAGATAGTGTGCTAATTTTTCACTAAAAGACAAACAAAAAAGGGTGTGGACATAAATTTTTGGGGGCGTAAAAGTCAATTACCAAAAATAAATAAATGTAAAGATAAGAATGAGTGCCAAAATTAATTGCCTTTGAAAATTGGATAGGTATATCCTGCTGAAAGACACTAAAGGGTAGGACTTGCGATCCTCAGTGCCACTTTAAAACTGTAAATATTCTACTTATAAGAAGTTAGGCTAAACGTCGTCTAAAGGTCCCCGGTTCGAACCCGGGCCTTGATTAAAACTTGCTTAGGCTAAATAAATTAAATCGTTTGTTTTTTTTGTCCTCATTCAAATTTTTTCACATTTGTTTAGTTTTGCGTCGATTTTTTTTTATGGTTTATTGTTTTGTCTCGACGAGAGGAATCTAAAAAATAGTAGAAAATTATTAACCAAACTTAAAATTTTTGTTAATAAAAAAAACAAAATCCAATAATCCACCAAAATTTGGATTAATTTTGTCGAGTGAGCTTTTTCAATACGGAAGTGACATTAACACTCCACTTTTCTCTATTGGCCCTCCGTTTTTTTTTTTTTTTTTTTTTGTTTCTATTAGGCAAACTTATTTTTGCATTTTATAAATAGAGACAAAAAAAAAAAAAAAGGAGTGCCAATATCAATTTCCTTTAAAAATTTTGATCATAATTTTATACTTTTTAAATTACGTTTATCGAGATATGAATTAATAAACCCTAGTATAATAGGAGCATATCTAGAATCAGAACCACCCCTCGAAATATTGAATTGAGCAAAGCTCAGCAATCGGCCTAATAGGGACGCAAATGTGCCCATTAGCGGCCCCTAATTTATTGTTGTTACACCCTTTTTAATATATTACTTGGAGCTTGATACTCGTTTTTCTCGTTTCAGGACTTGTGCAACAATTAAATAGAACACGGTGTTAAAGTGAGAAGTTAAGCGTCAAGAGCGATCAATCCAACCATCTTGACCATTGATGATAATTGATGCAAGCCAAGTCCAGTTGTGAGGATTACGGAAATTTACAAGGCAGTCGATCACCGAGTTTATAATTGGGTTAAACTTGGAATTGGGCTGTTGACTAAGTCCTCCTTTGGGTAAAAAACTTAATCCAGTTTTTTGGTTTTTTAGGGTACAAAAAATCAGAGTGCTTTGGGTAATAATCCAGATTATTCGTTTGTCCTTATTCAATTTTTTCCATTTCCATCAATCCTACGCGAAAATAAACAAATCTTATCAGTTATCAAGAAGACAACAACGTACAGTTCATAAAAAACCAAGACAACAACAACGTAGGCATAAAAGAAAGAAAACGAAACAGATAGCACACTCCCTCACGTCTCCTCCACTCAAAAGATTCCGCGGACTGCTCCTCTTTTCCAAACAAATTCGCGAAGTACTCTAATTTCCAAACTATTTGTAAAAAAATTTCTTAGAGCAATCATGAATCACGTCTTCGGACAGAAGTGCAAAGTTGGAATCGCGCATTATGGACAAAGCACATTTTGGGTTTGTGCTTCCCTTGCAAACTTGAATGAAGCGCAAGTTGGGATTGCGTTTTACAAGAAAAGTGCAATTGATGATTGCTCTAAGAAGTATTTTTACAAATAGTTTCAAAATCATCGGGCCGAGCATAATACTAAATAATATTGAGATTTGTGCATGTCCAACCATGGTTCATTTCATCTAGTATTCTCAAGTTCAGCCCTATTAAGGTTTTGTTTTCTAAAACAGTTCCTATTTTTTTAAGTATGGGAATGGGAGTACCCAACTATTTATTTATTTATTTATTTTTAAGTTTCAGTTTCTTAACCCGTCTAAATAGCCCATTTCTTTTTTTGTCCGTTTAAAAGAAAAATTCAATATTTTTTGATAATTTATTACTCCGTAGATATCAACTAGTACTTTTAATTTATGAAAATTTTTTTTAATAATTTTCTTTTAAAAGACGTATTATTTTTACATTTTCGTTTTGCAGACTAAACAAAAATTTTACTCCAGAGAGAGTATTAAACAGGCTTAAAAACTCAAACGAACCCTCGATGGTCCAAAATAGATATCACAAACCTTTAACACCAAAACTTTAAAAAAACTGTTAAGAGTGCATTCCTAAATCAAACTAGACCCCATCATCGTCATCATGTGAAATTGTTTAGTGGTTTGGAAGCACCGCCACGAGGTTCTCCGCACAACTCTATAACCGTACATTATTATAAGGTCTACGACTACAACGTGTATGTAACCCAAATAAATGTGATTCTGAAATTATTTGGAATACCACGTGACAGTGTTGGAAACTACTAAATAATTGACTCGATCATCACCTTGCCATCTTCACCACCAGCCTAAAATAGATATCACAAACCTTAAAAAAAAAAAAAAAACACTGTTTAGGTTAGACAGGGTTAGGTATTCCCCACTCAAACTAGACCCTATCATCATCATCATCATCATGTGAAATTATTTAGTGGTCTCGGAGCACCGGTACGAGGTGCTCCGGACTACTCTATCGTCATACATTATCATAGGATCTACGCCTACGTGTATAGAACCCAAATAAATGAGATTTTGAAGTGATTTGCAACACTAAGTGACAGTGCTCGGATTACTCAATCATCATTCATCCTTGTCATGTCATCTTCACCACCGGCTTCACATTCTACATCTCTCATCACTCACCCTCTGAAACAACCAAGATAAGAAACCCACAAAAATCATCACAACAAACAAACATGCCGACGGCTTCATCAGAATCATCACTTTCTCCGCCACCCAAATCTCAATCCAACTTTACCCCTACCGACCACCACCACCTCCAGACCCTGCTGGACTCCGCCCGCCCTTTCCTCACCGGCGACATCTCGCTCATCGACCCCGCCCTCCCCTCCCTCATCTCTCTCCTCCGCTCCGTCAACGCCAGCCAATGCTGGCACAAGCACGGCACCTTCCTCGACCACCTCCTCGACATCCATCGCATCCTCACCCTCTGGAAATCGCCGCCCTCCGTCTCCCTCTGCGGCCTGTTCCACTCCGCCTACTCCAACTCCTACGTTAACCTCGCCATCTTCGACCCCACCACCGGCCGCGACGAAGTCCGCTCCCACGTCGGCGCCGCGGCCGAGCGGCTGATTCACTTGTTCTGCGTCGTCCCCCGCCAACCCTTAATCCACGACGACTTGTTGTTTCGCTATACGGATAGCGACCTCGTTGAGGACCTTAGGGTTTCGGAGATTTCGGTTAGAAATGCGAAGGAGAAGGGGGTGTTTGATGAGAGTGAAGGGTGGAGGAAGAAGCTGGAGTCGGTTGTGCCCGCCGATGGGGTGGTGGTGAAGCATATTAAGACGGGGGAGGACGTCCTGGTCTCCCGTAGGCTGGTCGCTGTGTTCGTGATGATGACCATCGCGGACTTTAGCGACCAGCTGTTCGGGTTCCAGGACGTACTTTTCGAGAATTTTAACGGGCGTCTCGAGTTTAGTGGGAATGATGTGGCCGGGGGTTTGTGGCCTGGAGACGGGAAGCCGGGGCTGTGGATGAACTCGTTATCGAGGATGGGTGCGATTTATCGGCTGATCGCGAGGGAAGAGGAGATTTTGTTGGAAAAGAGGAAAAGGGATAAGGGAGTGGAGTTTGAGGAAGGTAGAGATGAGGAGATTGAGCTGGTGATGCCACCGGTTTTCGAGGGTTGTACTAGGGTTTTGGATGCAGGGGAGCAGATAATTGCTAGGGACATGTACTGGGAAGCTGTTAATTGTAAGGGTGGGTTGGAGAGAGCTGAGGAGTTGTTGGTTGGGTGTATTGAGAAGAACCCATTTGTTGGAGAGCCTCATGTGGTATTGGCTCAGGTTTATTTGAGCAGTGGAAGGTTTGAGGAAGGTGAGAGGGAAGCTGTGAAAGGGCTGACACTGTTGTTGGAGTGGGGGAGCCCTTGGGACAAGAGGATGTCATGGGAAGGTTGGATTGCTTGGGGTAGAGTCCTCCTAATGAAAGCTAAGGAGAGGTCATGGCCTCAGACTGCTTGGGGCATTCTTAATTTGGGGCTTGTTAGGTAGTCCTTTAATGAAAGGAAAATGTTTCGGATACGTATATAAATAAATATCGATATGTTTAGAATCATTGGATGTGTGTGGGTCTACCTTATGCGCATCTGACAATTCGAACATATCTGTATCCGGATATTTGCGTCTGTGACATTGCTTTTAAATAAATGTGGTCTCCTTCTAGCTAGTATGCTACCATATATGGAACTATAAATAGTGAGTCAGTGACCTGTGTTATGTTCTTTGCTTTGCTTTTGTATTAGGATTACGAATAAGTTTCCTTTGTACTGTGGAGCAGTAGATAAAATGATATTTCTGTTTCTTCTAAAGTACTCTTTGTCTATGAGATTGAGTCTCAAGAGTAATCCAAACATTTTAGCTTGTGAAGTTAAATCTTGATGCAATCCTATGCACATCAGTCGCAAAATCTTATTGGTTGAAAATTCCATTGCTAAAATTTCAAGTTTTGGCACCCCTACAAAAATATAAATCAGGGTTTTGTTTCAGCTGGTAGACTTGTATGTGCTTCTTACGTCATAAAACATTATGGAACCCTCTCTTTATTTTAGCCCTTTTACGGACACTGTACTTCTGTTCAAACCAGCAGTGATAGATTAGCAATTAGGAGCTGAACTAAAGCATTGTCATGTGGAAAACTTAACCAGTTCAGTATGAAGCACCTGAAAGTAAGGCAGCAAGAATTTTGCTCAGTTAAAACATTTAGTACTTATATTCGAACAACATGATGATTGAGCTAATCAAGGGTTTGCAGTGGATTTGGATAAGGAAATTGTCGGACTTGACTTGCGAATCTTAGAGACACTGATTGTCCGGATCAGTGCCAACATGGAAAAATAAATCACGTAATCAAAATGGCCAAATGAACCTGTCGCAGAACCAAATGATAAGCCTATTCTTAGGGTCATTCATGATTTCCAGCTCAAGGAAATCAAACTGTTGACAATGGTTTGTCCCGTGTCAGGATTGTTGTAGAAAAGCCAAGAACATCGAAGCATTTGAAGGCACTTGCGCATTGGTATTTTCTGTAACATGTTCTTGATCATGCTAATGAAAATTTCCATTCGCATCCCATATTGATTGAGGATCGTGGGCCGTGTCCAGGATGAACGTTATAAGACGGGTGCAGGACACTTTGGCTCATGGTGCTGACTGCTGACCCTCCTGCATACATACTATGGATAATGCTCAGTTTCTATTTGACAAATTTACCTGTGGAAATCACACACACACATCACTCAGAATCTCATCTTGTTTCCATCTAGTATTGAGATCCTACTGGAAATCCCAGTTAAGAAGACATGGGATACTTTGACTGATGCTCAATGTCAGAAATTAATTCTGCTGATTTGATATTTCTCACTCTGGGTAAGACGCCCCACCCACTATGATGCTCCGACACAGTCTTAACTGGTCCCTTTACCGGGACACCGACACGCTGGGACACTCGGGGATCCCTATGGCACACACCTGTGTCCCTGTAGTGGGACACCGACACGCTGGGACACTTGGGGATTCCTATGGCACACACCAAGTGGCAAACCAATCATCTATAACAAGGGGACACATTTGGGGCAGGCTGAGGACACATGTTCAACAAGTGAGACGTGTGGGACACGGCTTGGGTTAAGCAGTAGCGTAAAAATTTGAAGCCACACTATTCGAAATCTTGATTCTTTATCAGTCTTAAGCTACTAATGTTATCTGACGTTTTCACTTCTTCAAAGCAAATTCTATTCAAAATTGTTGATATATTTTGTTTTATAAGGCCTTTCTTTGCCTTCAACCTATTCCAAATACACCCCCATATGATCTGTTGATCTCACAAAAAGGGTCCATAAGACTACTCTCTTGCTTCTGTCTCACCAGTTCACAGAGCGATAAAATTTCAATTCCAATCTGCAATACAAAATCTGGTTCAACCCGTAAAAACGAAACACACTTTCAATGCCAGGCATTGTACTAGATTGAAATTTGTTTCTCAATTCACAAGTTTATCAATGAGACAATGACGCATCGAAACCTAAAGAGAGTGACAAACGAAAAGAAAAACGACTCTACGATGATAACCTCTGTACTTGAATAGACCTTAAGCATAAGAATTGAAAAACAACCAAATAATCTAAGATGGATTTTCAAGCTAGTTCACTTCACCCCCCTCTTCAAGGCCTTCTTCACCATTCTGAGATCCAACTCTAACAAGGGCAAACCAGGGGTTTCCCTCTACTCTGAATGACCACAGCTGCACTATGTCGTCTTTGCGAAGATTATGAGCCTCCACAACATCTTTCCACCCCGAAAGAAGAACGTATACAACGCTCACATTCCCCGACGCTTTCTTGGGCATCTCCCATTGACTTAGGCAGATCCCATGTTCCATTCCTCCCTCTACGATGATCCTCGATTTTATCCGCGAAATCTTATTCCCATCTTGCCTTGTGGCCAGGAAAACCTTCTCTTCCTCACTTAGGAACCTCAAGTCAATTTCTCTCGCCGGGAGAGAGAGTCGCGCATTGCCAGTGTTCACGTCTGTTGCAAAGAGTTTCTTTTCCATGACCATAATGGCATCAGACCCATTCAGCTCTCGAATTTTATCCTTGAATTCCTCCGGCAATTCCCGTTCTTTTTCTGGTAAAGCCACAGTATTCACCTCCTCCTCCTCCTTCTTCTTCTTCTTCTTCTTGTTCACCCTCTTCTTCTTTTCTTCTTCCACCCCAAATTCCCAATCCTCGTCACGTCTCCTTTTTCGACCCATTCTTTTTTCAGTTTTCTCCACCATATTCGCTTCCTCTGTAATGGGTTTGATGGGTTTCTGTTCTTTCATCAGAAATCGAATTTCGATAAGTTCGTTGGGCTCAGGTGGGTTATGATCAGGTGGTGTCTGATACTCGTTAAGACAGAGGATGTACACATCAGACTCATCATAATGTGGGTTCTTGATAAGCTCTCGAACGACATTCAATCTTTTCTTGATATCCAACTGGAGAAGCCACTCTTTCGTTTCCTTCAAAAGCTTGTCACATTTACGATAATTGTAACCAAAATCATCCGCCATTCTTTTCTTCTTCAACAGCAAGAACAGACTACAAATAAGAAATCTTTGTGACTGAGAAACTGAAAAGAGAATTATGGGAGAGAGTTTTTTGATTTTGTTATGAGAATCAGAGAGTTTGTCATATGTAAACATGGTCGTATATACATGTATATATATAGAGAGAGAGGTATGCATGAACTCCTAAGTTCAGTAGAACAGGGGTTTGTAATCTGGGTGTAAAACAAATTGAAAAAACGAATGCTTGGAGGTAAAGTTTCGCAATTAGGAAGTAATTGCAACCCAAGTTTATGTAAAACAGGGTGTAATTTTGATTTGGTTGGGATACGGATTGATTCAGGGGAGATCTGTGTTCCAACGGTCAAAATTAGGGTTTTGTGAATCTGTTTCCTAATTTCACATCCTCTCCATTCTACATGGATTTATTATTTCTCTTTATTAACTTAACTGGGCCAAAAGACAGTTTTATTAGGACCGAAATCCATTCCAAAGCATGACCCCGAAATCCTTTCTAAAAGTCAGCCCGCCTAGGCGCTTGGCGGTGGTCTAGCGCCTAGATTAGGAAGCCAACTAGTCGGCGTCTAGTCTTTGCCTAGCGGTTCCAGAAATTTGATGTAGCAAGGGCACTCAATTAATCATGTTAAGAAAACTTGTTTTATAATAGAAAAATGGTATCATCAGCCATTAGGGTAGAGGATAATGTGTAAAAATATACTGATATCCGAGAAATTGTGTTGATATCCGTGATAAATTGATATCCGAACTTGTTTGTTATATTATCATCTGCCTAATGAGCGGATGTTAGCAAGTCCCTTAATAATAAACACCAATGAGTAAGAAGTTTATGTCCCAACCACACTTATGAGATAAATCTAATTATTTTCAATTTATATACAGGTATATTTCAATTTTGGGTGTTATTTATACAATTGCTCATAATGTATAGAGGCATAAGTGAGATTTTCCAATTTTGAGTGGGTGCAAGTGACCCCACGTGCGTGCAAGTGAGTATGCCACTGGCGCTAGACGGCCGACTAGTCACCGTCTAAGCCCTATCCGCCCCTTCTCTAGCCGACTAACGCCTAGCTAGTTTTAGAACATTTATATATCCAGTCCAAATAGCGAACACTTATTTTTCACTAAATTAAACAGCATTCATTTATTTACTGTTTACTTGTACGTGTGAATTTTTTGAGTTAAATTGATTTCATTTCTGTCTTTCGGACAAATCAATTTTTCTTTTTTTGACCTTGAATTGAAAAAAAATAATAATTACGGCACTGTATATGTTTCACATGCTTATTACCAAACATAATCAGTTTAAAAAATCGGTTGAAGCTAATTAGATGTTCACTGAGATGAGCTTTGTAGTATTTGAGCTCGGCTCATTTATTGAATGAGACTATAAACTAAAGCTTGAACTCAACTCATGTGTAAATGAACCTAACTTGCTTCATTTAACTAAACGATTCTATATAAACAAGCCGAGTCGAGTTTTAAAAAGTTAAGCTTAGCTCGATTACTACACGAGCTTAACAAACTCTAGTTCAAGCTCAACAAACTCCAGCTCGAGTTCAGGTAGATTACCAATTCAATGAAAATTGTCACAGGTTTGTTGTGGGATGTAAACAACACACGATCAGCCAACCAAATTATCTCAAACTCAAATGAGAAAGATATGAAACTACTTGCATTATCTCCATACACAATATGCCAAAATTTGGATAGGGCTGTAAATGAACCGTTTGCGAGTAGCTCGTGACTCGGCTCGTTAACATACAAGGAGAGAAGAGACAATCATCAGCCACGAAGAGTTCAAATTCGACACCAGAAGCCTTCTTCTGATAATAACTATCCAAACTCAGTTTAATAAGAGCAACATACAATCATCCAAGTTTAAACACTAAAAGTGAAATTACAAAATACACTGATTCAGCAACAATATGTTGACTTCTTCCACCAAGATACCACTAATGCAGTATCACATATGCATAGGGAGGGAAACAATTTCACACTTATAATAGACAACCTATAGAGCAGCAGATCGATGCCATATTCGACGCCAACATTGCACTTCATACCAGTTTCTTCTCCCGTAATAGCAAGTTCTTGTAGAAATAATTGGGCTAATAACAGGGTTTGTAGTGTATCAATGCGCCAATTTCTTCAGGTGTTGGAATGTCCGCTGCTTAATCCACTGACGATCATAGGGTAGGTAAGCCTGAATTGAGTGGTCGTAACTGCAAAGCCAGAATGTATGAGATAGAGGCCTAAACAAGATAGAGAAGACACGCACCTAATTATGTAACATCACAAAAGATGACACCCTGATCAAGAGTGCAAGATGGTGCATTAGTTAGGTACCAAAGGCAGCAAAGAAATCACTTCGCATAGATGATTAGGTAACGGGCCCTTTTCCCGTAATCTGTCACAGTATCTAAGTCACGAGATTAAAATGCTTGTGATCATAAGTTAGACAGTTGTTATCTGAAGAAATAGATTTTCCAGGAACTCACCAATAAAAGAAAAAGAAGAAAGAAAGGGTTCTATTCTAAGTACGTTCAGTTCAGAAAAAAATTAACACTATTATGCAAATGTGATTTTGTGATCCCCCCTCCCAACACCCAAGTCAGCGACTCTCAAAAAACCCTGAGCTCTCAAAACATTTGCAGTACTGCAGAACATCACTCAGAACTGTTCCTCATCCTTAAAAAATAATCACAGGCGTTTCTTCTTCTAATTATGCCAATGGCCCCCAAAAACCCACATTGCATTGTCTGCTCTAAATGTGTGCGCGAGACTGTGAGTGAGTGTGTGTATCATGCATGCTCTAAATGTGTGCGTGCGACTGTGAGTAAGTGCGCGTGGGTATGTGTGTGTGAGAGAGAGAGAGGGAAGGAGGGAGGGAGAGTGAGATACACTAATGCACTCATGTCTGCAAGACCATCCATGAAATTGTAGAGATCTGCAATATCATAAGTGATGTTTCTAACGGCTGGATTGAGCTCCTTAAGTTTCCTTTCATAAAGTCCACAAATACCTGTGGATGAGCAACAGTAAATCACCTCTCATGAAACACACATAATGTTGCATCAGAAAATACAGAAAACAAAGAATGCATTCAGCATACAGAGGGCAATGTTGAGACCACTGGGGCAACCTCTAATTAAGCACATGATTAATTATGGATATTTCACTTTTTAAGGTTGGATAACTGGTACACTTTCCATCCCAAGTTCAAAAGGTTTGGGGATAAGGGCTCTTTATGGGGGACCATGGTCAGATACTTGGATACCAAAGTTTTTAATAGCATATACTTCTCCTGCCTGTCTCCTTCCACAATTTGAAATTTTAGGTTAAATATTGTGAAAAATGAGAAGTATCAAATGCTCTACGTCGCACATCTAAAATATAATGGAAATGAAGTTGTTGAGTTTCTTGCATAGCATTAAGGTATACTCCATAAGACCAAATACAGTAGCAGTTTTTCATTACTTTGCCTACTTCTTAGAGACGAAGATAACAGTTGGGTTATAGCAGTATATCCATTTCCAAAAATTTTAGAATTGACGTATCCTCATTGCATCATACCTGTATGGTGATATTTGAGAACAAAAAATATTGGGGACTATCCAATTATCTAGATATAAATGGTTTGCCACAATGTTGGAAACTTTCATGTGTCGAAAATTAAAAAATTAAGGCTCCTAAGCTACTACCTAATTTCTAAGCATAAGTATTTAGCATTAGAAATTACACCAGTTTCTTACCATTCTGGAGCTTTGGTGACACTAAAAGAAGAAAAAGAAAACATTGTTCTGTAGAGATATGACCGACATATTCGCATTGTACTTCATGTATTCTGTTTATGTATATTGTTATGCTTGCAATAAGTTTTCTTTATATGTTTCTTGTTTTTGCTAGACAGGTTTTTTTAGAAATCCAAACTTCTCTTACCATTGACTGTAGGTTAGGGGTATCAGTATGGAGCAACTTATGTTCTAGGTGTCCGCACAAGAGCGAATGATTTAAACTTTAAAGTAGACAATGGCCCAAGGGTCAAGACTCAAGACTCTAGTGTATAAGGACATTAACCTCCTACTTTTCTTAAAATGCATTTTATTGTTCATGTCAAAACTCCAAAAACAATCATACATTCGCCAAAAGGAAAAACATGATTTTGCATCAGCAACAATTTGATGACTCAGCAGAACGAAATATTAAAACCCTTAAAATCAAAGTCCAATCATAAAAACTTGTAGATTATCCAATAAATATATCCAACCAGGCAGATTAGAGCCTCAGAACAACAAAGGTTAACAGGAAAAACAAGAGAAAAGGAACGAGAAAAGAAAAGAAAAAGAAGTTATTGAACCGTTGTCAAGTTAGGAAGCACCAGCGCATGAGTAAAATGCAAATGCGGCCATTACATCGGCATTCTAGAGTACAACAATAACATAACCCATTTAGTCCCCAATAATTGGGGGTATGGGCGGGGGAAGGATAGGAGACAGACCTAACCTTTGGCAATAAATGCACAAAGTGGCTGCTCCCAGAATACCACTGAAACAGATGGATTGGAGACAGACCTAACCTTTGGCAATAAATGCACAAAGTGGCTGCTCACAGAATACCACTGAAACAGTGATCCCCCTATACCGTCGCATTTGCTGCGGAATCATGCCCTCAAATCAAAGCCAAAAGGCATCAGAGAGGGCAGACCCAAGAATCATTTTGATTTATGTGCACACTACCATGCTTCTTTCATTCAGCATCCAGAGCATTGGCGTTGCACAGGGATCGGCATTCTAGAGTACTGTGGAAAAAAGTTCATCAAAAAAACACTTGACAATCTTAATGCGCGCCAGTTCAAAAAAAAAAAAATCTTAATGCGCGCTAAAACAATCTAAATCAATAGATCTCATAGTCAAATAAGGAAAAATTTTAACTCTTGAAGTAGGCAAAATCAGTACGCGTGATATCAAAACTGGTGATGGTTATAGAAAAAGGTGAGTATTATGTACCATCCATTGCCTGACTAATTGAATCATAATCCATAAATGTTCTAGTTGCTCTGCTTTGAGAAGTCTGCATCAGGATAATGGTGTGCCTATTAGCCTGAAACGAGAGAAGACAACAAATCAGAAAATGTAAAAGGTCGAAACCAAATTAAGGATGAAGGAGTAATTAAAAACAGGGCGTAGGAAAATGGATTCCCCTGATTGATCAATGGTCACCTAGATTAAGAAGAGGGCAACCACTTAGCAAGACAGAAGGAACTGGAGAATCATGCACACACTGCACCTTTGATAATAAAAACAACCCACTACATCATTCATGATCCACTTCCCACCTTTAGTTAAATATGACAAAATTATATGTTCTAAGCAACTACAGCTCAAACAAAAAAACATAGTTGCAGAATGGAAGAAAAAAATGTAAAAACCCATTTACGCACTAAAAAACGGAGGGGGTACTAAGAATCATAAACAAGAGTTTTCACATATATCATACACAAGAAGCTCAGATAAAAGGAGCATAGAGCCAGGGACTAGGAAATTTTATTAGAACCAAAAAGTTCTTCATATTAGTTAATTTCGTAAGACGCTCGAAGAATTTTATGAGAGAGGGGGGGTGGTCTGTAGGAGTCATCCCTCATCATAACTTTTTGTGTGTATGTATTCCTATTCCCATTCATGCCAAGTATGTTCATACTATATTATGATGAAATGCTTGTGAGCGTCATATGCCTTGTCCTCCGTCTATTTCCATGGGCACCAACACATTCAACCAAATTGTAATTATCTGATGATCTCGGTCTGTATATTGACTTAAAATAATTCATTTGTAATTTATGATCACCTATTTGCATCAATATTCTATATATTTAAAAAGAAAAAAGAGAGATTACTTATTTTTCTGACCCATTTAGGTACAAAAAGCTAGCAAAAACCCAACCAACAAGGCTAGCCCATTCAGCCACCCTTGTGTGTTCCCAAGCTATGTTACATGGACTAAAGTGCGACTATTGGGTACGGGAGCAAGTCCAAGTGTTAGGCCTTCCTAAACTTAAATCTTAGGATACTGGGAAATGTGTCCCCAAATTGGGTATGGGCGGGGACACTCCTAAACACTTGTTTGTAGTATATATATTGCATAATTTTTTCAAACCATGTATCGTAAATTATATTTAGAAATGTACTTAAACAAGAAGGGGTTAAGGAAAATATGTTTTTGCTATTTCTTGTCCATTTGAAACAAGAAATATCGCTTTTCTAGCTAATTTGCCATTCTTTTTCTTTAAAAATCATAGCAATTAGAGGATCTGAGTGTCAAAATGGATACGGGTGTCGGACACGTCAACACAGTTACTTCAGCCAAAATGAAGGACCCAAGTAAGATGCTAGAGGGACAAACTCCGCCATTTCTCGAGTTAGTTTAGTTTCTCGGCATGGATTAGTTGTTTGGGGGCTCTCAAATAGTTGTAGTAATCCCTTGTTGTAATCCTCACGATTCATAATATCTGTAAATGATCCCTCCTACCAATTAATTGGGAAACCAAAAAAAAAAACCCACAAACCCAGAAACTGAATCCATAACTGCTGATAAAAGCATTCAAGTTTTCTTCCATTGAAACTGAAAATACAATTACGTAATAAAAGCAACCATTTCAACCTCCAGTTGATTAAACATCCCATAAATCGCCAATCTTTAACCTTCACGTGCTTGTAGAAAAATATCTATAGAGAGAATCATAATTAAATGTAAAAAACACGCTTAACCATTGTATAAATACGGATCCTATGGCGTTAGGCTACCGATAAGCCATCAACACAGAAAATTGAAACCCTAGAAGACGTAGGGGCCTTTGAAAGCTCCCCCTAATTTTATGCCGAATATCGTCAAACCCTCGTAACCATTGAAGATATGTACGAAAAGTACATCTTAAACCCTAAGCTAACATACTCGAAACTATGCCTTAAGTAACAAAATTTGTGCTTTCCGTTTGCAGTTATGGTGAAGAACTGAACCCTGAGAGAGAGAGAGAGAGAGAGAGAGAGAGTATTACCATGGAAAAAGGCAAGATGAGAAACCAGAGCGAAGCAAATCGTTTGCAGAGAGTGGAGGCAGGTCGTGCGCGGAGGAGAGAGAGAGAGAGGATTCGTCGTGTTGGTATACACGGGTCAACAAGGATGGGTTACCGGATAATAAAAACGAGTACGGGTTCATGGGACCGGCTTGACCCGGATCCGGGAGTGTCGCATGGATTTGTAGTGCGCCATTTAAACCGTTGATATTGGCAATCAATGGTTCGGATTTCGTTTTAGTAATGAACCGCTCAGATTTGCAAAGTTCCAGAATAAAATCAGAACTGTTAAAAACACATCTTATAGCTCGGATTCCGCGGTGCCCTAAAGTAGTTCTACGGGTACACGAAAGAGAAAACAAAATAAATAAATAAAAATAACGGAGGCTTTTTCGAATTGCAAGTATAATAGGTATCGGCCTTGTGAAACTCCTTGTGCACGGAAATTGGGAGTGTTCCCTTTCGAGGAGTTTTTCAGTACTGAGCGGGTATCATGTGGCACGTGACATCATATCGATAGTCAATCAAAACACGCCACGCAGCACCGAACGGGCCATGTCAACATGTTCGGTACCATGAGCCCCACACGACAACACAGAGCGCCATGGGATCGCGCCCCATTCGGTATCACATGGCGCATTTTGATTGACTGCAAAGTGCCACGCTTGCGCAACACATTGGTACCCGTTCATCACCTAAAAAATTGCCCTTTTGTTAATAGGACTTATTCGTGAAAGACAAAATCTGGGCTGTGCATATTTTGCTGCTTAGATTGGAGTTAATGCTTAATTACCTAAAAAAAAATTGCTTAGGGTTTTGGGAGACACACGCAGTACAGAGATTACGACAACGAAGGCTTGACCGAGGTGTTTTGGCTTAAAAAGTCAACTCAACTTATTTTTTTGTCTTTATTTAATTTTTTTTTTGCGTTTGTTAGTTTTATTGGTTCATTTCGGCGAGAGGAATCCAAAAAGGTACAGATTAGAGGTAATTAAATAATCATCCCGTTTAGAGATAGAATGTAAGTTTTCATCCTTGTCATTTCGAACGGTTATGTTTTCATCCTTATTATTTGTAAAATACCTTTTCTACCCTTATTTAGTGATATGTACTAATATACATAATTATTGTTGCCTAAATATGTGGTATGTAGTTTCCCTAATTACGTGGGGTGTAGTTACCTAAAATCATGGAATATTTCCATTCCTTCCAACAGAAAAGAGGCAATTTTAAATTTCTAGATCTTCAAATCATTGTATGATATCTAACCATTATAGTTGTCGGTATCAATTTTTTACATATCTATGTGTTGTACTTGATTTTTACCATGGTTATGCTCATGATCTCCATCATTTTGATTTTTACCATGATTACTTGATTTTACCATATTTTAGGAAGGTTGAAGAAATGGGGATTTGTTTTCCTATCTAGTTATATTAGTTGCTAAAAATTAGGGATTCTATGGGATGAAATTTCAAAATGAAGGTCGTAGATTTATTCTCATTTGTAACTGATTAGATTGGGTAATACCTACAATTAAGGGGGTTTTGAATTTGAAGTAGTGGAGGAAATATTAGTGGGTGAAATCATCCTATAATCAACTAATAGCTTAGTAGCCACTGCGTTGGTCTATATAGACAAGGAGTATGTACGCTATCCTTGTTGTACATGTCCCTTATCTATATAGGCCTGCGTAGATGCTCTCTTATAAAAGTTATGGTTAAAAAAAAATCATCACATTAGGTTCTCGTAAAAAATAAAAAGCAAACATGGTAAAAAATTTAAAAAAACATGGTAAAATTTAATGAGAAAATGTGGTAACGTTACAACTAGTCAAAAAGCATGGTAAATATAGTATCTTTTTAGAACACGAATCATGGTAAAAAAATATCATATATCACGGTTTTTATGGTTAAAAAAATTAATCACTTGAAACATAGTAATAATTGTCAAATTAAGAACTTGAATCATGGTAAAACATATGAACCACGCAATCGACATTAAATGGTAAAAAAAAAAAAGATAAAAAATTATTGTAAAAATATCTAACAAACCCCAGTTTTATGGTAAAAAAACACTTAATGATCTGTAAATATGGTAATAATTATTGAATTAATTTCTTGAATCATGATTAAAAAAAATGTCAAAAACCATGGTAAACAAGGAAGCCTATCGTAATGTTTGTGGCAAAAATTTTAGGATACTATAGCCGCTGCGTGGGCCTTTATAGATAAGGAGTATGTACGTTCTCCTTATCTATGTAGCCCCGTGCAGCGGCTCTCTTATAGAAGGCATGGTTTAATAAAATCATCAGATTCTGATAAAAATAAAAAGTAAACATGGTGAAAAACAAAAAAACATGGTAAAATTTGATGAGAAGAACTTATTGTCAAG
The DNA here is from genome assembly GCA_020921065.1 of Vaccinium darrowii. Classification (NCBI taxonomy): domain Eukaryota; kingdom Viridiplantae; phylum Streptophyta; class Magnoliopsida; order Ericales; family Ericaceae; genus Vaccinium; species Vaccinium darrowii. The sequence continues at coordinate 35,824,075 of CM037160.1, forward strand.
CTACTAGGGAAGAACTTAGCATATTTATCATGGTCCTTGGAAAATAGAGATTGATACAAATTTATCATGATTTCATTTATGCACTTATTTTTACCATAATTTATGTATACATACAAATCAATCCCAAGCTATGATAAATTTGAACAATCAAACTTATGGTATTCACCAAATTAAAAAAGGATCTCTATGAAAATTTGCCGTCAAGATATTAGGGAATAACGTAGCATATTTACCATGATCCTTCGAAAATAGAGATTGATATAAATTTCTCATGATGATTTCTATTATGCAGTTGTTTTTACCATAATTTATGGGTTCATACAAATCAATCCCAAGTCTTGGTAAATTTGATGGATCGAACTTGTGGCATTTACCAAATTGATTGTAGAACGTAATTGCAAAGAGTAATTCTACAGTTATACCCACTTTTACACACAAATATATACACAAAGTCACATCACACAAATTTGATTTTTCCACAACTTGAAAATTTCGAACAAACCAACCTAGGTATAAACACATAATAGAAAGAAATACCAGAGATGGGCTAATTCCATAACCATAGAAGTGTTTCATAGTGTTCGAGAAAATAGCAAAACGCTAAGTAGTTATATCATCAAATCGAAGATTGGAGGGGCTTGTTCAATCCAAAATTCAAATTACAAAACCTTAAAAAGCAGCAGATGAATCAAGAGGGATTAGACGATTAGTTGCTGGTACACATTTATTTACCGCTATAAAATATTTTGCAGTTCGCGCTCTTTACAGCCCCTTTGGCTACCGGCGTGAGAAAAGAAAGGAGAGGAGTCTGGTTCACCTTAATGAGGAGAAAAGAAAAGAAAGGGTTCTTGTCTCTCACCCTCTCATCCAAACAGCAGTGAGAAAGGAGAATCTCTTCCTTCAACTCCGGCGACAGAACTCTCTCCGGCGACAATTCCGGCGACCTCGAAACTTAGTTTTAAGCACAGATCCGGATCCTCCTCGACGAGACGAAGACAACGGTGAAAGTTTGACGACGATCCGACGACGGGGTGGCCCGCACTCGCCGCCGGCGTCCCTTTTCTCACCAAATCTCGCCACTTTTGGTGAGAAACGGGAAGGGAAGAAAAGGGGGGGGGGGGGGGGGTTAAGGGAATCTGATTTCTCACCATTTCTCCTCCTCTCCCACCCTTTTGTTCATCCAAACGAGGGAGAGAAAGGGTTTTCCTTTCTTCTCCTTTCTTTTCTCTCCAAATCGCACAATCCAAAGACACTGTTAATGTTGAATCACGGCTTGAGATCCACTCACCACCCAAGAAAAACCTCCGATCTAAAAATTGAAGACGACAGCGTCTCTCCTCTGCTCGCTTCCATAGTTGTCTCTTTGCACTCTTTAACTCCTCTTCTTAATCTCTGATCGTAGTTGATTCGCGTCGATGCGTCGGCAGTGATAGGTTTTTTAGAAAATTCGATCTCTGCTCGATTCGCCTCATGGACTCTGCACTCCTGCAATTTGTCGAAGGACAACAATGAACGACAGCGAAGGAAGTCGGTGACGGGCGATAGCGGAGGACATTGAGATGGGGAATAGGACGGGATGGGATAAATCTAATAGATGGTATATGAGAGAAGTCTGTTATTTAGGGATAGGGATAAGGAGCATTTTTTTTGGGATTTTGAGAAATCTGTTATATCCATAATTATTGCTTAGGACCTCTAAGTTTATGAATTGGTCCCCAAAACCTATACTATATAGGCATTTCGATTTTGTCCTGAATTTTGAAAATATATATATACAAGGGCAAATTTGGTTTTATTTGAATTTTGGGATGAAAACATAACTCCATAAAGAGGATGGGGTGATAACATAAGTTAAGGTGCTTCCGAGGATGATTATTTAAGTACTCCAAAAGATTATGACTAGAACTCTCAATTTTTTGAATAAAATCGAAAAAAGTGTAAAAAGATCTCTTTTTGACTTATTTTTGTCTTTATTCAAAAAAATTTATGCTTCGATCATAATTTTTTACTTTTTTGATTCCTCTTGCCGAGACAAACCAATAATACACAAAAAGTTGATCCAAAACTAAAAAACACGGAAAAAAAATCAAATAAAGAAGAAAAAATAAAACCAGCTAACTTTTTAGGCCAAAACACAAGCGAGACTACGGCTGTGGAGCAAAACAGGAGGAAACACAAAATCTTTGTGGAGTGTGGCTGGGGACGGCATTTGAGCCGTTGATCTCGGCAATCAATGACTCGGATTTCATCTTGGCAATGAATTGCTTAGATTTGTAAATTGCCGAGGTAAAATCAGAATCGTTGAAAACACATCCGACAACTTGGATTCTGCGACGCCCTAAGGTAGTTTTACCAGGTACACGAAAGAGAAAATAAAATAAAAAACTAACGGAGGATTTTCCGAATTGCAAGTACAATAGGTGTGGGCCTTGTGAAACTTCTTGTGCACAGAAATTGGGATAAAATCAAAACCGTTGAAAACACAGCTGACAGCTCAGAGTTTGCGGTGCCCTAAAGTAGTTCTACATGTACACGAAAGAGAAAACAAAATAAATAAATAAAACTAACGGAGGCTTTTCCGAATTGCAAGTATAATAGGTGTCGGCCTTGCGAAACTCCATGTGCACGGAAATTGGGAGTTCCCCCTCGAGGAGTTTTTCAGTACTGAGCGGGTATCATATGGCACGTGACATCATACCGAACGGTCAATCAAAACACGCCACGCAGTACCGAATGGGCCATGTCAACATGTAATACCCCAGAATTTAATTTCATGACTTTTAATCTTTTTATGTGTTAATTGGGTGTTTAAAGTGCATATGTGGATTTATATGATTGGTGGACACACACACACATGAGGGACACATGCACACACAATAATTTTCCCTTAAGAGGACCAATAATAGAGCTTAGAGGGGATATTTTCTCTTCCCCATCTGATTTCACGTAGAGAGAGAGAGAGAGAGAGAAAGAAGAAGAAGAAGGGAAGAAGAGGGAAAAATTAAGAGGAGGTGCTACACTTGGTAATTCATGTTTCTTACACTTGATTCCATAGATTTGCATGTTTAATTAAAGGGTTTATGTTTTCAGACCATGGAAATCCTTGATTGTGGAATTTTGAAAGAGTTCTTGGTGAATTTTAGTTAAATTCGTTCAGTTTATGCATCTTTGAAATTCTGCAGATTTTAGGGCTTGTATGACTGACTTTGGGGATTTTATTGACTGGGTTATACTACTCATAATTTTCTGAAAATTTTACTGAGAGTTCCTCTATGGGTTCTCTTTGTTCGGTTAAAATTTCGGACTTTGATTCCATGTATTGAGCTCTGTAGAAATTCGTGGAGTTGCTGCTGTCAGTTCGGATTCCTGCAGGCAGCAGTAACACATCTTGGTAGAACAGTCATAACTTTTTCTACGGGTATCGAAATCGCACACCGTTTGATTTTTCTGAAACTAGACTCGTGTATCTTTCTATCCATGTAAGATTTGTACCTTAAATTTGACTGTGCAAAAGCAGTTTTTGAGTTAAAGTTCAGACACATGCAGTTTCTGCAATTCTGTTTTTCTTCTTGCTTTAAGTAGGTGTTCAAGTCTTGTCCGAACTCCGTTTTTGGCCCATGACGTATCGATTCGAAGGTTATGAAGTCTAGTTTGTGTTGGTATGGGTTCCGTATCCAGAAGTTAACAGGATACAATATTTTTCTTGATCCATAAGTATAGACCTAGCTCTAATTGGATTCTATCATATTGTTATAATTGCTTAGAGTACTTAAGAAGTTCTTTTTGTGATTGGAACTATTTGGGTGATAGCTAATATGTGTTTACATTACTTGTTTACTCTAGGAAGTTCGAGTGGACACGTGGACCGAGGTGAGTGATTATTACCCAAACTATACGGTTTTTGACGTGTTTTGCTACCAAACTTGGAAGCTGTGTTTTGTTACATGATTTTCTTAATATTATGAACTCCATGGACTTGAAATGAAAGGTGGACACTTTTATTATCTATTAATGGCATCCCTTACGTCCCAGCTTGCTAGGGGACAGTGCTAAAAGGCTAGCAAGATGTGCTTGTGTATGCTGTGGGATAATGCGATAGACGTCTAGCTTATCCGCACCGGGGACGCCTGGTGAAGCATTGTGAATATTGTGTGGGATGTGCATTATAAATTATGTTGTGAACTGTGAATTCCTTTTGGAATATGTGAAGTTTGAATTGGATTATTTTAAAGGCAAGTTTTTTTATAGTCCATGGGAAGCGTGTGGCTTGTGTAATAATCATTCATACGAGCTTTAGCTTATGTAAATGTTTTTCCACCTTTTCAGGTAGCGAAGAGTAGGGTGCCGTAGCATAATCTATGTGGAGCCATGGCTTGTGGATATGTTGTAGATAGGACGTAGACAGAGTGTAGTACTTATCTACTCTTTTGGCTTGTAAATATGTGTGTTTAGTTGTAAATCTTGTAAAATAAGCACAGCTCTGGGATGTACTTTGAGTTGAGATCCTGTTGTATAGACTTGTTATGGTTTTTGAATGTTAATACAGGCTTGGGTTCCGTTGCATAACTCTGTGAGTCCCTCATTGGCCATTTGCTTATCGATTGTTTAGGGCTATGTTGTGGCCTAAGTGATGATTTCACTGGCACTTTGTTATGATTAAGCCTATAGGGACGGGTCAGGGTCGTGACACAACATGTCCGGTACCATGAGCCCCACACGACAACACACAGCGCCATGGGTCGCGTGCAGTGGCGGCCCCATATAGGGGCAAGGGGGGGTCAAGCGACCCTGCTAGACTGAAATTTCTTACTGCCATGTATATATAATTTTGGGTATTTTGATAATTTTGCCCCCATACCTTATAGATTATTTTCTAATCTTGCCTCAAGAAACAAAAAATAAATATAACTATGCCCAAATAATTTTTTCAGATCACCTCCAATCTTTTCTTTTTTTTGGTGGTCCCAGAACTTTTTAACTTTCTCTATGATGGGGTATCCACACCCAATTATTTTTTTGTTTTACACCCATTGTTTTTGCCTTCTAATTGGTCTCTCTATACACGGTCATAGATATGCAACTCCAAGAGCTTAACAATCGTTTTAATGAGGTGAACATTGAGTTACTTATTTGTGTTGCATGTCTTAATCCATCCAACTCATTTGCAAGTTTTGATAAGCAAAGGTTGAATCGCTTTGCTAAATTTTATCCTAAAAACTTCTCGGATATTCGATCATTTAATGAATGTTATGTTCCATCATAAAGGGAAACACAGCCACATAGATAATTTTCTTTTTTGTGTTCTCATTATTCTTTAACTCGTCTCTCTCTCTCTCTCTCTCTCTCTCTCTCTCTCTCTCTCTCTCTCTCTCTCTCTCTCTCTCTCTCTCTCTCTCTCCCAAGTAATACAGTATACTACTTTTTGGTTGAATAGATCTTTTTTCGTTTAGTATTCTAGTGTACTCTCTTCGTCTTATTTTGATTAGATCCCTACGAAAATTGTGCAATTTTCAAATAAAACATAAAGTATTCATTCAGTTCATAATTTTTAATTTTTTCTCACCAAATTAAAGAACTAATCGAGATCTTTAATTTAGTACAATGAAACTCAGAAAATCAAGTGCGAAATACTTTTAAACTTTTATCTGAAAAATTAACATACTTTCGAGAGACCGTCAAAATTGAATGAAAGATTATATGCTATAGATTTTTGACCCCGCTAATGGTAAATCTTGTGTCCGCCCTTGGTCACGTGAGCCCCATTCGGTATCACGTGGCGCGTTTTGATTGACCACATCTGCGCAACGCACACACGTGGCACCGTTCATCACCTAAAAATTTTCCCTTCTGTTAATAGGAGTTTCGTGAAAGAAAAATCTGGGCAGTGCATATATATAAGTTGCTGATTGATTGGAGTTAATGCATAATTACCTAAAAAAAAATTGCTTAGGGTTTTGGCAGTACAGAGATCACGACAACGGAGGCTTGACTGAACTTAGGCGAGACTACGGCTGTGGAGCAAAACACAATCTTTGTGGAGATCGAAATTCTTATTCATCAGTTGTAAGCATTTCGATTTTCTTTTAAGCATGTGATTTCTTCGTTGCTTACTGTTCTTGGCTCATTAATTTTATACGAATACTACTCGCATATGGATTCGATCAGAATAGGTTTTTTTTTTTTTTTTTTTTTTTCCTTCTTCCATGATTTGATATCAGTTATTACTGTAATTGAATTGCTTGGTTTATCAATGTTGAGATTTAGATGCAGGGTATCGACTGATACTGTGGATGAGTTTGGCTTAAACTTTGAAGCACAGGAAGAATATATATTCATTACATAGAGAAAGGGTTTAACGAAACATTCTTTATTGTGATTAGGATTGACCTCTAAATCATTGTGTAAAATCAAAAGAAGAAATCATTAAAAAAGATTAATTGATACCCTCTGTCCCAAATTGCTTGCCCTTTTTTAGTATCCGTGCATTTTGCACCCAAAATCTAATGTAACATTCATTTTTTTTTCCAAAATTTGTACCCTCATTTAAAGATCACATTGAGTGAGTAGAAAAAATTGTTGTAATTTATTTATAATATGATTCTCATAAACACGTCATTTTTTGCACGCAAAATGCATGCTTCCCCAAAAGCGACAAGCAATATGGGACGGATGGAGTAATTGTTATCAGCCGGTAATTAATCACAACTTTTGTTAACTAGGTTAGGATTCAATAAGTTAAAATTTATTTAGTTTTCCTAAAAAAAAATAAAAAATTACAAGTCGCTCTAATTCGTCTGCTTGCGAGTGTACATTAAAATACGCCAAGTAGTTCAATGTGTTATTGGTTTGGAGTTTCTATATTCTTGACTGATCATATTTAATTCACATTTAATGTTGAACATATTAGTGAAATAAAAATTGTCTAGCAAATAGTCTAACACGTGAATTGGCAGATGTCAAGGATGAAGTTCACTCAACCAAAGAAGGATACACTCCTGGTACAAACTCCTCAAGAGAATGAAACTTTTCTGGAGAACACCCAACACATGATGAACTTGGTTACTCAAGACAGCTTCGAAGTGGTCAGACAACTACAAATAGCTGGAAAGAGCCATTCATTGAATGCACTGATTAAGTCCACCTTCCTAGTAACCGCAAAAATATTACTATTAGAAATATTAGTATTGTTTTATAAGCTTCCTAGTGATGTACAAGATAGGATTAGAGAGTTTATAGAAGAAAAGTTATATTTAAATTGGTATATTGAGTTTGTTAGTAATAAAGGGCGGCAATGGCGTTTGAATCCAAGAGCATTTTATAGGGACAAGATGTTTGAAGTCTCCTTTGATCCCAACACAGTCACCAACAGAAAGGATGATCTTGTTCAGGTATGGAAGCTACGAATGGTTGGAGTACTAGAAGCACCTCCTTGCCCAGAAACTTTTATGTTTACTCAGTTCTCAAAATTTCAGCAATCAGTATTCAGAAAGCTCTACAACCTACATGGAAAGGATATAGCACCAATCCATGTCATGTCTGCAATCTCTGAGTTCTACAATGGACATCTCAATGCGCCTCATTTCTTAATCATCATTACAGAAAGACGTAACTTTATATCCTACAAATGTGATTGGTACAAAGACAGACTTAAGCCATATATCTTAACAGAGCCAGCTGAAGTAAGGGCAAGAGGATTTTTCCTGATAGTCCAAGAAGCCACTAAATTAGCGAAGGTTGGTTATAGATTGCTTCATTATGGAAGGACTACCTTTGCAATTCCACTTCAATGGGCACAAAAGATAATTGTTCCAGGTCTACCATACGAACCAGTGTATGATTACATTAAAAAAGTGGAATCCGGTGCATACCTATCACCAAGGGGGCGTAATTTTTTGGCAGAATACCTCATTGCACAAGATGAAGAAGAATTCAACAGAATGATGGCATCAGGAGAATACAACGATTACCGATGATGACAACTATGACTTTGCTAACCTCATGGGTGATGAAGGAGTCCATAATATGGAAAATATGTTAGAAGCATGATGGACTAAAGGAACCACTCTGTCATGTGCAAAATAATGTGTTTTTTTTTTTACTACTTAGCATAGGATTCCATAAGGACACAATACATGTGACAATGGGGCCCAATGTGTACCCGGCATTATATTTTTACTTTGGAGTCCGAATCTTATTGTTCATGTGTTATGTTTGAAGTCTGAAAGTGCCTATAAGAAGGGCTTCATTTATAATGTAAGGGGACATGGATTCTCGGAGTGTACTTGAACTAAGTTGAAGGCTGGAACTCGGATCTTCTTAGAGAGAGAAATATTTTGGCAGCCCAACAGACTATAGACACGCCTTCTCTATTGTAAAATAATTTCCTATTAATGAAATATCTCCTTTGAGTCTCGTACTCTTTATGTTGAAGCCATCTATTCTTTCATATTAAAACAATGTCTAAAATTACAATCTTAAGTAAGAAACAAAGTAGATCTGTGTTGTGTCTGATCTAAGGAAAGTAAGGTTGAGGATAGCCACCTATGTAAACTGGAAGCTTGCCAGCACCATGTGCCTACACCGACTATGTTTAGGTAATGGTCAAATCTTTTGGATACTATTCTTATTTTGGAAGCATAGTGGCCTTACACTAAGATCAATATATATTTATGTTAACTAGATTTGATATTTTAAGAAGAGCAAGAAAATTTCAAAAAGAAAAGCAATATCTTACATACTGACAATATAATATTATGGAAAACATTATATACACAGAAGAATAAGAGAGATTTCTTTTTAATCTGGTATTAGAAGAAGTTACATTTGATATAGCTATGATAAATCTACTGTTACTACTTACTAGCATACCAAGAATACCTAAATCTATTAAGTAGAATTTAGATAAATAGGAACAATAGTTGTTTGGTTGTTAGAAGGACTTCTTTCCAACAAAAATACAACTAGGTCAAAGTAATATACATAATAAATTTAGTGGTTACTTGAAATGGGAGTAAGAAACTAGAAGGAAAAAAGTGTAATTAGGGGCAAAAAAGACACTGATTGGGAGATTCCATGTTTTGGCAATTTTGAAGAAGTAAACCAGTACTTAGGCAATTGTTTGCCCTTTCTGCCTCTCATATGCAATTGGCCCTTGGAAGTTTGGCTGGCCATTAGGCATTAGTCGTGTACGCAAGTTAATCCGGACAACCCGCAAAAAAATACTCTTACTTTTCCTATTTTGTTTACTTCATATGGGGGATCATGTCATATTTTGAACTCCAAAAATAAACTACTTCCAGAAATAATTATTGAATTCTTTGGTACTGTTCACAAGATCTCACTTGGATGGTGGAAAAAAGTTCGAAAAATGTATTCTTCAAAGTACCTTTTTTTGACGTCAAAATACCATGACTTTTCATATTAACTAAATAAAGAAAAAGGGACGGAGGGAGTAAGTTTATGTATCATGTGAATGTATTGCTCCGCAACTTCCAACCTTGAATTGCGGTTGATTTGGAGATGATTTTTGTGGGGTTGTGCTAAAGTGGAGAACTCTCTCTCTCTCTCTCTGTACCCCATTGCTCACGAATCCATCGGAAAATTTGTTATAAGAGCTGCTAACTGCTAAGTTTTGAGTGTATCACACTTATGCTAAGTTAGTTGCCTTCCAAATGTTACATGGAATGTGCCAACCACATTATTCAGCAGAATCTCACTTGAATTCATCTTCTTCACAACCTCAGAAAATTGATGTCAGACCATTCTTTTACTTATGCATGTCATTATTATCTTTGTTGATACCTAAGATGTCAGGACTAGCTTATGCCTACCTCAACTAATTTCAGGGAACAATCCCAGTAACCACTAGCAAGGTGCCCAACACAAGAGTTGATAATACCTATGAGGTTTTGAATTTGAGACTACGCGTGGGAGCCTTGTTGGATAATGGGTGGTGGCTCCCATCCTCCTCACTGGCAAAATCAATACCCTTGTATCATTGTGGACAACCAGCTAATGGGTGGTTGGATCTGGATGGGTGTTGATCAGTTCCTTCGTTGTGCCAGCTACCAAGAGTTACTCTACGTAACTCATTGTCTGAGTTTCAAGGCTATAAGAAGCCTCTTGTTTGTGTGTGTTTTGCATCAGAAAATTGTAATAGCTAGCTACTGTCATTTGTTTCTGAAAATCTGTATCTCAGTGTGGGTGAGATTGTTGAGTGTGAGGGTGTGAGCCTCTGTAAAGCTCAACTTGGTTGAGGTTTTTCATGATTATATAGAACCGGAGTTTTCCTCTACAAATTTGTGTTTTGGTTTTGGTTTGATTCTTTGTTTGGGCATAACAAGCCTACATCTGTGCCTTGACTGCATATTAGTTGGTTGTTCGTTTGGGTTCGGGTTTGTTTTATAGTTCTTCACATCCCATCATACTATGCCATTATAACAGTATGGTCACTCACTGTTTTACAAAGTCATTTTTTGCATTGGCTTAACTATTGAATCCATTACATTGATTGAACTCTAGCCGAGGCTAAGTTTATTGTTTTTCTGTTGTGTTTAAATATCCTTATTTAATTGGTTAAAGTTGGCAAGTGCGTTTACTTAGAATAGGTTCTCTTGATGACAATTTCTGTTCTAAAAATAATTGGTTGCATTTCCCCTTCTGATTTTAATTCCCTTGCCTTGTTTGTCAGTTTTTATGAACCAGAACACGCAGTTGATTAGCATCACAGCTCCTGTACCTCTAATATTGTAGCATTTTAGAGGTACATGTTGTCCAGATTTCCCAAGCAAAAAGGCATTGAGGTAACTATTTGCTTCATGTTAACATGTGCGGTAGTAATGTATCTGATTTAAGTTTTCTGCTTTTCCTACTTGATTAGTTCTGAAGTGTTTCTTCCTCTTTTAGTTTAGGTCCGCAATGTTTATTTTTCTCCTTAATAGATTTAGTAAGAAAGAATAGGCCCCCAAAATTGTACATCCTGTTGATGGAAATTGTTCTAGTATTTTTCTTTGATTCAGTTGATAAGTGAAAGAAGTCGTTTGAGTTCTTGTGTTTCTTGATTTGATTTGTGTCTTTTTGAATTTTAGTTCTGCGATTCACTTAGGCCCCAAAATACTCGGGCCATCTTTTCCTATACATATATCTGTATACGTGTCTACGTACATGCATGTATCATATTTGCCTCCACACAAGTTCAATCACCTCATCTCCTGACCTTCTAGGTGTAACTCTCTATGTATTCGTATTGATATGTGTATTTTTCAGCCGAGCTCTCTCTTTTTGTATATAAATTTTGATGTGGTTTGATTTGATATGGTTTTCGCTTGGGATGGATGTATCTACTGTCCTGTGTGAGCAACGTATAGGTTCACATATGGTTATCGCTTGGGACGGATGAATCTACTGTCCTGTGTGAGCAACGTATAGGTTCACATATAATACCATGTACAAAAGTGTTGTGTTAGTTGTTTTTACACTAATTTCGGTATTTGATGTTGATATCAGGGTTTCGGAGCTCATTCGCTCGTATTCTTTGAAGTGTAATTTGTTTGTCGACATCATGAAATCTCGATGGGGCGAAAGAAGCCTACCGCACATGAAGACGACAATCAGGGAGGTGAGGGAAAATCTAGAAGAGAATAAATCTCAGACTCAGCCTGAATCAGTTGGTTTGTTGGATGTTTCACTTGAAAAACAAGGTGAAGTCAAAGGAGGCATGGAATCGGCTGCTGCAAAGAAGAAGAAAACGAAGAAGGAGAAAGAGAGAGAGAAGAAGGCGGCGGCGGCACCAGCTGCTGCAACTATACCGGCAGAGGAATTAAGGCAGGAAAAACCAGAAGAAGTTAACAATGGAATAAAGGCTAATGCAATGGATAAGAAAGTCCCAAAGCATGTAAGAGAGAAGCTAGGGAGGCTGGCTAGGCGTGAGGAATTGGAGGAGAAGAACAAGAGAGAAGAAGAGGAGAAGTCAAAGAAGGAAGAGGAAGAGCGAAGGAGGCAGAAGTGAAGAAGCCTTTGAGAAAGGAAAAGGAAAAGGAGAAACTTTAGAACAAGAAACTGGGAAGTAAAGCCAGTAACTGGGAAACAAGGAAGAAGCACAGCGACTGGAGGCAAAGAGGAACCAAATATTTACTAGTGCTGGAGGGTTACCCACTACTGGTGATTTGGGTGGTGCTCCCACAACACAGCCCAAGTACCAAACCAAGAAAAAGCAACCTAATTTTCAAGCAATTGGCGTGGCCCTAGAAATGGAAGTTGGAAAGCACAGGACCAATGGAAAATCGACAGGGCACTGTGGCTGCGGTTGAGTCCTTGGAACCAGAGAAGGTTGAGGAGGTGGAGATCATGATTGTGGAGGAGGACACAGTTGACGTCATTGATGTGGTTGAAGAGAATGTAGTTGAAGAAGATGGCGATGAAGATGAATGGCATACGAAGAGTTGGGACGATGCTGATCTGAAACTGCCTGGTAAAAGTGCCTTTGCAGATGAAAAGGATGACTCTGAGCTTGAGCAGGTGGTTAAGAAAGAGGCTTCAACTTCAAAGGTACCAGTTGTTGCCCCAAAAGTTATGCAACCTTATCAGTTAAATCTCTGGATGGTGAAAGTAAGAAAAGCCAGCCGGACACAGTGTTTCTTTTTTGTTTTTTGGGTAAATCAGCTTTCGGACACAGAGTTGGCAGATAAAGATAAGGGAAAGAACAAAAAGCCAAGAAGGAAGCACAAAATTGAGATGGTCAGCTTCTTAGTTGCACGAAGCGGGAGCGGATGCGGGGACGGGAGCTGGAACGGGTGCGGGGGAGCGGAGGCACCTAGAAGTTCCCAAGGTTGGGAGCGTCTAAGGAGCGTATATAGATCATATTTAAATATGTATATAAAATATATTTAAATACTTAACCATTGAAGAAAAAATTATACTTATTGAGAATTTTCCCTATCTTAAAGGGTAAAATTTTAGGAAGTTAGATATTTTCAATTTGCAAAACTTCTTGACTCGTGATTTTCATATTCTTATTTCCACACCCCTAAAAGAGTATGAGAATAATTGCTTTCATGACCCTTTAAGCTCCCATCCTTAGTTGGGAGCGAGCTCCCATCTCGAGGGGAGCGAGTTCCCGTCAAGCTCCCATCTTGGGAGCACCGATTCGAGCTCCCGTCTTGGGAGCGCACCCATTTTAGAAGGTTCCTGCAACTAAGGTCAGCTTAACCAGAGTGAAGCTAACCTCCGATCCCCAATATGCTGCATCATGGGCCATGTTAATATTGGAAAAACCAAGCTTCTTGATTGTATCAGAGGCACTAATGTTCACGAAGATGAAGCTGGAGGGATTACTCAACAAATCGGTGAAAAACATTTTCCAGCTGAGAAAATACGGGAGAGAACAAAGGAACTGAAAGCTGAGGCAGTGCTGAAGGTCCCAGGTCTTTTAGTTATTGACACCCCGGGACATGAAGAGTTAGCTAATTTAAGGTCTAGGGGTTCAGGTTTATGTGACATTGCAATTTTGGTCATCGACATAATGAATGACCTGAAATCAAAGACTATTGAATCACTCAATCTTCTGAAAATGAGAAATACAGAGTTCATTGTCGCATTGAACAAGGTTGAGATTACACTGCATTATCTGCTTGGAGTTCATAATGCCTTGGATATTATTAACCATTATGTTTATTTGGTTCCTAGATTTGCCAACTTGTGGGTGGACCTACTTAATGGGTGGATAGCTTGTCGGAATGCACCAATTTTTAAGAGAATGAAGCAGCAATCCAAAGATGTCCAACTTGGTCGAATTGCATCCTTTGAGAATAACCACAAGCCAGTTGAGTATGCGAAGAAAGGCCAGAAGATGACCATTAAGGTATGAGTCCTACGCATTCTTCAACTTATTTGTTATTTGTTTTGGGCTTTTGTATGTATGTAAAGAAGAAATCAAATCATCTGTTATATCATCTTTAGCTAGTTGTTTGGCAGTTTCTGAGAAGCGAAGTGGCGATGTACCAATGTGATGTGAGTTACATTAGCAATCGCTAGCTTTTGGGGTTGAGTTCTATCCAAGACTGTGTAACATGGTCACCCAGCTTATCCATGTGATCATGACCATTTATCTCTTTTATTCTCAGTGAAAAATTTAATCGTGCCACTCATGTTACAGATTCTATGATTACTATTTACTGGTAAATCAGTGATCTTTTGTGTGATTCACTTTTCTGAAATTACTTTCTGTTGTCTTTTATTAGTGTCAATGACCTCCATTTTCAACTGGTAAATTAGTCTTTACCATCAATTAATCTTGATTATTGCTTCTTGTTGTTTGTTTCAAATTATGATAAATATGCTGGTTGATGACACTTGTTAAACACCAGCCGTCTCCATCCTAAATTGATTATCCATTATCACCACTGAATAACCTCTATCTTTACTAATTCTTTTTGTTTAGAGTAATACCATTGTTGATCACCATTCCCAATTGGCAACAGGTATAGTTCTTTTTTAGTTCAGCACTTCAGCCTTAATACTCTTCAGTTGAGTTCCTCACCAGGCTTACCGCCTCAATAGAGTCAATATTTTAGTGACTTAGGCGCTCATGCTCAAGATTTGGGGCTTGTATTAGGAAGTCTCGTCCCCTACTCAATATTCTAGTGACTTAGGCTCACGCTCAAGATTTGGGGCTTCTATGAGGAAGTCTTGTTCCTCACTTGCAGAGATTAATTTTTCCTCCTTCCTTGGCTTGCATTTTAGATGAAATATATGGTTTAGGATTTGAAAATCTTAAGCAATTGCATTGTTAACTACTGAATCTGTATGATATGAGACTTTGGAGTTTCGATAAAAAATTGATTTTGTGCTCCTAAAAGAAATCGTAACCATCAAGGTTCGCTGCTTTTAATGGGGATTGCTAAGAATCATGATAGCCATGAATTTTTTTTTGAATATTGCTTTAGCAGCCATCAACAAATTTGTTAATGCTTACCGTATGATCATTTGGTGTTATAATATGCCATCGGATAACATGATTGAGCACTGCATTTGGAGACTTTGCTTTTCTGTTTCTTCTACAAGCCATGTACTTGATTGACCTTGCCAAGTAATGGCCTGTGTATGCACGACCTCTTAGCTAGGAGCTGTGTCCGTGTCTTACATGGACACTTAACAGAACTCCTCGAAATATATTAAAGATAAATTACAGCTAAGAAAGTTGTATACTTGATGTGTCCTTTCCATATTGGTGTTCTACTTTCTTAGAAAGTGTCTTGTCAATTATGGGCAATCCTGATTACATTATATGCAAAAAATTAATATACTTGATCGGTTGTCTTGTCCCAGGTTTTTGTTCTAGGCCTAAGGCGAAATTGCAAACTGAGATCTTCTTTTTCTTTTCGCAACATTTACATTTTTTTTTCCTTTATATGGCACGATTGAGACAGTTGAACAAGAAGTTTTGGGGGGCTTTGGAACAATGTAGTTGCTCGTCTTTTTGCATTGATCAAGTTTTATTTTTTAGATTTTTGATAAGGTTGTGCTCTATAGGCCTTTTGGACGCGGTAATTTTTTTCTCTCTTTTTAGCCATTTGGGTTAGTAGAAGAAATCGGAGGCCTCTGAAAAAGTAAGGCCATTACAGTTGCCTAGCTGTTGGGCCGGCTGTGTCATGTCCTTGTCCATGCTATGCTGGTTCAAGGGGTATGAAGGAAGTTGTTCTGTTGAAATAATATTGAATTGCTTTTACTCTAAAGTTTGCTCCTTTTATGGTTCTTGTATTCGGTTCTTTTGTTCTTGCGGTTAAATTCATGTTGAGTAGTTTTATCCTCATAGGCAATAGCTGTTTGTCCTTTTAGCTAATTACACTCAAATCACAGAACAAGGCTCACTGACAGTCTATTTGTGCATCTGCAGATAGTTGGTAGCAATTCGGAGGAGCAGCAAAAGATGTTTGGCAGGCATTTTGGTATTGAAGATAAGCTCGTCAGCAACATTTCCAGAATGTCAATCGATGTACTTAGAGATAATTATAGGGTAAGCAGAATTGCACTCTCTATGTGGATTCCATTTCTTTTGTGCCAGTATTACATCACATTGCTTACTTCAACCGAGAATTTTACAGGATGATCGACCAGTCTTTGGAGGAGTGGAAGCTTGTTAAGAACCTGAAAAACCTCTTACAAGTTTCGAACTTCTGCATATCGGTGGAGCCAGATGCAACGAGGGTCTTTGGGTGTGCGGCCGTGCAATGTAAAGAAACAGAGCTTCTTTTTGGGAGGGAAGGATCCAGTTTGCATTAGAACTGTGGCCAGGCCCTAATTTTGCGTTTCGTGAGTGAGGTTTTTTTGGTCTGCAACACGAGTTAGAGCGATCTTTCATTCCACAAATTTTCAGGTATTTAGGTTTTTTTTTGCTCTGAACATGCCTCACGTTCTTAGTATCTTGGTTATTTAAACATCAGTTAATTATTTTTTCCCTACTCGTTAAGCAATCAGTAAGTTTATCACTTGTTTCTATGTTTTCTTTGGCCTGGATGATGTTTATAATGTTGCTTTCCAGGTCCCTATCCCCAGTGTCTGTAGGTCGGGCTGGTAAATGAGCCAACGTACTCAAGTTTGAGCTTGTGTTCGGTTGTTAAAAGCTCGTTCAATCAAGGTTTGTGACAAACAAATCAAAGCTTGAACATTTTTTTTAAGCTAGTTAAGTTTTCAAATTAGGCTCGAACAAGTTGCCACTCGGCTAGTTCGGCTGATGATGTATAACAAATTTAAATTACTCGAGATTGGCTTGATTGAAGCTCGTCGAGGTCAATACTTATCTCACAAACAATGTAAGCTTGAACATGTTTTGAGTTTTGGTTCATTTGTAGGAGATACCAGGCAAATTCGAGAGACACTAGTCCTTTTGTAGGAGATACCAGGCAAGTTCCATTTAAGGGGAGAAGAAATAGAGGTAATACAAGGATTGCAAGGTTTTCAAGAGAGATTGAAATATAGAGGATTTGCATACATTACATAGAACTTTCACACAATTCGGATACATTGATTGACATATATAACACAAGACAGACTTTTTGAAAAACACGACGACGAAGATTATAAATACATTTGAACTCACTTCATTTGCATGGTAACCCCTTGTTGACGTACACACAGTGTACGGTTGTAGTGTATGTATACGATATTCTAGATTAGGTTTTCTGGAAAGAACAAACATGTTTGCGATACTCTCCCAGTGCCCACGTGGGGAACGTATTCCTGTACTGGGGATAATGTAGCATGCAATTCCTCATATAGACTCCAGTTAGTTCCTGTGATGATATACATTTTGAAGTCAATGAGGAGAATGGAATTATTGAAGTAATTCTGATTTTTAAAAAACATAAAAAACTATTTGCCAAATAGTTTCTTAAACATGTTTTCTAGATTTTCTAGAAAAAAAAACAAGCTTTCAGAGAATACACCAAAATAAAAAATTTATCTTCACGAGAAAACCTTCTTCGACCAAAAATGAACATGAAGAGAAACTATTAGTCTTTTTTTTTAAGTGACTAATTATTTTTGCCAAGTGTTATGTAGAACTAGTATTGGAATGAGAACCTTGTAGGATTTTCTAGCTAGATACTAGGGCTGCAAACGAACTGAGCTTCTACAAGGATCAAGTCGACCTCGAGTTTTAAGCTCGTTTCGCTGTATCCACATGTCGGGCACGGGGACACGGCAGGGACATGCCACGCGGCGTATTCCTTATTTCTTTTTCTTTTTTTTTTTGAATTTTTTTGAGGGACAGGGGGGAACACGGCAGGGGCCATTTGTAATTTTTTCTGGGGTAAAAATGTTATTACTCAAATATTTGGGTTAAAAAGTGTAATTAACCCTTCTATTAACTATTCCTAATATAGACAGTTTGCATGGAAATAGCGTTTACATTTTATCTACATGTTAAAAAGTGTTCATCTATAAATTGCCGTGTCCTCCGCCATGTCCGTGTGGACCGTGCCTATTTTTTTAGAATTGCCATGTCCATGTCCATATCTGTTTCCGTGTCTGTGCTACTTGACGTACGAAACACAAATACATGGTTATTCTACAATACACACCCCTTATTTGGGTGTGTATGATACACACCCCTATAAAAGTTATGAATTTTTTTGTAAAAGTTACGAATTTTTTTTAAAAGTAACGATTTTTTTTTTATAAAAGTTACGAGACACACCAAAATGTTACAAATCATAGAAAATGTTATGAATCATATTGATAAAAAGTTACAAAAAAACTAAAAAATGTTACGATTGCTGATGCGGTGGAACAATCTGGACTATACAATAGGTGTATATGGTACACCCAAATAAATGGTGTGTATTGTAGACATTTCCATCTTATAAAGTTTACGCAATCAAAATTACCTGTTGTGGAAAATCACCGTCTTCCATCTGGGCATTAATGAGCAATTTCGCTGCTTTGTGCAATGGAGTGGGATCTCTATCAGCCTAGTATTAGAAAAGTCAAGAACATGATAAATTTCTGAATATCATATCTAAATTCTAATGAAGGGGATACCATCAAGTCAATGGGTCTAGAGTCGTGGACGTAGACTGTGGAGCGTGGTGGTATGTTAACGGTCTTAACTAATATCCTATACACATACATCGGCTAAGTATGAGCTAGCTCGGCCTTGTGTGCGTAAATACTTACCTGTCCAGCATAAATGAGACCCAACATAGCCCATGATGTCTGTACAAAATGCGTTCGGTTTCCTTCCAGCGGTTTGTATGTCTGTTTTTAAGAATTGCATAATCAAATAGAAACCAAGGAGTCAGATAGAAACGAAACAGCGACAAAAGTCAGAGCAGTAGAAATAAGAAACTCTTTTTTTGTCTAAACTTATTTTTTGTCGATTTTGTTAGTTTTGGGTCAATTTTTTTTTGAAATTATGAAAATCAGGTGCATTCCGGCGGAGACGGTATGTGATTTAAAACCTTGGGACGAACATATGATAGAGGAGGTCAGTTACCATAGATGGGCATGATTCCTGGCTTTCTCCCCAGCCACCTTCCTCATTTTGTATTGAAAGCAAAAAATGAACTCCTCTACGAACTGATTGACTAGTGTTATATGTACTCCCAGCAGCAGTCAACCCTCCTAGCGCGAAAAATGTGCCATAGATGAAGCAAATTCCCCAGTAGCCATACCTGCCAATTTTTATTACCGGCTTTCGCTTAAGTATTACAACTCCATGCATTTTAACCTCTCTGAAAAAACCCAAATCATGAATGCATTTACCAAATGCTCAAATTGGTTCAGAAGAAAATGAACCTACCAAGAACCGTTGGGCTGTTGTCTATTTTCGAGGAAATGCACTGCTCTTTCCACTGAAGTATCTATTTCATTCGCCCGATACCCTGGGTATAGGTGTTTGAACGATAGTAAAGCTTCGATTATGGATGCAGTGTTCTCGACGTGCCTAAATTCCAATATAGCCACTGTCAGTAACAGTTATTCAAGCTATGGAAATTTTGTCAGGGGTAATACAATGAAAGAAGTAGCACAAGAGCATACTCTCGCTCGACCACAATGTCTACAAAAAGTTCTGAAGGATTCAACACCTGAACAAAAGGGGGAAAGTGAGTGACCAAATAAGCAAATAAGCTACAAATTGTTTCGTAATTAGATTAACAAAACCGCAACTGGTGGGCAAAATTTGAAGGGGCATAATGGGGATTCGAAAGGGGGACTTCATCCTAAATATATTAGGGCTGCTGCGGTGGGGGAGAACCGTATGGTTGGGACAAAATTGTAGTGTTGAAATATCAAAATCTTTTGGCACTACAGATAGAGATGCAACAATGTTTCAAGATGAAGTAAATATTTTGATATTTCAGTTAATGAATTATTTTCTTGCTCCCTTGAATATGTTGTACCGACTTTTCAGTTAATGAATTTTTTCGCTGTGCAAAAAAAAAAAAAAGAGGTAAATATTGAAAAAAAATAGAGGGGGATACTTTTGAGAAAAATGGGTCAAACCAAGAAATAGTTGGCAAGTTAGATAAGGAAATTGGTAGGCAGAGATTAATCGAAGCGGTGGAGCAGGATAAAGAATAAGGTTAAGGGCAAAAAAGTTGTTGAAGGGAAGGTTTTGGTTTTCGAACCGTTTGGAGTTTTTTAGGGCACAAAGAAGATGTGGGAGTATTCGGATAAAAAAATTGATATTTGGGGTGTAGTCGCATGTTTCTTGTGGAAAATATTTTGGGTGATTTGGATGATTGTTGATCCGTTGGATGGAGAGGTTTTGCTGGTCTTGTGTTCTGCTTCTGTCGTTGCTTGTGAGGCGTTGGCTCTTTTGTTTGGTGCTAGTTTTGTAAGTGTGGGTTCCGTATGTAGTTCGGGTTTAGGTTTTAGTTAATTGTTGGTTATCTACTTGTCAGCCTTTCAATTATTTGGGTCTCAAGAGGCATATAATACCATCAAGAGTGGATGCCAACCTCATTGGGATATCGCTCCTCGTTTTGATGCTCTATCTTGTTCCGTTTAATCTTGTATCTTCGATATTTGATTAATAAAATCTTTTATGCCGTTAAAAAAAACAAAAACAAAAACAAAAGCACAACATTCCATTAGAGTCTAAACAAGGTCTCGTTCAAGTAATCTATTGTATTTTCGAGTAACCAAGAGAAAAGAAAACAAAACATTGCGTAACTGCTTATTGTTTTACCTGTGCATACAGTGCTATAGGAATTTAGAATAAGGGAAAAAACTTACTTCTAAATATGGCTGTGGAACTGCAGGTTCCCAAATCGCAAAACCACCACTTTCAGGTCTCTGAATTAAATGACACAAAGATTAATATTTCTAGTCAAAACTTTCAAAACTATACTAAGATACAATGCTTTGCATACATGGAAGTACAAGAGGACGTCCACTGCCTCGTACAGTCGCTCAGCATCCACTTTTTCTCCTGCAACACCGGTGGCATTTGCGAAAGTTGTAATAGACACTGTAGAAAGTTAAATTGATTAGAATGTCACTCTTCCGAAGTTCAATCAAGTATCATTCTTATTACAGTGTCGGGGAGCTAATAAGACTAAAATTACCTTTACTGCTCCAGCTGTGCAGTCTGAGACAACCCAACCTTGATCTTGATCCGAGAAAGTCCATGCCCCTTTAGTGAAGTGACGATACATTTTCTTGAAATCCCCAGCAGGGTTTTCTTTGATCTTGATATTAACAGAAAGTGAATAACTTGAATCTGTTGTACTAAAGATTTCATATTCTTTCGGCAAACAGAAGGATACCTGTGATTCTTTTATATAGAAATGCGCCCTTTTAAGTGTATCTCCATATTCATCAGTAAGATTACTTGCCATAATGGCCTGAGTCAAGAGAGTACAGTCCCATAACTGACTACCAAAACTCTGCAATCCAAGCCAAGAGTGAGGAAACGGTTACTGCACAGCGCTATGTCTGACAAACAAATTTGGCAATCAAACAAGCACAACCAACATTAGGGTTGGTTTTGCAATGCGGACCTGAATTTTCATTCCATCTTCTGCAAGCCACAAGTAATCAGGAACTCGGGCAAGGTGATACTTGAACTCATCACCTTTAGGGTCCTCTGCCCACCAACACATCATTTGTAAACTCTGCATTGTCATAATTAAACACCCATTTCTCAATGAAGAATCTAAAGAGTTTAGGTTCACTTTGTTCACTTGTTTGTACAAAAATTCACAAAATGATGCATGGATGACAAAATTTATGTTCACTTCATTCACTTGTTTGTACTCACCTTTTCCACGCATCCAAGAGTAATATATCTGGTAGTTTCTGCTCCATACCGCAGGTACTTGATTATTTTTCGAAGAGCTTTCTCTCTAATCTTGGAAAAGGGCCACTTGTTTACGATTGGCTCGCTCACATAGTGAAGACTGTCCCAAAGCAGATCTTGGATGAATGTGTGAGGGTAGTAGACATCCTCCTGCATTGAAATTTAGCTTTGCTAAGCTTGAACCTGTTCAAATAGTTTCTCAAAATTGGAACCAATACAAGGGAAGTAAAAATTTAGCAGCTACTGTACAAATGGGCAGGCTTTGATTTAATTGGAAGCAATTGTGCCCTCCTTCCTTGAGGCGTACTTCACTACTTTGTTCACTGGTTATACCTTAAGAAGCACAGATACGATACAGATATGTTTCTCTTTTGTTTTTTTTTGGTAAAAAAAATATATGCAGATATATTTTTAGAATTCATGCACCAACCTTACAACAACTATGGCGTGCTTTATTCCAATCTATCTCCTCATATGGCCGTGGGTGAATTTCTCGTCTGAGTGATTTAACAAGTTTTGTGATTGGCCCCACGTACTTTCTCCCGTACAAGTACGACATTGGCATGTAAGTTGTGCGACAATAACACCACATTTTCGCTGAATACAAAAGAATCAAATTGAAAGTACGTCCAATCCACATTATAAAGCTTCTATAGTTGCAAAGAAATTTGGTGAATTGCAACCAAAAAAAAAAAAGTTTATTAACTGAAACACAACATTCAAACTCAATAGAAAGTTACTAGCATACCTGGATGGTACGGCAAAAATGAAGGGAAAAGCCAAAACTCCGGTGGCAATGGGTTGCAGCCTGACCATTCATACACTCCAAGCACCTGCACAAGAGATTTATACATGCTATAAGCATTTCACTTTCTTTCAAACAATGCCTCAAAATAACTAGAAAATGGTGTCAACGCTCAACTATCTGATTTGGAATAGAGGGAGTAGCACTCATGTATCTTATATTTCACATCTTAACCTCAAAACAAAACTTGCAATTTTGAGATAAAATAAAGAATGTATTTTGTAAATAAATTTTGAAATTTATTTGCACCATACATATTTTACTTTTTCTATGTGAAAATCGCACGACTTTTGGTGGGGGTAAGCACTTTGAGACGGAGGAGTACACATGATTTATTAAAGACTTGGTAAATCTCAAATTTTCTCTGAGCTCGGATTACTTTCTCTTAATATTATAAACAGGTGTGGACACAAGGGTGTCTGGCCCCTACACAACTTCAAAAATTATCACTAATAACATAGTTATTTTCAAGTTAGTTTGAAAATGTTATATGGGATGGCTCTCTGCAAGACCTTGAAAAAAATTCATAATATTTTACATGAAATAGACCATCTAAAGATTTACGGAAAGATAAGTTGCAAAGAAATTTTGAGCCTTGCTTTTAGTACAAATTCTTTGTCTGCCACTAAATATAAAGAGAATTTTGTTATCTTCGATTTACCGAAAGGTAGGTTTTGCCCCATGAGGGTATCCCGGTAGCACCACCATGATCAAGTATCCATTTTCGACCTCTTTCCATTTCCCTGTTTTCTCCATCATAAGGCCCTTTTCCTAGCAAACGCAACGCAACATAGCTAAGTGCCGAACCAATCATTGTGCTATGACCTCCTACGTAGAATCCCCATCCCCCATCATCATTCTGCATAGCAGAAAATTTCACGAATTCAGACAACTGATAAAAATGCTGAACTGTCCCTCAAACAGTTCGTGAGTGTGTGGGCCGACATTTACTGTGAGGGACTCGCGCGTTGACTGTCCGGCCATATTATCTGTCTGTCCTCGTCTGTGTCTATAGTATTGCTCTTTAAACTAAAAATAATGCTACGAAGAGCGAGGAATTTGCACAGATTAACACATTAGAGCATCTCCAACACTGCTAGGCAAAGCGGAGAGCTGAAAGTACTAAAAAAAGTACAAATTCTATTAAAGTGAAATCCACTGGATCATTTTCCCTTGTACTTCCACTAGAAAAAAAAAATAGAAAGAAAACCCAGCAAGTAGTGAATCAAACCAGAGCATAGCTTCACTCAATTTTTTCTGCATCAACATCATCATTGTCGGGGTGATCAAAACCCATCTGGGTTGCTATGGGTTCTGATGAATCAAATCAAACACAAATTGAAGTCGCCTGATGAGCCCAAATTAAAATTAATGAAGCCAAATACAAACCTCCGATGAATCAAATCAAAATCTGGGTTCCTTCGCGTACTC
The DNA here is from genome assembly GCA_020921065.1 of Vaccinium darrowii. Taxonomy (NCBI): domain Eukaryota; kingdom Viridiplantae; phylum Streptophyta; class Magnoliopsida; order Ericales; family Ericaceae; genus Vaccinium; species Vaccinium darrowii. The sequence continues at coordinate 35,848,113 of CM037160.1, forward strand.
TGGTTTGAACAAAGAGGAAGAAGAAAAAGCAGAAGGAAGAGGAAGAGGAGGAGAGAGAGGACTTGAAATTTTTGGCGTGAAAGGGGATGAGCTGGAAGACATAGCGAGGGGTCCAACTCGCCTCTAGTAGCCAGCGGAAAGGAGGGAATGGAAAGTGACGAGGGGAGTTGCAAGCCTCTTGGAACCCTGACAATTGGTTTTGGCTATCTACAATAGCCAAGAGAGCCTGAGTAGAGAGGGTCTTGGAGTTGCGCTGGTCGATGTATATAGGCCTCACATTTTACCGTATGAAACCCACATACGTTGGATGGTTCCGAACACATCTGTCTCCATATCTGGATTGCTCTTTTTGACATTAGCTCGTTAGAGTTTATAATTTTTTATGGGAGCTGATTTTGGGGCTCTCTTTTTTGATGCAGACACTCTAAAGTGTAATGAAGTTACAAAATCATCCTTTTGAAAATATAAAAATTACTGGGGGCACTCCATCCCCAAATTATCTCCTCATTTACTAAGGCACTCCAAATAAAAAATTAAAATTGAACCAAAACCAAACGGAAAAAGACAGATGCAATTAACATTAGCAGTCCAAATGGTAATTGTTTTCTAGAAATTAACGTTAGTAGTCCGACTGCTAAAGACAGAAGCAATCATAGTCCATAGCTATGCAAATCTGCTGTTGCATGTTAAATCAGAGCAAGAGAAATCAACGATTGGCGTGGCGGCCAGATGGATTAGGGATGGAGACTAATCAAAACGCTTAGAAAATCAAGAAAACAAGGGGAGGGGAGGGGAGCTGGTGTTCAAGATACTAGCATGAGGTGCCCAGCCTCCTCTTGAGTTTCGGTGGCTGCCTGAGAGGCGGCTAAAAAAAAGGGTTTATGAGAGAATTTAGGTTAGAGAGAGTTGGGTTAGAAAAACTTCAAAAATATACATAACAAATTTACAGTTAGAACACGGAAACCTTAAAAAATTACAGCTAGAACAAGGAAACCTTATCAGAATATGAGAATACCAAGATAAGTTTTGACGTGAAGAATTTACTCAAAAAAGAAATGAAAATAATCACAAGCTTGAACCAGCTTTCAGATCCAAAAATTTCCAACATTTATGCCTGTAGTGGTAGGTGATGTATTGAAGCGCATTGATGTTTTTCCCCTGTTTGGTTCCTCTCTCATTTGGATTTGTGAAGTAACGATGGTGAAAATTTTTACCCGAACCACGCCCTTCTTAAAATACACAAAACTCACCCAATCATAACTTAATCCTGACAAAATCATAAGAAAAGAACTAAAAAAACTACCTTCCGAGCTTTAATCCTCGATCTTTATCACCCAATTTACATTAGAGTTTTTCTTGCAGGTTAGGGTTTGGGTGGGCGTCTATTTTTTCTTCTTCCGTTAACAGAGGAAGCAGTGGAGAAGAGTAAAAAATTTTAGGAGCGCCTAAAGTAAAATTGAGAATAAAAAACTTTAAAAGCACATGAAGTAAAATTGAAACTTGCAAAAAGGTGGTTTTGAAAAATCACTGTAACTTAGAGTGCCTGCATCAAGTTTTGATGTAAGATTATCAATTCCCTTTTTTCTTATTAGTACCTGGTGATTGTAAAGGTAGCGAATCATCTCCTTCCTGTGCTCTGCTGTTAAGACGGTGTCAATTACTCCGCTTATGTAAAGGCTAATGAGCTGCAAATTCCAAAACTTATTTAAATAACTAGTACAAAACTACAACTTATAAGGGATTTGAACCTCTTCTGTCATTTTTGTCCTTTGAACGACTAAATCGTCAAGTTCAGTTCGTTTGTGGGACCTTTATGCACTCATTTTGATAATATCCTGACAGTTCACTTTTTAGACCTACCCTGAACATTAGAAATGCCAAAAACATTCATCGGATACCCAATTGTTATACTTTCGGAATACATTTGTTTTGTAAAAAATGGGAACAAAAATAGAGTTTAAAGAAATGAATCAGATCCCACAAGGAAGATGTTTTCCAAAAGTATTTCAAACAATATTCAATCAAAATGATTTTTGGCATGCTTAATGTCCTAAGAGGGTATTTGGCCACTCATTTTTTGTATTTTCCATTTCTACTTATCACATTTTGGATGTTTGGGAGCTGTCCCCCAAAACACATTTTTGGAGAATGAGTTCTTGGTTTTTCACTTTAGAGAAGAGAAGTAAAAAAGAGGTATTGAGCTACTTTTCACATTCTTAACTCACATTCTCCACTTGTAAAATACATTCTGCACATTTCTCCCAAACACTCCTCCCAAATTCAAAACATATTCTGATCATAATCCAAAAAGCAAAAAAATCAAAAAATTGAAAATGAAAAGTTGAAAAGTAGGCTCCCAAACACCCTCTAAATATTCCCGCCGTCCGGATTTATTACTTCATTTTGAGAGTTGGTGCCACTTTTCAAATGATTTTATCTTATAATTTATAATGTTTTATGTAATTTTAAGAACATTATTTTATAAAACTAATTGAGATTTATCAAACAAGATCCTCATTTGATACAAAATTTATTACCAATTTAAAGATATCACGTTTTAAAATTTAACATGAACAACATTGATGATTGAAATAAGCTCGAAAAGAGGCCACAAGTGGGCCAGATTGGACGATCCCTTAAAAAAGGATTGGAGAGGATCTTTGTCCTTGTTATGACCATAGGAAATAACTGAAAATATATTAGCAAAAGTACTTACGAGGGGAGGTGTGAAAAAATGCGGACCAGTATTTTCAGCTGGCCAGTGTCCGTCGTTCGATTGAATTGCGCAATTCAATCGAACGGCTTTTCTCAGAGCTGTTGTAACAGTTTCATAGTTGACTTCTTCCTGCTCCCCTAGTCTCACTGGTGGCATGCTTAGATCGATGTTGCTATTTTCCTTTTTGAGCTGTGCAATTGTTTTGTCAAAACATGCAAAATTGCAAATAAATGAAAAATGAATGTTAAGTTGTTGACTATTGAGTAATAAATGAATGACTAATCAAATTAAAGTATAATTTTGTGGCGTAACCAGAATTTTCTGTCAAAGGGGACCAACTTAAAAAATAAAGAATTGTTATAGGGTCCATTATAGCTTTTTATAAGCCCTCTAGTCCACCTAATGTTTTCATAACATCTCTAGTCCACCAAATCACTTTTTAAATGCTCTTAGGTCCATTCTATTTTTTTACTAGACAAATGTACCCTTACATTAAATTTAATACATAATATACCTTCGCCGGAAAAGTCACCGGCGCCGGAAAGTCTGCCGGAAAGTTCGCCGGAAAATTGGACTTTGCCGGAAAGTTCGCCGGAAAATTCTGCCGGCGCCGGAAAAGTTGCCGGAAAATTGGACTTCGCCGGAAAATTGACCGGCGCAGATGTGGTTATCTGAACTGTGTCATTTTTAAAAAAAACCCACTTAGGATCAGATGTGGTTATCTTGATTCGCAAGGGTGGTTATCTGTACTCATAAGATGTGGTTATCTGGACATATTTTTGTTTAAAAAACTTACTTTACTGAAAATTGAACATAAAATTTTAACATAAGATGTGGTTATCTGCTTTTAACATAAAATTTTACTAGAAATTTTATTGAAAATTGAATAAAACAAAAAAAACCACTTTTTCAAAATAGAGGTGGTTATCTGGACTCAAAAGAGGTGGTTATCTGGGCATATTTTTGTTTAAAAAACTTACTTGGGATCAAGTCCTCAACCACCCAAGCACTATAAGGTAGCAGCACAAACCCTCTGCTTTTAACATAAAATTTTACTAGAAATTTTACTGAAAATTGAATAAAACAAAAAAAATCACTTTTTCAAATTAAAGGTGATTATCTGAACTCAAAAGAGGTGGTTTCAAAATGCTGTGGCCTTTGACCCCTTTCTGAATTAGTACAACCCACTTGCATTTGAAAGAGAGTGCCAAAACTATTTTGTGGTCCATTTGAATTAAATTAGTACAGTCCACTTGCATTAGAAAAGGACAGTGGAAGTCTACTGCGTGAATTGAAAGCAACCTGTATTTTGTGGTCCACCATCACTCCCACATTGAAAGCAACAAATGACTAAAAACTAGCAAGATAAGATCTAACTCTCACTACCGCAGATTGAGTGAGTGAGTGAGTCCAAAACAAACGAAACAAAATCCCCCCAAGGAAAAAAAGAAGAAGACAAGAGAGGCTTCGAAATTAATCGATTAAAGGAAGTCATCGGACAAGGAATTGATTAGATCTTGAACCTCCTCACCATCACCGACACGCAAAGCTTCAAGAACTCGTTCGAAAACGAGGACGTGGCAAGGTATGTGAAGCACGCCTTTCTGCTCGTACCCGTACTTTTGAGCCGATTTGTTCAGGAGCTTCACAAACATCGGGTGGTTCAGGAGCTCCGCACTTACTACGAACCGTTCCATCCCTTCGCCGACGTACACCGGAAGGTGACCGCCTGGCACGGTGGCGGAGGATTGGGATTTGGAACCGGAAAGCTTGCCGACGATACGGAAAGAGTTCAGGCGGAAAGATCGAGAGCGAGGAGTAAGACCATGATGATCGCCGGAGATCTGAGGGAGCTCGACGGCGTCATTGGTTCGTCAACCATGGATGGGGATTGATGGATCGATGGGGATCGATGGCTCCAAAACTCTGATATCGGATTTGTTATCGCCGTCGATGATGATCCACTTCCTTTGCTACTCATGTTTATCTCCATGGTTATGAATCTCTCGATCGATCGAAGCTTCCGTCTGTGATGTGATTATCTATAAGAGTACGGTTTTTAGAGAGAGGCGCGGCCGATTTTGGTTTGGGGAAAATCGGAGAGAAGAAAGAGAAGAGTAGAAGGAACAGGGAAATCCACATCATAAAGTTGGGGGTAGTTGGGTCTTTTTGTTATTCTAGTGGATCTTATGTCTTAGGGAATATTTGGGTGGACCTTACACTATAAGAAATTGCTATAGTGGACCCTATACCAACTCTCCCCTTAAAAAAACATTTCACCTAAAAATTCGATCATTAAATCATATTATTTTTGTATTCAAATATAGCACAATTTTATAGTAATAATATCATTTTAGTACAATACGACGACGAATATATGAAATTGTTTTGATAAGCTTTTTTAGGTAATTGAAACACGCAATGCAGGGATGGAGCTACATGTATGGTTGGGGGGTAGGTCACTCCAACCTTGCTAGAATTACCATAGATATAGTATAAAATACACATTAAATAGTCATAATATTTCATATCAGCCCCTCCAAACTTCAAAAAATTAAATAGTCAGTTATGTGCATGTTTTGGCGAGTATGAATAAAAAGTGACTATATTTTTCTTGTAGATTATTATTCGTTAGATTTTATGCTTGAATTTCAAACTAAATATCACGAAAACTTAAAAATTCAACAACCATTTGAATGTGTAGAATTCCAAATTCTAAGTTTCAGCCTTACCTCTCTGTAAATCCTACCACCGTCCTTGTCGCAATGTATTATTTTTTGTTTCTATCAAAGAAACTGAAAGTTTTTAGTATTTTGTTCGACCCAAAAATGACTTCACTATTTTGTGAACAGAAAAATGCAGGAAACAGAGCATTCAAGTGGTTAATACTTCACAGTCCATCTCAAGAAAGTTGATGGGATTATTTCAGAGAAATTGTAAAATTTAATCTCTTTTTCTGACCTCCTTCGGCCAAAAAATCTCGATTTGTCTCTTGAATATATACTCGGCGGCGAAAACAAATAATAATAATATGTATATATAATACTCATGAAAACTAATATTAAGGAAAAGAGTACTTCAAAGGACATATTATATATTCCGACACCCAAACACATTTTGAATATTGTCTGGCTCAAATAAGAGCTTATAGAGCAGAGCCTCAAATTGTGAATTTGTAAACTGCTCGGTCAATTTGCAGCTCTAATGCATTGAACACCCAAACACATTTTATTTTAGCAGGGCCGGCTCTAAGTTTTGTAAGGCTTAAAGCGAACCTTTTTAAATGGGCCCTCAATCTACTTTGCATAATTAAAAATACTTTGTGAAAAAAAAAAAAAAACTTTCATAATCATTTGAGAGCATAGGTTCTGAAAATCGATAACCATTATTCTGCAAAGCATTGATTGGTGGGTTGTGGGTGGGTTAAGAAGGTTGTAGGGTTTTTCCACTAAAAAATAGAAAAGTAGTTGTAACGAGGACAAAAATAAAACAAAAGAAGAAGACCAGTAGTAGTCAGTAGGGCGAGGATATTCTTGAAAATAAGTAAGTACTCAGTAGGCGATGATCTTTTAACTTCTTTTTTAACACTTAGGCCGCCTTAGTTTTTCCTAATAGTAACAAAATGGGGGCAAATTATATCATGTTTGAGGTCTTTCACTTAGGCTTTATTTTAAATTTGGCCTTAAAATCATTAAACAAATTAACTTTAATTTTTATTTAGGCCTAATTACTATATAGATCTATATAACTGGGGACCCTCAAAATTAGTCAAAATTTGGGGGCTTAAAGCGGTGGCCTTACGAGCTTTAATCCAAAACCGGCTCTGTATTTTAGGAAAATCGTTTACGTCATGCACTTATTTCAACATTCTTTTGGTAACCACCTTATTGTGTTCATATAACAAAAATGTCAATCTTCAAATGTAGAGCCATTATATGTGTCCTGTAGGCAGTCTAATCCATGCACCATGTCACATACGAGTACTATTACGGTCCTTTTCAAAGTAAATATATATATATGTGTGTGTATTAAGCAATTAAGATTTGAATACTACATATATACAGATTCAGATATACAGATCGAAATACAGATATGCCCAGACAACCCAGTGCACATATACTCGTCATTATTTTGTGGAGCATACGCGTGTTTTAAAATTTCGGACACAATAGAGTCCAGGATTGCATACCAAAATCTGTATGCACAGACTCTTCCTTAAGATTTTATATATTTACCTGCATTCGCATTAGAACATCGCCACACGGGTGAACACGAGATCTATTTTTCCGGTAGTCATCTCGAGCCTTTTCAACTGCTTCTCTCTCCTCCGGTGTACCACCGTCCGGATCGAACTCCCAAATTTGTCTCCCAACAAAGTTGTTGGTGCTATACAACCATGGCCCCTGGCCTTCTGCAACCTTTAGCTTCCACATATATGGAGTATCAAATTAAATGGCTCTCACCCTTTTCTCTTGGTAGCTGCAGTTGCATGGTCAAACAAATTGAAGGACAATCATTTAGACCTCAAATATATCATATAAAATCTTACTATAGACTTAAAGCTGGCTCTGACTTTTCGGGAGCCTAAAATGAAGACAAAAGATGGGGCCCTTTTTATTGTACTAATAACGGGTACCAAGGTAGGAAGGCCTCTTAAAATTTGCAAATTTACGAAGGCCTAAAACAGTTGCACCTTGAGCTTTAAGTAGCTCAGGGCTGGCTCTCACTGCAGTTTCACACATATACAAAAGGATTTAAGGACCAAGTTCCCGAGTCTTTTGTTTTGGCAATTCCGTTTGACAAAACATGTTGAATATAATTTAAAATTTTATTTGATGAGTGGGAGTATAAACTATTATTATGCCCTTGGATTCCTTACATTGTAGTAATTAGCACCTTATATGTCTTTTGGTTTCTGTCCGTTGGACTTAAACAGGAGCAGCAGCTCCCATTCCCTTTTTAACAGAAAATTACTGTCCAGTACAGAAAACTGTTATGTATTTCCCATTTAGGAAGACACGGATTTTTAATTAACGTGAGGTCCAGTTCAAAGACAAGATGACCTTTTTGTCCTCACACTCAATGCTCAAAGCTTCCTTCACTCTCTGACGGCCAACCTCTGGCGACCGCCAACCTGCCTTCTCCAACCATCGCCAACCTCCGGCGACCACCACACTATGCTCGCCGACCACCAGAGATCCGTTTCCGGCAACCGGTGACCTCAGAAAAATTCGCAGTGATTACAAAACGTTACAAAACATTTGGGGAAAAATTATCAATGGATTGCAAGTTACAACAACGATTTTCAAGAAAAAAAATGAAGAAGAAGAAAGATTAAGTACCATGTGAATTTTTAAAACTTCGCAGTGATTAACCTCCATTAGCACCTAAAGAACTCCGTGTGTTTGCAAGATCTTCACAGTCAAACTACGTACCATGTGAATTTTTTAAAAATTCATTTTTAATGATTCTGGGATCGTCTTATGCAGTAAAGACTAATTGTGGATGTGAAATTAAGATGATCGAAAAAATTCATAGGTTGCGAATTTCTAAAACTTACTGCTGCGAATTTTTGAAACTATGACTGCGAATTTCTTAAACCTTGTTGTCCACTTGCACAAAGGAGATCTCGTAAGCTCTCGTAAGGATCAAAGGAGCTCTGGTCCTCTTGCTTAACAAAGAACTCTCAAATTCGCCTTGATTTCTAGCCTTGGACTGAAAATTCGCAGTGAATTTTTGTAGAAACTACAACTGCGAATTTCTTAAATCTTCTCGTCCGGCCACTTGCACAAATGAGATCTCCTAAGCTCTCGTAAGGATCAAAGGAGTTCTGGTCCTCTTGCTTAACAAAGAACTCTCAAATTTGCCTTGATTTCTAGCCTTGGACTGAAAATTCGCAGTGAATTTTAAACCTTCTCGTCCACTTGCACAAATGAGATCTCGTAAGCTCTCGTAAGGATCAAAGGAGCTTTGGTCCTCTTGCTTAACAAAGAACTCTCAAATTCACCTTGATTTCTAGCCTTGGACTAAAAATTCGCAGTGAATTTTTTGTACCCATACGCTTGGAGAGAGAGAGACTTTCGTTTTGTTCAAAAATAGCCACCCACCCCAATAAAAACTTACCGAGTTTCAATAATGATACGTACACAGCCTCTGGTACACACCCCAAACCACACCCTCCACATGTCGTCCTATCAGGCGTGCCACGTCGCACTAGGCCCCACCATAAGACAAATTAAAAATAAAAAATAAAAAACGAAAAACCTCTCTCTCTCTCTCTCTGCCGCCCACCCCCCAAAAACCCAACCTCCTCTCCGCCTCTTCCCCCACCCACCGCCACCAGTTCTCCACCATCCCCACCCCCTAGAGTGTGGACCCACCATCCTTCAACCCTCACACCACTCTGTAACAACAATGGCGGAAAGAAAAACATTACCCACTTACCTTTTATTATAGCGAAAATTCCTTGACCCCAACTGTAGAGTATTTTTAAAGGGACCTGGAGTATTATTTTTCCAGGGCTTTTAATTGGGTGAGTACAGATCAGGTATAGTAATTTTTCTGTTTAATTAAAAATTGTTCTCCTCCATTGTTGATTGCTCACTCACCCAATTAAGACAACAATTTTTTTTTTTGCAAACAACAATGGCCGAGAGAGTTTTCTGCATGTTGTTCACCCTCTGTTCCTCTATTGCCCTCTCCAGAACCTTGCCTCTGGAAGAAAACTCCAAAACTACACTCCTAGACATCAATCCGAAAAACCCAGTTGTTTTCTCACCTGAGTCGACTCGGTCGTGACTCGGCCCGGATCAAACCCCTCCAAACTAAACTAGATCTAGCGATTAGCGGCATTGCAGAGACTGATTTGAAATCGGATGGCGATATTATGCTCGAGGTTGTGATGAGGGATTTGTGGGAGTATGAACGGAGGGGGTTTTGGGGAAGAGATAGGAGGGTTTGGGAGAAGGGTTTTTGGAGGAGGAGAGAGGATAGAGAGTGGGTGTGCTGGTGGCGGCAGCCATGGTTGGTGATTGAGGTGGCGATTGGATTCATGGAAAGGATAGAGCGGTGGCGGCCATGGTTGGTGATTGAATTCATGGACCGTGTTTTTTTTTTTTTTTTGGGTAAAGTGGGTGCGGGGCCCACATGCCACATAGGCAGGGGTGTGAGAGAGTGTGTACCAGAGGCTGTGTACTTCTCATTACCGATAAACCTTTCTGAATTTTTGTACCCATCACCATTAATTAGCTTTTTTTTTTTTTTGGTTCTTTCATTACCACCCACCGACGCCAGTGATGACCTTTTGTTTCCCGAGTAAAGCTTTCTGAATTTTGTTTTTGTTTTTTTGTTCTTTCTTTACCACCCACCCACGCCGTCTGAAACGAAAGAGTAGGCCCGCTTTTTAGGTGTCAGTAGGTAAAAGTTGTATGGGGAGATACGCGCGGGGTATTTTTGGTAGAAAATTAGCCGGATTCCTTATTGGTGCTTTTCAGCATTGGGCTGGAGCGGGAGAGAAGACATCCCCATTTTTTGTACTGGCCCGTAAATCCCTCCCTTTTTAATGCTCTGGAAATCTGCCACGTGAATGGCAGTCATGCACCATTTCTTCTCATTTACTACGTGCACTACAAAATACTTCTTCTTCTTCTACAGAGAACAAAAAAAAAATACTCTTCTTCTTCAACAGTGAACACTCCTAGATATATACACTCTGGTTTTATCTGTATTTTTCATACATACATTGAAGCTATATATATTTTGAGCATATGGGCAATTCTTAGCTGCACACAAACCTTTCCAGTTTCCTTTTATCTTGGTAGTGGAACGTCACACAACTCGGTGCAAACAGGGATGTATCTTCTCTAAGGAGAGCACTTTATGCGTGACTCGATCCACATAAGTTTTCTCATAAACTCCTAATTGTGTGCTTACATAAGTATCTCAATTTTTAGAGGTAATTAAATAATCCTCCTCTTTCTAGACACCACGTATGTTTTAATCTTGCCCACTTTTAAGGGTTATGTTTTCATCCTCTTTTAGTGTGATTTAACTTTTTTACCCTTTCATTTTGATATAGATAGATATTTATAAATAAATACTACATAATACTATAACATAATCATTTCTGAATTTGTAGGGATTCTATATTGGGACTTCCGAAAATCATGGATTAATTAAGATTGTTGGGGATTTCAAAATGAGTGGGGATAATTGTTGCCTAAAATAAAGGGATAATTGTTGCCTAAAATAAAGGAATTTTGAAATGATGAGGGGATTCAAAATTTAGTGATGATTTTATGGTTGTAACTAGTCAAAAATCATGGTTATGTTAGGCAATACATGATAACAAACAATTATCCCCTCATCATTTCAATTATCCCCTCATCATTTCAGTTATGTACAAACTCCTTATCTAAAAAAATGATAAAAAAATATGGTAAAAATAACAACACAGCCATTGCGCGAGCTTATATATATAGATAAGGAGTATGTACGCTCTCCTTGTACATACTTCTTATCTATGTAGGCCCGCGCACGGCTAAAATCACCACATAAGGTTCTGATAAAAAACAAAAAACAAACATGGTAAAAAAAAACAAAAGAAACATGATAAATTTTAATGAGAAACGTGTTACAACTAATCAAAAACTATGGTAAATATAATATCTTTCTAGAACATGAATCATGATAAAAAAAAATCACATATCATGGTTTTTATGGTAAAAAAAAAATTATTCACTTGTAAGCATGGTAATAATTGTTAAATTAAGAATTTGAATCATGGTAAAACATATCAACCACGCAATCGATTTCATGGTAAAAATAAAAAAAATGATAAAATATCATGGCAAAAATATCAATCCAAATCCAATTTTATGGTAAAAAAAAAAAATGATTATGGTAAATATATTAGTCAACTACAGCAAATATGTTTAATATCATTAACATGGTAAATTCATACAAATCTTTTCATTGAGCCATGGTAGAAAGTTTCCACCTTGCAATGATCATGGTAAAAATAATTATCAAAAATATACAAAAGAACACAGTCGAGATTAATGCAATCGATATAAGAACACACTTGTGATTGATCGAGGTCTTCGAATGACACCGTATTACATTTTCGGGTCACAGTCGGGATACTCCACTTCAAAAGAGGACTACTGTTTGAAAATTGGAGATTCACTATTTTCCGAACAATACCGCAATTTCATGGAACTTCTTCAGAAAGTCGATGACGTTTATGGAGCAGGGCGTTGATGTAGATTTGGGGCTGTAAGGGCTGTCAGTTTGGGATGGAGGATGTTAGGGCGATGATTTAGGATCGGTATGGACAAAGTTTGGGACAATGATTTGGACACCGAGAGCTGAAATTTTGGACGTTAATGGCTGATCTATTTTGATGTCATAGATTAGTTCTTGGGTATAAATAGGATGAGAGTAAAGAGAAAATCATGATATTTTGAATGACATTGGTAAAGCGTAATTTTAGGATTGACAATTATCCCCAAATCCCTTAATTGCAGGAGAGGACCTCAAAATATTGAAATTAGTCCACTTTTCTCCCCTTCTATATGCAACATTCGTTTTAGTCCTCAATTTCCTAATATATATAATAAAGGGCAATTTTGGGTTTATTTGAATGTCGGGATGAAAACATAACTCCAAAAAAAGCACAGGATGAAAAGATAATTTCAAAGTGTCTGGAGGATGATTATTTAAGTGGCCCCAATTTTTATTGTTGTGTTGTTGTCTCCAATAACTAAATTTTATAGAAATTTCTAAAGAATATTTCCAACAAAACATACATTTACATTGAGTGGTAATTTTATTATTTAGAGTGTCTGTTTAGGTGTGAAAGGAAATCAATATGTAATTCTTTTTATTGCGTCATTATTTTGATGTAATTCAAGGAACTTGCTCAAGTAACATACAAGCCGCACATCAAGCAAATGGGATGCCTTTAGCAACGTGCTCAAGCAACTCCAAACCTACTCAAGCACATTTTGAAGCTTATAAATATAACGTTGGCTAGGGTTTTGCGTAGACAACTTGGCTAGCACTCATATTTTCCACCTCCAAACGTCTGTGGCGGCTTGGGTTTGTGAATCTCAAAGAATTTCAAAGATTGATTGATTCTCTAAGTCAAGAAATCATCTTCGAGAGATTTTTGCATCAACATCATCGTTCTTTAGGTTAACCCCTTTCGTGGAGTCCGAAAGGCAAAGGATTGGAAGGCTTGTGCGATTCAAGGCAATAGCGATCAAGATCACTAGGTGTGGTGTACGTGTGACGCAGGTGATACTTAGAACGTTGTGAAGATTTACTTTGTTTGGATAGGTATATCTGTAACTGCACAATGGTTACAGTGATTTTGATTCCTTCCCGTAGTTTTTTACCCATTTAGGGTTTTTCCACGTATATCTCTGTGTTGTGGGGTTTTTTTGCTTGCGTAATTTTCTACTGGTAGTATTAATTAGTTATTCGCATTCATTCCGTTAGAGTTTTTACGGATTTTTAAGAACCCTGATTTTTCAGAGGAGTACAGGAGATTTTATAGGCCAACAAGAACACCACTAGCCTTCAAAGGGTGGATTTGGCACACCAACTAATGTTCCATTTCTCCACTGATTTCTTGAGTTGCAGCCCTGCAGCTGGTTCTAATTAATCTCACCCTCTAGAAACCCATTTTCGGTCCTATAATTTTGGGCCAACTTCACATTCATCAAATTGAAAAGTTCTATAGTACTATTTTGGCTTATTAATTTTTTGGGTAGATGATGAGCACGAAATATTGACATATAGGAGCTCCATATCATATGTCGTTAGTCCATAATTGTGCAAAATTGGCTATGTTTATTATCTTTTTTGTTTATTTACTTTGAATTATTTATTTGCAAGAAAAAGATAATAATTTCTCTTATTCGGCCGTCAAACTCAAAAAGCGCAAAGTCGATTTTTGTTTGGTATTAAAGTAAAGCCCGAAGTCAATCTTGAAGAGGATTTCAAGATTAAGGAAACTATTGTGAAGTGCTGTTGTAGAAATCTTTGGTTAAAAATAATGAAAATTTGGGTACAAGGCAATTTGTAGTTATCCTAGCATTGGATTTGGAAAAGAAAATCAAAGGCCATCTGTAACATCTCGACTTTTTCCTTAAAAATATATATATTGTTTTAATAGAAATAGTTAATTCTTCCATTTTCCATTTTTCACACTTCTTTCTAATAAAAAAAAAATACAGATTAGTATGTGCTATATTTATTTTTGGTGTTCTTAAAAAAATAAAATAAAATAAAAAATCACACAACTTATATTTTGTTTTTATAGATATGGTTGAGTTGAATTGAACATGGTTACACGGGCGTATATATAATGGACCGCTTATTTTTAGTATAGGGCCGACTATCATTTTGGTGTCGGTTAGACTTCTGTTTGGAATTATAAGTTGGGCCTAATTTAGGGAAGTGGGAGAGTGGGCTTACTGCATATAAGTTAGAGAGGCCTTTTAGTTTTTATGTATATTGAGAACTAGGGTTATTTTATTTTCCCAGCCAAGAGAGAGAGAGAGAGAGAGAGAAAGCGCAGCCGCCATAAGGACGAGAGTGGGAGAGAGCCGTAATTGTTCAACAGCCGTAGAGTTTTAAAATTGTTTTCCGATTGATCACTGGGTTAGTATTTTTCTATTCTTAAACATTGTTTTCCTGCTATGCATTGATTTCTAGAAAGTAGCTTTTACAATTGAGTATATGGGTACATATTTGGTTCATGGGTTGAGAAAGGCTAACAGGTGGAGTAATCAATTTTCCCTTTGCATATTTAGTGGACGTAGTGTGCATGTGTGGAGGAATTGGAGTGTTTAATTAGTTTAAACAAGTTCTTAGTATTCTAACATGAGGCTAGTCGCGGGGATTATTAGTTTAGGGGGCTCATAGTAGTATTAATTGTTATAGTTCTAGTGTTACCTAAGTAAATAGTTTGTCATTATATTGATTTCAGTATATGGATTCTTTTTATTCAGACTAGCACAAGGTATTCGAGCATTATATTTTGGAGTCTATCATTTCGATCGAGGTGAGTGGTTAAGCATGTGATCCCTTCAATTGGAATCCTCTTGAGCCTCTCAATTTCTTGGCAAATTCCTTTGTTTGTTGTGATGGATAAATGTTACCTTATTCGTGGAATATTTATTGACAATTGACGTACCCTTTGGCATACAAGGTTAACTGAAATACTTGTTGTGATTGGTGGATACTCATTTTCATGTTTGCTCTTTCCGTGATATCTCTGAAATACCGTTCTTTTGTGTTTGGGACCATGTATATATTTGTGAAAGTCCAAGGGAAAGTCCCAGGCGCCATCCTGCGGTGACTTTGACCACTAGGGAAAAGACTTGTGAAATACCCTGTGACCCTACTCCGGATCGGCTTAGGGAAAAGACTCAGGCGCCATCCTGAGGTGACTCTATGTATGGTATTGGATCCAACGAGCTAAGCCATGAGAAAATAATTGGCATTTGGCAATGGTTATTATTATTATTATGGTTCCCACATAATTTGATTGAGACCCCAATTTATTGTTGTTTGTCATTCTGGAATTCTTGGACAGGCTGATTGGTTCAACGCTTATTTTGATGAATCGATTATTGTTCTTGTTATTCGCTAATCAGATATTCATCTCTTTCATACTACTTGTTAAGCCACCGACCATAATTATTTGAAACCATTTCTTTCCAGCCTCGAATATCGTTCTGTAAAAGTATGCCACATTGAATTCTTTACCCTTAGCATGCTTAACTACTCATTGAGCTGTGAGCTGACGGATTTATTCCACATTCTTTTCAGGTTAGTTTGGGGAGCATCGTAGTGGACTCTGAGACAGTGTCGGGACCCACCGTTTGGACCTCTAGGGCATTCGCATTATCATTTTCTTTTAGTTTTGTTAACAGCTTCCGCACTTTTGATTCTTTAGAATTTTTGTTAATAAATTTGGAGTATGGAGAATTTGAGTTATTGTTCACTGGCTACAAAAATGTTGGATTTGGTTTCCAATTAAATTTTATAATTCAGGATTCAGTTTGATTTATTTGGGTTGTGAAAATTATTATTATTATTATTATTATTATTATTATTATTATTATTATTATTATTATAGGCTTCGTGTTTCAAGAATTATTTCTTGGTTCACGGTCGGTCATGCTCCCGGATTTGGGGCGTGACACCATCTCTTGAAAGGAAAGGAAAAGTCCACCGAATGTGGACTGATGGGAATCATGTAGGAGATTGTTTTCCTTTCCTTTGGAAGGAAAGGATATTTTCGGTGCATCATTGGGGAACTTCCCAAAAGCAATTATAAAAGGAGGGACTTCGGCAGAGGCAAGGGGAGGCAGTTCGACCGCGGTTGCGGCTGAGGACACGATAGAGGAAACAAGTACACGGCTGGAAGCAATTGTGATATCTGGAGTACACACTTACTTTCATTCATTTACGTAAACTTTTACATTCAATGGAGTTTTGTTATTATTATCTCATTATACGTTCTAACTCCATGAGTGGCTAGTCGTTTGAACTAGGGTGGAGGATGAAACCTCATGTCTAGTAGTGATTAAAAACAAACTCTCGGTTTATTTTTCTTAATGCATAATTTCATTAGATAATCGTTCTTACCTCCTTTTAATTTAATTTAGTTGTTTTGGATATGGATTCAATCACGTTTTTTCCATGATTTGAAACTACTAGTTTAATATTTAGCCTGGTTGTTAGATTTTGATTTCAAGTATTGGATATCCGTTGTGATTTGTTTGTTAACGGATACATCGAATTTTTCGTGTCTTGAACTTTGAGACGAGGAAGAGCGTACATTAGATTTTTCTTTAAAATAAGCTTAACGAAGATACTTTCCACAGTAATAGAGTTTAGCCGCCAAATTACTGTGAAGAAAATTAGAGAAAAATAAATCAGAGTTTGTTAACAATCACTATGAATACATGGGCGTGGATTCCGAAACTCTAGTTATCTTTCCCAACCGGTAATCTTCACTTTCTTTTTCGTTAAATTCCAATTGTTTTCCTTTGTCATTTTTAGTTTAATTTTAGTCAAACCAATTCACAACTTTTTGGAACTAGGTTAGGGTTTTATCGATTGAAATTTATTTAGTTTCCTATAAAAATACACAAGTCCCTGTAGGTTCGACCTCGCACTTGCATTGCTATTCTTCAATCCGATTCGTGCTCTTGCGAGTACATTAAAATTTCACAACAGTAGACGTGTGTGAGGGGAATGACTCGTCTCATGAAGCGTGGAAAAAAAATGTCAAAAAATCTCGGAGTTCTTACTGGCCGGCCCTATTTTGTCAAGAGTTTTCCTTCCAAACCCACCTCATGTCAAACACATTTCACTTAAACCCATTTTCATGCGCGGAAGTTAATAATTACAGCTTTTCGGGGTGTACACATGTAGGCGTCAGGCGTTAGGCTTTTCGGGGTGTACGCGTGTAGGCATCAGGCGTTATGGTCATGCGTGTAGTCACATCAGTAGGTGCTCTCTCTCTCTCTCTCTCTCTCTCTCCTCAAATTTTTCGGCTGTAAAATGGCAGGTGAGGTGATGTCACTCTCTCTGCCTCTCTCTTTCTTATATTATATTTTAAAGTAAAATAACTTTTATTATAAACAATTATTTTTTATAAAAATTATATATATTGGAATCTACTTGATGAGATCTTTCAAATAGATCCCATTTAAATATGAAATTTCGTACATGTAAAAAAAAGTTGTTTAATACCCATTAGATGCTAACGGGTGCCATAGTGCATCTATTAAGAGTACAAAAAAAGTACACTTTAAAAGTACTTTTATACTTTAAAGTACATCTTTAAGTGTACTTTAACATACAAGTGTACTTTTAAAGTATACTTTTTGTACAAATAGGACCCACAAAAGTGTACTTTTTGTACCCTTAACGGGTGCACTATGGCACCCGTTAGCATGACCCATACTAATTTACACTCTTTCTGAACAATTCACAATCTCCAAAATGAAAGAATTCACAGATTTTAAATGCAGAATTCACACACATCACAACTCAGTCTTCAAAATACACAATTCACACCCCCTCAAAAAAAGAATTCACACCCCTTAATGTAGAATTCACACCACTTCTAAATAATTCACAACCCGCAAATGCACCCGATTCACACCCATGTAACAATTCACACCCTTTGTAATAATTCACACCCCCAATAACACACAATTAACACCCGTGCAACAATTCACACCATTAATAGCACACTTTTCTTTTTGGGCGTGAATTTTGTCTGTTGGAGAGTGACTTATGATTTGTGAATTCTGCAATTTAGGTATGTGAATTCTTTTTTTTGTTTGTGAATCGTATTTTTTGCAGAGTGAGTTATGATATGTGAATTCTGCATTTGAAAGATGTGAGTTCTTTTATTTTGGAGGATGTGAATTATTTAGAAGGGGTATGAATCCTTAATGAAAGGGTATAAAAAAAAACTTTTTTTACACGTATAAAATTTCATATTCACAATGGATTTTGTTAGAAAGATCTCATCGAGTAGATTTCAAATAGATAATTTTTATAAAAAATAAATGTGTATAATAAAAGTTATTTTATTTTAAATCTAAAATAAAAAAGGGAGAGGGATGGGGGGAAAGAGAGAGAGAGAGAGAGAAGGACGGAAAAAGAGCGGGAGAAAGGACGGAGAGAGGAGAGAGAGTGAGACATAAAGTCCATGTGTGTCGGGCATCATCAGACATGATGCGTGTAGAACGAGAGAAAGAGAGAGTAGAGATAAAGATAGTGATGGAAGCATGACACGCTTCATGTGTTGAACGGAAAAAAAAATCTCCCATCCGTCATGTTCTTATTTAGAAGTGAAAGACAAACTGGGATTTGGACGAAAGCCCCCACAAAAAGTGGGGGCGGCCTGGAATTTCCCGAAAGATCTCTTAATGGAACAGGGCCTTGTGTGTTGAATGGACTGGAGGCCCAAAGTAACCATTCCAAACTATCTTCCTTTTATTTTGTCCAACAGTTCAATGGTTTTTACAAACACTTCAGGTGGAATTTCAGATAACGGAGACCTAACTGAAAATCACACCCAAAAATTCAAAAATCGAAACCGACCCAACCATGTTCAAGCTAACCGAACCACTAACTCTTCGATTTTTTCGAAAGGTTCGATTTGGTCGGTCATATTTTGGTCCTTGTTTGGAGTGGTTATGAGAGATGCGAAATAAGAAGAGTCAAGAGTCTGTCCGGTTTGAACACTATGAACAGAGTAACCATCTATAAATTAAGAGAAAAAAAATTTTAAAAGTGTATCACTTATGTCAACTAAATGCAATGATATAGTAAAATAGTAATCAATACCAAACAAGATGACGGGATGCTGCTATATGTAGAGAGAGAAATCTGATTTACCTGGGGGGAATGAAGTGGAGGCAGCTGTTTACTTTAAGGATCTGGACGAGTTGTGTAAGCTGAAAGTGAGGGAGTCCAAAGATAAAAGACCCATTGCATCCTAGTATTATTTATAGACTTTTTGTTCCTTACCGGACAAAGTTAGTCCCCGTTCCACCAATGAGATTTTTGAAATTTTTTTCTCTTCTCAGAGGTAAGACATTCTCCTCATACACGTTAGCTAAAAAACTTTAAAAAAAAACCTGAAAGTTAGTAGAATTGAGTGATAATGTGATGCCTCAGACATCTTTTTCACCGCACATTGTTGTGGGTCATACCATAATGTGTGGTGGAAAAAGATCTGGGACTGTACATGACAGTGTGGGCAATGAATAATTTTTCCTATTCGTTGGTGAGGGAGAGGGGGTTAATGAATGTGATGGACCCACATGAACAACACTGTAGGTCATTTGATAAAGGTTTGATGGAGGTTTTGAGTAATAATTGGAGAAAGATAGATAGAGAAACGATCGAGAGTAGTTAATTGAGAGGAAAATTATAAAAAGAAAACTATGCTAAGAGGGAGGAGGTGGTTTTTAGAGCCCCAGTTGCACAATATCGCACGAGCTGTATGGTTTTATACAGATGTACTATTTGATTATATGGATGTCCGAATAATTTGATATTTGAAGCAAATAATGTAAAGTTCACAATTTAGAAAATTAACGATTCGGATCGTAACTATAATATTTCAATGGCTTTTATTTTAAAATACAAGAGAGTTGGATACAATCTTCAATTTTTTTAACAAAAATCAAACTCACGCCTAGTTGGATACTCCCTATGTCCCTTTTTAAATGATCCATATAGGAATATGTGTAATTTGGAACATCTAAAAAACATCTCTATATAAATATTTAATTTTTTTTATACCAAATTAAAGTGCTCATTGAGTACTTTAATTTGGTGCAAAAAAATTTAAAAACGTTATACGAAAGTACATTTTAAAACGTCCACAAAAATACACGTTTTCCAAGTGGATCACTTAAAAAGGGACGGAGGGAGTATAATCTTCAATTTTGTAACACAAAAACAAACTCACGCCTCATTATATGACTTTACACTCAATTTTTTTCTCGATACTTGCACAACTTGCAATAATACAGTAGAATTTGTTGGAAAAATATTTTAAATATAATATTTTATTTAAAGTGTGAATAAAAATTGATTTGATTTGAAATTGCATCTTTTCATTGACACATGTTCGCTATGGGCGGATGCGTCTTTTCGTGAACAGATATGTCTCTTCTCTCTGGTGAATATTCGTAAAGTCACCAGTTAGCAAGGTTATAAATCTCGTACCGGACATGGTACCAGTTTTCTTACTGGTACGGTACGGTACTGGTACCGGATGAATACTGGTACCGTTTCGGATTTAGCACTATAATATTACATATAGTTTTATTATTATAATTTTTCACATATCATCCAATTAATCACGACATAAAATTTAAATTTTTTACTCCTCTTGTATAATCTCTATTATATTGCAATTACCACTCTAAAAATTAAAACATTTATTTAAATAAATAATCTACACTTTAAACGTAACATTTGTCAGGGTTACTCTGGTAATTGCGTGACTTTACAGCTCCTTTGGATTGAGAGAATTCGGGAGAAAAGAAAGGAAATGGAAGGGGAAGGCTTTCTCTCCCTTGTTTGGATGAGCAAAGCCGTGAGAGAGGGAGAGATTTGGTGAGAGAGCTGAAACCC
The DNA here is from genome assembly GCA_020921065.1 of Vaccinium darrowii. Taxonomy (NCBI): domain Eukaryota; kingdom Viridiplantae; phylum Streptophyta; class Magnoliopsida; order Ericales; family Ericaceae; genus Vaccinium; species Vaccinium darrowii. The sequence goes on from CM037160.1 coordinate 35,869,021, forward strand.
TTACCCCCCCGTTTTTCTTTCTCACCAATTTTGGCGGGATTTCGAGAGAAAGGGAGCCCTGGGCTTCCATACAACCAACGACGACGTCGCCGAAGAACCTGCAGACCCAATTTAACAGCATTAATGGCGTTGGCGGAGAGAGTGGCGGTGGCAGAGATCCTGGATCTTTGATTTGAAGCTTGGATTTGGTCGCCGGAGGGTCGCTGGAAATCCGCCGGAGAGAGTTTGGTCGCCGGAGAGACTCTGATTTCTCACTCCTGTTTGGATCCCTGGTGAGAAATTGTTCTCCTTTCTTCTCTTTTCTCACTAATAAGGGAGAGCACTCTCCTTTCTTTTTCCTTTCTTCTCCCCGCGGCCAAAGGAGCTGTTAGGGCTATAAACCTCCTTTATCAGATCTTTTCTTCTCAGGAGAAAAATAGACTAGCGGCCAGACTTCTTCCTCCGTTTGAGAGACCAGATCTTCCTTCATCTTTTCTTCCCGCAGATCTTTTCTTTCCCCAAAACTTCAAGGACGTATAGTTCAGGGAAAATGTTTACTGTTGGAATTTCTCCATTTGAGAGACCAGACTTCTTCCTTCATCTTCTTCGTTTTCAGATCTGGCTTAGCTTGATTAGACCAGTCATCTTCGTTCAAAGAGACCAGATTTGCTCAGCTATGATCTTCTCTTTGTTCGCGCAGTAGGTAAGGTTCTGATCATCATGTTCAATAGAGATCTGCAAAATTTCGGACGAAATTTCACCGCTCGCCATCTCGTCCGAGATTGTCCGAAATCGCTGGTAATGGCCGGTATCTGAGCCGGGACGGTATTGGAGGTTGAGATTACCGGTTTCTCACAAATCCAGTACGTACCGGCCGGTACGAAACGGGATTAACAACCTTGCCAGTTAGTCTATATATATGTCAAGTCTCATTCATTTTGTAGAGTTGATTTTTCTACACTTTCATTGAGTCGGAGTATTTTCATTAAAGAGGCTATAGATAAAAGTTTGGTTCAACAGACCCATCGATTGTAGTGCTGCTTCTGTTGGGAGTTCGATCAAGTAGTGTTGAAAGATAGATTTCATGCAAATTCTAAGCACCATAGCGGAGGTGAATCTGTCTTAAGTACAGAGTGTTTCACTCGCCTTGATCACCATTTCATTCTCGTTGATTTTAAGATTTTGCGTTCTAATTTTATTGTATTTATATTTCTGATTTTATCACAAAAGGTAAACATATTTTCTAACAGAATTTGCACCAATAGAATAAAATAAAAAATAATGCAATATAATCCCATCAAATGAAACTACTGCTGAATTCAAATTCTGCCTCTCACGTTCGTTCATCTATTCTAATATATAAAGGGAGAGCACCAGTTTGGTGTCCTCAAATTCTAAGATAGTGTAAACTTTTCATATTAAAAAAATATCCCTCGAAAAAGTCAGATTTCCACACTTGCATCATCTGGTTTTTAAAAATTATGAGGGCAAAGTAAATTGAATGCTTTGTAACAGCTTCAAACTTGCCACGTGCAAACACATCCCATACATCATCCAACTGCGCGGCAGTTTCAGAATCCGAAATCTCTCTGAGTTCCACATTAATGCATCATCCCCATTTACCCATCTCACTTCTACAAGTGGAAAAATTGGAACAGAAGAGGAAGCATTGTGGATCCAGAGAAATCCATGGATTAAGATCCGTGTTTCTTCATCCTTCCACTCAATGGTTTAACTACGTCTTCTTTTCTTCTTAAGTTTGAATTCTTTCTTTCTTTAAGTACATTACTGTTGCTTTCATACGCTTGATAATTGATGTTCAAAAGGGATTGTATTGGTGTGTTGGTGTTGATTTTGGTTTCTTGCCCATATTGGTGTATTGGTGTTGATTTTGGTTTGCCACTGCAAAGACGGAAAAACACAGTTCCACATGCCTATTCAACAAGGTGTTATCTTTCTTTCCCACTTTCAATTTCTTCTACGGAAAAAGACTTGCATAATTTTTTTTTTCTTTCCTTTACATCGTAAATTTACCTTTACATTTATATCTTTGTTTGTTTTTAAATTTTATGAATTGAGAACCAATTGATGAATTTCGTTCTTCCCCTGGCTTTTCATCGCAGGGAAAAAAAATTATGCCCACACCTAACTGACGAGTATGTTTCTTGGCTGGTCTCCACCTTTGTATCGGAAAAGGAATTATTTAGTGAATACTGTTACATATATAGTTTATCTCACTCTATTCTATGATTGCTTTGGGTTAAAGGTGTTAATGTGTGAACCAAATTTTATCCTCACACCTATCTATTTATTTGTAGACACCCCAATTTGAACCCATGAAAATCCTTGGCATTCCCAATGATGAAAATGGCCCGATAAAGGGAAACAAAGGGGGTGCTGCGCAGCACGAGCTGTGGGGGCCTATTTCGGGACCGCGCCGGTACTGTTCCGACGATCGGAGACGTCCACCGCGTAGAGCTCGTCGAGCACTACAAGTGTACCAAAAATTAACTCAATCCAATATCGTTAAGTGCCTCATCGGAACACAAATATGTTGAAAAAAATGGTTTCAATGGTTTTCATTTAATGTTTCAAGCATGTGTGTTCCAATTTTTTTCAACTTATTTGTGTTCCGATGAGGCACTTAACGATCTCCGATTGACTTGATTTTTGGTACATTCGTAGTACTCGACGAGCTCTACACGGTGGACGTCTCCGATCTTCGGAACGGTACCAGCGCGACACCGAAATAGGCTACACAGCATGCTGCGCAGCACGGGGCTGCATAGCACCTCCCCCGGTTCCCCGATAAAGACACGTGGAGCTTGATTAATTGCTTGGAAACCCCTCCAAAACCTCTTCAAAATAAACCCAAGCTTGCACCACCTTCTACTACATTCAAAACCCTTTTTATTGATATATAATATGTCCCAATCCATTTTGAAATGAGGGAGATGCGCGCGTTTTACTAAAATAATTTATTTTTCATGAATTTTGATGTACAAATCATCTTAGGTTCAAACCACTTGGGTTAGAAAGTAGACTCAATTACCTTTCCAATGCTTCAAACCATGCGCAAAACGGAGTTCAGTAGCACCCGGAGTGGCCCCACGAAGTTTGATATGTTGTGTAGTCTCCAAGTCCAAGCGCCCAAACTCACGGTTGGCGCCCAGACTCAGTATGGGCACCCACACTTCATAGCCCAAACACCCGAGTCAGTCCAGGCGCCCAGACTTCCAACTCCGGGAGCCTAGACTTCTCTCCAGATTACTTGCATCCAAAGAAAAAATAAGCAGGAGAATCGTTTGTGGGGGATTTTGGCAAAGATTTTTTGAGATAATAGGGTGAGGGGGATGATTAGCCTAAGGAGATCCCCTAGCATTGCCCCCTAATAATCCTAATGGTCCATTTGGGCCTTTCATGCCCATAAAATCCTCCCCACTCCTCATTTTGGAGGCTGATCACTCTCATGCCCCTTATACACTGTTACATTGTCCAAGTTATTCCAGAATCTCCATCCCCAGTCCATTCCCCTCTGCTTTACCCACTTCTAGCCTACAAACCCACCTTCCATTACTCAAAATCCTCATGCTCTTATCATCCACCATCAAACATTTAACCAAAATATAAGCAATCAGGTTCTTTGTTCTAGCAACCCATTTCAGTTTACATAACCACCAGAAACTCCCCAAACTTGCCCCAAAAGCTCTCCAATCAAGCTTCATAAGGTAGTTCACCTACCAAATGTGTTCAAAAAGGTACCTGAGGGTATACCACCCAGCTTTTACTAATTCCCCATACTTGTTAAGGGTTAGGGAAGGTTCAAAGTGCATCAAAAAGAAGCAAAACACTTACACCCACACTGAGTGTGGGTGCCCATACTCTCCAAGTATGGGCGCCTAGCCTCCTCTCCTATTTCTGTATTTTATGCTTTTATAAAGTTTCTCATGCATATTCAAGTCGTCTGTGTGGTTTAAGGTCAAAAATTATGATCATGATGTAGAGAGTCACTTAGACTACTCATAAAGTGCATAGAAGGGGGTTCATCGTGGATCCAAACTATTTCTCGTTTTTAAGTATATGAGTATTCTGTCTTTTGCATATGTTCAATAAACATAATAGGAACTAGTTCACATCCGATAAATCTTGTCTCAAAACACATCAAAATCATTCCTTTCAAAGCTTAGATCATCATTCAAAAGCTGTCTGTTGAGGTCAATCAGGAGTAGAAGAGTAGTAAACATTATTCTGCATGCAAAATAAGTGGTGCTAAAGTGCAGATTTCTGTTTGATTGAAGACTTGGAATGAAGAGCTACCCCTCCCCCATTCAATTCCAGGCGCCTAGACTTAGTCAGTATGGGCGACTAGACAAAGTCCAGGCGCCTGGACTTGGCAACCTTGGGCGCCTGAATTGACCCCAGGCACATAGACTTGAGGACAGTGGGTGTCCAGATTACAGTCCGGGTGTGGTTTGTATGGTATTTGTGGATGTGTTTTGGGATCCTTCAACACTGTTTGAGCATGTTTCAGCAAAGTTTAGTGTCCCATGCATGATTATCTTCCATACATGACACTTAGCACATGTATCCACATACAACACTTTGATTTAGGGAGGTGCATTTATATGTTCTTGCATATTTTTGTGGAATAAAGTCTATTTAAATGAGGTTTCCAAAATCCCTTGAGCATTCAGTAGAGACCGGTGATTGTGCTAGGCGAGGGGTGCTTTAAAATTCCTTCCCCTCTCGTAACCTAGCTCCCAGACCCGAGAAATCTCAATAAAAGTAGGTCGGTGTAATATTTCCTTTGTAAAAGGGCAAAAGAGTCATTTTTAACAGGTTTCTCGGGTATGGTCCTCAAACCCTGGCAGCGATTCCATCAATCGAAACCATTTTCTTAAACTCTTGTGTAATTTTGCGGGGTGTCCACATTATTCTTTCGGAAAGGAGTTAATCCGGACTATTAAAAACGCTTTCGGACGTTGAGACACACATGACTTGAATATTGATACATCACATGAAAAATCAGATAAAAGTTATACCACGGAAATTGGAATTTAATATACTCCCATGATCTCGACTAAAACATCTTACAGGTTACATTTCACTACCATTTCTTACATGTTGAGAGTTTGCATAACCCCCTAATATTAATTAATATAGGCTGGGACACACATGACTTGAAAAATTATCAAAAAAAAATCAAATGAGACACACATAAATGACTTGCACGCGCATCGCGTGTGCCTCGCCTCCAGTAGTTTTAATAGAAGACGAAAAGGAGAATGATGAACCACCCACGCTAGTCGTGGTGTTCAATACTTCTGGAACTTGCCATAGACTCATAGTTGATCCAAGTAAAGAAGAAAGAGAAGGGACACCATTTTCAAAGCTGTGTAATACAAACTTGTTAATAGAAAAAGAAAGACAAGATGTGTAGTACACTATTTTCAAAGAAGTGTAGTACACGAAGTTGTGTAGTTTGTATATATGGTATTTGTGGATGTGTTTGGGGATCCTTCAACACTGTTTGAGCATGTTTCAGCAAAGTTTAGTGTCCCATGCATGATTATCTTCCATACATGACACTTAGCACATGTATCCACATACAACACTTTGATTTTGGGATCTGCATTTATATGCTCTTGCGTATTTTTGTGGAATAAAGTCTGTTTAAATGAGGTTTCCAAAATCCCTTGAGCATTCAGTAGAGACCGGTGATTGTGTCAGGCGAGAGGGGTGATTTAAAATTCCTTCCCCTCTCGTAACCTAGCTCCCAGACCCGAGAAATCTCAATAAAAGCAAGTCAGTGTAATATTTCCTATGTAAAAGGGCACAAGAGTCATTTTTAACAAGTTTCTCGGGTATGGTCCTCAAACCCTGGCGGCGATTCCATCAATCGAAACCGTTTTCTTAAACTCTTGTGTAATTTTGCAGGGTGTCCACATTATTCTTTCGGAAAGGTGTTGATCCGGACTATTAAAAACGCTTTCGGACGTTGAGACACACATGACTTGAATATTGATACATCACATGAAAAATCAGATAAAAGTAATACCACGGAAATTGGAATTTAACATACTCCCATGAGCTCGACTAAAACATCTTACAAGTTACATTTCACAACCATTTCTTACATGTTGAGAGTTTGCATAACCCCCTAATATTAATTAATATAGGCCGGGACACACATGACTTGAAAAATTATCAAAAAAAAAAATCAAATGAGACACACATAAATGACTTGCACGCGCATCGCGTGTGCCCCGCCTCCAGTAGTTTTAATAGAAGACGAAAAGGAGAATGATGAACCACCCACGCTAGTCGTGGTGTTCAATACTTCTGGAACTTGTCATAGACTCATAGTTGATCCAAGTAAAGAAGAAAGAGAAGACACCATTTTCAAAGCTGTGTAATACAAACTTGTTAATAGAAAAAGAAAGACAAGATGTGTAGTACACTATTTTCAAATCTATTTTCAAAGAAGTGTAGTACACGAAGTTGTGTAGTTTGTATGGTATTTGTGGATGTGTTTTGGGATCCTTCAACACTGTTTGAGCATGTTTCAGCAAAGTTTAGTGTCCCATGCATGATTATCTTCCATACATGACACTTAGCACATGTATCCACATACAACACTTTGATTTTGGGATCTGCATTTATATGCTCTTGCATATTTTTGTGGAATAAAGTCTGTTTAAATGAGGTTTCCAAAATCCCTTGAGCATTCAGTAGAGACCGGTGATTGTGCCAGGCGAGAGGGTGCTTTAAAATTCCTTCCCCTCTCCTAACCTAGCTCCCAGACCCGAGAAATCTCAATAAAAACAGGTCGGTGTAATATTTCCTATGTAAAAGGGCAAAAGAGTCATTTTTAACAGGTTTCTCGGGTATGGTCCTCAAACCCTGGCGGCGATTCCATCAATCGAAACCGTTTTCTTAAACTCTTGTGTAATTTTGCGGGGTGTCCACATTATTCTTTTGGAAAGGTGTTGATCCGGACTATTAAAAACGCTTTCGGACGTTGAGACACACATGACTTGAATATTGATACATCACATGAAAAATCAAATAAAAGTAATACCACGGAAATTGGAATTTAATATACTCCCATGATCTCGACTAAAACATCTTACAGGTTACATTTCACTACCATTTCTTACATGTTGAGAGTTTGCATAACCCCCTAATATTAATTAATATAGGCTGGGACACACATGACTTGAAAAATTATCAAAAAAAAATCAAATGAGACACACATAAATGACTTGCACACGCATCGCGTGTGCCCCACCTCCAGTAGTTTTAATAGAAGACAAAAAGGAGAATGATGAACCACCCACGCTAGTCATGGTGTTCAATACTTATGGAACTTGTCATAGACTCATAGTTGATCCAAGTAAAGAAGAAAGAGAAGGGACACCATTTTCAAAGTTGTGTATTACAAACTTGTTAATAGAAAAAGAAAGACAAGCTGTGTAGTCACTATTTTCAAAGATGTGTAGTACACGAAGCTGTGTAGTACAAGCTGTGTAGCCTGTCATTCATTAATATGACAAATGCTACAGGTGTAACCCATAGAAAAGAGACACTGTTGAGTATTGATAAGATAGGTTTTTTTTTTTTTAACAAAAGATACTCCATTAATGAGGTACTTTTTTGCTTCTACATATAAAATATTTCGATTTATGCATGTATGCATTTGATCCAAGTAATCACCTTTTGTTAACCACATCTAATATCAAATAAGCTTTAAAAAAAAAAAGATATAGTACAATTAACCATATCTTATGAGTCTAGATAACCACATCTTTTTATTCCAAATAACCACATCTTATCTCGAGTAGGCTTTAAAAAAAAGATATAATACAGATAACCACATCTTGTGTGTCCAGATAACCACATCTTGCGATTCCAGATATGGTTATCTGCGCCGGCGACTTTTTCGGCGAAGTCTAATTTTCCGGCGACTTTTCCGGCGCCGACGACTTTTCCCGTCAAACTTTTCCGTCACTGGTAACTTCCCAGCGAACTTTCCGGCAAGAGTATGTTATGTATCAAATTTAATGTGAGGGTATATTTGTCTATTAAAAATGGAGAGTGGACCTTACACCTTAGAAATTGCAAAAGGGTGGATTAGAGGAGTTATGGAACTAAGAGGTGGACTAGACATGTTACAAAAAGATATAATGGACCTTAGAGTAATTTCTTTATTTTAGATTCTAGGCAATTTTTGTGGCAATTTTTTTAGGTACTAAGCATTTCCTGGGATGTCAATTAGTGCTCTATGTTAAAGGAATATAATTTGACATTGTTTGCGTAGGAAATTTGTAATCACTTAATGTAGGACATTCCGACAAGGAGGGCATATACTATAAAAATGAGAGTCATATTAGTCCAGCAATGATGCATACCCATAAAATGTTTCTAGAAATTGTCCAGAATCTGAAATCAATCTCAAATTTCACTTCATTATGATACAATAATTTCAAATTTTGAAGAATTTTCAGACACACTTTACGGGTACTTAGCATTTCCCTATTTAGTCCATCCAATATTTTAACTACAAGCGGTAGGCCGATTTGTCCCACTCTACCATAAATACCCTAGAATCAGACACAATCCAACAGCCAACGAATAGTGGAAGAGGTGTGAGCCTCAGATTCTCAGAACCAAAATAGTGTGAAACCGTCCCAGAGTGCCCAAAACCCCTGTGCCTTTGTGCCGAGGGGTTTTGGGCCATTGGATTGTGATTTTTGTTTTTTAAGTTTTAATTTTTCTGGGTGATCCAACGACCGAAAAACCCCTCGGCATAGAGCACATAGGGGTTTTCCAGCACAAAGGATCTGGGCTCTTCAATCTGTTCCCACGCACCAAGTGAGTCATAAACATTTTTTTGCTCGTTATAAGTTTGGCTATCCCCATGCCAAAAATATTCACGATGTTCATTAGCTTTTCAAGCTTCGTGCATTATCGGGTACGAGTTATTTTGTTACAGAATTAACAATCTTTTTTAGAATAATTACTAGCTAAAAATATCTTTTAATGCCAAAAATACTACTCCCTCCATCCCTTTTTAAATGTGTTATTTCGTAAATCCAACTTATTAAAGAAACATAATCATTATACATTTCACATCAACTTTTTTCTCCACTTTACACTGTTCACATAAACTTTTACCTCTACTTTCCAAAATTATCCTTCACTTTTACCCATTAACTTTTCAAAATGACAAAATGATAATTGTACAAACTTTTACTCATTAACTTTTCAAACCACACACTTATTTAAGGACAGGCCAAAATGGAAAGTTAAACACTTAAAAATGGACGGAGGGAGTAATTACTTTGTATTCGCAATTGGAGTGATATTAACTCATTTGGTTTATTTTGACTAGTTATTATTCAATTTTTTTGTGCATTTATCGGTTTTGCATTAATTTTTTTTGTGAATTATTGATCGTCCCTGCGATAGGATTGCATAAAGTAAAAATTTATGTTTGAAATTGCAATGTTTTTTACTAAGAATATAAATAGTAAATTATTGATATTTTTGTCCTTACTAAAAAAAATCAGTTTTGAACATAATCTTTTAATTTTTAAATTTCTCCCATCGAGACAAACCAATAATTCACAAAAAATTGACTCAAAACAGACAAATGCACAAATTATGTAGCCAAACCACCAGGAAAAAGATTAATTTGTGGCGCATCTCAATGAAAAATGCAATCAAAGAGCAATGATTAGTGCATGGCAATTACCAAACTAAACATGGTTAGGTGGGGCATTAGAAACAGCGTAGATGTCAATCTATGAAAATGTTCGCAGTCTCTGTCATTGATGGAAAACTTAAATCTTCCTTCACCTCTAAAAAATAGAGAGTGACCAAGAGAAGGACATAGTATAGGGATTGTTCATGGAATACGGACATCAACATTTCCAATAAGATCAACATGACATTTGGGCAATAGGTGACAAAAATGCCCTATAAGGGCTTTGTTTGGCTAACACAGAAAATGAAAATTTCATTTTTTTAAGACCTGGTTCACAAATAATGTAATCTGTTAACACAAAATGTCTTTTTTGTACTTTTTTGCTCAATTAACCCAAAAAATGTAATTTTGTTCTTTTCAAGCAAAAAAAAAAAAAGTGCAAAATTATTTTTCTATCCCAAAATGTTGCTCCTTCTTTCTCTTTTTAATTGTTCCAAAAAAAAAAAAAACCATTATCCCTATTAAAAAATAATAGGTAAAAGTTGATTAGTTTACTTTTTCACCTTTCACCTTTCACTTTTGAAATTCACTTTAACAAGTTGAATTCCCAAAATAGAACAATAAATTGGGACGGATGGTGTACTTGAGTTCAAATTTGTGTTCCTATGCTAAAAATTTATAAGAAAATTAAGTTGGACATTTCTTTTTATTAAAATCGATAAGTTTTTCAATTATGCATATTATTTAATTTTTATTTTATTTTGGAGCTAAATTGTGTATTTTATTATTTCACTTAATGGTTTCATTAGGGGTGAAAAAAAAACCGACGGGACCCTAACCAACCGAAAAACCAAAAATTTGGTTCGGTGTTCGGTCGGTCCAGCCTGGGAAAAAAACAGAAAAAACCGAAATACATCTCGGTTCGGTTTCGATTTTCTGGAATTTTTGTCAAACCGAACCGAACCGAAATACCCTAAAATCATCCCGATTTGGACCGAATTACCCCAAAACCACCCCTATTTGGATTGAAACCACCCCTATCTCGATTTCCTGAAATTGACCCTGCAAAAAATAACAAATCACAGCCGTCCATCTCAATTTTAACGGCGGACCAAAAAAACCGAAAAAATTGAAAAAAATCGAAAAAACCGAACCACCTGAACCGATCGGTCCATTGTTTTTTTGGGTCGGGATTGGTTCCTAGTAAAATCACCCTGAACCGATCGGTTCGGTCCCGAACACCCCGAAAATCAAACCGAACCGACCGATTTTCACCCCTAGGTTTCATGTCTACCTTTCAGATTCCAACGGATAATTTTATTTTTTATTTTGTTTTGGAGCTAAATTGTGTATTTTATTTTATTTTGGAGCTAAATTGTGTATTTTATTTTATTTTGGAGCTAAATTGTGTATTTTATTGTTTGTTGTTTTATACTAATAACAACAGGTTACCGAATATGTTTAAATATGTAGTCTATATCATGCCAGCAAAGCAGAAATATATGGTAGTCTGTTGCGTCAGATTACGTTATCTGTACATATTTATTCCCTGTATCTTTAAAACAACAACAGATTACCAAATACGTGTCAATCTGAACTTTGTATCATGTTAGCAAAGCAGACATATATGGTAATCTGATGCAATATAGCCTCTGTTTCATGCGAATAACAATAATAGATTACCAAATATGAGTAGATATGTATTCTGTATCATGACAGCAAAGCAGAATATATGGTAGTTTGTAGGGGTGTACAAGAAAACCGAAAAAAACCGTGAAACCGGACCAAACCGGTCTATTTGGATTGGTTCTATGGTTTAATGGATTGGTTTTGGTTCTAAAAAAATGAGAACCGAATATTTTGGTTTGGTCTCTGGTTTCATTATTAGGAACTGTGGTTTGAACCGAACCGGTCCATATATATAAGTAAAATATAATATAATATATACACTCATATATACCCCACACACTTGATAATTTTGCCAGCTTTAAGTTTTAACGTTGCATCTGCCATATATATCAATAATGATAAACGAGAGTATTCTAATAGTTGGTTTAGTTATTGTTGGAGTTCTTAATTTATTTGTGGGGTGGCTTAGTGGTAGTAGTTTTACGAAGAAATTGCAATAATTTTGTGGACAAATTTTTTTTTTTTTTTTGGGCAATTTTTGAATGCTAACATGGTTTAGAACCAAAAACCGAACCAAACCGGACTGGTCTAATGGTTTGGTGTGGTTTAGTTCCATATGTGTAACAGTTTGGTTATGGTTCTCAATTTTTTGGAGCCGTTAGATATGGTTTGGTCCCCTGATTTCTATAAAACCGGTCCAAACCGGACCATGTACAATAGTTTGTTGCAATCAAGTATTATTTCTTATAGTCTATTTTATGCGTGTTTGAAAAAATAGATTCTATTAATTTAACATATTTGCACAAATAAGGGTATCTGTAGAATTTTTTTTCATATACAAAAAATTAATGAGAAGAGATACTCATATCAGTTTTTTTTTTTTAATATGCAAATATTTGATTAGCACAGATACCCTTATTTATTGGTTTTTTAATAACAAAAAGTTATTTTTGTCTTGCATGCAATACTCCTATATACCACTTATACAATATTCACTTCTCAAAGTTCAAAATCCTATCTCTAAATGTAGAGGAAAACGAGAGGGAGGTGAGAAAACGCCAACAAACCCATGTGGGAGGATAGTTTGTGAGTAATTTTGCATTTGAAAGTTTTGAGTCAAATATTTTTTTAAAAAAATTTCTTTGATTCCTTTTGCCCAAAAAAATCTAGAAAGAAAAAAATCTATGATGAAAACTAACTTTTTTAATAAAGCCAAAAATTTAAGATTCTTTTTATCTTTAATAAAAGAAAAGTAGACATATATGATAGTCTATTGGAATTTGACCTCTGTTTCATGCCAATAACAACATCATATTACCCAATATGTGTAGATCTGTACTTTGTAGCTTGCCATCAAAGCAGACATATATGGTAGTCTGTTGCAATCTCACCGCTGTTTCATGCCAAGAACAACAACGAATTACCAAATATGTGTAGAACTTTGCTCTGTATCGTGCAGCAAAGCAGACATGTGGTAGTCTAGATGCTAGTATTATTTCTAAAATATATTTTATGCGTGTTCGGGAAAAAAAAAATTGCTCGAATGGAAATAAGTAAAAATTGATGATTCAATGGAGATTGGGGTAATTTGCAACCAAAGTTTGCTCCAATGGAAACAAACCAAGGCATTTTTTATTTTTTTTATAAACTAGAGTTGTGCCCGCTAAAAACATGTGGCCAGGAAAAACACAAATGCATTTTTTTTATTAAATATCTTTTTTATGAAGTGTAAAAGTCTAAAAAGTTATACTACGTTTGGAGGAAAATGTCAAACACTCAATATTTAGTTTAGTTTTCTTAAAAAATTATAATTAGAGTAGTGGTTTGGAGTGGGCTTAAATAAATAAAAAAATTTGCAACAAAAATTCTCATTCAAATATCATTTAAACACTATTGAACAAAAAAAAATAAGTATATTTGATTGAAAATGCGAAGCTAACAAAAATTAATCAAAAAAATATTACAGAAGTCTAATAAATACTCCCTTCGTCTCAATTTAAATTTTCCCTACAGGAGACCGTGCAAGTTTGACCTTAAAATAAAATAATTTTGGAACTATTTTTTAAATTTTTTTGCACCGTTCAAAAGATCTCAACGAGTACTTTTGAATGGTGTAAAATTTTTTGAAAAAAATATCTAGAAATATGTTCCATTTTAAAGTTAAAATGACACGATTTTTCGTAGGAGATATTTAAAATGGGACAAAGGGAGTTTTAAAAAAGACGAACAAAATGCACAAACCAAAGTAGAAAATGTTAGCCGAGATGAATTGAGCTAAATCGACCTTTGCTGCCTCCTGACATTCAATGGGTATCTATCCAAAAATTTATTGGACGAAGGAATGCAAAGGCGCAGTATAGTATAGCATTTGCCCATCTCATCAGTAACTCTCTTTATGTTGACTTTTATTGCTGCTTTATGACCTCTTTCGCACTTCACAACGGTGAGAGAAACAAAATGGTGTATAATTTTCCACGTTATCTCTGGAGGGGAGAGAGAGAGAGGGGGCACAGCTGGGCTAGCGCCAGAATCAACCACGTGAAAGTAATCGTCGACAGGCAGTGCATAAAGGAGAGACGCGCGGAAAAACTTTTATTAAGGGTATTTTTGTCTAGTATTATTTTTGAACTCTCAAAAAATTTTATTTCATGTATTGAAGGTATTAAAATAAGTTAAGCTAGACAAAAATCAATTAAAGACCCCAAACTTGGCCTTTAGGCCATTTTTCTGTAAAAATATCGACAGTGATAAGGGTATTTGTGCTAATTAATCAACTCTTTGGGCTGCCTAGCCTTGTGCTATGCGGCACCCGGTGCTATTGCACGGTTGTCGGTCCGATGATCGGAAATGTCCATCGCGTAGAGCTTGTAGAGTACTACAAGTGTACCAAAAAGCAACTCGATCAGATATCGTTAAGTATGTGATCGGAATACATAAAACTTGAAAAAAAATGGAACACATGTGACTAGAAAACATTGATTAAAACTATTGAACCCATTTTTTTAATGTTATTTTTGTTCCGATGACACACTTAATGATATCTGATCTAGTTGACATTTGGTACACTTGTAGTACTCAACGAGCTCTACGCGATGGACGTCTCCAATCATCGGACTGACACCTGCGCAACCCCGCCGAGTGTCACGTAGAAAAACCACGGGAGCCACACCAGTCCACTAAGAAATCGAAAATAAATAGGTGTGCTCCTAAGGTCGCACCCTGGACTGTGGGACGCTGTCCCTGTGGGGCCTCTGCTCCTTACACTCTCGGCCTAGACCACTGCTAAAAGTTGTGTGCACCCTAACATTAGACTCTAAAACAAAATTCATTTATGGGCCCTACACAATACAGATATTTAGGCTGGGCTAATGCCTTATTGGGTCCATTTTTTTTACCTTAACCCAATTTTCTGTTTAATACAATGTTAGGACATTTGAACCTAGCTTAAGTTCTCCGATTGGGTATAAAATTGGCATATGATATGAGAGCCGGTTCATTGTATCCCAAATTACTATTTAAAATATTCCACACTCCAAGACAGTAGACCTAAAAAAATGTTACGCAAAGATATATAGATCCAAAAAATAGCTACATATGAAAGATCTAGATGTGGCCGCATATGAGAGGGTGGTTAAAGAATAGTCTTAGGTGTATGGAATGAGAAATTAGTTAATAATATGAGAGACATTTTCATTCATTGCTAATTAGTTTTAAATTATTAAATTTGAAGCATAAAGTTTCCATCACGCTCATCCCTCCATAGGACATGGGGTTGTTGTTGCGCAGCCTATGCACAACAGATGTTATGCACTATTTGAGCCGTCCGTTGCTCGATTGGATGACCCAAATTTCACCTCAGCAGCTTTGCATCAGAACCGTTCATTATCGTGCGTGCAAAATAAAATTTGTATTCTCTAACCGTTTACCCAAAAAAAAAAAAAAGAAGATCTTCTAGACAAATTATTGATGCTCATGGATTCACGTAGTAATCAGATTAGACATTTAATGTCATGTTCAAACTTCATGGCCTCTCTCTTTACCTATGATGCTGCTCCAATCCCTCTCGAGTAACCCTTTCGGGTTCTAATAAAATTGTCCTCTGATGAGTCCAAAATATTAACACGAAGCAGTCTCTATTTTGCATAGTGTTAGCCCTTTATTATGCTAAATTAGATATTACTGTTATCTTTTTAATTTTTACATTGAATTATTAATTTTGCAGGAAAAATGATACTCCCTCCGTTCCAAAATAATAGTCCACTACGAAAAGTCCTGTCATTTTTTTAAATCAAAAGATGAAGTACTTTTGTGTATCATTTTTTGAATTTTTTTGCACCGAATTAAAGTACTTGACGAGTACTTTAATTTGGTGAGAAAAAATTCACAAAATGATACACAAAAGCACTTCATTTTTTTATTTGAAAAATGGCAAGAGAGAGAAAGTGGAGCTCTTATTTAGGAACGGAGGGAGTACTACTTATTTTGGCTGTGAGAATAAAGAGTGCACACAAGTTTACAAGTTGGAGTGGCCCGTATATACAACACTAAGTAACTGGGGCCAATTTCATAAGCTATCAAGGAATGTGGTTTTTACCATCCAAGTGCAAGCCAATATTGGAAAAAATATCGACGTGGAAAGGAAAGATGCCAAAGAAGGAGTTTGAAAAGGAAAAGGATTCTCCCTTTCTTATTTTGAAGATTTTTGGCAGTTCTTATATAAGGATGCATCACGACATTAGAAGGAGATTTCGGCTAGGATCTCAACGCAAAATACACGACGGTTGCGGCCTCCAATACGGCGAGAAAAAGTGGGAAAAAGCTTCAATGGTTATTAGTCGTCATATGGGTATGTTTATGTCCATGAGCGGCTAGATTTCCATACTACGGTTGAGGATGAAGCCTCATGTTTCATAGTAAGTATTTGTGTACTTCGTTTATTTTCCAACTGTATGGTTTGATCGAATAATCACTTCAATCTCATATTAATTAAGTTAGTAATTTTGGATATGGATTCAATCATGTTTTTTCTATGATTTGAGATTGCTAGTTAATTATTCGGCCATGTTATGCAAGTTTTGATTTCAAGCACTGGATATCTTTTGCGATTTGTTTTTTAACGGACACATATGATTTTTTGATCTTGAACATTAAGGCGAGGATGAGTGGACATAAGTTATTTTTCTAAAAGGTCTTAACGATGACATTTTCCACGGTAATAGAGTTTAGCCACCAAATTACTGTGAAGAAAGTAGGAAAATAAATAAGAGTCTTTTAACAATTACTACAAATACATGAGTGTGAATTCCGAAACCGTAGTCACTTTTCTCTCATCAAGTTCGTTTAATCGTCAATTTATTTGTTTGTTTCTACTATTGCTTATTTAATTTTTAGTTTTAAAATCAACCACAGCTTTTAGAACTAGGTTAGGGTTTAATCAGTTTAAGTTTATTTAGTTTTCCTACGAAAAAATCACAAGTTCTGTGGGTTCGACCTCGCACTTACATTGCTATACTTCAATACGATTCGTGTGCTTGCGAGTACTTTAAAATTTCACATCTTTGGCCATGAGTTTGGTGATTAATCATTCATCTCGACAAGAGAGATTAATAAGTGAGATCCAAACCTCGAATGGAGAATAGGCAATAGTTAATGCCTGGTCTAATCGATCATTTCCTATCGTTTGGTTCTTCTTTTACCCCTCCTTAGTCTATTACTAACAAAACGGATTTTTCTAATGAATAAAATCAAAATTTCAACGGCGTTGGCTACTCTAACTTGACACGCTATGGCTGGTTTCAAGAATGTCAATCGATGTGCTTAGAGATAATTTTAGGGTAAGCAGAATTGCAGTCTCTATGTGGATTCCATTTCTTTTGCGCCACTATTACACCACATTGCTTACTTCGATTAACCGAGAATTTTACAGGACCACTGTTAGGATTTTCGCAACCCCACAACATCCCTAGGGATCTTGGAAACAATGAATCACAGAACAGAAAATCAAATAATCGGGCGTAATGGAAAAACGGAAAAGAAACGAGACACAGATATACGAGAAAAACCTCAACACGAGGAAAAACCACAAGAGCCACACCAGTCCACTATGAAATTGAAATCAAGAGTACAAGTCTTCTTACAATCTCTCTGAGATCTGCGTTTTCTCTCGCCTCTCTCTCTGTTTTTCTTTGAAAACTGATAACCCTAATTACACACTAACAGCAAAATAATTAGGTCGGGCCTATGGCCGAAATTACACACCGATGTCCCTCAAATATAGTTTTTGCTGCAGTCCGGAGTGCCCGTGGGGGCTCCCGCCCCCACCCCCCGGTACTGCTGAAGGTTGTCTGGACCCCAACAACGACCTGTCTCTGGAGGAGTGGAAGCTTGTAAAGAACCTAAAAAACCTCTTCAAGTTACTACTCGGCTAGTTCGGCTGATGATGTATAACAAATTCAAATTACGAGCCGCTGATGATGTATAACAAATTCAAATTACTCGAGATTGGCTCGTATTCAGCTCGATTGAAGCTCGTCAAGATCAATTCAACTCATAAACAAGCTAAGCTTGAACATATTTTGAGTTAAAGTTCGTTCAGCTCGTTTACCACCTGTATCTGTAGGTCCTTGTGTAGGAGATACCAGGCAAGTTCCAATTAAGTGGAGAAGAAATAGAGGAAATACAGGAATTGCAAGGTTTTCACGAGAGATTGAAATATAGAGGATTTGCGTACATTACATTGAACTTCCGCACAATTCGGATACATTGTTTGACAAAAATTAATACAAGACAGACTTCTTGAAAAACTCGACGATGAAGATTATAAATACATTTGAACTCACGTCATATGAATGGTATTTTACATCTTGTCGACGTACACAATCGTTGCGTACGGTTGAAGTGTACGTCTACTGTATTCGAGATTAGGTTTTCGGGAAAGAAGAACAAACATGTTTGCGATATTCTCCCAGTGCCAATGTGGGGAACGTATTCCTGTACAGGGGATAATGTTCCATGCAATTCCTCATAAAGGCTCCTGTAATTTCCTGTGATGATATACATTTTGAAGTTAATCAGAAGAATGGTTATTACTGAAGCAATTCTCATTTTTTTAAAAACATGCATCAAAACCATTTGCCAAATAGTCACTTAAACATGTTTTCTAGACTTTTTAGAAAAAAAACCAAGCTTTCCGACAATACACCACAATAGAAATTTTATCTTCACGGGGAGAAATTTTTCACTGCCGAGCAGGCACTGCCACGTGGTGCCCGTTGGCTCATCCGGGCCGTGGATTCGTATTTTGGACGGCCCAGATTTGTTGGGGTTATTCGGTGGCATTTTTGAAATTTTGAGAGATAAATTTACCTCAACAAATCAATAATGAACATGCTGAGAAACTATTGGTTCTTTTTTTTTTTAGAGACTAATTATTTTGCCAAGTGTTATGTAGAAGGAACTAATATTGGAAAGACCGAAAGAGAACCTTATAGGATTTTTTGGCTAGATACTAGAGCTGCAAACGAATTGAGCTCCTACGAGGCGCTCGAGACTCGACTCATTTAGTAAATTTTATCTTCACAAGGAGAAATTTTTCAGAGCCGAGCAGGCACCAGCTGGCACTGCCACGTGGTGCCCGTCGGTTCATCTGGGTCGTATATTCGTATTTTGGACGGCCCAGATCTGTTGGGGTTATTCGGTGACATTTTTGAAATTTGGAGAGGTAAATTTACCTCAACAGATCCGGACAGTACAAAACTCGAATAGACAGCCCAGAAAATATTTCCCTTCATGAGAAAATATTCTTCGACCAATAATGAACACGCTGAGAAACTATTGGTCTTTTTTTTAGAGAATGATTATTTTGCCTGGTGTTATGTAGGAGGAATTAATATTGGAAATTCCGAAAGAGAATCTTATAGGATTTTCTGGCTAGATACTAGAGTTGCAAATGAACTGAGCTCCTACAAGGCACTCGAGGCTCGACTCATTTAGTAATCAAGTCGAGCTCAAGTTTTAAGCTCGTGTTGAGCTTGATCAACACTCTCATGCTAGAATCAGCTCGGTTCAAAAAAGCTCGGCTCGCTTACGAAACACAACACAAATACATATGGTTATTCTGGTGAAGGTTTCTTATAAAGTTTATGCAATCAAAATTACCTGTTGTGGAAAATCACCGTCTTCCATCTGTGCATTGATGAGCAATTTCGCTGCTTTGTGCAATGGAGTAGGATCTCTATCAGCCTAGTATTAGAGAAGTCAAGAACATAATAAATTTCTGAATATCATATCTAATGAAAAAGTGATAATAATGGCAACTTGAATATTTATATTAGAAAAAATTATCTCATCGTTCGAATTGTAATCAGATTTACTAAGCGGTATGCCCGCCTTTCGAAAATTGTTTTCTTGATTACTCAGAAAAAAGATTTCCTGATTTGTAAATTAAAAAATCACCAATTGTGCGCTGTTTCGATTCTAATGTCTCACATTGATTAAGTATGGGACTGACATCGTTTATATAAGTTGTTGGGCATCCTTCCCTTGGTTGCAAGCTAATTTTCAAGGATGACTCTTATCGAAGAGTTAGTATCATTTAATGTCAGAACTAGCCACCACGATGTCATTTGAACCGTGAAAATTAATAGGTAAATGACGTCGCCAAAAGAGAAGGGGTCTAGAATCATGGACGTAGACTGTGGAGCGTGGTGGTATGTTACAGTCTTAATTAATATGAGCTCGGCCTTGTGTGAGTAAATACGTACCTGTCCAGCATAAATGAGACCCAACATAGCCCATGATGTCTGTACAACATTCGTTCGGTTTCCTTCCAGCGGTTTGTATGTCTGTTTTTAAGAATTGCATAATCAAATAGAAACCAAGGAGCTAGATAGAAATGAAACAACGAAAAAAAATTTGCGTCAAACTTTTTTGGATTACATAGGGACATATGGATACGTAGAAGTTTTGGAATGACAAATGTGGGTATGACCGGAAACGGATAGTAGTTTAAAAATCCGATAAGTTCCGGCCAGTACCACAGTCAAACTACCAATTTTTTTTTAATGAAAATCCGGTGCATTCCTGCGGAGACGGTATGTGATTCAAAACCTTGGAAGTATAGATGATAGAGGAGGTCAGTTACCATAGATGGGCATGATTCCTGGCTTTCTCCCCAGCCACCTTCCTCATTTTGTATTGAGAGCAAAAACTGAACACCTCTACGAACTGACTGACTGTTGTTATATGTACTCCCAGCGGCAGTCAACCCTCCGAGCGCGAAAAATGTACCGTAGATGAAGCAAATTCCCCAGAAGCCATTCCTGCCAATGTTTATTACCGGCTTTTGCTCAAGTATATAACAAATCTATGCATTTTAACCTCTCTCTGAAAAAACCCAAATCATGTATGCATTTGCATATGCTCAGCTAGTTCAGAAGAAAATGAACCTACCAAGAACCGTTGGGCTGTTGTGTATTTTCGAGGAAACGCACTGCTGCTGCCACGGAAGTATCTATTTCTTTTGCCCGATACCCTGGGTATAGGCGTTTGAACGATAGTAAAGCTTCGATTACAGATCCAGTGTTCTCGACGCGCCTAAATTCCAATATAGCCACTGTCAGTAACAGTTGTTCAAGCTATGGAAATTTTGTCAGGGTTAATACAATGAAAGAAGTAGCACAAGAGCATACTCTCGCTCGAGCACAATGTCTGCAAAAACTTCTGAAGGATTCAACTTCTGAACAAACGGGGGAAAAGAAAGACCAAATAAGCTACAAATTGTTTTGTAACTAGATTAAGATAAGCGCAACATTCCATTAGAGTCTAAACAAGGTCTCGTTCGAGTAACCTATCGTATTTTCGAGTAAACAAGAGAAAAGAAAACAAAATACTGTGTAACTGCTTATTGACCAAGCTCAGAAAACCGCGAACAACGCCAACAAAACCAGCCAAACGCAACACACGAGCTCTCTTACCCAAATGCCAAGCACAAAAGAAAAAGAGAAGAACCCAAAACACGAGCCTAAAAATACACTGCCATTGCCTAACCAACTGTCGAAAACCTCAGAACACGCAGAGCTCTCAGCTCTACGTACTGGTACTAGTTGGTGGAAACAAGCATGGAAAACACGCCACACCGCGAATTAGTGACAAAACCCCTCCACTATAGGACAAAATGACATACACAAACAGGACGCAAAGGGAAAAACATCAAAAGTCCGATAACCCATTACAGTAATCTATAAATAACATGAACAGTGTAACCGAAACTACGCAACAACCCCTTTGTTGAGCCAACCACGAACGGACACACAATCAAAACAGGGGCATTCCAGTCACCCTATGGCAAAAATCGTTCTGCACTATAGTAACCAACCCAATTGTCTTATTATACACTTCGTTGGACATGTGTATACAGTGCTATTGGAATTTAGAATAAGGGAAAAAATCTTACTTCTAGATATCGCTGTGGAACTGCTGGTTCCCAAATAGCAAAGCCACCACTTTCAGGTCTCTGAATTAAATCACACAAAGAGTCATATTTCTAGTCAAGAAAATTCAAAACTATTAAGATACAATGGTTTGCATACATGTAAGTACAAGAGGATATCCACCGCCTCGTACAGTCGCTCAACATCCACTTTTTCTCCTGCAACATCCGGTGGCATTTGCGAAAGTAGTACTAGACACTGTAGAAAGTTAAATCGATTAGAATGACACTCTTTCGAATTTCAAGTAATCGTTCTTATTCCAGTATCGGGGAGCTAATAAGACTAAAATTACCTTCACTGCTTCAGCTGTGCAGTCTGAGACAACCCAACCGTGATCTCGATCCGAGAAAGTCCATGCCCCTTTAGTGAAGTGACGATACATTTTCTTGAAATCCCCAGCAGGGTTTTCTTTGATCTTCATATTTACAGAAAATCAATAACTTGAATATGTTGTACAAAGATTTAATATTCTTTCGGCCAATAGAAGGATACCTGTGATTCTTTTATGAAAAAATTTGCCCTTTTCAGAGTATCCCCGTATTCATCCATGAGATTACTTGCCATAATGGCCTGAGTCATGAGAGTACAGTCCCACAACTGACTACCGAAAGTCTGCAATCGAAGCCACGAGTGAGCAAACGGTTACTTCGCATCGCTATGTTTGACAAAAAAAATTGGCAATCAAACAAGCACAACCAACATTAGGATTTTGCAATGCGGACCTGCATTTTCATTCCATCTTCTGCAAGCCACAAGTAATCAGGAACTCGGGCAAGGTGATACTTGAACTCATCACCGTTAGGGTCCTCTGCACACCAACTCATCATCTGTAAACTCTGCATTGCAATAAACACCCATTTCTCAGTAAAGAATCTACAGAGTTTTCGTTCCCTATAGAAATTATGACGAAGACATTCAGAACAAAGAGGCAAAGAGCACATCTTTACAAAGATAGATTCATAGGATAAATCCACATTTATGTGCAAAGATGAATTTCAAAGGCTTAAACATCTTGTGAAAATGTGGCAAAATGCAGCAAAAGCCTTGTGCACGGGGTAGTACAATTTTAGTCAACCTAGAAGGATGTATACCATCCAGGCCTCGAGAGAAATACAACTAGATTTGGCAATTTTTCTAATTGCAAAAAAAATGAAAGCCTTCCTTTTCTTTTTTAGTTCATGTTAACTTTCGTATCCACTTGGATAAGAAGGTGGCCCGAAAGTACACCCGTGTAAAGTGTCTACTAGTGTCACTCTAGGAAAGCTTAAACGCCTTAGATCTACTTTCAAAATGTAGATAAATACATCTTTTACAAATGCCCTTAGTTTCTACAACACAAAACCAATGACAAAATTTATGTTAACTTTATTCACCTTTGTACTCACCTTTTCCACACATCCAATAGTAATGTATCTGGAATTTTCTGCTCCATACCGCATGTCCTTGATTGTTTTTCGAAGAGCTTTCTCTCTAATCTTGGAAAAGGGCCACTTGTTTACGATTGGCTCGCTCACATAATTAAGACTGTCCCAAAGCAGATCTTGGATGAATGTGTGAGGGTAGTAGTTATCCTCCTGCATTGAAATTTAGCTTTGTTAAGTTTGAACTTGGTCAAATAGTTTCTCAAAATTGGAACCAATACAGGGGAAGTAAGAACTTAATTTTCAACATGGCTGTTTAACTAGAAGCAATTGTGTCCTCCTTCCTTACTTCACTACTATATTTGTTCACTAGTTATACCCAGAAGCACGGATACTAATACTGGACACGACACAATACGGACACTCAAATATGTATGACACAGAATTGTTTTATGATTCATTCAACTCTACACATGGTGACATATTTTCTGTATATTTGTATGACCATAAGTTTACATTCTAATCCCGAATAAAATAATAGGCAACATTTAGAAATTCTCAATGAATTTCTTAATTAAGTACTCCCTCTGTCCATTTTTAAGTGATCTCTATCGGAACACGTGCAATTTTAAACCCCTAAAAAACATAATTTCTATATAATTTTTTTAATTTTTTTTATACCAAATTAAAGTGAAAATTTAAAAACATGTTACGGAAGTGCATTTTTAAACAGCTACAAAAGTACATGTTTCCCAAAGATATCATTTAAAGAGGGACGGAGGGAGTAGTGTACATATTAAGTGAATTTTCATTTGATAAGTTGTAAGGCTTATTTCTTCCGTGAAATTATGATATGTCATATTCTGGTTTTTTTTATGATCGCATGTTAACAGTGTCTAAAAAGTGTAGATTACATATTAAACATGTTGCAAAAATTGTATCTGTCCAAGAGTGTCAAAAGAGTGTCGGTGTCCGTGTCCATGTTGGAGTGTCAAAGAGTGTCAAAAGAGTGTCGGTCAAAAGAGTGTCGGTGTCCGCGTCCATGTTGAATTGTCAGAAGAGTGTCGGTGTCCGACACGTGTCAAACATGGACACGGACACAGACACTTCACCTTCTTCTAATTGTCCATGCTTCTTAGGTTACTCCCAACCATTTTTTGAGGTGTATTTAAACCCTTCTTGAACATACGGGTATACCCTCACACAAACTGATTTCCAAGTTAATGTACTTAAATATAAATTATCATTAATGTTGCCTGAAATACTTTTAGAATTCATGCACCAACCTTAAAACAATTATGGCGTGTTTTATTCCAATCTATCTTCTCATATAGCTGTGGGTGAATTTCTTGTCTCAGTGATTTAACAAGTTCTGTGATCGGCCCCACGTACTTTCTCCCGTACAAGTACGACATTGGCATGTAAGCCGTGCGACAATAACACCACATTTTCGCTGTATACAAAAGAATCAAATTGAATGTAAGACCAAACCACATTATAAAGCTTCTATGGTTGCAAGGAAATTTGGTGAATTACAACCAAAAAAGGAAACAAGTTTATTAACTGAAACACAGCATTCAAACTCAATAGAAGTTACTGGCGTACCTGGATGAAACGGAAAAAATGAAGGGAAAAGCCAAAACTCAGGGGGCAATGGGTTGCAGCCTGACCATTCATACACTCCAAGCACCTGCACAACAGATTTTATACATGCTATAAGCATTTCATTTTCTTTCAAACAATGCCACAAAACAACCCGGAGTGGGGACCCTGTAATGCTTAAAGCACTACAGGTTTGTAGTCCCCCATTTACAGCCCTCTGTTCGGCAATTAACAGTCCAGATATAAGTATTTACATATAGAATAATACGGATCGTTGATTGCCAAATGGACGGGTGTGACTGGGGACTACAACCCTGTAGTGCTTTGGGGCACTACAAGGTCCCCGGATCCAAAACAACCAGATAATGGTGTCGACATTCAGCTGTGTGATTGTGTCGAGTTTTGTTTTGAGGTTAAGATGTGAAACATAAGATACATAAGTGCTACACCCTCTTTGTTCCAAATTGTTGGCCCCAACGAAAAATCGTGCAATTTTGAGATAAAAAGCACGTGTTAGCTTTAGAATTACTATGGTCATCTGAGTAACAGATACCATCAAACAAACTATAACTAATTTAATGAGTCATTCACAGTTTCACAGAATGAATTAGTTCATAATAACACATGCTTGGTTTAATCTTTGGGACAAGCGTATGACTACTGGCAAGATCAACCAGGTAGCATTCCTTTTGCATTGCTAGCCCTGCCCAAGCCCATTAACTAATCAAGTAGGAAAAGACGATACAGCAATCATCCTCAACAAGCAACAAACATCTTTTGGGTAAAGAACAATCACAACTTCTATACCCACGTAAGTTTCCGCATCTGAGAAAACGAGTTGCAACTTGGGGCCATGATGACCGCACTTCTAGTGAAATTTTTATGAAACACAAGCAGCACTTTACAGCTCACCTCCATCACAATGAAGTAGTGGAAAGCAAGAATGGGGGCTTTTACTATCAAATTCCACCACATTGGGTATAAGACACAGGAACCCGCAATTCGCATAAGGGGCATATTGCTTTTGTTGCATTATTGAAGAGAATGTACGAGGGGACTTTCGTACTCGATTTTTGAAATTTCTTTGCACCACATTGATACATGACTTTATTTTATTTTTCTATCTTGAAATAGTACGATCTTGGTAGGGGGAAGGCAATTTGAGATGGAGGGAGTATGAACCCTTGCACAACTTCAAAAATTATCACTAATTATTTAATTATTTTCAAGTTAGTTTGAAAAAGTTATATGGGATCGCTCTCTGCGAGTCCATGAGAAAAAATTTACGATATTTTATGTGAAAAAGACCATCTAAAATTTCAAGCTATCAATAATCTTTTTGGTCACTTGTGTATAACAAAATGGCGGATATGCTCATGGACACTACCTTGTCTCTTACATAGGTAGGTAAGTAGTACTATATACTAATGCAATATGAAACTAAATGTAACTCGAGCCTTGCTTTTAGTACAAATTCTACGTTTGCCACTGAATATAAAGAGAAGTAGTGATCTTTGATTTACCGAAAGATAGATTTTGCCCCAAGAGGGTATCCCAGTAGCACCACCATGATCAAGTATCCATTTCCGACCTCTTTCCATTTCCCTGTTTTCTCCATCATAAGGCCCTTTTCCTAGCAAACGCAACGCAACGTAGCTTAGTGCCGAACCAAGCATTGTACTATGACCTCCTACGTAGAATCCCCATCCCCCATCATCATTCTGCATAGCAAAAATTTCACGAATTTAGACAACTGATAAAAATGCTACGGACACGGACGGAGGTGCCACTCGATTCAGACACAGAAGCTTGAAACCATTCAGGTGTGTGTGGGCCCCACGTCTATTACGTGAGTATCACGTGCATACAGTTACAACCACATTTGTGTTGCGACCTGTGCATTCCCGTATGTGTCTTAGCATTGCTCTTTGAAATAGAAAATTGGTACGGCGTGCACTGATCTGAACACACATCATATGTGCAGAACCGTTCGATGTGTTTGGTCCCCACATTTACTGTGCGAAACCCACTTGCATCGGATGGTTCTGAAGACATCTGTCTCCACATCTTTATGTTTTTGTCTGCGTCAATAGAATTGCTCTTTTTAAATTTAGCTTTAAATTTATAATTTTTTATTAGTAGTACCTGGTGAATGTAAAGGTAGCGAATCATCTCCTTCTTGTGCTCTGCTGTTAAGACGGTGTCAATTACTCCACTTATGTAAAGGCTAATGAGCTGCAAATTCCAAAAGTCATTTAAATAACTACAAAACTACAAAATTATTGTGTAGTTTCCTTAAAAGGGATTGGATCTTCTTCTGTCCTTTGAGCGACTAAATCATCAAGTTTAGTTCGTTTGTGGGACCTTTCTGGACTCATTTTGATGATATCTTGGCAATTCACTTTTTAGACCCACCATGAACATTAGAAACGCCAAAAAAAATTGTTCATTGTATGCCAAATTGTTATGCTTTCGGAATACATTTACGTTGTAAAAAATGGGAAAAAAATAGAGTTTAATGCAATGAATCGGATCCCACAACGAACATGTTTTCCAAAAGTATTTTTCAAACATGTATTCAATCAATATGATTTTTGACATGCTGTCCTAAATATGCTTTAAAATTAAACATGAATGGTACAGTCTCGATGATTGAAATAAGCTCGAAAAGGGGGCCACAAGTGGGCCAGATTGGACGATCCCTTAAAAAAGGACCCGGAAGGATCTTCGTCCTTGTTATAACCATAGGAAATAACTGAAAGTATATTAGCAAAAGTACTTACTAGGGGAGGTGTGAAAAAATGCGGGCCGCTACTTTCTGCTGGCCAATGTCCATCGTTCGATTGAATTGCGCAATTCAATCGAACGGCTTTTCTTAGAGCAGTTGTAACAGCTTCATAGTTGACTTCTTCCAGCTCCCCTAGTCTCACCGGTGGTATGCTTAGATCGATGTTGTT
The DNA here is from genome assembly GCA_020921065.1 of Vaccinium darrowii. Taxonomy (NCBI): domain Eukaryota; kingdom Viridiplantae; phylum Streptophyta; class Magnoliopsida; order Ericales; family Ericaceae; genus Vaccinium; species Vaccinium darrowii. Next base: position 35,896,748 of record CM037160.1, read on the forward strand.
GTTTTCCTTTTTGAGCTGTGCAGTTGGTTTTATCAAAACATGCAAATTAATGAGAAATGAATATTTAGAATTTTTCTGCCCTTTCATCTGAATTTTTATTGGGTATTATAGATCACATATTCACTATTGAGTCATAAATGAATGACTAATCAAATTAAAGTATAATTTTGTGGCGGAACTAGAATTTTCAGCTGAAGAGAAGGCCAACCTGAAAAAAATATTTCACCTAAAAATTCGCTCATTAAATCATATTATTTTTGTATTCAAATATAGCAACTTTTTTATACTAATATTATTTTAGCACAATACAACGATGAATATACAAAATTGTTTCGATAGTTTTTTTGGCAATTGAAACTCGCAATGCCAGGATGGAGCTACATGTATGGTTGGGGGCTAGGCCACCGCAACCTTGCTAGAATTAAATAGTCATAATATATCATATCGGCCCCTCCAAACTTTAAAACATTAAATAGCCGGTTACGTGTGTATATGTATGTTTTGGCAAGTAAATAGAAAGTGATGTCATGCTTGAATTTCAAATTAATTAAATGTAATGAAAGACTTAAAAATTCAACAACCGTGTTATCGTGTGGAATTTTAAAGTTCTAAGTTTCGGCCTTCCCTCTTTGTAAATCCTACCACCGTCCTTGTCGCAATGCATTTTTTTTTTTTTTCATTAAAGAAACTGAAAGTTTTTATTTTGTTTCGCCCACGAAAGACTTCGCAATTTTTTGAAGAGATTAAAAAAGCAGGAAACAGAGCATTCAAGTGGTTCATACTTCACAGTCCATCTCAAGAAAATTAATGGTATATGTGAAACCCATAAAAACTAATATTAAGGAAAAGACTCCAAAGGAGATACTACTTATATTCTGACACTGGGTTTGCGAGTTTAATCGTGCCGACTATTGTCTTACTCAAACTTTACCGAATATTGTCTGCCTCACACAAGCACAGATTTTGATATACAGATCGGGATACCCATATGTCCAATGCACATGGACTCTTCATTATTTTGTGGAGCGTAGATGCGTCTTAAATTTCCCACACAACTGTGTCCGGGATTGTATACCAAAATCTATGCGCACGGACTTTTCCCGTCGGATTTTGTTTACCTGCATTCGCATGAGAACATCACCACACGGGTGACCCGGAGATCTATTTTTCCGGTAGTCGTCTCGAGCCTTTTCGACTGCTTCTCTCTCCTCCGGTGTACCAGCATCCGGATCGTACTCCCAAATTTGTCTCCCAACAAAGTTGTTGGTGCTATACAACCATGGCCCTTGGCCTTGTGCAACTTTGAGCTTCCACATATATGGAGTATCAAATTAAATGGCTCTCACCCTTTTCTCTTGGTAGCTGCAGTTGCATGATCAAACAATTAATTGAAGGACAATCATTTAGACCTCATTTAAATATCTCCTAGATACATTGGCATGCATTCAGTATTTGGGGCTGGGGTTTAAGTCAAGGGAATCAGTGGCGGACGCAAAATTTATATTTACCAGAGTTCGTGTTTATATATATATGTTCATGCATGTTGATGACAATATATGCATTTTAAAAATATATGTTGCTACAAAGTAAGTTTGGGAAGCCGGGTTCCTGCTGTGCAAATATTGCACCGTACGGTGCAGCACACCCAAAACGGCAGTGTTTTGGATGTAGACCAAATAAAATTCGCCAAACGCCTTCTTGTGGAGCCCACCTTCAGGGTCCTACCCAAACGATCCAAACCATTTAATCATTTTTAAATAATTATTCAAGTGATCTTGGAGAAAATCAGGCCCGTTAGATAGTTTTACGTAATTGATCTAATTCGTTCGATTATTTTTATTCCGAATTCAAGACCCTATAATTCGAAATAACCTTAAAGAAAAATTATACAATTGTTCCTTGGTAATCCAGTGATCTGAACTGCGGGCGTTGTAGGGCTCGTTTCGGTCCTATAATTTTGAGCCAACTTCACATTCATCAAATTGAAAAGTCTTATACACAGTGTATGAGGAGAACGACTTGTCTCACGAAGCGTGAAAAAGACATACTAAGTTAAAAAGTCTCTTAACAAAACCGGGCTATGTATTGAATGGGCTGGAGGCCCAAAATAACCATTCCAAACTATCTTCATTTTATTTTCCGAACAGTTCAATGTTTTTTACAAACACTTCAGGTGGAATTTCAGATAATGGAGACCTAACTGAAAATCACACAAAAAAATTTCACAAACCGAAACTGACCGAACCATGTTCAAGCTAACCGAACTACGAACTCTTTCTTCGATTTTTTTGATCGGTTTGGTTTGGTCGGTCATATTTTTGCCCTTATTTGGAGTGTTTACGAGAGATGGCAATTGAACACTACGAATAGAGTAACAATCTATAAATTAAGAGAAAGAAATATTAAAAGCGTATTACAAACGTACAGTCCACTTCTTATCAACGATCCCACAAGCTTTTAAAATCCGGACTTGCACTTTCCGGACTAAATCTCAACGATCCGAACCGTCAATGTGTTTAAAACGCGTTTGTAAGGGCCCTCATGAGAAATTAGAAAAAAAAAATACCGGGAAAGGCTTGATCTGAGCAGTTTTTCATAAAAATGAACATATACAGTTTATGAAAAATTGCTCGGATCAAGCCCTTCCAAGTATTGTTTTTTACTGATTTCTCGCGAGAACCCTTAAAATCTCCTTTTAAACACATTTGACGGTACGGATCGTCGAAATTCGATAGGGATCTATGAGGTGTAGACGAAGTCCGAATTTTAAGGGTTTGGATAAAAAGTTTAGTACACAAACGTAAACTAAATGCAACCATATGAAATAATCATTACCAATTACCAAACACGCCCAAAATAGTGCAAGAGTCTTGGTAAGTACATGTAGAGAGAGAAATCTGGTTTACCAGAGAGAGAGAGAGAGATGGGAATAAAGTGAAGGCAGCTGTTTACTTTGAGGCTCTGGATGAGTTGTGTAAGCTGAAAGTGAGGAAGTCCAAAGATAAAAGACCCCATGCATCCTATATTTATATAGACTTTATGTTCCTTGTCAGATGATGTTGATCCCCGTTCCACCAATGGGATTTTTGGAATTTTTTCACTCTTCAAGCTTTTCGAGATAAGATATTCTCCTCGTATATGTTAACTACAAAAACTTAAATAACGTGAAAGTCAGTGGAATTGAGTAATTACGCAATGGTGCCTCAAACCTCTTTTTCACCATACATTGTCGTGGGTCATACCGCAACGTGTGGTGGAAAATGATCTGGAACTGCACTTGATGGTGTCCCAAGGATAGTGAATACTTTATCTTAATCATTAGTAAGGGAGAGGGCGTTAATGAATGCGACGAAGCCATATGAACAACACTCTGGGTTGTTTGATAAAGGTTTTGATGGAGGTTTATCGGTAATAATTGAAGAGAAATAGATAAAGAGAGGAAAGAAATTAATTGAGAGAAAAATTATTGAAAAAATCGTGCTAAGAGAGAGGTGGTTCTTGGAACCCCAAGTACCCAATATTGCACAAACGTTGGTTTTGTTTTTTACTATAATATTTAGAAAATTAACAATTTGGATCGTAACTATGATATTTCAAAGGCTTTTATATTTTAAAACACAAGAGAATTGGATACAATCTTGAATTTTTTTTATTGGAAAACATGTTTCAATTGAGACTGAAGAAGTCACTACTACGTACAACAGGGGATAAAGATCATGCTAAGAATTTTAAAAAGACCACGCTTTTGTCAAAAGCGTGATAAAGAGAGTGAGGAAAAAATTTTAATCTCACTTTTTCGAAACACTGAGATGGTATCTCTATTTTATCAGAGTTATTAAAATACAGAGATATGGATTCCTCTCTTCGATCACGCTTTTTTTGTAACTGTGATTGAAAGAGGGAGTAAGATTTTTATAAACCAAGAAGACTCTACAAATTTCATTTTTCGACGGTAAGATTCAAAGTAGCTTATCACTGTGGTAGTGTTCTTACTTTCATTATTGTCACCAAATCTTCCTCTTTTTAGATTTGTAGATTTTATTAGAGAAGTTTTGTTTGATTTTAATTGTCATGATGAAGAGTGGAGTTCTTTGAATTTTATTTGGGGATTTTAGAATTGTGGTTAGTACATCTGGTACCGATTAAACATAAACAGTAACAGAGCAATTTCATCTTAGGGCTGTCTGAAGGACCTAGGGTTTTCAAATTCAGTTTGATGCTTGGTATATACAGGGGGCTGCTGAGAAATAGATGAGTGTAGTTTATATCTCGAGGTGATTCTTCCCAACTTTTCAATCTAGTTATATTTTTTGCTTTGTAAGTTTATTGATAATCGTCTCTCCATATGCATGTTGTGGAACTTTCTAGTACATGTTTCAATTGGATGAAGGGTAATCTTGTAATAGTCCAGCTTTCGTTGCCAGCTTCTAGGGCTGTCAAAAAAAACTCGTAAACCGCAAATCCGAACTGGACCGTAGGTTTTGGATTAAATCTGTGGATTAATGGTCCGGACACGAATTGAAAAATTTTAAAACCGTGACTTACGGTTCGGTCCATGCATGGATTTTCACACACACACAAAAAAAAAAAAACCGTGGATAAACAGAACCGGACCGTGAGAATTTTATTTAAAAATAATATGTACATATATATATATAATATTGGGATAAGAATTATAATTTAATTTAACATATTATTCTTCATTATTTACCCTAAAGGGCTGAATGGGGTGTATCTAATGATGATATTCTAAACAAAAAAAAAAAACAAACATATATGCTACTGCTAGCATCCTCTAAGGATGAGCCTTAGGCCATGAAGAGTAATGCAGATCTTTATATCGGAGTCATGAATTGATATATGTGATGATGATATTCAGGTAATTGCTCCTAAATTCAGAGAAAGACCAACTTCTAAAGTGTGGAATCATTTTAAATGTTGGGGATCATAGTAGTACTTGAATTTGTTTTTTAATTTTGTAATGGTACTTGAATCTTTTTTTTATTTTTTTTAGGGACATTTACCATCAAGTCACCCTTGGATTCCGTAATTACCATCAGGTCAAGCCCAACTCTGAAAAATTCTCATCAACTCCCCAACCCATATAAAAATGCATAAATCATAGGGTACCCTATGCAAGTTCCTAAAATCCTCGGGTACCCTATGAAAGTGCCTAAACCACTAAACCCTATAATAGGATAGTGCACCCTAAACCTAAACTCTAGGGTACCCTACGACTAGGGTATCCTTATGACTAGGGTACCCTACGACTTGGGTATCCTATGAAAGTGCCTGAAATCCTAGGGTACCCTACGACTAGGGTATCCTATGAAAGTGTCTAAAATCCTAGGGTACCCTACGACTAGGATACCCTATGAAAGTGCCTAAAATCTTAGGGTATTCTATGAAAGTGCCTAAATTACTAAAACCCTATAATAGGAAAGTGTACCCTAAACCTAAACTCTAGGGTACCCCTATGACTAGGGTACCCTACGACTAGGGTACCCTATGAAAGTGCCTAAAATCCTAGGGTATTCTATGAAAGTGCCTAAACCACTAAAACTCTATAATAGGAAAGTGCACCCTAAATCTAAACTCCAAAAAAGAGTGACTTACCTTAGTGGTAATTAAAAAAAATGACTTACCTTATTGGTAATTAGACATCTCTTTTCTAGACCTAGAGGTAATAATCCCTTTTTTTTTATCTCAGCTTTGAATTTGGAATTTGGAATTTTTTTTTTTTTAAATTTTGTGGAATGTAATAATCCGTGGATAAACCGTGAATCGAGCTGTGAGTTTTTTATTGTTTCGGAACCGGACCGTAAACGTTTGGTCCAGACACGGATTGCATGTCCTTTGACCATAGATTTTTGGTTCGATCCTTGGATTTATACCAATCCGGACCGTTGATAGCCTTACCAATACCAGCATCTGTTCGACGAATCTGATAAGGGATGTCAGTGTAATTTCAAAAACGGTTCTTGCATTTATCAGAAACCCAGGGAGGTTTGTGAAATTTACCTTCTTCTTTTTTTTTTTTTTTGGGTTGAAAGGAACAAGTATACTTGCCTACAGGTCTGGTTCTTGTGATGTTATCCAAGTGATTTTGACCCAAGTTAGAATTGTGGTGGTTGGTAGGCTATTACTTTTTACCACAAATTTGGAAATTGATATTAGCACTCTTTTTTTGTCTTTATACAAAAAGTGCAAGAGTAAATTTATCTAATAAAGACAAAAACAAGAGTGCCAATAGAAAAAAAGAAAGTCACAATAACAATTAACCACAAATTTTCATATGATATGATAATGAAGTGAGTGGACATATATATATATATATATATATATATATATATATATATATATATATGCAATGTGTGCAAAAACAACATTTTTTCATATGATACGATAGTGAAGTGAGTAGACGTATACACTTTGTGCACAAACACAAATTCTAGATTTCCAACTCATTTAAGCAAAATTTGTGTACTTGTTCAAACCCCATTTCAGAAACCATCCCATACTCTTTCCACAAACATAAAATAACTTAATATAAAATAATACAGTATCTTTTACGTGTGCACAAATACTTTATGAAAAGATTGTGCACCATCGGCAGACTTCCATTAGGGGTGAGCAGAAAATCCGTCAAACCGTGAATCCAGTCCAAACCAATCCAAACCGATTGGTTTGGTTTGGTTTTTTAGTAGCGTGGTTTGGTCCTGGTTTAAAAAAAATAGAATCCGTAGTCAATGGTCTGGTTTGTGGATTTACGTTCATGGTTCCGGTTCCAATCCGATCCGAACCATGTATATTATGTATTTTATATATATATAGGTCATGGTCAACAAACTTCCAAATTTAATTTATTCATTATTTCTTCTCTGACAAGATTTTATTTTGCCTAGAATTCACAACTTATTCCCCTAATTCCAATACACCAATAGTGATTTAGTCATAGCAAATAAATACGGTGATGTAATTCTTCCTTCGAATTTTGATTCCACAACATGTTTCTATTTTTCCAAATTTCTATACATAATTCGGTCATGCCTATTCTTATTCCTTGATTTCCTTCATTATCATGATTAATTACCCTAAATTTCTATGTATGAGAACCTATTCGTATTCTATATAAACCTAACGTAGTAAACCTAAATTTTAAGTACTCTAAATAGTTTACGGAAATAATATCTCAATTTTAAGCAAACCGTGGTTCGAAACCGAATCCGAACTGTAGTTTAATGGTTTGGATTGGCTTGGTTCTATGCCTTTTGTGGGTTGGTTTGGTTCTTCAAATTCATAATCCGTAGATAGTGGTTTGGTTCTTGGTTTACTACAAAACCGAACCAATCCGATCCATGCACACCCCTAACTTCCATCATCGGCAGCGGCGATAGTGGCGGCGTGACAACTCCGGCGAAGCTCCGGCGACTTTCTGTCCCTATATTTTCGATTTTTTTTTCTGTTTTTCTTTGTTTTTTTTCCGATTTTTGAAGTTTTTTTGGTAGGTTATATTAGGGTTTGATTTTGTTGGGTTGAATGAATATTCTTTCTTTTGGCTAAAACAAAAAAAAAAAAAAAAAAGAAAAAAGATTGTGCATCAATGGCTTGTGGGGGCCCACCCTGGGATCTCACCATTTAGAATAACTTTAGAATATTTCTTTTGAGTGGCCTTCTAAAAATCAGCTTAGTCAAATAATCGTATAAGTGCTTAATACAAAAATTCAACTTTTCATTTTAAATTTTGGATGAAAAGTTCGAAGATTATTATTATTATTTTTTTTTGTCATTCGATATATATCAGTAGAGTTAACTGTTAGATGATAGTAAACCACAAGGGTTGACCTCCTCTCCATAGAAGTCGAACCCAGAACCTCACCCTTATAGAAGTGGCTACGCGACCAACTAGGCTAACTGCCCTGGTCAAATTAGATTAAATTAAGTATTTATAGTTATTCGATTATGCCGATTTTTTGTGGGGTCATTCGATAAATATTTTAAATTTAATGAATTGTTCAGATAATTTGTGTGAGACACAGAAGTGGACCACACTAGCCATCTGCGAGAGTATTTTAGCTCAGATACTTACCCGTGCAACCAAGCATTTGATTGTCAAAAATAACACTGTGTCATTTCTAGTCAATGGCACCTATAAGAAAATCGGTGGAAAACTTAATCGTAGAAGTTATGCAAAAAAAACACATCTGATTGTGATGAATATCAGTTTTTTATGTCCTAATATTGGACACATACGATTGGAATTTCTGAAGCGATCACAAATGAACAAAGACTTTAGTACATTCATAATGATTTAAAAAAAAACCCAAAATGGGATGGGGTTGCTGTTGTGCACGATCCGGGCCGTCCATTGCTTGGATGGACGACTCAGATTTCAAACAAAATAGGAGAATTATTCATGCGAATAATTTGCTTTTGATCCGAACTGTTAAAAATACTTGTGGACGGCCCAGATTATACGCAGTAGCTACGTACTATATATGCACAAGCTGCACAACAGCAGCATCAAGAAAATGCACAACAATATGTAGGTGGGGTCATTACCAAAAACATTACTTGACTTAAGAATTCAAACATTGAGGGACACATGCATAAAGTTATTATATTAACGTGGTTTGGTCAAATTTAGTCTTGTCAAATTTGTCTATACATTTTCATCCATATAGTTAAAGATTATTTACCCATTATTGGAGGCTCATGAAATATAGTATATCGTTTTCTTGTAGGTTGGGAAACTTGGTACGATCGAACAAAACTTATCATATGACATGGGCTTCTTCATTTAATCATTTTGGTTGGAACTATCGAAAAATATATGTATGTGCACGTACACGCGTGTAAGAGTAAAAGTATGGAAAATTCACTTTGATCCTTGACTCTTGTGGTTTGGCCAATGTGCACTTTTGCCTTCTAATATTAACCACCTCGTGGTTGTTGGACCAACGTGCATGATTATCTTACTTTAATGAAAATTTTGGGTGTCGATTGGATACCTCATGGCGATACTCACCATGCGTCCCGGCCATTCAAAATATTTTTGGACAGTCCAAATTTTAAATATACTCTCACCTGTGAGAGTATCAACTGTTACCTGTAAAAGTGTATTTAAAATAAACTCTTACCGGCAAGAGTATCAACTCCCCGGTAAGATTGTATTTAAAATCCAGACTGTAGGTCCAAAACAATTTTGGATGGCTGTGATGGGGTACTACAGATACCATGTCAAACACCACGTGGTACCCTACACACACCAAAGTATTTCGAATGAAGTTTTATTTATTTATTTATTTATTTTTTTTTAAGGAATACACACCTTTTTAGAGTGTCGTGGATCAATGCATATTGTTCCTGAAGAACTCATTAAAAAAAAAAAATCGCAATTCGGGTAAAATTATCGTCCATTTATGCTTCCTGAGAGCAGTGGTGGACTCACATGGGGACACACGGGGTCACGTGCTCGAATTCAAAATTAGAAAATCTCACTTGTGACTCTATATATTTTGAGTAAATTTATAAATAACACCCAAACTTAAAATATATTATTTGTATATAAATTGGAAATAATTATATTTATCTCATTTCATGCATTAGTATTATTCCATAACATTGTTTGATTTACAAATGTTGATTTATAATTTGCTAGTGTGGTTGGGATCGATATAAACTTCTTACTCATTTTTGTTAATAAAGGTTCATGCTAACATTCGTTCATTAGGCAAAGGATAATATGACAAACAAGTGAAACTGGGGGGCGTGTGGGACAGCATGCATGCTGGCCCCATCAGAGCCGTCTGTACTTGGTGATCAACGACCCAGATCTGTTTAGGTCTGTTAGGACCTAAACAAATTTGCACCGTTCATTAATGAACTGATCTAGGCTGTTGATCGCCAAGCACAAATGGCTCGGATGGGGTCATGATGGATCCTATCCCTTTAGGGAGAGCACACCTCCGGGTCCCAAGTGAGGATACTCCCTCCGTCCCCTAAAGTTAGACACTTTCGGGAGTGCGTGTCATTTTTAAATTGCCTATATCTTTTAATTCATAACATTTTATGTGATTTTTAGAACTTTGTTTAAAAAAACTAATTGAAATCTATCAAACGAGATCCATATTGCTTATATAACATATTACAAATTAAAAGAAATAATCAATTTTTTCATAGGGTTAGAATAGTGAAAGTGTCTAACTTTAAGGGACGGAGGGAGTATAACGGATATCAATATACTGTCACCAATATCAATGCACTTTTCTTGAATATCGGTACATTTTCTACACATTATCCTCCACCCAAGGGGTTGATGTTAGCATTTTCCTATTAGTATAAAACAAGTTTTCTAGACATAGTCAATTAAGTGTCGCCACTGAATCAAATTTCTAGATCAAGGGTCTCTCATATGCACACCACCCTGTGGTGCGGGGATCCTGCTGTCCATAGCGAAAATGCATGGCTCAGATTTAATCCGAGCAACGGACGTCCATTGCTCAGATTAAATCCGAGCAACTGAACCATCCATTGCTCAGATGAAATCCGAACTGTGCATTTTCACAATGGATGACCAGATGCCCCGCACCTAGGGATGCACATACACCGGGCTGGGCCGGGTTCGAGCCGGGCTTATACTAGATAATAACGAGATTAGTGCATTCCCAAGCTCGGCCCAATTATAATCGGGCTTCATTTAATTTGCCCAAGCCCAACTCAAATAAAATTTTAATTTCCCAAACCCGTCCAAAAAGCCCATTTATCTTACTAAAACATAGTATTACAAACATAAATTAATCAACCATAATGATCACAATTACAATTCACAACCATAATAATATATTTAAAGTTCTGAGTTCTTACAAAAATATTAAAAATAGACTATAAATCAAAGTGCAATTAAAATATTAAAAAGATGGAACTCTCCGATATATATCAATCTCTATATGTAGTATTTAAATAAAATATTATTTAAATCGGACCGGACCGGGCCGGGCCGGGTTGGGCTGGGCTTTAGAGGAGTTTCCCAAACCCAGCCCATTTAGTAAACGGGCTTAAAATTTCAACCCAGCCCGGCCCTATGGGCCTGAATATTTGTCTCAAGCCCTAAAAAAACCGGGCTGGGTTGGGCGGGCTACCGGGCCGGTGTGCACCCCTACCCGCACCATATGATGCTGTGCACATGGTGCGCAGAAGGAACTCCAATCCCCAAATTTCGGGTCCGCTACTGCCTGAGAGTGACTTGAAAGTCAAAACTTATGAAGTGCAAGGAAAATGCTGAAAACAAGGTCAAATGCGTACCAAGATTAGCAAATTTGATGTTCATCGTGACAACTACTACTCTTGTTTAATGTTTAAGTTTAAATTCTTCATTGGAACTCCTACTAAAATTTCTACATTTTTTTTCTTGTTTAATTGAATCCTTTTTGTCCTAACATATAGACTGATTGTTTGTTACAGCTGCAAGTTAAGATAAAATAAAACCCTCATTGTCACAATCTAAACGTCAAAATTTATAAGTTAGGTTTGTTTTTTAAAAAAATAAAAAAATCTAGGTTAATCTTATATTTTTTGGACAAGTAAACATAAATTTATAAGTTAGGCCACCTGTTGCATTCAATGGGCTTTTAAGGAAAACTCTCTTTGCAATATTACGAAGAATGGAAACCATTGGCCTAGTGGTTAAGGCTTGAAACTTAGGATTTTGTTCTCTCCTAAAGTCTTAGATTCGAAATCTCGTAAATGCTATCAATTCCTTTGGGGCCAGTCCATATAGAGTTTTGCTCTGGCTTTAAATGGGGCCCCCACTAGTAGACAATGGGATAGGTCTCCCAGGATTAGTTGAGGTGTGTGAAAACTTGCCCATGATAGTATATAGTAGTTCTTTTGGCGTAATGTACGTGATAGTATTTTTTGTGGGGGTCAATTTTGCATTTTATATATTCACTTCTTCATGGTTAGAGAAATTAAAAAGGCTACAAAAGGTGGACCAAAATTTCAGGAAAATGCATCTTAGAAAGAATAAAACAGAAAATAACTGTAAATTTAAAGGTTTTAGTTTGCCAAATTTTCGTTTCAATTTCTTGTTTTCGATTTCAAAAGCGTAATTTTGGATTGGCCAGCTATTTATGCAACTTTGGAGCGTACTATAATGGTGAAAGTCTGTCTCATTTCAGAATTTTTTTTCTTCATTTTTTTTAGTATCAAGGAGTTCTTTTACAACTGGGTTTTCGCTAAATGACCGAACGAAAGGATGTAATGTCCTGCAAGACCTTCACTTTATTCAATTTACGCAGGAGCTTCAAGAGCTCTCGAGCACAGGTTTAAGTTCGGCCTCAATGAGAAAATAAAGAATTGGTGTAAGGTCCATTAGATATGTTTGTACTATACCCAGTCCACCTCGTTTTTTCAAAAGCTCTCGCATCCATTGTGATCATGAGAAAAAGATATCCATGTGGGAACAAGTAAACCTCAAATGGATGAAGAAGCCACTTGATCATGTCAATGCACAAGTTTAGTTTCTCAGTGCCCAATAGGTACCACGTGTTGCGCGGACATGGTATCCTGCGGCTAATCAAAACGCACCACGCGGTATCGAACGGAGGCCCCACGCCAAATAGCGTGTTTTGATTGGCTGCAAGGTATCGCGTTTGGCGTCACGTCGTACCCATTCGGCACTGAAAAACATCTCCAAGAAGAGATAAAAATTTCACTAATCTATCCATCAAAAAACAGCTACTTACAACAATATTGAAAAAAATAATAATAAATAAATACAGAAATTGAGCGGGTTTTGGGCCTGTCAGGGCTAACTAATGCATGGATTTCTTGTGTTCAGGTAAAAGTCCAATAATCTATTGTTTTTGGGCAAAATCTTCAGTGGGCCCAAATATCTTAATTCTTGCGCCGAATCCGTGAAAAAAGGCCCAGAAGTAAACCCGCCCCTGTTCTGGGTAAAAGCCCATTCAAAATACCCACTACGAAATACCAAACCCAACAAGTCTACGACCGGTCGACCACACTCAAATATACCAAACACTAGTGGTGTAGTGTATATGAGCCCCACACATTTATGCGTATATTTAGGAGTGCATTTGGCACATGGTTCTAGCACTCTAAGGCATATTTTTCAAGAATTGCAATAAAGTTGCGAATCAGATGGTTAAAATATTGGGAGCGTAGGAAGAAGACATGATGGTGCCTTTCCTCTAAGGCATATTTTTCAAGAATTGCAATAAAGTTGCGAATCAGATGGTTAAAATATTGGGAGCGTAGGAAGAAGACATGATGGTGCCTTTCGTCAGTCCCCCAGAAGAAGTTAAGGAACTCTTGGCTGCAGACATAGTCGGAGTTTCCTATATTAGGCTTTAGGGCATCTCTAGTGCACAACCTAAAAGAGTTCCCTAAAACTTTTTAGTTTTAGGGAACTCTTTTAGGTTGTGCACTAGAGATGCCCTAAAGCCTAATATAGGAAACTCCAAAAGTTTTAGGGAACTCTTTTAGGTTGTGCACTAGAGATGTCCTAAAGCCTAATATAGGAAACTCCGACTATGTCTGCAGCCAAGAGTTCCTTAACTTCTTCTGGGGGACTGATGAAAGGCACCATCATGTCTTCTTCCTACGCTCCCAATATTTTAGACTTTAGTTTGTGTTTTTTTCCTCTCCATTTCCACCCAAAAAAAAAAGATCAGTTATTTTCACCAGAGGGGGAAAAAAACAGTGGTAATTACTTGGGTGCCCGGACTCCTTTTCTATCATACAGGAGCTAGTGTTTTGAGTTTTTTTTTTTTTTTTTTTTAACTGATAGGATTTCGAGTAAGTGGGGTCAAAATTTTAACTAGAAAACGAAGACGAGAAATAAAATTTCTTAGCATGGTCAATCATAAATAATCGTAAATATATGTTCATAAAATAGGGTTTCGGCTTAGACTCCACAGAGTGTGTTCACTTCACATTTCCAAAAAAAAAAAAAAAATTCAAAAAGATTCTTTCTCCATTTCTCGTCTCTCTAATCATTAATCACATTTCTCTTTCTACTCATACCCCTTTCTCCAATCATTAATTCTCATTTCTCTCTCTATCTCTCTCCAATTATTACACCTCTATCTAATTATTAATTTTTCTCAAAACTCTCAGCCAAACAAAGTGTTTATGTTTCTAGAACGACGCAGTTCCATTGGAAGGACAGTAAGGATGTTTTCATCAATACTTTCACCCAAGCAAGTTATTGCATTAGCAAAGTTACATTTTGGTTCAATTTTTATAATTGTAATTGGGAGCTCGGACAGTATTATACTAATTTTGTGGGGTCAAATTTACTAGTAATTCAGTGTCAAAATTGAGCACAAATAGAGAATTTTGAGTGGCGGATTTACCCTACTTGCCCATATACCTTCAGACTCATCTCGTATCATCACACGTTTAGGTGCGATCATATAAATTTGTCTTAAGCTCCACTATAATGTGCGATGAAAAAAGAGTCTTTAGACACTGGTTACGACATGGCAATTGCCATGAACATCTTTTCCTTTAACAGGGAATTATAGGACAGGGAAACTAAAACCCTAATTTTGACCGTTGGGACAGCTAAATTTGTATCCCAACAACTTACAATTACTTCCTAATTGGGAAATGTCGCACCCAAGTATTCAAAATCCTCTCAATATCCCAACAAAACCCTAATTGGGGAAATCTGTGTGTTCTTTTTAACTGGGAATTAAGAATTAAGAGATCCTCAAAACCCTAATTTTGACCGTTGGAGAAGATCTCCCCTTCTCCGTATCCCAATCAAATCAGAATTACACCCTGTTTCACAAAAACTGGAGCTACGATTAATTCCTAATTGGAAAACTTCAATCCCAAGTATTCTTTTTTCAATTTTTTCGAACCGAATTTCCCAACATAATCCAAATTACACCCACTTCAGAAATCCCTCAGCTCTAACTACTTACCATATCTCTGCTCTGTTGAACTTAGGATTTCAATTCTTTATGCCACACTGATTCTCATAACCAAATCAAAAAACTTTCTCCCATCATTCTCTTTTCAATTTCATAGTCACAAAGATTTCTTATCAGTCTGTTCTTTGCTGTTGAAAGAAGGAAAAAAATGGCGGACGATTTCTGTTACGATTACTGTAAATTTGATAAGCTTTTGAAGAAAACGAAAGAGTGGCTTCTCCAGTTGGACAGCAAGAAAAGACTGAATGTCATTCGAGAGCTTCTCAAGAACCCTCATTATGGCGAGTCTGATGTCTACATCCTCTGTCTTAAAGAGGATCAGATACCATCTGATCATAACCCACCTGAGCCTAACGAACTTATCGAAATTCGATTTCCGATGAAAGAACAGAAACCCATCAAACCCATTACAGAGGAAGCGAATATGGTGGAGAAATTTGGAAAAAGAACGGGTCGAAAAAGGCCACGCGACGTCGAAGAAGAAAAGAAGAAGAGGAAGAAGGTGGATATTGTGGCTTTACCGGAAAAAGAACGGGACTTGCCCGCGGAATTCAAGGATAAAATCCGCGAGCTGAATGGGTCCGATGCCATTATGGTCATGGAAAAGGAACTGTTTGCAACAGACGTGAACACTGGCAACGCGCGCCTCTCTCTCCCGGCGAGAGAAATCGACACGAGGTTCCTAAGTGAGGAAGAGAAGGTTTTCCTGGCCACGAGGCAAGATGGGAATAGGATTTCGCGGATAAAATTGAGGATCATTGTAGAGGGAGGAATGGAATATGGGATCTGCCTAAGTCAATGGGTGTCGGGGAAGGCGAGTGTTGTATACGTACTTCTTTCGGGGTGGAAAGATGTTGTGGAGGATCATAAACTCCGCGAAGATGACCTAGTGCAGCTGTGGTCATTTAGAGTCGAGGGAAAACCATGGTTTTCCCTCGTTAGAGTTGGATCTAGGAATGGTGACGAAGGCCTTGAAGAGGTGGTTGAAGTGAACTAACTTTAAAATCCATCTTTGGTTTCCAATTCTTATGCTTAAGGTCTATTCAAGTACAGTGGTCATCATCGTAGAGTCGTTTTTTTTTTTTGTTCGTCACGCTCATCAGTTTTGGATGTGTCATTGTCTCATTGATAACTTGTGAATTGAGGAACAAATTTCAAGCTAGTACCATGCCTGGCATTGAAAATGCATTTCGTTGTTACGGTTGAGCCAGATTTTGTAGGATAAATGATCACATGTTGGTCTGAGTGGCAACCTGTGTAGGAATGTATGAATTGAGCCATTTGGTACTACTGATCAGTCCTCGCACCAAGCTGATATGTTTATCGGCTCTTTTTATGTAAATATTAACAATAAGACACCAATGTTGCAGATTGGGATTGAAATTTTAGCATGCTGTGAACTGGTGAGACAGAAGCGAGAGTAGTCTTATGAATCTTGTGGACCTTTTTGTGAGCTCAATAGATCCAATGGGGGAGCCTTTGGAATAGGTTGAAGATAATGCAAGGCCTTATAGATCAACAGTTTTCAAGATTTCCAAATCTGCTTCGAAGAAGCGAAAATGTCAGATATTAGTAGCTTAAGACTGATCAAGAACCAAGGTTTCGAGTAGCTTGAATAAGTTTTGTACATTATGACTTGACCCAATTAGTGTCCCCACACGTGTCTCCCTTGACAAACACGTGTCCTCTGTGTGCCCCAAACACCTCCCCTTGTTATAGATAATTGGACCGCCACTTGGTGTGTGCCATAGAGATCCGAGAATGTGTCGGTGTCCCAGTATAAGGACAACTTAGGTGAGTCGGAGCTTCACAGTTTGACGGGCATCTAACTCAAAGCGAGAAATATCATATCAGCAGAATTGATTTTTGACATTGGGCAAGTAAAAAAGTATCCCATTTCTTCTTAACTGGGATTTCCAATAGGATCTCAATACTAGCTGGTAAATGTATGCACGAGGGTCACCACCAGGGGTTTGTCCCTCTTGGCTTTCAAGCACGAAAGGCACAATCAACTTATAAGAAGTGTCATGCGCCCTTCTGGACATTGTCCACGGTCCTCCATCAATCGGCCGGAATGCGTACGTATAGAAATTTTTATAAGCATTATTGGCAATACGTAAGCCCATTACTGTTCAAAAGCTTCCATTCCCTTGGCTTTTCTACAACAATTCAACCACTGTCTCATCAACAAAATAGTCCACAAACAATTGTTGCCAGCTTGATCTCCTTGAGTTGGAAATTACAAATGACCACAAGAATAGGCTTATTATTTGGTTCCGCCACAGATTCATTTGTCCATTTGATTATGTGATTTTTGTTCCTGTTTTTAAAATAAGCCTATTCTTATGGTCATTCGTAAGTAGAAGCGTGATAAAAAGAACTCTGATGTTCCAGTTAGCTATGGATTCGTGGATTGAAAGAACAACAAAAAACAGAACCATAGTTACATAATGTGAGGTCTTCTTGGTATTCTCATCTGAACAAGGTCTACAGTAACCATACCATTGAAAGGCAATTCCAATGCAAGGCATAATGCATCAAATTTGTTCTTCTCAATTTGCAAATCGTCAATGACATATCCGTTGGGGATTTTACACCACAAATACCACCGCAACGGAAGCGCAAAAATAATGAACAATGAAAGCACACAAACAACACACAATATTGTACTTGGTTCGGCCTCAATGCCTACCTTCACAGGAGAGATAGATTCCACTATATTTGGAAAAATAGAGAATACAATGTGACGTGGAAAAACTCACCCAAAGAGCACCTAACACATGGCTCTATACATAGTTTTTCACTCACCCCACACTTTATTTTTCCTCACCATTTTCTCCTCTCAAACTCAAAAACCCCGGAGCGCACGACAACCCCCACTGGGACTGCCATCCCTTGTGCCCTTCTCCGATCTGCTAACTCCCCTCTCTCTCTCTGTGCACAAACCACTTGTTACAACATACTGTATATAGGCACTGTCCCAAAAACTCTTCAAATGCCTGAGAGTCTGAGACTGCCACAAATGCTGTTGCTGCCCTTTCATTGTCCACATACAGCTTGTCTCTTCATTTTCCTATGACTGCCAGACCAATCCCCAATGACCATCCACTTTCTTTTTTCTCCTTTTTCAAGCCACCATCTCAAGCACACATAGGCTGCCAAAAAAGGCTCCACAAGCCTTTCTTTAATTTCTCCTGGATTCCATCACCACTCCTTTATACTTGTCTTTTTCACGCCTTTTCCCAATTTTTTCTTTTCCTTTTTCATTTGTATTTTCACATGAGCAAAAAACCCAACAATATCGAAAACTGATCAGAGTGAAAAACGAAAAAGAAAAACGACTCTACGTTAATAACCATTGTCCATTCTCATCTGAACAAGGTTTATTCACGTAATTATAGCAGTCTCACTAGTAAAGCCCACATTCTCTACGGTGAATGTCGGTATAAGCCCGCATTCCTCGTGCTTATACCCACATTCACCATAGATTCAATGGTACCAGCCTTCGGTTGTGAAATATTACGATCAAATCTAAGCAAATGCTTCTCTAATAGTGATTCAAGATCATGATTATGCTCTGGATTAAAGGCAGTAACCCTCCAAATATCTTCTTGAAATCCAGTTTAATTAAAACCCTCATTAGAACATAAAAATTCACGTTGCCTTATTTTCTTCGTCTCTCTTTACTATCGAGGCTTTCCGATCCAATACTAAAACCTATTAGTAAAGCGTAATCATTGTATAGAGAATATGTTTCATCGTCATCGTAGACCACCTTATCCAACAAACTATCACCATTATTTTGTTGACGTCCGACAAAAGTGCAATCCTCTTCGGTTCTTTCGACATCACTTGGAATAAAAATCACTTCAACGTAAGATTGTGATTAGTTTTGGGATTACAGTCAATTCTTTAATTGAAGTGGAGCTATTTAAGTTAGACAAGTTTTCGACAGAAGCCTACTGACTTTTGCTAACCCCATTAACTTCAGCCGAATTATGCTAACCCCATTAAATTTTCCGATTTGTAGTTGATTCAATTTACTTTAGTTGATTGTGTCATTGTGTCTCAAAAAAAATAACTCTCAACCATTTCTGTCAATATATATTTTGCAACAGAAGTAATGTTTGAATGTATAACCATGAATATAGACAGGTTGAATTTTACCATGTTGCTTTTGATTAATTAGAATGTGTATGAATACCCCTTTTAGACATTTTAAAAATATTTTTAATTAAGAAATACCATTTTGTTTTTTCGCTTCGCAAAAATACTTGTGCCCCATATTTGAAACTCGTCAATATTGTTTCCCTATGTATAATAGTACCAAATATTACCTTAAAAAAAATTGTTATTCTCATTATTTTGTTAACGAGATGTAAAATAAAATCATAGAGGGGATTGATGAAAGTGCTAAATTATCGCACATAAATACCAATCAAAATAAAAATTGGAAGGGCAATTTTGTCTTGTTATAGTCAACCAAAAAAGGATAATTAAACGGGTCACTTAGCCAAAAATTCAAAATATTTGACATTTTTAAAGGGAATGATAAAGAACTTTTACAATCGGATATAAAAACAAAAAACATGTTTTATATTTCTAAAGGGAAGGATAAGGAACTTTTGCAATCGAACATAAAAATAAAAAAATTAGTGAAATGTCACTAATTTTTAAAAATTCTAATTTCGTACAGAAAATTCAAAAAAATCAACTCCTACCTCCACCACCCCACTTCCGGCGTCCCAAAAAATTAGTGAAATGTCACTAATTTTTGAAATTTCTAATTTCCTATAGGTAATTAAAAAAAAAAAACAACTCCTACCTCCGGCCGATCACCATCCCACCTCAAATGTTTTACTAAATTCAAATTTGACTAAAAAACACCAAAAATCACACTTCACTCCTTCACCAAATTTGGTTTAACTCAAATACTTCAACAAAAACGACCACCATTCGTGGCATTCTTGCCTTGGCTGCAATCAAAAAGTGGCCCTTATTTCAACTTGATGTGAAGAATATGCTCATCACCAAATCTAGATCCAAATTTTTGAGGCTCTTTTCTTACACTTTTATTTGCCCTACGTCATTCAATGGTTTGGATTAAATTTCCACCATACAATTTGAGTAAAAGTTGGAAGGAGTTATATCAAATTAAGTTTTTACTCAAATTTTGAGTAAAAATTTGAGTAAAGAGTGGAGATATTCTAACGAGTTCAAATAAGTGAGAGTGAACAAAGCTTTCACTCTGATTGATGGAAAATGCGTGAGCCACGAGAAAGCATCCAAACAAAAATTCTCTTCTAGGTCTGGCACAGTACAGTACAGGGAGACTCTCCCATAAAAAGACCCAGAAAATACATCCAAAACAGTGTACCAAGTGAAATTCTCCCGTTGAATGCATTTACAGCGTACCAGTTGAATTTCACCCGTACAGTGTACCAGGCGGATTTCACTGGGATCCATTTTCTAGTCATTTTATGAGAAAATATTTGTACCAAACACTTTCCCATTCTCTTCGCGATCATCACAAAATACCCTGAAAGCAAGAAAGCATATCCATTACCATCTCCGACAGTGAAACCATGGATTGCTCTCTCTGGAGCCAGCTTCCACAGGAGATAGTCACCCACTTACTCTCTCTCCTACCGGTGAAGTCTCTATGCCGTTTCAAATGTGTTTCTCCTTCCTGGAATATCCTAATCTCTTCCCCCCAATTCTCCAAGACCCACCTTCATATAACCAATATAACCAACAAACCTCAGAAAACCATTCTCACTTCCTTCAATCATGACGCTCTCTACTCGGTAGATTTCGCCGACGCAAATCCGACCGCAGAAAAGCTTGATTATCCTTTGTTGGAACACTCGGGCGAGTCCATCCACTTTGCCGGCTCTTGTAATGGGTTGATTATAATTATTGTAGGTAATTCCAACTTCTTGCTCAATCCACTCACTAGAGAATGTAGGGAACTGCCCAAATCACCTCTTTGTGACATTTCTTCGGCTGACGGGTCCCAGTATTTTCTACGTGGGTTGGGTTATGACTCGTCCACAGATAATTACAAGGTTGTGATGATCCCTCGTGAAAATGAATATGAGCCTCAATATAACGTTGATAATATTGCCAATGTAGCTGTGTATTCGCTGGAAACTGATGCTTGGAGCATAATCCAAGTTTCACATTATGGCTATCTGCAATTTCTTCATGGGTTTTACTTTAATGAGCGTCTTCATTGGCTTTGTCTGCCTAGCCCTATGATTGTCGCTGCTTTCGATTTGTCGGGTGAGATTTTCAGGGAAGTTCAGCTGCCTGCTTCATTAGATATTTGCAAGTATTATGGCATTTATTATCATTACATGGCAGTTCTTGGGGGTTCTGTCTGTTTGGTATTGCCGTATCCTAACAACGGAATTGAAATTTGGATGATGAAGAAATATGGGGTAAGAGACTCGTGGACCAAATTTAAGATTGATAATGCAGGGATGTCTATAGGATTGTGTCTGTCATGCTTGTCAGCAGAAGACCAAGTTGTGTTGAAAATATTTGGAAAGATAGTAAATGTTAACGGAGAGATAGTGGATGAATCTGGCGGAGACAAACTAGTGCTTTACAATCTGATAAAAAAAACACTGAGGGTCATGGTTGTTTCCGGCATTCCAACTGACTATTTAATTAGGGACAACTACATTGAGACCCTCGTCTCTCCTAATCCCGGAGGATGGATTCGGCGACACTGTGAAGCTTCTCTAGGTGAGAGTTGATAGATTTATCAGGTATATTTACAACATATAGTTGACTCTCCCTTCTTTTGTTGATTAATAATTGATTAATTGTTGATTAATTGTATACATGATATCCAATTAAGACACTTTACCAGCTTTCCATTAGGATGGAACTCCTTGAAAAATTCGAGAAAATCTTGCTTTATGAACTTCCGAGCCTTCTTGACAAAGGCAAAATTGAAACCACGAGGCCCTAGAGCCTTAAAGCTGCAGCAGTCATTGACAGCTTCCATGATCTCTTCATGGGAAAATGTCTTTCCACTTTGAAAGCCATTCAATTTTCTCTTGAATTCACCCCTCAGCTCTGTTTTTCTTTAAAAATGTTTTGAGAAGTAGTTCCCTGCTGCCTCCTTGGCTCATTAATGTCATGAGGATCATCAAGTTGTTTTCCATTCAGATTGATGGGGCCAATAAAATTTCTCCTAAACCTGTTGTTAGCAATGTACTGGAAATATTTTGTGGCTACCTATAGTTTAAGCCCAATTATTCTAATTCGCGAGTTCCTTTTGTGCCTTGGACATACCTCTGATGAGAATAAGGTGTCTTGTTACAACGATCTCTACTGGTTTGAATTTCTCCTGATTCCATATTGTAATTTGGCTACCAGAAGCACCTTCAGCCTCCATTACTGCAAAGTTTACCTCTGAACTGTACCATCACATTTTTTTTTTGAAAAGAATCAAATATTGTCTCCTGAAGCATCAAGATATCAGGCTTATTGTTGGGCACCATTTCAAGATGTGTTTTCTCTTAACTGGACTACCCATTTCTCTGATTAATCCCCAAGATCTCCTCCCCTTCTTCCTTCTTCGGTTTGTTGCTGCTCTTCCAGTTCTGTTACAAATAATCTTTTCTGAGACTCCTGGCTCGTCATGAAAATGCATTCCATTCTCTTACCTGAAATTCCAGTGGCTGCAGGACTACCCATTTCTCTGATTAATCACCAAGATCTCCTCCCCTTCCAGAGCTTACGCTCTGACCCTTCCTTCTTCAGTTTGTTGCTGCTCTTCCAGTTCTGTTACAAATAATCTTTTCTGAGACTCCTGCCTCTTCACGAAAATGCATTCCCATTCTCTTACCTGAAGTTCCAGTGGCTGCTATGTCTATAATTAGAACCTTATTCCTTCGAACTATATCTTGAGTATGAATGGAAACCATATCATTAGTGTGCTCTCGACATTGAGGTTTGAATACACCACATGCCAGCATAGGTCCTCTTCAGGGGCATCATTGAAATGTTGGATATGTTATACGTTTGTGATCTGCTTGATTCTCTTAATTTTTGACCTCTTTGTTTCTCAGAGAGTGGGCTGGAGGGGGTATTGCAGGTCCATCATCATGGGTCTTTGCAGGTTCAAGAGTTTCAGGAATGTTGGTAGACCTATTAGTATGTGAAACCTGGATAGGCCAGCTGTCAAGCCCATTAGCCCCCTCCATGGCTCCACAGAGATATTCTTGCCCAGACATCTTGAATCAGAATCTGACTTTCATTAATGTCACTATTCGAGTATCTCAACCATATCCACTATTGCTGGTTTAGCCAACCTTGGGTTTGTAATATTTTTTCCCAACCTCCTTTTCACTTATTTGGATGAGTTGACATTCATTTGCTTTTGACATATTTCTACCAGCCAAAATTTCAGTTACTGTATGTCCACCTCCCAATATTTTAGGGAGTCAGCTCCCCTTCCACCCTCCACTTCATCATCTGCTTTCCAAGAATTCTGATCTGCCTGTTGAAATTCTGCATCAATCATGGAATCTTTTGGATTTGATTCCAATTTCTTGTGCAGGAACATGCGTAGATGCAGTGGACACGGGGACACCTATTTGACCCGCCACGTAGCATGTGCCTTAAATTAAATTATTTTTTGGCGGGGGACACACGAGGGACAGGGCTGGGACACTTTCAGGGATACGGCGGGGGTAGATGTGTAAACAGGACATCTACTGAATTCCACCATCCTTGAAGCTCTCTCTCTCTCTCTCTCTCTCTCTCTCTCTCATATAGTTATTACTTGTTTATTTACTTTTACCGTGTCCCCTCTCATGTCCGTGTCCTCATTTTTATAGTATTCCCGTGGCTCGTGTCCCTATCTGTATCCGTGTTTGTGCTACATAGCACCTTATAGTTTCTCCCATCCACCAATATGTTGATCCATTCGCCAATTCTTGATTTTTGCCCATTAGAATAAAAAAAATTCCTGTCGCAAAGGAAGATTGTGTAAAGTTCTCATCCATAGTCACAAAATCTCCCCATACTTAAAACCAATTTTTCTAAAGGTGCTCAAACATCAGGTATTTAGGGCATACCCCTGCAATTAATGCAAGAAAGCATGGACAAACATGCAGCTTGTCCATTCCATGGCTTAAGGTCATTAAACCACTCCTTAATCTTATCATTTGCAAGCATTTTGTCTCTTTACAATTTGCTAGGGCATGTTACCAACATGAATTGTCCTCCCATTGATCTAACCACTGCTTCCTGTTGGATACTATCTGTAGTAGCTGGAAAATTTTTTAGAAATGTGAAGTGAACAAAGTGATTATGTTTTTCCTGAGTCTCTATGTGTTTATTCTCCATCTTCTGACTTCTCCTAGTGGCATTCTTCTAGAAGCTAGCAATCCTGACTACTAGCTGCTTTCTTTCAATCCAAAGGCCTTGTTCGTTTTGGGTTTCAAGACCCGGTTTTCTCAATTATTATCCAATCATTACCCCTATTTTCAAATATTATTTTCATTTTTCTCTCTGTCTCTCTCTAATCATTAACCCCTATTTTTAATTATTATCCCTATTTCTCCCTCCAATCATTACCAAAACCCAAAACCCAAACCAAACACAACCAAACTATTTGTCTTCTGGATAGCCATTTGTACCGCTTCTTTGCATTCATACCTTATAATTTGCTCCCAGTAGTTTTACTTCGTTTGGAGGGGATCAAATCATCCTTGATTGTACCAAAGTTTGCATACGATTTCCTGAACCACATCAACCCAACATCTTCAGGAAGATTATCAATGAAGAGAGTGAAGATGACATCCTTAGAATTAGTGAGAGTGTTGCTTATGCATAATTGGTATCCAACCCTCCTTTCAATCACTTCTTATTCATCCCATCGCTCCATAGTATGGTGCCATTTGCTGAGTAAACCATTTATCTCAACTTATTTAGTGTGGTACTTCCTTCAACTTCAGATTTGATGCGAGAACCCCATTGAATGTCACCCGATTTGTTGCTGCATTAGCTGATCCATTTAAACAAGAACAACTGGAAGTCTTGAATTGATGTTCGAGTTTTAGCTTTCTAGTTCTTTCTACAGCTCTTCTCTACGCACTGAGCTTCTAGCTCTCTCTTTTTCCATCTAATGGGCTATTACTCATTGCTTTTACAGTCCCTTTCGATGATGAGAAATGGTGACAAAAGGAAAGAAAGGAGAATATTGTAAATTTTTTGGATTGTTAAATGAGTGACGAGCGGTGAGAAAGGTTGAGAAGTTGAAAAAAAAGATATGAATTTTTATTGGTCCCATGTCATAATTCACCAAATTTCATCATTTTGGTGGAAAACCACTCTCTTTTCTTTTTCTCTCATCTTTTCTCACCGTACAGAGGGCCCATTAGTTTTCTTCATACACATATACTTACTCATTGATGGTTCAAATTTATTGCTGATAGGGAAGGAACATCCAGGCTCTAGTCCAGCAAATCAACTATGTGCAGTGGTACTCTCAACTTTTTGCAGCGAAACCATGATCTAGCTGGATATGCTCTTTAGCACTTCATCTCCTAGCCCTTTTGAAGGCACTTCTGGGGCTTGATTCCAACTCTTTCCTCCCTCCCCCTCTTTTTTTGTATTTTTGTAAATTCAGTTTCATTTCTGGGCTAGGAGCTGCTTTATTGTTGTATAATTGTTTGTTATTTCATGAATGTTCTATTACTTTCTGCTGGTAGTTTTCTTCTTGGGGATGTTCTTAAATTGCTAGATTACTCTTATATCAATGTTCATGGGGAAAAAAAAAAAAAAAAAAGCTCAATCCTTCCGTAATTTGTCATTTTTAAAGATGAGTAGTGTCATTTATTGGATAAAAGATGAATTGCTTTTGTATGAACAAGGGTATATTGGCAAAGTTTTGATAGAAGGCAATGATATGTTTCAGAGGAGTTTGGTACTTAAGGTTGATTTCAGTGTCTCTTCAGAAAACTTTTGAAGATAATGGCGCTGCATTTTGTACATTTGTGAATCTGTGTCTCTTAAAAACTCTTTGTCAATTGTCCAACATTTTTACGTAATAATCGCAGCAAGAGCCCGATGGAGGTAACAATATGTGCCTAGCAGGTCAAATCCAGAAATCATGCTGCGTTTTATTCCACTGGAAAATTGTGTCCTTTAACAACTCACTGCTGTAATGGAATTAACAAAGAAAATTGAGCTCATGAAACATGAAGCATAAGATTAGGGGTTAGTAGAATTTCTGCATTTACTAGCAGTCGTCTCAAATTTCCAGGCCCAACATTCATCCATAGACCATAACCAAACGTGTCATGCAATATTGCAGGGGCAAAAGTAGCTTATGATGCACTAAATTCATTACCCTATTCTTCTTTCTGAAAAGATAATTGCGGCAGTAGATTTTGGAATCCTTCCCAGTTGCAGCCGGTTAAAATTTTGGTCAAGCTGTAGATTTTTAAGATACGCAAACTAATCTGCTTAAGGGAATATTTTGTGTTGTGACATCTAAACACAAGGGCGGACGGCAGACGACGGACGCAAGATTTATTATCAGTGGGGTCAAGACTCTACAGCACATACTCCCTTCGTTCCATTGTAATGGTCCTCTAAGAAAGCACATGCAATTTTTTCAGAAAAAAATCATACTTCATCCGTCCCATTTTTATAGTCCAGTATTCTTTTTTGGGACGTCCCAAAATGTATGTCCACTTTCCAAAATAAGCAATAGGAATTTAATAAAGTTACATTATTACCCTTTTGTATAAATAGAAAATTGAACATTTTTTAATGTAATCATTGTGTTCCCTTAAAAAGTTTGAATCTCCAAGTGGGACCATGAAAATTGGACAGAGGCCAGAGGGAGTAAGTATTTTCACACATGATTTTTCGAGTTTCTCGTACCAAATTTGAGATCATAATTAGTTCTTTAATTTTGTGAGAAAAAATTCAAAAATTATGAACGAAAAAACTTTATTTTTTTAAAAATTGAAGGTATTTTCGTAGGAGACTATCAAAATTGGATGGATAAAGTACATTACGGGGAGATTCAGTGAACTATTTGGACAAGGTTGTAAATATTTTGTATTCCTTGGGGCAAGATACAGAGAGAGTATAGGATCTTGGGCAAAATTCCCCAAATGTCCAAAAATATATGTAAATGTCTTTAGAGAATTTTAATCCAGCGGGGTCAGTTGACCCCCCTTGCCTCTATGTAGGTCCCCTTATCTAAACTGAGGCTTGGTTTGGGTAAATTGAAAAAATTGGTTTTTTGATTTTTTTGGTTGTCCTTATTCAAAATTTTTTTACATTTGTTAGTTTTCGGTCGATTTTTTGTGATTTTTTTGGCTTGTCTCGACGAGAAAAATCTAAAAAGTATAAAATTATTAGCCAAACTTAAAGTTTTATAAATAAAGACAAAAAATAATTTAAAAAACCAATTTTTTGGACCTCACCTTCCTCTTTATTTACAGAACTTACTCTGGAGGCAGCAGCCACCCGTTTTTTGGTCCCCCTATCTAAGCAGACGGCCATTACTATCTCCGACGGTGCAACCATGGATTCCTTCCTCTGGAGCCAGCTTCCACCGGAGATGGTCTCCCACGTACTCTCTCTCCTACCGGTGAAGTCTCTCTGCCGTTTCAAGTGCGTTTCTCCCTCCTGGAATACCCTAATCTCTTCCCCCCAATTCTCCAAGACCCACCTTCATATAACCAATATAACCAACAAACCTCAGAAAACCATTCTCACTTCCTTCGATCATGACGCTCTCTACTCGGTAGATTTCGCCGACGCAAATCCGACCGCAGAAAAGCTTGATTATCCGTTGTTGGAACACTCGGGCGAGTCCATCCACTTTGCCGGCTCTTGTAATGGGTTGATTCTAATTACTGTAGGTAGTTCCAACTTCTTGCTCAATCCACTCACTAGAGAATGTAGGGAACTGCCCAAATCACCTCTTTGTGACATTTCTTCGGCTGACGGGTCCCAGTATTTTCTACGTGGGTTGGGTTATGACTCGTCCACAGATAATTACAAGGTTGTGATGATCCCTTACCGTGAATATGAATTTAAGTCTGAATATGACGTTGATAATATTGCCAATGTAGCTGTGTATTCACTCGAAACTGATGCTTGGAGCATAATCCAAGTTCCACATTATTGCTATCTGCAATTTCTTCATGGGTTTTACTTTAATGAGCGTATTCATTGGTTTTGTCTGCGTAGCCCTATGATTGTCGCTGCTTTCGATTCGTCAGTTGAGATTTTCAGGGAAGTTCAGCTGCCTGCTTTATTCGATAATTTCGGGTATGGTGATATTGATTATGATTACATGACAGTTCTTGGGTGTTCTCTCTGTTTGGTAGTGCCATATTGTAACAGCAGAATTGAAATTTGGATGATGAAGAAATATGGGGTAAGAGACTCGTGGACCAAACTTAACATTGATAATACAAGGATGTCTATAGGATTGCGTCTGTCATGCTTGTCAGCAGAAGACCAAGTTGTGTTGAAAATATTTGGAAAAATAGTAAATGTTGACGGAGAGATAGTAGATGAATCTGGTGGAGACAAACTAGTCCTTTACAATCTGATAAAAAAAACACCGAGGGTCATGGTTGTTTCCGGCATTCCAACTGACTATTTAATTATGGACAACTACATCGAGACCCTCGTCTCTCCTAATCCCAGAGGATGGATTCGGAGACACTGTGAAGCTTCTCTAGGTGAAAGTTGATAGATTTATCAGGTATATTTACAACATATAGTTGACTCTCCCTTCTTTTGTTGATTAATAATTGATTAATTGTATACTTGATATCCAATTAAGACACTTTACCAGCTTTCCATTAGGATGGAACTCCTTGAAAAATTCGAGAAAATCTTGCTTTATGAACTTCCGAGCCTTCTTGATAAAGGCAAAATTGAAACCATGAGGCCCTAGAGCCTTAAAGCTGCAGCAGTCATTGACAGCTTCCGTGATCTCTTCATGGGAAAATGTCTTTCCACTTTCAAAGCCATTCAATTTTCTCTTGAATTCACCCCCCAGCACTGTTCTTCTCCATTGTTTTTCTTTAAAAATGTTTTGAGAAGTGGTTCACTGCTGCCTCCTTGTCTCCTTAATGTCATGAGGATCATCAAGTTGTTTTCCATTGAGATTGATGGGCCAATAAAATTTCTCGTAAACCTGTTGTTAGCAATATACTGGAAATATTTTTGGGTTTGTGAGTGCCTTTTTGCACCTTGGACAATGCCTCTGATGAGAATTAGGTGTCTTGTTACAGCGATCTCCACTGGTTTGAATTTCTCCTGATTCCATATCGTAATTAGGCCACCAGAAGCACCTTCAGCCTCCATTACTGCAAAGTTTACCTCTAAACTGTACCATCGCATTTTTTTTTTTTTTAAAAGAATCAAATATTGTCTCCTGAAGCATCAAGATATCAAGCTTATTGTTGGGCACCAATTTCAAGATATGTTTTCTCTCAACTGGACTACCCATTTCTCTGATTAATCACCAAGATCTCCTCCACTTCCAGAGCTTACACTCTGACCCTTCCTTCTTCAGATTGTTGCTGCTCTTCCAGTACTGTTACAAATAATCTTTTCTGAGACTCCTGCCTCTTCATGAAAATGCATTCCCATTCTCTTACCTGAAGTTCCAGTGGCTGCTATGTCTATAATTAGAACCTTATTCCTTCTAACTATATCTGGAGTATAAATGGAAACCATATTATTAGTGTGCTCTCGACATTAAGGTTTCCATACACCACATACCAGCATAGGTCCTCTTCAGGGGCATCATTGAAATGTTGGAGATGTTATATGTTTGTGATCTGCCTCATTCTCTTAATTTTGACCTCTTTGTTTCTCAGGGATTGGGCTGGAGGGGGTATTTGCTGGTTCAAGAATTTCAAGAATGTTGCTAGACCTATTAGTATGTGAAACCTGCATAGGCCAGTTGTCAAGCCCATTAGCCCCTCCACGGAGATATTCTTGCCCAGCCATCTTGAATCAGAATCTGACTTTCATTAATGTCATCCACACCATTAGGTGGAGACTCTTCGACTTCCTCAACCATATCCACTATTGCTGGTTTAGCCAACCTTGGGTTTGGGTTAGTAACATTTTTTCCAACCGCTTTTTCACTTATTTGGATGAGTTGACGTTCATTTGCTTTTGAAATATTTCTACCAGCCAAAATTTCAGCTTACTGTATGTCCAGCTCCCAATATTTTAGGGAGTCAGCTCCCCTTTCAGCGGTAAACAAGACATCAAGTGAATTCCAGCATCCTCTCTCTCTCTCTCTCTCTCTCTCTCTCTCTCTCATAGTTATTACTTATTTATTTATTTTTACCATGTCCCTTGCCATGTCCGTGTCCTCATTTCTATAGAATTCCCGTGTCTCGTATCTCGTGTCCTTATCCGTATCCATGTTTGTGCTACATAGCACCTTATAGTTTTTCCCATCCACCAATATGTTGATCCATTCGTCAATTCTTGATTTGTACCCATTAGAATAAAAAAAAATCCTATCGCAAAGGAAGATTGTGTAAAGTTCTCCTCATCCATAGTCACAAAATCTCCCCATACTTAACCAATTTTCTTAAAGGTGCTCAAACACCAGGTATTTAGGGGCATACCCCTGCAATTAACGCAAACAAGCATGGACAAACATGCAGGCTTGCAGCTTGTCCATTCCATGGCTTAAGCTCACTAAACCACTCCTTAATCTTATCATTTGCAAGCATGAATAGTCCACCCATTGATCTAACCACTGCTTCCTGTTGGATTCTTGAGTTTGACCAGAGCACTTCTTTATAGCGAACCAGTCCCTAATGGATCTTTCGTCTCTATGGTATTGTAGCTGCCCTGTCTTGAGATTAGGAATTTCCTTCACCTTGGTTTTCCTGCTGTCTCGAAGATGGGTAATGTTTTTCCTGAGTCTATATGTGTTCATTCTCCGTCTTCTGACTTCTCCTAGTGGCATTCTTCTAGAAGGCAGCCTTCTTGACTACTAGCTGCTTTCTTTCAATCCATAGACCATTTTGTCTTCTGGATAGCCATTTCTACCGCTTCTTTGCATTCATACATTATAATTTGCTGCCAGTAGTTTTACTTCGTTTTGAGGGGATCAAAGCTTCCTTGATTGTACCAGATTTTGCCTACGATTTCCTGAACCACATCAACCCAAGATCTTCGGCAAGATTATCAATGAAGAGAGTGAAAATGACATCCTTAGAATTAGTGAGAGTGTTGTT
The DNA here is from genome assembly GCA_020921065.1 of Vaccinium darrowii. Taxonomy (NCBI): domain Eukaryota; kingdom Viridiplantae; phylum Streptophyta; class Magnoliopsida; order Ericales; family Ericaceae; genus Vaccinium; species Vaccinium darrowii. Next base: position 35,927,985 of record CM037160.1, read on the forward strand.
TATGCATAATTGGTGTCCAACCCTCCTTTCGATCACTTCTTATTCGTCCCATCGCTCCTGAGTAAACCATTTATCCAAACTTATTTAGTGTGGTACTTCCTTCAACTTTAGATTTGATGCTAGAACCCCATTTAATGTCACCCGATTTGTTGCTTCATTGGCTCATCCATTTAAACAAGAACAACTGGAAGTCTTGAATTGATGTTCGAGTTTTAGCTTTCTAGTTCTTGCTACAACTCTTCTCTACACACTGAGCTTCTAGCCTCTCTTTTTCCATCTAATGGGCTATTACTCATTGCTTTTACAGCCCCTTTTGATGATGAGAAATGGTGACAAAAGAAAAGAAAGGAGAATCTTGTAAATTATTTGGATTGTTAAAAGAGTTGAGGAGTGGTGAGAAAGGTTGAGAAGTAGAAAAAAAAAAAAGAGATGAATTTTTATTGGTCCCATCTCATAATTCACCAAATTTCATCATTTTGGTGGAAAACCACTCTCTTTTCTTTTTCTCTCGTCTTTTCTCACCATGCAGAGGGCCCGTTAGTTTTCGTCATATACATGTACTTACTCACTGATGGTTCAAATTTATTTCGCAGCTGATAGGGAAGGAACATCTAGGCCCTAGTCCAGCAAATCAACTACGTGCAGTGGTACTCTCAACTTTTTCAGCGAAACCATGATCTAGCAAGATATGCTCTTTAGCACTTCATCTCCTAGCCCTTTCGAAGGCACTTCTGGGGCTTGATTCCAACTCTGAGCTTTTTTTTTTTTTTTTTTTTTTTGTATTTTGTAAATTCAGTTTCATTTCTGGGCTAGGAGCTTCTTTATTGTGGTATTGTTGTTTGTTATTTCAGGAATATTCTATTTGTTTCTGTTGGTAGTTTTCTTCTTTGCGATGTTCTTAAGTTGGTAGATTACTCTTATGTCAATGTTCATTCATTTGTCGAAGAAAAAAAGAACCCCCAAAAAACCAAAAAAAAAAAAAAAAAAAAAAAGCTCAATCCTTCCGTAATTTGTCATTTTTAACGATGAATAGTGTCATTTATTGGATAAAACATTCATACAAAGAAAATTGTGCTGATGAAACATGAAGCATAAGATTAGGGTTTAGTATAATTTCTGCATGTGCTAGCAGTCGTCTCAAATTTTTCTAGGCCAACATTTATACAGTGAAATGAGGCATCCTCCCTTGTGCTAAATAAGACCTATATGAAAACCCTAATTCAGGCTCAAGAGTGCCCCATGATTCTCACAACCCATAATAATGTGCAGCATTAACCATAACACTGAAAGGCAATTCCAAATTTCCAATGCAAGGCATAGTGCATCAAAATTGTTTTTTCTCAATTTACCAATCATCAATGAAAGACAATTCCAATGCCAATTTATATGGATCGCCTCATCGCTAGCTACAGCTTGGTTCTCTAGTTGGTCATCTTGTTGAAAAGTGGTCATATTAGCATCTTCCATATTTGGTCGATAGGGAAATTGCTTTTCAAACTGGTTTTTTAGCGCATTTATTTTCCTCTTTCATGGTTCTTCACTTCTTCTATCCTTTTTATCAGTTTGTTTTAGGGGTTTGAAAAGGAAACCATAAACACAATTTCCAGAAAACATAAGGCTTCACAAAATAATACTCCTATGTCAGTATGGAATCTAATTCAGAAACAGAAAATAAGAGTGCTCGTCACCTTTGAAGGAACACGAGCGATGTTCATCAGGTTCTTCAAAAGTGTTCTATTTTGCAGGTGGCAAAAAGGGTCCATTTCTTTTCGAGTAGACGTGATATTGCGGGTGAGATCCTAAACGATACAAGTCAAGTCCAATTCGTTGCCATTTTGACTATATTAATTGCCAAAAGCAGCGATTCATATTTGTTGCAAAAGGAAGGGGAAAAGGCTGTCTGAATCTGTCCATTTCCTTTCAACTCAGTTACAAAACCTACATGTGTCATGTACAAATAACGATTCATATTAGCCAACCGCGGTATCAGTATGCTTATCAGCCTATATTTAAGAGGATGCTGCCTTTGTCTCTTTGACCGTAGCCTCCATCTAACGAAAAGATGGGGAAAGTTACTGAACGCGGTTCGACCGTGCAAGACATCATCTTCATTCTTTCCAATCCCATAACCAACATACACTAAACATGCACACAAAGATGAAGAAGATAACCAGAAAGCAAGCCTAGCTTTTCCCAATACATGATGCAAACGATGCGGGTATCAAATAGTTCTCTCAGTATGTAATCCAGGCAGCAGCAGCAGCAAACCATTCACATTTTCATACTCTGAACGGCCTTTTAAGTCATTCTTTTTTGTTTTCCTGGCGCCCAAAACCAAAAATAGTTTCCGAAGGGAAGAGAAGACAGTCAGAGAAGCACTAAAAAATGCATTTAAACGTAGGAAAGTAGTGATTTGATTGAAACAATCTTTGCGAACCCAGAAAGAACAAGCAAAATGCCTCTTCCACAAAGTTGTCATAATTCCCATAAAGAATATGCATTGTTTTTGAAAATACTGAAAGGGCGCCATACCCCCTTGTGCTAAATAAGAACAGGACAAAAATCCCAAGGGAAGATTTTTCCTGTGCTGCTCCCAATAATTGCAAAAATCCTCAGGGAAGATTTTTCCGTTGTTTCATTCCGAATTTAACAAGTACAAACCAGATGTTTTCATCAACTCTAAATGACCAAAGTTGCACTATCCTCCCCACATATTTCACTTTCCAATACAACAAAACAAATGTTCCTGGACGCTAGGTCAATATCTCATCTAAGCAAAGATTCGCTAATATCTAAATACAATGGTACAACAAAAGGTTTATAAAGAATGATCTGGACAAAGAAAGAGAGAAAGGACCGTATCTTATCGTGCTAGTGGAAGAACCTAGTTGTGGTATGCGTAAGGTGACCTGACCTGCAGCTAATCAAACTGTGGGAAGGTTCCATAATGATTCTCATTTTGTGGGTTATATACATGTGATTCCCAAACTTGTGCTTTGCTTTAGAGTAAGAATACAATGACACGAGTGGTGGCTTGAATTCTCAGTGCTTCCTTTTTAAGATGAGCATGCCAATGAAAGCTATAGCGCGCGTAACAAAGCCTGCCAGGATGAGGAAGGATATGCAACGGCCCCAACCGTTAAGGCTATAGCCCATTCGCATGAGCAAGCCACAACGAGTTAGAATCCATACTCCTGAATACCTGATATGAAAGATGATTAGTACGACATACTATAGACCTCAAAAATTTTAGGGAAACACCAACCCATATCAATTTTACCACTAGGTCAATAATGCTAATCATAGTCAATCACGTGTTTCAAGTAATAGGCACTGTATGAACATTTCAACATAAATGAAACTCCTTGTTAAAGATGAGAACCATATAGGTGCCTAGGGGTTTCTTGTCTATCAGCATCCATCGCCTCAAATGAATTGCGTATCTACTTATTTGCAAGGCAAAACTTTGCAATTATGTCCTCCACAGCAAATCACACCCTTGTTTCTCATTACTGTACGGTGCAACACATTATCCACGTTCTCTTGCTTTAAAAGTTTGTTTCAATATCCAGGCTTTCCGGGTTTGCCTGACTAAGATAAAAGAGTAATTGTGTTCTACCTTTCAGCGTTTGCAACAACGAATGCTTCCAAAGCCCATTTTGGGAAGCACAGGTTTGCTAGGTTCTTTATGAACGCACCATGTCCTGTTTGAGTTGAGATCAGAGTCAAAACTACAGGAAGAAGCACAGCACACTGCACAAAGTGGAAGTACGTCATCAGCAGAAATTAAAAAAATATCGTAATTAATTTAGAAGTTAGAAAAGCTTTAGAATATGTTGCTAACCAATTGGGATGGACCAGGTTCAAGGAAGATGGACAGTGAGTATCCTATCCCAGTAACACAATAAACCAGACATAACAGTACAACATAATTATCTGAGAAAGACGATCTAGGTTGGCTGAAGAAATAGAACATTGAGAGATACACCGCGGGCTTAATCACTGTATTAAGATGGTCTATTGTGTCCTTGGAAAGAAAATGAGCCAGACTGCTAATGCCAGAAGCACTCTCTCTCCAATATTGTAACTTGTCCAGAGAAAACGTTCGCAAAGCCGAAATTGTGCACAGAAGAGCTGAAATAAAGTCAGGATCAAAACAGAAATATGTGAGACGCATTAAGGAAGAAAAGCTTGTGCAATTAGACACTACATAACACTAGTTGCATCAACAATTAGGCCAACCATTGTCTCCAACGAGGAAAACTTTACTGTTGTAGCAATTTATACTTGTGCTAGAATAGATATGTAATTGGTTTCACAATCCAAATTAGTATGGAAAGTTATAAATACAGAGGTGGCAAGAATGAAGCAACGAATTCTGATACTTCTGAATCTTTTTATCCACAGAATGATCAGAGGATTCAGAGCACTAAAAACTACTAACAGGGAGCCCAAATATTGCTACTTACAGACGGCAATAATGGTATAGGTATAACTTGCTGCTCCAAATGTTACATCGCTCATTTTAATCAGGTATCCTAAGCAGGCGCCAGCAAGTAACAAGATGAGAAAATCCACTGCCAGTATTCTAGCTTCTCGTAGTCGTTGCTTGACAACCCTGCGATAATTTTGGCACATAGAATGTCAAACCACAGAAACTAATGAATTATAAAGACTCCAATACCAAACAAACACATCTCCATATTTTTGGATATATTGGCTCTTTAGAATGAAAGAGGAATAAAATTCTTGCGAGTGTAGTAGTGTACTCTACGTCACACGAAAGAATCAGCTATATTATTTCTGAGGGAACCTAGTAAATAATCTTCCATATTTCCTCAAGAAAAAAATATCTACTTGTATACATGATATTATTGACCAAAGACACCAACCCAAACCGAGCCTTAGGTCCCAATCATTGAATCGGGTACATACAACTATTGTCTCCATTGAGTGGCTTCGAGAGCATTGCTTTTTGTGATATCAAAGAAACCTAGCTCTTTTCGAACTACCGCCTCCAAAATCATTTGTAGTCTACCCCTGCCCTTAGTTCTACCATCTACCTTAACTATACCACATCCTAACTACTGCATCGACCAATCTACGATAGACATGTCCAAGCACCTTCATCTCTTTTCTCTCATCTTATCTTCTGTGATTCTGTCGGTGCTACCCCTTGCCATCCTTCGAAGGTTTTGTTTCTATTTCTATCTCGCAAAGTCTTACCACACATCGATCTCGATATTCTATTTCCATACACTCATTGAAGAAACCTAAAACAAGTTTCTAATGGATAAAACTTTATAAGAGATTCTTGAATATTTACCTCCCAAGGAAGTACTTGTACTGCAGGAGAACACCGGGGGTTCTCCGATTGGACAAGTCCCTCAACCTCAAGAAATTGTGTCGTATTATATCCCGCTGAAGCTCCACATTACATCTCATATCCTGCCATACTTCTCTGGCCAAAGATTGCTCCCCAAGTTCAGCATCACTAGCTATTTGGTCATTAAGAGTTACTTGTGCAGCAGGGATGGCAAGTCCAGCACAATTTTGCTGCATATCTGGGGGTACCAGATAACCATTGTGAAGCATCCATCGCAAAGGAAGCTCTTTGGAACTTATGCCTGAACTTGTAGACGGCTTAACAATGTCCTCCAAAACATCAATAAAATGGTCCGGAGGATTCACACGCTCTGGTACATTTATTCCAAGACCTGCAAAGTACTCTTCAACTCTCCTTACCGGTCCATGATACACGGTAAGGCCACCTTTTGCTAAAAGTACCAAATCATCAAACATCTTGAACAAGGTGTAGCTGAAACAAGTACCGAGTAATATAAAGAATTAATTAAACAAAACAGCTAGAGTGACGAACTACCATAAACTTTGTCATGAAAATGATTTCAACTTAGCTGATTTAGGTTGTGGACTTATTACTTTTGTTGTTATCAAATTTCCACCACCTAAGCTTTTTAAGTAATCTAGGGGATCTTCTGTGGTGTCTATGCTAGACATACAAGAGTAAGTTCTGTATCATATGAAATGAAAAACATGCGGTCCTTTTTTTCCATGCTCAATGACAGGTGGGACCTGCCTAAGCAATAGTTGGCAGCATGGTCCACAGTGAATTGCTTGTTTGACCAATCTTCCATGGCATGCTGCCATGTAAATTCTGTAAGTGTGTAATTCGATCTTGCCCCATAATTAAAATGTCTTTGACTTCAAACACTTTCCATGAATGCCATTGGCAATTCAATGCTAAGATAATTTCGTGCAGTTATATTATCATAATGTGCAAAACTTCTTATTCCTTCATGTTTGGTTGTGGAAATATTAACAGGGGATTGGAACTTGATCTTAGCTAAAGTGATTGTCATCCTACATTTTTCAAAAAGACGAAAGGTTTGAGCTTATGGAGAAGTAACCCATGCCCAATTGTACAGCCTACCTTATCTGCTAAGTCCAAAGAAGCATGGATACAGACACGGGACACGAACACGCAAATACGCCATTTCTTTAAAACTTAGGACACGGACACATTTTGGACAAGCCCAATAAATGTATACTTTTGCATTATAGAGGTATCTTATGAATTCATGCAAAAGATAAAAACATAATTTCTATCAAATGAACAAAAAAAACACAAAAAGTATTGCCATTATGAAGACACGAATCAACGGTACTATGCAAGTATTCATGACCTAACCATCAATCGAATTTTTGATCTTTGGACCATGTTTTTTAATGCGTCCTTCACATGTTCCAAGAGTGTCCCTACTTGTCCTAGAGTGTCACAATGTGTCCTAGTAAAACAAATGTACTAAAAAATATTGACATGTATTTCAGTGTGCTTGATCTGAAGAGTCATGGACACGTGTCGGACACTGATACGTAAGGCCGGTAGATGTGTCCATGCTTCTTAACTGCTAACATCCCATCGATTGCCCAAATATAAACATAATATTTCTCAATCCGGATTGGTGCATGATGTCAATCGGGTTGCTATCGATGAAAATAATTAAGAAGGCTTTCTTACTAAAGTTTATGTAAACTCAAAGACACAAAGGACTAGGATGGTGAGCTTAATAACAATAACACTTTTTTTTTTCTTTTTTTCTTTTTTTGGGATAAGCCAGCTTAATAACAATCACAATAACAGTACCCACGTAATCCCCAATCGATGGGGACATGGACCGGGAAGTACTAGAGACAGACCAAACCTTTGGCAAGACATGCACAAAGTGGCTGCTCTCAGAAAATTTTACCACTAAAGTAGCAGACCCCCTAGATGGAGATGAAACAATGTCTTAAACCTGTCAGTAGAACTTGCTGAGATGCTCTCCAAAAAGGTATCCTCACTCTGGAGGGGCTTTCAAATTAAAATGTCAAAACTGTCCCAGTTATATGTCGTCACACAGTTTGAAAATAGAGAGGAGAATATACAGTGTCGCATAGATGTGTTTAACTAAGATATCATTACCTAGGTTGGTGGACAACCATGCAGATATTGACCCCCACAAGAGCTTCACGTCGAAGCACTCTTAGAAGTAGCTGGGAAGACGAACTATCCAACCCCGAGGTAGGTTCATCTAAGATCAGAAGTGATGGTTCCATTACCAATTCCAGGCCAACATTTACTCGCTTCCTCTGGCCTCCTGATATTCCTCGCTTCTCTACTGTTCCAACCAAGGAATCCCGCACTGCTTGCAACCCCAATGACTCAATGACTCTTTCAAGAATGAGAACCTTATCCTCCTTCAGCAAGTTTGCAGATAATCTTCAATAATAATTGGGTAAAAGAAGAGCAATCAATAGTAATCATGCAACTGATATGTATAATAGATTGTTAACTACCAACTCATCTAAAAGCTTAATTTATTATTCATATCCTTAACGGCATAACAAACTCATTCACGTGTAGCTAGGCCAACAAATATTACGGAACTAGAGCATCGCATAGAAAAGGAAGACAAGGATAATAGCATAAACCCAATGCAACAATAATGCGGTTGAGAATCGCTACACAAATATGAGTTACAGACAAATTGTGGTTTTGGGGGAACTCATAGTATGACGAATATGATTAGTGGCGACTCCAGAATTTTCCTCCAGCGCTGACAAAAATACATAGCATGTCCATGGTGAAAAGCTGTATGGCAAAAAAAAAAAACCTCCGAGTAGGCAAAAGAGACATCCATTGTATCGTTTGACAAAAAACGACTCCAACATATTACAATATCCCACAACGAGTCTTCATATTTTGAAAGTGTTGCACTATAGCTTCATTATCAACACTCTTAAATAGAGAGAGAGAGAGAGAGAGCATAGAGCTTTCATTCATTCGACTTTCCCATTTTTTTATTTTTTGACCAAACCCCACTTTGCCATTATATATGTATATGTTGGGTTTTAGAGCCCACTATCCCATATTCCCATAGGCATTAAAAATCCACTACATGATATTATATCCATTTATTTGGTTTTGGTTTTGGTTTTGGTTTTGGGTTTGTTTTGTTTTGTTAGGGCTATAACAAGTTGGGTCAAATTTAGTTAAATATATTTATTTTAATCTCGCACGAGTAACTCAGTACTGACAATACTAAAGAAAATATAATCTACATCTAAAAAAAAAAATTAAGTGCATTTTTTGAACCCAACGAGGTCGCTTGACCTCACTGGGTATATAGTGGAGTCGCCCCTGAATATGATTAGGAGCAGATACCAAGAAGATTCAGAACCCTACAGGGACAGAGCCAGGAATTTCACTCGCAGGGGCAAATATTTTTTTCAAAATACTTTGTACGGGCGAGCCTATATAATTCATAGGGAGAAATTATTTTTCCTATATAATACTAGAGGCTCTTTTTTTTTTTCTTTGCAGGGGCGACCGCCCCTACTAGCCCCTCTCTGGCTCCATCCTTGCCTATATCAATCATCCATCCATCTTCAAGGAGGATTTGATGAGATCCCATAGGCTTTTACGAGCACACACAGAGATTGAAGGAATACAAATGTAGTTGTCAAAACGGTTCGGAAATGGACAGATAGAGAAGCTTCATGATGAAATAACACCAGTGCATGAAGTTTAAGAGGAATATTCCCACATTACCTTTTATCGAGACACTTATGAGGGGCCTTCAAGAAGCATATCTGTAGACCTATATACTTTGGATTTTTAGACTTCTGATGTTCTGAGCCTTGTTGGCTCCAGCATGCTTTTGTAAATGTGTAGCACCCCTTTGATGCCTTCTCTATAAAGTTATTTTGTTTATCAAAAGAAAAAACAACCTCTAAGCGATTTACCCAAAAAAAAAAAAAAGAACCTAGAAACAGTAATGAGATATGTCGTGTCTGTCTAACACTTCAAATTGACCAATTATTATTTTGTTGCACAATTGCAATAAAATTGTGTGAAGTGTATATTTTAAATGCATTGTACAACACCCTTTCTATCCCACGGGATACCTAAAATATAAAGCAATTATCCTTTTTTTGCTGCGTCTAGTCCATCTGCATCTAAAAAAGCGGCGGTTTGATAGTAAGTTATATCGCTTAAAGCTGAGTCCATGTATCATATCATAGCGGTAGAATTAGCCAAGTAAACTGCAGTTGCAATCTGCCACAGAACTCAATTTGACATACCTGCACCTAGCACTGAACCAGAGATTCTCTTCCACTGTCAAATTTCCATGCACAATATCATCCTGTGGCACAAAACCGATGATTTTTCTGTACGAGTGGATTGATTCATTCTTTCCATTTATAAGAATTGAACCAGTCATCTTGCATCCAACTGTTTTTCCCACCAAAGCAGAAAGGAATGTTGTTTTCCCCGCCCCAGAAGGACCCATGACAGCAGTAATGCGGCCAGGCTCTATTTTCCCTGTAACACACCTCAAAAGATGTTTGTTTTTCCCTTTCAGGGTAAGCGTAAGGTCTCTAAAGGAAACCTCAATTATGGGCCTTTTCCTGATTTCTCGATTGTTAGCCATTGAAATTACTCCCGAGAAGGTAAGGTTTTCCTGCTGCATAGCTTTTTCTTTCTCTAGTTGATCATATGCATACTTGAAGATCTGACTATCAGTATGTAAATGACCTTTCTTTGGCATTGGCCTTTTCACATTTTTTTCTTCAACCTCAATACCGGAATCATTTCTAATATCAGGACCCTCTTCAGTTGCATGTATCCCCCTCATCACCCCACTCGGTTCCATCTTCTTTCCTCCTACTGCAGCAGATGACTGCTCTGAGGAACTCAAAATACTTGCATGAGTAATTGGATGTAGATCATCATCTATCTCAACTTCAGTTTGACTCAAAATCCTGAGTTCCTCACTCGGTGTCACAGTTTTTCTACGGGAAAATGTGCGAGAAAACTGACTTTGCAAGCCCCTAACATGATTCAAAGCAGCATTTTTAGCAGATTTCCACCCCTTGTGTGCCTGTGCTTTCCCCCTCACACTTCTCGCTGCTGCTTCCCTGGATTTGGCATGTCTTCTTTCCCGAATGCTAAGGACTTGGTCTGAACAATTATAAATAATAAGCAGGAGGGTAGTTAACGCGGCCTGCATTGCAAGAGATGGGTCTGAGGATAGATGGAAAGAGTAAAAAAATAGTCGGAGTGAATCTAATAAATGTACAGAGAATAGATACAACAGCAAGAGAATGTGTAACTAAAACATGATGTATTCCTCTTTTATGGAAGAGATTATTGTACTGGTAGTGGAGGCTACTAATTGCCGATCTTTTGCATAAACAAACACACGATGGTAATAGAGATGACATCAGTAACTAGTGCAAATGCCATTAAATGCTGGAAATTTGTATGTATACCATAAGAATTAAGAACGTTGAACTTTATACTTTCTTTTGTCTCCACAGCAAATCATAATTCCATAATGCGTAAAGTGTAACTAGCCTTTAACCCACCAAATATATCAAGTTAGTGTCTAAGGGGTTATAAGTACTTACTAAACACATAATTCCATACGCACGAATATTCTGATTCTCAGTGTTGGCATGACATGACGTCAACTTGAAGCACGCTGCAAGTTTGACATTAATGATCATCAGAGAGTTTTTCGAACCAACAGTACAGGGGCTTAAAAGTACAAGATATATGATTGGGGGAGTGTGCAATATACGATGCAGCAAATCACAGCTCAGCAACAAACTTACGTTTCTCGTAGATAGAACCCATCCTGCAATAATGCCTGAAATTGCAAAAGGAAATAGATGGTGTTAGAAAATTAAAAGCACAGCAGGCAGTAGTTCTATAAACACTACCTGCATCTCCCAAAGATATTCCCACTGTTCTGTCAAAAACACAACGTAACAATTGATTGAATTTACAACAAACAAGAACACAGCCAAGTACTGCAAGACTGGGAACAAGAATCAATACCCTCTACTGCATGAAACCTTTTCGATACTTGAGGGACAATATGATCCTGCTGAACAGAATACTTCACTACTACGAACAACATCTGTCCAGATGTTAGCTGCACCACAAGTATGATTCGGCTGTCCAGCAGGTAGCCGGTAAACGTATCTGCAGAAACTCGTAGGCCATGATCATAATTTGTGCAGCCCAAAGACCCTTGCATGCCTAGAAAAAGTGTAGTAACAACTGAACAACTACATTATCAACTTACGGGTCACACATGCCAGTGGCTTCATTGAGGGTCGCAAGCGGGCAATAGGAACCCAATGGGCAAGCTTCAAGAAAAAAAAAAATTCAGGTATCATCCCAGAAAATAATAAGTCAAATTACCACTCAATAACTTAAAATTGACAACTCAATGTTCCAAAGTTCCACGCAAATGATGTCACTTTCCGTACTTAAAAGGAAGTAAGGATCTTCAAACACTCACGTATCATGCATGTAAGACCCACAGGGCAGAAAAACCCTTCACAGCAAGCCTGACAATCAAGAGTTCTAAACGGTATGTCCTGGGTATTTTTTAGGTCAACATCCTCATCATTTGGGTTAACACTACATGCCCAACCTGGCTCACAACCAGGAACCCAAGAGGTTAGATTGCAGTTCTTGTTAGGAACACTTCGTGATCCCCCTCCAACAAAATTGTTGAAGTACAATTTTGCTTCTGCTGCCGTACACAAGCGTTGTGAAACATCTCCTGTTGAACAAATTGCAACTATCAAGACATGGTGAACAAGATATAATGGAAGTGGCAAGACAAATGGAACAGATGGACTTAGAAAACTGATCTTTCCTCTCTTTTTTATTGAATTTTTTTTTTGGCATCACTTTCAATTCTTTAGATCTCAGCCGGTCCCAAGCCCCGATAAAGGAGGAGAGTTGTGCGTTAGGTAGCTGACAGCCAGCACATAAAAAGACCCGTCAAAACCTTATGACATAAACCTTAATCATACAACGAGATGAAGCAGCACTTGACAGAGCTCAATGGAGAAAAAGGATTCATGTAGCCAAACCCAATTGATTGGGACATAAGGCTCGGTTTGGTTTGGTTTGGTTTGGTTTGGTTTGGTTTGGTTTGGTTTGGTTTCAATTCTGTTCTGCTCATGGCTCCAGACCTTGGCTGAAAGATATGACCCTATAACTATGCGTCGAAAGATGTGTGGATATAAACATATGGAGATAGAATCACAGTGAATAGCATACCCGCCAATCCTAAGCAATCTGTTTGAACTTAATGCTCAGTTTGATTAAAGACATTTTGTTAGAGAACAAAAGAAACTACACTCTCTCATTTTGCCTAAACCCAAAAGATAATTAAAAGCTCAAATGAAACTAGCAAATTTTTATCGTATTATGCATTGTAACTTGTAAGTATAGGTTAATTTCTTATATCTCAAAAGCCCCAAAAACTTAAGACCCAATGCACTTCGTACCCTTAATTTTCTGAATGCAAGAACTCAGAAAGGTCAAATTAGAAGAATAATTGAAAGCTTGATCCCATTCAACCTCCCTGGAAAGACAACAGAACTTCAAAAAATTAGAAGTCAACTTGTATAAACATTAACAAGAAACCAAACCCGATTCAATTTGTACAAGTAACATAGAAGTTGCAATTAACTGACTTAAGTCTGGCATAAGCTGGCTTTTTGAGTTGATGTATTGTGAGAGAATGACTTGTCTCTTAAAGCGCGATAAGTCAGTTTGAGAATAAGTGAGTTTCCGAAAAAACCATCAGTCGCGAATATACACCAAACAAAAGAAACAATCTTATATCAAGTCAACACCCCCAAGATGTGGGAATTATGGCAAATCTACACAAATAGATACTTTTTGTGAAGACATAAATGGTAGAAAACCCTTATTATCCACCTAAAAATATTCTCGTAAATAGCTATTCAAATTTTACTTTATAATCCCACCATTGTCATGGCGCCCAAAAAGACTAAAATAAAATCTTCGAACGAGAATCTCAGATGTTTGTATTATAGATCCTTAAGTAATGTTATCAATTTGTTAGTCTTTTTGGGAGATCGTGACAACATTCGGATTAAATTAAAATTTTCATAATCATTTATCACAATAACAAATGATCCGAACATTGGCATGAATGATGATTCCACAAAAATGACTAACAATAGGGGGCATCTATTATGCTCGGTTTCAAACTTGTGGAAAGTGGAGAAAAGAAAGAAAAATGACCAAGGAAAATGGGAAAAAAATAATTGAAAAAATGAATGTGCTTTGAACTCTACTTTGCCATTTTCGCTCCTCTTTTCTCTAAAAGAGGGGAAAATTTTCAAACTTTCCTTTCTTCTCCCATTGTTCCAGACAAACCCTTATTAATTTTTCTATCAATTTCGCGGCAACCAAATAGGGAAAAGCTGGGATATGTTTATAGCTCATCTGGTTGTACCCTTGTCTGTGGAGGGGAGGTCTGGGTTTCAAGTACATGGAGAGACATCGAGCCCCTTTTAGTTGTTTAACTAACTAAACTAACTTTCCTACTAACCCTTCCTACTAACCCGGCTGATGTATATCATGTGGGGAAAAAAAAAAAGCAAAAGCTGGGATATGTTCTTCCCATGGAGTCAAAGCATTCTAAACTTGGAACCACCAGAGATTTGTCCGGTTTTAACTTCATGCGCTGGAATCAGTCGAGGTTGCGTCGAGGTGCGCACAACCGGGATTTGGAGTTCCCATAGTGAGCCAAGTCACTACATCCCACAGTGACCTCAATTGTGGGCCTCTTTAATCTTTGTTTGGGATCGGAACTTTTCATTTTTTCAGAAATGTTTGAGCATATTATGAGTAAAAAAACTTAGGATCATCGGGATTGTTAAACACACAATTATGACAAATTTTTCTTATAGTATAATGATATTAGTCATCCATATAAATATAAATGGTATCCGAATGGCTACTAATATCTAATTAATTTGACTCTTTTACATAAATGATCTAGCCAACCTTTCCGACAAATTGTACCGCTCCGATCCCAAATAAAAATTACAGAGACCCACAGTTGAGGTGACTAGTGACTTGGATTACGGCTACCCCAAATCTGTGCTACCGTACATCCGATTATTAAAAAAAATTAAAAAATTAAAAAATGAAAAAATAAGAACTGGGATACGAATTAAAAGAACTCACGGATTCTTGATGCAGAAGCTGGGATTCTTGGTGAATTGAGCGCTGAGAATGGTGGAGGTGAGGTTCGAGAGTCGACCGTAGACGACCTGAGTTAACAGCGGGACTAACGTAGGATTGACGACTGGATTAGTGCTGTCGTCGTCGGCGACTTGGCATTGGACGAACAGTACAGGAAAACTCAACACAACAGCAGCAATGGCCACTGCATAGTAGTAGTAGCAGTAGGGATTTCCTCTCATATTCAGAGGAACAGTAGAGAAATTTCTAAGCAATCAATTGGTTGTTGATCTTGCTGTTAGTTCGTTCAACGATGATGAAGATCGGGCTTGGGTTTTTCACTGTGTCTGAAACTTGAAGAAAGTGAGAGAAAATATCAGTTCGAGTCGAGTTTTGTATACAGTAAAATTTCTCTCATTTTTCTTCCGTTTTCCTCCCATTTTTTTTAATCAAAGTTCGTCTTGTAATGTACACTAAATACATACCGCATTGTAAGAAACATATCTTAGAGCTTCACATAAATGATCGAATCAGCTCAATTTGTTCCAAATGTGTTTTTAAGAATCCTTGTAAAAAAAACCAACTCGATCGAATAATATCGCTAGAGGCTTTATTAGATCTTTGACCAAATAATCGATCAAGCTCTTACAAAAATTAGCTCAATCAGATATCGATAAAGGTTTGGTCAAATCTTTGATCAAATAATCGATCAAGTTCTTATGGATATCCGACTGAACTGATTTTGTACAACAATCCTTAAAAACATACTCCCTCCGTCCCAATTTTATAGTCCCTCGTTCTATCTTAACCGGATAAAAAAACGATTATATCTTTCAATCGGTAATACATTTTATATGCAATATGGATCTTGTTTGATAGATCTTGATTTAATCTAATAATCAAAGTGTTCAAAATCTCCTAGAACATTGTAGATTATAAGATATAACACTTTGAAAAGTGGCACGAACTCCCAAAAGGGACTATAAAATTGGGACGGAGGGAGTATTTGGTTTCGCCAAATGGTGTACTTCATATCAAGTCTTTTCCCTTCTCCATGTTTCGAACAAACCCACATGGGGAGATGCGGTTCAAGCCGGAGCCTTCCGTTTAATTTATCGGTGCAACTTTTTGCACTTTTTGAATCTGGTCTCTATTCGAGTTCCGATATTATATATATATTTTTTATTCTTGTGGTCTAGACAAATTACAAAACTTAAAAAATTGACGCAACTTAGCAAATGCTTTTTTTTTTTTTTTGGAAATATAGACAAATTCATAAGTGTGAAACTAAAAAATTGAGCGTAATGAAGAGGTTAGGCTAGGTTTGGCCTAAGTAGTTAAGTGGGAGAAAGAAGACGCGGGTTAACTCCATTTTCCTTCTCCTTCCTTCACTTGTTTTGCTATTGTCAGACGACAGGCTGAGTTTTTTAAAATCAACTATGATTTTAGCAAATGAGTTCACCAGGTACTAAAATCATGGCTGATAAAATCATGGCACCTGTTGAACTCATTTGTTAAAATCATGATCAATTTTAGCAACTGAGTTGCTAAATTTTTTTGGAAAACTCAGCCGACTTTTTCAGAAGTGGACAAAGCACATGTTAGCCATTGGATTGATGTGCTTGGATAAGATCTGGGCCCCCATTAATAATTGCTTACACCCAATTTCGCCCACCACTCAACAAGTCAAATTTCATAGCAATTTCATTTTATTTATCTCTAGTGGCTACAAGAATTTTGACTGTGTTCAAACTCTGATTGAACAATGGAATTGGCCGTCTATCTAGAAATGTACCAAAAAAAAAACCCGAACAAATTGGAGGGTCTGCGTAGATTTTGGCAAATGAAGAAAATATTAAAGGGATATTAGAATATTACTTATAGGTAATTGGCTTGGATCAATGGATAAGGGATATTAGAATATGAGTTACTACCATGTGGTATGCACGGAGATATAAAATAAAATGACGTATTTTTCTTTTTTTTGATTAGCTAAAAAATTAGTTTCAACAACAAAGTGTATTGAATTATTGGATTACTTAGATTAAAAAAGTAACAATTATATTTTCTATCTGCTCTCTTGTTCTAATTTTCCATGATGATTGATTCTGGTATAAAATCATAATCTATATGTGTGACTTACAAAATATTTGAAGTCAAACACCCTGGGGAAAAACGTGTCATAATTTTTTTTACAAACAATGTAATTAAAAAAAGGCAAAAGTATAAAAGTACAATAGTTAACTTAGATCAACACTTGTATGCATGAAAATTATGCCGCAACTTTCATTGAATATTTAATAGCCCGGTGTTTTGATTCTTCCATGAACTAAATGTTGAACTGCCAACTTGTGTGCCAAAGCACATTATGATGCTAGAAAAAATTGTGAAAAAAAGTAAACGCGTGCAATGCACGGAACTTTTGACTTTTTTTGGTGCATTGCACGCATTTACCTTTTTAGGTGTAGAATTTAAACGTCATAAGTAAAAGTGAAAGACTATTGCAACAAACAACTTGAAATAATATGATTCCTAATTATATGATTGGAGCTTTTGAGTATTTGTTTTTAAAAAAATCAACTCATTTTTTATTTCTTTCTTCCTTACTTGATATTATAGCGTAAATCCCGTCCATTATCTGTGCAATGCACGGATGAGCAAATTTATCTTTATATTTTCTTTCAACTTATAAGAAAAAATGATGCAATATTGAAGATTAAATGGTACTTTAAATAATGAAGACAACAAAATATGATAAACTAAAGTTACTGGCCAATGATCAAAAGAGTAGTAGTCCAGCTCCAATTTAAACTCATTTTTTTAGTTATAATAATTATATTATGATAGATTCCATGGAAATGTACCTAATGGACAAATATCACAAATAATCAAAATAATCAAAAAAATAACGAAAAAACCCCATTAATTACGAAAAGAACAGAAAATCATTATTACTACGCAAAATCGTGTACTTCAATTATATTCTAGTCAGGCTAATAATCCTTAGATGGTAATGAGCCAACAACGAAGGACAACGTACAAACTTTTACATGGGAAGAAATTTTAAATCCAACTTTTGTCTTTTCTCTTATATATATGCATCTATGCAACTTTGGATGTATATATTGGTAATTTAATTATATTAGAGTTAAATATATGTCTTGGTATATGAAAAAGTAAATTTCAAAGATAAAAACATACCCACTGAAAAACTTACATTCTGTTGGCAAACCCATCACAATACAGGTGTGCACTAAAGTCTTAAAGCATTATGACAGTGTACATACACGGTTTTTTGTTTTTTTTTTTTTTTTTTGTGTTCTTTGGAAGGGAAAAAAGTATTGAGCACAATTCTAATGCAAGAGAGTATGCAGTAAGCAATGGCCTGCAATTCCACTTCATAGACGTGCACAACAATAACACGAAAATTATAACTACTCGCACAAACAAATTTAACATACCTGCGAGAGATTTCTTTATAATTCCAATATCGTTGATCAGGATTTTTTTAGAATCAGCCTTTCCTCCAATTCTTTTTCCTTTGTTGAAGGTCACATAGTACTCTTACTTTGATTCCTGTCACAAAAAAGGGTAGATACTAAGTAAACAAAAAATCTTTGGAAGAACTTCGCAATTTAATAATCCCAAAAACTCTTTCCAGCACTATGACGATATCTAACATCAATTAGTGCCAACATACATGCAATTAGGAATCAAAACGATCACTAATATAGCATAAAATACAAAAAAAAAGAAGAGGGAAGAAACTAATTTCGACTTTTTAGCATCTATTGTTTTTACCATATGTCAAATTTGATTCCTTCGAGAGAGAAAGATAAGATAAATCAAAGCTATTTAAATTTGCAAATTATAACTATTACTATTTTAGAGTTGGGTAGAATTTTCATTACATAGTTGATGAAATCTATTTTCCAATTATGGCATCAAAATCTTCTATTCGAATATGGTTATGAATGGAGACAATTAAGGTAAATTTTAAATATCATGTAATCTATTTATGGATACTATTTAAGAGTGGTAGTAAGAGTAATGTTACATGTGTTGTTTGAAAATTCTATGACAATCGAAATAAATTGCGCCATTTGTCACAACCGTAGTTCTCCTCACTAAAAGTCATCCTACAATAATATAATAGATATAGGTAATTGGATTGGATAGGTGGATAAAAACAAAAAAGCCGAAGGGACCGATGGGTTAGGTTCTAATCATGTACCGATGGCCACGTGGGGCACACTCCAAGCTCCTCGTGGATTCAAGTCGTTCAATAATTTTAAAAAAAGGGGTATTTGCACATACATCCCCTGTACTTTGACCGATTTGCAGAGACACCCCCTGAATTCTATTTCTAGGCACTTTTACCCCTCGTACTTTAGACTAAACTGCAACTGTTAATAAATCTGTTAAGTCTGACGAAAAAGAGGAGGGCGGGAGTTTTCCCTCCAAAATAACTTATATAATTCCAAAATTACCCTTGGAAGCAATTTATAAGCTTCCAGACCACCAAAAACTCTCCTCCCTCTGACGGAAAAGAGGGGGGCTTAGATTGATGCTCCATTTCACCAAAAACTCTCCTCCCTTTGATAGAAAAGAGGGGGGCGGGGTTGATAGATTGATGGATCTTGGGGGGTGTGATTGAAGGGTTTTAGAGGCGCTTGTGGGGAACAGCGGTGATGGGGTTTTTCAGTTGGGTTATTTTTGCCAAACTAAACTGGAAGTGCTGACTGCTGACTATACAAGGAAGAGCTACTCGGGCTTGGTTCAAAGCTGGTTGGAAAGCATTTGTGTTGGACATTTATGTATAGTTCCATTACACAACAAAAACCCAAGGCATACTCTCTCTCTCTCTCTCTCTCTCTCTCTCTCTCTCTCTCTTTTATTGTAATTTGGGGCTTTGATTTTGTTGTTTTTATGTAACCCAGATTTTTTTTTTTGTATACTCGAGATGGCTTCATTTTTCTAGCGATGGTAATTCTATATCTTCATGACCAATTCAATTCCATTTTTTTTGGTCATTCTCAGGTGCAGATGTTGACAAATCAATCTGGGTTTCGTATATTCTTGACCTTGGTTCTATTTTTCATTTTTTCCTGGTGCTTTGGGTTTAGTGGAAAAGGTGATTTTCTTAAGGTGATTTTAGAATTTTGGTTGCGATTGGAAGGGAGGCCGTAGTCCATCAAGCAATTTCAGACAATACCCAAATTTCCCAAAACCCACAACCCATGTCAAGGAAATCACCAATTCCGCAATACGATTCCCAGATTTCTCTTCATTGCATGGATTTCGTGGTCTCTGAAGCATTGCCTAATTGTGCGAAGACTACGAAGTCTCTAGTCCATTGCAATTTGGCCTACTCTCGTTGAGATCAAGGGCTTTTTTGGTGAACAAATGATGATATTGCCTCCACCACCAGTTTTCTGGGTTTTGTGATTTTCACCTCTTTTTGTTTTTGGCTTATTTAAATAGTGGGGTTGGTGGAGTTTGATAACGGAGGAGGAGAGATACAGAGGGGGGAGGGGAAGATGAGATATGCAAAAATGACAAAACAACGTCGTTTTGGGCTCATTGTGAATGGGCATTTAAGACTTTTCACTTCTTCTGTTAACGGCATCCACCAATTGCAGTTTAGTCTAACGTACAAGGGGTATAAGTGCCTAAAAATAGAGTTCAAGGGGTGTCTCTGCAAATCGGTCAAAGTACAAGGGGTATATGTGCAAATACCCCAAAAAAAAATGAGCAGTCCCGTGAAAAATAAACTCAATCCGATATGCGGAGATGCTCGATCCAATCTTTCGGTTTTCATTCAGATTACAGGATGAAAAAATAAAAGATTGGATCAAGCATCTTTACATATCGAATTGAGCTAATTTTTCACATATCGAATTGAGCTGATCAAGCATCTCCATCGGTCTCTTTACCCCTTTTTTTTTTTTGCCTCGCCAATTGCCATAATTGGAATTATTGAATGTGAGTGCGACGGAGCAGTTGAGCAATTTGGGAGCAATTCAATGCGAGTCCCAATTTCACAGCCACATTTTCCGGAAATCGGGGTCCCACCCCCTCTGCCTTATATCGGTAATCAGCAATTGATTCAGATAAAGAATTAATCCTCACTAGTAAAAGTGTTTTTTCTTACCAATAAGAATTAACCCTAACCGGTAAAAGTGTTTCTTTAAATTTGAATAATCATTTGGGGAGATGGATGCCATATGAGCGCTACATAGTGTAGTATACATAGCGCGCTACAAGAAATCCGGATCCATTTTCCCAGCCTCTGCCACATGTATTGATGCCTCAGCTGATGGAGAGGAGAAAAGGAAATGATTAACCTCAAGAGGTTGGTAAAGTGGTTTAGGGGTTTGTCCCCACTTAAAGTCTCAGGTTTAATTCCTCTTGCGAGTAAACTCTTGGAGCTACTGGAAGTTATACCTGATCATTAGCTCTAGGGTTTTAAAATTAAACGAGGTGCGCGCAAACTTGTATGGACATCCAGTTATAAAAATAAATAAATGGAAGGATTGTGTTTAATCAGCCCAGTGGGCGTGAGATGGGAGGAACTTTTCCGCAATTCCGTTTGTTGTCCCTAACTTCTTTTAGTTAAAAGACCATCTTACCCTCTATGTACGATTCTAAAGAACTTTTTCTTGGGAACTGCTGACTTCTTTACTAATCCCTCTAACCTTGGGACTCAAAATATTTAAAAACGATAATCCTACGGGTACAGAGGTACCCGCACAGAAAATGTACCGAGGCCTCTCTGGGATCCACTTTTGGGTCCCACACGAGTGATCCGAACCGTTCATTGTTCTTAGAATATTTTTCCGAGGGGCCCCACCAAATTTCAGCTCAATCGGACGGTTGGAAATGCTCCAACCAAAGTCCCACCGTTCCAAACAATGAACGGTTCGGATCACTCATGTAGGACCCAAAAGTGGGTCCCCGAAGGAGCTCGGTGCATTTTCTGTGCAAAACCCTCTGTATGGGTATCACTGTCCATTTAAAAATGTTCATTATTTAAGTTTCATTTAGCTTATCAATTAGGGAATGTCTGTCACTTCCCCCTTTTAGCTTATCAATTAGGTCGATTAAATTTTAAAAAATATGATTTTGAAAAAACCATAAGTCAATCACCTTTTTATTAAGAGAAAGTTAAGGGGCCAATTCTTCCTAAATTATTGTTTTTTTTTAAATTTTTTGGTATTGTTTTACTTTTTTGTATTTTGTTATTTATCTTTTCGTCATACTATAATGAATTATTTGTCTCAATGAAAAAAAAATTAAAAAATGTATAAAAATATGAACCAAAGTTGAAAGTTTCTCGAGACAACACTGAAGACGAAAAAGACAGATATTTCAATCTCTTTACATTTTTAGTGAACTATTTTTTTCTTTTGATCATAATATTTTGATTTTTAGACTTGTCTTGTTGAGACGAATAACTAATCTAAAAAACGTAACGTGAACTTTACAAAAAAAAAAAAAAAAAAGATGAACCAAAAATCAAAAAAGAAATTCGGAAGACGAAACAAAAAAAAAGTGATCCAAATAACTTTTGTAGATGAAAACAATAAAAGTCCATCTAGCCGTTTTACAGTGGGCTCCACACCCAAATATGACCACGAATAATCCGCATAGGCATGCTACTAGAAAAATGAAATGGTGGTTCCAAAAGATGGGCCCGGTGGGAAAAAAGAAAAAGAAAAAAAAAAAGACATATCTTGATTGTTGTACATGTGTGTGTCGAGGTACATGTGGCACATTTAAATATAATTAGATGACACATAAGCATATTTAACAGAGTCTAATGTTCAACTCAGCAACTTCCATTAATAAGTTGATGGATTGAGACGGTAAAAGAAGATTTGATTAATGGAAGTAAAGTTTAGGAACAAAATTGAGTTATTTAAAACTTTAGGAGTATATTTGATATTAAAATCAAAGTTTAGGGGATATTTTAAAAAATTTCCTTTTTTCCCATGTTCGTTCAAACTCCAATTCACGGTCACAAAACTTTTGGCACTCGTTGAATAAATACTGGAATAGCATTGGACATTTTGCTTGATTTTGGTAAGTAAAAATGGTTACCGGCGCCGATTTCCCATTGATTCTAAAGAATGACTTAAACAACCATTTAAATGATTAAGTTTTCTCATAGCACAACCAAACAATACATTTTGCCAACGGTGGTTCACACCAACAAATGGAGCACAAAATCAAACTATATTTGTTCCCGCGATAAGTGGTGTCAAATACCTAAACATCTCCGGAGCAATCATAATCAACCCTTGACTTTTCATCTCTCCAAAAAGTTCATTCTTTCGATTTTTTTGATCAACTTGAACTGTGTAAAACAATATAGGCAAGGGCGGATGAACATGGGGGCAGGGGTGCCTTAATTTTTTTTATTAATATAATACTAATTATAAATATTATTATTATTATAAATGTAATTATTTATTATGATCTTGCTATTTTAGTCTGATGTTCCCTAAAAGCAGGTTATTTTTTATTTTGATCTCAAAATTTCTTTCATAAGTGAAAAATAACCATGTGAGTGTTGTAGTATCCTAAAGAATAGAAAAAAATGATTCATGTACTTTTAGGTTAGAACAATCTCACTGTACAAATTAAAAAACAAATACTCCCTCAGTCTCTTTTTAAGTGTGTTGTTTCGTAAATTCAATTTATTAAAGAGACATTCATCATTATATTTTTCACACCAACTTTTACTTTTACAGCTTTACTTTAGACCTTTCACATCTATTTTTACCTTCATTTTCATATTAAAATTATCCTTCACTTTTACCTATTAATACTTTGTCCACTATAATTTTACAAAAAGGTAATAAATAATTGTACAAATTTTTACTTGACTTTTCAAAACACATTTACTAAGGATAGCCCAAAATGGAATAAGCTACTTTAAACAACAGGATGGAGGGAGTAATAAATATATTCTTAGATAAAAATAAAAATATGTCTATTAAATCGGCCCCCCTCAAGTTAAAATCCTAGCTCCGCCATTGATTATATAGGATCTTCAAAATGCTTACGCTTGAAGTGATTTATTAGGCTTTGAGAATCACCAACACCTATCATTCTCATTTTCTAATGGTGATGCAAGATCATGATTATGCTTTGGATTAAAGGCAGTAACCCTCCAAATATCGTCTTGAAATGTGAAACGATCTTTATCCAGTTTAAAACCCTCCTTAGAACATAAAAATTCGTGTCGCTTTATATACTTCGTCCCGCTATAATATCGGGGCTTTTCTTTCTGTATACTAAAACCTATTTGTAAAGCGTAATCATTGTATAGATAATACGTTTCATCGTCACCATATACCACCTTATCCAAAAAATTATAATAACTGTTTTTGTTGAAGTCCAACAGAAGTGCAAGCCTCTTCAATTTTTTCGATGTATCACTGGGAATAAAAATCACTAAAACGTAAGATTAATTAATGTTTGGGGCTATGACATCTTACAGTAAATGAAGCAACAATAACGATATCTAATGAAAATGTGATAGATCAAGAATACAAAATGTGATATACCTTTATTGCAATCTCCTTCTATGTCTTTACAATATTAAAACCTCAAAGTTGGATCTGTTCTTTCTTTCCTTTTCTTCTCTACAATTTGCAATGGCATTTGATGGAGTGCAACTTTTGAGATTCTTCCAATTAGCTAGGACAGTGGAGATGCCAGAAACACATTCCTTGGTTACTTACTGTTGGTGTAATTATGGCAGATAATAAAGTAAACTAATAAGCAAAACACTAGAAGAGGCTGAGGCGTGGGTATCTCGCTCTCTACTTAGGATCATTAAGCACTCTTCTTTCATCTACAAGAATAGGTGAACCGAAACTAAAAAAAAAAAAAAGACTAAATATTTTAGTTGTAGATCCATGGAACAACTTTCTATATTGTTGCTTACTTGCTTCTGGTGTACCACTGTTTAGCTGATAACTCTGCCCACAAAAAAAAAATGCTATTTTTACCTGTTGGGTGCATAGAAATGCATCGTGTTAGATATACTGCAATAGCACCTTCAGGTGTTATATGTGTGTATAAATAAATGCATCTAATTGATAGGAGGGCAGACTAAACCATAAGTGAAATCAACTTAACTTTTTGAACCATAATTTCTTTGCTTGACGTATTTGTGCTTCTATAGTTACCTAAATCATTTTGATACCTTGCAGGTTTCAATCCAACTTTAGTTCAATATGGCTTTAAGCTACCAGGATCAGTTAGCTGCCTCTTGCCCACACTTTGTGCGAAGCCTCGATATCCAATATTCAAGAACCACACCTGAAATGGGGGCAGACTTCTATCTAATCAACACAAATTATAAGTTGATCAAAGTTGCATACTCAGAGCCTGACAACAATCATAACTTGAAGTATGTTGCACACACTAGCTTTATGAAGAATATGAGTAATTCAAAGCTTGGATGAATATGATCAGCCCAAATTTATTGATCCGTATTATCGCTCCTCACTTACGGTTTGGTATATTTTGTGCTTCACATTCTCTTAGTTTCACGAGATTGTTTATGTTATTAAGAAGTGAAAATGAAACTAATTAGAGATTTGTTTACATATATAGCTTATCACCCTTCATGGGTGTTCACTGTAGTTGGCCAAGTGCAGGGAAACACAGCAGTGGTGAGCCTTTATTCCTGTATTTGTTCCAAAAAGTGCATGGCCATTGCTTATACAAGTTATGTAATATCTAAAATGCAGGCAATTCTGCTTTGCATTCGCTCATACTTGTTCACACCAAATGAAGCTGTTGCAATTGTTAATAGTGGAAACCAGCATTGGTATGTGAAACTAAGCAATGGGGCATTAACTGAAGGATGGAATGAGGTTGCTCGTGCTCATAATTTCCAGCTAAATTACTCTGTCTTGCTTGCATCTGTGGGCCACCTTCAATTTGATCTCTTTGTTTTCGATCAAAATGGATGTGAACTGTACTATAATTGGTCGAGTACTCTGCCAATTCAAGAGCCATTTTGCTCCAGATGGATGGGATGCTGAAGTAGCAATCTCCACTGCAAATAGATGTGAGGATTAACATGCAACAACTATAGGAATGCTTCCATTATTTTCCTCTATAGCTTTGCTGCATAGTATAGACCATTTGTGCATACTGATATTATGGCTGTTATTTGTGCCGCACCTTCCGAAAGCTACAAGATGTGTTAATCTTGTTTGTGTTTTTCTCAGCTAACGCTTTGACTGCATGTCCACCAATTTGTTTTAGAGCATGGAGGCATGCACTAAGGTGTGCTATTGTGCTGAGGATTGCTGATCTAGAAAGCCTGGTAAGACTTGTTAGGTCTGTTACGCATCTACAACAAAACTTCAAATAGAATTCTCATGCATTAAATACCATGTATGCAGGAAATGCCTGCTCTATTCAGGTCATCCTTTCAAGTCCAGGGGCGTGAAGAATTTACATTGGTGACGAAAGGGCGAACATGGACTACTAACTATATAAATGACCATTTTACAGGCCATGGATGGATTGAATTTGTGGCTGCGCACACCTTGGTAGTTGGTAATGTGTTGATCCTCAGCCCAGATGCCAGCCTTACCTTGTACGCTTTGGTGATCAGTTGGAATGATCACGAGCGCATTTATGATTGGTAGATGTCGATGTAGAAGGTGGCAAGTGTTTGGATGGTATCTATTTTATTTTGGCAAAACAAGTCTGATATTTTGTAATCCTTTTGATGTAAATACTATGTGTTTGGCTGCTATGGACTTTAATAGCAACCTAAACATAGTTTTTGAAAACTCAGTGGTTTGTTTTGCATGTACATATTTGCAGTCAATCATGAAATGGCTTTCCTAGAGTATTTTAGACTTTAGATTAAACTTTCTTCCTTCTCTTCTCTTCTATTTTGCTAAAACAAATTTTCGACATAGTGTCTACTCCAGAACAGAAGTTGAAGTGTATCAGTAATTGCGCTGACCATATAATCATAATACTTGCACAAGTTTTTTATGCTTATAGAAAAAAAATATATATATTGTGGTCTTTGAGGCATGGAGGTCAGCAATCTAAAACCATACACTGGAAACTACTAGATGGACTTCAGCAATGGACTGATGATGCATTGGTCCAGACGTTGATACTAGAACAACTAAAGATTTAGGAGGACAGAATCTAGAGGCCAGTTAACTTGAATCTAATAAGGAAAGAGACCACAAGGCAAAATCAGAAACCTTATACACCTTGATACTGTTTGGAGTTAGGTTCGTGTATGTGCCTTGCTTCAGATGTCCTAAATGATTAAATTTCTTGCAAATGTTGCGCAATAATATGATGGAATTTCACCAGGCACTTAAGCAATACATCATGAAACCAAAGGATACTGAGTTCAATTGTTACAACAGTAGGGAACTGGCAAATGTGCGTGAAACTCATAATGACTCACCGACTTCTCTTCCTCACAAGTATACTCCATTAAATATCAAAAGCGAAAAATTGCCCGTAAGGAGTTATATCACTTGGTTCTTTCAAATATATAAGTGATGCATGAATATGGGGGGGAGGTATACAGGGAATTCCTGATAAGTCTGCAAGATGTTTTTAAGTAATAAGATATGTGCAAAAATTCCCAATCTTATTAGCACGTTGGGGCTTTTGAATTGTAGCACGAAACAACAAGAACAAAGGTAACTTATCCAGCCGGCTACTAATAGAGTGAGTAGAGTCACCTATTATACGTAGTAACCACATGGAACCTTGTCAGACCGTCTAATTTGGCCTAAATCTTTCGTGTCTTATCATCTTTATTACTTTTCAACGGATAAAAAGGCTAGTTGCGGCGAACGAGTCCAAATAAAGCAGTTGGCAACCCAACTCCATATCCACAAGTGACATACAAAATGCATTTTTTCCCTTTGGATACTGCTACATCCAAACGGTCGACTGGTCCCTGCTCTTTTCTATAATCACAAAACACAGAACTTAGGCCAAAAGCATAGCAGGAATCACCTGCAAAAATAGTATACTTAAAACGGCTGAAGTGATATGCAACCACAAACGGACGGCAAATAAAGATTTGTACCGCTAATTGTTTCCCTTACTGTATGGCGTTGTTTGGTTTTTTAGCACAACAAAATATTAAAGAGAACGATAGGACAACTAAGTTCAAACAACTTGTCAGGGCTGAACTTTTACTCATTCAATGTATGTATTCACTTTATCAACATATAAAAATAACTTCTAACATAACATTTGCACTTTAGAACAGCAAGGCTCAGGCGTTCTGCACTATTGGAGAAAACCACGGCAAGTCCCAACACTAACGTTAGCCTCAGTGAAGAATAAATAATAGTTCCAACTGCGATTTCATTCACATGATTCGTGTTCTTAGTGATTTCAACAATGTTTGGCTTTAGAAAAAGAAAGCACCTTGGTACTTTTTCAATACTTATAACAATGGCTTCAGCTATAACCAGCAAAATGTTATCACATGAACGTTTGGCGTGCAAGTGCAAACAACAATCTGCTTCACATTTGCTTATCTTTAAGTGCTATTAAGGTTAGCACTCTATCCAATGGTTATGTTTTCCAATGTTCTGCGGAACCTTTATAGTGTATATAGTTTCAACTATCCTCACGTATTCAATTTATAGATGCATGGAAAGAACAGGAAATATATAGCTATTTACAACATCGTAAAATCGCTCCAATGGTACTAAACAATGCAACCCTTGTAAATAGGTATGTCAAGAAACAAACAGCCACAGACTCGCAGTTACGAATTATCTCAAGAGAAAAGGGATCATATCAACGCAAGACGGAGAGAACTATATTTTCTTAAGAAGACAACTAGCAAACCATCAAAAAATGGAATCCTGAAGCAAATTCATCCTCCCTTTGCAAACTCAGCTCTAGATGCAACTCCTGGTATATACGAAATAGGTATTCACACGGTATCTTTATCACAGTAACTTGACATATTACAGTTTACCACGTAAATTCATCATACATACGATGAACTAACTTTCATATTATCTACCCTCATCTGACCTTAGGTGAAAGCTCAAATGGAGCTTCAAAAGCAGCGAGCAACACTGGTATAATACTACACCTTTGTCTTTGTAAATACTTACAATTTAGTACAGCAAAATATTGCACTAGGTACTTATTTCTATGATACAGAAAAGGAGGTTGAACATAGGATTCAAAACACAGACATGAGTTGAAAGAAGATACAATCAAAACTTTGATAAATATTCTAGATGAAAACCCATATGGTGAAATACCAAATTTGGATGGGCATGAGATAAGAATTAGAGCTGATTCAATATTAGACACTGGAACCGTGAGTGCACCATCAGCTTCACAAGTTGCCGCAATTTGGAAAGAGAATGAAGATATGTCTGATTTCAAAGAGCGTGACATATTAGTACATAAACATGACGGCCATAGCCAAAAACAATGTTTCACACACCCAAGGCAGTATGTGTGACTGAAAGAAGTTTGTTAATGTTGATATTCACATATTGAAGATAGCTTCCATGTTCTGTAGGCTTCCATATTCAGTTGACTGAAAGAAGTCTGTTACAGTTGATATTCACATAATGTTGATATTCACATATTTAATGTCTTGTTTTATGGGTGTTTGTTTGATGTAAGAACTAAGAACTTATGTTTGATCTTTATGATGAATGCTTTGCTTAACGTAACTTGAACTAAGAACTTATATATATACACACACACACGTGGCGTGTCCCCTGCCGTGTCCGTGTCCCCATTTTTTTAGAATTCCCGTGTCCTTGTCCATGCATCATAGCCAAAAAGAAATCATCTAACCAATTCCACTTGGTTGGAGGATTGTTTTAATTTGGTTTTCTTTTGTCGCAGAGGTGATATTACGTGAACCTGGTGGCAAAGTGGAACTAAGTGGAAGTAAATATCATCTTAAGGTCCTGTTTGATTGCTGGATATGCTTTTGTTCTATTAGGATTATAAGTATTAGTTGGCGATCAAAATGGAAAGTCACATTTTTGGTGTTATTAAGTAGTTGGAGCAGGGTTTGTAGAATGGCTTAGGGTTGACACTTCATTCTTTTCTGAGCTTACCATGATGTGCCCCAGTTAGAGAATCAGTCTTACCATTATTGTTACTTTTATTCGTAGCATCAACTATTCAATTGTGTTGGCTCTTATGAGACTCTGATCATTGTGTTCCTATTATTCTGATTATGTGCAGGGAAGGTTGAAGAGTGCAAAACTTTTTTCCGGACATTATATAATTTCGTGTACCTTTTAGGAACATATCTAAAGCCACATGTGAGTAAACTTTATCAAGTTTTCTATGATAGCGTATGAGACTAGATTAAAACCTTGGCTGATGAAGTTGGTTTTTCTTGAGGCGAATTTTTTGGCAATATCAACCAGTGGCCTGTAGACCCCTAGGAAGCTGCCAATTTTCTTTATCTATAGCCAGTTTGTCGAACCATTTTGTCTAATTGTCTCTCTATGGGATTGGCAAAGTTTCAAGTCCTGCATTTTACTTTCTTGTTACAACTTCCAGCCTCCATATCTTCAAAAGAAGTGATTAAGATATTGATGGTGCAAAATATCTTCAAAGTTATGTTACTCTTCTATTTGTTGGTAAAAATTGCCTAAAACCTGTAAATTACGCTGAGCAATAATTATTGAACTTGGTTATTACTAATTAGAAGCTCAAACATTATGCTTGTGAAGGCTGTGAAGTGCTGATATTCTCTTCTTCTTTAGAAATTGTTTATAATGAATTATTAGATACTAGAACAAAACCGACTGTATGACTTTGTTGTGAGGACTAACGAGGTGTGTTGGAATCAGCTGAGTTGCAGTGCAAGCGAATTTGAGTAGAAACTTAAGAAAATAGTACTAGCAAGGTACATGAGAAGAACCAAATTTCCATGCTAGTCAGGTTTCTTAAATTTCATGTTGCGCGAGCTACACCAATGGAGAACAAGCACACAACTGTATAGGAGTTCTAGTGTAGTGTGTTTTGGTAATATAAACGTTCGCATTAGGAGAGCTTATGTTGTCCTAATTAAGCCTTTCAGGCTTAGGATTCTCTGCTTTGAGCCCACCACTGCGCTCACAGATTTGTCCTTGGGTGCGCTCATACATACCATAGAGCGCCACCGAGGAATAGGGGACACTTTTACTCCTATACAGTTGCGTGCTTGTTCTCCATTGGTGTAGCTCGCGCAACATGAAATTTAAGAAACCTGACTGGCATGGAAATTTGGTTCTTCTCATGTACCTTGCTAGTACTATTTCCTTAAGTTCCTACTCAAATTCGCTTGCACTGCAACTCAGCTGATTCCAACACACCTCGTTAGTCCTCACAACAAAGTCATACAGTCGGTTTTGTTCTAGTATCTAATAATTCATTATAAACAATTTCTAAAGAAGAAGAGAATATCAGCACTTCACAGCCTTCACAAGCATAATGTTTGAGCTTCTAATTAGTAATAACCAAGTTCAATAATTATTGCTCAGCGTAATTTACAGGTTTTAGGCAATTTTTACCAACAAATAGAAGAGTAACATAACTTTGAAGATATTTTGCACCATCAATATCTTAATCACTTCTTTTGAAGATATGAAGGCTGGAAGTTGTAACAAGAAAGTAAAATGCAGGACTTGAAACTTTGCCAATCCCATAGAGAGACAATTAGACAAAATGGTTCGACAAACTGGCTATAGATAAAGAAAATTGGCAGCTTCCTAGGGGTCTACAGGCCACTGGTTGATATTGCCAAAAAATTCGCCTCAAGAAAAACCAACTTCATCAGCCAAGGTTTTAATCTAGTCTCATACGCTATCATAGAAAACTTGATAAAGTTTACTCACATGTGGCTTTAGATATGTTCCTAAAAGGTACACGAAATTATATAATGTCCGGAAAAAAGTTTTGCACTCTTCAACCTTCCCTGCACATAATCAGAATAATAGGAACACAATGATCAGAGTCTCATAAGAGCCAACACAATTGAATAGTTGATGCTACGAATAAAAGTAACAATAATGGTAAGACTGATTCTCTAACTGGGGCACATCATGGTAAGCTCAGAAAAGAATGAAGTGTCAACCCTAAGCCATTCTACAAACCCTGCTCCAACTACTTAATAACACCAAAAATGTGACTTTCCATTTTGATCGCCAACTAATACTTATAATCCTAATAGAACAAAAGCATATCCAGCAATCAAACAGGACCTTAAGATGATATTTACTTCCACTTAGTTCCACTTTGCCACCAGGTTCACGTAATATCACCTCTGCGACAAAAGAAAACCAAATTAAAACAATCCTCCAACCAAGTGGAATTGGTTAGATGATTTCTTTTTGGCTATGATGCACGGACACGGATACGGGAATTCTAAAAAAATGGGGACACGGACACGGCGGGGGACACGCCACGTGTGTGTGTATATATATAAGTTCTTAGTTCAAGTTACGTTAAGCAAAGCATTCATCATAAAGATCAAACATAAGTTCTTAGTTCTTACATCAAACAAACACCCATAAAACAAGACATTCAATATGTGAATATCAACATTATGTGAATATCAACTGTAACAGACTTCTTTCAGTCAACTGAATATGGAAGCCAACAGAACATGGAAGCTATCTTCAATATGTGAATATCAACATTAACAAACTTCTTTCAGTCACACATACTGCCTTGGGTGTGTGAAACATTGTTTTTGATAAGTAATATATGATAAATTACTGATAACAGTCACATGTAACTGTTTACAATCATATAACTGTTTACAATCAACATTAAAAACATTGTTTTTGATCACATATACAGTCACATATAACTATTTACACACAGAGAGAGAGAGAGAGAGAGAGAGAGAGAGAGCATACCCGTTGAGAAAATTGCGGTAAAAACTGTAATTTATCATATATATAAACCCACTATTCTTCATCAGCAGTCGTCATTTACATTTGAACCCTAGAAAACAGATCTGAGAGGTTGACAAGACCAGGCGACTGCCGTAAGTCGTCTCTCTCTCTCTCTCCCCTTTTCTGTCGTTTTTTTTCCTCTCTCTCTCTCTCGGTTTCTCTCTCTCTCTCTCTCTCTCTCTCTCTCTCTCTCTCTGCTTCTTCTCTCTGCTGTTAATTTGTTTTTGTTTTACCTTGTGTTCATCAGATCTGAGATCAGAAAAAGCTACTGCTACTGCTAGCTGCTGCTGGAAGCTCTCAACAGACCTCTTTCAGCCAACAGAACATGGAAGCTATCTTCAATATGTGAATATCAACATTAACAAACTTCTTTTAGTCACACATACTGCCTTGGGTGTGTGAAACATTGTTTTTGATAAGTAATATATGATAAATTACTGATAACAGTCACATATAACTGTTTACAATCATATAACTGTTTACAGTCAACATTAAAAACATTGTTTTTATCACATATACAGTCACATATAACTGTTTACAGAGAGAGAGCATACCCGTTGAGAGCTTCCAGCAGCAGCTAGCAGTAGCAGTAGCTTTTTCTAATCTCAGATCTGATGAACACAAGGTAAAACAAAAACAGATTAACAGCAGAGAGAAGAAGCAGAGAGAGAGAGAGAGAGAGAGAAACCGAGAGAGAGAGGAAAAAAACGACAGAGAAGGGGAGAGAGAGAGAGAGACGACTTACGGCAGCTGCCTGGTCTTGTCAACCTCTCAGATCTGTTTTCTAGGGTTCAAATGTAAATGACGACTGCTGATGAAGAAGAGTGGGTTTATATATATGATAAATTACAGTTTTTACCGCAATTTTCTAAGTAACTATACATTTACCCATTAAAGTTTCAAAAAAATTCAATTTTACCCCTAAAAAATTTATGATTGGAACTCTCACTTTTTTTAATAAAGACAAAAATAAGTAACCTTTTTACATTGAGACCAACTATTAATTACAAAAATAACTAATGTGACAAAAAAAAATCAAATAAATACGAAAAAATAAGTTAGGGCACCTCTGCACCGCCACGGGACAATATAGTCATTTTCTATCACACATCAAGGATGGGGAACTGACTAATTTTTCCTATTTTTGACTTCTTTAGAGCAAGTCGACATGTGTCGTGATCATTTTTCCCTAGATTTTTGTAATGTCGACGTAAAATAAATGGTCACTTGATTCGTATTAGATGAACATAGATTTTATATTTAAATATAATTTAATACAGCAACAATTATGCTTGCTTTTATCAGGTTCTCGCAAAACACCACATGGCATCTTTACAAGCAGAATCTTGAAGCACAACACCACACCACCATGTAGTTGAATGATTCTGACTTTCTAGAACTTTACCTAGTCCTATTGGATGATCTAGTTGAAGCCCATTGGATGATCTAGTCGAAGCACCGCCAATCCATGACTTGAATTGTTCATCTCATAAAAGTTTGGTAAAAAAAAAAAAAACGACAAAGATGAATATGAAAATGCTAGATCCATTTTCTGACAGTATCCATTTTAATGGAAAAAACATGGAATGTGAAAGGGATAAAGGGCCTTGCCGTGGCTCTAGGGACTGGAAGCCCAGTTGAGCCTCCAAAACAGGACAAGACTTTGACCGAGTCTAAAAATATAATCTGAAACATTCACTTTGTAAAGATGGACAAATAAAACATTCCAAAAAATCAAGTCAAATCAGATGTAAGTAACAACACGAGCCAAATGTAACATGGTTTGAAGTGCGTTCTAAAATCATATTTGTGTCATTCATTTGTTCGAGAACAATATAATTCGATCACTTGATGTCTGATAGACTTTATTTTGAGCAAGGTTATCTGACTCGTTGAGCTTTACAAGTGAACCACTCGGATCAATATTTTTGGCCCAGGATGTAACCACATTGGCCTTGCACGGCAGCCACAGCAGGGTCCTCAACTCCGTGTGAAAGAACAAGATTTGTTCACTGCAAGTGCCCCGGAAATTCTACTAAATTATTAGTTGGAGTGGCTCAAAAGGAGGATCATGTCAGGGATGGCCCTTTCATTCGACTCGTCTGTATCCGCTCCTATTTCCTCACTGAACGGATTGGAGACTTGGGAATTTGTTTGGAGATCTAGCATATGGAGATTGTTTTTAAAAAATTTTGGTGATCGGGAAGGTCGTTTTATGTCTG
Source organism: Vaccinium darrowii (assembly GCA_020921065.1). Lineage (NCBI taxonomy): Eukaryota > Viridiplantae > Streptophyta > Magnoliopsida > Ericales > Ericaceae > Vaccinium > Vaccinium darrowii. Next base: position 35,962,769 of record CM037160.1, read on the forward strand.
TCCCCGCCCCGAATCCGCCCTAAAATGCAGTCCCCGCCCTTGCCCCGAATACCTGTTATATATATATATATATATATATATATATATATATATATATATATATATATATATATATATATATATATATATATATATATATACACATAATCAAGTGTAAATCTCGAGAAGCCTACGATTAAATTTTGAGAGAGATGCTAGGAATACAATTATCTAGATATAACACCAAACACAACCCCCTCACAACACATGTGGGTTCCTCTTAATAAATGTGTAGGACTTACGCGTATGCGAGGTTATATTCAGTTTTGTGTCCAGATAATTGTGTTCCTATAATTATTGACAAATTTTACCTCTATTTCCATGCTTTGGGTATTGGATCCATTGGGTATATGATAATAATGCTTTTGGCAACTTCAGGTTGCAGGCAAGAAAATAAAAAAGTGTTATTCTCTGGGTTAACCGTGATCTTCTCACTTTGCTATAGTGCTTGTTGTGATTTCTCTAGTTTATTGTGTTTTTTTTCATTGAAATCTCTGGGGGTTTTAATAAAACTTCGGATCTCCAAATCCTCGTCGGATCCCCAAATGGGGCAGGGATGGAGGGTAAAATGAAATCCCCGTCGGGAATCAAGACAGGGACGGGGACAAGGAGGGGTTCAAGGATCAGGGATGGTAATATCCAGCCCCAATCCACCCGTTGCCAACACTAAATTCATGCCCAAGGGAGAACCAGCACAGGGAGAACAAGTATGTACTCCATCTGATCAACTAAGCTGCCAGACAAATGAAAAAAAGAAATAGCGATACAATTGACCCCAATGGACACTAGAAAAGTGGAAAGTACACACTCCAGAATCAAATTACATTTTTTTTTTTGGGCTGCAAAACCTACTACCACAATAAAAATTAAAAAATAAAAAAAAAACCCGACACAAATCCCCCCCTACAACTTTTTACACTTGCAACAATTAAATCTACTTCCCACCACCAAAAGAGCAAAAAGAAAAGGAGGCCAGTAGAATCAACCTCTTGTTCAGTCTCAAAATGTACTTGTGATCCTACGATATGGAATTCCTCTGGTGTCACGATGAAGAACCGGAGGACTTGTTCTCCCCCTGAATCATTGAAGTAGGGCTAGGAGAACTACCAGATGTCTCCGAGCTCCTATTCTCCCCATAACCGTTCCCTTTTCCAATAGCAAACAGCTTATTGAAGATTCTCCTTGACCTAGATCGGAACAACTGCATGCCATTCGCTCCGTTTTTGCTACCGTTCTTAATTAACTTCCCATTTTTGGGTACATTCCCATCTCTTGTTATCTTCAGACTTCAAACGACTCATCTGTTTCCCAAGAGAATCATTGCACTCATTGGGTAGAGTTTTATCCCAATCTTCTTCGGCATTAGTTATGGAGTTTGAATCATCCCGTCTTTGGGCCCCGGAAGCTGCTCTAACTTGCTCAAAATAGAGAACTTGTACCACGACTCGCAGAGGTAGGAGCTCATTTTGTGCTGCGTGCATTGATGCATCCATTGTCAGTTTCTTGACATCCATGAGCCCACAAATCTTTTTCCTTTCAGCTTTTGTCAAGTTTTGATGCTCCTGAACACAATAGATCAGTTTGGGTTCTGTATAAGAAATTTACATCAAATATGTGTGAAATAAAGGTGTTTATTGTCACCATATACCTTTTATGTGTACCAGGAAGCATAATTACAAAGACTGAAAAAACAGCTATATGACATAATCACGAAAAGACTACAAATATGGAAATAAATTATTCTATCGCCAAATTAATGAAGCTGGTGGTATTCATGCATCCATATTTTACACCAACATCAAAGGAATTACACCAGTTGGTGATCTTTGCAAGGCTGTTTCACTAGCTAAAAGTTTTTAGTTACTCTTATTGCTAATGGGTTGCATCTCCAAGCATCCTTCTAATCCTATCTGATACGTGCATAAATATTGTATCCATTAGATTTGTAGTCTGATAAGAGGTAGGAGAAGAAACTCAATTAGGTTAAAAGTTTGGAAATCTGGAGGCTTTAAAATGAAGAGTACAAGGCTAAACGAGTACAAGGCTAAACAGGCGCTAAACGGGCCCCATACTACCACAAATCATTGGCGCAATCAAAAGATATGGCTCCGTTCTTTTTCACCTTTGGAAGTTGCATAGATAATACATAACATGTAACTCTTAAAATGCACTTCATATCCTATTCAGTTTCATTCATTGGAAAGAATGCAATTAAAAAGGACATATCAGTTTCCTTCATTTGACGAAAATATGCAAATGCTCATTAACATGGATAATCAAGTCTAGTTTAATCATAATGGTCACCTCCCAGATGTTCGAACACATACCACGTGAATCTAGATTCAACCATCTTCATAAAAATAACAAATAAAAAGGCTTACCTTCAAATAGATGTCTATAGCCCTGTACAATCCATCGTGAATTGGTCTGGCAGACTCTGGAATTGACTGTGACAAGAGAATGAAACTGGAGAGAGAAAGATTCGGATCATGAGCAATTTCTCCAAGATATCCATCAATCAGTTTACCAACATTCATCCACGACCCACACCCTAACACAGAATCGCCAGTGATTTTCGCTTCCCAGCAACATTTCTCATGAAACATAAATCCATTGACAAGGGCCTGCACAAGATCCACGTCATATTTTGTAGCTTGGGAAGACCGAGCCGGAATCAATAGATCATTAACAGAAGCCTCATCCAACTTCAAACTGATCCTCCTTGTCAGATCTTCCCTCAGAGTCTCATCCACTCCAACTAAAATGGCAAATTTGAACAATTTGAGCAAGAAACTACAAGAACATCCCAAGCCTTTGTCAGAAGGCAATAAGCAAATTATTGTTTCAACCAGAGATTTGTTCCTCGTGGGATGAAATTCGGAAGCAAACGAATCAATGGTGTCCGGTAACCACCTCATAACATAAGTCTTAAGTGCCTCCCCAATCACACTCCCATCCATCCATCCTTTTGATTTCACAGCAATCATCACGCGCTTGTATTGGTCAATATCCAGCTCACATATATCTTCAATCCACCAATCCTTTGAAACATAATCACCTCTTTCAGGGATTTTCATCCCATTTTCAATTATTCTATCGGGCACTGATAACTTTCGGTTATAAGTATAAGACCAGGTGATACTTGATGGGTCCACAGAAGTTTTAGATGCAATTGAATCAACACATCTCCCAATTACTTTCAGATCTTCAGACCACGGAAGTAGAGATTTGGTAGTTTGCAAAACGATAATGGTATATTTCCACAACAACAACAACAATAACATAACCCATTAAATCCCCAATAATTGGGGGTATGGGCGGGGGATGGATAGGAGACAAACCTAACCTTTGGCAATAAATGCACAAAGTGGCTGCTCCCAGAATACCACTGAAACAGATGGATTGGAGACAGACCTAACCTTTGGCAATGAATGCACAAAGTGGCTGCTCACAGAATACCACTGAAACAGTGGTCCCCCTATACCGTCGCGTTTGCTACGGAATCATGCCCTCAAATCAAAGCCAAAAGGCATCAGAGAGGGCAGACCCAAGAATCATTTTGATTTATGTGCACATTACCATACTTCTTTCCAACTGCGGAAAATACCAGAATTTAAGAATACCTCAATTTTGAAAATTAGATTTCCTCGGTCAACATCCTCAGACATCTCAAGGTACTCCGCCGCACAACGGGCAGCCACGACGTTGTATGCATTGAGAGTGACGGTCATTCCGTAGCAGAATTTGACACAAATTTCAAAGGCTTTTGGCCCATCAGGAAAGTCATCCAAATAAATTTCTCCAAAATTTTCCTCATGGGCTTTCAGTACAAGTTTACGTAAGCGATTGCTCTTGGACAACAGAGGGAACTGCAAACATAGATTAGAAGACCATATAATCAACCAAAAGTTAAGGAACCAGCAAGATTAAACAAACTAAAGGCTGCAATTAATTATTTCTTTTGCTGACCAAGAAATTAATTTACGCGGAACAAAATAACAACTGTTTTATCACTTCATCTTGATCCTTTTTCTGCACCTTTTCCATACCATGAAGAAGAAGAAGATGAAGAATCACACTTTTATTTATTTGAGAAAGCTAATATCGGTAATGGCTTAAACAGGATCCTGGTGCATTCAGAAGACAGAAGCAGCAGAAAGAAAGAGAGGGTAAACAAATACATGTGATTAATCTTTTCCAGTAAGTGGGTAAAACATTTTAGGAATGTTGCTCAGAATGAATTTAGCTGATAACTAAATGCACCATAAAAATCCAAATAATATCATACTTCTTAATTCAACACAGGGAAACTAGTAACAGGTTATACCTTATGAAGGTAGAACTTCACTTCTCCAACAATTATGATAACATCTGTCGCCAATTCAGATGATACATACCTGCATGAATATAATGGCAAAAAAATTAACTAAATTCAGATGATAAAAACCTGCATGAATATAATGGCAAGGAAATGAACTAAAAATTTAACTTTTGATAATAAGACTAATAATGTACTGAGTAGCATAACACATGCTCCACTGGCAAGAGAATGGGGACGAATGCAAAATTGTTAGTATAAAATTACGTATTTTATATAGAACCAAATGCAAACTGTTGGAGCCTGTCCCACGTTGATGAATTATCATCTCCAAACTATATGAGTCTGGGTAGCCTCAGCTCTCATTGCCAGTTGGACCAATTGGTTTTGAGTAGGATGCTATCACATAAAATTTAAACTCAAGAATCAAGCAGTCAAATTCCATCCACTACAGAGATAAAGGGTGGCAAGGTTGGAAATCACACAGGAATCTACCAAATCCCTTCAATCAGCATGTCAATTTTATGACTCTTATGGTCTTACCCAGAAATTATTCCCCAAAGTTCACTCTAAGTAGGCCATTGTGATACAAATGCTCAAAATTTTCAGAAATAGGCCAGACAAAATCATCCAATAACAAACTTGTGTTGTGGTGTCGGAATCAAACACGTGTCCATTTTTGTCGTTTACATTGCCAACCATCTTTACAGAGGGTTTAGTTGCGTATGTTAAAGGCCTTCACAGAGCATAGGACCTTCACAGTAGGTGAAAGGAAGCACAAAAACAGAACAGAAGAAAATAAAAGGCAGGGGTTTAGGGTTGTGATCATTTTAGAGTAAAAGAGAACAAGGCAAGAAAACAGTGAAGAGAAACACAGAAAACTGTGTAAACATCAAAGGGAAGCAAAACAGAGTTTAAGTACAGAGAAACGCTCATTCATTTGTATGAAAATAACAACAAAAATGTACCCATTTGCCTGACTGTATTGCCTTCTGCTTGAAACGCATCAGGCTTCAAACCCAACTTCATGAACTTCATTATCTCCCCAAAAAAATACCCACAAAAACACCTTCTTCAAAAGCTCACCCGAAAAAACCAATTCACATTTCCTCAAAACCCCACACTGTGAAAAAACCCTTCAAATACAGCAAAAAACACTACTCTCTGTTCTTGCCAAGAATCCCTCCATAGATACAACATGCGTCAGGCAAAAATGGGAACTTATCTCTCTCTAGAGACAAAAATATGCAACTAAACCCTCTGTCTAATCTTATTATTTGTCGTGGAGGCCTTTAACATCGTGTTAATTATTAGCATACAGGGTTTAACATCGTCATGGAGGCCTTTAACTTATTATTTGTCGTTTACATTGTCAACCATCTTTACTCATTCCCTTGACTCCAGTTTCTCATATCTAATCTTGGGACTCCAATCAATAAAGAGGCTTTCATTTTCTTCATTCTTTGATAGGAGGAGGCTTTTATAGTCCCATTTTTTGGCTCCCTAAGAGAGATTGCTATGGGGAATTAATTCTATTATGTCACGAATTTCACATGATAGAGAAGCAGTTTCACAGGGGGGAACAATTTCATTTCTTATGTCAGCAGCAACTAAGCATAAGGTCATATCAACCCCGTTACAAGCTCTTGATTCCACTATGGTGTGAAGAAAGTCAGCCTACTTTCAATATGCAACCTGTAACTATATAATAACTCCCGATCTACTTTAAAAAAAAAAAAAAACTTCTCGAGCTGGATTAGAAGATTAGTCTATGAATTCCCTGGATACTTTCTTTTCCAACCTCTTATTCTTACAAACTCCACACGCTTTCTTCAACCACATTAAACCATAACATGATAGCTTTTTAAAACCCTAGCCCGTGTAGGAAGCTTGATTCTAAGTTTGAAAATCTGTCCCCATCAATGTATCTCCTCATCAAGTTCTACCGCATAAAAACATGATCCAGCAACTTCTCATCTAACATTCAAAATATATGATTGATTGCTTTCAAGGGGAAAAAAATACCTGAGAAAGTGTGGTTGAATCTAATTCCAAAGAGGAAAATTTTCTCTTTTTCTCCAAAATCTGGGAACATATCTGCCCCTTGGCCTTCACCATTTGGTCAGTCTCCGATTTCAGTTTCTTTATATCTGAATGAGCTACAATGTAAAGAAGCAGTCAGGGGGTGGGGAACTGCAATGAATAATAAAAGACACGACTTCTTTACCAAAAATTAGTACCAAAATTATCCTTAGCTTAATTACTCCAAAATTAATCTAAATTCACTTCCTAACAAAAACGCTTATAACCGAAATGAATTGAAACTGAAGCAAATACCAGACTTCATTGGAAAAAATGGTGTACAATAAAAAAATCTGCTTATTTGGATATCAAAAATAACAAATAAACAAACTGAAAAGTTTGGTCCGCATCAATGACTTGGCAGCTGAGGATCAGAACATTTTCTTTAACGAGACGTTGGAGGGAAAGACAATGTACAATATACAAATCTGCCAAATCTGTTAAGTTGGGTATTGAAAGCAACTTACAAACATAAACAAGCTGACTAATGGCATATAATATATCAGACTCCGCAGACTTTGCAAGCTGCAACCCCAGGTAAAAAATACACAGGGTAATCTGGATTCCTTCTAAAGTGGAGAGTACAGTACTCAGTCAGCTTTGAATTAAATTAGAGAAGTTAGGGAGGAGGTCCCTCGGACCTAAGTTGTTTCATTTAAAAGAACGTGTCAAAATGGGGGTTGGAAGAAGCTTGCCACCAAAGACCAATAAAGGATGGGGTGTTATTGATGATTCTAGGTGCATATTTGCAATCTAGAAGAGGGAAGCCATGGTCATCTGTTCTTTGGTAATGCCTACCCAGCTAGTGTTTGGTCTTTGATTTTACTGAACCATTATATTCTAAGAAGTCCTAAGATAAGTTATCAATGTCATACCGTACCAGCCTATATGTACCATACCGGAAAGAAAACGGAATATTAGCCCTATGTTCCATTCCGAGTATAAACCAAAATTTTGTTTTTACTGTTCCGGCCACTTTGCAAATTTGTCTGGTACAAAAGACATGTGGGTTGGGTTGTACTACTCTTGAGTGTGTATCAATGACGTATTGCTCTGAAGCTTTAGGGAGAAAACGACGGAGAAAAGATGAAAGTTTGCCGGATTCTGTCACATCCTCCCTGAGTTTTGTTGCCATTGTGCATTGGAGTGTCATTTTACTAGTGAACTTCTAAATTTTTAATCACATTTCGAACTTCAGATTAGAAATGCAAGCTTTTAAATTTCTAATCTATCATCTGGTGAAGTGAGATAGCAATGGGGGCGTAGAAATGGGAATTCTTCGGTATCAAAGCTTCACAACATATATTTGTCTCTCTTGTCAGTTGTCACAATAAGCTATCTCCATTCTCCACGGGCTATTCAATCCCTCTTTCTAGATACTTTAATTACTTGACTTTACTGAGTGCCCCTATATAAATTTTAATGAAAATGGACAACAAATTAATCGCAAAGTGCTCCTTGATTTCCTTAGTTCCTTGTTTTCATAATATGGTGGCACATCTGAACTCTAGGTGCCTGAAAAGCAAGTCCATATTCTAGATTGGTTCTTACTGGGACACCTTGTCATCTACTGAGTTGGTATTTGCGGAGGACAGATCAATTTGATTTTGTGGTTGTAGCTTTGCCAATAAAATTGACAGCCTACATGTTATCGACGGGGGTCAGCATTTTCCAACAGAATATCTATGGACCAATTTGAGAAACAGGTCAAACTACAGGGTTTTTTTACGTAATTTATCCCCTTTTTTTGGAAGTAAATTGCAAATTCTTGTAAAACCAACAAATTACAGATAGGCATGAAGCCTGTAGGGCTGATAAACGAACCGAATATACACATACATGCTTATCTAAACATATATATGTAATCAAAAGCATACACATACATGCTTAAAGCAAGACCATGAGTATGGTACGAATGGATTTAAACATACTAGCGTCAATAACTTATACTCCTTCTATATACTATTAAACAGACTGAGATTAGAGATAGATTTTTCAGTAATACGAGAGAATACCAATCTACATTAAAAGAAGAAGAGGAAGAGGAGAAGGAAACCTAAGTGGAGATCTTTCTCCAGAGTTTGAATGGTAGTAAATTGCGTTTGCTCTTCAACTGAGATCTTCGCCGCTTGATCCTCCACATCTTTAATTCCAACATTTCATTTCAAAATCCATTAGGTAATACGTAAAACATTCGTAATGATCAGTCGCTGGAGACAACTAAACTGAACATCTACAATTCGAATTGCGTCTCTGTGGTGGAGAGAGAAACCCTAGAATTACGCACCGATCATTTGAGAGCGTAGAGTCTTCATGCAAATCAAGTACTCTTCCATCTTAACTACCGTCTTCAGATTCTGAACGAATCACAGAGAGAGAGAGAGAGAGAGAGAGAGAGAGAGAAGGGAAGAAGAGATTGTAGGCACCTGCTTAAGGAGGAAGTTGGAGGGGGAAAGAATATAGAAGAGAGGAGAAAAGGAGCGGGAAAATTGTAGCGGAAATACAAGCGGTGCAGACCCATATGTAGGGGTTGTTTGGGAGTCTACTTTTTAACTTTTCATTTTTAACTTTTTGGCTTTTTGGTTTTTTGGCTTATGATGAGAATGTGTTTTAAATTTGTGAGGAGTGTTTGGGAGAAATGTGCAGAATGCATTTTGTAAAAGGAGTAGTGTTTGGGAGAATAATGATCAGAATGAGTTATGAATTGGTTATTGACCATTTTACCCTTATTTATTTTTTATAGTATTTAAAATGTGTATGAATTACTTTTAGCCATTATTTGAGTCAAACTATTTACATATATTTTTTTTATGGGAGAAACCCATTTTGTGGCTTTGGTACTTTACACCAGTACAAAACGACAGACACAGTGAAAATTGGACCACTTTCCCCCTTTGTTTGTCTTTCCCCAGAAGCTTTGGCAGATCCACCATCACCGCCATTGATGCTCCTCTTCCCTTAATTCGGTTTTCACAGGTGCTTGCTCTCTCTCTCTCTCTCTCTCTTTCTCTCTCTCTCTGTAAGACTGTACTGTAACCATGAAACTCTCATCTCTCTCCCACCGAAACCCTCTTCTTTGAAAGAACACACAAATCTCAACAAGCCTTCACACATCTCAACATGGACGATCTGAATGATTTCCCTGGAAGAACAAATCAGCGACGAACCGTTGTGGAAGATCGTAGGCTTCCGCTCTCTCTGGTATGTGTGTTGTTTGATGGAAAAGGGGATAACGTAAACAAGGGGTAGGAATGGGAAGAGAAATGTGGGAAAAATCAAAAACCAGAAGTAGAAATGGAAAAAGAGGGTCCGACCTCTTTTTGAGTTCTTGCCTAGAAAGCTAGAAACTGAAAACACATTCTGGAGGAATGCATTCTAGGTATTGGCTCCCAAACACTCAGAATGGAAAAACGAGAATGAGAAAACTTGAAAACAAGGCGGCCAAACGCCCTCGTACAGACCGTGTAGAGATTGCTCGGGACTCCTTTGGGGGTTCCAAAATATCAATTCAAATCATTCATTCATTTCAAAATAGAATTTCAAGTGGATCGAGCTCATACAGTCGTCTGATTATATTAATAGTTCAGATTGATCGTTTGGGACCGACAACGGGATCTCAGATGCCGGTCGTGAGTACTCTGTTTTGAAAGTTATTCCCATTTTGGGTAACTTTCATTAAAAATACTATCTTCGGTGTTCTCGTCTAAAAATTGTTTTTTGGAGGTTTTGTCCAGCTTTTCATTTTGTTATAATTTTTGGGATTAAGTGTTTTGAGGAATAAAGGAATCAGACAATCAATAAAATGTGACAAATACTGACAAATACCGAAAATATCAAATAAACAAAAATACTAAAAATGCCAAAAATACAAGCTGTTGGGTATATTTTTCGTCTTTCGTGAATTTTTTTAGCTTTTCGTCACAATTTTGTACTTTTTAGATTCATCTCGTTTAGATGGATGAATAATTCAAAAAATTTAAACGTGAATTCAATAAAAAAATAGAAAACGTGACAAAACAAAAACAGAATGGAAAACTTATCGCCGGAGTTGTCATGCCACCGCCGCCGCCACTGTCGATGTTGGGGATCCGGATCTGGAAACCCCAGATTCGGCTCACCCCTTGCCCAAAAATTGGTTCCGGCCACCCATGCAAAGAGGAGAGGAGGTCGATTTACATGGGGAGTCAACGGAAACCCAATGGGGATGTAAGGACCCGTATTTTCATATTATTTTTCGGAAATAAAGTTGGGGAAATGTGAGGAATTAATTAAAATGTTTAAGTGGTGGATTATTGAGTGTAGTTAATTAGTTTGGGCCTTAGTGCAATACACAAGTCAATATAGGGACCGGGGTGTAATTTTTCTAAAGTTAATATATGTGGTGTGTGAGAGAGGAGAGAATCATATCCCCTCCTTCCCCAAAAAAAAAAAGCCCAGCCATCCCTCTCTCTCTCTCTCTCTCTCTCTCTCTCTCTCTCTCCATTTTCTCCATTTCTTCCACAAAATTCTCCCAAGAACTCCACAATCCAACTCAATCCTTGCACAAATCCTTCAACCTTTGATCATTGGAGCTTGGATTCTTCTTGTTTTGGCTTTGGGGGAGCTTGGATTGGTGATTTCTAGAGTTTGGAAGCTAGGGTTTTGCTCTCACTTGGATTACAAGCTTTCCTTCACTTGAGGTAGGAAAATTTCTAACTCTTCTAAGTGTGAATGTAGTGTATGTGTGTGTATAGTCACTTGATTGCTAAATTCTCCTCTTCATTTGGTAGATAACTCATCCCATTGTTGCTTAATTTCACGGTAATACTTGTGATTTGTATGAAACCCACTTGGTACCCATTTTCTAGTCCATTGCTTTGATTTGGGGAAAACTAGCAAATCTTGTAAATTGGTGGTATGTTATGTTACTATGTTGTTTGAACCTCTTTTGATTCTAACATGTCCATTTTGGAACCAAGAAAATACCCAAAGAAAAGCCCATTGATCTCCCCATCAGTTATAAAATTTTGGATCTGATGATGTCCTATCGATAGGACTTCATCCCCTATCAATAGGAGTCTTTCCCCTTTCGTTCTGGCCAATCTGATGGTTGTCCTATCGATAGGAGCCTCTGACACCATACCAATAGGACTTTACCTCCTATCAATAGGACTCTCTGATGCTTCAATAGTGGCCAATCTGATCTGCGTCCTATCAATAAGACCTAACCTTCTATCAATAGGACACCTAACTTTTTGAAAAATTTCTTGAATCATGATCCGTTGATTGTGTCTTGTTTGTGTAGGTTGTTGGTCACATATTAGGGACTAGGAGGGTCACTTTGATATCCTTGACACTCGGGTTGAAATTACCTTTAGGGACTCATTTGGGTGACACGAAACACGAGGTTGGTGATAGGTGCCAAAAAGCACCCATTTAACCCTCTAATTAACACTTTAATAGTCTAATCATAGAGTTACTTGTTGAATTATAATGGTTGAATTGTGTTTGTAGGCTTTGGAGAATGCCGAACGATTAAAAGTGCTAATGAGAGTTGATATAAGGCATGGAACGCAAAGTAGACATATAGAGCTTCGCAACAGTCCAAGAATCGCATCATTTTGAGTTCGGATGAAGTCGGGGCGAGTCCGCGAAGTTTTGGGCTACAATCTGGATTTTCCGCCCGGGTGGGAATCAAAGCTGCCCGAGCGGTTTTACCCGAGTCAAAGGCGGATTAGGGTGTTGACCACGTTTTTTTTGGGTTTTACTATAAGTAGGTCATTGCTTTGTACATTTTGGGGGTTCTAGAATATTTTGAAGCAAGTTTAGAGAGAGAAACGCGAGCCGTTCCATGGGTTCTTCAAGTTCTTCATCAAATCAAGCATCCATCTCCATCTCCATGGCCGGCTAAACAACTTCTAGGGGGAAGATGAAGCCCCGGTTCAAGTAACATTGTTTATGTATAGGATTTAGGTTTATTCATTCGAATCAGTTGTTTAACTAAGAACCCTTTTCATTATAATCAGATGGATCGAATTTAATACTTTCAATTAATTGTGTATTTGTGTGCGCAATCTCAAATACCAAATTATTCAACAGTTTTCTTTGCTTGAGCTTGGGCAACTGAGATGGGTTATGCTCGTAAGACGGCATGCCGTGACAGAGACGGTTTGTGCCAGCGAGACGGTCCGTGCTATGGGATAACCCATGCCTATTGACAACTCAACTATTTTCTTGACAATTGTTATTCAAATAATAACCCTAGCCTATACATAGCCTAGTTACGTGGTCGGGGTGGATTCGAAACCCTAGATTCTCTCTCCATTAATTTCACTCAATTGTATTATTTCTTGCTTTATTTAGTTTCTGAAAATAAACCAATCACTCAAATCTCTTTTTCTGAATTAAATTAGAAATTAGTCAAAGTTAACGTAATTTAGCCAAATTATCTCCGTGGATCGATACTCGAACTTAGCCACTATTCTTCTGAGTAAGGGTTAATTCCTTGTTTTTATAAATTTAATTTTCATACAGTACGACACAGTCAAATTTTGGCGTTGTTGCCGGGGACAATTTGCACGGTTGCTTAGTTTCGATTAATTTTTATTTTAATTCCTAGTTAGGGCTTTTTAATTTTTGTTAGCTAGTGATACTCAGGGCACAAGTAGCGAAGAGTTCAATTGAGCAGGATCAACCAGTGAAAAGCGTTGCCGTGATATAAAAGCGATATTGTTGCTCACTGTAAATCTTGTTTCTCTTCTAGTTGCTTGTCTCTGTGCATGTTTGGTCGTCGGTCTCAGAAACCCAAACTTGTTCCTCTCAATCAAGATATCGGAAAGAGACGTAGGGTTAAGAGTGAGACTGATTTACTTTCAATGGGGGATGTTGTGAATAGCGCTAATCCGCCGAATGGTGCTAATCCGCCAGGGGCAGCTAACGCGCCCCTTGCCCCACTACACACACACTTCTTACCATCATCCTACGCCACACCATCATGCATCTAGTTGCCACCGTTCACGGCGACTCACTATGAGATAAAACCTAGCATACTGCATGCGTTGCCCAACTTTCACGGGCACACTAAGGAGGATCCCTATCAGCATATTGACGAGTTCATAACCATAAGCTCCACACTTCAAATTCATAATTTTCCTAATGAGGTGCTTAGGTGTAGACACCCCAATGTTGACTCCGGAATAATCCTAAGCATCCCCGACGATGAGGAAAAAGCCAAGAACAACAATTAAAGCTTGAACAAGACTTCCAATCATCCAAAGAACCTCCAAATACCCACCAAAATAGCCCGAAAACTCAAAACAAAGGAAGAAGCTTTGTTGGACCTAAGCACTCAGGTCCATCCACCTGAGCACTCAAATTCATCCACTTAAGCGCTCAGGTCCTCCATGAACCTGAGCACTCAAGTCCATGAACCTGAGTGCTCAAGTCCGTGAACCTGAGCGCTCAGGTGGGACACGTGTCAGATTTTTGCGTAGCAGTTTCTAGAAGAAGTGATTCGATTCTCTGCAAATTTGATATTTCTTAACCTTCATAGCACGTTTTTCACATGCCTAGTTCACCAAATTAACATCCTAGACCCCTAACCCAAATTAATCTTGCATTTTCACCCAAACTCCTTCTTTAAAAACCCATTTTCTCCTTGTTTTCTCTCTCTACAAACCCAGCCATTGATATTCAACCCTCTTTTTATCATCTCTCATCCTCCCATCATTGATTCAAGCCTAAATCAACAACACCCATGGTAAAATACCTCCTTTGAGGTTCATTTTTGGCCTAAACACTCTACAAACATCATCAAAACTCTCATTCTACACACACCCAGCCACAATCAGAAGCTCTTTCTGCCATTACTCTCTCTCTCTCTCATCCCATATCCAAGCTCAAATCATCAAAACCCACCCCCAAATCCTTTCCTTGAGGTCCGGTTTGTCCTTAGAATCCATCAAATCCCATCAAACCCCACATTCCAGCCTACTTCCACTCTATTGAGTCCAAACCCAGTCCATTCTCTGTCTAAAAATCCAACCTTGAGTCATATCTTACCAAAAATCCCCACAAAAAGCCCTAGAAACTCTTGATTTTCACCTAAATACCCATCAAACGTGTTCAAAGCTTACATATCAGTTGAGTTCTTGATCATCTAACCCTATTCCAGTCATACATCACTCCAAAGATCAATACCCAACCTTCTCTCATCAAAAATCACCACAAAAGTCCTTGTTTCAAGCTCAAAAAGGTAGAAATACCTTGCCAAAGTGTTGTTCTTGCTTCCTGAGGGAACCCAAAAGGTTTAGACAGGTTCCTTATACCTGTTCTGAACTTATTAAGGGTTTAAAGTTCATAAAAATGACTTCTTAAAGTTTTTGGTTCGAATGGACAGATTTCATCTGAGCACTCAGGTTCGTTAACCTGAGCACTCAGAAACCCTGATTTGAGCACTCAGGTCCATCAGAATGATCAAACTTTCTTTCTTTATATTACGTGTTTTGATGATTATTTTGATATATTGATATGTTTGATCCATTCTGATGGTTGTTTGTGCTCAAATGGGGGTTGTTTTCACTCAAATACACCTCACCAATGTTGAAAAACATGCTTTTGGAAGCATTTTTCTCTTGAAAATAGGGATGGAGAGTTTGGAAAACATGATGAAAAGGGCAAAACAAGTCTATTTTTGAGAAATACGTCGTGAATGTTTGCAAAAAGTGTATTGTGGTTGAAAACTCAAAGGTTCAGCTCAAGCTACTTAAGCACTCAAATCAGTTCATCTGAGTGCTCAAGTTCCCCCATCTGAGCACTTAGGTCCATCTGGACCACCGTCATTTTCCACACATATATCCTTGTTGCCTGTATATACTATGTCTGCTACTAGTTATATTATGTCTAAAGTTGCTTCTAAAGGCTCTTATCATCATTCTATCTCAAGATGGATCTACTTGTGACTTGTTTTGTGCATGAAATGTGATGAAAATGGGTCTTGAAAGCTTATTTGCCTTATAAAAAGGGATTCATCAGTTTAAAACATGATAAAATACAATGAATGAACTCATTTTTGAAGGGTAAGTAAATCAAGGTCATTAAAGAGAAAAGTTTATTTGTGTATTCTGGCTACCTGAGCACTCAAGTCAGTTGACTTGAGCACTCAGGTTAGCCCATTTGAGTGCTCAAATTAAAGTCAGCAAGCAGATCTATCTTGGTTCTAGTAGTCTTTACTTGTTACACTCTGTTCAATATAACCTTTGTCTATGTTCACCATGTTGCATTTCAATCTATTCGTGATTAAATTATCATGTAACTTCATAACTTAATAGACATCATATGCTATTGTTCATGTTTGAATTTATTCTTGGTTCATGTAAATCAATGTTTTTGCATGGGTTCTACATATATAGTTTGTTTTATGCATCCCAGTATATCTCATATATCATCACTTTGTACACATTGTACAAGTATCCACCATCTCATGTGCATCTTTGTTTATAACCGCATTTACTTGTTTTCCGTTCCCTCATTCCCCTTTTTCATGCTCCAAGTTGCACAATAAACATTTTATAAATCCCACAAATGCTAAGTAGAGACCGACTCTCGGGTCGGGCGAGAGGGGTGCCATAAAACCCTTCCCCTCTCGTAACCAAGCTCCCGAACCTAAGATATTATGGTGATGACGGACTGGTTTTAAACCTTATTCAGAATAAGGCACGAGTCATTCGAGCTCGGTTCCTCGGGGACAATCCGCTAAAACCCGGGTGGCGACTCCGAATCGAATTCCTGCGGCCTATCGCAATGCCTTTATCCCACAGTCTAGGCCATGGTCCACACCATATAATCCTGCGGCCTATCGCTATGCGAACCATCAGCAGCCACCCCCTCATCGAGCGCCAGCCCAATCCTCGAGGGACCCTTCCTTCGAGGATAAATTTCTTAAAGCATTTGAGATGATGATTGCGACCCAACAGTAGGTGACTGCGACCCAATAGCAGATGAATTCGACCCAACTCAATGAACCGTATGGAGGAGGGTAGGCTGCCTAGTCAGCCGATTCATAACCCGAGAGGTCAGCATCAATGTGTGGGTAATCAAGGCATTCATAACTTCCAACAGACGAATGTTCTCATGTCTCTTTGTAATAAGAGAGAGGTCGAAACCCGACCGGAAAAGTCGAGAATCGAGGAGCACCAAGCTCCCTCCACCCCATCTGATTTCGGGGAGGAGAGTTCACATAGCAAAGAGGTAACCCCTCCAATCACTACTTCACCACCCACCGCCACGACCACAGGCTCCAAGGCACCACCCTATGTGCCTAAAGCTCCTTTCCCTGCTACCCTAAACGTGTCATCTCCCTACACCAAAAAGGGATCATCTATGGAGGACACTCTTGAGGTATTCAAACGCGTGGATATCAACATACCCCTCCTAGATGCCATCAAGCAAATCCCTAATTATGCCAAGTTCCTCAAGGACCTTTGCACTCACAAGCGGAAATCTCGGACACATGTGTCCAAAAAGGTCCTTCTCACCGAGCAAGTGAGCTCTATTTTCCAGTCTGTCACTCCTCCTAAGTTACAAGATCCCGGCACTCCTACCATTGCCATAGTTATAGATAGTCATGTCATCGAGCGAGCACTTTTAGACTTGGGGGCTAGTGTCAACTTAATTCCTTACTCGGTGTATGAACAATTGGGACTTGGGGAGTTGAAACCCACGACGGTGACCTTGCAATTAGCTGACCAATCCATTAGGGTACCTGTTTGGTTCTTTTACTTCTTTGCAATGAAAAATGATTGTGTGCGAGCGTGCCAGAGAGAGTTTCAATCTCCTCCCTCAGATTAACTTTGGAAAAACCAAATCTAATCAGGCAATTGTGTTTTATTGGTTCAATTACCTCAACTAAGAGGATTTTCTCAACAAGTGAAGAAATGTAAACCAACAAACATAGGAAATCGAAGAACAAAAAGAAACAAGATACTTCGATTAATAAATCAAAGGTAAACTTACTTCGAAATTGTCTCCAACTTCAGATAGAAGAACTTCGAACAGGTGATTGTTACAGGAACAATCGAGATTAATCCTAACTACTTCCTAATCTACTTCCTAAATCTACTTCGAACTGAGTTCAAGATCCTAAACTACTTCGAACTGGGTTCGAAATCCTAAAACTACTTTGCCAATGAACAAACCAAGCATCAGTTTTTTGATAGTTGTTTGTTGAAGATTTGTCCGGGGCTTTCATTTCTTCAATTTCTTCTATTTATAGACGCTGTTTGCAGTTTGAACTTCCCGCTCAATAAATTTGAACCTTGGCTTGCTTTGAACTCTAACTTCGACCTCCTTGAGTTGGCAGTTTCTTCCTTCCTCCACGTCTGAATTTGAACTTTTTAACAGAAGCTTTGATTTTGAATCTGCACAGTTACTTAATCAAACTCAAATGATTACACGTTAAGGTAAATAACTGCCTTTTGATAAGTACTCCACGTGTTATAACTGCCAATTTGCCTTATTTCCCAAGTTCACACGTGGAGTTTATGTGTTTAGCAGTTAAAATCATGACTTCGAAGTCAATCCTTTACGGCAACAATGGCTTGTAACTGCCAATAACCGCTTTTCTTATTTGAACACAATACGACATCGTATTTACTCAAATATATTTCTTTTAATCCAGTGTGTCTTTATCAACAAGTAATTGCCAACGTTTGGCATTTTCGATTACGTGTCAATTAATTATTGGATTTGTTAATTTTATATGTAAACAGTACCGCATGGGATAGTTGAGGATGTTCTTGTCAAGGTCAATGACTTTTACTTTCTTGCTAATTTTATAGTCCTTGACACGGAACCGGTGCAAACCCTTAAAAAGCAAACTCCTGTCATTCTTGGTCGTCCGTTCTTGGCGACGGCTAATGCTAATATTCATGTGAGGAGTGGGGAGATGGAGGTTACCTTTGGGAACATGACGCTCAAGCTCAATGTTTACAATCCCACAAGGCAACCACATTTGAAGGAAGATTGCTTCGCAGTCGATGTGATAGAAGACTTAGTTGAGGAGGCCTTACCTTACATTTTGACTGACGATCCGTTGGCCGCATGTTTGGCACACTTTGGGTATGAGGAGTATGATATAGATAAGTCCATTAAAAAGGTGAATCTATTACTTGATAGTGCACCTCCCAAGTGGGCAGCCCAGTTTGAACCTCTTCCCTCTCTGTCTAGTGAAATTGCCCCTCCATCTATTGAGGTTCCTCCAAAGCTTGAGTTAAAACCGCTCCCGGCCAATCTCAAGTATGTGTTTTTGGGTACTAAGGACACCCTTTCGGCCAATCTCAACTTGTTGACATGCTTAAAGAGCGCAAGGGTGCAATTGGGTGGTCTGTGGCGGATTTGAAGGAAATTGATCCCTCTGTTTGCATGCATCACATTAATTGAGAAGAGAGTGCCAAGCCTTCATGAGAGATGCAACGGAGGTTGAATCCAAACATGAAAGAGGTGGTGATGAAGGAGGTAGTGGAACTCCTCAATGCGGGTATTATATACCCCATCGCTGGCAGCAAGTGGGTGAGTCCCACGCAAGTGGTGCCCAAGAAATCAGGCATCACGGTCGTTGAGAATGAGAACGGGGAGTTGGTCCCTACAAGCGTGACAACTGATTGGCGTGTTTGCATTGATTACCGGAAGCTTAATTCCATGACTAGGAAAGATCACTTCCCATTGCCTTTTATTGATCAAATCCTAGAGCAGCTCGTGGGCCAAAGTTACTACTGTTTTCTGGATGGTTATTCTGGATACAATCAAGTGCCCGTCAACCAAGAGAAAACGACTTTCACCTGTCCTTTTGGCACTTTTGCTTATCGGCGAATGTCGTTTGGTTTGTGCAATGCACCCGCTACTTTTCAGCGGTGCATGATGTCCATCTTTTCCGACATGGTGGAGAAGTTCCACGAGGTCTTCATGGATGACTTCTTGGTTTTTGGGACCTCATTCAAGGATTGTCTCCAGAACTTGCATAAGGTGCTTGAGCGCTACATAGAGAAAAATCTAGTGCTTAGTTGGGAGAAGAGCCATTTTATGGTTCAAGAGGGAATAGTTTTGGGGCATGTGGTGTCCAAGAGGGGGATCGAAGTTGACAAAGCCAAAGTTGACTTAATTTTTTAGCTTCCTCCCCCCTCTTCTGTTAAGCAAATCCGGTCCTTTTTAGGACATGCAGGCTTCTACCATCGTTTTATTCGAGACTTTAGTAAGATTGCTAAGCCCTTGTGCGACCTCCTTGCCAAGGATACTCCGTTTGTCTTTGATGCGGCGTGTATGAAAGCCTTTGTCACACTTAGGGATGCCTTGACCTCTGCGCCGATTATGCAGTCACCCAATTGGTCCTTACTGTTTGAAATCATATGTGACGCATCTGACTATGCAGTTGGTGTTGTCCTTGGCCAACGGGGTGACAAAATTCCCCATGCTATTTACTACGCGAGTAAGATGCTCAATTAAATTACACTACTACGGAGAAGGAATTGCTTGCGGTAGTTTTGGCCCTCGACAAGTTTCGGTCTTACCTCCTCGGGTCTAAGGTTGTTGTGTTCTCTGACCATGCCGCTTTGCGGTATTTGCTTTCTAAGAAAGACGCAAAACCTAGGTTGATTCGTTGGGTTTTGTTGCTACAAGAGTTTGACTATGAAATTCGGGATGGGAAGGGTTCCGAAAATTCGGTATTTGCCTTCTCTATAAAGTTATTTTGTTTATCAAAAGAAAAAACAACCTCTAAGCGATTTACCCAAAAGAGAAAAAAGAAAAAAAGGAAAAAGGAAAAAAAAAAAAAAAGAACCTATAAACAGTAATGAGATATGTCGTGTCTGTCTAACACTTCAAATTGGCCAATTATTATTTTGTTGCACAATTGCAATACAGTTGCGTGAAGTGTATATTTTAAATGCAGTGTACAACACCCTTTCTATCCCACGGCATACCTAAAATATAAAGCAATTATCCTTTTTTTGCTGCGTCTAGTCCATTTGATAGTAAGTTATATCGCTTAAAGCTGAGTCCATGTATCATATCATAGCGGTAGAATTAGGCAAGTAAACTGCAGTTGCAATCTGCCACAGAACTCAATTTGACATACCTGCACCTAGCATTGAACCAGAGATTCTCTTCCACTATCAAATTTTCATGCACAATATCATCCTGTGGCACAAAACCGATGATTTTTCTGTACGAGTGGATTGATTCATTCTTTCCATTTATCATAATTGAACCAGTCATCTTGCATCCAACTGTTTTCCCACCAAAGCAGAAAGGAATGTTGTTTTCCCAGCCCCAGAAGGACCCATGACAGCAGTAATGCGGCCAGGCTCTATTTTCCCCGTAACACACCTCAAAAGATGTTTGTTTTTCCCTTTCAGGGTAAGCGTTAGGTCTCTAAAGGAAACCTCAATTCTGAGCCTTTTCCTGATTTCTCGATTGTTAGCCATTGAAATTACTCCCGAGAACGTAAGGTTTTCCTGCTGCATAGCTTTTTCTTTCTCTAGTTAATCATATGCATGCTTGAAGATCTGACTATCAGTATGTAAATGACCTTTCTTCGGCGTTGGCCTTTTCACATTTTTTTCTTCAACCTCAATACCGAAATCATTTCTAATATCAGGACCCTCTTCAGTTGCATGTATCCCCCTTACCACCCCACTGGGTTCCATCTTCTTTCCTCCTACTGCAGCAGATGACTGCTCTGAGGAACTCAAAATACTTGCATGAGTAATTGGATGTAGATCATCATCTATCTCAACTTCAGTTTGACTCAAAATCCTGAGTTCCTCACTCGGTGTCACAGTTTTTCTACCGGAAAATGTGCGAGAAAACTGACTTTGCAAGCCCCTAACATGATTCAAAGCAGCATTTTTAGCAGATTTCCACTCCTTGTGTGCCTGTGCTTTCCCCCTCACACTTCTCGCTGCTGCTTCCCTGGATTTGGCATGTCTTCTTTCCCGAATGCTAAGGCTTGGTTTGGTTTGGTTTGGTTTCAATTCTGTTCTGCTCATGGCTCCAGACCTTGGCTGAAAGATATGACCCTATAGCTATGCGTCGAAAGATGTGTGGATATAAACATATGGAGATAGAATCACAGTGAATAGGATACCCGTCAATCCTAAGCAATCTGTTTGAACTTAATGCTCAGTTTGATTACTGACATTTTGTTAGAGAACAAAAGAAACTACACTCTCTCATTTTGCCTAAACCCAAAAGATAATTAAAAGCTCAAATGAAACTAGCAAATTTTCATCGTATTATGCATTGTAACTTGTAAGTGCAGTTTAATTTCTTATATCTCAAAAGCCCCAAAAAGTTAAGACCCAATGCACTTCGTACCCTTAATTTTCTGAATGCAAGAACTCAGAAAGGTCAAATTAGAAGAATAATTGAAAGCTTGATCCCATTCAACCTCCCTGGAAAGACAACAGAACTTTAAAAAAATTAGAAGTCAACTTGTATAAACATTAACAAGAAGCCAAACCCGATTCAATTTGTACAAGTAACATAGAAGTTGCAATTAACTGACTTAAGTCTAGCATAAGCTGACTTTTTGAGTTGATGTATTGTGAGAGAATGACTTGTCTCGTAAAGCGCGACAAGTCAGTTTTTAAGTCAGTTTGAGAATAAGTCAGTTTCCGAAAAAACCATCAGTCGCGAATATACACCAAACAAAAGAAACAATCTTATGTCAAGTCAACACCCCCAAGATGTGGGAATTATCACAAATCTACATAAATAGATGCTTTTGGTGAAGACATAAATGGTAGAAAACCATTCTTATCCAACTAAAAATATTCTCGTAAATAGCTATTCAAATTTTAGTTTATAATTCCACCGTTGTCATGGCTCCCAAAAAGACTAAAATAACATCTTCGAAAGAGAATCTCAGATGTTTGTATTATAGATCCTTAACAAACCTTACTCAATTTGTTAGTCTTTTTGGGACATCATGACAACATTCGGATTAAATTAAAATTTTCATAATTATTTATCACAATAACAAATGATCCGAACATTGGCATTTAGCATGAATCATGATTCCACAAAAATGACTAACAATAGGGGACATCTATTATGCTCGAGATTTCGAACTTGTGGAAAGTGGAAGAAAAGAAGAAAAATGATTAAGAAGGAAAATGGGAAAAAAAATAATGAAAAAAATGAATGTGCTTTGAACTCTATTTTGCCATTTTCGCTCCTCTTTTCTCTAAAACAGGGGAAAATTTTCAAACTTTCCTTTTTTCTTCCATTGTTCCAAACAAACCCTTATTAATTTTTCTATCAATTTCTCTGTGACCAAACAGGCAAAAGCTGGGATGTTTATAGCTCATCTGCTTCTACCCCTTGTCTGTCAAGGGAAGGTTTGGGTTTCGAGTCTATGGAGAGACATCGAGCCCCCTTTGGTTGTTTAACCAACTAACTAACTTTCCTACTAATCGTGTGAAAAAAGAAAAAGGCAAAAGCTGGGATATGTTCTTCCCATAGAGTCCAAACATTCTAAACTTGGGACTACTGGAGATTTGTCCGGTTGTAACTTCAGTCTCTGGAATCAGTCCAGGTGCGCGCAACCGGGATTTGGAGTTCCCATAGTGAGCCAAGTCACTACATCCCCATAGTGACCTCAATTTTGGGTCTCTGAAATCTTCATTTGGGATCAGAACTTTTCATTTTTTCAGGAATTTTGAGCACATTATGAGTACAAAAAATGGTGATCATCAGATATTGTTAGACACACAATCGAGACAAATTTTTTTTATAGTGTATTCTCCAAATTATATTGATCATCCATATAAATGGTATCCGAACATATGGCTACCAATATCTAATTAATTTAATTTTTACGTGAATAATCTCCTCAACATTCCCGACAAATTGTACGGTTCCGATCCCAAATAAAGATTATAGAGGACACACAATTGAGGTCACTCTGGGCTAGTGACTTGGGTTACGACTACCCCAAATCTGTGCAGTCGTACATCCGATTATTAAAAAAAATAAAAAAATAAAAAAATAAGAAAGAGAGAACTGGGATACGAATTAAAAGAAGAGAAAAAGAAGTCACGGATTCTTGATGCAGAAGCTGGGATTCTTGGTGAATGGAGCGCTGAGAATGGTGGAGGTGAGGTTCGAGAGTCGACCATAGACGACCTGAGTTAACAGCGGGACTAACGTAGGATTGACGACTGGATTAGTGTTGTCGTCGTTGGCGACTTGGCATTGGACGAACAGTACAGGAAAACTCAACACAACAGCAGCAATGGCCACTGCATAGTAGTAGTAGCAGTAGGGATTTCCTCTCATATTCAGAGGAACAGTAGAGAAATGCCTAAGCAATCAATTGGTTGTTGATCTTGCTGTTAGTTCGTTCAACGATGATGAAGATCGGGCTTGGGTTTTTCACCGTGTCTGAAACTTGAAGAAAGTGAGAGAAAATATCAGTTCGAGTCGAGTTTTGTATATAGTAAAATTTCTCTCATTTTTCTTCCGTTTTCCTCCCATTTTCTTTCGTGAACATTTTTTTTTTATTTTATCAAAGTTCGTCTTGTATACGCATCGCGTGTGCCCAGCTCTAGTATAATAGAAAAGTAATAGTAGCATTTTTTTAAAAAAAATCACTTTTTTCCAATCAAACTATGGGTACATCATTTAATGTACACTAAATACATACCGCATTGTAAGAAACATATATCAGGGTTTCACATAAATGAGCAAATCAGCTCAATTTGTTCCAAATGTATCGTTAAGGATCCTTTTAAAAAAAACCAAACTCTATCGAATAATATCGCTAGAGGCTTTATTAGATCTTTGACCAAATAATCGATCGAGCTCTTATAAAAACCAACTCGATCGAATATCAGTAAAGGCTTGATCAAATTTTTGATCAAATAATCGATCAAGTTCTTACTGATATCCGACTGAACCGATTTTGTACAGCAATCCTTAAAAACATATTTGGTGTCGCCAAATGGTGTACTTCATATCAAATCTTTTCCCTTCTCCATGTTTCGAACAAACCCACACAGGGAGATGCGGTTCAAGCCTCCTGTTTAATTTATCTGAGTAACTTTTTGCACTTTTTGAATTTGGTCTCTATTCTAGTTCTGCACTCATGATCCAGTTAAGGATTTCAGATTGAAGAAAAATTGGTATTTTTAAGGTTTTAAAACGTGTTTTTGCATAATTCAGACCGTTCAATGTGTTTAAACCATGTTTTTAATGGTCCCCGCGAGAAATCATAAAAAAAAAGGCTGGGAAGGGCTTGATCCGAGCAGTTTTTCACAAAAACTGTACATATACAGTTTTATGAAAAACTGAATGGATCAAGCCCTTTCCGGCATTTTTTTTTTATGATTTCTCCCGGGACACTATAAAATACGTTTTAAACACATTGGACGGTTCGGATCATAAAAATTTGTTCTGGGACTATGAGTTCCGGATTAGAGATCCCGGACTAGATAAGGACTGTCTAGTTCTAATCATAACTTTATATTTTTTTATTCTTCTCGTCGAGACAAATTGTAAAACTGCCACCGTATTCCAGCCATAACTTTTTACTCCGAACTCCGATCAAGGCAAGTTTTATATCAAAAATTAAGAGAATTTCAAGATCTACAACATTGTAGTTAGACACTTTTTCTAATTTGGTATCGGTGTGACTCAAAAACTATGATTTTCGAACGGGGAGATTATAAAAAAACAGGGTATGTTTTTTAAAAAGGGTTTGGGATGCATGGGTTCAACTTCTATCACTACCAAACATCAAATACAACAAGTATGTACTAAATATACATAGATTAAGTGGGTTTAAAGGGGGTACCTTGATTTTTAAGAAAATAGGATTGAAAATGTCAAATTATGTGACAAATTTTGTGTCTCTTGAGCCCTCTCTCTTAAATATATATATATATATATATATATATATATATATATATATATATATATATATATATATACACGGAAATTTTCACATCCGGGACTCCTGGAAATAAGAAAAAATGTATTTTTTTTTGTTTTGCAAATTATTTTTGGAAAATCCGAGCCGTCCAATATTTTCAGAAGGTGTTTTCAAGGGTCCACGCAGAAAATCTTCAAAAAAAAAAATACCGAGAAGGGCTTGATCCAAGCAGTTTTTCGCAAAAACAGTAAATTTTACAGTTTTTGCGAAAAACTGCTTGGATCAAGCCCTTCCCGGTATTTTTTTTGAAGATTTTTCGCGTGGACCCTTGAAAACACTTTCTGAACACATTGAACGACTCGGATCGTCAAAAAAATGATCGGATCATGGGGTCCCGGAGTCCCGGATCCCGGAGGAGAAGC
This sequence comes from Vaccinium darrowii, assembly GCA_020921065.1. Classification (NCBI taxonomy): domain Eukaryota; kingdom Viridiplantae; phylum Streptophyta; class Magnoliopsida; order Ericales; family Ericaceae; genus Vaccinium; species Vaccinium darrowii. Next base: position 35,988,537 of record CM037160.1, read on the forward strand.
TCTCCCTATATATATAGTTGCGGCAAATCCGATACGGTACCCGGTATTGACCGGTACCGGTACCGTATCGTACCAATAGGAAAACCAGTACTCGAGCCGATACGGTATTCAAAACCTGAAAGCCGCCCCTCAGAACATGGGTATCCACCAGAACCCAGGAAGGAGCACGCGGTACAAAAAATCCAAACGGAACTTTTCAAGAAATGGGATGTCTACTACGGGTTGGTTTTCGCGTCCATACAGTCTTGTGGGCACTGTGAGGACTGTGAGTACTTCCATATGTTCTTTCAAATTCAGTTGCTTGAGAAATAACCATCAGGCTATGTTTGGATGGCTGTAATGTAGAATAAACATTAGTTGTCTCATTTTGGTATCTAGAAAAGTCTTATTTGCAAGAAACTTTATACGAAATCTATAAGAACCCGCCATTTCCTTTCTTGTGGATTGAACTAGATTCTGCTATCACCGTAACATGGTGTGAATTGGATCAGATATGTACGTTTGGGTAAGCGATTTTGAATTATGGAGTCATGAACCACGTTTCTCGTTCCCCTCAAGATTACTGTCATCCAAATAAAAATGTTAGAGTGAGAACATGTCGAGTATGAGTTTACCCTCTTTATTTTATCAGCTTGTAGGAGTCATATCTATGTCTTTTCTTCATCTGGAATCAACTGGTGATCTTTCCTTCCCATTTTTGGTTGGATTGTTGAAGGTAAATTTTCACGGATAAATAAGGCTAGTTCCACTTGATATGAAATATTAGTGAAGATCTTTTGCAGGCCTTCGTTCTAACGGCTATATTGAACATCTATTGGAATGTTCTCAATGAGCTGTGTGATCTTGAGATAGACAAGGTACGGAACTGAACTATTTCAGAGGAATCAAAGCATTCAATATCGTCACACAAATTTCCCGTGTATTTTTCTTTTTTGTTGTCGAATCTTGAACCGGATTGAGAATCGGAATGATCCTTCTCACAGTCCTACCCTCACTAATGGAGAGGCTGAATTGACCATAAATTTTTCCTAAATTGTGAGGGTAGTGGCAAACACAGTTACACATAGTAAATAACACATTAATTGATTTATTAGCACAAAACAAACATGCCTTGAACCTTTAGAACAACTCTCTACTTCTTGAGTCAATGTTCCATTTACCAGAACTACTAACAATCACAAATGTGTCTAATGATAGACAGATAAACCAACCGACCTAAGAAGGCATGCAAATCTCAAGATGCATTGCAAATTACCATTAAAAGAACCAACATAACAAATGCACTAAAAACTACCTAAAGACTCAGAAGAGGCAAATTAGGATACATGGTTTTTCTGACACTTCAACGCATACACGGAGTTTGCAAGTACATAGATGACGCTCATATGGATAACGTCAATAGCCAGACGCGGCTATAAATAACCTCAATAGATAGACTTGATCACACAGATTAGAACTACTAACTCGGTGTCCACGAAACAAGGCTATACGAAAAACCAAACATGTGACGCCATTCCGTTTTAATGCAACTTCCAAATTTGAAGGTCTTCCCAGTCTTGACATTGAAAGCAATATAGGGGCCTTGGAAGAAAGAGTAGAAGATCACCACATCACCATTCTCTACCCAAGCAATTGGATGCAAAAATGAAAACTCCTTCCATGGACGGAGTCCACCATAAGGAAGACTAAACAATCTGATTATTCCGTCTGCTATAGCATTCATGTTAATTTTGAAGATCTTTTTCCACTCACCACTAATGGGATCGGACAAGACCCAAACATCAAATAATAGTCCAGGACCATACCAAACCATACAACAGAGCGATTCTCCTCTTCGAAAATAATGGACATGAGAGCGTCTAGCGCTAAGGCCAACGGCATCAGCCTGACTTTTACCTGCTGGGACAGGAAATTCATAAAAGATCTCAGATTCCACATCCAAAGCAACAATGTGAGAACAACTTCCATGAGCCCAAAAAATAAATCCTCCAGCAGGGTATGAATGAAATTGCCAAAATGTGCCACCATCAGATAAATTATCACAATGAACCAGTCTCCATGCATGATCTTTGCCCAGAGTTAGCATCGCACAATTTGATGCTCTGTCCCCACGGCACCGTTCATAGGGGCGCACGACTTTATATTCCCCCTTTGATTTAGCGTATCCAAATGAGCAAAAAGGGAAACCACCGGTGGGGTGGCTAAATTGAGGAAGAGCCACCATTTGCTTTGTAAGAGGATTCACTACATGCACTGTTCTAGCTTCCATATGCTGAAACAGTAATAGACCATTGCAGGTAGTCATAACCATGCCAAGAAATGGTAAACTCATCTCCGTCACAATGGGATCCCTTTTCCCAAACTTCGAAAACATGACACCATGACGAGAAAAGTCTTGTTGGACCAAGAAACCAGTAACCGATCGAATGAGGTGTTCCTTAATGAAATGAGGGTCTTGAATTATGTTATACCACTGCCGACAAACATACCTCGCTGACTGATAGAGAATATCGGCTGGAAGCCAAACAAGGATGCAAAACATAATCTCATCAGGAAGAGTTGAACTGCTTTGCTTCTTTTTATTAGCACAGGAAATGGGTTGATACTTCGTCCGACCGACTCTCCCATTAAGAACTTCTCTTGCAGTCATCTGACAAAGGGTAGAGAAGCCCATCAAATAAAGTAAGAGGAGACTGAAAAAATAAAACATAACAAAAGCACTTGAGGAGACCAAACAAAGAATCGAGCCATGGTAGACTACCATCACATCAAACTAAAGAGATTGACTAACAGAAAGGAGAATATTGTAGTGGGAGATGCAATGAGCACTCAAACTCATCTACCAAGGAACAATTGGACAGCACAAATATCATTAAATTCTCAATGCAGATTACATTATTTATCAGATATCCCAAAAACATTCAAGCGCACGCTCCTCTAGCAAGAACAATCTGAAAGTAAACAGTAAACAGATTATAAATCGTGACCTATCAAAGTCGATAATTGAGTAATGGACATCCCAAAGTTTAAAGGAGACTAAGACCATGAGCTTGAGTACTAGAAGTCCAACAAAACAAAGAATAGTCAACAGGTGAATACATGCCAAAATCATAGATTAATGATGTATGTGGATCCCAAATTTGGCGACGAAAAAGGTAAAGAAAGGAAAAGACAGATTCAAAGAATCCAAACTCCTCGGAGAAGGGAGCCATTCTACAGCACTCCTGTCTAACCATTTGTTTCCATCAACAGAAACATTAACAGAAGGTCTAACGGGCTTACTCTGATTTCTCCGAGCGACTACATCAGCAAAAGATGAACCGAATCCCACTACATTCTTTAGCTCGCAAGACTTTGCACCATTTCCATTGAACACCTTGTCAACCTTATTTTGAGGAGGCTTATTCCTTTGAACTTCAAAAGCAGCCCACTTAACAAAAAGTTTTCTATCATCGATCCAAAAGCCATTAGCTTTGGATATAGCCACCTCGGCCGAACTCAGACAGGTATACCGCATAAAAACAAATCTCCTTTTAGAAACTTTGCTACGCTTAATCGGAATGTAAGCATCCTTTATAATCCCATATCGATTGAAAAACTTTCTGAACCAAATAAGACCAACATCCTCAGGGAGATTGTTTACAAAAATAGTAAACAATCCAGAACGCACACAATCCATTGAACTAGAGAAACATAAGCTGCAACTTCAAAAAAACCCAAAACAACAGCAATACACACAGAAGAACAAGGCAACTGGGCTCGAACAGAAACCCAGCTGGAACACAGCCAGCAGCAAAATAAAAAGGCACCGAGAAATACCTCAAGGAAAAGGGCAACCAGAGCACAGCCAGCAGCAAGCAGAGAAGAAATCACGTCGAGCAGCAGACAGAGTTCTGGCAGGTTCGCCGGAAGATGGCCGGAAAATCGCCGGAAAACGACGGACAGAAGAGGATGAGAGGCCCAGCGCCCAAGGATTCCGAAAATGTAGGTGGATAATCTTGGAGATGCTCCGTCGGCCGTAGATCTGAAAATGAGAGATGAAAACCCAAGAAAGAGGCTTTTCAAAACCAGGACGAAATGGATCGATCCGCCGGAGACGGATGGTACGGAAGAGGAGAGTGGATTTGAAGAGGTCTGAGCGAGCAGAGGTGGAGGATTTGAGGAGTTAGGTTTGAGACGTGAGGAGGTTATGGAGGAAGAAAAGAGTAAATCGGAGAAAAAAGCTGAAAGTAGTAAAAGGACTGAGGATCATGTCGGGATGGATCGGGATGAGGAAGCGCTCGAGGTTTCAAATTTGGGGATTTTTAACTGGCGCCAGTTTGATTTTCTTTTGGATAATTGCCAGTTTGATTTTCGGAAGAGAGAGAAGTGAGTCAATCTGTGCAACATCGGTCCCCCTCATCTGCACCCTATAGCATTATTGTCCTAAAAAAATAGAGGATGCTAGAGTTTGGTCCAGAAAATATACCGATAGTGTTTGGGGATCCATTTTTTCACATGAATGATCCGAACTATTCTGATTAGAATGGTAGGAGTTAGAACACTTCTAACCGTTCGATTGAGCTGAAATTTTGTGAGTCCCTCGGAAAAATGTTTTAAGAACAATGAACGATTCGGATCACTCGTGTGGGATCCAAAAGTGGGTCCCTAAACACCATCGGTACATTTTCTGGACCACTCCCTTTGTACCCACATGTTTACCAAAAAAAAATAATAGTTGTGTTGTCAACTGGTAAGAACCTGGACCCGACTAAATGTACAGAGGCAAATGTCCAGAAAATGTACCGATGGTGTTCGGGGACTTACTTTTGAGTCTCACACGAGTGATCCGAACCGTTCATTATTCTTAAAACATTTTTCCAAAGGGCCCCACAAAATTTTAGCTCAATCGGACAGTTAGAAGTGCTCGAACCAAAGTCCCACTGTTTCAATCAAATTCGTATGGGACCCAAAAGTGGGTCTCCGAACACCATCGGTACATTTTCTGGACATTTGCCTTTGTACCCATATGTTTACCATTTTGAGGAAAGTGAAGAGAGAGAACATGTAAAAGTTCCAAAGCTTCACTCTAAGCGGAAATAACAAAGCCTTTTTATTACGATGCGCACCGGCCTGGTAGCTCACCAGCCCGCCCAACCTAGCTTGGTTTTTTTAGGGTTTGGGAAAAATATTTAGGCCCATAAGGCCGGGCTGGGTTAAGATTTTAAGCCCGTTTACTAAGTGGGCAAGGTTGGGAAATTCTTCTAAGGTCTAGCACAGCCCGGCCTGATTTAAATAATTATTTTATTTTAATAGCTGGAACCTAGCTGCTTAGGGTTTGTTTATTTTGATGAAATTGACATTGATGAAGACGAATACTATGTATTACCTATGTAGAGAATATCTTTCAAGTAATAGCAATTTGTTAAGTAAACTTTGAAGTTTTTTGTCTAATAATGATAACTCATAGTTTTTTCTTCCTTTTATTTTTATTGTGTTCTACAAGATCTAATGTGAAGAAGTGTGAATTTAAAGGAGAGATACTTGAGAGGCATTTTTACATATTAGAGTTTCATCTTTTAGAGCACTTTAATTTATGAGTATGTTTTTAATATTTTGGGGAGAAATTAGAACTTTAAGTATATTATCACGGTTGTGAATTATTATTGTGATTGCTATGGTTGATTAATTTATGTTTGTGATACCATGCTTTAGAAAATAAATGGGCTTGTTGGACAGGCTTGGGAAATTAAAATTCTAATTGGGTCAGGCCAAGCATATTAAATGAAGCCCGATTATTAGTGGGCCGGGCTTGAGAATAGACAAATCTCGTTATTATCTACTATAAGCCCAGTCAGAACCGAGCCCCGCCCGGTGCTTGTGCACCCCTACTTTTTACTGAGTTTGATTATGGGTACCATTGAGGAAACAGTTTTTTTTTTTTTGGGCAGTATGTTTGTGAGTAGTTGAATTGTTAAAACTTACCATTGATCTTCTTTCCCAAAAAATATGAACAGTGGATTTTTGATAGGAAACATTGAAACCGCCATGCATCTTGAAGTACTAACTTGGAAAACGTTACCATCTTTCGTCAAGTATGTGATTCCGGAAATCTTTTGTAACAGTAACAAATTCACTTTATTCCATTTTCCTTTGACACATTGTAGTGTTTTTGCTATGAACAGATAGACAAAGATTTAAGGGCAACTGTAACCAATTCTTCATTCACTCTTTTCATATTCAATTCTTCCTTTGCTCTTTCTTTTAATATAATTAAACATTTCAATTCACTTTAAATGCTAACACACTTATGATTACTAGTACGAGAACATGTGCGATATTTTCCTTCAACCCTATTCAGTACTACGATGTCTAAATATATTCTTTTAGAAAAGTACGCATGAGATACATAATCTCTTTTTTTTTTTTTGTGGAAAATTTGACAATCAAACCATTATCTATATGAAAATCTCCACCATCGGTGCATATGTTCAGTTGGATGGTCAAAGTTGAATACCTTCTCAAAATTTCAATGCATATGTTTAGTTTCCTATTAAAACTTTACTTCGAGATATATACACATAGTTACACACATTTGTCCAACTATGTGTATTATACGTTTTTTTTGGTACAATTGTATTATATCTTTTTTTTTTGGGTACAACATATATATATATATATATATATATATATATATATATATATATATATATATATATATATAGAGGAAGCATTTCCTATAAGGGCGCCCTTATATAAGGAGAGTGTTGGCGTTTTAACCACAGCCGTTGGATTGCATCCAACGGCTCAGATCGGATAACCACTTAAAAATTAACTCGCGGGTCACCGGACCGGGTGAAAACGGCTCGCGGGTCGGGATCCGGGTAATAATGCCATCCGGATCCCTTCCCCTTCCCCCAGATTCATTTCACCCTGTTGTTCGAAGAGAGAGAGAGAGAGAGAGAGAGAGAGAGGCGATTCCACTGCGATTCCATGAACAAGATGAAATCGATCGATCTCGAAGGTGTAATCGGACGTGTTTGACGAAATCTCTCAGGTATTTCTCTATTCTCTCTCTTCCCTCGCTGTATCTGGTTCGTTTCCCCTCGATTTTTGAACTCGTTTTTTCAAATTTTAGGGTTTCAGTCAGGAGAACAAAATTCGAACAAGTACAGGTCGATCAAAGGTATCTCTCTCTTCTCTCACTCTATGTGGTTCTTACTGAACCCGATTTGTTGAACTCGAGTTAGGGTTTGGTTCGTTTTTACACTATCCTGTCGAGATCTGATTCCACTATTTGTATAAGGATTAGTATGATTCCACTATTTGTATAAGGATTAGTATGCATATTAGATAATGAGAAATGCTTTCATAATGTCGCTGTCTGGGTGGTTTCTTATCGAATTCAAGGATTTGAATGCCAGTTTCTGGGTCATGGTTTCATAGAACTGCAGAATTTTTATTGTTGCTTAATAGGTTTCTCTCTCCTCGTTGTTGTGATCTAAAACTATGATTCTTGCTTTAAGATTTGTTGTGATCTAAACTAAGCTCTAGTATTGATTGCCCTTCCATTATGCAGTATTGATGTGCAAAAAATATGCTTAACCCACAAAAAATAACCCACGTTCAGCCATCCGTCCCAACACCCGTAGTTGGGGAAAATGAGCAAGTTGGGTTTGGCAATTGATAACCAAACAGGTTGGGTTTGGTACTTGATAACCAAACATGTGGATGCTATCATATTTGTTTGACAATAATGAGAGTTTTATGTTTTCCTTCAGGCTATGTTACATGGTGAAGTTTGATGGAACTTCATTTCCTCACCTTTTCTTGCTTTAATTGTAAGATACGTATTCTGCTTTAACTTGGTCCTGAACACAGTGATGTCTACATCAACCAACATGGGACACGTTGAAAGTTCTTACCCACGATTGCGAAACAGGACACGTGGGTGTGGTTTGAGAGCTGCCGTGAGAATTTCAGAGTCAAATGCTAATCCTGGAAGGCTCTACTATGGTTGTCCAAAGGAGAAGGAAAAAGGAAGATGGGACTGGTGCAATCCAATTGGGTATGAGCAACCCAACCAACCCAACCGAAATCCAAACCCAGCAAACGAAGGACGTGTTTAAGTCATTGAAGTGAAAGTGGCCAATCTTAATGTAATAATGTTCTTTTGTGCCTTACTAATGGCTTTGGTTGCATTTCTTAAATGACAAAAATCTGTATTATGATTAGGTAGAAATGTACGAATGTGAACCTTGTTTATTTTCGTCCAATTGTGTTTTGTGTTATGCTACTTGTTCGTCAATGGAATGTCTTATCCCTACAACTTTGGTACACAGTATTGTTAGGAGTTTGTACTGGTGCTACAGAAATTGACATGGTACTAAAATGCCTGGAGTTTTGCCTTTTGAAATAAGAAATGGTAAAGGGAATGCTTAATTGAGCCAAGTCATGGTTTTAAGTTTGAAGTTTCTCTCACTGCCACTGATTTTGTGTTTGAAGTTTCTCTCTCTGGCAACTTTCCAATGCATTTTTAAGCTATTTCATTCCTTATCCGCTCAATGTACCCAACTGAAAAACTTGCCTCGCCTGCTGCTTTATGGAGAATGTTTCACCACTAATTCAATTTGTGTGTACTGAAAAAATGTGGCATAAGATTGAGAAGAATACTACCAATTTATGGCCAACGCCCATGGGTGCAATGAGATGTTTAACACAGTGGCAGATGTCGCGCCCCGATTTTTACCGGCCGCTCGCCTGCTCCACTTCGGTGGGCATTTTGGCGACGCTTTCAAAATCATGACTTTTATATGCGACGATTGTGAATTATGAGGTTTGCAGCTGTGACTCGCGCTTTTATTAAAATTTCAGAGTCACCACCTAACATTGAATTTGGGTGTGTCAGGTCACCCGTTAAAACTGTTTTTCAAAGACAAACTTTAAGAACGGTTTTAACTCTCTTTTTTATTTCTTCCATTTGAGCAAATTCTTCTTTCAAACGGGCTTGAAATTGACTCTCTTTTTTGGTTTGCGAACGCAGAGTTGGGCTCGGGGATTTCCTGCGAGTGGGGCAGGTGTTAGGCACCCCACGTCGTCTGTTCAGCGCTTTTCTCAATTTTAGCCTCTTTCAATTAATTATCCTTGGCAAAATAAAAATGAAAGAAAACAGGAAATAAAATTATTTTGAAATTCATATGTCGGAATCTAAAGGTCCGAGCATGTTTCGGGTGGATTCCCACCTTCCGCGTCTCGCGTTATCGGATTTCGACATATGGATTTTCATTGCATTGATTTTGTTATTTTTCTAGAAATAAGATTCGCCAGGGGAAACCGACCAATTGCAAATCCTATTTCTGATTTTTAATAGAGCGGAATCCTTTATCACCGGGACTCGATTTGTAGACTACTTTGAAAATCGCCATCAATCGGTCACAGGCTACCTTGAGGTTCCGCTAACAATATATTTATTCACATAAATATACAAAAAAAAAAAAAGATATTGAATGACTGTTTTCTTGAACATTGAAATTGAAAGGGGGGATAAACCCCCTGTGCAAAATTACATCTTCCTCACCTTTGGTGGCAATTGATTGGAATTATATATGCTAGACGAAAATATAACTTGAAAAAGTGCCGAATTCGGTTTTCACTATTTTCGAGCTATATTAACGTTGTCGCGTATAAAAATACAAATTACAAGACCTCGGTCGGACTGTAATTGAAAAGAGATGGCTGGATTTTTGTGGGCTTTGGACTAAGGCAAAGGCTTTGTGGTTTTTTATGTGGAGAAGCAGAGGCTTATTTTTGTTGAGCTTGAAGCTCTGATTTTTCTGGACTGGTTTTGATTTTGGACAGAGTAAAGGTTCTGGGTTTTGGTTTTCTGGAGTGATTGGGAGAGAGAGAGAACTGACAGAGGGATGAGAGATGAGAGTTTTTCTTTTCTTTTCTTCCCTTCTTTTCTTTTCTTTCTTTGGGTTTTTCTTTTCCTGGCGTCCTCTCCCTTCTCTCTGGTTTTCTCCTTTCTTTTTTCTCCCCCCCCCCCCCCTCATTGAATGCAGCAAGGCAGCCTTTTTATAGGCATGTGAGGATACCCAGGTGCAAAGCTTGGTGACCGGCTGACTGGGTGAGAAAGGAAAATGATCCGGTGTGACGCGCGCATGGAAGCATGTGGTGGAAATCAACGGCTGAAATTGAAGCAGGAGATAATCAGATGCACTGGAAGCTGACACGTGGCACTGGGTGTTGAATCCACTGAGCCGAATTCCTCCACTGAATTTGCCTTTGGAATAAACAATTGCCTCACTGACAAGGGGTGTCGGCAGAAGCTCCACCGAGCTTTGGAAAATCCAATTTGGTGCTGCACTGAGGTTCCCTTTTGCATAAACAAAGAAAATCCCCACTGGGATTGTTTGAATATTGATCCACCTAATTTCATTGTTTAAACAATGAAATTTACTCCACTGATGTGTCAGCAATTGCAAGGGAAAATTGAATAATTAATTCAATTGTTGTTCCACTGGGATTCCTCAACTGTTCTACCAGGTCTGTGATGCTCTCGACTGATGTTCAAAACGGAGTCCGATTGGGACGCAGGAACAGCCGAACCTCTTGTTTTAATGCCCGGAATAATATGGTATGGTGCATGTGATTTATGCACTTGACATGTGAATCGTGGGGCGAAACAAGATATCATCCAGACTCCACATTTTTTCCATTTGTATTTCCTAGTGGTGGCTGCGCCACTTTCTTTCTTTTCCTTTTTTAAATGCCCTCCACTCACATAAACAATTGAATTGTTTATTTGATGATGCCCATTTGAATTGTTTATGCAAAATTCAGTCAGGAGAGTTGGCCTGGAAAATGATCCAGTGTTGCACGCTCCTGTGACACACAATGCTCCGCAATGCTTTTGATTGATCTCTCTGCCGGTGTCCGATTGCGACCCAAAGACAGCTAAATTTTTTGTTGCGACGCAGAGATAAATATAGTGAAATTGGCGTCGTTCAATGTTGAAATCCCGAGTGGTCGGGCCAAATTTGGGTGTCAACAGCTGCCCCTCTTTGTTTGATTTTTCGGAGAAATATCAAACAAAGATTTTTGAAGACCTTAATTTTGCCTGACCACGAGGCTGAGTCTGAAAGCTGCAATCCGAGTAACATGGTCCATTCAAAACCCTTGGGGAAAGTTTGTCTTGAGCTCCAGCTGCATCGTCAGAAACTTGGAAGAACGCCTTGGAACTTGAATTGAGAGTTTAGGGATGGCCCTGAAGTTACTTGAGAGTTCAGGGATGACCCTGAAGTTGACTGGACAATTCAGATATTCGATTCCGAAGTTGACTTGAAAAGTTCGGATATTCGATTCAGATATTCGATTCCGAAGTTGACCTGAAAAGTTCAGGGATGGCCCTGAAGTTGAGCTGGATAGTTCAGGGTTGGCCCCGAAGTTGATTGGAGAGTCCAGGGAATTCCCTGAAGTTGAACTGGAAAGTTCGGGGATGGCCCCGAAGTTGATTTGAGAAGTTCAGGAGATTCCCTGAAGTTGAGCTGGAACGTTCGGGGGTGGCCCCGAAGTTGATTTGAGAAGTTCAGGAGATTCCCTGAAGTTGAACTGGAAAGTTCGGGGATGGCCCCGAAGTTGATTTTGAAAAGTTCAGGAGATTCCCCGAAGTTGAGCTGGAACGTTCGGGGGTGGCCCCGAAGTTGATTTGAGCAGTTCAGAAATTCGATTCTGAAGTTGACTTAAGAGTTCAGGGGATGCCCTGAAGTTGAACTGGAAAATTCGGGGATGGCCCCGAAGTTGATTTAAGCTTGGAAACCTTGAACCAAAGTCTGGCTGCTGAGGCTTCGTTGAACTTGTGAATCTGGATATGACTTCTTTTTTTTTGGGAGTTGCATTGCTGCTCTTTTTCGGTGATGCCGAGCAGTCGTGCTGCATTTTTTTTAGGATGGCCGCTGAGGCTGAATTTGAAATGGAGGCTGCTGAGGCTGAACTTCAAATGGAGGCCGCTGAGATAAGGCAGTTGAAGCAGGTTCGCTGAAGTTGGATCCTGAAATTGAGACCGCTAAGGCTGGATCTGAAATTGAGGCCGTTGATGCTGGACCTGGAATTGAGGCCGCTGAGCTTGGAATTGTGGCCGCTGAGGTTGGGCCATTCTTTTTTCGAGTTTCTTTTTCTTTTGGTGATGGCAGGGGCCATTGATATTCTTGACTGGAGAGTGCACCAACTGAACCTTCCTGTCGATCAGGGGTTTGGAGTCCTACTTTTGAGGTGGGGAATGCTTGGGCATCTCTTGAAGGGAGTGCTGACATTCTTCTGGTGGCCCTGCTGTGTGGCTCCAATCTGAAGACTGATATCCGTGAGGGTACGGACATTCTTTGTTGATTTGATTCTTCTTCTTTTTTGTTTTTTGTTTTTTTTTTTTTTACTTGCCATTTTTTTTTGCCACTTTTGCCGTGGTCCCTTTTCAGGTTTTGACCACGCAGGCTTTTACCATTTTTGCCATAGCCCTCTTTTGAGTTTTGACTACGCTGGTTTTTCTTTTCTTTTTTTGTTTTTTTTTTTTTTTTGATTTTTGATTTTCCTCATTTTTTTTGCAAAATTTTTTTTTTTTTGACGTTTTTTTTTATGTGAGAAGAAATATGCACACTTTCTATTGCTCACAAATATTTACATCAATTGGCTCAAATGGGCAAAGTAACCGCTGCCATCTTCCTGAGATGTATTGCTCCACTGCTTCTTCCTGGATAAGCTGAGAGAATGACATCTTTTGGCTGGTTTGACATTCTTGGTGCAAAATCCTGAGAGCATGAGTGAGATCCTTGGCGTGCTGACATCAGGTCTTCTTCCACTCGCATTGATTGACTCTTTGCCCTCCTTCATCGATGTTGGATGTCCGAGGGTATGTCACTTTCCGATTGAGTTGCTAGGAGGTTACCTTGTTGCTCAGGAAAAGGGACAAAGGACTGTCTGCATATTGTGCTGATAATTACCCTTTTGCTTAATTTGAGTTTCCACCCGTCGGTTTGCGAGTGTGTCTGATTCTGAGAGGCTTGGTCTTGCAACTCGGTGCATTCAGAGGTTTGAGCATTTGCTGGTAGGGCCAGGTTGACCATCTTTGGTGGAAGCGCAAACTTTTTGTCTCACTCGTTGCATTTCAGAGATTGTGAGTTTGGGGGTGCCCCCATTTTGCAATGGTCTGCAATCATTGAGAGTGTTTGTTTGACAGGGTGGTTATGATTGATTGAATGGTGCTTTGAGAGCTTTCGGAATTTGGCTTCAGTCCTTCAGGAGTTTCTAGCTACCAGGTTTGGTATTGAGGGAGAAGGCTCGGTTTTTACCATGGGGCATAGGGGTCAATTATCTTCCCTGTTTTGATCCCTTCTTCGATCATTTCTCCTTGCTGGATTATTTCTGAAAAGGATCTCCCAATGGAAGTACACAACTTCTCATAGTAGACTCCATCCAAGGTTTGCACAAACAAATGCCCATATTCATAATCAAGCAGTGGGGGCTCGACCTGGGAGGCTGAGTTTTTCCAGCGCAAGGCATATGCTCGGAATGTTTCTTCCGGCTCTTGTTCCATTCTCAATAGGTGCATGCGGTCTATGCCTATGTCGGTGTTGTGCCGATACTGCTTGACAAATTCTTGGGACAATTCAGCCCATGTTTGGATGCGGTGAAGGTCTAATCGGGCAAACCATTGTGCGGCAGGTCCGATAAGACTATGTTGGAACAATTGCATCATAAGCATGTTTGGATTGGGGAGGCCATTGAGTGCCCCGGCATACAGTCGGAGATGAGTCATGGGATCAGTGGTCCCATTGAACTTGGTGAAGTCTGGTATTTTGAATTTGGCTGGAAGGGGTTGGTTTGGAAAAAAGCAGAGATCTGAGAATTTGGTGGATGGGTAAGCATTTGGCCCTTGCATGGCTTTGAGGGCTTCCTCTAGGTGCTTGATTTTTTGGTTTATAATTGGGTCTATGCCCCTGGGTGAATTGGGAATGACTGGTAAGGGGACTGCCCCAGTGTGGTTTTGAATTGGTGGGGGATTCTGGATGATGGTTGCCCCTACTTCAGGGAATGGATGTGGTATTGATTGCCCGATACTGGGTTGGATTGATGGGAGGTGCAAGGCGACAGATGCCCCTGCTCGAGTGGACTGTAGAGGTGTTGATAGCCCGGTGTTGGGATGATCCCGAGCTAACAGATGTTGGACCATGGCTTGGAGATTTTCAACCTCCCTTTGGAGCACAATGTGGTCAGCCAGAGGGACGGTCTCAGGCTCATTTTGACTGGGATGGTTTTCCTCTGCCATTGCTTTAGGCAGAGACCTGGTGAGGGCAAGACTTCCGGGAGGAGAATTGGAATGTGCCCGGAGTGTCATTTTCTGCAACAAAAGCTCTCTACTACCTTGGGTGGTAGAGGAGAGAAAATTGTTAGACAGGTTTAGGATAATGGCAGTTCAGAACTCCCTCCGTTTTTCATGATGCCTTATAATGCAAGGGCTTAGGCTGACTCTTTTTTTTTGGGTGCTACATGCAACATGATGGCTTTGGCTTGACTAATGCATTTTCCAGGTTTATGGCTCCCACATCTTCAAACCTCCAGCCCCATAAAAGATGGAACCTTCTCAGGTTGGTGATGTGAGTTGGCTCCGTTTCGACGGATACTACCGTAGGCTACTTTGAAAATCGCCATCCGATAGTACCGGTATACTTAAGAGCACGTTCTAGTCCTACAGGGTTGAAAGTTGTAAAAAAGAATGGAGATTGAGAAGAGAGGGTATGTAGTGCTGAATGATATGCTGAAAATTTTGAGTTTTTTTTTTTTTGAAATCTCCGGAGGGAGTTCTTGACAAATATGTGCAATGAATGCCCTGCAAAACAAATGTTAGTTTTTTTTTGCAATTGCAATTTTTTTTTGCCTCTTTTTTTTTTTACCTGAGATAGAAGAATGAAACTTTGTTAGCAACTGGAATGCCAAGGATATTTATTTGAAAATGCCAATTTCGAGAAAGGCCGAATTCCGCTTGGTTTTGTCCCCAGCAGAGTCGGCAGCTGTCGCGCCCCGATTTTTACCGGCCGCTCGCCTGCTCCACTTCGGTGGGCATTTTGGCGACGCTTTCAAAATCATGACTTTTATATGCGACGATTGTGAATTATGAGGTTTGCAGCTGTGACTCGCGCTTTTATTAAAATTTCAGAGTCACCACCTAACATTGAATTTGGGTGTGTCAGGTCACCCGTTAAAACTGTTTTTCAAAGACAAACTTTAAGAACGGTTTTAACTCTCTTTTTTATTTCTTCCATTTGAGCAAATTCTTCTTTCAAACGGGCTTGAAATTGACTCTCTTTTTTGGTTTGCGAACGCAGAGTTGGGCTCGGGGATTTCCTGCGAGTGGGGAAGGTGTTAGGCACCCCACGTCGTCTGTTCAGCGCTTTTCTCAATTTTAGCCTCTTTCAATTAATTATCCTTGGCAAAATAAAAATGAAAGAAAACAGGAAATAAAATTATTTTGAAATTCATATGTCGGAATCTAAAGGTCCGAGCATGTTTCAGGTGGATTCCCACCTTCCGCGTCTCGCGTTATCGGATTTCGACATATGGATTTTCATTGCATTGATTTTGTTATTTTTCTAGAAATAAGATTCGCCAGGGGAAACCGACCAATTGCAAATCCTATTTCTGATTTTTAATAGAGCGGAATCCTTTATCACCGGGACTCGATTTGTAGACTACTTTGAAAATCGCCATCAATCGGTCACAGGCTACCTTGAGGTTCCGCTAACAATATATTTATTCACATAAATATACAAAAAAAAAAAGATATTGAATGACTGTTTTCTTGAACATTGAAATTGAAAGGGGGGATAAACCCCCTGTGCAAAATTACATCTTCCTCACCTTTGGTGGCAATTGATTGGAATTATATATGCTAGACGAAAATATAACTTGAAAAAGTGCCGAATTCGGTTTTCACTATTTTCGAGCTATATTAACGTTGTCGCGTATAAAAATACAAATTACAAGACCTCGGTCGGACTGTAATTGAAAAGAGATGGCTGGATTTTTGTGGGCTTTGGACTAAGGCAAAGGCTTTGTGGTTTTTTATGTGGAGAAGCAGAGGCTTATTTTTGTTGAGCTTGAAGCTCTGATTTTTCTGGACTGGTTTTGATTTTGGACAGAGTAAAGGTTCTGGGTTTTGGTTTTCTGGAGTGATTGGGAGAGAGAGAGAACTGACAGAGGGATGAGAGATGAGAGTTTTTCTTTTCTTTTCTTCCCTTCTTTTCTTTTCTTTCTTTGGGTTTTTCTTTTCCTGGCGTCCTCTCCCTTCTCTCTGGTTTTCTCCTTTCTTTTTTCTCCCCCCCCCCCCCTCATTGAATGCAGCAAGGCAGCCTTTTTATAGGCATGTGAGGATACCCAGGTGCAAAGCTTGGTGACCGGCTGACTGGGTGAGAAAGGAAAATGATCCGGTGTGACGCGCGCATGGAAGCATGTGGTGGAAATCAACGGCTGAAATTGAAGCAGGAGATAATCAGATGCACTGGAAGCTGACACGTGGCACTGGGTGTTGAATCCACTGAGCCGAATTCCTCCACTGAATTTGCCTTTGGAATAAACAATTGCCTCACTGACAAGGGGTGTCGGCAGAAGCTCCACCGAGCTTTGGAAAATCCAATTTGGTGCTGCACTGAGGTTCCCTTTTGCATAAACAAAGAAAATCCCCACTGGGATTGTTTGAATATTGATCCACCTAATTTCATTGTTTAAACAATGAAATTTACTCCACTGATGTGTCGGCAATTGCAAGGGAAAATTGAATAATTAATTCAATTGTTGTTCCACTGGGATTCCTCAACTGTTCTACCAGGTCTGTGATGCTCTCGACTGATGTTCAAAACGGAGTCCGATTGGGACGCAGGAACAGCCGAACCTCTTGTTTTAATGCCCGGAATAATATGGTATGGTGCATGTGATTTATGCACTTGACATGTGAATCGTGGGGTGAAACAAGATATCATCCAGACTCCACATTTTTTCCATTTGTATTTCCCAGTGGTGGCTGCGCCACTTTCTTTCTTTTCCTTTTTTAAATGCCCTCCACTCACATAAACAATTGAATTGTTTATTTGATGATGCCCATTTGAATTGTTTATGCAAAATTCAGTCAGGAGAGTTGGCCTGGAAAATGATCCAGTGTTGCACGCTCCTGTGACACACAATGCTCCGCAATGCTTTTGATTGATCTCTCTGCCGGTGTCCGATTGCGACCCAAAGACAGCTAAATTTTTTGTTGCGACGCAGAGATAAATATAGTGAAATTGGCGTCGTTCAATGTTGAAATCCCGAGTGGTCGGGCCAAATTTGGGTGTCAACAGCAGATTTAACACATTGACAGATTTCCCACATTGGCAGATTTACACCAATTTATGCAGAAACAAATAAACATTTCGACAATGAGTGAAACAGATTCAATACAATTCTCTGGAAAATTTACCCACATTTTGCAACAGATTTCCAGATTCACTTAATGCATAACTTAACGCAGATTCAAGCAAAACAGATTTTGTATCCATACAGATTCAACCATAACTAAACGCAGATTCAGAGTCACAACCAAAATAGATTTTCAAACAGATTTCCAGAATCATTACAAATTTCCAGATTCATAACTCGAGTCCGACAGTACATAACTCCAGATTCACAACAGATTGCAAATTCAGTACATAACAGATTTTGTATCCACAACAGATTGCAAATTGAGTAACATATCTCCGCATGTTGCCATCTTCCAATCCTAAAAAAAAGATAGGTCATAATATTAATCAAAGGACCAAAAAAAATTAACCAATTTTTCGACAACTTTAGCCTTTAAACACTTACAATCATCGTCAGAGTCAAATTCGTCGTATTCGTCCTCATCATCATGATCATCGCCATCAGTCAACCCAACTTCTTGCGAAGACCTAAGAAAAAAAGACAACAATAACCACATCATAATTGTGAAATTAAAAACTATTTTTGAAATTAAAGACAACAATAACCGCATGCACGTACATATTTCGAAGTTTAGGACAATTCCTTTTGTCATGGGACTGTCCCGTTAACCCGCATCCAGTACAATGCCTAGCTTTCTTGATCGCCTTCTCTTTCCCTCCTTTCAATCGTTTACCACAACCCTTTGACCTAACTCCAAGTGGTTCTTTAAAATGATGTTCGGTTGGAATAGAGATGCGCATTTGAGTAGCACTCCCTTCACCATCTGCACTCCCTAACTTCATGTTTGAAAACCTCTTGAGAGTGGACAACAAATATTCCTTGAAAAGTTTACTCTCATGTTCACTTAATGCAGCTTCGTCAACAACCGAAGAAGAAAGTTTGGAGAGCCTACTGTGCCTCAATACCAAAGAACTGTCACATGTTTCATTCTGTGTCCCACCCATTGCTTCCCTAAATCTGCTAGCTTTTCCTGATTTCGTCCACCTCCTCAAGATATACTTATCAGGTACTTCCGTTATCCGCTTTTTACTGAAGTACGCCAACATGTGACGACATGGAATTCCATCACATTCAAATGTCATACAACTACATTTAACATAGTTTGATGACTTGTCTAGCGATACCTCACGACCCTTGGAATCACTCTCGGCTTCCCTATGAACAGTGTACAAACAACGGAGGTCATCTTTAAATGAACTTTTTACCACATATGCGCCACTTTGCAAGAGTTCCTCTTGAAACTTGTAAAAAATATTCGTTGTGTACAATTCACTCATTTTCAACTCCATGGACCGGAAAGTTGCAAGGACTGGCTTCTCATTCAGATCTTTATGATCCAGATCAAGTTCATTGTGGCGTAATTTTGCAAGTGCCCTATCAAACCGTGTCACAAAATCCAACAAAGAATTTTGTCTCGACACATACTTCTTGAAGAATGAATGAGCGCCTTCAGCTCTTTGACTACTAGTCATGTGGGCGAAAAAGATGTGTCTCGTATATGCCGGAATCCATCTGTCACGGATTTGGTACATGGAATCTAACCATTCATTGGTAGACAAGTTAGCCTTTGTTACAATCTCTAGCCATCTTCTTTCAAACTCCTCCAGGGTCTCAGAGTTCCATATACAATTACAGAAATCATCATAATGCTGCTTATAGGCTATTGCACCAATTTTTTCGGAGAATTTAGTCACAATGTGCCAAATGCAATACCTATGAAGCGCATTTGGAAGAAGACTAGCAACTGCCTGTTTCATGGCCGGATCCTGATCAGTGATAATCATCTTAGGCGGTCCAGCTGGCATAGCCTTCAACCATTCATTCAAAAGCCAATGAAAAGATGAAACATTTTCGTGATTTAAGAATGCACACCCGAAAAGAGTTGTTTGGCCATGGTGATTCACCCCTAAAATCGGTGCAAAGATCAAATTATATTGATTTGTATTGTAAGTAGTATCGAACACGACCACATCACCAAAATGTTCGTATGACTTTTTAGAGGTTGCATCGGCCCAAAAACAATTACTCATGAACCCCGTACCATCATCTTGAAATTCAAATGTAAAACCCGGATTCCTTTTTTGTTGATTTCGAAAATGCTCATACATAAGATTAGCATCATGTCCCTTTAACTCCTTCCTCCTATCCCTTTCCGCATTATAAAGATCACGTTGTAAAAACCCCACCTTATCAAGACCTCCCGATTGAACGTCGAAAAAACTCATTTGTTGGGAAGCAGACACATTTGCATCGGACAGTTGTTGTGATAAGTTCCTTTTTGCCACTGAGATCTCACGATGGGATCGCAACAAATGCACTCTCCTTGGCGTCATAAGAGGGTGGTTATGACCCTCGACAAATGCCTTCACAACAAATCCCGCACCTTCCCGGTTTTTCACAACAGCCAATTTTGCACCACAACCCTCTCTAGTAAGCCCCCGTCTACGTAGAGTGTTTTGTGGTATATTTTTTGTGGCCCTCACCCCTTCTTTGCAACAAACATACTCTTTCCTAATGACTTGACCTTCCCTATTCTTCTTGCTAGAATGTATTCGCGTACCAAATCCACCAGCTCTAGCATAATTATTGTAAAATTTGTGAATGTCATCTAAAGTATCAAACTATTGTCCAATTTTCGGTATCAAGTCATTATTAACTTGGGGAGTGTAACATATTTGGGAAGAATTAGCAGATGATTGATATGGTTGAGATGGTGGCGGTGAGTGTAAAGTATCTTCCAAACACTGCATTCTAGAAACCGACAACAAAAAAACAAAGGTAACCATACAAAAATTATTTAGAACCAATTAGCAATGCACGCCCTAGGTGAATCAAATGCTAAATGAAGCAACAAAACATGAACCATTTATAGTTTACCTGATCTGAGGGGCATATTGGGGCGGGTACCCTCCCTGTGGAGGGTAGCCTTGTTGCGGATACCCTTGTGGAGGAGGAGGAGGAGCAGCAGCAGCAGCAGCATACCCTTGGGGAGGAGCAAAAGGAGCAACATACCCTTGGGGAGGCGGAGTATACCCTTGTGGAGGAGGAGGAGGATGAGGATACCCTTGGGGAGGAGGAGAATACCCATGTGGAGGAGGATAATACCCTTGTGGAGGAGGAGCATACCCTTGTACATGGGGGGTTGTTGATTATTACTCATGCTTGATCCCTCTGATATGATGCAAACTGTTTAAATCCACAACCATTATTCTTGATTTCAAGGAAAAAAATCCAGAATCAACCGAGATCACCACCACTGGTGTAATACCCGTTCCAGGTGTTTTGATTTTAATTCTCATTTTGGAGTAATTATGAGTTACGGGCTTATAATAGCTAATAGAAACCAAAGTTGGAGGGGGTGGAGTGTAATTTTGCCAAGATATTTTCTTCTTCTTATCTGGTTTCAATAACAATCAGTGAGAGAGAGGGTGAGAGACGTAAAAAAGAAGAAGAAGAAGAAGAAGGAAAGAAGAAAATTAGGGGAAAATTAGGGGAAAACCAAATTCAAGGTAAGGTTCTCGATTCTTGTTCTTAATTTGATAATCTTTGTAGCTTTTGGGTAGTAGAATCTGGTATTTAGCAGTTGGGAAGAATGTTTTAGGGTGTTGTTTTGCAAAAATTCGTGATTAAGCTTGTTGAGAGTGGTTGATTGTGGTTAAACTTGAATCTGCCCTGATTTTCGGTGAATTTTTGGACGTGGTTCCTGTACTCGTAATTTTCTGAAATTTTAACTTGAGGTACCCATATGAGTTCTAGACCTTGTGTTAAATTTTCGTAATTTTATGAAAAGTACAGAAAATATGAAAATTTGTGAACCAAACTGATGTCAGGTTCGTGTTTGGGTAGACTTCACTGTCACATCTTACGGGAACGGTCATAACTTGGTCTAGGAAGCTTGGAATTTCAATCCGCTTGTTGCGTTAGAAAGTAGACTCGTAAGGCTTTCAGAATTGATAGGCCTTGTAGCTTGATTATTTGCCAATGATAGCAGTTTTTGACTTAAAGTTGATCGTGAATCTGTTTGACAGGTTGTTGTTGCGTGTTTGGGTTCATTTGTTAATTGTTTAAAAATAGTTATCGGGTACAGAAAATTCTGAGTTTTTAGCATATTGTTTCTGCTGGTGTTTGTGGTCTACGGTGGAAATATTGGAACATTTGGACAGGTGGATTAATTCTATAAATTCGTGGACCGCAAGGGAGTCGAGTTGTCATAAGTGTGTTTAAGCACTTTGCTTGTGTTTGAGCATAAATTCATGGGATTATTTATGGTCTTAATTAGTGTTTATCGTTGGTTGTGAATGATTTTGAGTTAATTGAGGATGCGTGTACAGAGGAAGGTACAGGCACATCCGGGATGCCGAATACAATAGTCGAATTTACCTTTATCCTTGGAGATCGAGGTGAGTGTTTGATTCATAGATGTAACTTCTTTTGGTATGATTTGTGATATGAAATTGTGGCAAATGTGCCGATAATGGGGCCATGGGCCGGGGCATACGTGCCGATAATGGGGCCATGGGCCGGAGCAAACGTGCCGATATTGAATTGTGGCATACGTGCCGATAATGGGGCCATGGGCCGGAGCAAACGTGCCGATAAATGTGGCGTAGAGCCGATCTTTTGATTTTGATATTGATTAATCAAATTGTTAGTGATTGTGTTGATGGTTAGAGTTCTACACTTGTGTGTGTTTGATTCGTAGGTGTTTATTTATTTGGTTAGACCTTGTTGTATTATTGTTGAGGCTGTATGCCGTGGCTTCGTGCCGTGTTGGCTTTGTGCCGTGTTGGGCTTTGTGCCGTATAGGCTTCGCGCCAAATTGTTTATGCATTTCTGTTTAATCTTGTTACATATTGTTGTTGTGATTGTGTGTCGTGGCTACGTGCCGAGTTGGGCTGTGTGCCGGGTCTGGCTATGTGCCGAGTTTGGTTGGGTGATAAGGTGGTATGTCGGGATTGGTTGTGTGATCGGTTTGACTGCGTGTCGGGGTTAGTTGTGTGTCAGGGTTGGCCGTGTGTCGGGGATAGACTGTGTGCGGTGATTGTGAGTCAGGATTGGTTGTGTGTTGGGCTAGACTGTGTGTCGTGATTGTGTGCCAGGATTGGCTGAGAGTTGAGGTAGACTGTGTGTCGCGGTTGTGTATCAGAGTGGCGCAGCGGAAGCGTGGTAGTCGGTGGGTTGTAATTGTGTGTCGTGGTTGTGTGACGGGTTGGGTTGTGTGTTGTGTCATGTACGCTTATTTCTTATGAGAATTGAATGATAAGTTGTTTGATTTATATCTATGTCTCACACACTCTCCTGGGACCCGTTCGGGTTCCAGTTTGTAGGTTGTTTTTAGGTGGAGTCCACTGCTAGTCCCATGGTGCGGTCGTGCTCATGTGCAGGGTCCTTTGTCAAGTCCGGTTTGGACTCGCGGAGGTGCTGATCCGGGGCGGGTTGTTACAACTGGAATTAAGGAGTATAAGTTTATAATAAGAGATACGATACCGGAACACTATACCATTACCGTAAGATTCCCCAACAGGTAAACTAAATGAAATAGATAACGACCCACCAATGGCTCCATTCGGGAAAGAAATAAACCAACAAATGAAGGAGACACCTTCACAAGAAAAATTATAATTACTTAATGATCTTGGATAAGATTTAACCACCCGAATTAAGAGAATGTTCAACTAGTCTAGCCCTAGTATTTTTTTTTTTATTTTTTTTAAGATTCAATAGCTAGCTAGCAAATATGAATTCATACTGTTTTTACTTGGGCAAAAAAAGGTAATTTCATAGAAATGAAGAACTTGAGTACAAGTAAAAGTAATTTAAAGAAATTCTTTGATTGTGTGGATGTGGTCAACACGTTACAATGTTTGAATGAGAGAAACTCTATTTTGGATAAGCTTCGAGTATGGCTAAAACAATTATCTTGTCCTATGATCAACGTATATAGTCACTGCACTTGTCAACATTTTTATCACCGGCAGAGTTCGATCGCCAAAATATTTTTGTTTATTCTGATATTTGTAAAAATGATATTTTTATTTCTGTTTATTCTCGACAGGATAGTGTAAAAACGAACCAAACCCTAACTCAAGTTCAACAAATCGGGTTCAGTAAAAACCACATAGAGCGAGAGAAGAGAGAGAAGAGAGATATACCTTTGATCGACCTGTACTTGTTCGAATTTCGTTCTCCTGACTGAAACCCTAAAATTTGAAAAAACGAGTTCAAAAATCGAGGGGAAACGAACCAGATACAGCGAGGGAAGAGAGAGAATAGAGAAATACCTGAGAGATTTCGTCAAACACGTCCGATTACACCTTCGAGATCGATCGATTTCATCTTGTTCATGGAATCGCAGTGGAATCGCCTCTCTCTCTCTCTCTCTCTCTTCGAACAACAGGGTGAAATGAATCTGGGGGAAGGGGAAGGGGAAGGGATCCGGATGGCATTATTACCCGGATCCCGACCCGCGAGCCGTTTTGACCCGGTCCGGTGACCCGCGAGTTAATTTTTAAGTGGTTATCCGATCTGAGCCGTTGGATGCAATCCAACGGCTGTGGTTAAAACGTCCGCACTCTCCTTATATAAGGGCGCCCTTATAGGAAATGCTTCCCATATATATATATATATATATATATATATATATATATATATATATATATTGTACATCATATATTATATTTTATGTACATTAACCGTGTGCTTGACACCTAGCGTTGTTGTAGTTAGCGTCGCCCCAAGCGTAGGGCTAGGTCGTCGTAAGCATAGTAACCCGGCAAGACCGGGGTCGATTTCCACAGAGACCAAATGCGACCGGCATGAGATTTACTTGCGATGAGATTTTCGGCGTTAAGACGGCCAACTTATAAGGTGTTTTGATGGGTGGTTCTCTCTCTACCTCTAAAATGACTAGAAAAATGAAGGTTTTACTAATTTAACACTAAAGGCAAAGTCAAGGGGTTCAAAACACCCATGACTTGAATTACATTGTTCTTCTCAAGATTACTCGGTTAAACCACGTAGTCAAACATGCTTAACTGGAAGATTTAACATTATAGCACATTTGGATTCTAGAAAATGGGTTTGATCAAGAGTAGGGTTCATTGAGGCATTTTTACAAACACTTAGAATGCCATAGCTCAAAGCATCATGTGTGGCAAGTAGTCAAGCCCTTGCCTACACAAGATCAAAGAGATTAACAAGACTAAATTTTGATACATAAAATCGAACCCCAACTCTTAAACAAACAACTTTGAATGCTCATTTTGAGAGAAGAACAAAAATAACCCAAGTCATGGGGTGCTAATCACCCCATGACCAAGCCTTGCTGCACTACTCACACATACTCAAAGGAGAAATGGAAATACTACGTAGAAATACCAAGAAAACGTGAAACATAATGAAAATGAAAATAAACTACGGATTTATAAAGCTTAGAGAAGTGCTTACAACATTAATGAAGGAGAAAACCTTGGTTCTTGAAGATTGAAGACTAATTTCTAGAGAGAAGGTGGAGAAAATGAGTGAGGAAGAAGAAGGGAGGTAGAGAGAGAAAGTAAAAACGTAAGATGCCCTAATTTTCTGAAGTTTGGGGCCTTTTATAGTCCCAAAGTTACAAGTGAAATGTCCAAAAAGCCCCCAAGTCTTAACTTGGTCGGGTGCAAAATTTGGCTGAAAACCCAGGTCCTATCGATAGGACTTATTCTCCTATCGATAGGAGAACTCCTTTCTCACGGATGGCCAATCTGATCCTTCTCCTATCGATAGGACCAATTCTCCTATCGATAGGACTTCACTGCTTCACAAAAATTGGCCAGACTGATCACTGTCCTATCGATAGGGCTGATTCTCCTATCGATAGGAGTTGCTAGGTAGAAAATGATGGCCAATCTGATCCCTCTCCTATCGATAGGACCAATTCTCCTATCGATAGGAGGTGCTCAAAAATCGATCTTCGCCCGTACGTTCTCAACTTGACTTGGGCCTTTGCTCGGGCATACTTGGCCTTCTTCCATGACTTTTCTCGTGAATTTCTCGGCACCGTAGCGGCGTGCCGCGTATCCTTGGACCTTGGATCACGGATTGACTCGTGTTCGAGCCATGGCACCAAAAAGGTGCTTTATTCTTCCGAAAACCTGTGAATGACAAAAACACAACCTACACGCAATATCAATCAAACAAAACATGTTATGCGCGTGTGTGTGACAAAAACGAGGTAGATAAGCCCTTTTATTTACATTATCAGGAGCTTATCACCGTGCAATAATGCATTAAAAGTGTACCGAGCTACGGGCAGGCTAGTATTTCGGGACGGCAGGCTGGGCTATCGAGCGGGCCAACGGGTAGGCGGGTTGTAGTTAAAATTCTTAGGCCCAAGCCCAGCCCATGGAAAAGTTGGGCTGGGCTAACCCGCCCAATTGGCGGGCTCGGGCTGGGATAAAGCCCAACAAGCCTTGCGGGCTTCGGGCGGGCAAAATGATGAGGCTTAGATTTGAGATCGGCAATCTATATGCTCTGTGTTAAATATGCATAGAAGAATGGAAAAAATCAAAGTGATTTTTTTTTTCAGCTTATTGGTTTTTGTTTTTGTGTGGGGTATTAATTAATCTAAGCATTTGAGACGAAATCAAAACATATGCAATTGGTAACATATGAAGAAATAAAAAAATTAAGCACGCTTACATATCCAAAGCTGCTTAATCTAGAATTGGTTGGCCGTCTACACCAACTTAGGAGTTGAAGCACCCATTCCCTCTACCTCAGATGTGTTCTTTATAACCAAGTGCTCAGACCAAATTGCTCGTGCGTGTTGTACGTAAAGCAAAGTTTGAAACTTAACCTTGGAACTTATGGTCTGAAGAACTTAGAATGTAAGATGAAACATGGAATCAAAATAGGCCAATTCTATTCGCAACCGTGGAATAGCTAAATTCAACCCACTAAAATTTAATCAGTGATAGACAAAAATACCCCTGTGTAAAAAGACTTTTTTGTCCCTTAAATTAGTGGGATGCATATAGCACAAACCAACTAACAACAATCACACAATTTTGTACAGCCCAAACCAAACCCTCTCTCCATCTTATCTCCATCTCATCTGCCGTAAAAAAAAAATAATAATAAAATAAAAAAACGTTGTCTTCTTCTTCCTCCATGGAAGATAACGTTACCAGGGCACCACTTCTTCTTCTTCTCTTCTCCCACATCTCCCACATCAAACCCTAAAAAACTTTCACTCCCCTCCTCATTCCTCACCTTTCCCTGAATGGAGAATCCAATGGAGTCTTCCATGGAAGGTTCTTCACCTACCTTTGACTCACTATGCTCCCATTTTGAAATGGAAGAAAGGCAAAGAGGGTAAATTTTTCGATTACAAGTTGCATGGAGGTCGACAAGAAAGATGATGGGAAGAAAATGGTGGTTTGGGAGGCAAAATCACGCAAAGAGGAAAGACCCAAATTTCAGTTTCGCGTTTTTTCGTCATTCGCAATTCAAATTCCCAGTATTGAATTTTCCCACGGTTTTCATTCTTTAAAGTTTGAAATATGTACCTTATTTCGAATCCTAAAACATGAATAATAAGTTTGAAACCATTAGGTTTAAATTCCCGTCATATGTTTCATTTGTTTGAAACCGAATTTTATTTACCTATTTAAAAGTTAAAATATAAATTAAGACCTTATTTCAACTTATAAAATCTGAAGACAGGCAAGTGTAGGATATGTAGATTTAAATTAATTGTTTCTGTCCAAGTAGTAAATATTTCATCCTTTGTAAGCGAACGGAGTGAGAAGAAGAGAGTGTGCATGACAAGGTCAAAAAAATGTTAGTACCCCTTTGAATTGAAATTTGTACAGACTTATGATGGGTGGACCGTTACTGTATTGAACGACACCCTCATTGCTCCACTTATAATGTTGTCCTTGTCCATCTCTCTATGCACTAATGTCCTATTACATTATTTGTAATTTTTCAATTTGGTTTGCCTAGGTATGCCCCTTGTACACATGTACACATCTTTTTAAAGATGAACGCAGCCTCACTATTTCATATTTTGATTTCTACATTTTGTGTTTCATTCCAAATTTTATGTTTTGAATTATTAGTTAATATTCAATTTTTAACTTCTGAACCTTAATATTCAATTTTTAACATTTGAATCATTGAGTGTAATTCATATTCTAAAAATCGAAATCTGGTACTCTCTTTTTAGTTGAGAAAAATGAATTACGTAATGTTTTGGTTGGAGAAAGGGAAAAAATGAGAGTTAAAAGTACTTCTCAGGTCCAATATGAGTTGTATAAAATACTTCGCAAGTCCAATATGAGCAGTATAATTTCAATTAGGACATTAGAAATTTCAAATACTTTTTAGGTCCAAATTGAGATGTTCAACGACTTCTCATTTTAAACATGAGAAGTATGTGTGGACATGCTGGCCAAACATCCACGTTGGACGAGGACACGTTGGATAAAATTTTACGAAACTTCTAAGGTTGAGAATGGGAAGTGGTTAAAGATCTCAGTTTGAAAATGAGAAGTACAAAACAACGATAGTTTTATAAATATTTCGAAACAGTAGAGAAAACGGTAGTTTTATAAATAATTTGAAAACAACAGTAGATTGCTAAATAGTTTCAAAAATAACGTTATTTTCATAAAAAGAGAGAGAGAGAGAGAGAGAGAGAGAGAGAGAGAGAGAGAGAGAGAGAGAGAGAGAGAGAGAGAGAGAGTAGATTTTTAAGATGCATGCAGCCTCCACTAATCCATATTTTTATATATGAGCTATGTGTTTGATTTCAAATTTTAAGTTATGAATTATGCATTCAATTTCATGTTTTAACATCTGAACAATGGAGTGTAATTCATAATCTGAAAATTGAAATCATTGTGAACATGGTACTCTTTCTTTTTCATTTTAGACGCAATACCAATTGTGCATACATGATACGGGAATGCAAGATGTACTTACAACATGTATAGATAAATAGTGAGTAGGAACACTAGACTAGACTGAACTAAGATTTGTACATGGTTTCTACCATAGCCAGTTCTGTAACATCTATCGTCAAATTTTCTGAAACCACATTACAAAACAAACGTCGCCCAAAAAGCTTTGACTTGGAAAACAAAAACGAAAAAAAAGAAACCCCTCAAGTCTTCAAAAATGAGCAGGAGCTTTTCACCAAGAGAAAACTTCAGCTAGCTATGCTACATTCGCAATCGTAGTATATACTATAATGACGAATAAGAATTTTTAACCACAATGCCTTCTGTTCTTGTGATGGCTTCCTTTCCCGATATAATCTCAAAAAGTACTACACCAAATGCATAAACATCACTTTTAATTGTCGCCAGGCCATGCCACAAGTACCTGTAATAAGAATAAGAGGAGGCAATTAAAGTTTAATCAGGAGCTTTGTTGCCATCTGCAAATCTAGTTGACAATTCATTTATACATACTCTGGCGCCAAATAACCAAAAGTGCCCACAACTTTTGTTACTGAAGCTTCTCCATCAGTAGTTCTTCCAATAAGTTTTGCCAACCCAAAAACAGAAATCTAAATTCAAAAGACTAAAACAATCAGATACACTTGTTAGATAGTAGGGTTAGAAAAACAGGAACGTTTGAAGTAAAATAGTTAGACAACTTAGCCCAAAAAGCACCATCAAGTAAGATGTTGCTTGTCTTGATGTCTCGATGCACATAATGAGGTTTAGTATGTTCATGGATGTACTCCATACCTCTAGCAGCATTAAGTACAATCTAAAGCCTTATGATTGCAAAACAAATAGCAGGAACCTTACAAAATAATTGCAAATTTTGTATTTCAGGTAATTAATGATGTAAAAATAAATGGACAACAATTGTCATTGACCAGGATAAAGAGCTCATCACAAGATGGAGAATGATTATGGTATCTCAATTGATATTAGTAGGACAGCTTGGGAATATGGCAAATAATGGAGGCAAAAGGAAAAATCCTTGAGTTCAAAAAGGAAAAAAGAAGAGGAGTATTGCAGGGTCCCGTACTGGGAATTAAGATGCTAATTGCTACAGAATTTTGAGCTACAAATTATCTACTGTTCTTGAGGAGTTCACTATTAGCAGAAACCCAAAGGGAGAAAATGCCTAGTTGTGTCTAACATGTATGCCTTCTTTAATATTGCTGATGAAAGAAGCATGAAATAGCCAAATAGGTAGGTAAGCAACAAACAATGGTCCGCCAGGGACTACAACAAAAATGAGGATCAAAATAAGTAGGTAAACAAAACAACATGGAATGCTAAGTCAATACAAATCCAGTTTATCCTATCGAAACACAAGCTATAAAACAACAGTAAATTAGCATCCAGCCCACTGATCTCCTACATTTTTTTATTCAGTCCATTAGGTAAATGTAATCTGCCTTTTACAAGGGGCAAAACATCAACTATATGTTGACCATTTAAGAGCATTTGCTTCTCTATTTGTAACTGTAGAGAGGTTGTATAGAGTAGCAACCGCGTCGAACTCCACTCAGATAATAGACCATACTCTACAACTAAACTCTGCGATGTCTCAATTCCTTACAGGTTCTTATACATTCACTAAGATTGACATGTAGAGATTGAAACAACCATTAGAAGTCCCGTATACCAATTGGATGATTCTCTTTTCTTCTTCTTTTTTCCCCCTATTGTTTCTCTCAAATTCGGAATTCCTCTAGACGCCACACCCATCTTTTCAGACAAAAAATATTACCAAGGATTATCCTATACACATTGAGATAGCAAGGAGGGATCTAAGAAACTTAAGAATGAGACATTTACACAAACACATGGCGTGCAGACTATGCAGTTCACAAAATGAACGAAGTAGATAGTTAACCAACCGTAACCGCCAGAGGGATTGAGTTTGGCTTGGACAATGGTGGTGGAAATGAAATCAGAGGCCTCACGAGCGTCGGCGAGGAGTCTCTGGATCTCGGTTTCTGAAGTGACGTGGCGATTCTCCTCGAATTTATTTCTCACCTCCGCCGCTTATTCTCTCAACATCAAATGGTCCTCGGCGAAAGTTTTCCGAGTCGCTTTTAGCACCGCTCTGTACGTCATCAGTGCCTCCCCTGCTCCCCTTGCCCCCATCTCTCTCTCACACGACACGACATGACACTGCGCATTTGTTTTAAGTGCATCTGCTTGCCGCATTACCACGGTGGTGATGGCGCCTGCTTCCATTTTTTCCTCGTGGTGAAGCAAGAGACGATGGGGAGTGAGACCGAAGAAGAGAACTCCAGAGAAAAAAAAGATGGGTTTTGATTTTTAGGCTTTAGATTTTTAGATTAATAGCAGGGGTATAGTTCAGGTAGTAATTAAATGTTAGGAAGAAGAGGGGTAGAGGGGTAGATTGGGAAAGTTTTGAAAATTTGTTGGTTGTCTTTAATAAAAAATGAATTAAAATGTAGCAATTTCATTTTTCAGTTTTTAATGGGTTGAAATTAGTTATTCCACGGTTGCCAATAGAATTGCCATCAAAATACTGTTTCCGTGCTCATTTTGCTTTCCGTTTATGCCCCTTGCTTGTTTTTGGTATATCGGTCAAGCCCTTGGTCTTCCGTGGTTGATAGCGTCTCTCTCTCTCTCTCGTCGGTGCAATCAATGGCCGGAGAAAGTCTGTCGAGAGCCTCCGATCCTTCATTCAGTCATCGGATCACCTCTCATTTTTATGACTCCAAAAACACCTTTCCATTAGAACCTCTCTTCGCTTTGCCGCCGCAGGTGGTTGGACTCGTTAGGGTTTCCGATTCAATCGAAGGGCTTCAGAGGCTGCTACAATGGCGGCCGGAAAGAAAATGGTACACACTATCTTATCACATCTGTCCTACCTCTCTTTATTTCATTTTATATACCGATTCAGTAAGATATGTTTACATTGGATTTTGCTCTTTTATTTGCAGAAGAAGACTCACGAGAGTATCAACAACAGGCTGTTCTCGTAGTGAAGAGCGGCAAATTCACCTTGGGCTACAAAACAGCTCAAGACCCTCAGAAACTCCAAAGGTCCATCATTTTCATTTTCTTTCCACTTTTTTTCTCGCTTTTTATCCCTTTTTTTTTTTGTTTATTTTCCAGTGGTTGAATATTGGTGTGTAATAATTGCAGGGCTGGTAATAATATCGAACAACTGCCCGCCTTTGCAGTCCTCTCTGCTAGACTACGCGTGGTCCGGTGAGTAACAACCACCGAAGTTTTGTTTGTTCTTTTTGCTTTTATTTGATTCTCTAAGATCCTGTTCTTCTCTCTTCACTTGCTTTGGATTTCTTCCTGTTCCTACTAATCTTATCAGAAGCCTAATCAAGAACGGTTTCTTCCACCGTCAACTCAAACGGCGACACTAATCCGTGTTTTGGTTGCAAATCTGCCATCATTTTTGCAATTAGCCAAGTCCAAGGACTGATGAGAGTTTTAGAAAAAGACAGACGGGGTGAAGCTGAGGGTGTCTGATCCAGATATAGTTAGATTTTTGTTTCTTCTTTTTTTTGTTTTGTGATATGGAAATTGATTTGTGCTTGTTCACGATTTTCGACAGATACATCTGAAGAGCTTCGAAGGGGCTCTCGAAAGGATTTGATAGTGGTTTGCTTATTTTTTTGTTTGAGATTTGTAGGAGATCAGAGACGAGACGATTGTTTAGATATCTGTAATCGGTCAGAGAGTTCAATTTCGGCTCCTTTTTTTTTTTTTTTTTGACTATCCGTATGATTAACTTTGTTTATGGATGAATCTATATTGGACAGGTACATTTCTCAATGACTTTTGAAGCAGTTTTTCAGATGAATCTTTGTTTATCTGGACTATAGAGATCAGTTTCGGTGGTTGATAATCATAATTGAGTTCGTATTCCACTGTCAACTCTCACGGTGATGCTAATCCGTGTTTTGCTACAAATCTGCCATCGATTTTCTGATTAGCCAAGTCCAAGGACTGATGAAGAGACGGAGAAAGATTGTTTTATCGACAATCAAAGTTTAGAAAGGTACAAAATTGGGTAAAATTTGAGGAAAACGATGTTTGCGCTTTGCCATTTTAGTTTCGCAGATTGGTTTGGGCAAACCATTTTCGGTTATTACATATGTTTCGATTGAGCCATTGGGCTTGAAGCTGACCTGATTGATTTTGCTTTTTCAGCAGTCTAGAATAATTGGTTGTGGTTCTGATTTGGTCGAGAGGATCAGAGTTTATCTGAAGTGAAGTTGAAAAGATTTCAGGTAATGTGAGGTTGATCCTTCAGCTGCTTCCGATAAAATGCATAATAATACAGCCGAAAGATTTCCACAACTTTTAAGTGGTTGTTGTATACCAGCGGTTTGAGTTTTATTGTGATTGAAGGAAATGTTGACGAAATTCAAGACAGAGACTATTAGAGTGAAATCAATCGATTTGTGGTTTGCTTACGTTGTGATCTGGATTGAAC
Organism: Vaccinium darrowii; assembly: GCA_020921065.1. Taxonomy (NCBI): domain Eukaryota; kingdom Viridiplantae; phylum Streptophyta; class Magnoliopsida; order Ericales; family Ericaceae; genus Vaccinium; species Vaccinium darrowii. The sequence goes on from CM037160.1 coordinate 36,021,468, forward strand.
CTTTTCAGTATTGTTATTTTGTGAAGAATGGTGTGGACTGTAATTAAAAGTGACTGCTGTGTGCACAGATTTATTGTGATTGGAGAAAATGTTGACGAAATTCGAGACAAAGAGTAATAAAGTGAAAGGACTGAGCTTTCACGGTAAGAGACCGTGGATCCTCGCGAGTCTCCATAGTGGTGTGATCCAGCTATGGGATTACGGGATGGGGACTCTCATAGACAGATTCGATGAGAACGATGACTCTGTTTGTGACGTTCACTTTCACAAATCTCATCCACTTTTTGTGTCTGGGGGTATCAAATTCCCTCCCATCATTGTACACAATCTTTATATTCGCTAACTAATTTGTTTTGATTGTGCCCACATTATTTGGAATCATCTAAAATGCATTTTATCAGATCAGTTGTTATTGATCTTGCATAGATCTTAGGGGTTAAAAAAAACCCGACGGGACCCGAACCGACCGAAAATTCGGTTCGGTGTTCGGTCGGTCCAGCCTGGAAAAAACCCGAAAAAACCGAACCAAAAAAACCGAAATGCATCTCGGTTCGGTTTCAGTTTTTCGGAATTTTTGTCAGACTGAACCGAACCGGACGGGACCGAACCGAAATCCCCTAAAATCATCCCGATTTGGACTGAATTACCCCGAAACCACCCCTATTTGGACCGAAAACCACCCCTATCTCACAAAAAATAACAAATCACAGCCGTCCATCTCAATTTTAACGCCGGACCGAATAAACAGAACCACCCCGAACCGATCGGTCCATTGTTTTTTTCGGTCGGGATTGGTTCCCGGCAAAATCACCCCGAACCGATCGGTTCGGTCCCGAACACCCCGAAAACCGAACCGAACCGACTGATTTTCACCCCTAATAGATCTACCTTGAAGGCCCTATCATCCATACATACCACTCGTATGATTTTAGTGGAGTATAGGTGGCTATGGAGCCTATTGTCTAGAGATTCTCGATCTGAATAGTATTAATAGTTTTTTTATTTTATTTTGGGGCATGAGTACAATAAATAGCTTTTTATCAGTACAATTAGTTCGAGATTATTTCAAAACGTGTGTCGAAGTGTCAAGAATTTAGTATGGCTGGCTAACGATAACTGCCATAAATTGGAGTTATTGGACCTTTTGCTATATTCAATACTCATGTTGAGCACAGTGATTTTCTTGTGGTACTTTATCTTCACGTGTTTGGGACCTTATGCTATCTCCTCTTTTTCCTCTAAATTTCTTATCCCAGTTTAATGTTCTTGGTTAGGTTCAGACAAAATTGTGTGGGTTTTCATGGAAGGGCTAAATCTTTTCAGAAATTTATTTAATTGATTGTAAAAAGGTTGAACTTTGGCAAGTTGTTGAAAAAAAAAACCTTTATTACATGATTTGTAAGTTTGTCAAGCAACATTTTCCAACAATCGAGTACGTGCACCTGTAAGTAAGAATAAAGAGCTAGAGTCTACCTGTATACCTGTCCAGAAGACTTCCACCTCATGCATAACATGCTCTATATTAGTTTGTGAAAGTTGTTTGCCGTGAGCAATGGAACAATACATGAAATTTGAATTATAGTGCTCTCAACTACCAAGTAATCCTTGGACATCCAAGTTGGGTGATTCCAACACTTACGAGACGGACTTGGATACCAGGGTGATAACGCTAGATGTACTATAGTTGCTTATTTTGCAGGATTTTCGTGTCTTTTACAACATTGTTTCTTATAGGTGGTGATTACAAGATTAAGGTTTGAAATTGCGTGGGTGTCTTTTTACTCTTCTTCGACACTTGGATTACATCCGGACTGTGCAGTTTCACCGCAAGAATCCTTGGATCGTGAGTGAAAGTGATGATCAGACTATCATTTTGGAATTAGCAATCTCGTGCATGTATTTATGTATTGACTGACCACAATTACTATTGTAATGTGTGCTTCATTCCACCCTAAGGAAGACCTTGTCGTGTCAGCTTCACTAAATCAGACAGTCCATGTTTGGGATGTTGGTGCCCTGAAGAAGAAGACTGCTGCCCCAGCTGATGACATTCTGCGGTTGAGTCAGATGAACACGGATCTTTTTGGTGGGGTGGATGCTGTAGTTAAGCATGTATTGGGAGGTCATGACCGTGGAGTTAACTGGGCTTCATTTCACCCAACCTTGCCGTTAATTGTGTCGGGTGCAGATGATCGTCAAGGGAAACTGTGGCACATGAATGGCAAGTTGTCGAAGATTTTTCTCTAGGCTCTGTTTTCTCTATTCCGTGAGGTAGTTATGAGGTTCATTTCTTTACGGATTAAATACCTTAGCTCGTTTGCAAATGTGGTTGTAGTTAAGGTGTCAAATTCTTTTGTAAATAGCAGTATTATAAAGTTTAGAGATAATTCTTCAAACATTGGTTAGGGCACAGAATGGGTTTTGTTAGGTTTGAAATCATCAGGCTGAGCTGGTTTACAATGTATCCCAATTCACAGAGCTTCTGGACATAGTGTCGTGTAGAAATCAATATATAGTTGCTAGAATAATTACATTTGTTGAGATACGCTATTCTGCTCGTCTTGTCCCCAGATACAAAGGCATGGGAAGTGGACACGTTGAGAGGGCGCATGAATAACGTGTCATGTGTCATGTTTCATGCCAAGCAGGACATAATTGTTTCCAACTCTTGACGATAAGAGCATTCGTGTTTGGGATGTAACTGAGCGGACTGTTGTTGAAACTTTCCGCAGGAAGCACTATAGCTTTTGGATTATCTCATCCCACCCTGAGATGAATCTTCTGGCTGCCGGCCACGATAGGGGTATGCTTGTGTTTAAGTTGGAACGAGGGAGGCCTGCATTCTCCCAAGTTCTGTATTTTCGTTAGTATTATTTCATCTTGATGCTGGAATTTACATTTTTCCGTACTGGACTGTTAGTTTTGTGAGAAATAGTTACTGATTTAGTTCTCAGGTCTTGGTCGATAGCCTACCTAGAGAAACACTTCTCTGGAAGCTGCAGATGATTGGGTCAGCTTCTGCATACGCGAATTCACGCCTCCATGCTGTCAAAGCAGAGACTAATATTTGCCAGGTTTTCAGTCTTCTACTTGTTTCATTTCAACCTAACCCAGTTATCTGATTCAAGGAATTTGACCTGGATTCACTGGAATGCAAATGCTGCTCCTTCACTCTCTTAAATACATAACCATAACGATTGTACAGACATTGGTATATTTACCTAACTCATACTCCTCTAGCAAATTTTTGCATGAGAAGTGAATCTTGTCTGTTTTGCATGAGAAGTGAATCTTGTCTGTTTCACCGTGGAGTTTTACGAGGCATCTTGTGATAAGGTTGCCAAACATGCTGCACAGTTCATTGTGCTTGCTGGAGGATTTCATTGAGGCAGAAGAAGAATGAAACGGAAAAACTAAGAGATTCATCCAAGAGAACACATCTCAATTCACAACCTGCCCATGGTTGCTGGTGGAAACCACCTTCGAGTTCTTTTTTTTTTTTTTTTCACCTTTCGTTCTTGACTTAGCAATAAATATTTGAAATGCAGTTTACCATTTGTCCACTTTCTTCGTTTCAGGTCTCATGCACAAGTTAATTTTCATTTACTTGACTCATGTGAGCCCCACCCACGTGGGAGGTGATGTGTTTCTTTGTCCTACAAGTAGTGTGCATGGCGGCAGAGGAGGTGGCAAAGAAGGTTGTGGCCAGCTGATGGCGGTTGCATAGGCCGGTTTTGGGGCCGTTGACGCTGGTGTTTGTGGCGGTGACTGATGTTTGGTTGTTCTTCCCACAGCTCACAAGGAATGGGGTGGATCTAAAGGCCATTGGAGAGCTCAATTTTGATGGCTATTTTGTGTTTCTGGGGCCCAAAGTAATTTCTTGGTCATCCACTGAGGCTGAATAAAAATGTTTGGTAATGCTGCAGTTGAGGTAGTGTGGCTTCAACAATTGGTCAAGGACCTTTTTGCTTCTCCTTTAGTTTCTGTTCCTACCCCATGGTCTAATAAAGTTTATGCTCTTGCCAATTGTCTCTAATCCAATTTCTCTCATGCAAGGACTAATCATGCTGAGGTTGATTCTCATTAAATCCGAGGAAAGATTCTTCACAAACAGATTGTCTTTAAGCATATTCCCTCCCTGGAGTAGATTGCTGATATATTCACCTGTCAGAATCCTTTGGTAGATTGCACCTTGTAGTTCCTATGGTTAGAACTATATTGCTCCTGGTAGTTCCTATGGTTCGTGTTGCCCGTACTTCGAGGATATTGAGGTTGTATTTTTGTTTTACTAGAATTTGCTTTACAGTTGGCAGGTTATCACCTAATAACTAGGGCATCTGAATGCAATGCAATACAATACCAATATATGGATCAACTTCTAATGAGGGATCCCTCATTTTAAATAAAATGAGGACCAAACAATTTTTCAACTTTCCGAATTAAATTTTGACGATCCAAGCTGTTAGATGTGTTTAAAATGTGTTTTTAAGGTCCATCGCGAGGATTCGTCCAAAAAAAATACCCTTAAGCGCTTCATCCGATCAATTTTTGTTAAAAACGTTATATATAGCGTTTTTGACAAAAACTGATCGGATGAAGCCCTTGCAGGTATTTTTTTTGGACGAATCCTCGCGTTGGACCTTAAAAAACACATTTTAAACACATCTAACGGTTCGGATCGTCGAAATTTGGTCGGGAAGCATGAGGTCCTCATTTTAAATAAAATGAGGGATCCCTCATTAGAAGTTGATCCTATATATATATATATATATATATATATATATATATATATATATATATATATATATACGGAAATTTTCTTATCCAAACCTCCCGAGAATAAGAAAAAAGTGATTTTTTTTGTGTTGCAAGTTATTTTTGGAAAATCAAAGTTTTTGCGAAAACTGCTTGGATCAAGCCCTTCCCAGTATTTTTTTTTGAAGATTTTCCGCGTGGACCCTTGAAAACACCTTCTGAACACATTGGACGGCTCGGATCGTCAAAAAAATGTTCGGATCACGGAGGTCCGGAAGTCCGGAGTCCGGATAGGAAGCTTACCCTATATATATATATATATATATATATATATATATATATATATATATATATATATATATACACTCCACGGTTTCAGTTAGGGATCCCTGACTGGAAGAAAATGGGTATTTTTTTTGTGTTGCAAATTGTTTTGGGAAAATCCGAGTCGTCCAATGTGTTTTCCAAGGTTCACGCGGGAAATCTTCAAAAAAAAAATACCGGGAAGGGCTTGATCCAAATAGTTTTTGGCAAAAACTGTATATTTACAGTTTTGCGAAAAACTGCTTGGATCAAGCCCTTCCCGGTATTTTTTTTTTTTGAAGATTTCCCGCGTGGACCCGTGAAAACACCTTCTGAACACATTGGACGGCTTGGATCGTCAAAAAAATGTTTAGATCATGGAGGTCCGGAAGTCCGGATCCCGGACTAGAACCGCCTTCTATGTATATATAACAACGCATGGTATCTCAATATTTTCTCTGATCAAATGTGGAGGATTTCCTTTTCCAATTTTTGTGGAGATGCATTTTTTTTTTCCCGTGCTTTGACGGGTTTATTCTCTTGACATGGTAAATTCGTTTCCTGATTTTTCAATATTCTCTTTTGGGTTTGGTATTTAGCTTCCATGTCTTGTCATCTATTCCTACATTTGGGTGATTCAGATTTCTGATAGTTACGATTAAGTAAATTTGATTAGTTATTTTTGGTATTTGTTATGAACCTGATCTACTCTTTAATATTTTCTCATATCTAGAAGAAGGTGAAAAACAAACGTCAAATAAATCATCAGAAAACGAAGAACTAAAATAAAGCATAAAAAAAGGAAGAATTCAGTGTTCACATTATCGAAAAATCGTTCATCTGATTCGGCCTTGTACCATTTTGGTGCGGGAAACATCACATAAACAGTATGTGAATATGCATCCACAGCAAAATATATTTAGTCTCCAATTTCATTTACTTCCAAAATTACACAAGATCTGATCAACAAAAGCAAACCCTAACAACAGATGAAAAATTAAAAGATGGTGAAATATCATAAAACACGCAGGACACAGAGTATAACTTCATTGAAAAATAATGAACAAAAAACAGAAATTAAGCACAAATACAAAAAGTAATGCAAGTACGTTGAACAATGTAGTTCAAAAAACATAACAAAAAACCTGAATATCACAGTTTCGCAAGGGATGCTGTGGCCCGAATCTTCACTTCTCTATCCGTGTGCAAATCTGTTGATCCATCCAGATTTATTGCCACCGGAGCACAAACAGAGTGCTAACCCTGCTTCTCAAATCTCAAAGCTTTATCTTTTTACTGGATTGTCCTTTCTCCATGTTTCTCTCTCTTGTTTTTCCGTATAACTGTTTTTTCTTTGACAAAAAAACTAAAAAGTGGTTTTTTGGTTTTTTCATTTTGTCCTTATTCAAATTTTTTTTGCATTTGTTAATTTTGTGTCAAGTTTTCGTGGTTTATGGATTCGTCTCGACCAAAGAGTATAAAATTATGGTGGAAACTATTTTTTTAGTAAAGCCAAAATTAAACCAATAAACTAGAGAATTTTGGTTTATTTTCGGCTTTATTCAAAAGAATATTACTTTTGACCATAATTTTATACTCACGAAAACTTAACGCAAAACTAACAAATGTAAATTTTTTTTTTTGAATAAAGACAAAACGAAAAAACCCAAAAAATCACTTTTTGGGGATTTTTTTGCCAAATTTAGTAGTTTCTCTCTCTCTCTATCTATCGGACTGTACTTGTGCTATGTTAGACCATTTCCACTCTTTACGCTCAAGCTCAGATTTGAGTCAAAAGCACAAAAATACCACTCAACTTCTTGCTCAGACTTGGGGGTACTTTAGGTATAAAAAAAAATAGTTTGGTTTTTTTTTTTTTTGGTCCTAATTCAATTTTTTTGGGAATTTGTTAGTTTTACGCCGATTTTTGGTGGTTTCTCGGTTAGTCTTGACGAGAGAAATCTAAAAAGTATAAAATCATGATAAACAAATCTAAAAAAGTTCACTAAAAACCAAAAAAAAACCAATTTTTTCTCATTTTTTGGATTATTTTTTTCGTTATTCGCAAAATTTTAAGTTTGGTTAATAATTTTATACTTTTTATATTCTTCTCGTCGAGACGGACCAAGAAACAACAAAAAAATCGATGCAAAACTAACAAATTCGAAAAAAAAAATTGAATAAGGACACAAAGCAAAAAAAACCATTTTTTATCCAAGGTACTCCTCAGTACCAAGTTTTAGTTTCCTCAAAATTTTCACCAAATTTGGTTTGAATCAAATACTCCCTCCGTCCCATATTGTTAAGTCTCTTTTCTTTTTTGGACATTTCAACAAATTGTCTATATTTTTAAATTTATTAAGTTTTTTATATTCAATATGGATCTTGTTTGATAAATATCAATTAGTTTTATTAAAAAAAAGTTGTTAGAATGATTGTGCAACGCCAATACTCTGGATGCTGAATGAAAGAAGCATGATAATGTGCACATAAATCAAAATGATTCTTGGGTCTGCCCTCTCTGATACCTTCTGGCTTTGATTTGAGGGCATGATTCCGCAGCAAAAGCGACGGTATAGGAGGACCACTGTTTCAGTGGTATTCTGTGAGCAACCACTTTGTGCATTCATTGCCAAAGGTTAGGTCTGTCTCCAATCCATCTGTTTCAGTGGTATTCTGGGAACAACCACTTTGTGCATTTATTACCAAAGGTTAGGTCTGTCTCCTATCCATCCCCCGCCCATACCCCCAATTATTGGGGACTTAATGGGTTATGTTATTGTTATTGTTGTTGAAAAAAAGTGGTTAGAATGACAAAAAATATCATAGATTATGGGGTATAGACAGTTCTTAGTTGTTCAAAAAAAGTAAAGATGTCCAACAATATGAGACGGAGGGAGTATTTTTAGGGTCAAGGTCTTATTTTCAAATTTACAGCTATGCCACATCTGGCGAACCTGCTGGATTTTAAAAATGGCCCTAGAAAATTTAAAAAACACACATTTTAATATATTTATAGTTAATTAATTTTCACAACTCCATAATTGTTATTCACGCTCCTTTTTTTGTGCTTTTAATGAAATTTCTTCACATTAAAAATACACTAAAAGACAAAAAAAATGTGGATAATAATTTCGATGGTAAACATCACAGCCCTATTTATATGTTTTTCATGTCAAAATGAGTGTATTTAAAACTGCGAACAATGTGAGTCAATCCCATATTTAGGTTATTCAATTTCGTTTGTTTAAGTCTGTGATGGACAAGTGCATGCCCATTCTTTATTATCTTTCGAATTTCAAAGAGCGAAAAGGGGATCACATAGTGAGAAAGAACGTGGCATAAATTTTGAAAAGAAAGAACATAAAATTTGAATTTTAGGTGTGGTAGGTTAGTGGAGGATAAGGGTAAAGAAAGAGACCATGTGTGAGTTGAAAAAAATATCCACAAACCGAAGAGCTTATATAAGAGAGGCTTCAAATTGAATTTGTTTGGTTAATTGGCCAATTTGGCCGATTTTACCCCTCAGGTTCGAATTGTGGGTGTTGGTTTTTGTGTCATTTACATGCCATTCATTGGGTTGTTTTGTCTTTTTACGATGGTTGGTTTTCTTGTAATTTATTTGCATTGGGTGGGTTGTTTTGTGTTTCCCGTTGCCTACTTTTTCTGCATGTTACATGTGTTGGCCGAGAGGGGAAAACTTTCTCTGCTTATGGTTGGTTTGCACGCCAACTACAGTGCCGAGATGTAGAGATCTTGGAGACTATCCAGCAACAATGCTATGAATACACCACATGTGCACCACAAATGGACACCACCCTGAGGTGGCAAATGAGAAGAGACCCATTTTTTAGGTGAGCCCCACTTTAGGCCTCTCCTCATTTGCCACCTCAGGGTGGTGTGCATTTGGGGTGCACATATAGTGTACTCATATCATTTTCCCCGAGCTTAATATTTTCGCTGAGAAGTACGGCCGGAGAAGACTTTTGAGGAATCGAATTATTGGGGGTTGGTCTTTATCTTTATCTTTACTGCAAAAAAAGAGAGAAGAAATGAAGGAAGAGTGAAGATTTATGGTGTGGGTTTGTTTCAGATTCGGTTTGTCTGCAAGAAATCATGCAAGGAAAAGTCCAAGTAAGTTTTTGGGCTTAATGTTTGTGTCGTGGGCAAGTTGTTGGTTTGCTGGTGTTGATTTTCTCTTGGCTACTTAATTTTTTTTTATGTATTTGGAATATGGTTTATGATTTGCTTGCACCTTGTATTTAGTTCTTTATGATTTGTGTTTTGAACATCTTTTGAAATAAGTTTCAGAGTTCTGAGTTGTTTCTATTGCAAAGCAAAAGATTGATGCATCAATTGAATTGATTTTCCTAGATGCTTTCTAAAACAACCTAAGGAGTGATTCATCAAATTCTTACCCATAGTAATAGTTATGGAATGATTTTGGCTATGTACAACAAAATTTGACATATATATAAGGGGAGAAAAAAAGGCTAATGTATTTTCCTTCACTAAAAAAATAGTAAACCAGCACTTATAACTAAAAAAAAAAATATTTCTAATTAATTTAGAAAATTCATACAAAATCCCATTTGCAAAGTAACCTTCATATTATCTGCCTTATTATTATATATTAAGAGGAATAATTTTTGCCTCAAGTAATCTACTCTTCTATAAATAGGAATTTTATAATATTCGTAAGGGATGATGATTACTGATTTTTATTTTTTAATTTTCCATAAACTCAAAATGTAAACATTTATTTTGTATATCTATTCAATTATCTAAAATACATTACGCATTTCTTATTAAAAAAACAACCTCAAAAATGTGATTTACTATGCAAAATTTATTACAATGCATTTGCGTTTAGACACACATTAAATGAAAATATTGAACTAAATTATTTTGCTCAAATATAAAATAAATACATTACTACTCCCACGAATATATCTATTTGCTTACATCCAAAACATCTAAATTAATCTCATCAGTTTTCCCAATTATATAAAAAACATTATTTATATCCTTTTAAATATTACCTTTAAGATTATATACCATATTACAACCCAACCACCACAAAACGGGCATATAAACTCGTGCAACGCACATAGCATCGTACCTAGTATATATATATATATATATATATATATATATATATATATATATATATATATATATATATGACTAGGACAAAAACAAAAAACGATTGTGATTTAGATTCAAGCTAAGCTCAGGCTTCAGGAAAATCCAGTCCAAAAATCCAATCAATCTTTCTTGTTTGTTGCATGAGCGACGTTGTAATTATGTTAACCGAAAAATCCAATCAATATTTCGAATTTATTTGTCAAAATTTTCAGGAAATATTTCTCTCCTTGTGCCACGTCAACTACGAATCACACATATAACCCTTCTCTGGTACCACATGCACTATTCTCCAACAATTGTGAATAAAACAACGAAGTCGGTCTCTATCCTCTAGCATCACAGCCAAATCAACGTTCGTTGCCATGGATGAGTCAACTACCTGTTGTTACCTGTGCCTCAAGTGCCTCTTCTATTGGAACTTCATGTACTACTAGGTGGTTCACGCCGTGCTACGCACGCAGGGGCGGATGTACATTGGGGCAAGGCCCACCCCGCACTTTTATAAAAAATATTTAAAAAAAAAAAATTGCAACGAACAGTTATAATATAAATATAAAAATAGGAACAATTGAATCAGTGCTGGCCTTTGGCCCAATTGTTGGAGCGCCCAGCTTTATCCCTGCCAACCCAAGTTTGACTCTTCCAACGTGCAGATTTTTGTCCTTTTTATTGCCAGCTAGAACACCTCTCTCTCTCTCTCTCTCTCTCTAAAAGTTTGTAAATTTTTTTTATAAAATAAAAAGAAATGTGACACCTTTGAACATCAAATTTTATTAATGTACAATGAAAATGAAATCACAAACATGTCGATTTACATATTTGGACGAATGATAAATGGATTACTAATCTTTTTTTATGTAGAGTAAAAGAGAGATTTCTCTTTGGCTTCGACATCCATGGAACTTAATTGCCAATTTATTTATTTTTTGTGATGTTTGACAAGGGGAAAAGCAAAAAACGGCGATTGATGGAGCAAAAAACGGCAAAGATATACTTATATACTAGAATCAAACCCGTGCTATGCACGGAGTCGCAATAAACAAAAAAATTTAACTATTGATGAATACTTTCAACATTAAAATGGCCTTGTTTGTTTGTTAGTTTAGTTTTCCATAAAAATCCAGCGTTGCACTGTGCTACATGATTATATGCTTGGAGCACTTTGATTCCACAATCTAGCGAAAAACCGTGCTATGTACGGGATGAATTAATGTTATCATATACCAATAATTTAAATTTGTATGGAAAGAATAGTGTTATTCTACAAAACACAAGTATTATTTTTGGTATTAAATATATTGATGAGTGATTAATCAATGAAAGTGTGTAATTTTGGGTATTAATCATGTTGATGATGATTAACATATGAAAATGTGTATTCTTTTGGGTATTATAAATAATTAATCTTGGAACACTTATACCTTTTTTTTTTATACTAATCCGTCCGTTCGTAAAGATAATCCATTGCCAAAAAAACCTCTAATTTCCGGATAGAAAAATAAAGCACCTCCGTACATGATTTATATATTTCTTCATACAAAATTAAAGAACTAATTGAGATTTTTATCCAAAAATTGCACGTTTATTTATAGTTAATATACTACTCTTTTGTGGGATGGAGGTAGAAGAATATTAATTTTAGGTGCTACCTCCGAGTCAAAATCCTGACTCCGTCCCTGGGTATTACTCTCTAATATAAATTGTCAAAAAAATCTTATAACTTGTTTAAGTACCTCACAAAATCAAACTTAATCAAATCTTAAAATACCTCACGACCTTCATATTTTGCTCTGGGGCTTAACTCCTTTGTTTATGGAGCTGGACATTGCAGTGGTGCAATCGTTGTGCTTAATGTATGGTTGGTTCAAAAGATTAATTCACTCATATGGATATATAGTTTTTTATATTTGGATGTTAGTTTTGCAATTATTACGTATCATATGTGTAGGGCATATATTTGAGTTTTGAATTTTTTTTCCACAATATAATTCAACTGTATTCTACGGCTTCTTATTTTGTTCATTTGTTAATTGTTTAAGTTAGATAGATATTCATCATTCTGTCTTAAAGTAGGGTATAATACTATATGACACTTTGTCAGAAGAAGAAGAATAAGAATAAGAAGAAGAGAACAAATTCTATCCCACAAAACTCAAGAAAAATTGGCTAAAAAAATTGTTAAGATCTTATTTGTCATCTGATAGTCATATAGTAGTAATTTAGTATTGTATCTTTCAAGATCTTAGCAATAGCAACTATTAACTTGACACTTTATGCTAAATTGAGAATAATATTCCAATTATGTAACCCTTTGACTAATTTTGCGTTCAAAATGTTGTTTTGACTATTTCAATTGATTGACTTTCTAATCAAGGTTCTCACATCGATCCTGTAAAAGTTGAGTCATTTTTTAACCAATATAAATTTCGACATCGAAAGGCATTAAAGATTTTTAAAAAAATGAATACCAATTAATAGAAACTGAAAAAAAAATTATTACAAACTAACTCACCGTTACCAAAACATGGGTTATTTGTTCATTTACACCAGGCCAACCATGGCCCTAGCCAAAGTATATATAAGAACAACAATAAGGTTTGCACGAAATTATAATTGGTTGGATTGAGAGATTTAAGAGTTTTTTAGACTGATGGTTGAGAAAATGGGGGATGGACATTTTCATTTTTATAATTTTTTGATGTATTTGGAATTTAAAACTAATTGATTATTGTTTTTATTTGCAAATGTTGAGTGATTTTTTAAATTATTTTGAAATTTTTAATTAGCTAATTAATTGTTTCATTTGTACAAATTTTTGATTGATGAGTATTTGAAATTTAAAATTATTTGATAGATTATTTTCTTCACAAATCTTGAGTGGTGATTCCTTAAATCATGGAACTTGCTTGAAATTTGAAATTACCTACTTATGGTAATTGAATTATTGTCACATGTGTCACTCAAAATCCTATACGACAAACCAACTATTTTATGCCACTTGTCGCGATGAGAGCCTTCCTCACAAAAAGTCATTCTACTATACTATATAAGATAAGCGATGGGTGAAGCTGATTCAAAATCGTTTGAAGTGAAAGAACAAATTAGCACCAGTGAACCAAACAGGTTCTTGAACCAAAGGAAGAGGAGACCTATGGATGTATATCCAGAAAACACTGCCAGATTTTCTTAGAAAAAGAGCAACTGGAAAGAACAAGTGCTCATGAGACTCGGATTCAGTATGCCAGAGCACACACTTCTTCTTTTTTTTTTTTTTTTTTTGCCATTCGTCATTCTTAATCTATTACATGGGGGAGGGGGGAATGAGACTCGATCCCGAGATGCAGTGTAGGGCATCCAAGAGTTCTACCACATGAGCTAGCCAGAGCACACACTTCGTGTCTGCCACAATCGCCCAATTATGAATTCTGTTGTTAATTGACTGGTGTAATCTTTGGAGAGTTAATTGACCGGTGTAACCTTTTGGTTTGGAATATAAACCTTCAAGCTGAGTAGGCGACACCAGATTCAAACCTAGGTTGCTGGTTTGTTGCTAGAGAGAAAGACTATAGGTCCCTGGGAAGAACATGAACAAAATTTTAAATAGCTTTTCAAGAAGAAAGCTTTTGACTCTCCAAAGAAAAAACTAATGAACATTGCTGAAACGGGAAAAGGTATAATATTTAGGACACCTAATTTCAAACACTGTTCAGACTTCACATCTCATTCACAGAAAAAAGAACTTCAGGCCCAGAGGGAGATTTTGCACTGCTTTTCAAGCAATAACCAGAACAATTAAACGACTCAGAAGTCTACACTGATATCTCGACATTTTCTGGAAGTTCTTTAGCATTTTTTAAAGCAATTAACAAAAATCAATGGTGAGAAGATATCTGCTTATTTTGCGTGTTACTAAATGGAACACACCAAAGGAACAATAAGTTTTCTGGATTCAAGCTAACGATTTGCATGTAGTATACATAATTTATGTGAGAGAGAGGTTTATCCAAGCTCTAGCATCGACAATGAAGAGACTTGCTAAATCGTGAACCTGGAAAGAAAGCAAGGAAGAGGGACAAAAGGAAACAAAAGAAATCAAAGGCAAACATTACCATACTACTGCAAGCAAAGAACTTTCTGGGTAGTAATTCAAGCAGAAGACATTTGCAGGAAACTCCTTTAAATTTGAACCATTATTTGATGAGTGTGCAGACAAAGCTTCTATCATCCACTAAATTATAGTCCAGCTGACGCTTGAACCACAGTGTATTCGACTGCACATGTGGAAGAAAGTACTCGGGGAATTTGCAAAAATTTTCTTGAGTCTGTTTACATATTGAGTCTCTATAAAAGAGCCGAGCATATATAAACGAGACAAACATAGATAAACTCAAGCTCAACTCATTAACTAAATAACCTCAAAACTCAAGCTCGAGATTGGCTTGTTTGTAAAATAGTTCAGCTCGTTCTATTTACATAACTGGTTTTTATAAATGAGTCGAGCGTATATAAACGAGCCAAGACTTTTTGAGCTTTAGAGTGTTGAGTTTGGCTCATGTAGTAACAACTTGTGCTGAAAGCTCGGCTCGATTATTAAAGGAGTTGAGCTGAACCGAGCCATAACGAGCCAAGCCTCAACTTGCACAAAAATATTACCAAGGCTACAATTTTTTGTTGTAAAAAAACCCTTATTTTACTATTGTTTTCCAGGACGAAATTGCTCACAGACGAATGTAACTAGTTTCATCATGTACTGGATATGATGACACAAGAGTTCCATTAGCAGCTGTACTAGTGGCACCAGTGGCAGTGGAATAGCGTATTAATGCTTTACATCAAAAGGTATGATTCGATGGATGAATACTCATGGAAAATCTTCTCAGGATTACGCCTTTAGTGATATTCTAGGGACCTGTTACGTTATCTATCAAAACTAAACTAGAAACAGTGCTAAAATATTAGCCTAGCCAAACAGCTACAGAAGCATAGACTATCATTTGTCCGCCACATTAACCTCCAGCTGGCTCCTCTGTTTTTTAAGCCTCCACAAGTTCTCGAGATGCTACATCCTGCAAAGAAGAAAAGAAAAGAAATTGAGAGAATATCAATTCTAATATTAATATAGTGCGCAACATAATTGGAAGAAAGGCCACTTACACATCTGGGTCAGCATTTGGCAGGACAATCCAAATCTTTCCATTGTCAGTTTGCACATTCACTGCATTCCTATAAGCATCCGACTGCAGCATCTGCAAGGCTTGATCAAAATGCTTGCCTAATCCATCCACGGGATTACCACCCAGCTTTGCATTCAGTTTCTTTTCAAAATCTGGCATTATTTGGTCTCTGTCAACCGGATTGCCTTGCGTCGGGAGTGTGTCAAGAAGGACATCGAAAAGAACCGATGGAGTGACCACGGTGAGCAATCGTCCCTTCAAAATCTGAGTCTTGTTGAGTTCGATAGTCTTATTGAGGCCAGCCATACCTGCATTAACATCAGGAGGAGAAGGGTCCGCTATGTTTGGAGAATTGGTGACAAGAAAGTTAACATTTTGATCAGCAGTAGAAGACGCAAACTGTGTGACTTCCGGTACATCATCGTAGTCGTATGTCGGCTGATCAACAGGGTTTTCTTCCTCAACAATAGGGTTTTCTTGCTCAACAACAGGGTTTTCTTGCTCAACAGCGTTCAGAGCTTCTGCGGGGCCGGCAGCTCTCAGCGGGGCAGCCCTGACCCTCCGCCTCCTGCGCCTACTTGGTGCACTTCGTGCTGCCAACCCTTGATTACGTTCACCTTGAGCAAGTTCTCGGTCAGGTTGTCTTCGTCTCAAATTATAGGTGTGTCGAGGACCATTCTGCTGTTGAGCAATCTGCTGAGGAATCTCAATTTGCTCCTCAATCTGCTGCGCAAGAGGCGGCGAGGGGGCTGGAGCAGGGTGGTGTTCGGGATGGGGGGTTGTCGGTGGCGTGTTGGTCAGAGGTGGAGAGGGTGGAGAGGGGGGAGGTGGTGGGGAGGTTGTCTTCGCACAAAGACTAAGGGTACCCTCCTGGAATGAGACCTTCATTCCAGGTTGAAGGTCGTCCAACAAGCTGTCCATTGCCTTAATGGCAACAGCTTGAGCAGACAAATCTGTTAAGCTGGTCAAATAATGGGTAGACTGGACTAAAGTATAAGGCACAGCCATACCTGAAAAAAAAAGAAAAAAGACAGAATTTAAACCTTTCCAATATTAATTTTTGCCAACAGGTAGTGAGGTATACGCATTCCAGAGAAGAAACCAAGTTCAGGTTTTTGTGTTAGAATTAGAGTGCTAAAAAAGAAATGAAACCCAATACAAAAATGAATTATAACATACAAATCACTATGGCTTAGGATATTTAAGGTATAGGATCAAGGACAATACATGTAAAAATTTTGAACAAAACAACCTGATCAAAACATTCATCACCGTAAACTTTGGGAGTTACTCTTCCCCGGATCATAGACATAGGCACTGTACCCACAGTAGACTTCTATTCAAGGATTGGAATCTATGTATTACGGTATTACCCGTGCCAGAAGGCACTGCAAAAGGAAACATGGCAATGAGGAAGACCTAATCAACAAAACAATATTTCCACCATCGAAACCTAGTTCCCCAAAAAACATGTTTCCACCATCAAGACCAAGTGCAAAAAGAAACATGGCTCGTCAGCTTTCCCATCTCTAAGTTAAAAGAATGTCTCCACCATGTCCAAAAAAAGTTTACGTTCATTCCATCAATTTAGCAAGTTTATTCAGCAAAAATAGAACAATTAACAATATGCATCGGTCAATCCATCTTAGAAACTATTAAATACCATCCAATGAGGGAAACTGAATTCATTAGAAATAACAAGAAAGCAATATCAAAACCAAATGGCTGGGAAACAGAAAAAAACAAAAAAGCCATGGAGATCATGTGCTTTAGTCCATCCGTGCATGCAGGAATATGTTCATTGGACGGCCAGCTTAGCAAATGTTGAGCAGTCAATAAAAGTAAAACTAATACCAACTCTGAAAGCTGAGCAAATGTTGACTGCTCAACATTTGGTTTTGATATTGCTTTCTTGTTATTTCTAATGAATTCAGTTTCCCTCATTGGATGGTATTTAATAGTTTCTAAGATGGATTGACCGATGCATATTGTTAATTGTTCTATTTTTGCTGAATAAACTTGCTAAATTGATGGAATGAACGTAAACTTTTTTTGGACATGGTGGAGACATTCTTTTAACTTAGAGATGGGAAAGCTGATGAGCCATGTTTCTTTTTGCACTTGGTCTTGATGGTGGAAACATGTTTTTTGGGGAACTAGGTTTCGATGGTGGAAATATTGTTTTGTTGATTAGGTCTTCCTCATTGCCATGTTTCCTTTTGCAGTGCCTTCTGGCACGGGTAATACCGTAATACATAGATTCCAATCCTTGAATAGAAGTCTACTGTGGGTACAGTGCATATGT
This sequence comes from Vaccinium darrowii, assembly GCA_020921065.1. NCBI lineage: Eukaryota > Viridiplantae > Streptophyta > Magnoliopsida > Ericales > Ericaceae > Vaccinium > Vaccinium darrowii. Next base: position 36,039,153 of record CM037160.1, read on the forward strand.
CTATGATCCGGGGAAGAGTAACTCCCAAAGTTTACGGTGATGAATGTTTTGATCAGGTTGTTTTGTTCAAAATTTTTACATGCATTGTCCTTGATCCTATACCTTAAATATCCTAAGCCATAGTGATTTGTATTTTATAATTCATTTTTGTATTGGGTTTCATTTCTTTTTTAGCACTCTAATTCTAACACAAAAACCTGAACTTGGTTTCTTCTCTGGAATGCGTATACCTCACTACCTGTTGGCAAAAATTAATATTGGAAAGGTTTAAATTCTGTCTTTTTTCTTTTTTTTCCAGGTATGGCTGTGCCTTATACTTTAGTCCAGTCTACCCATTATTTGACCAGCTTAACAGATTTGTCTGCTCAAGCTGTTGCCATTAAGGCAATGGACAGCTTGTTGGACGACCTTCAACCTGGAATGAAGGTCTCATTCCAGGAGGGTACCCTTAGTCTTTGTGCGAAGACAACCTCCCCACCACCTCCCCCCTCTCCACCCTCTCCACCTCTGACCAACACGCCACCGACAACCCCCCATCCCGAACACCACCCTGCTCCAGCCCCCTCGCCGCCTCTTGCGCAGCAGATTGAGGAGCAAATTGAGATTCCTCAGCAGATTGCTCAACAGCAGAATGGTCCTCGACACACCTATAATTTGAGACGAAGACAACCTGACCGAGAACTTGCTCAAGGTGAACGTAATCAAGGGTTGGCAGCACGAAGTGCACCAAGTAGGCGCAGGAGGCGGAGGGTCAGGGCTGCCCCGCTGAGAGCTGCCGGCCCCGCAGAAGCTCTGAACGCTGTTGAGCAAGAAAACCCTGTTGTTGAGCAAGAAAACCCTGTTGTTGAGGAAGAAAACCCTGTTGAGGAAGAAAACCCTGTTGATCAGCCGACATATGACTACGATGATGTACCGGAAGTCACACAATTTGCGTCTTCTACTGCTGATCAAAATGTTAACTTTCCTGTCACCAATTCTCCAAACATAGCGGACCCTTCTCCTCCTGATGTTAATGCAGGTATGGCTGGCCTCAATAAGACTATCGAACTCAACAAGACTCAGATTTTGAAGGGACGATTGCTCACCGTGGTCACTCCATCGGTTGGACCCCCTTTTTAACCCGCGAGATCCCTTTCGAATCTAAGCCGTTGGATTTCATCCAACGGCTGGAATTGCAAGTCCGCATATAACCCATTTAAGGGATCCCTTAGGTGAATACTATTGTGTGTATATATATATATATATATATATATATATATATATATATATATATGCACTTTTACCACATAATCAAGTGTAAATCCCGAGAAGCCTACGATTAAATTTTGAGAGAGATGCTAGGAATACAATTATCTAGACATAACACCGAACACAACCCCTCACAACACATGTGGGTTCCTCTTAATAAATGTGTAGGACTTACGCGTATGTGAGGTTATATTCAATTTTGTGTCCAGATAATTGTGTTCCTATAATTATTGACAAATTTTACCGCTATTTCCATGCTTTGGGTATTGGATCCATTGGGTATATGATAATCACGCAAAATTGTTTTTACCGCTATTCCAATGCAAGGCATAGTGCATCAGAATTGTTTTTACTCAATTTACCAATCATCAATGAAAGACAATTCCAATGCCGATTTATATGGTTCGCCTCATCGCTAGTTACAGCTTGATTCTCTGGTTGGTCATCTTGTTGAAAAGTCGTCATTTCAGTATCTTCTATCCTTTGGTCAATGGGGAAATCGACTTTCCAAACTGGTTTTTTAGCACATTTATTTTCCTCTTTCATGGTTCGTCACTTCTTCTATCCTTTTATCAGTTTGTTTTTGGGGTTTAAAATGGATACCATAAACACAAAATTTCCAGAAACACAAGGCTTCACAAAATAATATATCAGTACGGAATCTAATTCAGAAACAGAAATAAGAGTGCTCGTCACCTTTGAAGGAACACGAGAGTGATGTTCATCAGGTTCTTCAAAAGTGTTCTATTTTGCAGGCGGCGAAAAGGGTCCAAAAGCAGCGATTTGAATTTGTTGCAAAAGAAAGGGGAAAAGCTGTCTGAATCTTTCCATTTCCTTTCAACCCAGATACAAAACCAAACACCTACATGTACAAATAGACGAAATTCATTCAACAAAAGACTTAATAATAGATGCTTAGCCAACTGCGGAATCAATATGCTTATCAGCCTATAGTTAAGAGGATGTTGCCCGTGTCTCTTTGACCGTAGCCTCCACCTATGTCTTTATGTCTGCACCTAGAAGATCATCCAACCAATGATGTGAGCATCAGGTGGTGGCTTTCCCACGGGTTGATGAACGAATAGATGGGGAAAGTTACTGAACACGGTGCAAGACATCATCTTCATTCTTTCCAATCCCACAACCAACATACGCTAAACATGCACACCAAGATGAAGAAGATAACCAGCAAGCAAGCCTAGCTTTTCCCAATACATGATGCAAAAGATGGCTGGTATCGAATAGTTTTCTACGGCTTCTCCTCTCTATTATCAAAAGCCAATAACCAAACGTGTCATGCAATATTGCAGGAGCAAAAGTAGCTTATGATGCACTAAATTCATCACCCTATTCTTCTCTCTGAAAAGATAATTGCAGCAATAGATTTTGGAATACTTCCCAGTTTCAGCCGGTTAAAATTTTGGTCAAGCTGTAGATTTTTTAGATATGCAAACCATTATAATAAACTAATCTGCTTGAGGATATAAACTGAAGCTACAAGTGGGTACAATAGTCTATAGAGTGCAGAAACTGAGAAAGTCATAGCCGCCATCTCTCAGTACGTAATCCAAGTAGCAGCAGCAAACCATTCACATTTTCATACTCTGAACGGCCTTCTATGTCATTCTTTTTGGGTTTCCTGGCGCCCAAACCTAAATTAGTTTGCATAGGGAAGAGAAGACGGTAAGAGAAGCACAAACAAATGCATTTAAATGTAGGGAAATAGTGATTTGATTGAAACAACCTTCGCAAACTCAGAAAGAACAAGCAAAATGCTACTTCCACAAACTTTGATAATTTCAACAAAGAATATCCAGTATTTTTTGAAAATACTGAAAGAGGGGCATACCCCCTTGTGCTAAATAAGAACTGGACAAAAATCTTAAGGGAATATTTTTCCTGTGCTTCTCCCAATACTTGCAAAAATCCTCAGGGAAGATTTTTCCATTGTTTCATTCCCTCACATATTCCAGAGGTTTTCATCAACTCTAAATGACCAAAGTTGCACTATTCTCCCTCACATATTCCACTTTCCAATACAACAAAACAAATGTTTCTGGACGCCAGGTCAATATCTCATCTAATCAAAGATCTGCTAATATCTAAATACAATGGTACAACAAAGGTTTTTTTTATAAAGAACGATCTGGACAAAGAAAGAGAAAAAAGGACAGTATCTTATTTTACTAGTGGAAGGACCTAGTTGTAGTATACACAAGCTGACCTGAACACCTTGCTATGCAAAAAAAAAAAAAAAAACTACAAACTCTAGGAAGTTCCCATAATGATTCTCATTTTGTGGGGTATATACCATGTGACTCTCAAACTTGCGCTTTGCTTCTGCTTTTTTTAGGGTGAGAATACAACGACACGAGTGGTGGCTTGAATTCTCAGTGCTTCCTTTTTAAGATGAGCATGCCAATGAAAGCTAAAGTGCGAGTAACAATGCCTGCCAGGATGAGGAAGGATATACAGCGGCCCCAACCATTAAGGCTATAGCCCATACGCTTGAGCAAACCACAACGAGTTATGATCCATACTCCGGAATACCTGACATAAAAGATGATTAGTACGATGTACTATAGATCTCAAAAATTTAAAGCGAAACAACAACCCATATCAATTTTGCCAGATACCCTAGAGGTTTACCCCCTGGTCAATAATGCTAATCATAGTCAGTCGTGTGTTGCACTGTTTAGTAATGAGAAACAAGGGTGTGATTTGGTGTGGAGGACGTAATTGCAAAGTTTTTCCTTGCAAATAAGTAGATAGGCAATTCATTTGAGGCGACGGATGCTGATAGACAAGAAACCCCTAGGCACGTATAGTTCTCATCTTTAACATGGAGTTTCATCTTTACAGTGATTAAGCCTGCGGTGTATCTCTCAATGAAAATGAGCCAAGAAAATGAGCCAGACTGCTAATGCCAGCAGCACTCTCTCTCCAATATTGTAACTTGTCCAGAGAAAATGTTCGCAAAGCCGAAATTGTGCACAGAAGAGCTGAAATAAAGTCAGGATCAAAACAGAAATACGTGAGACGCATTAAGGAAGAAAAGCTTGTGCAATTAGACACTACATAACACTAGTTGCATTAACAATTAGACCAACCATTGTCTCCAATGAGGAAAACTTTACTGTTGTAGCAATTTACAATTGTGCTAGAATAGATATGTAATTGGTTAGTATGGAAAGTTATAAATACAGAGGTGGCAAGAATGAAGCAGTGATTTCCGATGCTTTTGAATCTTTTTATCCACGGAATGATCAGAGGATTCAGAGCACTAAAAACTACTAACGGGAGCCCAAATTTTGCTACTTACAGACGGCAATAATGGTATAGGTATAACTTTCTGCTCCAAATGTTTTATCATTCATTTTAATCAGGTATCCTATGCAGGCGCCAGCAAGAAACAAGATGAGAAAATCCACTGCTTGACAACCCTGCGATAATTTTGGCACATGGAATGTCAAACCACAAAAACTAATGAAGTTTAAAGACTCCAATACCAAACAAAACACATCTCCATTCCCAAAGATATCTCAATTGGCCAATCATATAAACAAAATGTACGGTACATAATGGTACACTCCCACATGCTATTTGATACACAGTGAAAGGAAAGTTGACTGTCAATAAAATGTCTACTTCATAAAATGTCTGTCAAAGCCCCATCATAAAATGTCAGTCAAAGCCCCGTCATAACCAAAACAAACCGAGCCTTCTAATCAACTAGGGTCAGGCCAAAGCCCCATCAGATTTTTGGATATATTGGCTCTATAGAATGAGAGAGGCATAAAATTCTTTCAAGTATACTCTACCGGATGTGTCACACGAGAGAATCAGCTATATTATTTCTGAGGGAACCTAGTAAATAATCTTCCATATTTCCTCAAGAAAAAATATCTACTTGTATACACGATAATATTGACAAGGAAATCAAAACCAACCAAAACCGAGCCTTATGTCCCAATCATTGGGTCGGGTACATAAATCTATTGTCTCCATTGAGTTGCTTCAAGAGCATCGCTTTCTGTGATATCAAAAGCTCTTTTTGAACTGCCGCCTCCAAAATCAATTAGTCTACCCCTGCCCTTATTTCTACCATCTACCTTAACTATATCACTCGTCCTAACTACTGCATTGACCAATCTACGATAGACATGTCCAAGCACCTTCATCTATTTCCTCTCATCTTATCTTCTATCGGTGCTGCCCCTTGCCATCCTAAGAAGGTTTCTATCTCGCAAAGTCTTACCACACATCGATCTCGACATTCTATTTCCGTACACTCGTGGAAGAAACCTAAAACAAGTTTCTAATGGATAATACATAATAAGAGATTCTTGAATATTTACCTCCCAAAGAAGACTTGTACTGCAGGAGAACACCAGGGGTTCTCCGATTGGACAAGTCCCTCAACCTCAAGAAATTGTGCCGTATTATATCCCGCTGAAGCTCCACATTACATCTCATATCCTGCCATACTTCTCTGGCCAAAGATTGCTCCACAAGTTCAGCATCACTAGCTATTTGGTCATTAAGAGTTACTTGTGCAGCAGGGATGGCAAGTCCAGCACAATTTTGCTGCATATCTGGGGGTACCTGATAACCCTTGTGAAGCATCCATTGCACGGGAAGCTTTCTGGAACTTATGCCTGAACTTGTAGACGGCTTAACAATGTCCTCCAAAACATCAATAAAATGGTCTGGAGGATTCACGCGCTCTGGTACATTTATTCCAAGACCTGCAAAGTACTCTTCAACTCTCCTTACCGGTCCATGATACACGGTAAGGCCACCTTTTGCTAAAAGTACTAAATCATCAAACATCTTGAACAAGGTGTAGCTGAAACAATTACCGAGTAATATAAAGAATTAATTAAACAAAACAGCTAGAGTGACGAACTACCATAAACTTTGTCATGAAAATGAATTCAACTTAGCTGATTTAGGCTGTGGACTTATTACCTTTGTTGTTATCAAATTTCCACCACCTAAGCTTTTTAAGTAATCTAGGTGATCTTCTGTGGTGTCTATGCTAGACATACAAGAGTAAGTTCTGTATCATATGAAATGAAAAACATGCGGTCCTTTTTTTCCATGCTCAATGACAGGTGGGACCTGCCTTAGCATGCTGCCATGTGTTCTGTAAGTATGTAATTCGATCTTGCCCCATAATCAAAAAATGTCTTTGACTATGAATACTTTCCATGAATGCCATTGGCAATTCAATGCTAAGATATTTTTGTAAAGTTATATTATCATAAGCTGTGTAAAACTTCTTATTCCTTCATGTTTGGTTGTGGAAATATTAAGATGGGATTGGAACTTGATCTTAGCTAAAGAGGTTGTCCTCCTACGTTTTTCAAAAGACTAAAGGTTTGAGCTTATGGAGAAGTAACCAATGCCCAATTGTACAACCTACCTTACTTATCTGCTAAGTCCAAAGAAGCACGGATACAGACAAGGGACACGAACAGACGAATACACCATTTCTTCAGAACTTAGGACACAAACACATTTTGGATAAGCCCAACAAATGTATACTTTTGCATTATAAAGGTAGCTTATGAATTTATGCAAAAGATAAAAACATAATTTCTATCAAATGAACATAAAACCCACAAAAAGTATTGCCATTATGAAGACACGAATCAACGGTACTATGCAAGTATTCATGACCTAACCATCAATCGAATTTTTAATCTTTGGACCATGTTTTTTTAATGTGTCCTTCATATGTTCCAAGAGTGTCCCTACTTGTCCTAGAGTGTGATAATATGTCCTAGTAAAACAAATGTACTAAAAAAATATCGACATGTATTTAGGTGTGTTTGATCTGAAGAGTGTTGTGTCATGTCCGTATCCAACACGCGTCAGACATTGATACGTAAGGCCGGTAGACGTGTCCATGCTTCTTAGCTGCTAACATCCCATCGATTGCCCAATTATAAACATAAGATTACTCAATCCGGATTGGTGCATGATGTCAATCGTGTTGCTATCGATGAAAAAATTTAAGAAGGCTTTCTTACTGAAGTTTATGTAAAATCAAAGAAACATTAGGATGGTGAGCTTAATAACAATAACACCATTTTTTAATTTTATTTTTTTGGATAAGTAAGCTTAATAACAATCACAATAACATTACCCACGTAATCCCCAATCGATGGGGGTATGGACAGGGAAGGACTGGAGACAGACCAAACCTTTGGCAATACATGCACAAGGTGGCTGTTCTCAGAAAATTTTACCACTAAAGTAGCGGACCACCTAGATGGAGATGAAATAGTTTCTTAAACATGTCAGTAGAACTTGCTGAGATGCTCTCCAAAAAAGTTATACTCACTCTGGAGGGGCTTTCAAATTAAAATGTCAAAACTGTCCCAGTTATAGGTGTCGTCACACAGTTTGAAAATAGAGAGGAGAATGAACAGTGTCTCATAGATGTGTTTAGCTTCTTATCATTACCTAGGTTGGTGGACAACCATGCAGATATTGACCCCCACAAGAGCTTCACGTCGAAGCGCTCTTAGAAGTAGCTGGGAAGACGAACTATCCAAACCAGAGGTAGGTTCATCTAAGATCAGAAGTGATGGTTCCATTACCAATTCCAGGCCAACATTTACTCGCTTCCTCTGCCCTCCTGATATTCCTCGTTTCTCTACTGTTCCAACCAAGGAATCCCGCACCGCTTGCAACCCCAATGACTCAATGACTCTTTCAAGAATGAGAACCTTATCCTCCTTCAGCAAGTTTGCAGATAATCTTCAATAATGATTGGGTAAAAGAAGAGCAATCAGTAGTAATCATGCAACTGATATGTATATTAGATTGTTAACTACCAACTCATAAAAACTTAAGTTATTATTTATATCCTTAACGGCATAACAAACCCGTTCACGTGTAGCTAGGCTAACAAATATTATGGAACTAGAGCATGGTGTAGAAAGGAAGACAAGGATAATAGCATAAACCCAATGCAACAATAATGCAGTTGAAAATTGCTACACAAACAAATCTGAGTTATAGACAAATTGTGGTTTGTGGGGAACTCGTGGTATGATGAATATGATTAGGAACAGATGCCAAGAAGATTCAGAACCCTATATCAATCATACATTCATCTTCAAGGAAGGTTTGATGAGATAGGCTTTTACGAGCGCACACAGATTGAAGGAATACAAATATAGTTGTCAAAACCGTTACGAAATGGACAAATAGAGAAGCTTCATGATGGAATAACACCAGTGCTTGAAGATTAAGAGGAATATTCCCACATCACCTTTCAAAGAGACACTTATGAGGGACCTTGTTGGCTCCAGCATTCTTTTGTACATGTGTGGCACCCTTTTTGATGCCTTTTCTATAAAGTTATTTTGTTTATCAAAAGAAAAAACAACCTATAAACGATTTACCCCATAAAAATAAAATAAAATAAAAACAAGCTATAAACAGTATGAGATATGTCATGTCTGTCCAACACTTCAAATTGGCCAATTATTAATTTGTTGCACAATTGAAATAAAATTGCGTGAAGTGTATATTTTAAATGCATTGAACAACACCCTTTCTATCCCACGGGATAACTAAAATATAAAGCAATTATCCATTTTTTGCTGCGTCCAGTCCATCTGTATCTAAAAAAGTGGCGATTTGATGGTAAGTTATATCGCTTAAAGCTGAGTCATGTATCATATCATAGCGGTAGAATTAGCCAAGTAAACTGCAGTTGAAATCTGCCACAGAACTCAATTTGACATACCTGCACCTAGCACTGAACCAGAGATTCTCCTCCACAGTCAAATTTCCATGCACAATATCATCCTGTGGCACAAAACCGATGACTTTTCTGTACGAGTGGATTGATTCATTCTTTCCATTTATTAGAATTGAACCAGTCATCTTGCATCCAACTGTTTTTCCCACCAAAGCAGAAAGGAATGTTGTTTTCCCAGCCCCGGAAGGACCCATGACAGCAGTAATGCGGCCAGGCTCTATTCTCCCTGTAACACACCTCAAAATATGTTTGTTTTTCCCTTTCAGGGTAAGAGTCAGGTCTCTAAAGGAAACCTCAATTATGGGCCTTTTCCTGATTTCTCTATTGTTAGCCATTGAAATTACTCCCGAGAAGGTAAGGTTTTCGTGCTGCATAGCTTTTTCTTTCTGTAGTTGATCATATGCATACTCGAAGATCTGATTATCAGTATGTAAATGACTTTTCTTTGGCATTGGCCTTTTCACATTTTTTTCTTCAACCTCAATACTGGAATCATTTCTAATATCAGGACCCTCTTCAGTTGCATGTGTCCCCCTCATCACCCCACTGGGTTCCAACTTCTTTCTTCCTACTGCAGCAGATGACTGCTCTGAGGAACTCAAAATACTTGCATGAGTAATTGGATGTAGATCATCATCTATCTCAACTTCAGTTTGACTCAAAATCCTGAGTTCCTCACTCGGTGTCACAGTTTTTCTACGGGAAAATGTGCGAGAAAACTGACTTTGCAAGCCCCTAACATGATTCAAAGCAGCAGTTTTAGCAGATTTTCACCCCTTGCGTGCCTGTGCTTTCCCCCTCACACTTCTTGCTGCTGCTTCCCTGGATTTGGCATGTCTTCTTTCCCGAATGCTGAGAACTTGGTCAGAACAATTATAAATAAAAAGCAGGAGGGTAGTTAAAGCAGCCTGCATTGCAAGAGATGGGTCTGAGGATAGATGGAAGGAGAAAAAAATAGTCGGAGTGAATCTAATAAATGTACAGAGAATAGATACAACAACAAGAGAATGTGTACCTAAAACATGATGTATTCCTCTATTATGGAAGAGATTATTGTACTGGTAGTGGAGGCTATTAATTGCCAATCTTTTGCATAAACAAACACACGATGGTAATAGAGAACACAATGGTAATATAGACAACACCAGTAACTAGTGCAAATGCCATTAAATGCTGGAAATCTATTATATTATTGTAGGATGACTTTTGGTGAGGAGAGCTACGGTTGCGACAAGTAGCGCAATTTATTTCGATTGTCATAGAATTTTCAAACAACACATGTAACATTACTCTTACTACCACTCTTAAATATTATCCCTAAATAGGTTACATGATATTTAAAATTTACCTTAATTGTCTCCATTCATAACCATATTCGAATAGAAGATTTAGGTGCCATAATTGGAAAATAGATTTCATCAACTATGCAATGAAAATTCTACCCAACTCTAAAATAGTAATAGTTATAATTTGCAAATTTAAATAGCTCTGACTTATCTTATCTCTCTCTCTCGAAGGAATCAAATTTGACATATGGGAAAAACAATGGATGCTAAAAGGTCGAAATTAGTTTCTTCCCTCTTTTTTGTATTTTATGCTATATTAGTGATCATTTTGATTCCTAATTGCATATATGTTGGCACTAATTGATGTTATATATTGTCATAGTGCTGGAAAGAGTTTTTGGGATTATTAAATTGCGAAGTTCTTCCGAAGATTTTTTGTTTACTTAGTATCTACCCCTTTATTGTTTGTTTGTTTGTTAGTATCTACCCTTTTTTGTGACAGGAATCAAATTAAGAGTACTATGTGACCTTCAACAAAGGAAAAAGAATTGGAGGAAAGGCTGATTCTAAAAAAATCCCGATCAACGATATTGCAATTATAAAGAAATCTCTCGCAGGTATGTTAAACTTGTTTGTGCGAGTAGTTATAATTTTCGTGTTATTGTTGTGCACGTATATGAAGTGGAATTGCAGGCCATTGCTTACTCCATAGAGTCTCTCTTGCATTAGAATTGTGCTCAATACTTTTTGCCCTTCCAAAAAAAAAAAACAAAAAACAAAAAACTGTGCATGTACACTGTCATAGTGCTTTAAGACTTTAGTGCACACCTGTATTGTGATGGGTTTGCCACCATAATGTAAGTTTTTCAGTGGGTATGTTTTTATCTTTGAAATTTACTTTTTCATATACCAAGACATATATTTAACTCTAATATAATTAAATTACCAATATATACAGCCCAAGTTGCATAGATGCATATATATAAGAGAAAAGACGAAAGTTGGATTTAAAATTTCTTCCCATGTAAAAGTTTGTATGTTGTCCTTCGTTGTTGGCTCATTACCATCTAAGGATTATTAGCCTGACTAGAATATAATTGTAATGATTTTCCGTTCTTTTCATAATCAATGGGGTTTTTTCGTTATTTTTTGATTATTTTGATTATTTGTGATATTTGTCCGTTAGGTACATTTCCATGGAATCTATCATAATTTAATTATTATAACCAAAAAAATGAGTTTAAATTGGAGCTGGAGTACTACTCTTTTGATCATTGGCCAGTAACTTTAGTTTCTCATATTTTGTTGTCTTCATTATTTGAAGTACAATTTAATCTTCAATATTGCATCATTTTTTCTTATAAGTTGAAAGGAAATATAAAGATAAATTTTTCCCACCCGTGCATTGCACTAATAATGGACGGGATTTACGCTATAATATCAAGTAAGGAAGAAAGAAAGAAAGAAAAAATGAGTTGATTTTTTTAAAAACAAATACTCAAAAGCTCCAATCATATAATTAGGAATCATATTATTTCAAGTTGTTTGTTGCAATAGTCTTTCACTTTTACTTATGATGTTTAAATTCTACACCTAAAAAGGTAAACGCGTGCAATGCACCAAAAAAAGTCAAAAGTTCTGTGCATTGCACGCGTTTACCTTTTTTCACAATTTTTTCTAGCATCATAATGTGCTTTGGCACACAAGTTGGCAGTTCAACATTTAGTTCATGGAAGAATCAAAACACTGGGCTATTAAATATTCAATGAAAGTTGCGGCATAATTTTCATGCATACAAGTGTTGATCTAAGTTAACTATTGTACTTTTATACTTTTGCCTTTTTTTAATTACATTGTTTGTAAAAAAAATTATGACACGTTTTTTTCCCAGGGTGTTTGACTTCAAATATTTTTTAAGTCACACATATAGATTATGATTTTATACCAGAATCAATCATCATGGAAAATTAGAACAAGAGATCAGATAGAAAATATAATTGTTACTTTTTTAATCTAAGTAATCCAATAATTCAATAAACTTTGTTGTTGAAACTAATTTTTTAGCTAATAAAAAAAAAAGAAAAATACATCATTTTATTTCATATCTCCGTGCATAGCACGGGTTCATGCTAGTTTGTATGTATACCATAAGAATTAAGAACATCGAACTTTATACTTTCTTTTGTCTCCACAGCAAATCATAATTCCATAATGCGTAAAGTGTAACTAGCCTTTATACTTTCTAGTGTCTAAGGGGATATAAGTACTTACTAAACACATAATTCCATACGCATGAATATTCTGATTCTCAGTGTTGGCATGACATGACGTCAACTTGAAGCACGCTGCGAGTTTGACATTAATGATCATCAGAGAGTTTTTCGAACCAACAGTACAGGGGCTTAAAAGTACAAGATAAATGATTGGGGGAGTGTGCAATATACAATGCAGCAAATCACAGCTAAGCAACAAACTTACGATTCCCGTAGGTAGAACCCATCCTGCAATAATGCCTGAAATTGCAAAAGGAAATAGATGGTATTAGAAAATTAAAAGCGCAACAGGCAGTAGTTCTATAAACACTACCTGCATATCCCTAAAATATTCTCCCACTGTTCTGTCAAAAACACGACGTAACAATTGATTGAATTTACAACAAACAAGAACACAGCCAAGTACTGCAAGACTGGGGACAAGAATCAATACCCTCTACCGCATGAAACCTTTTTATTACTTGAAGGACAATATGATCCCGCTGAACAGAATACTTCACTACTACGATCAACATCTGTCCAGATGTTAGCTGCACCACAAGCATGATTCAGCTGTCCAGCAGGTCGGTAACGGTATCTGCAGAAACTCGTAGGCCATCATCATTATTTGTGCATCCCAAAGACCCATGCATGGCAAGAAAAAGTGGGTGAACAACTGAACAACTACATTATCAACTTACGGGTCACACATGCCGGTGGTTACGTTGAGGGTCGCAAGAGGGCAATAGGAACCCAATGGGCAAGCTTCAGGAAAAAAAATTCAGGTAGCCTCCCAGAAAATAATCAGTCAAATTACCACTCAATAACTTAAAATTGACAACTCACTGTTCCAAACTTCCACGCAAATAAAGTCGCTTTCCCTACTTAAAAGGAAGTAAGGATCTTCAAATACTCACGTATCATGCATGTAAGACCCACAGGGCAGAAAAACCCTTCACAGCAAGCCTGACAATCAAGAGTTCGAGACGGTATGTCCTTGGAATTGTTTAGGTCAACATCATTTGGTTTAACACTACATGCCCAACCTGGCTCACAACCAGGAACCCAAGGCCAAGAGGTTAGATTGCAGTTCTTGTTAGGAACACTTTGTGATCCCCCTCCAACAAAATTGTTGAAGTACAATTTTGCTTCTGCTGGCGTACACAAGCGTTGTAAAACATCTCCTATTGAACAAATTGCAACTATCAAGACATGGCGAACAAGATATAATGGAAGTAGCAAGACAAATGGAACAGATGGACTTAGAAAACTGATCTTTCCTCTCATTTTTATTGATTTTTTTTTTTTTTTTGGGCATCACTTTCAATTCTGTTCTGCTTATGGCTCCAGATCTTGGCTGAAAGATATGACCCTATAACTATGCGTTGAAAGATGCGTGGATATAAACATACGGAGATAGAATCATGGTGAGTAGCATAGCCGCCAATCCTAAGCAATCTGTTTGAACTTAATGCTCAGTTTGATTACTGACATCTTGTTAGAGAACAAAAGAAACTACACTCTCTCATTCTGCCTAAACCCAAAAGATAATTAAAAGCTCAAATGAAACTAGCAAATTTTCATTGTATTAAGCATTGTAACTTGTAAGTACAGGTTAATTTCTTATATCTCAAAAGCCCCAAAAAGTTAAGACCCAATGCACTTCGTACCCTTAGTTTTCTGAATGCAAGACCTCAGAAAGGTCAAATTAGAAGAATAATTGAAAGCTTGATCCCATTCAACCTCCCTGGAAAGACAACAGAACTTCAAAAAAATTAGAAGTCAACTTGTATAAACATTACACAAGAAGCCAAACCCGATTCAATTTGTACAACTAACATAGAAGAATTTATCCAAAAAAAAAAACTAACATAGAAGTTGCTATTAACTGACTTAAGTCTGGCATAAGCTGGCTTTTTGAGTTGATGTATTGTGAGAGAATGACTTATCCCGTAAAGCGCGATAAGTCAGTTTTTAAGTCAGTTTGAGAATAAGTCAGTTTCCGAAAAAACCATCAGTCATGAATATACACCAAACAAAAGAAACAATCTTATATCAAGTCAACACCCCCAAGATGTGGGAATTATCGCAAATCTACATAAATAGATACTTCTAGTGAAGACATAAATGATAGAAAACCATTCTTATCCAACTAAAAATATTCTCATAAATAGCTATTCAAATTTTACTTTATAATCCCACCATTGTCATGGCTCCCAAAAAGACTAAAATACCATCTTTGAAAGAGAATCTCAGATGTTTGTATTATAGATCCTTAACTAAGCTTACTCAATTTGTTAGTCTTTTTGGGAGATCGTGACAACATTTGGATTAAAATTAAAATTTTCATAATTATTTATCACAATAACAAATGATCCGAACATTGGCATTTGGCATGAATCATGATTCCACAAAAATGATTAACAATAGGGGGCATCTATTATGCTCGGGATTTCGAACTTGTGGAAAGTGGGAGAAAAGAAGGAAAATGATTAAGAAGGAAAACGGGAAAAAAAAGAATGAAAAAAATGAATGTGCTTTGAACTCTATTTTGCCATTTTCGCTCCTCTTTTCTCTAAAACAGGGGAAAATTTTCAAACTTTCCTTTCTTCTCCCATTGTTCCAAACAAACCCTTATTAATTTTTCTATCAATTTCTCCGCGACCAAACAAGCAAAAGCTGGGATGTTTATAGCTCATCTGCTTGTACCCCTTGCCTGTCAAAGGAAGGTCTGGTTTTCGAGTCCATGGAGAGACATCAAGCCCCCTTTGGTTGTTTAACCAACTAACTTTCCTACTGACCCCGCTGACGTATATCGTGTGAAAAAAGAAAAAGGCAAAAGCTGGGATATGATCTTCCCATAGAGTCCAAACATTCTAGAGTTGGGACCACTGGAAATTTGTCCGGTTTTAACTTCAGGCTTTGGAATCAGTCGAGGTGCGCGCAACCGGGATTTGGAGTTCCCATAGTGAGCCAAGTCACTACATCCCCATAGTGAGCTCAATTGTGGGCCCTCTGAAATCTTCATTTGGGATCGGAACTCTTAAATTTTTAAAGGAATTTTGAGCACATTATGAGTACAAAAAATTATGATCATCGGAGATTGTTAGACGCATAATTGAGAAAAAAAAAATTTATAGTGTATTCTCCAAATGATATTGGTCCTCCATATAAATGGTATCTGAACAAATGGCTACCAATATCTAATTAATTTGATTTTATCTAATTAATTTGATTTTTTAAGTGAATGATCTAACCAACATTCCCGACAAATTGTACGGTTTCGATCCAAATAAAGATTATAGAGGACACACAATTGAGGTCACTATGGGGTAGTGACTTGGGTTACGACTACCCCAAATCTGTGCAGCCGTACATCCGATTATTAACAAAATAAAATAAAATAGAAAAGCTGGGATATGATTTAAGAAAAGAGAAAAAGAACTCACGGATTCTTGATGCAGAAGCTGAGATTCTTGGTGAATGGAGCGCTGAGAATGGTGGAGGTGAGTTTCAAGAGTTGACCGGAGACGTCCTGAGTTAACGTAGGATTGACGACTGGATTAGTGTAGTCGTCGTCGGCGACTTGGCATTGGACGAACAGTACAGGAAAACTCAACACAACAGCAGCAATGGCCACTACGTAGTAGTAGTGGCAGTAGGGATTTCCTCTCATATTCAAAGGAACAGCAGAGAAATTTCTAAGCAATCAATTGGTTGTTGATCTTGCTGTCAGTTCGTTCAACGATGATGAAGATTGGGCTTGGATTTTTCCCTGTGTCTGAAACTTGAAGAAAGTGAGAGAAAATATCAGTTTCAAGTCGAGTTTTGTGTATGACTTATTAAATAAAAATAAGTATGAAATGCGCTATCATATAAAATGCACACGCATGTTAAGAACGGGTGTCACAATGAAAGTATCTAATATTACCTTACAAAAATATTATTCCCATTATGTTGTTACAGACATGTAAAGTAAAATATAGAGGGCATTGATCAAAGTGTGAAAATATCCCACATAAGTATCAACCGTAATAACATAATTTTCATAAAAAAAAATTGAAGGGCAATTTTATCTTTTTATATTCAACCAAAAAAGGTAATTAAAATAAGAACTCACTCCCTCTGAACACTATTTCTTGCATTTTCCACTATTTCATCAAAAATTAATAATTTATAAATTAAATATGGGAGGGCAGAGTAAAAAAGCAAATGTTGGAAAGTGAAAAAAAAAATAATGAAAACAAGAAAGCATCCAAACCCAAACAAAAGTAGGGCTGTTCAAAAAAACCGGTAAACCGTGAATTCAGTCCAGACAGAACCAATTCGTGCGTTTTGGATTTTAACTGTGGATTAGTGATCCAGACACGGATTCAAAAAATAAAAAATCGTGACTCACGGTCCAGACACCGATTTTGAATTTTAAACTATGGATCAACTAGAACCATTCTCATTCCCTTGTCTCACGACGCTCTTTACTCGGTAGATTTCGCCGACGCAAATCCGGCTGCAAGAAAGCTTGATTATCCTTTGTTGGAACACTCGGACAAGTCGATCGACGTTGCGGGCTCTTGTAATGGGTTGATTCTAATTACTGTAGGTAATTCCAACTTCTTGCTCAATCCACTCACTAGAGAATGTAGGGAACTGCCCAAATCACCTCTTTGTGACATTTCTTCGGCTGACGGGTCCCAGTATTTTCTACGTGGGTTGGGTTATGACTCGTCCACAGATAAGATAGTTACAAGGTTGTGATGATCCCTTACCGTGAAAATGAATATGAGCCTGAATATAACGTTGATAATATTGCCAATGTAGCTGTGTATTCGCTGGAAACTGATGCTTGGAGCATAATCCAAGTTTCACATTATGGCTATCTGCAATTTCTTCATGGGTTTTACTTTAATGAGCGTCTTCATTGGCTTTGTCTGCCTAGCCCTATGATTGTTGCTGCTTTCGATTTGTCGGGTGAGATTTTCAGGGAAGTTCAGCTGCCTGCTTCATTAGATATTTGCAAGTATTATGGCATTTATTATCATTACATGGCAGTTCTTGGGGGTTCTCTCTGTTTGGTATTGCCGTATCCTAACAACGGAATTGAAATTTGGATGATGAAGAAATATGGGGTAAGAGACTCGTGGACCAAATTTAAGATTGATAATGCAGGGATGTCTATAGGATTGTGTCTGTCATGCTTGTCAGCAGAAGACCAAGTTGTGTTGAAAATATTTGGAAAGATAGTAAATGTTAACGGAGAGATAGTGGATGAATCTGGCGGAGACAAACTAGTCCTTTACAATCTGATAAAAAAAACACTGAGGGTCATGGTTGTTTCCGGCATTCCAACTGACTATTTAATTAGGGACAACTACATCGAGACCCTCGTCTCTCCTAATCCCGGAGGATGGATTCGGCGACACTGTGAAGCTTCTCTAGGTGAGAGTTGATAGATTTATCAGGTATATTTACAACATATAGTTGACTCTCCCTTCTTTTGTTGATTAATAATTGATTAATTGTTGATTAATTGTATACATGATATCCAATTAAGACACTTTAGCAGCTTTCCATTAGGATGGAACTCCTTGAAAAATTCGAGAAAATCTTGCTTTATGAACTTCCGAGCCTTCTTGACAAAGGCAAAATTGAAACCACGAGGCCCAAGAGCCTTAAAGCTGCAGCAGTCATTGACAGCTTCCATGATCTCTTCATGGGAAAATGTCTTTCCACTTTGAAAGCCATTCAATTTTCTCTTGAATTCACCCCTCAGCTCTGTTTTTCTTTAAAAATGTTTTGAGAAGTAGTTCACTGCTGCCTTCTTGGCTCATTAATGTCATGAGGATCATCAAGTTGTTTTCCATTCAGATTGATGGGGCCAATAAAATTTCTCCTAAACCTGTTGTTAGCAATATACTGGAAATATTTTGTGGCTACCTATAGTTTAAGCCCAATTATTCTAATTCGCGAGTTCCTTTTGTGCCTTGGACATACCTCTGATGAGAATAAGGTGTCTTGTTACAACGATCTCTACTGGTTTGAATTTCTCCTGATTCCATATTGTAATTTGGCTACCAGAAGCACCTTCAGCCTCCATTACTGCAAAGTTTACCTCTGAACTGTACCATCACATTTTTTTTTTGAAAAGAATCAAATATTGTCTCCTGAAGCATCAAGATATCAGGCTTATTGTTGGGCACCATTTCAAGATGTGTTTTCTCTTAACTGGACTACCCATTTCTCTGATTAATCCCCAAGATCTCCTCCCCTTCTTCCTTCTTCAGTTTGTTGCTGCTCTTCCAGTTCTGTTACAAATAATCTTTTCTGAGACTCCTGGCTCGTCATGAAAATGCATTCCATTCTCTTACCTGAAATTCCAGTGGCTGCAGGACTACCCATTTCTCTGATTAATCACCAAGATCTCCTCCCCTTCCAGAGCTTACGCTCTGACCCTTCCTTCTTCAGTTTGTTGCTGCTCTTCCAGTTCTGTTACAAATAATCTTTTCTGAGACTCCTGCCTCTTCACGAAAATGCATTCCCATTCTCTTACCTGAAGTTCCAGTGGCTGCTATGTCTATAATTAGAACCTTATTCCTTCGAACTATATCTTGAGTATGAATGGAAACCATATCATTAGTGTGCTCTCGACATTGAGGTTTGAATACACCACATGCCAGCATAGGTCCTCTTCAGGGGCATCATTGAAATGTTGGATATGTTATACGTTTGTGATCTGCTTGATTCTCTTAATTTTTGACCTCTTTGTTTCAGGGATTGGGCTGGAGGGGGTATTTGCTGGTTCAAGAATTTCAAGAATGTTGCTAGACCTATTAGTATGTGAAACCTGCATAGGCCAGTTGTCAAGCCCATTAGCCCCTCCACGGCTCCACGGAGATATTCTTGCCCAGCCATCTTGAATCAGAATCTGACTTTCATTAATGTCATCCACACCATTAGGTGGAGACTCTTTGACTTCCTCAACCATATCCACTATTGCTGGTTTAGCCAACCTTGGGTTTGGGTTAGTAACATTTTTTCCAACCGCTTTTTCACTTATTTGGATGAGTTGACGTTCATTTGCTTTTGAAATATTTCTACCAGCCAAAATTTCAGCTTACTGTATGTCCAGCTCCCAATATTTTAGGGAGTCAGCTCCCCTTTCAGCGGTAAACAAGACATCAAGTGAATTCCAGCATCCTCTCTCTCTCTCTCTCTCTCTCTCTCTCATAGTTATTACTTATTTATTTATTTTTACCATGTCCCTTGCCATGTCCGTGTCCTCATTTCTATAGAATTCCCGTGTCTCGTATCTCGTGTCCTTATCCGTATCCATGTTTGTGCTACATAGCACCTTATAGTTTTTCCCATCCACCAATATGTTGATCCATTCGTCAATTCTTGATTTTTACCCATTAGAATAAAAAAAAAATCCTATCGCAAAGGAAGATTGTGTAAAGTTCTCCTCATCCATAGTCACAAAATCTCCCCATACTTAACCAATTTTTCTAAAGGTGCTCAAACACCATGTACTTAGGGGCATACCCCTGCAATTAACGCAAACAAGCATGGACAAACATGCAGGCTTGCAGCTTGTCCATTCCATGGCTTAAGCTCACTAAACCACTCCTTAATCTTATCATTTGCAAGCATGAATAGTCCTCCCATTGATCTAACCACTGCTTCCTGTTGGATTCTTGAGTTTGACCAGAGCACTTCTTTATAGCGAACCAGTCCCTAATGGATCTTTCGTCTCTATGGTATTGTAGCTGCCCTGTCTTGAGATTAGGAATTTCCTTCACCCTGGTTTTCCTGCTGTCTCGAAGATGGGTAATGTTTTTCCTGAGTCTATATGTGTTCATTCTCCGTCTTCTGACTTCTCCTAGTGGCATTCTAGCTGCTTTCTTTCAATCCATAGACCATTTTGTCTTCTGGATAGCCATTTCTACCACTTCTTTGCATTCATACATTATAATTTGCTGCCAGTAGTTTTACTTCGTTTTGAGGGGATCAAAGCTTCCTTGATTGTACCAGATTTTGCATACGATTTCCTGAACCACATCAACCCAAGATCTTCGGCAAGATTATCAATGAAGAGAGTGAAAATGACATCCTTAGAATTAGTGAGAGTGTTGTATATGCATAATTGGTGTCCAACCCTCCTTTCGATCACTTCTTATTCGTCCCATCGCTCCTGAGTAAACCATTTATCCAAACTTATTTAGTGTGGTACTTCCTTCAACTTTAGATTTGATGCTGGAACCCCATTTAATGTCACCTCATGCTGGTTCAAATTTATTTCGCAGCTGATAGGGAAGGAACATCTAGGCCCTAGTCCAGCAAATCAACTACGTGCAGTGGTACTCTCAACTTTTTCAGCGAAACCATGATCTAGCAAGATATGCTCTTTAGAACTTCATCTCCTAGCCCTTTTGATGGCACTTCTGGGGCTTGATTCCAACTCAAGCTTTTTTCTTTTTTCTCTCTTTTTTTTTTTTTTGGTATTTTGTAAATTCAGTTTCATTTCTGGGCTAGGAGCTTCTTTATTGTGGTATTGTTGTTTGTTATTTCAGGAATATTCTATTAGTTTCTGTTGGTAGTTTTCTTCTTTGGGATGTTCGTAAATTGGTAGATTACTCTTATGTCAATGTTCATTCATTTGTCGAAGAAAAAAAAAAAAAAAGAAGCTCAATCCTTCCGTAATTTGTCATTTTTAACGATGAATAGTGTCATTTATTGGATAAAACATTCATACAAAGAAAATTGTGCTGATGAAACATGAAGCATAAGATTAGGGTTTAGTATAATTTCTGCATGTGCTAGCAGTCGTCTCAAATTTTTCTAGGCCAACATTTATACAGTGAAATGAGGCATCCCCCCTTGTGCTAAATAAGACCTATATGAAAACCCTAATTCAGGCTCAAGAGTGCCCCATGATTCTCACAACCCATGATAATGTGCAGCATTAACCATAACACTCAAAGGCAATTCCAAATTTCCAATGCAAGGCATAGTGCATCAAAATTGTTTTCTCTCAATTTACCAATCATCAATGAAAGACAATTCCAATGCCGATTTATATGGATCGCCTCATCGCTAGTTACAGCTTGGTTCTCTAGTTGGTCATCTTGTTGAAAAGTGGTCATATTAGTATCTCCCATATTTGGTCGATAGGGAAATTGCTTTTCAAACTGGTTTTTTAGCGCATTTATTTTCCTCTTTCATGGGTCTTCACTTCTATCCTTTTTATCAGTTTGTTTTAGGGGTTTGAAACGGAAACCATAAACACAATTTCCAGAAACATAAGGCTGCACAAAATAATACTCCTATGTCAGTATGGAATCTAATTCAGAAACAGAAAATAAGAGTGCTCGTCACCTTTGAAGGAACACAAGAGTGATGTTCATCAGGTTCTTCAAAAGTGTTCTATTTTGCAGGTGGCAAAAAGGGTCCATTTCTTTTCGAGTAGACGTGATATTGCGGGTGAAATCCTAAACGATACAAGTCAAGTCCGATTCGTTGCCATTTTTACTATATTAATTGCCAAAAGCAGCGATTCATATTTGTTGCAAAAGGAAGGGGAAAAAGCTGTCTGAATCTGTCCATTTCCTTTCAACTCAGTTACAAAACCTATATGTGTCATGTACAAATAGCGATTCATATTAGCCAACCGCGGTATCAGTATGCTTATCAGCCTATATTTAAGAGGATGCTGCCTTTGTCTCTTTGACCGTAGCCTCCATCTAACGAAAAGATGGGGAAAGTTACTGAACGCGGTTCGACCGTGCAAGACATCATCTTCATTCTTTCCAATCCCATAACCAACGTACACTAAACATGCACACAAAGATGAAGAAGATAACCAGAAAGCAAGCCTAGCTTTTCCCAATACATGATGCAAACGATGCGGGTATCGAATAGTTCTCTCAGTATGTAATCCAGGCAGCAGCAGCAGCAAACCATTCACATTTTCATACTCTGAACGGCCTTTTTTGTCATTCTTTTTTGTTTTCCTGGCACCCAAAACCAAAAATAGTTTCCGAAGGGAAGAGAAGACAGTCAGAGAAGCACAAAAAAATGCATTTAAACGTAGGAAAGTAGTGATTTGATTGAAACAATCTTCGCGAACTCAGAAAGGACAAGCAAAATGCCTCTTCCACAAAGTTATCATAATTTCCATAAAGAATATGCAGTGTTTTTGAAAATACTGAAAGGGGGCCATACCCCCTTGTGCTAAATAAGAACAGGACAAAAATCCCATTCCTGTGCTGCTCCGAATAATTGCAATAATCCTCGGGGAAGATTTTTCCTTTGTTTCATTCCGAATTTAACGAGTACAAACCAGATGTTTTCATCAACTCTAAATGACCAAAGTTGCACTATCCTCCCCTCACATATTTCACTTTCCAATACAACAAAACAAATGTTCCTGGACACTAGGTCAATATCCCATCTAAGCAAAGATTCGCTAATAGCTAAATACAACGGTACAACAAAAGGTTTATAAAGAATGATCTGGACAAAGAAAGAGAGAAAAGACAGTATCGTATCTTACTAGTGGAAGAACCTAGTTGTGGTATGCGTAAGGTGACCTGTGGGAAGGTCCCATAATGATTCTCATTTTGTGGGTTATATACATGTGATTCCCAAACTTGTGCTTTCCTTCTGCATTTTAGAGTAAGAATACAATGACAAGAGTGGTGGCTTGAATTCTCAGTGCTTCCTTTTTAAGATAAGCATGCCAATGAAAGCTATAGCGCGCGTAACAAAGCCTGCCAGGATGAGGAAGAATATGCAGCGGCCCCAACCGTTAAGGCTATAGCCCATTCGCATGAGCAAGCCACAACGAGTTAGAATCCATACTCCTGAATACCTGATATGAAAGATGATTAGTACGACATACTATAGACCTCAAAAATTTTAGGGAAACACCAACCCATATCAATTTTACCACTAGGTCAATAATGCTAATCATAGTCAATCACGTGTTTCAAGTAATAGGCACTGTATGAACATTTCAACATAAATGAAACTCCTTGTTAAAGATGAGAACCATATAGGTGCCTAGGGGGTTTTTTGTCTATTAACATCCATCGCCTCAAATGAATTGCCTATCTACTTATTTGCAAGGAAAAACTTTGCAATTATGTCCTCCACAGCAAATCACACCCTTGTTTCTCATTACTGAACGGTGCAACACATTATCCACGTTCTCTTGCTTTAAAAGTTTGTTTCAATATCCAGGCTTTCCGGGTTTGCCTGACTAAGATAAAGAGTAATTGTGCTCTACCTTACAGCATTTGCAACAACGAATGCTTCCAAAGCCCATTTTGGGAAGCACAGGTTTGCTAGGCTCTTTATGAACGCACCATGTCCTGTTTGAGTTGAGATCAGAGTCAAAACTACAGGAAGAAGCACGGCACACTGCACAAAGTGGAAGTACGTCATCAGCAGAAATTTAAAAAATATCATAATTAATTTAGAAGTTAGAAAAGCTTTAGAATATGTTGCTAACTAGAAAAGCTTTAGAATATGTTGCTAACCAATTGGGATGGACCAGGTTCAAGGAAGATGGACAGTGAGTATCCTATCCCAGTAACACAATAAACCAGACATAACAGTACAACATAATTATCTGAGAAAGACGATATAGGTTGGCTGAAGAAATAGAACATTGAGAGATACACCGCGGGCTTAATCACTGTATTAAGATGGTCTATTGTGTCCTTGGAAAGAAAATGAGCCAGACTGCTAATGCCAGAAGCACTCTCTCTCCAATATTGTAACTTGTCCAGAGAAAATGTTCGCAAAGCCGAAATTGTGCACAGAAGAGCTGAATAAAGTCAGGATCAAAACAGAAATATGTGAGACGCATTAAGGAAGAAAAGCTTGTGCAATTAGACACTACATAACACTAGTTGCATCAACAATTAGGCCAACCATTGTCTCCAACGAGGAACACTTTACTATTGTAGCAATTTATACTTGTGCTAGAATAGATATGTAATTGGTTTCGCAATCCAAATTAGTATGGAAAGTTATAAATACAGAGGTGGCAAGAATGAAGCAACGAATTCCGATACTTCTGAATCTTTTTATCCACAGAATGATCAGAGGATTCAGAGCACTAAAAACTACTAACGGGGAGCCCAAATATTGCTACTTACAGACGGCAATAATGGTATAGGTATAACTTGCTGCTCCAAATGTTACATCGCTCATTTTAATCAGGTATCCTAAGCAGGCGCCAGCAAGTAACAAGATGAGAAAATCCACTGCTAGTATTCTAGCTTCTCGTAGTCGTTGCTTGACAACCCTGCGATAATTTTGGCACATAGAATGTCAAACCACAGAAACCAATGAAGTATAAAGACTCCAATACCAAACAAACACATCTCCATATTTTTGGATATATTGGCTCTTTAGAATGAGAGAGGAATAAAATTCTTGCGATGTACTCTACGTCACACGAAAGAATCAGCTATATTATTTCTGAGGGAACCTAGTAAATGATCTTCCATATTTCCTCAAGAAAAAAATATCTACTTGTATACATGACATTATTGACCAAAGACACCAACCCAAACCGAGCCTTAGGTCCCAATCATTGAATCGGGTACATACAACTATTGTCTCCATTGAGTTGCTTCGAGAGCATTGCTTTTTGTGATATCAAAGAAACCTAGCTCTTTTCGAACTACCGCCTCCAAAATCATTTGTAGTCTACCCCTGCCCTTAGTTCTACCATCTACCTTAACTATACCACTCGTCCTAACTACTGCATCGACCAATCTACGATAGACATGTCCAAGCACTTTCATCTCTTTTCTCTCATCTTATATTCTGTGATTCTGTCGGTGCTACCCCTTGCCATCCTACGAAGGTTTTGTTTCTATTTCTATCTTGCAAAGTCTTACCACACATTGATCTCGATATTCTATTTCCATACACTCATTGAAGAAACCTAAAACAAGTTTCTAATGGATAAAACTTAATAAGAGATTCTTGAATATTTACCTCCCAAGGAAGTACTTGTACTGCAGGAGAACACCGGGGGTTCTCCGATTGGACAAGTCCCTCAACCTCAAGAAATTGTGTCGTATTATATCCCGCTGAAGCTCCACATTACATCTCATATCCTGCCATACTTCTCTGGCCAAAGATTGCTCCCCAAGTTCAGCATCACTAGCTATTTGGTCATTAAGAGTTACTTGTGCAGCAGGGATGGCAAGTCCAGCACAATTTTGCTGCATATCTGGGGGTACCTGATAACCATTGTGAAGCATCCATCACAAAGGAAGCTCTTTGGAACTTATGCCTGAACTTGTAGACGGCTTAACAATGTCCTCCAAAACATCAATAAAATGGTCCGGAGGATTCACACGCTCTGGTACATTTATTCCAAGACCTGCAAAGTACTCTTCAACTCTCCTTACCGGTCCATGATACACGGTAAGGCCACCTTTTGCTAAAAGTACCAAATCATCAAACATCTTGAACAAGGTGTAGCTGAAACAAGTACCGAGTAATATAAAGAATTAATTAAACAAAACAGCTAGAGTGACGAACTACCATAAACTTTGTCATGAAAATGATTTCAACTTAGCTGATTTAGGTTGTGGACTTATTACTTTTGTTGTTATCAAATTTCCACCACCTAAGCTTTTTAAGTAATCTAGGGGATCTTCTGTGGTGTCTATGCTAGACATACAAGAGTAAGTTCTGTATCATATGAAATGAAAAACATGCGGTCCTTTTTTTCCATGCTCAATGACAGGTGGGACCTGCCTAAGCAATAGTTGGCAGCATGGTCCACGGTGAATTGCTTGTTTGACCAATCTTCCATGGCATGCTGCCATGTAAATTCTGTAAGTGTGTAATTCGATCTTGCCCCATAATTAAAATGTCTTCGACTTCAAACACTTTCCATGAATGCCATTGGCAATTCAATGCTAAGATATTTTCGTGCAGTTATATTATCATAATGTGCAAAACTTCTTATTCCTTCATATTTGGTTGTGGAAATATTAACAGGGGATTGGAACTTGATCTTAGCTAAAGTGGTTGTCATCCTACATTTTTCAAAAAGACGAAAGGTTTGAGCTTATGGAGAAGTAACCCATGCCCAATTGTACAGCCTACCTTATCTGCTAAGTCCAAAGAAGCATGGATACAGACACGGGACACGAACACGCGGATACGCCATTTCTTTAGAACTTAGGACATGGACACATTTTGGACAAGCCCAATAAATGTATACTTTTGCATTATAGAGGTATCTTATGAATTCATGCAAAAGATAAAAACATAATTTCTATCAAATGAACAAAAAAAACACAAAAAGTATTGCCATTATGAAGACACGAATCAATGGTACTATGCAAGTATTCATGACCTAACCATCAATCGAATTTTTGATCTTTGGACCATGTTTTTTAATGCGTCCTTCACATGTTCCAAGAGTGTCCCTACTTGTCCTAGAGTGTCACAATGTGTCCTAGTAAAACAAATGTACTAAAAAAATATTGACATGTATTTCAGTGTGCTTGATCTGAAGAGTCATGGACACGTGTCGGGCACTGATACGTAAGGCCGGTAGATGTGTCCATGCTTCTTAACTGCTAACATCCCATCGATTGCCCAAATATAAACATAATATTACTCAATCCGGATTGGTGCATGATGTCAATTGGGTTGCTATCGATGAAAATAATTAAGAAGGCTTTCTTACTAAAGTTTATGTAAACTCAAAGACACAAATGACTAGGATGGTGAGCTTAATAACAATAACACTTTTATTTCTTTTCTTCTTTTTTTGGGATAAGCCAGCTTAATAACAATCACAATAACAGTACCCACGTAATCCCCAATCGATGGGGACATGGACCGGGAAGTACTGGAGACAGACCAAACCTTTGGCAAGACATGCACAAAGTGGCTGCTCTCAGAAAATTTTACCACTAAAGTAGCAGACCCCCCAGATGGAGATGAAACAATGTCTTAAACCTGTCAGTAGAACTTGCTGAGATGCTCTCCAAAAAGGTATCCTCACTCTGGAGGGGCTTTCAAATTAAAATGTCAAAACTGTCCCAGTTATATGTTGTCACACAGTTTGAAAATAGAGAGGAGAATATACAGTGTCTCATAGATGTGTTTAACTAAGATATCATTACCTAGGTTGGTGGACAACCATGCAGATATTGACCCCCACAAGAGCTTCACGTCGAAGCGCTCTTAGAAGTAGCTGGGAAGACGAACTATCCAACCCCGAGGTAGGTTTATCTAAGATCAGAAGTGATGGTTCCATTACCAATTCCAGGCCAACATTTACTCGCTTCCTCTGGCCTCCTGATATTCCTCGCTTCTCTACTGTTCCAACCAAGGAATCCCGCACTGCTTGCAACCCCAATGATTCAATGACTCTTTCAAGAATGAGAACCTTATCCTCCTTCAGCAAGTTTGCAGATAATCTTCAATAATAATTGGGTAAAAGAAGAGCAATCAATAGTAATCATGCAACTGATATGTATAATAGATTGTTAACTACCAACTCATCTAAAAGCTTAATTTATTATTCATATCCTTAACGGCATAACAAACTCATTCACGTGTAGCTAGGCCAACAAATATTACGGAACTAGAGCATGGCATAGAAAAGGAAGACAAGGATAACAGCATAAACCCACTGCAACAATAATGCGGTTGAGAATCGCTACACAAACAAATATGAGTTACAGACAAATTGTGGTTTTGCGGGAACTCATAGTATGACGAATATGATTAGTGGCGACTCCAAAATTTTCCTCCAGCGCTAACAAAAATACATAGCATGTCCATGGTGAAAAGCTGTATGGCAAAAAAAAAAAAAAAAACTCCGAGTAGGAAAAGAGACATCCATTGTATCATTTGACAAAAAACGACTCCAACATATTACAATATCCCACGAGTCTTCATATTTTGAAAGTGTTGCACTATAGCTTCATTATCGACTCTTTTAAATAGAGAGAGAGCATAGAGCTTTCATTCATTCGACTTTCCTCTTTTTTTATTTTTTGACCAAACCCCACTATGCCATTATATATGTATATGTTGGGTTTTAGAGCCCACTATCCCATATTCCCATAGGCATTAAAAATCCACTACGTGATATTATATCCATTTATTTGGTTTTGGGTTTGTTTTGTTTTGTTTTGTTTTGTTTTGTTAGGGCTATAACAAGTTGGGTCAAATTTAGTTAAATATATTTATTTTAACCTCGCACGAATAACTCAACGCCGACAATACTAAAGAAAATATGCATTTTTTGAACCCAACGAGGTCGCTCGCCCTCGCTGGGTATATAGTGGAGTCGCCCCTGAATATGATTAGGAACAGATACCAAGAAGATTCAGAACCCTACAGGGACAGAGCCAGGAATTTCACTCGCAGGGGCGAATATTTTTTTCAAAATACTTTGTACGGGCGAGCCTATATAATTCATAGGGAGAAATTATTTTTCCTATATAATACTAAAGGCTCTTTTTTTTTTTTCTTTGCAGGGGCAACCGCCCCTACTGGCCCCCCTCTGGCTCCATCCTTGCCTATATCAATCATCCATCCATCTTCAAGGAGGATTTGATGAGATCCCATAGGCTTTTACGAGCACACACAGAGATTGAAGGAATACAAATGTAGTTGTCAAAATGGTTCGGAAATGGACAGATAGAGAAGCTTCATGATGAAATAACACCAGTGCATGAAGTTTAAGAGGAATATTCCCACATTACCTTTGATCGAGACACTTATGAGGGGCCTTCAAGAAGCATATCTGTAGACTTATATACTTTGGATTTTTAGACTTCTGATGTTCTGAGCCTTGTTGGCTCCAGCATGCTTTTGTAAATGTGTAGCACCCCTTTGATAACTTCTCTATAAAGTTATTTTGTTTATCAAAAGAAAAAACAACCTCTAAGCGATTTACCCAAAAGAGGGAAAAAAAAAAAAAAAGAACCTATAAACAGTAATGAGATATGTCATGTCTGTCTAACACTTCAAATTGACCAATTATTATTTTGTTGCACAATTGCAATAAAATTGCGTGAAGTGTATATTTTAAATGCATTGTACAACACCCTTTCTATCCCACGGGATAACTAAAATATAAAGCAATTATCCTTTTTTTGCTGCGTCTAGTCCATCTGTATCTAAAAAAGTGGCGGTTTGATAGTAAGTTATATCGCTTAAAGCTGAGTCCATGTATCATATCATAGCGGTAGAATTAGCCAAGTAAACTGCAGTTGCAATCTACCACAGAACTCAATTTGACATACCTGCACCTAGCACTGAACCAGAGATTCTCTTCCACTGTCAAATTTCCATGCACAATATCATCCTGTGGCACAAAACCGATGATTTTTCTGTACGAGTGCATTGATTCATTCTTTCCATTTATAAGAATTGAACCAGTCATCTTGCATCCAACTGTTTTTCCCACCAAAGCAGAAAGGAATGTTGTTTTCCCAGCCCCAGAAGGACCCATGACAGCAGTAATGCGGCCAGGCTCTATTTTCCCTGTAACACACCTCAAAAGATGTTTGTTTTTCCCTTTCAGGGTAAGCGTAAGGTCTCTAAAGGAAACCTCAATTATGGGCCTTTTCCTGATTTCTCGATTGCTAGCCATTGAAATTACTCCCGAGAAGGTAAGGTTTTCCTGATGCATAGCTTTTTCTTTCTCTAGTTGATCATATGCATACTTGAAGATCTGACTATCAGTATGTAAATGACCTTTCTTTGGCATTGGCCTTTTCACATTTTTTTCTTCAACCTCAATACCGGAATCATTTCTAATATCAGGACCCTCTTCAGTTGCACGTATCCCCCTCATCACCCCACTGGGTTCCATCTTCTTTCCTCCTACTGCAGCAGATGACTGCTCTGAGGAACTCAAAATACTTGCATGAGTAATTGGATGTAGATCATCATCTATCTCAACTTCAGTTTGACTCAAAATCCTGAGTTCCTCACTCAGTGTCACAGTTTTTCTACGGGAAAATGTGCGAGAAAACTGACTTTGCAAGCCCCTAATATGATTCAAAGCAGCATTTTTAGCAGATTTCCACCCCTTGTGTGCCTGTGCTTTCCCCCTCACACTTCTCGCTGCTGCTTCCCTGGATTTGGCATGTCTTCTTTCCCGAATGCTAAGGACTTGGTCTGAACAATTATAAATAATAAGCAGGAGGGTAGTTAACGCGGCCTGCATTGCAAGAGATGGGTCTGAGGATAGATGGAAAGAGTAAAAAAATAGTCGGAGTGAATCTAATAAATGTACAGAGAAGAGATACAACAGCAAGAGAATGTGTAACTAAAACATGATGTATTCCTCTTTTATGGAAGAGATTATTGTACTGGTAGTGGAGGCTACTAATTGCCAATCTTTTGCATAAACAAACACACGATGGTAATAGAGATGACATCAGTAACTAGTGCAAATGCCATTAAATGCTGGAAATTTGTATGTATGCCATAAGAATTAAGAACGTTGAACTTTATACTTTCTTTTGTCTCCACAGCAAATCATAATTCCATAATGCGTAAAGTGTACTAGCCTTTAACCCACCAAATATATCGAGTTAGTGTCTAAGGGGTTATAAGTACTTACTAAACACATAATTCCATACGCACGGATATTCTGATTCTCAGTGTTGGCACGACATGACGTCAACTTGAAGCACGCTGCGAGTTTGACATTAATGATCATCAGAGAGTTTTTCGAACCAACAGGACAGGGGCTTAAAAGTACAAGATAAATGATTGGGGGAGTGTGCAATATACGATGCAGCAAATCACAGCTCAGCAACAAACTTACGTTTCTCGTAGATAGAACCCATCCTGCAATAATGCCTGAAATTGCAAAAGGAAATAGATGGTGTTAGAAAATTAAAAGCACAGCAGGCAGTAGTTCTATAAACACTACCTGCATCTCCCTAAGATATTCCCACTGTTCTGTCAAAAACACAACGTAACAATGGATTGAATTTACAACTAACAAGAACACAGCCAAGTACTGCAAGACTGGGAACAAGAATCAATACCCACTACTGCATGAAACCTTTTCGATACTTGAAGGACAATATGATCCGGCTGAACAGAATACTTCACTACTACGAACAACATCTGTCCAGATGTTAGCTGCACCACAAGTATGATTCGGCTGTCCAGCAGGTAGCCGGTAAACGTATCTGCAGAAACTCGTAGGCCATGATCATAATTTGTGCAGCCCAAGGACCCTTGCATTCCTAGAAAAAGTGTAGTAACAACTGAACAACTACATTATCAACTTACGGGTCACACATGCCGGTGGCTTCATTGAGGGTCGCAAGCGGGCAATAGGAACCCAATGGGCAAGCTTCCAGAAAAAAAAAAAATTCAGGTAGCATCCCAGAAAATAATATGTCAAATTACCACTCAATAACTTAAAATTGACAACTCAATGTTCCAAACTTCCACACAAATGATGTCGTTTTCCGTACTTGAAAGGAAGTAAGGATCTTCAAATACTCACGTATCATGCATGTAAGACCCACAGGGCAGAAAAACCCTTCACAGCAAGCCTGACAATCGAGAGTTCTAGACGGTATGTCCTGGGTATTTTTTAGGTCAACATCCTCATCATTTGGGTTAACACTACATGCCCAACCTGGCTCACAACCAGGAACCCAAGAGGTTAGATTGCAGTTCTTGTTAGATTGCAGTTCTTGTTAGGAAGTACAATTTAGGAAGTACAACCAGCCCCTCCAACAAAATTGTTGAAGTACAATTTTGCTTCTGCTGCCGTACACAAGCGTTGTGAAACATCTCCTGTTGAACAAATTGCAACTATCAAGACATGGTGAACAAGATATAATGGAAGTGGCAAGACAAATGGAACAGATGGACTTAGAAAACTGATCTTTCCTCTCTTTTTTATTGAATTTTTTTTTTTGGCATCACTTTCAATTCTTTAGATCTCAGCCGGTCCCAAGCCCTGATAAAGGAGGAGAGTTGTGCGTTAGGTAGCTGACAGCCAGCACATAAAAAGACCCGTCAGAACCTTATGACATAATCCTTAATCATACAATGAGATGAAGCAGCACTTGACAGAGCTCAATGGAGAAAAAGGATTCATGTAGCCAAACCCAATTGATTGGGACATAAGGCTCGGTTTGGTTTGGTTTGGTTTCAATTCTGTTCTACTCATGGCTCCAGACCTTGGCTGAAAGATATGACCCTATAACTATGCGTCGAAAGATGTGTGGATATAAACATATGGAGATAGAATCACAGTGAATAGCATACCCGCCAATCCTAAGCAATCTGTTTGAACTTAATGCTCAGTTTGATTACTGACATTTTGTTAGAGAACAAAAGAAACTACACTCATTTTGCCTAAACCCAAAAGATAATTAAAAGCTCAAATGAAACTAGCAAATTTTCATCGTATTATGCATTGTAACTTGTAAGTACAGGTTAATTTCTTATATCTCAAAAGCCCCAAAAAGTTAAGACCCAATGCACTTCGTACCCTTAATTTTCTGAATGCAAGAACTCAGAAAGGTCAAATTAGAAGAATAATTGAAAGCTTGATCCCATTCAACCTCCCTGGAAAGACAACAGAACTTCAAAAAATTAGAAGTCAACTTGTATAAACATTAACAAGAAGCCAAACCCGATTCAATTTGTACAAGTAACATAGAAGTTGCAATTAACTGACTTAAGTCTGGCATAAGCTGGCTTTTTGAGTTGATGTATTGTGAGAGAATGACTTGTCTCTTAAAGCGCGATAAGTCAGTTTTTAAGTCAGTTTGAGAATAAGTGAGTTTCCAAAAAAACCATCAGTCGCGAATATACACCAAACAAAAGAAACAATCTTATATCAAGTCAACACCCCCAAGATGTGGGAATTATGGCAAATCTACACAAATAGATACTTTTAGTGAAGACATAAATGGTAGAAAACCCTTATTATCCAACTAAAAATATTCTCGTAAATAGCTATTCAAATTTTACTTTATAATCCCACCATTGTCGTGGCGCCCAAAAAGACTAAAATAAAATCTTCGAACGAGAATCTCAGATGTTTGTATTATAGATCCTTAAGTAATGTTATCAATTTGTTAGTCTTTTTGGGAGATCGTGACAACATTCGGATTAAAATTAAAATTTTCATAATTATTTATCACAATAACAAATGATCCGAACATTGGCATGAATCATGATTCCACAAGAATGACTAACAATAGGGGGCATCTATTATGCTCGGTTTCAAACTTGTGGAAAGTGGAGAAAAGAAAGAAAAATGACCAAGGAAAATGGGAAAAAAATAATTGAAAAAATGAATGTGCTTTGAACTCTACTTTGCCATTTTCGCTCCTCTTTTCTCTAAAAGACTCGGGAAAATTTTCAAACTTTCCTTTCTTCTCCCATTGTTCCAAACAAACCCTTATTAATTTTTCTATCAATTTCTCGGCAACCAAATAGGGAAAAGCTGGGATATGTTTATAGCTCATCTGGTTGTACCCTTGTCTGTGGTGGGGAGGTCTGGGTTTCGAGTACATGGAGAGACATCGAGCCCCTTTTTAGTTGTTTAACTAACTAAACTAACTTTCCTACTAACCCGGCTGATGTATATCATGTGGGGAAAAAAATAAAGCAAAAACTGGGATATGTTCTTCCCATGGAGTCCAAGCATTCTAAACTTGGAACCACCGGAGATTTGTCCGGTTTTAACTTCATGCGCTGGAATCAGTCGAGGTTGCGTCGAGGTGCGCGCAACCAGGGTTCGGAGTTCCCATAGTGAGCCAAGTCACTACATCCCACAGTGACCTCAATTGTGGGCCCTCTTTAATCTTCGTTTGGGATCGGAACTTTTCATTTTTTCAGAAATGTTTGAGCATATTATGAGTAAAAAAACTTAGGATCATCGGGATTGTTAAACACACAATTATGACAAATTTTTCTTATAGTATAATAATATTAGTCATCCATATAAATGGTATCCAAATGGCTACTAATATCTAATTAATTTGACTCTTTTACATAAATGATCTAGCCAACCTTTCCGACAAATTGTACGGCTCCGATCCCAAATAAAAATTACGGAGACCCACAGATGAGGTCACCATAGACTAGTGACTTGGATTACGGCTACCCCAAATCTGTGCAACCGTACATCCGATTATTAAAAAAAATAAAAAAAATAAGAACTGGGATACGAATTAAAAGAACTCACGGATTCTTGATGCAGAAGCTGGGATTCTTGGTGAATTGAGCGCTGAGAATGGTGGAGGTGAGGTTCGAGAGTCGACCGTAGACGACCTGAGTTAACAGCGGGACTAACGTAGGATTGACGACTGGATTAGTGCTGTCGGCGTCGGCGACTTGGCATTGGACGAACAGTACAGGAAAACTCAACACAACAGCAGCAATGGCCACTGCATAGTAGTAGTAGCAGTAGGGATTTCCTCTCATATTCAGAGGAACAGTAGAGAAATTTCTAAGCAATCAATTGGTTGTTGATCTTGCTGTTAGTTCGTTCAACGATGATGAAGATCGGGCTTGGGTTTTTCACTGTGTCTGAAACTTGAAGAAAGTGAGAGAAAATATCAGTTCGAGTCGATTTTTGTATACAGTAAAATTTCTCTCATTTTTCTTCCGTTTTCCTCCCCTTCTTTTTTTTTTTTTTTATCAAAGTTCGTCTTGTATACAATACGCATCGCGTGTGCCCAGCTATAGTATAATAGAAAAGTAATAGTAGCATTTTTTTTTTTAAAAATCACTTTTTCCAATCAAACTATGGGTACATCATTTAATGTACACTAAATACATACCGCATTGTAAGAAACATATCTTAGAGCTTCACATAAATGATCGAATCAGCTCAATTTGTTCCAAATGTGTTTTTAAGAATCCTGGTAAAAAAAACCAACTCGATCGAATAATATCGCTAGAGGCTTTATTAGATCTTTGACCAAATAATCGATCAAGCTCTTACAAAAATTAGCTCAATCAGATATCGGTAAAGGTTTGATCAAATCTTTGATCAAATAACCGATCAAGTTCTTACGGATATCCGACTGAACTGATTTTGTACAACAATCCTTAAAAACATATTTGGTGTCGTCAAATGGTGTACTTCATATCAAGTCTTTTCCCTTCTCCATGTTTCGAACAAACCCACATGGGGAGATGCGGTTCAAGCCTCCTTCCGTTTAATTTATCGGTGCAACTTTTTGCACTTTTTGAATTTGGTCTCTAATATTATATATATATTTTTTATTCTTCTGGTCTAGACAAATTACAAAACTTAAAAAATTGACGCAACTTAGCAAATGCTTTTTTTTTTTTTTTGGAAATAAAGACAAATTCATAAGTGTGAAACTAAAAAAATGAGCGTAACAAAGAGGTTAGTCAGAAAGCAGTTTTGCTACCAGCACCGAGTTGGAGCCCGACTTTTGTCCCGACTTCCACGTGGAATCCACTTTATGCATTTTATAATCTCTCTCTCTCTCTCTTCCTCCGTCCGCAGTCCCCTGACTCCCCTCTCACTCTCTTGCTCTTTCCCCAACTTTTCTCTTTTTCTCTCTCCATAACTCTCACTTTTTATTTTTACAAATTAGAAGGCTCATAACTTTTGTTTTTCAAATCTCACGTTGAAAAAAAATGTATACTTAAGATCTACTCGATGACATCTATCAAACAAGACCAATATTGAATATGTAATTACTTATAAAAAAATAATTTTTTAGATATAAAAAAAAGTCTACCTTAAAAATCATTTTTTTTTTTTTTGGTACGACGGAAAATTAACCATTAAACAAGAAAGAAGTTTGGAACAGGCATAACGCAAGCAAAAAATACAACTCCTAAGACAGGACAGGAAACTATCTACTCCCTGAGGTGCCTTGTTCCCAAGGTATCCTCATGTACAAAGAAGCGAACTGATTGAGAAGAGTCCTCTGTAACCACCAGCTCATCCATCTGTTCGGCTCCCAACCTAGCCAAATGATCAGCACAGCTATTTGCTTCGCGAAAAATATGAGAGAGGGTTGAGTAGGTTCCTCTTAGTAGAATGTTGGCGTCGTGAATCAAAGCTTGATGTGGGTGATTAGTAGCATTCCTTTCATTTACCAACTTGACTGCCTCCATAGAATCAGATTCCACTTGCACATTTTGATAGCCTTTCTCATGCATTATAGTGAGACCTTTGTAGATTGCCACCAGTTCCGTTTCCAAGCTTGAAGTACTCCTGGTTTTCCCATAGTATCCCAGCAGCCATTTGCCCATATGATCCCGGAATAGCCCTCCAAAACCAGCCTTGTCATTGTTTAGGGACATGCATCCATCTGTGTTGAGTTTAACGCCAGCTGCGATAGGAGGACACCAACTAATTAGAGCATTGTTAGTGCTGCCAGTGGGGAGAGTAGATTTAAATGCCTCGGAAATTTCAGTGGAATAGGCTATGATATTTCTGAAACTAACGGTGCTGACATTATCAAAATTCTCAAAACTTTTCCTATTGCGATCTTTCCAAATTTGCCATAGAATAACAATAAACAGAGTTTTCCAAGAAACATCACAGCCTATTCCAGATTTTCCTTTCATTCTCATATTGGACTTAATCCAATCAAGAGTGGGGCATTCCGAACTACTCCTCATCCACTGGCAATTAGAAAAGTAGTTCCAAATTTCCTTGGCTTTCGGACAATCACGAAAGAGGTGTGTTAAATCTTCAGGGGTTGAATTACATCTTGGGCAGGAATTTTCAGTAGCAATACCTCTGTGAGCTCTCATTTGGTTGGTCGGAAGTTTGTTATGTAAAATAAGCCACAAGAAAGTTTTGAGTTTTTGAGGAATTTTGATTTTCCAAATCCACTTCCAACCTGTAATGTCATTCTCCTCTTGGGTAATTAACTCATAGGCTGCCGTCACAGAGAATCTACCATTAGGATCAGCCACCCAGTACACAGTATCAATGATATTGGGATTACTAGGGATGTGAATACTCATTATAGCATTCAAAGTCTGTGTATCCACCAACGGAGTGAGGTAAGAAAGGTCCCAGTTGCCGTTATCATCTATAATATCCTTCACTTTCAGGTCAAAATCAGTGTGAGGTCCAGGGAAGGTATTGATAAGGGGGCCACTACCACACCACCAATCCTTCCAGAGATTGATAGAACTACCGTCACCAACTGCCCATTTTATACCTTTGATAAGAGTAGGTTTTGTGTGAGTAATGCTTTTCCAGGTGTGGGATGCAGGTCTATGACAAGGCCAATTGAAGAGAGAGTGGTGGGCCAAGTATTTGTCTTTAAGCACAGAGACCCAGAGGCTAGAGGAATTAGCGACAATGTGCCAGCCAAGTTTAGCTAGAAGAGCTTTATTTTGGTTTTTAGCTTTTTTGAGACCAAGACCCCCACGGTCCTTACTCTTACAGACCTGGTTCCAATTGATAAGATGCATTTTCTTACGCGTGGCAGTGTCCCCCCATAGTGTGGACGGCCCACGGAGATCGGTGCGATTTCGCGTTTGAAAAGATTGAAAAGATTGTTGTTAGAGTCGCCACCCGGATTTGAGGTCCGAACCCGAGAAACCGATTAAAAATGACTCATTTGCCCATTGAAAAAGATTTTACTGATCATGGCGAAACCAAAGATTTCTCGGATTCGGGGGTTTGGTTACGAGAGGGGAAGGGTTTTACGGCACCCCTACTCGCCCGGTCCATGAACCGGTCTCTACTCAATATTTTATGGGATTTTTGAAAATGTTTAAAATTCGATTCTAATCACAAAATAGAGGATCTGGAATAGAAATTACATAAAATAGCAAATGAACACAAAATTGCAAAACTAATTGTGAATGCTTGTGCTTGATGATTTATATGATAATGATAGTAACAATAAAGAAAAAAAATTGCTGCAAATATTCACAGAAGATAACCACAACAGAAACAACACAACAATCCCAGGAATCATAATCAAAATACTGAATCTGACTTATAATCTGGATTCCAGGATTAGCATTGAGCGCTCAAGGGTAATGGGTTGAGCGCTCAAGTCATCCAAACCAGTTTGAGCACTCAAAGCTCATGACTTGAGCGCTCAAACCAGTTTCTGGTTCCCATGAATTTAATCCTTTTCACAGCCTGTTCTTTCATTCTTTGCAAGATCAAACCCTAATAAAACGTTTTTCATGATGTTTTAAGTGAAAACAGATGGTCCGATCTCATAAAGAATGAAGAAAATCAAAGAATCGCCATAAATTAATGAAGAAATTGCTTGGGGATGGAAGTAAAAGTGGTATCCAGATCATATGCCTCACAAAAAAGTGCTCACACACACAAAAGAAAGTTAAATCAACAGTAATCAACAAAAGAGCCTAAGGACAGCTTGAGCGCTCAAACGTAGGACCTTGAGCGCTCAAGCCATAAGATGGCTTTCTGTTTTTTTGACTTGAAAAGCTGATTCTGAGTGATTCAAAAGACCATTAACATGTAGAATGAAGATTCATGATACTGTACAGTCACTGTTTTGTGTTCAAATGCAAGATTTTCAAGAGTTTTGACATTTGATTGTCATAAAAATGATTAACCTATGCTCATGCATGTGGTTTAGAAATGAAATGAACATACTTAACCATCCTAATATAATGAAAACCGGAAAAGAGTAAAAATCAACAAAACAGTGACTGACTCAGAACTGGGTTTGAGCGCTCAAGGCCTAAGGCTTGAGCGCTCAACCCCTGCAGAACTGCAGATTTGAAAACTGTTTTTAAACAAGTTTTAGACCTTTGTGAGTTCAATGCAAGTATAATGAACCTGCTTGAACCCACTGGTCTTCCTCAGATGGATCAAAACAGTGAGTTTATCACTTGATCAACTACCTTTTGAACTTGATTGAAAACTTGAGCTTGAATGTGGGTTTAGAAACGGTTGATTGTGAGTATTTTGGGCTGGTATTGGACAATGTATGTGGCTGGATGATGATCCAGAATCGAATTTTGGACTTGCAGAGTGGTTTTTTGCAAGTGGTTTTGGGTGGAGTGTGAGTGGTATTGAAGAGAGAGAGAGAGAGAACGATTTCTGCAGAATTTTTCAATTGGAGTCTATGGATGGATTACCCCTGAACCAGGGGGTGAAGAATGGTTTTATAGAGTGAGTGGGAGGGAAGAGGAGAGAGAGAAAAAGTGGGTTTTGTATTTCAAGGGTATTCTTGGTGTATTTCTGGGGTTAGTGGAGTATAATGTACGTATAGAGATCGTAGCAAATCATCCCCAGACGCTCCCATGCAGAAAATCTCATGATTAGATACTCTGCAAGTTGCTGACTGGATCAGAGTTGAGCGCTCAAGGCTGCGGGCTTGAGCGCTCAAGGTGTTTCTCAGAGGCTTGAGCGCTCAAAGTCTCAAGCTTGAGCGCTCAAGGCTCCTGGTGGCAAATTGGTAGTTTGGTTTGGTTTAACAATCCTTGGTTTGGTTTGGGTTATTTAGTGGTGTTTGGTTGGTTTTAATCAAATTCAAGTCATTTTCACAAGTTCGGGTAGTCAATATTGGTCCGTTTCATCATTGGAAATGCTCGAGCATATCTTGGGTTCAAAATCGGGGTGTCTACAGTTGCCCCTCTTGGATGGGACTCGATGCCATTGATTTGGTATGAGTGACATCCAAGACATAGACGACCCGACTCATTCTCCGTGATACCTCTCAAGCTGTAAAAGAAAATCATTAAAAATCACAGTCGCGCCACTCGGGCTGCCTACGTACCCTACTGCAGGGATCAGACCGGCGTAGTTCTTCGGGGCGATGGAAGATACTGTAATCCAAATAAACTAACATAAACGGGTTCAAAAACCCTCAAAACGATGATTTAAACGGACACGTGGTCCTCAAAACGATGTTTTAAACGGACACGTGGTCCTCAAAACGATGTTTTAAACGGACACGTGGTCCTCAAAACGATGTTTTAAACGGACACGTGGTCCTCAAAAAGATGTTTTAAACGGACACGTTGTCCTCAAAAAGATGTTTTAAACGGACACGTGGTCCTCAAAAAGATGTTTTAAACGGACACGTGGTCCTCAAAACGATGTTTTAAACGGACACGTGGTCCTCAAAAAGATGTTTTAAACGGACACGTGGTCCTCAAAACGATGTTTTAAACGGACACGTGGTCCTCAAAAAGATGTTTTAAACGGACACGTGGTCCTCAAAACGATGTTTTAAACGGACACGTGGTCCTCAAAACGATGTTTTTAAAGTATGGTCAGTAAATACGACCCACACAAGCACATGGCTTTAAGACCTGAGTCAAAATACTTCGTGTGTAAGCTAAATGAAAATCATGATTCCACAACACGCTTCAATTGATTAATATGGACCAGTACGACCAACTGGTGAGATTTAAATTCCCGAACCCACATTCGTTCAAACAAACAGGACCAAGGAGTCCAACGTATATTATCAAATCACTTAGGATGCCCAAAATGCCCCTGCACAGCTAGCAAGAGAAGCCAAAAAGTTGTACCAGGATTGAGTTTGAGCGCTCAGGGTGTTCCCTTTGAGCGCTCAATCGTACCTTGAGCGCTCAACTCCAGATCCTTGAGCGCTCAACTCCAAATTTGAACCCCCAGCGCTCAAAGAGACCATCTTGAGCGCTTGAACCCCTGAACGGGGACGACGGTTCAGAGACCGTAACGTCGGTTTTAACTCTGTTTTACTCCGATCAACCATTATAACGTTCCAAAAACTCCAGAGATCAAATCCTCACACCTCTCTCGCGATTCCGAAACAAACCCAAGCATTTCTTCACTCTAATTCCTGCGAAATCGAAAACCCCCAAATCCTAGGGTTCGTCCGTACGATTCTCGGTCAATTTCGGTCGATTAGTGTTTGATTTCGAGGTGCTGATCAATTCCCATGGAGGATACAAGTGGGTCACGGTCTCCGGTGGCTTCACCGACGACGGTAGAAGGTAACAGCAGTGCTGAGGCTCTGCCACCACCGAGCTTGAGCGCTCGAGGTGGTGATGCGGCAGTTGAGGGGCCATCAGAGAAGCATTCTGCGGTTGAGAGTGGTGGTGGTGCGGAGGAAAAGGAGAAGGAAACAGTAGGTGCCGATGGTGGTAAATCAGAGGTGGTTAGGGGTGATGATGGTGGTGATCCGGCGATGTCCATCGGCGGTGGGGGTAGTGGTGATGCTGGTGAGGGTGGTGTTGATAGTGGTAATGATGTGGAGAGGAGTGGTGGTGATATTGGCGGTGATAGGAGTGGCGGTGATATTGGTGGTGATATTGGTGATGAGGATGTAAGAGGGGGTAATGGGGATGGCAGTTTAGGTGGTGGTGGTGACGCGTCGGTGCCGGAGAGGGTTGTGGAGAGAGGTAGGGAGGTGGTGGAGATTGTGAGTGCTAGCGAGGCTAGTAGTAGTGGTAGCGAGGAGACGGTCGAGGAGAGGGGGACCGGTGGTGGTAGCGGTGGCGATATGACGGAGGGTACGAGCGGGGTAGTTAGGACTAGGGCACTCCGCTGGAGAGTAGAGCCTAGGCCCAGCCAGCAGCCTAGTGGGGGAGATAGGGGGAAGGCGATGGCGACAGGTGATGAGTTAGCGACGAGCGGCAGGCCGTCAGCTCAGGGGCCAGTAGGGATCTCTCGGGAGGACTATCTTGAGCACGCGCCCCAGGAGGTAGTGATGGCAGCAGCGGCGGATGCCTCAGGGATTTTGGACGTGGCGAGGGAGGCCATTGTTGAGGGGAGAGAGAGGGAGGCAGCGCTGCTACACGAGGCAGCGGATGAAGACGCGGCGGCGAGGGCCTTTTGGGAGGAGTTTGAGACAGAGGAGGCTGCGGAGGAGGCCAGGCTACGAGCTGAGGAGGAGGAGAGGGCGGCTGGCCACAGGACTACAGTGGTACAGGCTGCCAGACAGCGGTTGAGGAGAGGGAGGCCGGCGTTTGACGCGGCGACTTACGCTCCACCGGTGCACCTCTTTGTGCCGTCAGGTTCAGAGTTCTACACTCCCCGCCGGGAGTTGTACTTTGGAGAGGAGGTGTTACTGGACCCCGAGGTCCACCTTTCGACTGACTGTCTGACGGTACGCTTATTTTGATTTCCAATTTTATCGCTCCCATGCACTTTCAATAGCTAGAAATCTTAATTTGCACTGAATGATTGAATTACTGCTTGATTGATGACTGAATGATTGATTGGACTAACGCGTGATTGTTTGCCTGTTTG
The DNA here is from genome assembly GCA_020921065.1 of Vaccinium darrowii. Lineage (NCBI taxonomy): Eukaryota > Viridiplantae > Streptophyta > Magnoliopsida > Ericales > Ericaceae > Vaccinium > Vaccinium darrowii. The sequence goes on from CM037160.1 coordinate 36,081,957, forward strand.
TTGTCTGTTTTGCAGAGAAACGAGCTTGAAGGCTCATGGAGGTATGGGCTCTAGTTGGGAGATCTACCAGCAGCTGCATGCCTCTGTGAAGGCTTTGGTGGATCAGGCAGGGTTCGGGGCATTCATCCCGACTCTCTCGAGCACACAGCACGACCATGCCGTGGTGACGACATTGGCAGAGAGGTGGAGGGACTCTACGAGTTCCTTTCACCTTATCTTCGGAGAGGCGACGATGACGCCGCTGGACTTCTCAGCCCTCACGGGGTTGCGGGTAGGAGGAGACCCGATCCCGTTTGACTCGGGGATAGCCAGAGATGAGGCTGCACTACGGTGGTTTCTGGGCTTCGTGCCCACCAGGGAGGGAGAGACGTCCACCTACGGCCAGTTCAAGAAGACTGGGCTAGGTGTGCCGACAGACGAGGAGGATGCAGCACGGAAGGCGAGGTGCTACTTGTTATACCTGTTTGGGGCCTCTTTGTACCCAAACAGGCGTAACAGGGTGCATCTCTCCTATCTTGGTGGGTTGAGGGACTTCGCCAGGGCGGCGAAGTATGACTGGGGTGGAGCAGCACTCGGGAGCTGCTATGCGTTCATGAGTGCCGTCTCGAGGCGGAAAGGGACTGGTATATCAGGACTATGGAGCGTCTGGGAGGTAGAATTCAAAACCTTGATTTCAACATTGAAAACGCATGCATTTCAATACTCGCATTTGATTATCAAAACTGGTATGTGACTGACCAATTTGTTGTTTGCATTGCAGCTCTGGGCTTACGAGGTGCTGGGTTTACATCCCCCTGAGACGCGCCACCCGAATCCAGATATCATCCCTCGAGCGCTGTGCTGGGGTGAGGGTTTCCGTTACGGCGGTTTAGCACGGGGGAACCTCCAGGTCCTTCGTGTTTCACTGGACAGACTTCCTGCTTCTCTGGTAAGCGTTGAATTCTCATATGTATTCAATTTACTTTCAATTCGTTCATAGCCATGCATTTGATTACTGAAGTTTGAACAATTCTTGCAAGTCCGCTGGAATGTGTGGGATGCCGTCGACGAGCCCTTCTTGGCTCGGAGCAGAGAGATCACGAGGGGGAGGGTCCTTCTTGAGTGCCAGTACGGCTGGTTTTGGTACCTTGGTGACAGGGTACTGCGCCAGTCGATACGGGCTGAGAGCCCACAGGTTCCAGGGCGCCTCCCTCCTCGAGTGTTGATGACGTCTCGGTACACACTGGCAGAGATCGAGCGTTACACCATGCCCGATCTGGACCTGAGCCAGCACTTGCGACCAGCCTTGAGCTATATTGACTACCGACGGAGGTATCTGGCTAGTTCACTGAGGGCAGCTGAGTGGAGAGAGAAAGTGGAGAGAGAGAAGGCCGCGAAGGCGCGCGCCTCGGCAGGAGGAGTTGCAGGCGGTCAGGGTGAGGGTGTCGGTACCCTGACTGAGGAGACAGAGGCAGCTAGGTGGTGGGTACACGTCACCTCTGCTGGTGGAGAGGCAGGGGTCATAGATATCCCGAGACCACCGGCTGACTTCCCACCGCTCTCAGCACCGGTAAGAAACACTCTGTTTATTCCATATCGTATGCCTTGACTATGAATGCTCAAATGTACTGACAACACGAATCTTGATTTTGCTTGCAGGTTTCACAGGAGGCGGCACAGACGATGTATGAGCAGAATCGAGGACTGCGTGTCCTGATACGCCGCCTTTTAGCCGGACAGGAGGTCGCCCTTCGCTTCGAGAGCGAGCCAGCACCTCCTGCTGCCCCAGGGCCTTCTCGCCCGAGAGTTGCACCGGTATGTAGCTTTCCTTTCTTGTACTTTCAATTCCTTGATTATACCGTGTACTGACTCCTTTCCTTGTTTGCTTGATGGTACAGCCGCCCGTGATCAGAAAGAGGGCTTATGATGGAGCCGGCGGTCCTGGAGACACGACCGTGCGCCTCGGGCGTTCAAAGCCTGTAGAGGAGGAAGGGCCGCGGAGATCGACTCGTCAGAGGGTGGAGGTAGTTCCTGAGGGAGTAGTTAAGGCGAGCTCGAGTGATGATGACAGTGTCAGCGACACAAACTACCCCTCTTCCCGGCAGGAGCGACTGGAACAGCGGCGCGGGGACGAGACTGAGAGCTCGGATGAGACGATGGATGAGTCCGAGTAGTACATAGTAGACATAGAGTAGCTTTAGAGTTTCGCTTTTACTTTTTGTCTTTTCTTTTGATTGGGCCTGCGTGCCCCGGTAGATAGGTGGGTTGGGCCTGCGTGCCCCAGTTACAGATTCCTTTATTGGGCGTTGTGTGCCCTGATAGTTCGTGATGATGTTCAGACTTGATGCTTTGATTTTTCTCATGAATTTTGATCAGAGTATATACATGATTTGCACTTTCATTGTTTATTGCATTGCTCTTTTGCTTTTGATGTACAAATGAGCTAACCTGCTGTAGAACGTATACCACTTATTCACAGAACTTTGAATCCAAGTATCCAAATGCAAAGTTTAAAATTCAACTTCAAAGAAAGGCTAATCATGTTCGAGAATTTGGACGAAACCTGATTATTTGAATTTATGTGCAACCGAAAGATGTATTTACATGCCATGCGGCTCAACACACTCCTTACATATATACAACCGGTATCTACTACACAAAATGACCTTAGAACGGAATTTGATGTTCATAAGGCATATTTGAAAATAAAGTGCTTCGTGAGCCTGCTTAAACATGATGAATTGCCATATTACTGCTTTGTCCAAGTCATAAATGACGAAAATGCCCCTGTGACCGTCACAATTTAGCCTGAGGTCCCACGGGACCATTTTTAATATGGTGACGGCTGCCATTTCATTGCTTGAGTTGACCATCAGAACCTCAAAACTCCACATCCTTGAAGAATTGCCCCGGAAACCATTCTGATAGGTCATGACCCTCCTCCGACACGTGTCTCGATTATCGGACATGGCTTGTGAAAATGGTTTTGAACGTCCAACGGCCATTTTAAGTTTTTGAATTTCCCTATTCATGTGTCTCGTGTCCGTACACGTATCGGCTTGATAACTCGAAGAACGTAACACTCCGTGAAGTCATAAATACCCGTTGGGACTTGGCTTAGGTGTTGGTTGAGGGTTAGGAGGCTTAGAAGAGGTTTCGGGCATCGAACAGACCAATGTACTGCTGCTGCTGTCTGCTGCTGTTTCTGCAGGCCTTGAGCGCTCAATGTGGGTTGAGCGCTCAAGCTCACCACCTTGAGCGCTCAAGGTGGTCCAGAGGGGGTTGAGCGCTCAACTCCATGGCATTGAGCGCTCAATGTCTGTGCTAGGCAGGTTTGTAGTGTTGCTTCCCAATGCATTTTTGGACCCTTTTGCATGGTTTTCTCTGCCCCAAACGTCTTGTTGCTCTGTTATAACATTCCCCAAGCTTTGAACATCACCTTCCCAAGGTCTTTTCACCTTTTCCCCACAAATACCATGCATTTCCAATGCATTTTCAAATTTTCCTACAAAAATTTTTGGAAACATGCATTTGACCATCTTGAAAATGTACTCTTTGATTTCCAATGTTGCATGTCAAATTTGTAAGATTCCTTTCAAATCCCCTATAAATACCATGCATAACCAAACATTTCCCCACACCATCTCCATACCAACTTTTCATTCCTCCCTCCACATATTTCCTTTGTCCATTTTTCATTACTTCCACATGGCTGCCCTCGACCCTTCCGTCATCAATACTTGGGTTGCTAGCCTTGAAAACATTGATTGGCTCAACTTTCGAGGTTTAGGGCTCAATGCACTTCGCCACCTCCACACTTTTCCTATCCGTCAAGATCTTTTGCATGCCGCCGTTCGTTGTTGGGATTCGGAGCTTCATGTGTTCCGTTTTGGCTTGCAAGAGCTTTGTCCAACCATTGAGGAATTTCAAGCATACCTTGGCGGTAATGCTTTTGCGGATCCCGTCATACCACCTATTCGTCAAAACTATGCCAACATTCTCAGTAGAAAGCTTGGTCTAGGGAACGGCGCTGCGCGCTTCTTGATTCGCAATGAGACCCTCAATGTCCTTCGTCTCTTCGCAGATTATGGCCCTACAGGTGATCTTCTAGATTTTACCGTTCAAAATCGGCGCATGTTTGCACTTTGCATGTGTCTCTTGGCATTGTACTTGTTGGTCCCATATGATGGCCACCCTAGTTCCGCCATTGTCGGGATTGCTACTCAGATCAAACAGCGGAGGGATGTGGTTCCTATGGTCTTGGCTGAGACAATCATGGGCTTGGATGCGGTCAAGGCTGGGAGAACGGACACGTTTGCCGGGAGTCCACTCTTGCTTCAGGTTTGGTTTATTTGGTTTGGATGTTTCGCTTTCATGGCTTTGGGAATTTCGGTTGTTGGCTTGGTTTTGACTTTGGCTTGGATATTTTGGATTGCAGATGTGGTTATGTGACAAGGTTGGGCTTTTGAGGGAGCCAGCAGGTGGTTGGGTTTACGAACCCCGAACTTGGGTGGATAGGCCATTTGTGCATGATGAGGCTGATGAAGATGAATGGACTGACTTCTTCAGATCATTGGAGGAGGATCACATTGCTTGGAGATGCCATTGGTTGCCCTTGCCGAACATGATGGCCAATCATATGGGAGACACATGGGTGATCTTGGCGGGACTACAGGGATACGCATACCATTTCCCACAGCGCATTCTTCGCCAATACTGCATTCGCCAAGAGGTGGAGTATGCTATTCCTGCCACTTTCAGCCTTCCCTCATTCAAACATTCTATTTTCGAGCATTACCGTACTACCTGGCGAGACAGGGTCGTTTGGGCTCCTGATCCCTACCCAACTATTCATCTGGACAGACACTACAGAGACTGGATAAGGATGCAGATGAGGGCACAACGCCGAAGAAATTAGCGCAATTTTCCTTTCGACTTATTAGGCTGTTTCCCGGAATAAATGGTGTTTTTTTTTTTTTGACAATGTTGCTCAGCTTATGTAATCGAAGAACTGATTTGAATAAAATTGAATCATGAAGGGTTTCCCCCTCTTGGTTCATTTGATTCCATATGCTATCTCCTTCGGACTATGCAGAAATGTGGACCAACTCATCGGATTTAGACCGAACCCCAGGATAGGGTTGCCTACGTATCCTTTTTTAAGGAATCAGGTCATGACGTAGTTCAGGCATGGGTTCACTCGGGTATTAACACTCTCCTTTTGCGCTCTGAATTTTACTTGGTACCGCCTTTTCAGGTTTTCGGTCCAACGAGCTCTTTTTGAATTTTTGCCTTAGATTTTGCCTAGTCCGCCCAATGTGGGTTTTCGGCCTAGCAGGCTTGCTCTGATTTTTGCTTGGGTCAGCTCGCCCTTGCGATTTTCTGCCCAACGAGCATCCCTCAGGGGTAATATCGTTTGAGTTGGTCCAGATTGACAAGATTGCTGAATTCGTTGCCATCCAGATCGAGGATCACTGCTGCCCCACCGTTGAGGATAGTTTTAATGATGTATGGTCCTGCCCATTTTGGCCTGAATTTTCCCCGTGGATCGAATATTGGTGCCCGAATCTCCTTTACCACCATATCTCCTTCGATTAAATCCCTGGATTTTACCTTTTTGTTGAATGCGCGGGCAATCCTTCTCTGATATCCCTGAATGTGATATAGTGCCCGCAGCCTCCTCTCATCAAACAACATTAGTTCTGCAAATCTGTCACTCAACCAGTCAGCCTCATCGATTTCACTTTCTATCATCACCCTTAAGGATGGCACTTCAAGCTCAATGGGAAGTACCGCCTCCATACCATAGACCAAAGAATAGGGTGTTGCTCCTGTTGGGGTTCGGATAGAGGTGCAGTATCCCCATAATGCTAATGGCAGCTTCTCATGCCAATCCCTAGATGATTCGATGGTTTTCTCCAAGATACTCTTGATTGACTTGTTTGCTGCTTCTACTGCTCCGTTAGTTTGTGGCCTGTACACTGTTGACTTATGCACTTGAACATTGAACTCTTCGAGTACTTCTGCTGCCCTTCCTTTGAAATGCACACCATTGTCTGATACGAAGGCACTAGGGACTCCATACCGATAAATGATGTTCTGCTTGATAAAATGGGCCACTTGTACTGCGGTTAATGTAGCATATGAAGCTGACTCTACCCATTTCGTGAAGTAATCAATTGCCACCAATATAAACTTGTGTCCATTTGATGCTGGCGGCGTGATTTTCCCGATCACGTCTATTCCCCATACCGAGAAAGGCCAAGGCGTTGCCATTGTATGGAGCTCAGATGGCGGTACATGCATGAGATTTGCGTGGACTTGGCACTTATGGCATCTTCGCACATACTGAACACAATCTGTTTCCATGGTTAACCAGAAATATCCTTGCCTCAGAATCTTCTTTGCCATCATTAATCCGCTCATGTGGGGACCACAGATCCCTTCATGGATCTCTTCCATTACTCTCTTTATATCGTCACCATGGATGCACATCTTGTGCATGCCACAGTATGACCTTTTGTACAACCTTCCACCACAGATGATGTATTGTGACGCCAGCCTTTGCAATGCTATTCGATCTTTCTTATTTGCTCCTTCAGGGTATTCTCCTTTCTCGACCAGATTCCAAATATCGTGATACCAAGGTAGACCATCATCAATTTCTTCAACATTCATCACGTATTCATAGGCTGGCCTATTTCTTTGCTCGATCATGATTGGTCTCATTCTCACCCCTACGGGCAATTCTACCATTGACGCTAGGGTTGCAAGTGCATCGGCGAACTGATTCTTCATCCTCGGTATATGAGTAAAGGTTACTTGCTCGAATTGATGAATCAGATCGTCAAGATCTTTGTGATATGGCTTCAACTTTTCTTCCCGCACTTTCCAGTCACCGTTGGCTTGGGAAACCACTAGATTTGAATCCCCAATCACCTCCAACTTCTTCACCCTGATTTCAAGAGCAGCCTCCATTCCAACAATACATGCTTCATACTCTGCCTGGTTATTCGTAACTTCGAAGTTTAACTTGAAAGAGAGGGGAATGTGCGGCCCTTCTGGTGAAACTAGCAGTATGCCAATCCCAAATCCTTTCTGATTTGCTGCTCCATCAAAGTATAGCTTCCAAACATCATCTGATACTGCCATAACATGCTCATCGGGGAATTGGAACTCTGTATCTTCTGGCCCCTCAATCGGGTGATCTGCCAGGAATTCTGCAACGGCCCTGCCTTTTACTGACTTTCTTGTCACATACTTGAGTTCAAATTCGGCCAACAGAAGTAACCATCGTGCCAGTTTTCCAGTGAGTGCTGGTTTTTCAAACAGATATTTGAGAGGGTCCATTCGAGAAATCAGCACTACCGAATAAGCTAACATGTAGTGCCTTAGCTTTTTGGAGGCCCATACAAGGGCCCAACAGGTTTTCTCTAAAGACGTGTACCTTTCTTTAGCTCCGACCATCTTCTTGCTTAAGTAATAAACAGCCTTTTCTATCCCAGATTCTCCTTCTTGTGCCAACATGCAACCCATTACAGACTGTGTTACTGACAAATACAGAATCAGAGGTTTCCCGGGTGTCGGTGGCATCAATACTGGGGGATTTTGAAGATACTGCCGGATTGACTCAAATGCTTTTTGGCACTTATCATCCCACTTGAACGGTGTTCCTTTCTTCAATAGACGAAACATCGGCTCGCAAGTCGATGTTAACTTTGCGATGAATCTGCTGATGAACTGAATTTTCCCGAGAAAGCTCCGTACTTCTTTTTCTGTCCGGGGCGGCTCCATATCAAGAATGGCTTTGATTTTTGACGGATCGACTTCAATTCCCCTGGTGGTGATCATGAACCCCAACATCTTCCCAGCAGTGACTCCAAACGTGCACTTTTGCGGATTGAGACGCATTCGGTACTTACGAATTCTTTCGAAGAATTTGCGCAGTGCCGGGAGATGACCTTCTCTTTCCTTCGCTTTCACAATCATATCATCCACATACACCTCGACTTCTTTGTGCATCATGTCATGTAGCAAGGTCGTTGCAGCTCGCTGGTAAGTTGAACCGGCATTTTTCAATCCGAAGGGCATGACTCGATAACAGAACGTCCCCCACTCAGTGGTGAAAGTCGTCTTCTCTCGATCCTCTGGTGCCATCAGAATCTGATTATACCCGGAAAAGCCATCCATGAGTGATAACAATGCATGTCCCGCCGTGTTGTCCACCAGTACATCGATGTGCGGCAAGGGAAAATTGTCCTTCGGGCTGGCCTTGTTCAAATCTCTGAAATCCACATAAACCCTGACTCTTCCATCCTTTTTGGGCACTGGCACGATATTTGCAACCCACTGTGGATATTCGGTTACCATCAGAAAACCGGCGTTGAATTGCTTAGTAACCTCTTCTTTGACCTTTTCAACCCAGTCTGGTCTGATCTTTCTCAATTTCTGTTTTACTGGCTTTGCATCGGGGTACAAGGGAATTCGGTGTTGCACAATTTCAGGATCGATTCCGGGCATATCTGCGTGGGACCAAGCGAAAACATCTTCAAATTCTTTGAGTAAATCAATGAGTAATTCTTGTTCCTCCGAAGATAGCCCGGATCCGATTTGAACCATGCGAGGGTTTTCCTCATCTCTCAATTTAATTGAAATCACTTCTTCTTTTATTGGCTGAGCATGCCTTTCATTCTCCCTTTCGATTAGAGACTTGAGTTCTTTAGAAATTTCTCCTTCGAACTCGGTCTCATCATCGTCAGGGTCAACACAATTTATTTCGGGAACAGCAAAGTAAGCGAAATCACCATCCATTTCATTAACAAAGCCCTCCGGGGCGCAGTACATGGCATCAGACTCAAATTCAAAATAAAAACGACGATGTGGAGGGCCATGAGGCACAAACTCCGACTCACAGTCAAGTTCAAACCCTAATTCAGACTCGGACTCTAGCTTAGTGAATGCATTAGTAAATTTTACAGCAGGAGTGAAAGTGCAATTCTTGTACTCTCCGACTGCATCCACTATCAGCACGCTGGGGTCTTCGAAAGTCTCCTGTCCAAGCATCATCACCGCTGGCTCTTCCTTATCCTTACCTGTTAGACTGACCTCGTCGAACATCGACATCAAGATCCCTCCATCCAAAGCCTCCATCCAGTCTGCTTTAAGGTCTTTCACCAATTGTTCCACCTTTTCATGCTCATCTTCACTATCCAAAGCATCATTAGCAAAGATCTCAAATCCAGGGTGCACCTCTCCGCTCATTTCATTTACAAATGGCTCAGAGTGACCGTGGTATGGCTCATTTGATCCTTCTTTGACAAAGCGAATCTGGCGGTTTGCACTGGTGCTGGCCTTATTGATTTTTCCTCTTTGCATCTCTTTCAGTGTGGGCTCATATCCTAATCCGAAACGGCCTCGTTGAGAAGGGAATTCAGGAAACTGAGCCACCCCCTGGTGAGTTCGACCCAAACCAGTCCCTGGCAGATAGGACATTCTTCTCATCATTTCAAGGACGGTGGTGCTGATTGAAAAATCGTCATCAATACGCAGCGTGAACACACCGCCGGACGTATCAAAAGCGAAACCCCCGAGTTGGACATCATTTTCATCATGCATAATTTCTAGCAAGGGAGCATTATCTTCAGCATGAGGACGAATGCCTGTGTCTCCGTAAAGAGCAATTGTTCCACTTTCCAAACCAAGTAGAACCTTCTGATGCAGAGTGGATGGAACTGCCATAATATCGGGACGATGCATCCAAGGACGTCCTAGCAACAAATTGAAAGAAGCTGGGATCTCGAGTACATGAAACTCTACTGTTGATTTAAACCCCTCTGCAGCAATCTCCATTTCAACCGTCCCCAGCACACTGCGACGGGTGTTGTCATAAGCTCGAACAGTGAGATCAGATGGCGTGAAATCCTTTGGCTTGAGTCCCAAACATAGTGCTGTTCGGAGAGGACAGACGTTGAGTGCAGATCCATTATCTATTAACACTACCGAGATCCATTTCCCCATGCACTTCATGGTGACATGCAAGGGCTTGTTGTGATCTGTCCCTTCGAGTGGTAGGTCGGCTTCGGTAAAGGTTACAACATGCTTGGTCGGTTTAGTGGTAATGGTAGGCTTGGTAGTGATAGCGGCCATCATGGCTTCAGGGGTGATATCAGGAGCAATCTCCATGCAAGACAATGTTTGAGCAAGTTTCTGTCGATGCTCACTGGAACTCATGAGTAGTCCCCAAATGGTTAGGGCAGCCGGGGTTTTCTCGAGTTGCTTTTGGATGGGATTCTCTTCAGTGGTTGGTGGGGGTTTTGAACGAGGCACGCGACTGTTGGTTGCTGAGGTGGCATGGGATTGGTTAACTGGTGGGTTAAAAAGGGTTTGAAAGTCGGTAGGGTTAGTAATTGGATCAATGGAGTTGTTTGGTGGAATTGAGTTGTTTTGTGGAGCTGGGTTAAAGGCTGGTTGGTTTAGGGAGTTTGGAGGTGGGTTAGAGGTACTTCCAGTGTACATCTGAGGTGTAACACCCATTCCAGATATTCAGAATTTAATTCGCAATTTAGAGTGGTGGTGTGGCTACACCCAATAATTTTCCATGAGTGGATGTATTATTAGTGGGTTGATTTCGCGGCCTGGAAAATTTATACGGTTGTTGATTTTGTTTTTTGAGAATGTTATTGGATAAACCGAGACCGCGGTTAGACTCAAGGTAATTTATTGGAGCCATGGTAAAACTTTTAGAATTTTCTGAGGAAGTATCTAGACTGCGCGGACGGAACGGGGCTTATTTTTGGGGTCGGGGGTTCCAGCCGCCTGCTGGAAGAGGAATTTTCTTAATTTGGGAGTGGGTCCCACCCCACCCCCATAAGTCTTATCTCTTTCTTTCTTTTCTTCTTTCTTTTTCGTTTCTTTTCTTTCTTTTGATTTGAGAAAGGGAGAGTAATCAGAGGAGAGAGAGAGGGAGACCAGAGAAGAAGAAGAAGAAGAAGAAGAAGAAGAAGAAGAAGAAGAAGAAAATAGAGGAAGGAGAAGGAAGAGAGACCGGAAAATTTGGGGAAAACCCAAAATTAAGGTACGGATTGGAGTTTAATTTCCAAAATACTTGGGTTATGTTGTTTATTTGCAAATTGATCGAGTATTTTGCATCTCATAAGAATGATTTGGGGTTTGTTTTTACAAAATTCGTGGAAGGGAGTAAAGGTGTTCACTGACTGGTTTTGTGAAAAACCATATCTGCCATGATTTTTGGCGAATTTTAAGACAGAGTTATTGAAGTCGGAATCTTATGAAATTTTTACAGTAGATACCCACAGATGTTTTGTGTGTGGTGTAAAAATTTCAGAGTTTAATTCGAAGTACAGAAAATATGAAAATTCGTGAACCAATCTGCTGTCAGGCTCGTGTTTGTGCAGACAGCACTGTCATGTTCTGGGAAAATGATCATAACTTCTAGCGTGGGTATCCGATTGGCACACCGTCTTTTGATTATGAAACTAGACTCGTATACCTTCGAAATGATGTATGGGTTGTGCCTTAGTTATTTCCAGAGAATAACAGTTTTTAATTTGAAGTTGGGGAAAAATCTGTTTTGGGGAATTTTCAGCAAGTTCTGGGTCTGTTTGGAGGTTGATTAAAAATAGTTAAAGAGCTCAGAAAATTCTGAATTTTTGATATGATGATTAAGTATGAGTTTGGAGGTTGTGGTAAAAATTTCGTGGGAAATGGATTAGTAGATTAATTCTGGAAATTCGCAAAGTGCATCACTGTTGGGTCGTAGTATGCATTTTCATGCATTTCACTTGCATTTGGGTATGAATTTTTGGTAGGGAGCTTATGGGTGATATATAATTGTTATTATAGGTGATATTATTATAAGGACGGTTGTGGTTACGCCTTCGGTGCACAGAGGTTGAATGTTTGGCGGAGTTGGTCCTGTTGTGACAGGTGAGAATGTACAGCCTCTATAATAAATAGAAATGTGTAGTGTTTATGTGGTGATTTCAAATGTGTGGTGTGATTATTGATGTTTTTGAAAACTCTCCTTGTGATTTTTGTATATGTTAAAAATATTGTGTTTAGACGGATTAAATGATTTTCAGTGATGGATCAAATGATTTCTGGTGAATGAAAAGAGAATATTTTATGCCTCTTGTGCCAATGTTTAGTTTGCAAGGTTGGCAACTTGCATTCGTGGGCTGTGCCATCTGGCTGTGTGCCAGCATTTTAGCCAAAAAGTTACAAGGTTGGCATCTTGTAGCGTGGGCTGTGCCAATATTTTAGTTTGCAAGGTTGGCAACTTGCATTCGTGGGCTGTGCCAAATGTGAGCAGTGCAAGCTTAGTTCTTGCTTTCTGTGTGGGCTGCACCTACCATTGGTGATAAAGAATGGCCCTCGTCACCGCCACTATATGTGAGCCTGTGAGCGAGGTAACGGTACCGTCATAACTCCCGGTCGTGAGGTTGGCGACTCGTTGGCACATTGGGTAAAATGATAGGATATTATTTTATATTGTGAAAGAAAATGTGAAATATTTTGCAAAACTTACAGAGGTGTGTTGATGAAATGGGCCGGTGGGCCGTGTTTTTTTTAGATGAGCCGATAGGCCGTGTTTTTGAGATGGGCCGGTGGGCCATGTTTTGAGATGAGCCGGTGGGCTGCATTTTTGGAAAAAGAATATGGTGGGCTGTGATTTTGAGATAAAAGTGTGGGGTGTGATGTTTAAAACTGTGATCCATCTAAATTGTTTAAGCAAATGTGTTGGTGTGTTGTTTATGCTTCGATCCATCTAAATACTTATCATTTCCATTTATTATGTTGCTAAGGTACATTCTCCTGTAACCTTTTTGGTTGCAGATTTTTCAGTTGAGCTAGACGTCGGTCCACTACAGTGCCAGAGTGTCAGACAGGTGTTCATAGAGGTTGATGTTTTGTATTTATGTGGTTTAGAGGGTGTTGTAGAATGACAATATATTTGAGTGATTGGTGTGGTTCAGTACAAGTCTAATATTGTTGACTGTACAATTGTTGAGGAGGTGTGAACGCCTGTATATATTTTTATTTGGTTCTGCTGCGAGCTGTAGTTTATTTTTGAGTATTTAATTTTGTGAGAGGCCGGAAAGGCGTACAGGTGGTGACAGGTGTCCTGTCACTTTGAGCAAGTTATATCTTGTCAGAGTAGGGTGTGACATGAGGTGGTTGATAGAACCGTCCACTCCGAAGGAGATGAAGAACTGAATCAATATCATCACCCCACAAGTCGGTGTAGTCGGTGTAAAGGTCAACTAAATCACCTTCCGCCTTTCTCTTTCCCTTTTCTATGCTGGCTTCTTCCAAGCCCTTGGTAATCCCTTCCACTGTTGCTTCGCTCCATACATCTTCCTTCTCCATTGTTGCTTCGTTAACTGCCCAGACCTCATCATTTCCAACCCACAGTGGTGCGAATGCTATTTCTTCATTCTGATCGGCCCATACATTAACCACATCATTCCCCTCCATCTGCTGTCCCCAGACATCGGGCAAATCATCGTTTAACATCATGATGTTACATCCCTCCGGGATCTGCACTCGAGGCACTGGAAGATTTTCATCGACTATGTAATCATATGGCGTGAACTCTATTCCCTCCGTCATTCGGTTTATAGCATGTTCACTCATCATGGAAAAATCAGGGCGACCCTCCCACAATGGTGGCATCGGAAAATAGGCTTCTTCAAAGAACATGGGGAGTGTAGACCTATCCAATGGATCATTGGGGTCCATGAGCTGCCATTCATTGGGTGTGGGATCCCATTCATCTTCTTGCGCATCATTAAGTACCTCGTTCTCTTCCTGCCAATTCTGTCCCTGTCCCTCCTCCAGAGGCGGTTGATCTTGTACAGGTGGAACTTGTTCAAAAAGATTGAGAAGCGCGAATCCATCAAGTGGATCTGCAAACATCGGATCCCAAAGTTGATTTACCATGGCATCGAGAGGGGGTTCTTCATTAAGCTGCTCATTCTGTGGCCATGCTTCTTCGTTTATCAAATTGTCGGCCACCATCATTTCATATTCCCGGGCTTCCATGGCCATCATCAAATCTCCCCACTCTTGCCATATAGTGGGATCCAAGTGAGCTTCGAGAAAACATGTTTCATGTTCGGCTGGGATAGGCACAATGGGCTTAGAGTCAGTTTCTGGTACAATGAATTGGCTTGGGTCAAAGGGAGTAGGATTTTGGTCTTTTTGAGTGGAGCTGATGATTATCTGGCTTATGTTTCCGTTTCTTTTATGAGCTGGCAAAGGGTTAGTGACAACATTGGGCTTCTCGGTAGGATCTCGGATTTGTTTATTGTCAATGAGATCTTGAATCTCATGACGCAGATGCTGACACCTTTCAGTGGGATGGCCAGGTGTTTGATGGAAGACGCAGAAGGTGTTTGGATTGTAGGTTGGCGGGGGATTTTGTGGAGGTGGAGTCGGTTGGAGAGGCTTAATTTTTCCCTGCTGGACAAGTCGCTCGAAAACAACTGGTAGAGGTAAAGGGAGAGGGGTGAAGACACGTCGTCCTCTTTGGTTTTGAGATGGTTGAGTTGGTTGAGCTGGTTGGGACAGGATTGCATTTATGGGTTCAGTTCTATGGGACTGGTGATTCATGGGATTGGATGAGGTACCGGCTGTGTAACTGGGGTTTGCATATAGGGACGAGGTGTTTCCAATGTAGTTGCGCTTAGGCTTGGGGATTGGATCTCCTTTCTTCAACACCCCACTTTGCAGGGCTTCTTCAATTGTCAGACCCGTCTCAAAGTAAGTTTCGAAGTTATGCGCTTGGGCTGTTATCATGTATTGGGCCAAATCCGGCTGAAGGTTTTTGGTTATGATGCGCATTTGATCTTTGTCACTTGGACGATCAGTCATTTGCGCGGCCTTTGTTCTCCATCTCTTCACAAAATCTGCGAAAGACTCTTTCTCTTTCATTTTGATACTCTCAAGTTCGCGGGTAGTGACTTTGAGCTGAACATTATACTCATATTGCTTAATGAAAGCAGCCACCATTTCTTCCCAAGTCTGTCTCTTTGAGATGTCAAGTGACAAGAGCCACTGGAGCGCCGGCCCTGTGAGGGTTTCATGGAACATTTGCGCCATGGCGGGCTCATCGACTTCTTGTAGAGAGAGGGAGCTTACATATGCCTGAATATGTCCCCTTGGATCCCCAGTCCCATCAAACTTCTCAAAGTCTACGTGTTTGAACTTCTTAGGGAGCTTAGCGCCTGGGAAGATGCACAGTTTGTTCATGTCGAAACCGGTAATGGCCCGCTTCTCATTCTTGGCCACAGATTCTTCTAGCTTGAGTATCTTAGCTAGCATTTCAGCTAATTGAGGATTTTTAGGAGGAGGGGGTTGTTCCGGATGTTCATCATTGGGGACTTCTTGATTGCGAGCTCCCCCATCAGGTACTTGCTGCTGAGGCG